>CM030044.1:6246776-8646776 GCA_017639485.1 Pluvialis apricaria | reverse complement strand
TCACCACTCCATTATTCAAGGTACAACTTGAAATGTGGCTATTGTCCATATCAGGGAAGAAAAACAAACAAAACCAGGGCCTCAGCTAATCGGTATAAACTGGTTTGTGCCTGTACTTTCTGGAGAGGTCTGGCTGTGGCCATTAAGTTTATCACTTGGAACTAAACCTAGAGGGCTCAGCATCATTCTGCTTTTAAGAACTGGGCCTCTGAATGGACTATCCTCTCAACAGTTTTTTGGTATCTTGGAGAAAGACCTTTCATCTCCCTCCAGGTAGGACCTAACTGTTGTATACTCAGTGTGATGAATGGGGACTAGGTCCCCATGAAAAGAGTGAGACATTTTTACAATGCAGGCGTATCCTCAAAAAAGTCTACAGATGGTAGGTGACTCTTGAGCAGTTCCGACGGAGCCTCTGACATGAGAATCAGGAGCTCTCACTGCTCAACAACCAGCATAGAATCAATGAAATTGATTTTTGGCCATTATGATGTGAAAGTGAGTACTCTGAAACTTGCTTTTAAACTTTATTGCTACATCTCCAAAGATATTGCTATATGATTATTTCAAAAGGAAGTAGGAGGTTAAATACCTTTTTGGTTTGGCCCTTTCTGTCTCAGTCTCTTTCATGTAAAATTGAGAGAGACGTATTTTCACTACATTCCATAGCTGTTGAAATGGAAAACGTGACACTATGAAGAAATCAGATCCCATACTTATGAGAACATAAGCAACTTACATAGATAAACACTGTTTGGTTTTGACACCACCAATTTTCAGAGGACTTTTTCTGGGAGCAGATACAATTTATCTTAAATTAGGCAAGAATGAGCATTTTCAGTTCTCATACAATCTTTTGAAAACTTTTTGCCACTTCCACCCTATCTTGTCCCATGCATGTTCTTCTGCACATTTTTAGTATTCATGTGGCGGTTACAGTCTTTCAGCTTCACCAGACTTACCTGTATCTGGTAATCAATCCTTTGCATCTCCTTTATTTAATAAGAAAAAAATGATCTTCTGGTTTTTCTTAAAAAAAACAAAAACAAACAACCAAAACCCAGAAAAATTCGCAAATATTTCCACCAAGACAAAGTCCATATAACCAGCTGCGAGGAGATGAAGTCTACACTTGTTCACCCTCTGTACTAGATCCTCCAAAGCAGGTCTGATTCAGGCGCTATTGCTCAAACTTAGCAGGATTTCTATGTGTTGGCATGAACCTCTGGTAGTAGGACTACCCAACTCCTCAGCCAGGTCTGGTCAGTACTGTTAGCCAGGTGGAGTAAATAAGCCACCATTGCTACTTATTCTGTAGCTATCTCTTAATACTTCTGTTACTTAGCTACCATTGACAAGGAAACAGAGCAATCCATGATTTGAAGTTTTGATTAGTATTTCATGACCATTCAGAATGACAAAGCAAATCTCCATGTACGTTAAACTGCTGTTTTTTTCAAGGAAGCCCGGGAAAAATTCCGGATTTTTTTTTTATAATTCCTGCAACTCATCAAAGTTCTGGGCAGAAGAAAACAGTATGGTCATCTACCCTTTCCAACTAAAGGCAAATAGAAGCACAAGAAGGCTCAAAAATGCTACAAAGGTGCTGCAGTTTTCAATTAATTTATCCTAATTAGGAATATAAAAGTTAGTGGTGTGATTTGGCTCAGAGATTAAGACATCTAATTTTAGATGTCCGCATGTGACATCAATGCCTAAGTTCCCATTATAAAGAGTAGAGGTCTAGTCAATACAATTAGTGGTTTAGAAAGAAATGAAACAAATATCTATATCTGGTCAACCAATAGCTCTCCAAGTTTAGACACCTAGCTCATATGTAAACACCTAAATTTAGACATATAGTGGCTTGAGTCAGTTGCCTGAAAATAGAAGTCTGACAACACTTGAAGTGTCCTTGCATTTTGAAAGCATCCACACAGAGCTGGCCCGTGTGGCACAGGACTTTAGGGAGATGACTTTTTTTTTTTGCATCAGCCACTGGAGGCCGATGTCATGCTCTACCACAATTTAAGTGTCACTAATTGCCTGTTTGTGGTCTACTGAAAAAATCCCCCAGCCACTGAGTATTGCCTAGATGAGTCCTAAGACTTTCAGCTGTCCATGCACAAGTGCCACCTGAGATGTTCTAGACTATCAGAAACAGCTAAAAAGGGCTGGCAGATACTGCATAAGATCAAAGGGATGCTGCACCCAGAAGTTAGAGGACATCCAGAATAGCCCAGGGCCTATGTTTAAGCAATGGATTTGAGCTCCAAGTGTTAAGCTAGTTGCCTGAGGCTTGCTTTCATAGTCAGTGGAGAGAAATACAGAGAGCAGTTCATCCCATTCTAAGATAAAGGTCAAAGCCAGGTCAGATGAACTGCCCTCCAGATTTCTCTCTGCTAACAATAAAGGGAGCCCAGTATGGCTAGTCTCTATTTCCAGTTCGGGAGACAGAGTTGGTAAAAATGCAGGTTGCATGGGAGCCCATGTAGCATCCTAAGCAGCCAGAACCCATCAGCCTTCTAACAAAATATTCAGATATACCATATGCATTTATACTGTCACTATATGCCTTTCAAACTCTATTACTGACAACGGACTGAAGAGACTGACACACGATGTGTATTACAAACATCTATATTGGGATGGAATCCCTGGCAACAGTGCCCATCAGTACAAAACAAACCACCACATCTTGCAGTCCTGAATAAGATCCAGTGCATAGATTGCATATGACAAATTTGCAGACAGCTTGTTTATGACCAACAGGCCATTTTTTTCTGTGTTTGCTTCACAAGCTAATGTGGTTATACTGCATGGAGCTTTTCTCCCAGAATGATCCCAAAGCATTTTGTAAATTGAAAAGATGCAAAGGAGCTGGGGAGGCGAGGAGGAGGAAGAAAAAAACAAGGTTTCACCACTGCTTGGAAAACAAAGTCTTTTTTTTCTGGGTTAGGGGTCTGGCAGTTAAAACTGGTAAAGGACATTGGTAGCAGATATCATCTGTGAGCAACATCAAAAGGTTAGTTCTTCTCAGATTTAATGTGGGATCTTTTAGTGATATGATGTGGTACAGACTGGAAGGGTAGCACCAGAGGCATTTGCTCAGTTTGCTTTCCTCTTTGATTTTCCCTCAAGCACAGGTTCTGATTCCCACCGCACATTTAAACCAGTTCAACTGCTGGAGGGAAGGGAAAGAAAGGCCCAGCAAATCTTTTCACACTTGCTGCTAAAGCCATCTGCAGAGGGAATCATATGCCTTATGCAGTTGCTCAGAGGTTGGGGTGTGTTTTTTGTCATTGACACGTAGTGTATATTGCAATACTGTTTAGGTTTCACTGCACAGATTCATATCTTCAGCCTGGAAATCCTTGTGTAAGTCCCGCTCCCCCATACTAGCTAAACTAACTGCCATCCTTAGGGTTGTGGCTAAGCATGTTTCAGTTCATGTCATAGATGGTTCCCCAAATTTCACCTGCCTTGTTACTGCTTTTTACACATACTAAGTTAAATGAATGCTTAGAATCAACAGATTCTTTTATTCCTTGAGGTCTGAGTGGACTGTACATTGGTATTACTACACCAAGAACTCTTACGGCCGCTCTGAGATCAGAGACAACCAGAGTTCATTAAAGCCAGCTACTGCATTAGGTATGGTCTTTCAGATTGAACAAATGAAGCAAGACCACTTTCTGGGAAAAAAAAAAAAAGAAAAAAGAAAAAAAATAACAAGGGATTAGAGATCTAAAGTCCCAAGAGGCAGATGCATGAGAGGCAAGAGGGGGAATCTGACTGACCCAGGGGCTTCTGCTACTGCAAACCCAGGACAAAAGGGTTGTGTGTGCAGCCCATGTGGCTGGAGACTGGACAAAATCAAACTGGATCCAAAGCAAAATCAAAATCACGGTTTAGAGTTTATAGGAGATGTAAGCAGTGTCTTAGAAAGAAACAAAGTACTGCAGATACACTCACTGCCCGCAGGAAAATGAGGCTTCCTGCCCCGTTTTTTTGTACAAGGCTCCCACTGCAGGACGCCTGGTTTCTGCCACAGTGTTCTCAGCCTACCAGACAAAACCATCTGAGACCACCTAATCCAGAAGACAGAGGGATGTGAAGTTTTTGCAAGTCCGCTCTGTTTTAACTGACAGCACTGAGGCAACTGCTGCAGAAACAGGAACTCATCCAGGGAAAGAAAAGCTCTCCTGCTTCCAGAGAAGAGTGTGCAGGGTCTAAATTAAAATAAATAGCTCCTAAAGGGGCATTGATGTCAAAGCGATGCAATACCCTTATTCCAGCAGTCAAGCCCAGGGTCTGCGGTTCGGCTCGCTCTGGAAGTCCACTTCTCCACAGGTAGCTCTGATCACCCGCCTGGCAGCTTCTGCTACTTTGCCCAGAGGACAGACAGCTCTGTCTGTCCACAGCCTCTTCACAAATACACCAGCTTTTCTCTCTGCTCGGTTCCTGCTCTGTGCCCTGTGCTGCAGCAGGAAATGTTATTGCACTGGTGACATTTCCATGTGCAGGTTGACATTTCCCTTTGGAAGAAGCTACTCACTTTACAGTCACTTTTATTTATTGTTACTTTGGCTCATGGGCTGCCATGGAGGTTACTTTAACATAGCTGTAATTAAGGATCTATGATGATAAAGTCCTTTAAGTAGGGATCTGCTATTTTTATTCAACTGTAAAAATTACATACACCCACAGGGACTGTGTAAACCATAAATATAGACATGGTTGTGATTCAGAGTTCAGCAACAGTGGTGTAAATCACAGCAAAACTACTATATTTAGGAGAGTTTTACAGATGTAAATTAGAAATAACTGTATATAGTATTAAGCATTCTGTATTTACAAATTTTGAAAGATTGTGCTGGGAAAGCACTACCATGTGTTGGGTTTTTTTTAAAGTTGGATGCAGATGTTTTAAGGTCACATTCCAAGTCAGTCTGGTAAAGAAACTAGTCTTTGTGAAATCTAGTTCAGTAAGTAGTATTTTGGATTAATGCAATCAGTAACTGACTGGTAAAAAAGTAAGAATACCCATTATTCTAGATACGTTTTTTACTTGAAGGCTGAAATACAAAACTACAGAGTTGGAGAGGAGGAAGAAGTATCAGTGTGAAACTGTTTTCACTATTTTAATTTATTTTCATTCATATATACATAGACAAAATGAAAAGAACCACAAACTAAAGATTGAAGAAAATATTCAAATAAAAGTCAAACTTTTTCTTTCATTTGGAGACGCAGCAGGAAGGAAAGGACTAATCTTCGATGGAAATTACAGAAAATGATATTTTGGAAATGAGAAGCCATAATGTTTCATTCTCAAATATGTCAAAATATGGTTTCATAATAAAATTGACACTAAAACTTTATTTTTATTCAGACTGCAATTTATTTTTTTGTAAAATCAAAATAAAATAAAACAAACACACGTAAAAGTAAGAAGCAATAGGACAAGAGGAAATGGCCTCAAGTTGTGCCAGGGGAGGTTTAGATTGGATATTAGGAAAAATTACTTCACTGAAAGGGTTGCCAAGCATTGGAACAGGCTGCCCAGGGAAGTGGTTGAGTCACCATCCCTGGAGGTATTTAAAGGACATGTAGATGTGGTACTTAAGGACATGGTTTAGTGGTGGACTTGTTAGTGTTACGTTTAAGGTTGGACTTGATCTTTAAAGTCTTTTCCAACCTAAATAATGATATGATTATATTATAAGTTTTTTCACCGGTCTTGGAAATCCCTTGTAAATCCAAATTATTTAGTAAGTGTTCAGAAAAAATATTGATGCTTTTTATGAAGCAATATAAGAGACAGAGTACTGAATTGAAAGGGCTTGGAGTTTTTAATATACAAATTATGGTGTTCTTACGTAACATTTCAGATCTCTTAGTGGGCATTGATTAACAGATTTAGTTTGAAAAAAGAAATGATTCATTACATGTTGCACTTATTTAACTACTTATAGAGTCATAAAAATATTGGTTGGGAGACATCTTTTGAGGTATCTAGTCTGGCTGCCTATTCAAAGTAGGAGAGTTGCCAGCATTGTATTAGGTCAGGCACAGCTTACCTGGTCTTGAAAGCATCCAAGGATGGAGACTCCTTCAGTTTCCTGGGTGATTTGCTCCAGGGTTGCACAATCCCCAATAGAGGACATTTTCCCACTGTCCAGACTGAATTGCCTAAACTGTGCCTTGCAGCTGTTCTGCTTGTTATAATACCTGCTACTGCCAATGAAAGTTCATCTTTGTAAAAGAAACTTTGTCAAATTATTATAAATAATTTATTTTGTTAATATTTTCTAATTTTTTTAAAATAAAATTTAAGGTTAATAGAAGTATTTTCACAATCCCCTATACAGACTGCTCTTCCTTACTCCTTGTGTTATACACAATGAACGATGAGTTAAAATAATTAAAATATTAAAATAGTAATACTATTATAAAACTTTCTCTTATTTGATTGGAAAGCATGTAAAATTGAGCATTCTAGGCAAATTTTTACTGAGGTATATATGGTTTCATCACCTTCTCTTCGGGACAATTCAAAGGGTTTTACATCAGACTGGTGCAGGACAGGTAATCTCAGGCAGAAGTTCTCAGACTTAAACCAGTTCTTCATTTTTCAGGAATGCATTGGGTGTGCCTTAGTCCTTGGAAAATTTAGCACCCTGAGGGCTTAAAAGTGAAACAGGCTAGAAACAAGAAGAAACTGTTTCAAGTGTTTTCCAGTGCTACTGAAAATACTGAGACATTTAAACAAACCAGAACAAAAAAAAAATGTTGATAACATTTATCACCCTTCAATTTTTTTCACCTCTTCAGTCTAAGCTTTAGTCCTTTGCAAATGTTTTCTTGAGGGTCCATGTTGCACAAAGACTTTTCACAAAGGTAAAGCTTGTAATTGTAAATTCTTATAGAAATCCTGATCCAAACCCTTTTATATCAAAGATTTGTTCCTGTAGAAATCGCTGGCCTTTGGATAAGGTCTAACAATAGTAAATTCTACTTCAGTTGCAAGCTCTTTGGTGCCACAATTGCATTATGTGTTTGGTCTGGGTATAGCTCAGAGGAGGCTGAGACCAAACTGGGGACTCCAGACATAATCATATTCCCATCGTGATCTGATGTTTACCGCTTCTTTCTAACCTTGACATAAATTGTTTCAAATAGCTTACCATGAATACTGGAAAAAAATGGGGAAAACACATTATTTATCTTAAAAAGACATTCTGCAAACAGAATCCCTTCTAATGTGGTGAGAGGGGAAAAAAGAGGTCAGATTCATTTACACTTTGCTTGTCCACAAATCTGAAATGTAATAAATAATACCATTCATTAAAATGGTAATCATAAACAGTGGACACTTCTAAAAACTAATTAAACAGCTGGACTAATTCACAAATACACTGAATTAATTTTTAAGCAACTTTTGAATGGGAGTGCATTTCTTCTTTAAATTTGGACGAAGTAGTCCATGTAAACTAGAAGTACATATTTGTTTATTTCTACTTCTTTAAATTGTCCTTATTTAAAAAAACCCAACCAAACAGATCTGCTGGAAGATGTATTATAGTGATCAACTCTGAAAATATCAAATCCAGATACTAAGAATGGGGCTGTTCTTAAATAACAAAAAAGCACATGCTACTAATAAACAAATTTTGAAATGGCCTAAACAAAAGCAAAAGAATGCTTTCCCATTTTTGATTACATTAATGGTTCCTTCTGCGCATTCTTTTTTGTAATAACCTGTTGATTTCCACTACCAGTTGCAAGATCTCTGGAATAAGGGACTTTTTCCAAAGGACAGGTATGCGGTGCTTAATATATGTGGATTATGGTTCTTATTTGAGATGCTAAATACCCTCATCACCATCATTGTTTTAAGAAAAAAAATAACAACCACCTGGAAATAATAGAAGGAGGAAACATTACATCGAATAATTACAGCAACTACAAAACCTCACAAGATGCAGTCCATATAGACAACCAGTTTTAAAGGAAGGGACTGCAGCTGTGGTTCATTTATTGACAATGAACAGCTGTGACTGATGAGTTCAGTATGTCCTTTATGTTGAATTGAAGTTCCCCTCAGCTCCTGGTTAACCTTGCATCTGGCATAGTCTGTAGGTAACCATTATCTCTGATAGCTTCCAGGCTGGCACGCAGGGTACATGTCTTGGTTGAGAAAATGGCTACAGCCCTTTTATTCAGGATGCTAGGGTTCACAAATCCAAAACTCTAGGAACACAACTAATATTTTATTCACTTAGCCAAGACTTCCATAAAGGAGGCAGGTCTGTCTGTTATGGTCTTTGATGAAATTTAAGAAACATTCGCCTGTAACACTTCATTTTCTAGTTCCTTTGTTTTGTCTCCTATTTTTCTCTGAATTTCATTTTTAGAAAAAAGAAAAACAAACCAAAGCAAACAAAAAAAAACTCAGAAAAGGGATCTAGAGCTCAATTACTTACTTACCACATATAAATATATATTTTAAAGTAGAATATTTGCCCTTTAAATTGGCAGGCTGAGCTCTGTGAACTGTAAACTCAGAAACATAATTTCTGATGCTGTACCAGGACAAAGGTATGTTAATATTGTATCTCTTTAGCGACATAAAGCATCTCCTCATTTACAAGAAACGGTATTTCTGTAGGGTGCTTCATAGAAGAAAGACAAACTGAATTTCCTTGTGCCAACTGGAAAGCACAAAAATAAGGCTACTGAGACTGAAACAGTAATAAAGGGGCTAGATTCATTAGCTCAGTCACCACTGTGCTAACTACGTTCACTCAGGTTTTGGTCACCTCAATGCATGTCAAGAGAGATCTCCCACCGACCTGTACAACCCTGACCACGCACAAACCTGTGCTGAGCTGCGCCTTTTCCTTAAGAAATAAAACTTCAGCCCAAAGCCATCTGAAAAAAGGTCTTTTCTGATTTTGAAGATACCAAGCAAGAGAGAAAACACTGTTTCCCTCAGTAGTTTGTGCCGCTGGTTAATCATCTCTTCCATTGTGCCTAATTTCTAATTTGAATTTGTCTGGCTTCAGCTCCCAGCCATTAGTTCTTGATGTGCCTTTTCCCGCTAGATTAAAGAGCCCATTAATACCCAGCGTTCTTCCCCTGTGAAGGTACTGATACGCTGTACTGCAGTCACCTCTCAGTCTTCATTTTAATAGGCTAAACAGATTGAGCTCTTTAAGTCTCTTTCTGTGAAGCATTTTCTCTGGACCTGAAATCATTTCCACGGCTCTTTTCTGCACCCAGCTCATTTTTTTTTAATAAACTCCTTATTTTTCTTCATGCAGATGTCACAATTATATTCTGCTATCAGTCCTATGAACACTGAATGCTGAAATAAAATATTTTCTTTAGTCCTTCCCCCTTTTTCCCTATTTATGCATCCCAGGATCACACGAGCTTCTCTTCTATCAGTGCCACTCTTAAAACCATCGTTACACTTATGCTTTTCAAAGTCTTCAGTTTCCAGCATCCTGTGCTTCATTCTGTGTCTGCAGTTGTATATGTTGTTCCCATATATATATATAATTGTATTTAGAGAACCAAACACAGAAAAACTAAATATCATGGGTGGCAGGGACCGGTTTACCAAATAACCCTGATGCCTTTGTGTAGCTGCTTGGATATCGTTAATATTTATCCCTCTACCAGTTAATGGAAGGATAAATATGATGTCATCTGCAAATTTTATCAGTAATGATTTTATATTTCCTTCCAGCTCCCTGTTTAAAATGATAAGCATTAATCCTTTCTCAAAGGGTTCTCTAGTATTCACTGGTGATTCTCTATTGATAAAAATTTTTTCACAGCTGTCAGTTGACCAGCTCTCAGGCTAGTAGAGAGAACTGTGTGTGCTTTATTAATACTCCAAAGTACATATTTTTAATCAAAATGGTGTGCTGAAATAAGGAATAATATAACGTATAGCGTAGTAGTAGAATTACTTTCACCAAGCAATTGTAAGCACCTCCAAACATAAAATCAGGTTTGCTTTATGGGACCTATTTTCCATAAAACCTTTTTTTATTATTATTATTGGTTTTGATTATATTCTTCCACTTTAATTTTCTATTTGCTGAGTGTCTTGTAAAATTTTCCATTGTCTTACCCAGAATTCTCATCTAACTTTTTTTTTTTTTTAATAATGGAACAATAGTGTTATCTTTCTAGCATGCTTGGGTGTTTTTTTTCCAAAAAACTATTACAAATTCACATTAACAGGAAGATAGGCACTTAAGGCCCACGCTCAGGTTCTTGAGATGAGAATTTCAGCCCCCCTGATTTGTAAATGTCTACGCCTAGAAATAATATTTCTGTACCTTTATTAGTTACTACTGGACTGAAAAGTACTTCATTGACCTCATCTGATACAAGTGCTTCATATTGCCTCTTTCAAATATGAAAGTTAACTTTTCATAGGAAATATCTCTTTTTGTGCATCCTTATTATCATTTTGTCTGTTACCATTTAGTCATGGAAATATTCCACTCTTAGGATATCTTTTACTCCTATGACACTTGAAAAATTTTCTTTTTTATTATTCTGAGCCCTGCAAGCAACATAACTTTTCCTTGAGGCTTTCATGAGTTTTGTTTATATTTTAGCTTCTATTCCAGACAAACCAGAATACTCATAATCAGGATATTCAGTTAACATACTGTTAATGTTGGCTGTAACTGGTTCAGATGAACTTCCATTTCCTGCAATCACTGGGAGTGTCTCCGGGATTGACCCGTTCCAGATATACTATTTTCAACCTTGTCAATTCCTTTGAATAAATATTGTAACATGCAAAAGAGTAGGAGTTCTGTGAGGCTTCTATAGTTCAAAACATATTCTAATTAAAAATGACATGGATATTTTATGGTTAGCAGTCCTCTTTTTATTTCTATTTTTGGCCAACCTTTCAACTTCTACCTGGCAAATTTTTCCTACTTAAAACAACAAAGACAAAAGATTTAGGGAACTAACATTTACTGATGGGCTGCAATGGGCTTGGGTTACTAAAAACAGCCATTTGTAAGGTTATCTGGAAACCTATAACTGGCCTATTCATGGTATTTTGCAGAAAGCAGCCTCAAATTCTGTTCCAGTTGCTAAATCAGTTTGGTTAAATAGCAAACATACTCAGATCCCTACATGATCTTTAGTCCCCATCAACCCTGCTTCCCTTGCAGCTCACGTATATATAATAAAAAAAAGGAAATATTGGGATTAACTGGCAGTCCAAAAGTAGAAACAACTCTGAACATTGCATGAACATTGCATTGATAAACATGTTGAAGACACGGCCATTTGTGCAAGAAATTGAACTCTCTTATTATTATTATTACAGTATCTTTCCCTAAAATTGCAGCGTAGCAAACCAAAGCCTCTCATTTGTTACCACTTCTTGGGCCTTGGCATCTAAAGTGTTTGGGACGCCTTTATTTTGTTGTGGTAATTTCTTATGTTTGTTTCTTTGTCTCAACAAAACATTCATCTTTTTGACAGAGACAGAAGGTAAAATATGAAAATATTGAAAAACCCTATCCCTAATGCTCAAACATGCACATAAGCTCAAACCACATAAGCTCAAACCACATAGGCAGTAGTCTGAATAGGCATTAATTATAACTTTTTGAAATGTTTACATGGCATATTTCTTCTTTTCCTATGTGTATACATGTGCATATTTATATGTATCTGCATGTATTTGTATATATTCACAAAAAAATGCCCATGCATTTAAATAAGTATGGATTGAATGTGCATCAATCGTAGAATCACAGAATCATAGAATGGTTAGAGTTGGAAGGGAACTTAAAGATCTTCTGGTTCCAAACCCCCTGCCATGGGCAGGGACACCTCCCACTAGACCAGTTTGCTCAAAGCCCCATCCAGCCTGGCCTTGAACACCTCCAGGGATGAGGCATCCACAACTGCTCTGGGCTACCTGTGCCAGTGTCTCAACACCCTCACAGTAAAGAACTTCTTCCTAACATCTAGTCTGAATCTACCCTCTTCCAGTTTAAAACTGTTAACCCTTGTCCTGTTGCTACACTCCCTGATAAAGAATCCCTCCCCATATTTCCTGTAGGCCCCCTTTAGGTACTGCTATAAGGTCTCCCCAGAGCCTATTCTTCTCCAGGCTGAACAACCCCAACTCTCCCAGCCTGTCTTCATAGGAGAGGTGCTCCAGCCCTCTATCATCTTTGTGGCCCTCCTCTAGACCCACTCCAACAGGTCCATGTCCTTCTTATGTTGGGAGCTCCAAAGCTGGACACAATACTCCAGGTGGGATCTCATGAGATTGGAGTAGAGGCATAGAATCACCTCTCTCAACCTGCTGGCCATGCTTCTTTTGGTGCAGCCCATCATATCAATATGATATCTCTCTCCTTCTCTACCTTTTCCCACATGAACTATTGGGAAAATTTAACTTTTCTTGCATAAAATTATCACTATTTATTCATTACTTAAATGTATATTCAGATATGAGTAGACACCCATATGTTTTCCTGAATGAACTTTTATCACTTATGCTTCTGGATTGCTTAGGGAAGACTATAAAACCTGTGTGTCTTCCAAACTGTCCTGGTTCATACAAAGGGCTCTCTGAGGGACTGCAAGAACATGGTCCACATTAGCAAAGTAACAAGTGAAAGGATTTGAAATGGGTGGCGGAAGAACAGGTACAGGAGGTATCTGTCATTTTACCTTACAGTGTCTCTTGATATTTTTCCTCTTTACATTCTCAGTCTTAATATGGCTTGAACTTTTGTGGAAAAACCTATGCAAAGAGGGATCTTGCAGCACAGATCATGTGATAAACATGATGGCTCTCAGGAACATAAATCTGTGAGGGTGCATTCTGATGCAGAATTGGTGTTGATGCTAACGTGTCATTTTCCCAAATGCTTCAGAGTCCTTTGGGCTTGCCATGAAGGTAAGGATTTATCTTCTAATCTCAGAACCACTTTTATCTGCCTGGATTAGCCATGAGCTGGAAAGTCATTAACATTTATGAACTGGGGATTAATAACACTCCAGAGCATATTATGTGGTCTGTTTATCTCCTGCCCAGCCCCTTAACCTATGTCTGAGATATAGGTAGAAAAAAGATTGGTAGCACAAGCCCCTACTCACTTGGAAATTTAACTGAATCACAAAATAGCTGAGGTTGGAAGGGATCTCTAGAGATTGCCCAGTCCAACACCCCTGATCAAATAAGGGTCACCTATAGAAAGTTTCTTAGAACCACATCCAGAGTGATTTTGGGTATGTCCATGGATGGGGACTATGCAGCCCTTCTGGGTGACTTGTTGCAGTGTTTGACCACTCCCAAAGTTAAAAAGTTTCTTCTTATGTTTAAATGAAACTTCCTTATTTCCATCTGTGTGCATTGCCTGCCATGTGCAAACTTGCTGAGGGTGCATTGTCCCATCAGTCAAATACAGATTTTAACAGTATTGGCCTTCATTATAGACCCTTGGGATACACCACTAGTAACTGGCCTACATAGACTTTGTTGATCACAGACCCTTTAAGAACAGCAGTTAGGCAGTTTTCAGGCCACCTCATTGTCTATTTAACCAGCCCACATTTCATCAGCTTGTCAATCACAGGCAATGTCTTAAGCCTTGCTACAGTCAAGAGAAACAAAATCCACAGCTCTTCCCCATCCAACAAGCTAGTCTTTTTGTCATAGAAGGTTATCAGGTTTGTCAAGCATGATTTCCCCTTTGTAAATCCGTAATGACTACAACCAATCACCTTCTTGCCCTTTATGTGTTTAGTTTCCATGATTATTTGCTCCATCGTCTCCCCAAGGATAGACATAACATTGACCAGCCTACAGTTCCCCAAATCCTCCTGGTTGCCCTTCTTGAAGACAGGAGTGATATTTGTTTCCTCAGGAGTTTTGCCATGACCTTTCAAAGATTATTTGGGAGTGGTCTCACAATGACAATGACCAGGACAATTGTGGGTGCATCCCATCAGGTCCCATGTTCCTGTGTATGTCCAGTCTATTAAAATGTTCTCTAACCTGATCCTCTTCCACCGAGAGTAAACCTTCTTTGCCCACACTTTCCCAGTGCTCCTGGCGATTTCTCAAGGGCCTTGGGATTCCTGATGTTAAATCTCACCAGTAAAGACCAAGGCCAATAAAGTGTTGAGTACCTCAGCCTTTACCATGTTGCTAGTTCCCTGCTTCATTCAGAAACAGGCCTAAATTTTCTAGATGTTTTCCTTTTGTTGATGAAAAAGGTCTTGTTGCCCTTCATGTCTCTTGCCAGACTCAACTCCAAGTGGGCTTTCCTGAAGCCACAGGTACACATTCAGCCTCTGTAGTCCTTCCAGTTCACGCGATCCTGCATCAACCTCTTGCACACTGGCTTTTCATATCTGACTTTTGTCAGAAGGTTCTTGTCCATCCATGCAGGGATTTCCTGCAAGTTGCAATGGACTATTCTAGCACTCGAAGGAGGTGATCTTTGAAAATCAACTAGCTCTCCTGGACCCATCTTCTCTCCAGGGCTGCATCCAATGGGATTCTTCCAGGCAGGTCCCTGAACAAATTAAAGTCTGCTGACCCAAAGTTCAGGCTTGTGATCCTGCTGTTTACTTTGTTACCTCCTCTCATGGTCCTGAACTCCATCATCTCATAGCCACTACAGTCTATCTGCCCGCAAAGCATAGTACTATTCCTCAGTTAGTGTCTCCTTCTCTCTAATTGAAAAGTCAGTCTTAGAAACAAAGAATGACAAGTACTGAGCTTTCTTTTGTATATTAATGCTGGACCTCTTGTGAGATACTATAGCAGAAATTATTATGAGCCTGATCCACAAGACACGGAGGTCAACAAGAAGATTTTCAGACTTCATGCTCTACAAATTACATTTCACGACCATATTTTCAACACAAAAAAATAGAGGACATCAAATTTAATCAGTAAAAAGCAAATGCAAATCTAACAAATGAAGGGTATTCTTCTGATTGTGAAGACTAAAAGCTTGATGAATTGTTGAACTCCTTGCTGCAGGAACATTTGGAGATTAAATAACTGTATAGGTTCGTAAAAAGTCCTTTATGAAAGAAAAAGCCATCAAGGCTAACACACAGAAAAGCCACCCCTTATCTGAGATATCTCTGCACTGCAAATTGCAGTCAGCATTGGAGACTGAAAGAGAATGCTGACAAAATGCTGCTATATGTTTACCTTACCTGGGCAGCCACCAATTGTCAGTTTTAGAGAGAGGATGCGCAGTCTGGTAGATTCCAATATGCCAAAATATTATCACACAGAGTCTTGATGTAAGATTCTAAGGTGCTTGGGACAAAATATCTGAAATTACTGGAAGATTTCCCATTGTTTTTGATGGAGCTGGGATTCAGCTGTCACCAGTCCATTTTAGGAAATCTCTCATGCTTTGATGTTATAAACCAAATACTTGTCATCAACCCATTATGGCACTGTGGGCCAAATTTACAAAGTGTTTCATACTTATTAAAAGTACCTGCTTTCCTAAAAAGAATGAAATTTGAGGGGCTTTTTGGACACCTCTCCCATAATTAAAACCTGAATTTGTCAACAGAACAGAAAGGTAAAAAGTGCCACTCCTTACAACAAATGTCAAGAATAAATATGATGTGAGAAGTTTAATTTTGGTATTTATGTAGGTATAAAATAAAGAAATAATCCCGTCTTGAAGTGGTTTGTTGGTTTTCTTGTTAGTGTTTCTTTTATACAAGTAATTTTGTAGGTCCAGATTAATTTCTGGTGCAAGTCTATGAAAAGCTCTGCATCAACAGAAGGGATAGATTTGTTGGGTAATCTTTTTTCATTTCAGTCAATGATAAGCCCAGCACTTTACTCACTGTTTCTCTTTGTGAGTTAATATACAGTATTGGATTTCCTCTTTGTATTTTCATTCTTCTTTTGTGTAAGCATTTGTTTTTTTCGTCTTCTTGTTTTTGTTAGTTTCCTCAGGGAATGACTCAAAGGAGTCATTACCAAGAAAGCCTTTAAAAAAAGTTTTTTTTTTCTTAAAAAAAAAAAAGAAGTATGTATCTCCTTGTATGAAGCACCATTTTACAGCTAATAATTTTTGTTGTATTGCTGGACAGGTTATTGGAATTATTAGTAACCAGGAGACAACATGTAATTATAATGATGTAAATCACCACCAGACTGATGAAGAGAAAGAGGAGAGAGAAAGGACAGAAGAGAGAAGAAAACAGAGAAAGAACAATGACAACAAAAGCAATGGACCATATTTTCCATGGTTGTGAATCACACATATGCTTCTATTAACAAATATAGACTAGTTTCTAGTGCTATTTGCTGTTGTGTGTGAATCCAAAATTATTACAGAGCAGTTTCGTTTCATTACAACTGAGGTCAGAATCAGGATCATGTGGGACAAGTGAATGACACATGTTTTGTACGCTGAGACCCTTTCTTGTTCTGCCTGCTCTGATTGCTGAGGATAGGAATGACATTTTCATTTGTATTTAATATGTACTAAACATTAAAACTAAATCTAGCTGAGGTTTCTGAAGTTTACACTGTTACCTAGCAATTGACACAGTTATCATTTGGCATTGTGAGCTTTTAGTGACAGGGTAAAACCAGTCTGATTTCTGTTATACAGCACCAAACTGAGTATGGGGTCTGGTCCAGAACATCAGCACTGGGTACTCAGGAATACAAGTAACATAAAGCTGGCTGGGTTTTGAGAAGAATTATAATAAGAAAAGAATGAAAATAAAATACTCAGGAATCTTCCTGTCCTATATTCTTATTAAAACAAAATCTTTCTCACTGTTATCCTTTCTTTGCATTTCTGCACTGAAGAAACAGAATATATACCTAGTATCAGGATTGTAAGCTTCCTCTCACCAGAACTTCATCCTATTCTAAGATTCATGAGGTGAATCCTCTGGTGGCACCTATTTTTCTCCACAGATCACAGAGACAGTCTAGATACTTTCTTAGGACTATTCATGTCTAATAGTAGATGACAAGAACCCTACTTCATGTATCTACAAAATTGTCCACTCACATTTTGACCAATCTACTTCTAAAAGTAGAGCCTGGCTGCAAATGTATTTTCTGTTTCACAAGAAATTACATTTTTTAACTGGATAATAATAAGAGAACAAATGTGAAATTTACTCGGGAATGAGACTCTGCAATAATAATGATTTTTATTTGAAACTTGCTTTTTCAAAGAAAGTGAAAAGATTCATTGCAATGCTCATGTTTGATTTTACACACTATAAGCAGCTTTAAAATGATACAAAAAAGGTTGTACTGAAATGGAAATATCTGAACGTTCTGTTCCATTACAAGCTCATCAGAACAATCTCCTCAGATTTCTTCATAATGAATTTTTATTTATTTTATTAGACATCATTAAGCACTCCACCCTCTCTTTTTCAAAAATAAAATAAAATAAAATAAAACTTCTGTGGATAAATATTACAGCTCAGCCACGTGCACTAGGAAGGGAGAGGTTGCTCTATCATGTTGAAGAATCAAAGAAATGCTTATGAGGGGAAAAAAGATTGGAACATCCTACTTTTGCTTCTCCTGCATAAATAATGCAACCCAAGGACAATTAGCATTTGGAGAGTAGTTTCTTGTCTTATCAAGCACCACTTCAGAAACAAAATGATATAGACAAGTCCCTATTACAATGGAAAACACAGTGGGACAAAGGAAAGTATTTCGCTTCACTAGGAAAAATCCTTTATTTAAAGGCCAGCTACAAAAGAGACAATGATCTTTGCTCCTGGACACCTACTAGCCATTAACGGGAAAGTTCCTCTGAAAACATACACATGCACTTACAACTTGGGCTCTAATGAGGGCTTTGCTGTTTGATGACGACACATCTGGCATGCTTTCAGAACTCTGCAGTCCCAATTATAAAGCTGTCCAGCAGGAAAACCCATTACAGATCTGAGCTGCCAGACCTTCGAAATGAGGTTGAAGAAAAAAAAAAAAAAGAAGAGGCAAAGGAAAGGGGTTAAAGATGAAGGAAAAAAGGAAAAAAAAGAAAGGAAAGTAAGGCTTGATTTGGGAAAAAAAGGGGGAAAAAAAAGTAAAAGGTAAAATGCCTTTAAAGAAAAGTTGTTCCTAGAGCCCCCTATAATGTGACAGAGCTAATTTGTGCCTTCAAAGATCTAAAGAGCCTGCTAGCTGCAGGTGGCAAAGAGGTTACTTCTGGCATG
Source organism: Pluvialis apricaria (assembly GCA_017639485.1). Lineage (NCBI taxonomy): Eukaryota > Metazoa > Chordata > Aves > Charadriiformes > Charadriidae > Pluvialis > Pluvialis apricaria. Next base: position 8,628,512 of record CM030044.1, on the reverse strand, counting down.
GACTGTGGGCATCAGATAACATAACACAGAAAACTTCTGTCTCCCATGGAAAAGTTAATGAGATCAACTCTTTTTGGATCCCCTAAAAGAGTTCCTTCAACCTCACCCCATCCACATCTCATTCTTGCAGCCAAACAAAAAGTGTCTGGTTGAGTTTAATTGGCCAACCAATGCTTTGATAGCTGGGGTTTTTTCCTTGCCCTTGGGGTTACTCAGTGTAGCAGAATTAGGCCAACTTGTTAAAACATGAAAGTCAATTTTCATCCATTTTTTTGTTTTGTTTTTGCAGGGGGGAGTGCATTTTAATTGCTCTTGAAAATCTAGGTTTGGTAATACATTTCCATAAATAGCAAACGTTTTAAATCTGTCAGCTTTTTTTGGTGTGAAATACCATCAGTCCTAGTGAGGTCCAAAGATTCTCCAAGGCAGCTTTAACCAAAGTAGACATAGAATGAGAAGTGACATATCTATTTCCCGGTGTGGTATGATCTAATTTATGTAAGAGACACAGTTTCAGTGTTACAGGACTCAACTTTTTATGTCTGCAACACATTGAACATGCAACCTATGGAGCCAAAACAAGGGGAGGATTGCATTGCATGGAGCTGTGCCACGGTACCCTTTTTGTAGTACATGCATGAAACAGTAGTCCCTGCACAAAAAAAACCTGTACACAGCAAATATTCAGCAAATTTATTCTGCATTCCAGAGGCTATGATACTGGTTTCTGTTGCAGAACAACAAAAGATCAGATATATAAAGCTAGGAGAAGTCTATACAACAGTAAATATTGGTCTCATGTAGAATTGCTGTCTCAGTAGTGTCCTCTGGTGCACTGATCACTGGGACATTTGGTCTTCCCACTACCAGTTTGTGTCTGTAGCTTGAGGTCAAAGCATATGAACTGGCTGAAAAGGTCTGAACTCAGGACATGCACAAAAAGGATGGGCTGCAGGGCATTTGGTCCCAACTGCATCTTTTCTGTTCAGCCAGTGTGTCTTCCCAGAGCTCAGTTTGAGAGCACAAAATATTCTTGGATGTTCCCTAACATGGGAATGGCAGACTGTGGCCTCAGTCCATGCCTGTGTGGAGGCTATAGGGAAAACAGATAGTCTGAGTTAGAACCCAGCCTTTCCCAACAGAGGACTATAGGTATCATTGTGTGAGCTTCAGGAACTGAAGCAAGTTCTCTGACGTACCAGCTTTATGATAATAAGACAATCTTTTTTGTTCAAGTAATCTCTCCAGATGAACTGCTTGGCTGTCTAGATTCACTGTAGCTCTTTCCACAAACTTTACTTTTCCCTGGCATTTGTGAGTCATTCCCCTCCCTGTTCTGCACATCAGACAGACAGAGAGGATTATTTCACTCCTTTACCCACCTCTATCATCATTTGCCCCTCTGTCAATGGGGCTAAGGGAAATCACCCCTCAGTGTGGGATGCCTGGGAGTATAATCTCTCCTCTTTTTCACCTCTTAGGATAATGTGAAAACATTTTCCTTCAGAAAACATGTTCATGCAGCATCAGCATCAAAAACCCATTTTCTTGTTTTCCCTAATGACTTTATCAGACATGCAGCAACACAATGAAAGATGTTGTTATTCCTTTTCCTTTCCTTGATCTTTATGTTTTCATGGAAACATCATTAGTGAGGATAATAGTTGTGCCAGAATATATTCAATACATGGGCCTGACACTCTCATTCCAGTGTGTCGCCAAGATGATCTTTTTCTTTTCCTTTTTAAGCTCCCCAGCATTCATCAAAAGCCCTTTCAGAAGTAGTAACCCTGGGTTATACTTCTGCTGTCTTTTAGAGGGGAGGATGCGAGAGACACTGCCTTTACCTTTCCATGTAGTGGGACTGGTGTTTGCATAGGTTGGTAGCATTTGAAATAGCAGAGACTTAAATTCAGTTTCTTGCTCTTTCTCCAATCTGCTTCATTAATTTTTTTCTTCCTGGAGAAGGAGGAAACTTGGTCTATGCCAGCTATGCTGACTACCAGTATGATGAAATATAATCTCCCTCCAAGTGCTGGCAGAAACCCCTACTATAATTAAAAATGACATAAACAAACAGCCAAAAGCCCAAACAAAAAAATTAAAAGACCCTAAATTCCACTATCTGTTTGTTTTTGTTATCTGTCCTGGTTAACCTGGTCCTTTTATTAGTAAAGCTTTTTGCACTCAGGGGCAGTGATTATAGTATGTCAAGCTAAGTCCCAGCTTTTCTAAAGTAAGAAAATCCATAACTAGGAAGACTTTGCTGAGAGGTACCACTGCCTTTCATATGCTACCTAGCAGCTGCTGAAGAAATCATGACTGTAGTCTTACTGCACAGTTATTTTTCAGGGAATTATACACCAATTTTGGCCTTCTGCATCTCCATTTCTCTGTGAGATGTTAGCAGGGAATGCCTACAGGAAAATCAATATCCAAAGAAGACAACTGAGCTCAGCTGTGAGGCAGAGACAGCCCGTGTCCTCAAGAGTTTAGAGACCCGTTAGACAGTGGAGACAGAGAGTAAATAAGGACATAATGTTACACACAAAGCAGACCCAGGAAGAAGAACTCACTTGACTGACTCCCAATGCAATGCTGCGTTTGTGTATAGCACTTAGGGCATGTCTTCAGAGAATAAACTTCCATTAGTTTGTATTTGGAAGCTGTGTAACAAACTTTATGTGAAAGAGTGCAAATAGATAAGCTTTACTTTTCAGGGCCTTCTAGCTTGCAGTCAGTAAGCAGAGTGGGTTTGTTCCTTTGTCACACAGGGAGAAGGCAGATGCAAGTCTCCACCACGGACTGTTGTAACATCTCCTAGACACAGTCTCTCCCGGGTCCCTGAGGGTACCCACTCGGCCATACTCCTTGGCCACATGCTGGTGGGCATGTTTGTACGGAATGGCAAAGGCTGACTGTCATTTGAGCTTGCTGCAGTAGGTCTTTATTTCCTTAACTTTACGAGCTAGTTTGCAGGGAATTATGTATTTTTTGTGGGGGTGTTATTTGCTCAAAGGAAAAGGTTGGAAAGGCACATTACTTTTTGAACACTTTCTCGGCTGGTCTCTTAAGAAGAGACTCCTGCAAGCCTTCCCCCTCAGCAGTGAGCCTCTCTCTCTGTATATCACTGGAGTCCCCTGTTCACAGTTCATCTAGAAGAGACTGAACAGCTCAGCCTCACTTCATAGCTCTCAGGTCCCAACTGAGATCTATTCATGAGATGCTCTACAGTACAAATCAAGGGACCCTTAGGGCGCTGTATAAATTCATAACAAGGAATAATCCATTTTCAGCGTTGCATGCAACAGCACTTAAAAAACAAAATAAAAGACTGTAGAAAACATTGGGGGAAGGTAGAACCGCAGGGGGACCGCAGAATGGTGTTACAGAAACACCAAATCCTCCTACTCTCAGTGCTGCCTGGGTGCCTGAGCACTAGGCAGCACAGGCAGGAGCTGGGCAGTCCCCTTCACAGAAGGGGAATGGAGGCACTGTGGAGCAGCGGGTGGGATCCATCCACTTCGTCTGAGGATGTGACCATGTGAGCAGAAGGATTGTCTCAGGTCTTCTTTAGAGATAATGATGGGACTTGAGAGTTCGGCCCAGGTCTGGACCACGTTCCAAAGGTTTCTTTCTCTTCCTCTGTGTTAGGTTTGGGAGGAAATAGGGAACTTAATAATCTAAAGATAAATATCTAAAATTAAGCAGGATGAGGTAGGCCCAAGGGCATTACACAAAATTAAAAAGCATAACTATGATAACCCTCAAATTATGCCACAGTTTATCAGTTGCTTGCCTCCTTCTGCCATTGTACTGTGTTGTAACAGAGAAATAATAAAACCCAGTAATGTAACTGGATCTTGGACATAGCAAGGTGACTGGAAAGCCTCCTTGTGTAAAGGAATCCTGAAGCAGTTTAAGACAGGTAGAGGTAGGTTTAAGCCTCATATAGACACCTGTCTCAGATATTAGAAACAACTGATTTTCACTGAGGAATGGTAAAGAAACACTGCTCCTTTCACTGTGTGGGGCTCATTAAACAGCCCTTGCATTCTGAATTTGATTGCAATAAACAGGACTAGCTCAGAGGATCTTCTAACCTGCCCTTTTAGCCAAAAGACTTTTGTGATAGCCCACACACCAGTGAATCAGTCTGAGACAGAAACCCTCAAATTCCTTGTTCTTTCGCTAGCGCTTGGCACAGCACTTTCAATGTGTCCACTAGTAATGTGTTACATTTCTGACCATAACAGGTAGAAAAACTGGTCGTGGACTGAATGTGTACCACCAAGTGCTACTCACTACTTCAGAATATGGAATATCTTCTCTGTATGTGCGTGTGTGCTTAAAATGTCTCACAGCTTGGGTTTATTAAGCAATCTATATCCAAACTTGCTTAACTGTCTTTATCTGGACTGAATTTTGGCTGTTTAATGACAGCACTACCTCATGAGATTTCCCAGAATTTTGAAATTTATCTAGGAATGTAAACTCTAAGAATTATTTTCCTTGTGTGTTACCATTATTTCTGTTTTTCAGTTCTGGCAGAAGAGATGTGGAAAAAAAAGATGAGAAGTTGATCTAACATATTTGAACCACCCCAAAATCTCAAAACTAATTGGATCCATATGACAAGTAAACATGGATATTGGAATGCCAGGCAGTAATCTTCAAATTATTATGCGATTGACTTAATAAACTTTTTTTTCTTGTTTTAAAACAGAAATCTATAGCATTTTTGCTTTTTGCACAATCATTAAGTGTTTAAGTTAATAATAAAAACATAAGTAGAAAAAAACATGTTGCCTAGATTCTACGAGTTGTAGATTCATCAAGAACTAACAAAAGTGAGAACTGGAAAGAGCAATGGGGAACAGACTTCATTACCACTCTAAAAGCTGTTGTAGCTCCTGAGAGATAAGAAGCTTTAGGTATAAGCAAACAGGTTATAGGGGGTGCTGGCAAAATAGTTAGGGGAATCAGCACTGAAGACCTCCTCAGAAATCCACTGAAGTCAATAGAAAAAACTGCTGTTAACTTCAGTGGGCTTTGAATTAGACTTTAAGTTCAAGTGCTTTGACAGGGCTGCAGGAAAGGATGAAAAAGCAGAATAATAAAGAACAAAGCAGTACTGGGGTGAATGGCGTAGACTCCAACAGCAAGGAAGTTGGGCTGTAGCAGACAGCAGGGCTGTGAGGTGACTGCAGAGCTGTGTGTGTGAATTCACACAACATCCATTCACACCATTTCTCAGACACTCACTTTTCTGAGGAGTAAATTCACTCAGGTTTGTTTTGCTGTTTTTTTTTCTTTTTTTTTGTTTTCATATATATTAATTTATTTTTAGGAAAAGAAAAGCATGCTGTTGAATATTGGTGGCACCAGGATGCTGAGTGGGAAGGTAATGATTTATAATACATTATAGGAGTGGGCATGATAAAAGTCTGCAAAAAGATTCCATTGCTCTGCAGCCTCTGGTCTCTGCATAACTTAAGCAACAAGGTGCCTCTTGCAGACTGCATGGTTTTAACCTGAAGCTATTACCAGCATTTGAGATAACATATTGTTTAATCCTTCTAACTTCAACATGAATCATTCAGAGGAATGAGGGGAGGAGGGGAAAGACTGAGGGGAGGGAAAGAGAAGGACTCTCATAAGAATTATTAGAAGTGTGAGCTGCAGGATCTGGTGATAAGGCAGAAAGAGCTGCTGAGCCATCTGTGTCGGGAAGGTAGGATGCTCCGTGACAGCTCTTGGGGATCTGTGAGCACACCTACCAGGCTGCGCGATGAGGAGCATACAGTGGCCTGCCCCTGGGCTTTGCTTGCTGTCAAGGGGTATTTGAATCCCTGCCCAATGATGTCTCTTTTGAAGCTATTTATTTTGCTTCAGCAATGACCACTGGTGATGTCATTGGAGCACTGGAGTCTTTTCCCCGTGGTAGGTCCATCTCCATGGTGAATCACTCATTACTGCCAGTCAGAGCCACATCAGAGCAGACCGTGTGTCTTACCTCTCGTATCCTGCCTCTGGGATTAGAAAGCCTTTGGGACCTTGCAGTGCCCTTCAGGTCTGAGCTGAGATCTCAGGGATCCAAGCCAGGTAAACTTTTGGAGCAGACTATTTACATGCAATACCCACAGGCTTTCCTGGAGCAGTATAGGGCCAAAAATAAAAGCCAGTTGCCTTAGTCAAAACTGTATGTCCAGCATTCTGGGAAGCTCTCCGTGCAAAAAGCACTGCCTCTCTGCCTTTTCTTGGGCTCACTTTCACAGCCTCTTGGCTTATTTTTTTCTGTTTCAAGAGCACTATAGAGTGCAACTCTTGGTACTCTTTTTACCTACAGGGAAGCCTCCATCTTGCATATTCCTAACCTGTCAAGTACTCTAGTTTCAGGGCTTTGACACAATCCAGCTGTTATACTGCAAAGAACAGCTTGTCTCCTCTTTTTGCTGAGCCTGAAGGATGGTTTTTGGCCAAAACATTAGCTTTAATACATCAATACATTTAATGAGATTTATATCTGCATCCAAAATTCACCCGTGGTGGCCTTTCAGCCTTTCAGTCAGGTGTTGGCAGCCTTGCGCTCTTGACTATTTGTTTGAAATTCAAGCTCATAAAGAGTGTTTCTACCCATTAAGGTGACATGAATTAAATATTCCCTTGGAGTTGACTTGTGTATAACCAAGAAAATGTGTTTTTTCCTGGAGACAGAAGAAACGTGCAGCAGCAAGCAGTTGCATATCAGACATACAGTCTCTCTCTCTTCTTGGTCCTATTTGTGGCCTCAGAATGGAAAATAATCTGAGTTATTTTTCATCCTGAATCAAGGTGATTTTACTCATTTGACAAATTGATCTTAAATTGCAGTGCACAGGAATCCTTGAAGCCAAGAGGTCTCTGTTTTCTTTGTGACTTATGTACAGATAAAACTTGCATGTAAGATATTTCTCTTCTAGGCAAGCTTGCAATCTTCTCTTCACAGTGCTGGGCAGAGTTGCATCCTCTTAGGCAGCTGAGAATTGGGCCTGAGAATTCATAAATGCTGCAGCGATTGCTTATGGTTGTAGGTAACTGCCCTGATAAAGCTGTGAGACCGCTGGACTGCAGTCTGACAAGGGTGCTGGCTCTTGACTCCAGGTTGAAGCACCTAGATGCAGATTTCCCCAGTGCAGTAGATTACACGTGGCCAAGGAGCAGCTTAAATGTAGATGGCTAGAAGGAGTGGAGGGTCTTCAGAGTGTCTCAGAGATGTGTTTGGCCTGGACATTATCATGTAATACCTCCTAGAAATCCATACAATTTTGGAATTCGCTACTGGAGGCCTCGCAGGATACCCTGGGACATCTCAAATTGTAGTAGGTGCCTGCGTTTGGAAAACTGAACTGACCCTTGGGTTCTGCGCAATTTTTGTAGTTGGTGGAAATCTAATTAATACAGGGCTATTTGGCTAACCAAATTTTTGTTTGCTTAGTGTGCTTAATGTTTGTTTGGTGTAAGCGGAATAATTCTGTAGACTCCATTATCTGTAAGGGCTGTAAGAGAAGCACACTCACACAGCTCAGTTATAAACCCCGTTTTATAACACCTAAATCTAAGTGTCTGAATACTGAGTGTAACTGGCACCTATTCTCTTTTGGACTGAATAAAATATTACTGTGGGTAGCCAGTCTCATACAGATCCATTTTTATGGGCTAGGAGAAGGAAATACACAATCCCATGCTGGTGTCCCATCTTCCTTTCTGTCATTATTTCTCCTTCCATTTCTGTAGTGATATTCTCAAGGAAAAAAAAGCATGAAGGTTTGGAACACAGGCTTGCTTTAGCTCCATTATGATTGTTATTATTACTACCAGTAGTACTACTTAGCTTTTTATAGCTCTTTTTCTTGTATATTTCTTAGAATACTCCACACACAAAAAAAAAAAAAAAAACAAACAAGGAAATGATCTTATCCTGGCTTTCCCGAGGCACTGAAACACAGAAAAATGAAATAACTTGCCAACGGTTAAAATGGAGGTTAGTGGTATGGCTGCAAATAAACCATAAGTCAGATGAGGAACGGTTCAGTGGTCAACATGGTAGACTAGCAGTTTCCAGGGTAAGATTGTCAAATGTCTGGAAGAGTGTCTCATTTTCTATTAGGAATTGTTCTTTGAGACAGAAATCTGTTTCAGATGAAAAGAAAGAATATGGGGCTGTGGGTGAAGGTAGGAAGAACAGGTGAACAGGTAGGAAGAGAAAACAATCTGGACCTAAGGGAAAGACAAAAGTGGTTTGAGAAATTAAGTCAGATACAAACAAAAAAAATCTAAGAAAGACCATTCTAGGTGATGTTACCTCTTATTAGAAATGGGAATTCAGTCCCATTTTTTTGAGGACGGGGAAAAATATTCACACATGACTCTTCAGCCCCTTTATAGACACATAAACATCCTTTTTAATTAGGCTGAAACTAGGATTTTCTCTAAGCATATTTCAATCCCTGAATCTCTGGTTCCTTTTTCAATCCCAGATATATTTAACAAAAAATAAAAAGGAAAAAAAAAAGAAAAAGAAAAACCTCTACACACTGCCAACTCCATTGGTATCAGTCACAAATGCTTACAAGGATTACAGCACGGTAATGAGCTTTTGTACTAATGGTACATCTTTTAATAGCTGCTATCTGCACTTCCAGTTGTAAGTGATAAGTGCGGCTATATTGTTAATGACAAAATGCCTCACCTTTCCCCTCCCCCTACCCTGATACTTCATCTCTCTCTGAATTCCTCAGCTGAAGGTTGGAGGGGAATTAGACTTAATTCTGAAGCTGTTGCCTGAGACCCGATGATGCCATTGTACGTGGCTGGTGTCTCCCAGCTGATCACAGGACTGAGCTCCTGATCTGCTGGGTCCCTGTGCGCTGTGGCACTGGGCACTCGCACTGGAACGTGGTGAGGATGCCCAAATGGAAAATAGTCACATGGTGCTTTTCATGGCAGCGACTGATAACAGCAGTGAAGAAGAAAATATGATCATAATAGTCTTGTTTCAGAGGCAGAGAGAGCTGGGAAGGGCCAAGAGGATCAGAGGGTGGGACTTAGGAAAAATGGCTTCAGTTTTCTGCTCTGCCTTCCTGTGTGGTGTTGGGCGAGACACGTATTTTTTAAGTGCCCCCTCTGAAGCAAGGCTAACAACAATTCCCCATCTCACATGAAGGATCGGAAGGGATAGGGAATGGATATACAATCTTTCAGTGAATGTCAGGTCATTACTTATTGTGATGGAGACATAATGTTGTGAAACTTTGTTGCTCTGGAGCTTTTTAAGAAGAGATTAGACAGTGTCAGCGCCAGACTGCATTGCTCATCCTCCCTTGGGTGCAGCTAGGTCTGTGTCCTGTGATTCTGTAGCTGCAGCTACATCTTTGTTGAAGCTTTAATTTCCCCTCTCAGCACCCCCTTTTTTTCTTTTTTTTTCTTTTTTTTTCTTTTTTTTCTTTTTTTTTCTTTTTTTTTTTTTTTTTCTTCGAGATATTTAATTTTCATGGAGCTTCACAGAAGAGCAGAGAAAGAGCCAGCTCACGTTACAGGCTTGCTTGGTCTCCGTTCGTCTGGAGGCATCCCTGTCTGACAGCACAGTCAGTACTGAGCCAGGCTTTCCGGGGTCTCAGTCTATGACTGTATCCCCTCTCCTAGCACAATCTATAGTCTGTACTCATGCAGTCTGCGCCACCCTGATTTTCTTCCTGGTCTCTCTGGGATATAGGAACAATTCTATGCAAGGCTCAGAGGTCAGAGAGGTGATGGAGTGTCGTCTGGGAACCTTGTTGATTAATGTCCTCTAACCTGGGGCTCTGGTCTGGTTCAGCACAGCTCCACAATCCCAGTGAACTTGAGCCACAGCGTGGCAGATTGCATGAGTGGCAAGTGCGGAAGGGATTCACTAAGGAAGAATAAGAACCTCTACATAGAGTTTGTAATGATAAGGAGATGAATGAAACCTACTGGAAAGGATTTTTCATGGATATGACGTGGAGGTATCACCCATATTTGCACCAGTCAAGTAGTTCATCTTCTTGTCATTCTTTATAATCGAAGAGAAAAAAAAGCCTTAAGAAACCCCCTTTATTCTTTAAGTTATATAGAGAGCTGCTCAGAAAATGGACTTTTCAGAAAGATTCCAAGTCTAAAATACATTTTGCTTTGTTTTATTTTAATTTAGAACAAAATGTAGTCTGGAATTTCATGCAAAATAGAATATTTGCAGAGGGAAATGTCAGAAACGCAGTAAACACAGCTATCACTACCACCTGGAACTGTTTAGAAAACTTTCCATGGAGAATTTTATCAAAATTAGTACATTCCAGAAACATTTTGGTTTTGCTTAAATGGCATTTTCAAGCAGAAAAAGTTATATAAAAATAGTTTGAGCAGTTGTATGGCTAATTTTATTTTATTATTTTTTTCAGTAAACCCATTTGCTTGGATTTTAAAAACTAGAGATAGAAGAAAATCACCAGAAAATGTAAGTGTGGATAATAATCCTACCCTGGGAGAGAAATGGAATATTTTAATAATGTGAGGTCCTTACGATCTCTGCCTGCTAAGATTATATAGTAATAATATTTTTTGATGCAGAAACAAGTGCAAAGTCTTTACTGTACAAAATGTCATGGCAGAAATACTGTGCTATATGATACCAATACAAGACCTGAAAAAAACATTTAGGAATGCCCCCCTGCAAATATCCATAAACATGCTGGATTCAAGCCTGTCAAAACATGTTATTTAAATATATATATATATATATATATAATTCTGTTTATGTGTGCATTTATATGCACTTTTATGTATTTCCTATGAAATAAAGTACTATTCTTTGTTCCACTGTATTTTGAGATGTTAAATTTTAATATTCCATTAAGATGTTCAAACAGAACATGTAACACTCAAAGTTTCTCCTATTGTACTTCAAGCCAAAATTTTCAGCAGTATTTTATACAGGTGTACACATGCATGCATACACATACACACACACATAGAGTATTAATATTGAAATAACATTTCTGATGGAAACCGGCTTTAAATATTTTTTTCTGACCAGTTCCACTGAAGAGCTAGAGGGCAAGAAATGCTGCATGAGAAGAGGGTAAGCCTGTAGTGCTATTGCTCCAGAATATTCCCCAAAGATTTCTTGTTTCAGGCTGTTCCTGGTCCAAAGGCAGTACCTCTGGGCATAATAACTCTCAACGGATTTTTATCTCATTCCATCTCTTTTTTAAACCCATAGGAAATTTAGCATACATGACATTTACTATTTAACATCTTTGTTGGGGACATAGATGTTGGGATTGAGTGCACCCTCAGCAAGTTTGCCGACAACACCAAGCTGTGTGGAGTGGCCAGCATGCTGGAGGGGAGGGATGCCATCCAGAGGGACCTGGACAGGCTGGAGAGGTGGGCCCATGCCAACCTCACAAAGTTCAAGGCCGAGTGCAAGGTTCTGCACCTGGGTCACAGCAATCCCACACACAAATACAGGCTGGGAGGAGAATGGACTGAGAGCAGCCCTGAGGAGGAGGACTTGGTTGTGTTGGTTGATGAGAAGCTCAACGTGAGCTGGCAATGTAAGCTCGCAGATCAGAAGGTCAATCATATCCTCATTTCATTCCTTAGTTCGTATTTTGAAAGATCCAGCGAACAATGTTATCATACCATCCCTCAGTCATCTCTTTTTTAGGCTTAGGAGTTTCATGCGTGGTTGCTATTTCATGCCTGTGATCTTTCCTGTTGCCTTTTTTCTGTATCTTATCCAGTTCTTTTACTTTAAGAAATAAGGAAAAGTAGAACTGCACACAGCATTGTATGCAGACGCACTGCAGACTTGCAGTGCTTTCTCTTGCATTCCTAAATTTAACTGTGAACTGGTATTTTCTTAGCACTGTCTTTTATCATCCCAAGACATCATTTGTAAATAGTTCTGAGCCCATCATGATACAAATAAAGTGAAAATATTTGTTTCCATGTTCATCAGCAAAACCTGGGACTGAGTTCTTTATGTAAAGAAAAAGGAAAATAAGGGACAAGAAGTTCTGGGATATAGTAATACCTCCAGATAATAATCATAGGCAAGAGGTTCAAGATGAAGACCATCATAGAAAGTTGTTATCTACAAGAAAGGCTGAGTAAGATGAAAGATGATGAAGATCCTGATGCTAAAGGTATAAGTTGTCAGAGAATAAAAGATGGAGAAAGGTTAAAAAAAAGGAGTTAAAGGACGATTAGCATTGTTTGGAATCATACGCACAGAAAGAAGTCTGCTAAAGGAGAGCACTGTGGTGAAAAAGCATTCCCTGCTTACCCAGGAAAAAGAAGAAACTGAGGCAAAAAAAAGTGCCCAGAGCTAGACACTGTCATCTCTGCTGCAGAACTGTCAGTTCATTTAATAACTTTCAAGCCTATGTCTTGGTATTACAAGCTTTAAAAGCTCCAGCTGAAAACAATCGCTATTAATAACCCGCCTGCTTTGCAATATGAAAGCAGCAGGTACAACAGTGAGACACCTATAATCCCCCCATGTTAGACAGCAGCAGAACAGCACTCAGCCAACCATGGAAGAGAATCCTATAAAAATACCCAAATCCATCTCTCCATGATGGATGGTCTTTGTACAAGCACTAAAGTGTATTCCCTTTAGTACCACTGTCTATTGATGCTGAGCTACTAGGTAATCTGAGGGAAACTAGGAGGCAATCGCCATGATAAAAAATAAAATGGATTGGGGATAAAGCTGGAATTTCGTTGAAACCATCATGATCAGAACAATATTGCCTGAGAAATGGGGGGCTTTATATCTGTCAACATGTCAGTGTTTGGACAGGAAACCACAGCCTTGGAGATTGGTGTCCGAAGAGGGATCTTTTTCTTCCATAAGCACCATGCATGTACCAACATGAAATACAAATGCAACCTTGCTGACTAGAATTCATGACAAGTAGCTCCTGTGAGAACAGTCTGAAACCAGTAAGACTGCTCAGATATTCCTAGAAGACTTTTCTAATATTCATTAAGCATTTACTCAGCCTTTACTCATGAAATACATTCTGCTAATTCATAGGACTCTTTTCTGAACAATTCAGGATTTATTTCTGAGTTTTGAATTGAGCCCAATCCTGCATACCTTGTGTGAACTAATGAGAAGGAATCATTAATGCTGAGAGAATGACTCACAGGATTAAAGGCAAAAGATAGGATCAAGCCCTACACAAATACTAAGACTAAAATCCTGATAGCATTAGTGGGATCTAAAGCTGATTGAAAGAAGAATTAAAAACAAACAACACAAAAAACCATGAAAGATGTAACACTGTGATTTTGAGAAAGAAAAACTGGCAACAAAGTCACATAGGAAAAAGTTGACTAGTTGGGACTTGACAGCTGAGTGCCACCCAGATTTCTGAACAGTATGGGCACAGGGATGGATGTCCAAAGACCGAATCAAGAATTCTGGAGGATTAATAACATCATGCCAGGAAAGAAAAATGGACTGAAACCTATTTCCTCTTTGCATATGTGTTAGGGATTCAAAACAGGGAAGAATCATAAAATCACAGAATAGGTGAGATTGGAAGGCACCTCTGGATTTCCTCTAGTCCAACCCCTGGCTCAGGGCAGGGTCAGCTTGAGCAGGTTGCTCAGGACTATGTCCATTTGGGACGTGAGCATCTTCAAGGTTGGAGACTCTACAACATCTGTAGGCAACTTGTTGCAGTGTTTGACCACCCTCACAGTTAAAAAGTTTTTTCCTGTGTTTAAATTGAATTTCTTGTGCTTCCATTTCTGCCCACTGTCTCTTGTCCTGTCACTGGGTCTTCTTTACTATCTCTCCTGAGCTATTTATAGACATTGATATAAGATCCACCCTGAGCCTTAACTTCTCCAGGCTGAACAGTTCCAGCTCTGTCAGCTTCTCTTCATACGCCAAATGTTCCAAGACCCCTCGTTATCTTTGTGGCCCTTTGCTGGACTTGCTGCAGTATGCCCATGTCTCTGTATTGGGGAGCCCAGAACTTGGCCCGGAACTTGACCCAGAACTCCAGATGTGAGCCTGCTTCCTTTTTCTGCACTAGAACCACATTAGGCCTCTGAACAGGAAGAAAACTATGGAGCAAGATTTCATGGGCTACTATCAGGAAGATTTAAAATAATCCAATAGAACCACTGGGAAGAGATTGACAGAGAAAAAGAAAGTGAAAGCTATGCGAGCAACTCTTACGTGAACAAGGGGAAATAGTGTCCACTTTCTGTTAAAATGGTATTGGAAAGAAGTTGATTGAAATCACAGATTTCTGAGGCTTTCAGGTTTTTGAAGTCTCCAGAGGGACGTTCATGAGCAGTAAGTCTAGAGTTCAGCTGCTCTGAACTTGATCATTTACTGCAGAGAGCTCCAGTGCCTTTCATGAGAGTATTGTCTGGCTAAACTCTGAATAAGACCCTTACAGGGTAGCCTTAGAACATTTAGCAGTTTAAAAAACTTTTGGGGATGGCGAAGATTTCTCTAGGCTGAAATGCATCTTGCTCTCTGAGTTGAATAGATTTATTTTGTTCAGAAAATGCTTTAAAATCTCTAGGTTTGAGTTATCTGCAGTTGGGGAATTGCAAGTACTTTTCATGCCTGAAGACCATTTCAGACGCTTTGCTTGTGCACAAATAATTCAGTGTTTTGGGAAGCAAAAACTTGGCATGGAGATGATCTGCAGCAAGGAGCAAGAGACCAGCTTCTTAAGAAAAGGAATAAAAGGACTAGAAACAACAAAAATGGAAATACTAAGGCCACAGGGCCGGATAGCCCGTTTTTCCTAGAGGATGTCATGATTCAAAGGATGAGACACATACTCGGAGAAGACGAATACCAAGAGTTATAATAAGTATTTGTCAACTACCATCTTTGAGGATTTAAAAAAGAACATTTGCTTGGGGGCAGGTTATTCAGTAACCTGTAATAGCCTTTTTTATTTGGGTTTTGGTTTATTTTTGTTTGTTTCCTTCTTTGTTTGTTTTTCTGTTCTGTCTTGTGTTGATGCTTATGTTTTTTCTTTGAGGCAGACAAGCTTCTTATTATGGGAGACAGGACACTGAACCCATTAACTCTTGTTCTGACTCAACAAAATGAG
Organism: Pluvialis apricaria; assembly: GCA_017639485.1. Taxonomy (NCBI): domain Eukaryota; kingdom Metazoa; phylum Chordata; class Aves; order Charadriiformes; family Charadriidae; genus Pluvialis; species Pluvialis apricaria. Next base: position 8,613,351 of record CM030044.1, on the reverse strand, counting down.
ACCTGTGTTCCTCTATTACACATTAGCTACTTTTCACAGAATCACAGAATGGTAGGCGTTTGAAAGGACCTTCGGAGATCGTCGAGTCCAACCCCTCTGCCAAAGCAGGTTCACCCAGAGCAGGTTGGACAGGAATGCACCTAGGCAAGTTTTGAGTATCTCCAGAGAAGGAGACTCCACGACCTCTCTGGTCAGCCTGTGCCAGTGCTGTCACCCTCAATGTAAAGAAGTTTTTCCTTACATTGACATGGAATTTCCTGTGTTCCAGTTTGTGCCCATTGCCCCTTGTCCTGTCGCTGGGCACCACTAAAAAGAGTCTGGCCCCATTCTCTTGACACCCACCCATTAGATATAGATAAGCATTGGTGAGATCCCTCCCAGCCTTCTCTTCTTGAGGCTAAACAGACCCAGGTCTCAGCCTTTCCTTATAAGAGAGGTTCTCCATTCCCTTGATCATCTTTGCAGCCCACCACTGGACTCTCTCCTGTAGTTCCTTGTCTTGCTTGAACTGGGGAGCCCAGAACTGGACACAGGACTCCAGATGAGGCCTCAGCAGGGCAGAGTAGAGGGGGAGGATGACCTCCCTCAACATGCTGGCTACGCTCTTTTTAATGCACCCCAGGATACAATGGGCCCTCTTGGCCATATGAACTTTTGTTCATATGGATCATCCAAATAAAGCCAATGCATGGAAAAGCACATACAGTCATCTGTGCTCTGCAGGTGAAACGACATATTTTTGGAATTGGATTCAGGTCACTAAGCCTTTTCACATTTAAATGCCATCTCTAAGGTGGCTCACCTAGGTTCCACCAGTACTCAGTAGAGGAGGTAGGCAGTGACCTACAGGTTCAATCTTGAACAGTGTTGTCAACCTAGGTTGAATCCTTTGTTGCTCCTGCCCTGTTCCTTCCATCAATACCATCACTACTTGTGTGATTGGCACAGACTAAATCACTAGTGAAATGAAATCAACCCCAAAACTTGCACTAGTGTATAATGAAGAATTATTTCATATTGGAGGAGAATAAGAAATCTGGCTGCTTTCTGGAATGCCTGGGAGTGAGAGGAAAGGGAAATAAGCACCAGGGAGGAAGAAGAAATGACTAGGTTAAAAGGTAATGTTGGCATAAGTGTATCTGGAGGTAAATTGGCAATGAGTAAATCTGGGATGGAAAGGGAAAGAAAATTCCTAACCTAAAAAAATGTTATTTTTAATTGATATTCAGAACACGGATCTTCCAGCTTTGTAATATGAGAATCAGAAAAAGGAAAACTAATTCTCTTTTAATTTATTATATAATTAAAGCAATTTTGTGAGGTAGTACCTGCACTTTGTGACCAGAAAGTTCCTACCTTCCTGTGGCACTGATAGTGCAAGCAGAATTTGGTTCTTATAAATTTATTTCCATGTGTTTCACACATCTTATGGGACTTAATCCTTTTTTGTTTATTAGTGTGAATATTCATTATATATTGCTTTTATTTCACTGTTTAAACGTTTATATAACTGTAACAAAGTCAGGCAGAGTACTATATTACATTAACCTAAGTAAAAATTTTCACTGAATTTTTAAAAAGCATAAATTAAGTTAGTGAGAACTTTAGCATTTAAAATCAGGAACGTCAGTGTGTACAAGTCGGGGCTGCCAAGCCAATTGAAAGCTCCACCTTTCCTAATAAAAGGATCTGGATAACCGTCTTACTCTATGCCATCTGACCATTGCCCTTGAGGGTCTCCAGGCCTGCAGGGGAAAGATTTAATGAAAATGAGAAAATCAGGTTGCAGATTCATTTCTAAAATGTTTTGGGCTTGTATGACTCAAAGGATCATGGGTTATGTATTAATGCCACTCTTGAGAAACAAGCTCTGTCAGGAAAGCTTTGCACTGAACTGCAAGGTATGATGGAGATAAGATGGGGTGTTTCACATGCCTCAAATTGGTTAAGGATAAATTTAAGCTTGGTCCTACATATCAGTGTAGAGATCTTACATGATACAATATGAAGAAATGAGATCAGCAGAGTAGGTCTGAGCAAACAATTTTGCTTTGTGATGTGCATGTTAAAGTTACTGGGAAAAGCAAAATTCTTAATTCCCTGACTTTTATGCATATCAATTTTTTAGCTCTATAGTTGCATTACCTTGAATTTATTATGATTTGGAGGTTGATTTTTATAATGTTTTCAACTGCTATTGCTTTTAGACCAGGGTTTGGATGCTCAGAACACAATCCCTTTTCACTGCAGGAACCATAGCAAGATCAGTCTGTGTAACTATCATGTACAGGAAATTAGGATAGAGAGTTTTCATAATTCGTGGGCTTGCATACAAATCTCCAATTTCTGGAACGCAGACAGCACTTCCCTCCCTCAGAGCTGAAGATAAAACCCTGCGAGTGATTCTGAGGTGCTAAAATATGAGGGAGACAAGGACCAGATAAGAATCTTGGTAGATAGGATAGACAGATATAAACACTAACTGTGGATAAGATTTCAAGCAATAATCAAATCAATAAACATATGGGCAAATGAAAATGCAAATAAGCCACAGAGATATAAACATTCAGTAAGAAAGAAAGATTTCTGTAATACTTACCTGTATTGCATTGACTTCAAGTAGCCCTTAAGTGGAACTGACGGTATTACAAACACAATAAGCACTTCTAGACAAACTGGAATAACAATCACTTCAGGAGCCTGGAAGCATTCACAATTCTGCTGTTGTCAACTCTTTCAGTGGCTTTAATTTTCAATGGTAAGCACAACTCCTATATAGTGTTGTCAAAACTGCAATGAAGTTATGTCATTGAATATTAAAGCGCTGGCCTGCGGAATGCCAAACACACAGATTTGAATTTCATGCTCTCTACTAAACATCAAGACAAATATGTCTAATTTCATAAAAACTTCAGCAGCCCAGAAAGGCTGACAATCAGGCCCAGTGTTACCACTTTGCCAGATGAAACAGGAGTTTCTACTGCAAAAAAAGCTCTTCCCGGTAGGTCAGAGGAGGGGAGAAGAAGCATGGGGTCAGGAATTGTGGATGCAGCATGAGACAAAAGCATGAAGAGTTTGGAGTTCTAAGGGTACAATTAATTACTGAAGAGAAAATGTGCATTTGTGTATAAAAATATTCTTGTGCTGTTCAGAAGAAGTTGGGAGAAGAAGTTGGGAAGGGATTGAAGAAGTACATAAGAAAATTGGGATATTTACCCCAGAAGACAGGAGTTTCATTTGCTGTGGAGTTTTTCTGATTCCAGCATTGATTTGTGAGCCATGACGGTGACTTGTTCAACAGAAGGAGCAGCCCACTTGTGCCCCTCACCAAAATCCAGAGGATTGCTGCCTCCCTCATCCTTCATCCTAGTGCTACCTTATGCTCCAAGACATACTCCGGGCCTCTGTCTCTCCCTGTCTTCTCATGTGTTCACGAGACTAAGGATAACTTGTTGTAATCTTTTTGGAGTTTGTAGTTTCTCTGTTAAATCCACTTATGTCTACTATGTGCTTTACCCTTTATGGTAGGTCTTGTACTGTGGGCAAGATTACAAACAGGAGCGAAGGGCTGTGATCACTGGGAAGACATGGGGGGCGCATATGAACATGAACTTTATGGTAATCTCTAGATTAGCGAGGTAGCTTTCTTCTGGGATGTTTTCTAAAAATGATTGGTTTGGCCTTGAAAGTAAAATTTTGTACTCCCTTCTAAGGGATGAAATGCATCTATTCAAGGAATAGATGCCCAAAGCTTACCAATTATACTCGATGCTCAAAATAGTCTGGACACAGATATTCTGGACAGAATGAGTTCCATGCTGAAGTATTGCTGGCAGGCAACAAAACAAAGAAAATTAATTGCTTAGTCTTATTTGGTCTACAGTTTATAGATAGCACTGTGGAAAAAAAGTGTTCACTGTGCTGGGTTTGTGCTCTGTGACCTCTCCAGTCTGAGACTGAAATCCACCAAAGTCTTTTCACCTAGGTATCCTAAAGCTTTGAAAATTAAAATCATTAATTACCCTGCCTGTAGTTTTACTGCCTAACAAATAATCTACAATTATAATAATTAATGGGATTTTTTGTTGTTGTTGTTCCATAGAGCACCAAAAGCATATTAGAACCACCACTTTTTTCCTGAAGTTACATTGGTTTTGAGATATTTCCTTCTGATAATTTTATCTCTTGGGGGGGGATGTGGATCTCTATGCTCACAGAAATCTTTTGGGTGCTCCATTTTGCCAGTGCTTATGACCTCTTAGATCTTGCATTATTAATAATACTAATTATTGCAATTATTTATTGTTAGATGAAGGATGAGAGAGTTTCCAGCAATACACAAAGCACAGAAGAGGATGTAAGCCTTATCCTGCAGGGGGTGTGGTTGAACTTTCAGACCATTGTGTAGTGAGAAGCCCCTGAAAGAGAGGAATTGTACTTAGCCAGAGCAGCTGTTAAATGGACATGGAAAATAAATAAATAAATATAAAGACCTCATACATCGCTGGACTTCTTACTCAAAAGGTCACACTAGGGGGGCTGATAAAAGAAAGTATAGTAGATGGTATAATAATACAGAATACAGATCAGTATCCGGATAGGACGATTAACACCGGACAATTTAATGAGGTATACTTTAATTTTCCATAGGAGATGTCCTCTATCTCTTCTGGAGGACAGAGAAGTGCCTGGTCACAAAGTCGCAGGTGTACTGAATGAATAACCGTAGCTCATAGTGTGCAGTGTTATGCAAGTTTTCTGAGCTAGAGCAAAGATAAGAGAGAGATGCTATATCCGCAGATGCAGAATCAGAGCTCACAAGCCAGTTGGAGAGACAGAGTTCAAATACAAAACAGCTTAGAGTAATAACCCAAGACAGTGCAAGGTCATAGCATAATCTGACCGGCACAACAAGCTGTCCTAGTCGAAAAGAAAACTTCACATCTTAGATTTGCAACAAAGCCTTTTGTTATTATGTAGGACAATAAAAGCTTAGAAATGAAGGATGGCACTTTGAAAAAAATTATCTTCATGGAGTGTGATGTTGAGGAGAGAGCATGCTCTCTGGAAGGCTGGCCCACCACATCTCATATATTTGTCCAAGATATAGAGAAGGACATCCGTTTCCTTTCCTGTAACTTAAAAGTGGAGGTATCCAACTCATCTAAATGGTAAACCAAGAGTTTAAGCAGATCTAGACATACTTGTAAGTTTTTAGATTTATTTTTCTGATTCTCCTTTCTAATTGTTAAGAAGATATAGGTTCATCACTATACAACTCTGATTAGGTAATTTAAAAGAAAATACATTGGTCTTCACATAGAACTGGAAAGCAACAGGTAGTTGATATAGATCAAATATTGTGTGTTCAGCTTGGGCTAAAGCTGGAGAAACATAAAACGCCACCTGAAAGCTACAGAACACATGCAGTACACCTCAGCAAAGCGTGTGAGGAGGCCAGAGAGAGAAAACAGACAAAATCGTCTCTGTAACTATGACAGTGACATTAGTGACTTACAGAAGCTTTTAGGTATTATTACTCCCTTCAAAAGACGAGTGTGCTTCCCCTGTGCTTTTCTTTCTGACACATGCCTTCCTACCCAAACGCACAGCAAGTGATTTTTATATCTGAAACATATTCTATGGAATAAAGAACAACAGATGTACAATTGGAAACAGATCCAATCCAAAAGGCTGCTTCTGAACAACATCTGACTCAGGAACCTTTTTCTTTTTTACTTTTAATTAAATCAATCCAGGAACAGAGGGCTATTTTATTTTTTTTTTTTCACGTGGATCTAGCCCCGCTCCCCTGTATGCTGAAGAAGGAGTCTTACTTTAGATTCCAATTGGCTTAATGCCAGCAGAGTATGTATTAGATACAATCACAGAAAAATAGCATTGCAAAGGGTCTTAAGATGGTGTGTAATCCATGTAGTTCTTTCCCCAAGGCAGGATCAACTACTTAAGCCATTTGCAAGAGAAGATTGTCTATCTCTTGTTCTCATAATGACCAGTGATGAATTGCAAACCATGTACTTATATTTATTACACCAGAATTTGGACAGTACAGGTCAGATTAAAGTCTCACTTGCTGACACTTGGCAAACTCGTTAAGAAGCAATTCCAGTTCCAAACAGCTTTCAGTCTCAGTAGAAAAAGCAGCCAAGGGAAAGAGAAATAACATGTCATCACACTCATTTTATATAGAATTTCTAAATTTTTAGCATTAGCCTAATCCATCTTTTCTTAAGGCTGATAGTAAACCTTCAGCTGACCACAACTGGAGTTAACAAAAGGCACTACAGACTGCACAAAGAATATGCAGAAAAGGCAAAAAGTGCACTTGGGACTCCTGTATAACCCAGATCTCTCACATCTCAATATGGAGACAATGACTTCTATACCTAGCATGAAAGTTTTGTCTCACTGCACATTTACAAAAAAGTATGGTGCTTTTAAAAAATAAATTTAAAAAAAAAGCATAGCACATGATGGAGTTTTCCCAACACAGCATGCAGCTGTGGAGCCAAATAAGCTTATCCACATTCCCTGAGCGATGGTTTATGTTTTGACATTGACTAACTCATCCGTGCTCAGGGCACAAGCACTCAGACAATCTCCATCACCAGTTTCCCATTAGAAATCTTGATCTCTGCTGAAACAAGCTCAATTCCCTTCATTATTTCCCAGCCGACAGACGGCTTGAGAGGGAGGATATTACAAGTGTCAGTCTCTTTGCCTCCGGACAGGCCATGGATGACACAAGAAGGAGAGAAACAAACAAATAAAAAATATCTCTGTTTACGTGGCAACTTTTTAATGTGTTTGTCGTACCACTATGCTTCATTCGTTCTCCCAAAACTAGTTTACCAGGATTATATTCTTGGAAATCCTTCAGCAAAAGTATTCTCTATCTCCCCTTTTTCTCTAAATTTTTGTTAGGCTTTTGTTATTTCCCTGAAAGAAGGAGATGGCAATCCATCTTGAAGGGCTACTCTGTTATTGGAAGGAGTTATAGAGCTCCTTAAATTAATCACTGTGTAAAATCTAACAAATATTTTTGAGAAGGGTGGTGTTTTCTTACTAAACAAGGCAAAAACCAAAAGGATGCGTCTTAATGTAGACTTTTCCATAAATGTCTTCAGAAGGATCATTTTATTTGTAATAATAATTGCATTATTTTGGCAATGAGAGGTCAAGATCAAGGTCTGACAGTTAATGAGATATGTCATAGCTCCATTAACCGCAGCAGAGGTGTGGTGCTTTGTGCTAGAAGTTAGTCATAAATGTAGTGAAAGATAGTCCCTGACCTGAACAACTTATTTTCTGAAGACAGAAAATAGACAAAATTGACAATAAGCATGAAGAGCAAAAAGAAAGTGTGTTTTCCACTCAGTGCAAACATTATCAGTCGTTTGAGGCTATGAGCTGGTTCTGAACATACGTGCAACTGTTCCCTCATTCTCTGCTCTCATCCTTGTGTGTTTGTGGGTATATCCCATAGTTTTGTGTGTGGAGGTGCTCCAGAACTCTTCTTAGTCAATAGCATTAGAAATCTCTGTGGCTATGTCAATCCAAGTAAATTAAACATTTATTGGTCCATTCCAGAATACTGAGTCTGAATGTCATGAAATGGCCCTCATACATACTGTAGCACTTTCTTAAGCTTTTAAAACAAGATTTTACCTGCTTATTAAGAATGGTCCTTCACCCATGCTAGATGCCCAAACCATGCCAAGCAGTAGCTTTGGAGACTGATAATTGTCATAAGCCAAAGCCATATCAGCAACTGTTCTAACTGTTCGTGCCCATGAATATTCCCAGACACTGTTTTATTTGTTAACATAGCCATTCCCTATCTGTCCCCTCAGGGGAGCTGTGTTATGGCCAGTGAAAGAGCATCAACACACAGGTGAGTTTTATTAAATGTGTGAGTAAGACCATCTGAGAAGAAAGATAATAAAAGATTGGTAGTGTGGGAATGTGAGTAAGGTAGTTATCAAGAGATTCTGTAGCCCCTGGAATCTGAACATATTTGTACGGACCACATTAAAAATTAGACCACTTTCCCTTAGCTGTTGACGTTCACCATTTTGATGAAAGCTTTCATTAAAAAAAAAGATCTTTTGTGAATACATTAAAAAACCTCTAATAACAGGAAACAGAATCAAAACATCAACATTTTGCCACTAAAAGGAGGAGGAGAAAAAAGAAATATAGAATAATGGATATGGGAAATGATGTAAAATAAAATAAGTCAAGGAAAACAAAGGGAGGATGGGTGTAATGTCTCAAGAAATCTAGTAATGACCTGCTAGAGGATGGAGGAGAAGGAGGTGTGTTTTGCTTTATTGTGTATTTCTGTAGAGTGCAGTAAAAGAAAAATTCTACCATCTGTCATCTTCAAGAAATTGGCATGCTATGACATTGGACAGGTTTGTTCATACTTCCAATCTGCTGCTCGCTCATTTCTGCTGAACATTTTTGTTCTCCACTTCTCCCACGTAATTTTTATTTTTATCATTATTATTATTATTTGGATCATGTTCCATTATTTTTCTATAGCTTGAATTCGTCAAGCTAGAAGAAACTAAAATAATAATAATAAAAAAAAACAATCTACAAAAAAAAAAAAAATAAATAAAATCCTAGACTGCCTCCATTACCTTGCTTGATCTTTCTTTTTGATTTTTCCAGATGTCGTTTAGGTATACTTTTTAAGGTGATTAGGCTTCCCCAACCCACAGTTTGGGATACAATATTAAATGAAATGTGTCATAATGAACACTAATCTAACATTAATTTTTACTTACACTAAAATCTGTAAGGCAATATAAATGAAATTTATGTAAGTAGGTTATATCTCCTATTTGGAAAAGTATATTTCTTCAGGATATAACAGGAAAATGTCACCGTCAAAAGTTACCATTGCAAATCCAAAAGACAGGATTCCCTTGCTATATGTTGCAGAAAGCCCTAGATGTGGGTTTTACTTAACGCAGCTGGCCCAGCAGGGTGATATGTGGATATCAGTTCTCATCTGATCTCCCAACTTGGGAGGTCCCTACCTCCATTATATGCTCCAAAGAGAGGACACTAAAAAAGAAGAGGTTATCATTTCTCAGTGGCAACCAGGAGGACTCAGACAACCATTTCAGGGTAGACATCCACCTTTTAGACTGTAAACGTTAGAGTAGAAAAATCTATTCTTAAATCACATCAGGAATGCCAGGTTCCTAAATCTGCTAGGTCAGGGATTTGAGAGGGAAAAGTTTGAATATCGTGACTTCATATTCCAAGATATAGATTAAATTTCCTTGATTTCCTTTAAAAAGCACAATAAGTCCTGAATAGAAAAAAAGGTCCTGAATAGGGGAGAAAAAAAACCAAAACCAACCAAACAAAACCCAAATCAGGCTTTTCATTCCTGCAGCTATAAAAGTTTTCCTTAGAATTCATCTCCCACTTCATATTCCAGATTTCCAATGATTGGCACATCTTCATATTTCAATCACAATTTACTTAAAAACCAGACTTTAGGAATGTCCACATGGCCTTCAGCAGAAATTTTAGAAGAAATGCCTCAAAGTGAATGAAGTTATTTTGCAGAAAAATCATATAAGAGAAGAAAAAGATGCAAATTCTGAATTGCTGAATTAAGCAGGTCCATATGATACATAAACATATTTGAAGTAGATTACTGAAACAGCATTTCCTTAGTGTTTCAGTAAAATACGTTTTTAGCATTATTAAATTTATTTATGGGCCAGAATTCTTATTGGTGCAAATTGGGATAGTTACATCAATTTTGGTGAACTGAAACTATTATAATTATGTAATTAAATGAGGATCTAATTTTTTGGGGGGATGATGTTTTTTCAGATTAGGGAATATTTTGCGTGGTTGTCTTTTAATCTGAAGGTAAAGAATGAGGATTTGGGATTACCGAGGAAGGCAAAGAAAAGCTAGAAAAGGATCCATTAGGCTGAAGCAGCAGATAGACCTGCAGAGAAAAACTCAAGACTCGAAACATTGAGAATGGTGATGACTCAGGGGAGTTACACCAGACTTGGAGCAGCAAGTCTCATAGCACAGTTTGGCCCACGGCCTGGAAAAGAGTCTTCTTGCTGTCTGTCAATGTTCAAACGAATATTCTTCAAACTTAGCACTCTTTTTATAGTGCCTTCCATCTGGAGATCTGTAACATCAAGGTGGAAGAGGGATCAAAATTTGGCCAGGTAGTTTATAATTCAGGGGAAAGTGTTTCTAGCCTGGTGACACATGCTATTTAATCAATAAATAACAATATTTACAACATCTGTGAAAGGAATTGCCTTGGTAATTAAGATATAAGTAGACACATTTCTCATAGGTCAGGCTTAACAGATCAGTTGTACCAGTATTAACGATCGAATGTAGCTTTTTTTTGGGGGGGGGGCAGGGAGCAGGGCGGGAGGGGCTAGCTGTTAGAAAGTGGCGTTTGTGGAAACCCCAGGAGAAATAACTGAGTTCTAGAAATTCCATGCAGTGAAAATTAATACAAGCAAAGCAGATAAAAGAGCAACAAACACAGACTAAGAAAAGACAAGGGCAAACTCCTTGATTTGCCATAACCCCCCCTGTAAAGAATCTGTCTCCAGATCCTTTGCATGACACACTGCAATATTTGACCCACCAGTGAAAGTACACAAGTTCTGCCCACTGTTTCTGGAAAACTTTGATCATCTCAAATGACCTGATCCCAAAGTCACTGTGTGAGCTTCAACTGATATTATCTTTCAGTTTTCAGTGATAGAAGAAATTGAGACAGGCCAACTCCTCTCCAAGGACTTCTAAAATTCACCCTTTGTTCCATCCCCTTCCCCTAATTAAGCAAAAAACAATGAAGACAAGAAACAGAAGAGAAAAAAATAACAGAACTTCTTTGGCCCCTGACAACCTTCCTGGGGAAAGGTTTCTGGCTACAGATCTGGTGCTGAGTCTGACACCCAGCTTGCAAGAAGAGTAAACCAACCAAGAGGTACTTCAGCATCCTCCACGGCTTCATACAAATGCTCTCACTTGTGATTTGTAGCTGATGTTCAGAGGAGGTGAACAAACTAAATTATTCATCAGGCAAGGGTGGAGAAAAAGGTGAAGGCAAAAATCCTTCCTTGTCCATTCAGGTAGTAAGAAGAAACTATGATGCATTGCATTAGCATATACCAGGAGACAACTGCCATACCTTCTGCCAGTATCATTTTTCTCATCAAAAAACCCTTGTTGTTCTGACTGAGACAATACTTGGTTGGCCTTTTGTTACATTCTCATCTGCTTCTGGTTATCCATTCATTAGCCATCAAACTCCGCTGTCATGAGCCACTACCATGCAATTTTTTGGTTCACTGTGGGTCAAGGATAGCAAATATTTTTGATTGCATCTTATTTTCTTGGTGTCTTGGAGGGGGGAAAAACAAACAGTTAATCTATTTCATTTTACTGATTACCATCAGGAGTTCTGGATGGGTAATTTTGTGTCGTTACTCTGTCCCCATCTCATAAAGTTTCATTTACTGCCTTTTTAAACAAATGATGACTCCAAATCTATTTGTCACACAATAGCTCGCAAACATGCCAAACAATAACTATTACTATTCTTGGCTTGTTTGATCCAAATGGCATTTGCAGACATTATTCCTCCCCTCTCCTTGATATGACTTGAATAGAAACCTTTAAATAAATAAAACAAAACCCAGAGCAAACCTCGAAAACAATAAACCAACATCCAAGCCCTGGAAAATAATCACAAAAACAGTGGCTGTTACTGTTGTAAGTGGGGAAATCCAATTATGAGATGTCAATATTGTTCTCCTTTCAATTGCTTCAAAAAGATTTATATGTGTATAATTTTTAGGTTTATTTCATTGGCTTTGTCAAAAAGGAACAGAAATTATGTAGCTGAAAGAGGACTTAACCCCCAAAATTCTTCTTATACATAAACATGCAAATACACACACACACATACAAACACACACACACACAGAGTGATCGATATCAATTTTCAAACGTACTATTGATTTCAGTAGCCCTTAATTTCAAGACAAACAATAGTTTCTTTTGTAATTTCCATGCTGCTGATATAACTGCCATCATTGCTGACCTGTATGTTGTCAAATAATATTGATTGGGTATGAAATGAAGCAAGAAGGGGCTGGCAGCAAGGTGTGTGATGGGAGGGGAGAAGAATACGAGTGCCTTCTCATTAACTAAAGGAATAAATAAAAGGGATGCAACAACTTGATAGGTCAAATAGCTGAGAGGGCTGGGTCTTCAGGCTGGGCTTTGGTCTTCGTGTCCATTAAATTGTACAGATTTTATGATAAGGGATAGTGATTGAGACACTTCATACAGCTCTTACAGGGCCCTGTCCTTGAGCTTCTGGAGGCTGCTGGGCTACAGATATGTTTATGGAAGTGCTGTAACCATTGCAGGTGACACAACTGCAGGTGCATAGCCTACAGACCAGGCGGGCAGCTCCAGGACTAGATTTCAGAGCTCATTGAGGTGACTAAAGCATTCACCAGAATTGTCAAATCCTTAGATTTACATTGCAGGACTCCATCAAGTATCTTGTGCTCTCTAAATGAATATTAAATCCAAAGTATCCTCATAATCATGTCTAAACTTGGAGTTATGGATATTTGAAAGAAGCCTCTGGCTCTCATACAGAAAGGAGAATATTCATTCACTTGTCTGGACCACATGCTGACTGGTGTAATTATATTCTACCAGCTCAGATTTCTCCTGCAGTATCTGCTGGCTTTGATATCATTCTTAACTTTCCATCCTGAGCTGCTTTGTAGTATTGCTGTGTGTTTTAAATCATCTGAATCAGCCATGTATCTGCAGTGATGGTACCACAGCTGACTCATGGATTAGTGTACATATCTCAGTCCAATTAATCTTCCTCCGAGGATGCTGCATAAATAAGATCTTATGACTACAGGTTATTCAGAACCTTTCATCCTAAAACATTTTAGGATGTCTTGCTAGGCTATATGTATATGCACATACACATATATATATTCATGTATATACACACACAGTGAGAGAGAAGAAAGGCCAGTAATGCAGTGTTTGGATCCAAATTTAGGTCATAGCTGTGAAAGATCCAGCTTCAGGGTATTCTGATACTCTGTGGACTTATTTACACTAACAGTTCACTTAACTGACTTCATTAGGATTCAGGAGAATTTAGATGCAATACACCAGGTTAATCTATAGCATAGATATGAGCCGATGGGTAAAATCCCAGGCCCCTTTGGAATCAATGTAGAAACTCCCAAAGGATTGAAAACTTCTATCTGTCTAGGAATTGTTCCCTTCGGCACGACAGTGCACCCCTCACTGGAGTGGGAAGCAGCTGCAAAGCTTTAATGAATGAAAAAGAATATAATATCCAGCTAAAACTAGAGTGGGAATTATAAGTAGGCAAATCAACCAGCAGTTACTCAAATTTAAATCTATTGAGGATGCTGGGGTTAATGACTAGTTTATGCACTACATTTCCTTCCTTTAATATTATTTTAATATTGTTGTATTTTATTTTAATTACATTCAATCTTAGTTTTTCTGTTACTTTATAGAGGAAGCACATTTGTGCTCGCTAGCTCGGGAAAAAAGCAAGAAGCAAATGTCAAACGTACACCACCACATGGGATCTAAACCTTGGTTTAATTCTGGTTAAGACAGATCTAAATTAAAACTACTTTTCTTTCCCTGTGGACCCCTTATTTAAAGATGACAGGTCCCTGAGTGTGTGTGTTTGTGAGACTAAATGTGTTACTGAAGGATCATGAACAGAGCCCAAGAGAGATGTAGAGAAAAGGAACAGATAGATATAACGGATGATTTCAGATGCTAAGTCTTGTTTGAGTTTCCCACTCTTTTGAAATGCATCTATCCATCTTGTTCTGTGTGAGGATGTCTTTTACCTTTCAGTCTGCTTTGGAGAACAGCAAAGTAACTGAAAGAATCACACGGGATATGGAGAATGATGGTATGCATGGAAAGAACCTATTGTAGAAGCAACTGGTCAGAAGTCTTTAAAATGTGTATTGTAGTGTATGAAAAAGGAAAGCTTGCATAGTTTCAAAAAATCACTACTGTATTCTCCAATGATTTACTTATTTAGTGAGACAGAAAGTGCAAAATATTCTGGAGACTCACAGTAATAAAAATCCCAAATATTAGATCTTGGTTGCTAACTGCTAAAAGACTGTTCAAATTTTATTACATTTATAGAAATGTGTTCCAGCAAGAAAAAAATGGTTAAATAAATAAAGGAAAGATAAAATAGATGTGAATACAACTGTGAGCACGAGGTTGTTCAAATCTCTAGAAACAACTGACAGCTTGGGAAAGAAAATTCTACGGACAAATTCATTTTCCCCCACCCCTTAACTTCATGTGGTCGATGAATGGCATTCCTTCACAGTTTTATCAATAGAATGTAATTCTGGCCAGATCAGTCTGTCAACAAGGAACAACATCAAATCATTTTGTCAGTATAAATAAATCACTTGCTGTTTATTATTTCTTTTCTTTGTTTGTGGATGAAATGGGGCTATTAAAATGCCTTCTGTAGCCCAGCATCAGAATGGCGGAAGATGCTTCACTGAAGACAAAGCACACAGTGCAGGCAAAGTTGTCATCATACAAAGAAGTACAGAAATGCAAAAGATGCAATAAAGTGAATGCAAATGAACCTTTGATTGTTCAGTGCCTGATTTGTGAAATGGATCTGTGGTAAAAGTGATGTTTCGAGGTTCAGGTGTGTAGGTCTTTGGTATAAGCACAGTAAACACATACATTCATAATGATTCTTGTATTGAAGGGCTTGAGAGGCAGTTGTCATCACTGACTAAGGCTGACGTAAAAATGTTAGGAATGTTCAGTTCAGTGGACATTCTTAGTCAGATCTTGTCTGCTTTTCATAGAAATGTTTCAAATTTCTCATCCCAAATGTTTCCAGTTTTCTTATGAAAATTCAAAAGTGTTTGTGTGCGCAGAGGGGTTGACCAACCATCTTTACTGGAAGTTATTTCCTCAAGCTCATAATTACAGGAGGACACTCCTTTGTCCCACTCCAGTCCTTTCTCCCACCCACAGGCTGCTAATTCCTGTCCCTTTCCATCTACTTTTCAACCACCTATGGCTCTGTCAAGGGAACCACAGAAGTCAGAGAACCTCTTTCAGTACTGTCCAGCTCCTTAACAGTATAAGCTCTCTGTCACAAAGCAAAGAAACACTGTAGAAGATTAAAATGCGAGATTTTTCCAACTGACATTGTTTCAAGCCAGAACTGCCCACATTTTGGTTGATCCAGGTTTATATACTTTCAATGGGAACAACTTTGTCATGATCTGGCGTGCCACAAGAAGAGATGGGTGAGTGTAACCATCTTTATTTGCTTGTAGGTCCCCAGAATTGGGTGGGACAATATGGTACAAACTGTGTCTTCTGTCAAACAAGGACAGGAAAACTGGGAGCTGTTTTGCTAAATAATAAGCAATATGTCATCACAAAAAAAAAAAAACAACCCAAAACCTAAAAAACAAGCAGTAAATTCATAAGAGTAATGACTTTCACTTCAATAGATAATTCAGGACAAGGACTCATCAGGATACTTGATGTATCACAGCAGAAAAAGAAATAGACCTAGCTGCTGGTAACCCAGCATATGCTTGGTTCTTTGGATGATCCTTGCTCTTATACCAGGAGCTCTCAACCTGTGGGCCTCTTTACAAATAATTCTAGCTTTCTGCAGGGCTCTAGAACTTCAAAGTATACAATCACTGGAGCTATGACACAGCAGGGCATAGCTTTCACATGAAACTGCAGCATGCATTGAGGGAACAGGGTTTAATAGATTTAAGTGAATATGTGAAGAAAGATGAATATTTGAGTTCATTTTCTCAGAGCAGGATGCATGTAAACTAGTTAGTAGATTTAAAGTTGCCCTTCTTGGGAAGATAGGTGCCTAATTCTGGGTTGCCAGAATGATCGCCACCTTCTGTTTGGCATCCATAGCCACAAATGCTCTTTCAAGTCTAGCCAAGTTGGTAACTATAAGTTTACCGTCACCTCAGTAGTTGGATCACAGTTTAGCTTCCCTCTGTGTTTATAGTGATTTAAATTCAGACTGCCTCAGTTGTGGATGACTGCACTAACTTCAAGACAATACATTGTTTCATGCATGGAAATGTTATATTTGTGCCAAGAATTTCTCAGAGGTGCTCATGAATGAACTGAGAAAATCCAATGATCTGAGAAAACTTCAGGACAGTCCTTCCATTTTATCTAGGCTGGCAAAGAAGAGATATTAATGAAATTCCCTGGATAAACAGTAGTCGCACTGCCCTTTTTGGTACCTTCTTAGCCCCTTCAATATTTAAAAAAATCTGCACAAAATGATACCATTTCTAGCAGAGGACTTGAGCTCAAGCCTGTTCGGAGTGCCCAAAGCCATGTGGTTGGGCTATACTAGGAGATAAGGGTGGATTCCTAACTTATGGGCCTAAGTGTCCTATGACAGTGAACTTGGACCCAGGTGACTTAAGGGATAACTGGGCAAAGACTAACCACAAACTCCTTTCATTAATCTAACTCTGCATCAAGCAGCTGACCATTGAGCGCTGGAGGCTCTTAGCCTGAACCAGCTGTCCCTTAGACAAGAGCAAATATATCAGTTGCCTGCAACCTGGATGCTGCTCTGGAAGACAGCCAGAGTGGGATGGAGGGGGAGAGCAAATGATGCAGGCACTAAGTCGGGCAGGGCGTCTTTCACTCTGGATAGATTGGAAAGCTGTGCTCCCAGGGCAGAGGCCCCGGGGAAGGATAATGCTTCCCTGTGCCCCAGTCTTCCTGTCTCTAGATTTCTCAGTTATATTTCCTCTCCTCGTTTTCCACACTCCCCCATGTTTGTTGGCAGGTCTAGTCCATGCAAAAACAAACTGTGAATGCCTTAGAGTTTGTTCATTTTTGTTGTTGTTGTTTAGTTTTGTTGTTGCTTTTCTTCCTCAAGTCCCCAAAGAAACATCAAAGTACAAAGGAAAGAAAGCAATACCGAGAATAAGAGTGAAAGCCAAACAAAAAGACAGAGGGGAAAAAAAAAAAAAAAGAAGAATAAAAGAAGCTAGCGATGGCCCTGGGGAACTTTCTTCAAGGGGGTTAGGCTTACTTCAGAGAAAGTTTAGATATATGTTTGTTTGTTTGCATTTTCAAATTGGGCCTGTTTGCGCACGTTCAGAGGAGAAGAACAAAAGCAATGCAAATTTCAGGGGAGGTGTTTAGTGCGGCAGGCTGCTGGCAGGGCCACCTGGCTACTGCAAGCAGCCCATTGCCCGCTGTGCTCACCTGCTTAAATATTAACAAGGAGGGGGGAGGCAGAAATGTATCAATTAAACATCAGGAGTGTCTGAGCAGGGAGATGGATTGTTTTCAGGACACAATGCAGGCAGTCGCATACCCTGACTTCTGTTCCTGGCTACTTAACCCTCTGAATGTTAACCCGTGTTAACTTGTCTTCCCTCCCTCCCCACTCTTCCCTATGAGGATGTGCTTGTGACACATAAAGGGAACAACATTCATTTTCCAAAAGTGAGGAACAGAGATTCAGTATCAGTCCAGAAGCAGACTTGAATTGACTACGGCTCCAGAACAGAATCTGGCACCTTTCTTCTACAGAGTTTCCACCTGAGCTGTCAGGTGTTTTGCACAAAGGAGAAGAGAGACACACAAAATAAGTCTTAGTGAGTGCAAATTAAACAACGTGGTAGTTGCTGAGGATCCTGTCTTCACTCTGTGACAAAGGAAATCTGTGCCAAAGCCAGGAGGTAACCTGTGATCAGTCCGAACTGGAGGACTTTACCTAACTAGTCTTAACAATAATAACATACGTGTTCAGAGTTAAGATCCATCAGCCTCAAATTCTGAGTGCTGCCAATAATGGGTGCCTAGGGGTAAGTGTTAAGAAAAGAATAAATATATATATGTTTCTTCTGTACAGCCTCCTGAATGGCATCCTTAATATAAAGCAATCTCTATATCTTTAGTAACTCTTAATTGATTCATTTTCCATCAATTTCTTTTTCCTTGAATGCATACAAACTTCTGACTTCCATGACACTCTGTGACAAGGAGCTCCTCCAAATAACTATTCTAATTACACAGCTTATCTTAGCTGTTATGTGTTAGATAACCCATAGATAAACCCATGATCAGCTAACACAAGCACTTTAGGTAGTTGTACTCTTCCACCATATTAATATTGCCACATACAACAGGTTTTGAAAATGTGCTTATGAGAGGTTACTTCAGATTGTGGCACATTTGTTGAATGGGCTTTAAAAGAAAAGAGCCTGCAAAGTCTGAAGCCAAGGAAGTTCACACACAGTGATCTGGATGGTTGATGGCTTGCAGTCATGTGCAGCGCCACTCAAGCAGTGGGAAACACACTTTCACCTACAGAGACTCACTGGTAAGCTTGGCAGTCATTATGGCAGATGGTCTGGTGGTCTTAATTTCCAAAAAAACGTTTCAGTTCTTATTAGTACCTTAATTTCATACTAGCCTCATTTTGGTTTGAATTTCTAGAGATTTAAACTAGAACATTTTTACCTTCTCAGCTGGGCCATTTAAAATACTTGCTGATAGTTCAGATCTGCAGATAATTTACTCTCCCAGTATTTCTAAGAACTAATTACCTGTGTGTATGAAATGATGAAATCTCATTATATTTTCTTTAAAAAACCCACCATGCATTTCATTACATTATCCAATTACTGCTGTGCTTGTACAGTATTATGTTACTGCCCGATCACAGGCTATTTACTGTACAGATGTGTTACTTTAATTAAACAAATGCAACTAGTCATACAGAGCAATGTTTATTCGGAACAAAATTCGCAAGCACTGGCCATTGATCCTGACTTTCGTTTAACCAGTGAAGAGTGAATTTGAGGCTTAGTTTTTCAGAAAGACTGGTCTTTCAGTTTCCATAAACTTTTTAGCAGCAGTGATTGCCTGAGTTTCTTCAAATCGAAGTCAACAGTCTAAAGCTGGATAAAAGATTTTTGCCCTGAGATAAAACCTAGAATAATGTATTTAAAATTATCATTATTATTTTTCTATTTGCAGTGGTGAAATCAGATGAAGTAAGGATGAATGAAAACATAAAGCAGAGGCATCCAAACAGAAAAGGTGAAAAACAATTGGAAAGGAGAAAGAGAGCAAAGAATAACAAAACTGGTTGCTCAAGGACCTTCATTAAGTCAGTTACACAGGAGGTGGACCTCAGTTCTTTAGAGGCCCAGAGTAGTGTTGAACCTTCTTGACCAAGCCAAAAACTTACAATATTCACATAAGACCAGCTCATCATCAACTGGGAAAAAATACTGTTGACTTCCAAGAGGACTGTCTATTTTAAAACAGCTGAGAAATTGGACAATAATATGTATCTGCAAAGAAAAAAATACAAGAATTTTTCAAGAGATTGATTAAACAGTGCCACTTCTTTTCCCCTTGCAGGCAGATATCTTGGTCCTGGAACTAGTCTTCTGCTGAAGGAGAAATCAATTACTCCATATAAGGGTTCAGCTCATACAATGTACCGATATTATATATGTTAGTTGTTTAACAGAACTGATCAAATCAGAATTTGGACAATCCCAATTTCAGAAACTTCAACCCACTTCCCCAGATGCAATTCTGTTTCAAGTTAGAAAAGCTATGACAGAAAAAACCCTTCCTGAGCTGTTTGCCACAGCTCCCCACAAAGGAACTGCAGCAAAGATCTAAGGATGATGCAGCATTTCTAAAAAGAGAAACTTGCCACTACTCCAGTGGTGTTGGCAGCTCCTGAGGCTGTGTGTGAGTGCCATCTGCTGACCCCTGCCATGGGAAAACAAAGCAAAACCCACTGGTCTCCTCACTGTTCCTCTGGGTCTGCAAATGCTCCCCACCATATTGAGAGCAAACCTGTTAACCTTCCCCATAATGCAATCCATTCTCTAAGGCAGGTGTGTTCTCCAGTTATTCCCACTTACTGTCTATCCCTAAGAGCTCATAACTGTTCAGTCAGGCAACCACTCTATACTGCAAGTGCTTTTTAATCTAAAATCCTATTCCAACACCCAACCCATACTTACTGTCTTGAAATGAGCCTGAAGGTTTCCTTAGCTCCTATGAGCTCAATGTCTGCTAGAGCTTCCTGCAGCGAGGGCATACCTAGTACAACCTCTTCTTATGTCATATTGAAAAAATTTAGCACAGTGGGACACCAAAATCTATGCATCAGTTAAATTTTGCTTATACAATATATGAATGATGTTACAGTAATAAATGCATCAACCTGGGATTGAACTACCTGCTCTGTATGTCCTAGCTTTGCCACAGGTTGTTTGTGTGACATTGGGCTTGTCACTGTATCATCCAGTGACGCTGGTCTCTATCTGTAAAAGGGGGATAACAATATTTCCTCTATTTGCCAGATCTGGGTGGATCGTGAGCTCGTTACGGCAGGCAGGCACTATTTCTTTTTATGCATTTCTTACAGAATCTGCCACAGCATGTTCCCTCTGGCATTGTGAGGACTGCACAGCTGCAGTACATACAAAAATACGGTAACATTAATTTAAAACTCTTTTGAGGACTCACATAATGCTGGTTTTGGATTTTCTCGGGGTTTTTTTAAGTCTTCTGCACAGGGGAAATTTCGCTCAGAAAGAACAATAGAGACTAAATTAAACTGCAAGACCATTGGGAGAGATTCAACCATTTCAAGTAACTGTATTGATATCTATATGCATGATCTAGCTACAGTGGTACAGGATTGGCAAATCAGGAAAAACAGAAAAATTGTCCTGACTTACAGAAGCGGTAGCATCCCACCTTGCTCACGGTCTGTACTTGTCAGAGAAATATTCCTCCATCCAGATTACCTTAATTTTTGGACCACCCAGACCCTTCCCCAGAAGGCTTAGGGTCTAAACCAGAGCAGGGATTTACTGGCCTTGTTCCACAGAGGGGAGTTAAAGGCCAGAGAGCTGAAAGCACATGTCCAAGACTGCAAATACAGCCATGCTGCCAAGAATGGGAATTGAACCCAGACCTTCCCCGGATTACACCGCAAAGGGACACACGTGCACTCTGAGCCAGCAGTATTTACATCCGTCGGTCCTCTAATACCGTGTGATTGTGTTTGCAGAGAGCTGAGCCCAGGTGAAGAGGCTGTGCCTCTTGGCTGGGCTGGAAGGCTCGGGCATGCTGACACAGGACGGGTATTTATGCAGGTTTTAGTTGGCCCGGAATGTATGCAGCGGGAGCGCTTGCCGCATCCCGCACCGTACAGCTTCAGCACATCCCGACTCTTAAACTCTGACCACAAGAACAGCTTTTAAGAATTTGCCACTTTAACGTAGAAGAGAAAGTCGAATAATGCATTTCTTCCTAAAAGCCACAGAACAAATTGAGAAAGAAAAAAACCGAACCCTCCCTCCTTCCCCCCCCCCCTCACCACCACCTCCAAACAGCAACAAATTCGCACCCCTGTAGGCGCCACGTTTCCAGCCTTTAAATAAATAACAACTGCAAGGCCAACCTTTCTATCTCCCCTATGTAAGAGAAGAAACATTCTGGCTTTGCCACATGTCCTGTAATTATGGGTCGAACCCCTGTTCACAGGGGTATCGATCTGCTGCTAGCTGAGTCTAACTCATTAGGTATTCCTTCATTGTTTCCTATGCAAATTAAGTTAATGAGAATTAGGAACATAATGGAGCCCATTCACCGTTCTAGTTGGTGGAAAATGGGTTTGACTACCAATTTTCCATTACAGCTGTTTTGTAATTACTCTGGAGCACTCTGCATTCTAATGGAGATCCTGAGCTGATCTGACAGTCGCTTAGCTTTTTTTCTCCCCCCCCCCCCTCCTCTCTCCCATCTTCTCCTTCTTCCCAGAAAAATGTAAGATTTTTTCCATTAAAGCTCTGGAGTTTGATTTCTACTGCAGTTAAAAAAAAAAAAAAAAAAAGAATTTTTTTCCTGGAATAGCTTGCCCTTTTCTCTTTCCCGAAGTCTGACTTGGGACTTGCTCTGGTTTTAATGCTGGGGTTAGTTTGCCCTGGGAAAAAAAAAAAAAAAAAAAAAAAAACACCAAAGGAAAATTAAACCGAAAGCATCAAGGATTTTATTCCTTTTTACCCTGGTTTCTGAAGGAAATGAGGCTTGTCATGGTCAAAGAGCACGTGCGCTTCTGCCTATCTGTCTGTCTGTCTCACTTTACAGACTGATTAGCTCATTTCAATCAAATTTAGCTGAGGGTTGGAGGTGTCAAGGATATTAAATTACTACAAGCTTCAGAGAAGAGGCATCTGAGTAGCACAGAAACACTCTATGAGCACGGCCGTTAAAGGCAGGCTGCAGCATGAGCCCGCTCTCATTAGACACGAAAGAACCCACACAGGAGAACGCGGTTTTGAACGCCTGAGCCCCAGGATCAGGGTTTGCACCTTCCCTGGCACAGCACAGTCCTGCCACGAGACACAAAGCCAGCGAAAACCGGGCTTCATTAGTTCCGCTGATCACAGAATGAGTCGTTTTTAAGCCATTGAGTCTAAAAGTACATTTAAAGCTGCAAAAGAAGTTCAAGGCTTCCAGCCTTGGAAACTACTTTCAGATATTTCTCTACAGAACGCATATTATTAATCATGTTAATTACAGCAGTGCCTATGGGCCAATCAGGTATGGGGCTGCACTGTGCAATTAGCCACTGAATAAACATGGCTGGTCCTGGCCCTGGAGAGCTTCTTAGGCTTATCAGACAAGTCACATATGAGGATGGGGAGAGGTTGGAAAACGTGGAGTCGGATGTGGCAGCGGTGGTGTTCCCATCTGTGTTGAGGATGGGGGTATCTACCCTCAGGTCCTTCCCTCCATCATACAGGGCATTAGTATGCTGGAAACATTCTACATATTGGGTGGTGAAGTTCCTTTCACTTTTCTGCTTTGGAAGAGAACGGCTCGGGTGTGACCCTGAAATAAAATGAATATAATTCTGAAGCATGATATAGTAAGATGCCTTCCTATAGTTCCTCCATCAAGAAATGAAAGTTACTAACACCAAAAATATTTTTGCTATTAATAATAAACATAATTTATATGGCCAAAGATCATAAGAGACCTTGACGTGGTCTCACATGTTGCTGTGCTCAGAACAACAGAGATGGTTACTCTTTCACAGTTCTTATGAATTGCCTTTTTGGGCTTCAACTCAAATCTAGGACTCTCTCAGACCTTGATATTGTAACTCAAAGGATTAACAGCTACTAATTCAGGGTCTACAGGCCACCTTGCAAAGAACTAGGCCAGATTTTTTTGAGTGTTTACCATTCCTTACTCCTTTTGAAAAACTGGGTGCATCCAATCCCACCTGGTTTCATTACTAATTCCAGTTAGTGCAAGATGCATAGCAGACTTTTTTGTAGTAAACAGAAAGATTCCCCCACCTTTCTTAATGACTAGTAGAATAAGACTGAGGGTCAAGAAAGGCCAACAGCTACATGGAAGGAGGCAACAGGAATACAGCTGAATACCTCCATACAAGGCCAAATGCACACTAAGTACATTATACCATTTGGATTACGAGGGAGGTTTAATTGAAATGCACAAACCAAAAGGTCAAATTCATGTAAAATTTAAAGGCCATTTTTATTATTTGACATGGAACAAATTGTAACTTTATATTGCCTTTAGATGCAATTTTGTTCAATGAAATTAGATTAAGCTAAAATAAAACACGCCCTTTAAAGTGTTAAGATGAAATATTAGAACTTATTATGGGCGGAAAGAGATTTTGATTTCTCTAATAAATACCGAGGAAAATATTTGGTGGAAAGTACAGCCACCTAATTTGCATTAATACAAATGAGAACTATTAAGTTTAGCTGATTAGCATATTCATATGTACTGTAGGCACCACATATTCAAAATAGACTCTGATTACTAACCTAAAGTACTACATTTAAAAGCAGTACCTGTGAAACTCAGAATGTACCATTCATTATATTTGGAACATGATGCCAAGGGAAGGATTTTACAAAGAAAATGTGAAGTCAATCACCTTTTTTTTTTTTTTATTCTTCACAAACTTTCAGAATTTGAAGAACTTTAAAAATGTCAAAAAGAAACATAAATGAGGTAATGCTGACTGTTTGGGGAATGTTTTACTTTAAATGGAAAAATAAAATGAAAGAGGATATTGTCAAGTGAAAAAAAATCACAAATACAATAGATATCTGGTCTCTTATCGATATGGCATCCGGACATTAAGGGATTTTATCCAGACAACATTTTAAGATTGTGTGAAAACACTTTATCCTTGTTTTCACATGAGAGGAAGGGTAAATGAAATGACTGCCTAAAACCACAAAAGGACATTTGAGCTCAGATAGAATTCAAATACGCATCTATATATATTTTTTTTAATATCTGCAGTTTATGCATCTATCTGCAAGTTTTTTGATAACTTCATCTGACTAGGCATTTTCTTCCATTTGTCAATAACATGCACCACTTAGTCTAGCAAACCACTGTGGCACACAGTTTCAACTCTCTGAACTAGCAGGACTATCTGAATAGTTCCATTGACTTCACTAAAACTAGATATGTTTAATGATCTCACACATCCTAAATAGGTTGATGTATCGTGGTATAAAATACTGGCAGTTTCAATCTACCAGTTATGCTTCTAATTTGATAAGTATAATATAAAAAAAAATATTTTCATTCTTCGGATATTTTATCTTAGGCGATTTCTATTTATCTTACTGTTTGACTTTCTTCTTTTCTTCCAGTAGTTGGAGGATTTAAAGAACCCTCCATCCTTGCTCTGTCATGAAGAAGTAGAGGGGGAAAGTCACTGCTGTGATCTATCCAGACCCATAAGGAAAGGGACAGAGGGAAAAACTAGGTTTTTTTCTTTCTTTTTCACTCTAATCACACTTAATGCCAGTGTTGAGTTGGCGTGGCAATTTAAAAACAGCCATGTGAATTCCTTAAAAATCATGGGATGCTGACACTATATTCTCTGCTTTAAGTTTTCCTTGGAAAGAACTGCATAGTTCTGCTGGACTTTCATCAGTGAAATATTTTATAAATTAACAAGATCCTTTAGGTGCCATGATTGACCTTTCTAATTAAGCAAGCAGAATTTAGGAATAAGAAGGTCCATTCAACAGTGAGCTTGTCATATTGGCATACCCATCACGAAATGGAATTTCAGATCTCCATTGTTTTAAATCTGTGATTTTAATAGGAGCTTGGGAGATTGTTTTGCTTACTTTTTTATTATATTTTTATAAGGCAAGCATTTCAGCATTCAATTCCCCATCATCGCTGTTTTTCGTTTGTTTGTGTTTTGATTAACAAGGAAAGTGAAACAATTTTCAAAAGGCTACTATGGATGCATTCAGCCACTGAGATAAGATACACCATCAGAGATTTAACCCTCAGATTTGTATTTTTACCTCCCTCTTTACAGTAGTTATATTCAAATCTGGCAGTTTCTAGCCGAAAGATTAGACCTCCAGCTGTCATAGCAAATTTAACTCTAATAGGATCTTAGGCAAAAATAACAACACCAACAGCAACAAATTGTCCACTAGTGAATTTTCATGGTTCCACTTCTCTGCCCAACATTTCTGGAAACTGGATAAACTGCTGATATAGAATGTAAGAGTGAATCACTGAAAAGTCGTTCAGAGAAGTCCTTCCTGGGCAAATCCTATCCCAGATAAGGGAATAAGAATTCACACTAAGAGAATTTCGATGAAAACCATAACATCAAGATTTGTGCAACACAGCAGTTGATGCTAAATCTCCCAGTGGAAAGGGGGGAAAAATCCATTGGTAAATGTGCGTTAGGCTAGATCTAGCTAAAAACCTACAAAGATTCATATTAAAAACAAATTAGACAAAATGAACGAGAAGAGTGTATACTGATCCCATTTTCATAACATTTGCATGCATCAATCTCAGAAGCACCCATCTTCACAACATCTGACAGGTATTATCATCCTTATTTTACGTACACCCAGGCACAGAAAAACATCTTGTATTCAGGCCTCCAGGCTTAAACAGTGCCTTCCTTCCTTTCAGTAGAATTAAAGCTGGCATTACCAGCAGAGATTTCTCTAAAATAGAAGTAAAGGTCCAAACCCTGGAAACTAGAAGCAGCTAAGCGTTTAGTTGGATAACTTTTTGCTATGGAGACCTCAATGGGAGTTGTAGGTGTGCAGCATCTTTGAGGATTTAACCTATCACTTTAAAAACAGGCAGCGTGAAGCTTATTTTCTCCTGTCCTCACTCACCCAGACTGTTCTTTGTTAAGAACACTATATTCAGAGCAAAAGACAGTTTTGGTTTTCATACTCAAAAGGTGTAACTTGAATTCATGAGCTAATTGAATTAGATGAATGGTTTTCCCCTGGACCTTACTGGGATCAAAACTTGTCATTTTTCATTTCCATTAATGAGATACCATAGATATACACTGGCAGCAATTCCGGCAAGAATGAAAGTGGAAAGAAGAGCAAATGGTCAGACTATCCTTTTTAAACTTAAACTCTGAAGGCTGTTAGGGAACTTTTCTGTCTCGGCCTTACTACTGCAGATATTCTTGGTCCTTTCTCTAAATAGTCCACCATTCATCAGAGAAGGAAGAGTCCAGATGAAGAAACACAGCTCTATTACAGCATCCTTTACAAAAGGCCCTAAACTTCCTGTTTTCCGACTCTTTCTTGTACAGAGTAACACAGACCTAGGTGTGACCATATTTAACAAAACTGAACCTAGAATTCCTCATTAATTTTCAGCACTTTCCCAGCACAGCAGAAAGTTTCCCAGGAGAAGCTAAAAAGGGCTAAAGCTTCAGATCAAAGCCAAAAAACCTGTTTTTGTTAGGGGAAAAAAGAAAAAATGAAAAGTGCATTTGGAAATATAACTTCAATGGAGCCCCTGGGAAAGAAAACAGTTGGGTTTTGGTATTTTTCTGTTTTTTAGTTATTTTTGAAGGGAAATTAAATCATAATAGAGGATTTGGAGAAATTATTTGGAACACAGTGCAAAGACCTGCTGAATGGACAGTATTAATGTAAGAAATAAAATGGCACTTTGAAGTAAATTGGCACTGGACCAAGAAGCTAGGAGAGTTTTTGTCTTATATAGCACTAGCACACTCTCTGAGCAGGAGTAGTACTGTGAGTTGCTTTTGAAGGCTGTACTTGGAGGACTGCAACTTCATATTGCAGCAGATGTGATGCCAGTGAACAAAATCACATTGATTCTTCAAGAGGGAAGCTCTCCAGGCTGAACTCATTGGAATACTTCAGTGATTAAAAGCAGCATGGCCAGGCTGGGTTATAATGGATGTTGTCTTCCAAGGATCTGTCTCATGTGTGGAAAAGGCAAAATGGTGTTATGTACCATTTCCAACGGGATCTTGCTGCTGTTTTCTGCAAGCATTGCTGGTGAAGGATGACAATGTATTTCAAGTATTATTAAATATTTGACTTCCCTTCTCTGTGTAAACCGGAGAAAGCAAAGTACTCCCCTGACCACCATTACTGCTACTATTCCCTCGTCCTTCTCCAAGCTGAGTAAATATTCCTCCCACCACATCCTTTACGATGAGTATTACCTTCTGTTTAGAAATGGAAGACTGGAGCTTCACTGGGAAACAGGCTTGCACTTTAATATAGTGACTAGCAACACTGCCCATTGTTATCCCTTTGATGGGAACCACATTTAGGACATGAGAGAGAGAAAGTATTCCCTGTCTCTCTCACTCGCTGAGAGATAGTCACCCATACAAAGTAGTGTTTGAAGTTTGGTTTGAAATGAGTAACCCCCTTTTAAAAAAATATTGCAGACAGAATTAAGAATAGGACCACAAAGCCACAGTCTGTAGCTACAAGGCATGTTAGTGCCCCTCATTTAGACCAAGGCCTATTCCCTTGTCACATTCAAGTGTACAAGAATATACTAAATGATGCCACCAAAAAGTGATGTAAATTGGTACTGTGTAGTCCTCTGTGTGTAGAAGTCCAATGAAAGCCAGGAACAAAGCAGTCTGTCTCTAAGTCCATGAGATTCATGACTTTGAGAAATAGTATGTAAAATATATCACATAATATCCTCCAGGGAAACATTAGAGTGCCTAACTCTATTTTTTGCCCAGGGCTGCTTGGAAGCATTAAATAACATTCCTTCAGTTTTGGGGCTTTAGAGAACTTCCAGGTTTTTACTTTTTAAACTCAGAAAGACAGATGTACCAAACAGTTGTTTCATAATTTTATTCAACCCTCAGTCCATTGGCAAGAAAATTCCTTCCTTCCTCTGAAAATAGTGTGAACTACAATACCTCATATCCAGAAGTTGCACTGCCTATAGTCAGTCAGCTGTCCAATACAAGTCAGAGTTGGTCTTACTATACTCAGACTGAACTTATTTTTAAGTCACACAGGCAAGGGAAGTCTAGGCGAAACAGAAAGAAAAATGATTTAATTCACCAGGAGATTGCCACTTAGTTTTGGATCTTGTCAGCAATTATAAGTGGAGGTGCATCAGCATAACTGCAGAAATATTGATTCACTTTATATGTCTTTGGTACTTAAAAAAAGAAGACATACAGCACAAACCAGGCTAGATCTTCAGTTAGGGGAAACTGTCATAAATGTATGGAAGAAAATAGAACTACCCTTGTTTACATCAGCGAAAGGACTGGCTTATGAAAAACGCAGAGAAAAAGCTGAACAAAAATTTCAAGTTTTTGCACCTATTTATATACATATACATGTACACCTGGGCACTGCTTATTAAGTTTATAAAATCAGGCACTCAGGCATTAGTAAACCCCAGAAACAAGGTTGCCAGTGCTATTTGCCTTTTCTCTCATTGTGGCTGTTGATTATGAGGCCAGTTTTAATTACATGAAGACATGTTGTTCACTCCATGGGTGTCCTGCCTCACTCAACACTCAGGTTGAATAGGCCTCATTTTGTACATAATGATCCTGTACCTGCTTTCCCACCATTCATTGCCAACCATGGGATTCACCTCACCTCCTTGCACAGATTCCGCAAGTAGATGTTTATGTCTAAGCTAGCTGCTCCAGGCTCCCCCTCTAAACAGGTGGGAGAAAGAGGCATTTTAAGTGCTGACCCATTTTAAATGCGTGTTTTAGAGTGAAATGAATCACCCCCTAAGGAGAAACACTTCCCTCCCTTGACTATAAAGAGACTTTGACTAGCTCAGATAGAGACCTCTGCACGGTTGATGCATCCCAATGCATGTAACTCCAGCTGTTATCTAGCACATAGTCTTTAAGCCCTGTTCCAAACAAAGAGATATTATCAGCCCTATGGGTAATCTGGAGGTCCCTGTAACACCACCTGAGTGATTCCTGTAACATGTTCACACTGTGGACAGGAGGGTTCAAATCGCCCAGCTTCCAGCAGTAGAGTTTGCTAGCAGAGCTACCAATCCCGTCTAACCTTGTGCCATCGATAATCAATAGAAGGAGAGCGTCCTCTCCAGAGAACAATTCTTCACAGGCTCACGAGAGAGGGTACAGGGAGATATTCTGTGCTTAAAGTTGAGTGAAGTGAATAACTCCCTCACCCAGGACTTCCTTTTTTAGACTACTTCACATAACATTTTACATGCTGAGTGCACAGTTCCTCTTTCCTTTCATTACTTCTGTGACCCAGCATACACCTTCACAAATCAGACCCCAGGGCCTGAAGTCAGGCACCAGAAAATGAGGAAGAAGCCATTAGTGACCACACCTGAGAAGTTCAGATCTTCATTTGCAAC
The DNA here is from genome assembly GCA_017639485.1 of Pluvialis apricaria. Taxonomy (NCBI): domain Eukaryota; kingdom Metazoa; phylum Chordata; class Aves; order Charadriiformes; family Charadriidae; genus Pluvialis; species Pluvialis apricaria. The sequence goes on along the minus strand of CM030044.1, from coordinate 8,583,435 downwards.
ACACACAAGGTATAATTCTGCTCTCCAAAACAGGTCAGTGTCTTACCTTTTAACTCTATACATCCTTTTACAACAGATGAGGATAGGATTTTTTTTAAATTCATAATCCTGTCTAACCACCAGGATATATCCATCTCTTTGAACAAAATGGAGCAGAGATTCTTAAGGCCTCAAACTGAAGAGAAATTCTCTCCCTTGCCCTTGTTATGACATACACATAGACTTTTTAAGCTAAAATAAAACTGATAAAAAGAAATAAGACTGCCAACTTTCCTTCTTAATCTGTTGGGTATGGCATATCTGTGGCCTCTGCAATTCTGTCCACCTGTTGGTTTTCTCCTGCAGGATCAGACTGTCCCATCCTGAAGCTTACAGCTGAGGGTAAGCAAGCGTCTAAGAATGGACCCAAGATGAATTCAGCACAAAGTCAGACACGAGTAGAAATGACAGTGCAGTAGTATCTTCTGTGTCCCTGCAGCTCTTTTTTTTTAATTTTATTTTATTTTTTGTGGCCCTGTCTTCTGTTTCTTCTGCATTCTTGCTGTATTTTTTTACAACTTACATCCCCTGTCATTTGTTTCACTTGTCTGGCTGTGCCCTGCACCTGCAGCACGGTCTGTTCTGTCTTCTTCTTAAATTCTTTTGTCTTTCCTGGGTGAAGGCTCTCTATTCTGTGTGCGCACGCATGTATGGGGTTTGAGTTCAGCAACTGGAGTCAGAGCATGGGAGGGCATCTCTGTCCGTTTGGCAGCAACTGGAGCAATTGGGTGTGCGAGTGAGGTTGTGAAAGCCAGAGAGGATCAAGCTGGACAGGACAGTGAGTAGGTGAAGTTGCACAGGGGGTGTCAGCTGTGGGACCAGGGGAATCCCAGACAGCTCTCTGTGTGTGATGGTCTGTATCAGCACCTGGAATGTGGCTGTGGCCTCAGGGGCTCATATGTCCAGGTGCCAGCAACTGGGGAGACTGGGATCCAGGGACAGCTATAGGGCAGACTGAGTGTCTGAGATCATCGCTGGAGACACCCAGCCTGTACATATGTACATATACACACAGATATGTTCCAAGAACTGGACCTCCACTCTCCTCATCCAGAGAGGGAAGCAGGGTGAGGCTGTTGGTGCTGTCTATATTTGTGTGAGAGCTTCTTTTCCTCCAGCTGTGAAGGCGCCTCCATCTCAGGCTGGATGGTACCTTGTTCAGTCCTTGGTGTTGTAACCAATGATAATTAGCACACCCACCCCCTCACAAGGACCTCTGGCTGGGATACTGAATGGCTTGAAGAGCGTACACCACTGCATGGCGTTCTTTGGGTCATGTGCATCCCAATGCTTTTTTCTGTTTGCAAGTATTTTTTAGAGATAGGTTGGTAGGAAAAGCTCCCTGGTGTGGCAGGAAGACAAGGAGAAGAAACCAGCAGCAGAAAAGAATGAGCCATACTCTGCATGGTAAACTAATAGGAAAATAAGAAAAAACCTCAAGGCTTCAAGGTTTGGCATGTCAGGGCTGCAGCTTTAACCAGGACTGACTGATGGTCCCCAAGGTCGCAGTGTTCTGCTCAAGCTCTGCTACCAACTGGGAATCAAGAAGATGAAGGCTTTTCAGTCAAGGAACATCAAACACAGAAGAAGACAATATGGAGAATGGTTTCGACTCTTAACTCCTGTGCAGGCAATATGGATTTAACTGACCAGGGAAACCTGTAACAGAAAATTCAAGCCCACAGTAAGGAGTGGTTAAAAAGGGCAGCAGAGAAACAGCCAAAGACACTTCAGTGAGGGACAGACTCAACCTCATCACTGACCTGAATTTATATAGTTGTGACTGCAGATTAAACTTACATGTTCTCTCTTCCAGCATAAGGACAGGACATTATCTTACTGGAAAGAGAAACCTATATGATAAAATAGGCCCAGAAAAGGAAAGTGTAGCCACCTTTCTTTTCTCTTTTTACCAGTTGTGTAGTAATAGGCACAGACTAACCCAAAGCAATGTAGCAAACATTTGAGGAACCTTGAAAAGGACTTTCAAGTTCTCCATGTGTTTCAATTTTCCCTACTATCTCTTTATTGTTGCCATCAACAAGAATGTTGTTTAAAGCAGAGGTGGAGATTGAATGAGTGATTTTCCCCTTACAGTGTGCTTCACACACATTCACTATTATGAATGGCTTTCAGAAGTGAATGGTTATCTCAGGAGACTTTATTCACCCTTTGTTTGACAGTTAAGACCCAACTCCATTTGTTATGCTGTCTGTAGCACAAACATAAAAGAAGAGAGTAAACCAAAAGATTTCTTATGAAGCATTTCCCGATTTGAAATAGTTAATCTGCCAAAAATCAACATTCATTGTGGGGATCCGAGGACCTTTTTTTAAGAGTACGAACCTGTTTTCCCATCAGCTTTCCCATAGTTTGCAAATTTTTTTTCCTTCTACTGCAATATAATTTTGGGGCCTTTTTTGAAACATTTGGGAATTCATTGGGATTTTATCCCTTTGGTTAATTCTACAATCAGTGGTGTGTTTGATCATTTAAAAGCCTACAGTCTAAGAAACTCATTATTGCTAGCACTGATTGGATGTTGCATCCTGATATGGACTAATGCATTTGGATCTCTTGAACAAAATCAGTCTAGTGTTACCAGGCATTTCTTAGGATCTTATATGTACCATGAGAAACAGAGGCAAAGGGGATGAAGGGACCAACTGAGTCAGTGAGTCTATTCGTCTGCTGCTGCTGACATACACATGACTAATGCATCGCTGTACATCCAACAGGTTTCCTTTATAATCTGTTGGGCTTCTTGACCTTCCTGTTCTGGTTGAATAATATGTGGATAAATAGATATATACATAAATGGACTGACAGAGAGTTGAAAATACTCTGGAATGCATTTTGATTTCCTTTGCTGACGATCTATTGAATATACCTGATGCATTCTATGTGTTCATTGACTTTTCTATTTGTTTCATACTTGTACTCATTTTTACTGATCAACATCCTGCCTTCTGTAATGTCAAGATATAATGAAAAATCTTCCACCAACAAAGGTGTCCTTTGATATTTCTTATAGCTTTTATATATTTTTTTTCTGGATCCATGCCTGTTGCTTTTTGATGAAGTTTCAATTGCACAGCATACAGTCATAGCTCAGGATATTTGGCAACTGGGGTTTTTTTTGTCCTTCCTTTCACTGGATTTTTTTTTTTTCCTTAGCTATTTTATTCAGCATTGCCATAATTGTGAGAACATTTATTAAGGATGTTCATAATATTGTTGTTATCTGACTAATAAGGAACTAACAGCTTGTCAAGTTACTGTACTAATGAAAAATGTAAATGTGAATGTTGGTCAGTTATTTTGTTACTGAAATAATTGACAAGTGTGCCAATATTGGCCAGAACAATTTATCTACTTAAGAAAGGCAGAGTGTTTAAAACATATCAGTGACTTTACAGTGCATTTGTGTCAAAACAGCTTATCTGAAACAGAAGTTCTTTATACAATTTAAAGGCTTTTTAGAGAGTGTTTCCTATGTGTGCTGTTTTGGGGTTTTTCATATTCATCTTTGCTTTTCTTCTATATTATTTTTTTTCCTCTATGTTTTTATTGTTTGAATATAAAGGACAAAAGGACCCTGGAGGGCAGGCTTAAAAGTGGTGTTTTCTCACCTTCACACACAATGCTCTGTAGTGAAGGAAAATACTTAGAGCAGCTTTCCAGGGAGGAGGGGAGGAGGATGGATTTTCATCAATATTCCTACATCCTTCCTACCCTGAAAAAAAAATTAAAAAAAAGTTTGATTCAAACGTCTGTGATCCAAACATGTGAAATCTGGCATGAGTTTAAGATAGTTGTTACAAAAAAAAAAAATCTCTGTAAGAAATGGAAAACAAAGGTACCTTGCTGGGAAAACTCCTCTTTAAAAGAGGCAGCTGCATGAAAACAGATGACAAGTGTTTGTCCTTCTGGAGGGGAAGGCATCCCAAGCAGAAACAAGGAACAAAACCTTTCCTGACTGGCACCCACAGTAATAATCCCAGAAGCTGTGAAAAACGGCAGTGATCTGAAAGGTCTGATCCCCCTGTCCCGCACTGGCGTGAATCAGGGCTACAGATTCCAGTGGATTTATCTGCGGGCAAACCAGCTGTTCAGCCAGAATAAGGCATTTGTCTTAGAAGACATGTTTACCACAGGTTATTGGGTGTTGTACATGAATTACCGGGTGAAGTTCCCCTGGCTGTACTCTGCAAATTGATTGCTAACTCCCATGATTTCAGTTCATTTCTCATGATAATTTTTTCTCTTTAAACACCTGCTTTCTGGAGGTAAGTGTTTTGGAAAATGTCTGGATTTATGTCTGTCTTTTCTTAAGTAATTTGTAGTCCTTGTGGCCTCAAAATTAATTTTATGGACATGAGATGAGAAGAGTCCTAAAGAACCCTGAATCAACCAGAGAGAACCAGGAAAGTGTCAGCACACCCTCACGATTTTCAACGTTTCATGATTTGTTAGAAAGAAGAGCTGAGTTTTGGTATTCATATTCCTGAATCTGGGAGCAGTGTGGGTAAGCACAACAACATCTAATGGCCTCAAAGTCTGTAAACATAAAATATATCTTTACAAATAGACTTGCAAAAAGAATGTCAATAACAAGGAATGCCTGGGTGAAGAAGTCTGTCTTGCTCACACTGTGCTTGTTCAATGAATAGAGGAAGAATAACAGAGACCATGGTGTCAATCTAGTACCTTTTTTTTACTAACACTAATTAATTTTGAACACAGACGAAAAATTATTTAAGAAAAAAAAAGAATAAAAGAGCTTGAGAGAGCCTGCTTAAATCTGATTAACTTTCTTTTGTAATTAAATTGCTAAGTGACCTAAAGTGCAGTTAGTTAGGCATGTACTTAATTACTACATGATAAATAAATATCCTGAATCAGAATCTGACTTCTTGGTAGAGCAATAGCAGACCTGGGTAGACAAAGTGGTTGAAACAATGAAGGAGATGAGAAAGTGTGTCTTGGCTCCTTCTGCTCTAACTAGAACTCTTTGTATTTGAATAGAAGAATCCCAGGTTATAACTTCACTATTTGTTGTTAAATTGTCATCATCACAGCATCTCGCTGCTAGTCAAGCAGGGTGAACTGTACTGAGACATCATCTGGGTACTCATCAGCGTGGGTCTGTATCTCTTCCCAGGGAAGCTGTGACAGGGGAGCTCCACTTATTTTCTGTTCTCCCTGGGAGTTTCCCTGTGGCTAATAGACACCAAAGGGACTGTCTTCTTACACATCATTCAGGATGGCACACACCTCCAGACACAGGGAGAGAAGATGTTTCCACCACGACGGTTACATACAAGGGCTACAGATTATGCTGTCACTAACTGTTGAGGATGGAGTGATGCACTTCATTCACAAGACAGGAGCAGCAATATATTTATTAATATAAAACATTGATTTAACAAAGTTTGATAATAAATGCAACAGTGGTTTAACAAGATTCAACAGCAAGGTAAATGATTATTTACTGCATAGTAATGACATAGTTTGACAGGGTCAGTCAAAACTGTCAGGCAGACCCCCCCATTGAGTCAAGGTTCAGAGAGGACCCCCTTGCTTTTTAAACTCCTCAGAGAGGAGTCTAGGTGCAGCTGGATCCCATCCTAGTCCCAGACTTGGTCAATGGTTTATGTCTAATGGATTATATGTGCGCAATCATTCTAAGATGTAATCTTAGTGAAGCTTCAAAGTTTAGCATGCTATTAGTCACTTACTGGGGATCTTCTGTGGCAAGAACTCTCTCAACCTCAAGGAGTAACCTTGAGAGGCATTGCTACCCAAGGGGAGATCCTGGCATACATCCTGCTGCTGTGCAGGAGAGCTCAAAGGGCACTTTGACTGTTGACTATTTATAAGGGTAAGATGATTGACTTTTAGTCATATTTGTATAACAACTGCAGTATCAGTACTGTGGTTAGGTGGGTTCATTGATTAAGCTAGTCCTTGGCTGTTGTGTTGTTATGTGCCTCTGCCGAATCCACTTTGGGTCTGGTGTAGCCATCATGACCAAACATACCCATTATGACCACCACGGGTGGTTAACGCTCATGCAGGGTTTCGGGAGATAGTGGTCAGGTTGAGGTGGAGGGGGAGCACACCATCACACTAACTATCAGGGCACTCAGAGAAGAGCTGTACTTGTGAGGCTCAGTCCTGTCCTATGCACTCACGACAAGCTAGGCTTTGTATCCTCCAATGTAGTTTTGAAGAACAAGACCTGTTTGCTCCAAGGGCACCAGGGTAATACATTGTCATTAAGAGTGAAACAATTTGCCTTAAATAGAGAAAGAAAGGAGCTGACTAGTCCATAGAATTTTTTAAATTATTATTATTGCTTTTCAGAAAAGAAAATTTACTTTTTGATTTGTAAACTTTTGCTTTATTTGTCCTCCAGTCCAACTGGAACAGTAAAATTTTGAATTGTGTCATCTTCTAGGTAACAGAGAACTTCGTCCCATTTCCCATTGCAAATACAGTTGCTAAAGTGCTGGAAAAATTCTCATTCTTTAAATCAGTTCAGTGCTTTCACCAGTACAATTCTTATACGATCTTAGCAGTTCAAAGGGTGCTTGATCTGGTTTTGTTGCTTTGACAACAGATTGAAGAAGTGTATGAAGGAACGCATCTGCTTGAGCCTCACAAGGCTGAATTGGAAGTTGTCTCTACATTTTGAATGAAGCTTTGAAGAAGGTAAAAAGCAATGTGAGTTCACTCCCGCCTGCAATTATACTGCTGATAAGATGTTAATGAAGAGAAGCCCCGAATAGAGTCTGCAAAGTAGTTATAATCAGGTCTTGTTGTAATTAAAATTGTCAACAAATTGACAGACTCTTAGTGACTTGTACTAAAACTGCTAGGAAACTGGAGCTGGGAGCATCTGTGCATACACTAAGGCCATTAGCTGAAGCATTGTCTTGTTCCAGGATGACCTTTTCCTTAGGAAATTTCCCATATACAGTGTCAAGCTAAAGGTCCTTTCAGCCTAAAGCATTAAGTCTACCTCAAGCCAACTGAATCTGTTTTGTGAAAGTGTATAAGAGGTCAGGCAAGCACGGGGTGATGCTTTGCCTCTTTGCTTCCTCTGGCAATATGCAGTTTCAGGACTCGCTGATCAAGACTTTGTGCAGGTGTCCAAGCTTCTAAAACTTCTGGGTACTTTTAGACCTACAAAGGAACTGAACTTTCTCTGGGTTGCAATACCTTAATGTATGTTTGTATACATATCTAAGCACCTCCATATCTCAGTCTACCAATGCAAAGCTCGTTATATACATGGCTCGCTTTAGCAAATGCAAGACCTGATGCATAACATCAACGTTGTATATGTATAAGATAAAAATTGCATTCGTGCAATGGTGACAGAAGGGATTATGAAGTCTTTTAAAGGCTCTGTACAGTAGTGTAATTCAATAAAAAACATCTATGTTGATTTATTTGCAGCGAGGGTCCAACTCAGGGAAACTATGGAATTAGTACATGCCACAAGGAACTGGCCTGGGTTTGGTTAGTATGCAAGGCCAGGCTACGGATGACTATAGAGGAGATTTGGTTGCCTGGCTGCACTTTTTCTGAACCAGGTCATCTCATCTTAGTATAATGTTATATTTCTTTTTCCTCCTATCGTTACATCAAAAGTTCATGGAAAATCATTAGCAGCAGTTTCACAACCTTCAAAAGGTATCACCCCTTTTATTCCACTGCAGAGGAAAACACACTGTGTAACTCTCAGCCTTTCATCCTCAAGTATTTGCCACTTAAAAACAAGTTCGAAAGCAACTTAAACGTACAACACATCATATATTTATAAGCCAGGAGAAGAAATCAAACAGCCTAGGCTTGAGGGAAGGCTGGAAATAGTCCACATCTATTTCTATAGATAGACCCTTTTGCATATGGCACATAACTTCTGACTAGAAAAAGATTCAAGCACAGGGTGTGAAATAACTCCTTGCTTTTGAATAGGACAAATGCAACGTGATGTGATTAAAAGGATGATTGTAATATTGTATGTCCCGAAACATTAATAAGCTGACATTACAAATGCTCCCTAGTAACCGGTTTTGACATCAGCATTATTAAATGTTAATCAAGGAAGAGGAATCACTAGATAAACATTAAGCAATAGTGATCATGGAGTGTTAGTAAACATGGGAAGGAACAACATGTTCTCACACGTGGCTAGAGCTGGAATCTGCACCATATTTCTTTATTATTGTTATTACTTCTCTGCCTCTCTGACTGGCTTGCATCGCTAGGCATTCTGGGAGCTTTTTCTTCTAATTTTGGTTGGGGGAAGTGCAAGAGAAAATTTGCTTTTCTGCTTAAATTTTGCTTTATTTTAGAGGAAAATAATAACATTACTAGTAAGATTTGTGAGGTTTAGAAGTTTGTAATTATGTCTTGCAAAATGTTTAACATCTTTAAAGACATCATTTCTTAGTCCTGCTGGAAGTAAAGAGTGACAAGTGATGGAAGAACGTTCTGAATAAGGATCTTTTCCAATTTTTTCATGTTATCATTTGTGACATTCAAACTGATCCTGAAATAAGTGATTTCAAAGTTTGAGCAGCAAACTCTCTGTGTTTTTTAATAAAAAAAGTTTCCATACACCTAGTAAAAATGCATTATGTTTCTTCAGAATTAAAGGTAGGCAAGTCAGAAAAACAAACCAAAAGAAAACAAAATAAAAAAAAAAAGTGGGGTGGTTCCTCCTGAAAAGAGACCAAAGGGTGACTTTACAGCAGTTCTGCTTTCCCCTGCGCTGGTGGAGGCTTATTCAGTCTTAAATGTTTTGCAGCCCATGAGAGAACAGCCACACAGTTCCACTAACGTACACTGATTGAACATTTCTGTCAGCCTGGATTCACCTGAAAGTATCACAGTCCTGCTCTACTTCCTCCTCCTTTCTACACCACTGACATGTCCCTCAGCCTGGGGGGGTCTATGTCAGTTGGGGGTCGTTCCCTGATGGGGAAATCCTTAGTGGCCAGTTTAAAACAGCTGGAGATATTCTTTAAAATGCTACAGCAGTTGGAAAGAGGGAATTAATCAAGACTGTCCTAAATTTTGCATGGACAAATTAACATATTTGCTTGGCTTTATGGACAGAGCAAATGGGACGAGGAATGGACTTTCTTCCAAACATGAAGTATGATTTTCATGCTGTTTCTTTTTTAGATTCTTTTTGACAATGAAATTAGAGTCCCTTCTTTATCAGCCCATCAGCAGTTGGTTATTTCGTGCATTTTTTTCAAAGTATGTCAGTACGTGTCAAGAACCATAGGACAAGCGCCTTTTAACAACACCCTGTCAGACTTACAGATAAAGGTACATATTTCTGGTTGCCACTTTTCCCTGTGCTCCGAGCTGTACACCTTACAGTGTCACAGTGACACAAGTGTTGAGTTGTCCCCCAGTTCTGCCAGAAAAAGGCTTGATAATATACAGTCAAAAAAACCCAAAATACTTATTTTGTATTTCAGAGTACATAACTGCATAATGTAAGCCTATTATTTCAGGATATGTAACCTGAACCTGCTACAGCAAGGGGAAGCCAAGCCTTTCATGCACTGTTCCTACTTCATTTTTCAGTGCTGCTGTCTATTCCTTGCAGCCAGACACTTGGAGTTTGTGTCTGTCTCTTATTTAAAGCAACTGATTCAGGTTCTGTACCTGAGTCCTCTGAGGCTACACTCCAGGTAAGGACCATATCCATGCTTAGGCACGAGGGAAAAGTTATCTTGATGCAGTCAATGCCATGAACACAGGGAATTGATGACTTGGCATTCAAGTGCCGAGTCATCAATCATAAAGAATCAATCTTCACTCCCTGAGGAGCTGGCCCCAGGCAAACATAATTCTCTCTCACTGCCACAGACCTGATAGCTCTTGTCCCATTTGTAGGGAGTGTATTTGTTCTTATTTCAACATTGATTCACTTGGCATTCAGGAGTATTTTCCAGATTCCCAGAAAATGTCACCTAATTCATCCTCTCTAAAAAGGGTGGTGATGCTTGTATATTAGAATATCCTAATACTTGTTTTCCCAGTAGTATATTACACTCTACGAGCTGAATGGAAAACAAGATCCTGTTGGTTCCCATATTTCCTTTTGTGCATGTGATTTCAAAAAAGGGAATGGTAGACACACAAGGAGAGCTGTTAAAAGCCTTTGAGTGCTTTTAACTCAGTCAGGATTTTTGTGTCTGTCAGCAGGTAGGTAAATCAGTAAGCCTTATTATTTGTATTCCACTAGCAACTCAAAGGCGTCATTCTGGACCATCACACCATTGGCGCAAGGACCTGTAGTAACCACAGAATGAAAGCTGGGCCCTACGTGCTTAAAGCCTACACTCTTAACATTTAGATTTAATAATTTCTTTTGGGTTTTTTTTCCCCTGGGCCAAAATGTCCTGAAAAACATCAAGTTAAGTAAGCCCGATGAATTCCAGGAATTTGGAGTGCTGACTCAGGAGCATAGTTGCTGTACTCATTGGACAAGGGAATTTTTTTGTTTCCCCCTTAATGTATTCTTAGTCCTGGACAGGGAGTCAGAATAGCCAGCTCCGAAGCACCAGAATATGCAACAAGCTAATTATATATGAAAAAAAGAAGTGCATTTACCATGCTCTTTTCTGCATAGGTTCTTATCATAATAAGGGACCTCTTGAAAGTTGGTATTTGGAGCTTAGAAATGTTCCAATAATTAGGAATCTGCATCACATTTCTGTCTTTAGAAGCAGAGCTGGTACTCAAAACCTGCTGGAGAGAGCACTTTTCCAGAAAATGGAAGATCTTGTTCAATGTTCCTGCCATGCTTTGGGAATAGGAACTCACATCTCCACCATGAAAACCAGTCTCAGTCACCAGTGCATGCAGTGCTTCAGGACATTCCTCTCCTCAGACATGGCTTTCCGTTTGGCCTGAACTGATCTAACACTGTGCTACAGGCTAAAAGGGGTATCTCAACCATCCACTGCTCCTGACTGTGACCTCCTGCTGCTACCTTACATGAGTTCCAGAAACCATGCAACCGTGGAGTGAGATGATGCAGTTCACTGCTCTGGCTGAAAATGAATTCAGAGAAAAAAAAACCCTAAATGTTTGATTTTCAGTCAGAGAAGCAAACTGATGAGACTCACCTTGTAGTCACCAACGTGCTAAATCTGACATGAGGTCAGGAATGGGAATAGAGGGGAAGGATGGATGACTTCTTTCAGGTACATCCTGCTTTAGATCATGAAATGACAGTGCCTACACTTGAGTTAGTGTGTAACCAAGACTGACAAATTCATGTGTTTAGAAGTGAGTTGTGTAAGAGGATGTAGGAGGAATCAGAGGTCTTGACAACTGCAAACACTGCTGCTGGAAGAACAAAGCAATGTAAAGTTTTATAGAGAGCTGTCAAACTGTCCTTTCCTCTACTTACTGGACAGCTGGTCAGATGTCTAACTCGGCTTCTCATGTCTTACATTTCTTCCATTTTCCACAAAGTGGAAAACCATTTCATTTTCATCTTCTTTTATTTTTTTTTTTTAAAGATTTAAAGGAATGATGGGGAATAAGTCAAATCAATAATAATCAATTTGAGCATTTAAGCACTGCAAAGAACCCAGATTCTGTTGCTGTCATTTCTCAGGGTAAGATACACTGAAGTGAAGCTAGAATCTCTGTTTTTTGGTTGGGGGGAGAGATGAGAGAATTAAAGAGATCATATTCACTCTAGGTGAAATTAATCTAAAGAATATAATGACTGCAACTTAACCTTCAAAATTTAGCTTAAGTGAGACTTTCATATTATGGGAAAATTGTGTGGACTGTTCATATAAGTCTGAAATTCCCTTCTCACAGATAAACTGGGGTAATGATCGTGAATTTGCACCTTGTTACTCTGGCAATAAATTTCTGGTCTACAGGGAACTTGATAATCGCATTTCACTTGCCTAGAAGAATTTTTGTTCCAACTGCTTTGCTGATCTGGAATAAATAATTAGCAATACCAGAATTTAATGAAAAATTCTGGTTTATCTTTACAGACACAAGAGTTTCAAAATCCATTTATATAAAGTTTGGGCAAGTCTCTAAACCGAACCTCTGAACAATCCGAGTTTTGTTCATTCTAAGCTTTAATGCTTGGGAAGGTGACCAATGAGGCATAAAGCAAATCTTATTGCTTCATCAGATGGTGAGTGCAATTTATGATCTACTGACAAACCCAGCAGAGAATGCTGAAATATTGTGGTCACGCCTAATAAAATAGCAGGTACAGTCTGCAGATAGGGCAAAGACTAATCTCAGCTTCATGCACTAATCTCAGCTGAAGCCAATGGGAGTAACCTTGGCCTCAGTTCAACAAAATATTTAAGCACATGCTTAAGTCCAGAACTGTGGTTAGAGTGACTACAGGCTAAAAATGAAAGAAAATAGGAGCAAAATCTCATTGAAACTGGACAAGGAGGCCCATTTCACTCCTTTCACTAAGTCCCATAGCAAGTGCTCTTAAACATTGTTTAGGTCTCCTTTGCAAGAAAATTTTTCAGATTTGACATGTTCTTAAGTGTATGTTTTAAATTAAGGTTAATTTAGCTGAATTAAGTTTTGAATAGAAAATTTGTCCCACAGAACTAGGATAGTGACGATAGGCAAGTGATCTGGAGGTTCTGCTGGCCAAAGAAATGCACATTAGATCTGTAAAAAGTGGTTTAATTAGCCAGTAAGTTTCTAGGAGACCCAGGCAGACATTCGCAGTCCTTGCAATAACAGAGATGCAGTCTTGCTGAGACAATGAGGGACCTGCTCGCATGATGAATCCATGATTATCTTTCTCTCCACACATTTCTGCTTGTCCTTCTCACCTAGCTTAGGAGAGCTCTTTTCAGAGAGAATTTCAAGGGCTGCTTTATTTGTTAGGAGACAAGGAGGCACTAATAAATTCCTCTGTGTGAGGTATTTAATTACATAATAATGTGTACACTAATCAAGGTAAATGTGTTTGTGAAAACACCTTGATATGGGAACAGTTAATCACCCAAGGCATTGCTTCTTAACACACCTTGGAAGTTAACTTAATTAAATTAATTAGAACAATGAAAAAAATGAACTGTTTATTGGTCTACAATGGCCCGAAGCGAGCGCGTTTCCACCAATGCTAGGAAATCTCCCAGACTGCAAGTCTTTTTTTTCTGAGCCTCCAGTTCTTGCACTTATGGCAACTTGTGAGGAGCCTGAAACTGATGACATTTTCCTCTACAGCTTTAACATCTGAACTCTTTGTCTGCAGGAACCAGGTGATTCGTACCCAGAAGTACTGTATCTGCTGCCAAGACCCAGAAAATGAACTCATCTGTGAGCTGATCTGTGCAGCTATGTGCTAGTTGGAAAAGAACAGTTAATACGCGGGGGATATGCTTGCTCACAATCAAAAGCCAACAGAGACGTGTGGAAAGACACCTTATTATCTCTAGTAAGCTTTGCATTGGATCTCATTATCCATTATCGCTTTCTACCTCTATATATTGCATCCAGTACAGCCATTTGCTATCCTGTTTTTCTGGTGGATCTAGCTGACAAATACGATTATGTTTTCCCCTGTGGCTTCAGCAAAGTCTTGTTGACCACAGCTTTGAAAGACATACAGCTGGTCTATAGGAACGTGGTTGTGTGCTTGGTCACACATGAAGCTGCTGCTAGCTGTGTGTGGACACCAGGGCTGACTTAAGATGCAGATTCATGTATAATTTAAGATGCTGTCAGGACAACATTGATGTGGAAAAAAGCAGACACAGTCTTCTAAGCTTTATTTCCTGCTCCCTTGTCTTCCCCTCTTTAGCTCTGGAGAAAAAATTCCTATAGCCCTCTGGAGAGATAGATCTGCTAGATGAAATATATTTATTTTGCTCACTTACCTTAAACCAGAAAAGCTCCTTGACTTGATTCCCAGTGTGGTGAAACAAAGGTTTGCTTTAGCACATGATGGGGAGGATATGCTACCGGAGGTGGAAGGAGGGGTTGGGTGAGCATGCAATGGGTTTGCTTTATGAAAGCAGTAGCTTATGCTGACTTAAATCATGCATGAAATTAATGTTGTAGCAAGTCATGCTAAGTGATGTAAGCAAAAGGGTTGGAAGTCCAGAAGAAGAATGGTTGCTTATAACTTTTGCTGTCCATTGACCTTTTGGAAGTGACCTAGATCACTCTCTCTAGGACACCCAGGGGAGGATGGTCAGGGACAGTAAGGCCCATGGATTCCTCCGGACCCTGACACTTACTTCTCATTTGCTGTCAGATGAAGCAGGGGAGAAATGGCTTCATCATTGCCACCAGTCTGAGATAGAGATATTCTTATGAGAAGAGAATAGCCCTTCTTCATCATGCCTTCCTGTTTGCACCTGTAAAAGGGAAGATGTAGTTTCTGAGTGGATTAGATTTAAAGAGATGTATGCATGTTATCACCAATGCTCAAGGAATATTAATCATGAGCCACGACTGCCTTGTTCTAGGTACTTTGTGAATACTGAACAAAACAATGAGCTTTTCTCCAAACTGCTAGTCTAGGGACAGCTGACATGGTTTGTAAACACGGGACTGGCTCCAGTGTTTGCCAGTCTGAACAGCAGAATGGCACTGCACATTCAAAGGTCCAACTCAATGATCTTTCAAACCCGATTGCACTTCTTGGTAGGACTCAAACGGCAGCTTCCACTTCTCCACAAAACCTCTGTCTTTTGTAGCTCCCAAGACTTTAGGAGCTGATACAAGTGCCTATTCAGAGTAAAACCAGCATTCTCCCCCAAACAGTCTTCTTCACATTGTGCATCCTAGGAACTTGTAAGATGCAGAACTGGATCCATAAACAGGCTAGCTGTGTCAGTGTGGCTTTGCATCCCAATCCATGTGTCCTGCTGCTCAGCTTTGCAGTTTGAACACAGGCATGTGTTTATATGGCCAGATTAGTCCCAGCTCTGGAGCTGACATGGCCAACAGCAGCCCAAGGCTCTCCTCATCATGCTCTGTTGGTGAGAGCTGATGAGCTCTGTGTTATGGGGAGCTTGATTTACTGACCTGGAATGTGTTAATGGCTGAGTCAAAGATGAAAAAAAAAACACCAAAAACCAACTGTGAAAACAGTGCTGGTATTTCAAAGCCAATTAATAATTTTGATAGACAGTTTCTTCATAGGTAGAAGTTGTTTCTGCCAACTATTCTTTGGTTATCAGGACCTTTGAAGGCATCTCTAACCAGTTTAAGAAATAAGGACTGTGAAGAAATGAACTGCAGGTACACTTCTGGCCTTTGTTTTTTAGCCATGTAAATAAATCTGTCACTGGAGTACCTGCCTGCTACTCCTGTTCTTGCTCACCTGCATGATCCAGTCTGCCTCACTGTCACAATTGAAACACAGTATGTGAAAAGCAGGAAAGAGAAGTCATTCCTTGAATACGTGACACCAGTGTCCTCTGCTTGCATTTCCTAATCATGCTTTTTCCAAAATCTCTATTTTCTTCTGCTTCGTCATTTTATATGCACTGTTTTTCTATGTAGGTGTCAGTTGTTCTCACTTTGCTTTCTTGTTCTTTTTTTTTTCCTCTTTATGTGTGTTTTTTTAAATCTTAGAATATTTATTGTTAGTTTGTGTGCATGTGCAAACGCGTTTATAATTTTCTTGGGACTCTTTCATCAGAACCTATTATCCCAAACCTATGTTGTTGCTATGTAACGAAGTCGTGCTGCTGTTTTGACATCTTTTTTTCTTTATCTCTGTGCTTCTTTCAATTCTTAATTCTCTCTCTCTGTCTTTCTCCCAGACCTTTCTCTACTCCTACTTGCCCTGAAGAAGTCCAAAAGACATACACCATGTACACACATGCACGCACACACACACACACGTGTACATACAAACACAGAGAAAAGTACTCTTCAATTCCTCCCACACTGTTTGGTGACTTATTTATTTTCAAGGTCTCTCTTGGAGCTGAGAAATAAGACACGACAAGGTGTGTGTTATGCTGAGATAACACATACCTTGGGGGAAGTGCGAAACACAAGGCAAAGAGGAGTGCCTTCAATGACCCAAGATGAGAGTTATCTTGTGGTAACACACACCTAGATGTGTCCCATTATGGCTGTGAAAGATGTGGATGGAGGGAGTGGAAATAAAAGGAATCCTAGAACTTAGATTCTTCTTATTGTTATTATTATTTTTAAGTTAGTCTGCAGCATGTCCTTCTGTCATTAAAAGGATAGTAGTATCCCAGCCAATAATCCTAGGGGAAGTCCATTATAATCTGAAATAATACATGTGGAGATGATAAAGCCAGAAGGGACACTCACATTTACTTGTACTGTGGATAGTTCCATATCACAATTTATTAAATGTCACCGAGTTACTCAGCACTGAATTCAACGTATTTGATTACATACCTTCCCAAAAGGCATCTGTACTACTTCTGAAGACATCAAAACATGGTGAATCTATTACTTCCTTGGGTAATTTGTTCCAATAGTTTATGACCCTTACTATTAAAAAATTGTGCCGTCCTCCAAATTTGATTGTATGCCAGTTTGAATGTGTCGAATAATTTGTGCTTGTTCTGTCATATTGCATTAGATTAAACTACATACGATACCTTGTCCTACCTATGTCGTAATCAAGTCACCTCTTGGCTTTCATTTCAGAAAATTAAGTGAATTGAGTTCTTTTAATCCTTCATTAAGAACATTTTTGAATCTTTATGATAATTTTTCAGACTTCTTTTTCCATTGCTTTGTGTCAGCACCTTCATTTCTCAGAACTGTCATGACTCTCATCTCAGCAGTACCATTTACAGAAAATATCATTTCCCAGTTCCTACTCCTCATTCCATAGTTTAGACACTGAAGGAAAGCTTTCATAGGCATATTACACACATGTTTAAAAAAATCAATGTGGGAATCCACAATGAGTTTCTGGTTTTCAAAAGTGTTTAGGATCTTCTTTGTAAAGAAGGCAGAGAGGTTTTGGACCTTCCTTTTAGAGGTATGACCTTGGCATGTGTTGGAATGAAACATTTTTATTTGGCTACCATTTTTTCAGACAGCCAGACAGTTTCCCTGTCCTCATCATCACTTACCATCCCGTCAATCTCTGCGCCATCTGCAGATTTTAGCTGTAGCAATGTCTTATTTACTTTCAGATCATTGATGAAAATATTGAATAATACTGCACCAGTTACCCAGCCACATTAGAAACAGCTCCTTTCTAAATCCTGGGATGATACAACATTAGGTACTGCATTTTGCGATCTGACAGTTAGCCAGTTCTGAATCCATTTACCATATGTTTTATTGATATTGTATAGTGGTAATTTTTAAATTAGGCTGTTGTTCAGTATTAAGTTAGAAATATCAAAACATATTTAAAAAAAGGATGGGATGAAGGGAGTCTTAGGTTTTACTGGCCCTTTCAGCCATCCTGAAAAACAAAAAAATCAACCTAAGAGGCTCCATCTACATTTATTTGCTTTAACAAGTGGCTTTTCTTTCTAAAAAATCAAGTTTCTGAAGTCACTGCAACCTGTCAGAGATTTAGAAAAGTAGGCTGATCCAAGCAAAATGTAGAAGATTGCAATGGCCCTTTCTTTGGTACATGAACTCATCTGATACCACGTGTGAAATCCTTCTAAGTGTGATCTTAAAAACAACTGTTTTTCTGTCTGACCTAGGTGGATTGAATTCAATATTTGTTGTAGCAAATTGTGCTCAATGCCCAGTAGAACAAAATCCTTAGATTAATAGATTTTAAGGCCGGAAGGGAACATTATGATTATGTGCTCTGACCTCTCGCATAGTGCCAGTCATGGAATTTTAGCCAGTAATTCCTGCCTCAGGCTCAATATCTTGTGATGCATAACAGCCTATAACTACAGCAAGTGTCGGACTTTAGTGCTGCCTACATACAAGTCCACTGTTTTCAGTATCAGTTTAGGGGTAACTTGGGGGTGGTTATGGAAATGGCTGTGAAATAACATATACTTTAGCATTTATTTTTTGAGGGAAGGTAGAGCATTTTATATTCATATATATATATATATATAAATACATATATTACATAGAATCATGGAATCATAGAGTCATGGAATCATAGATTCATGGAATCATAGAACAGCCCAGGTTGGAAGCAAGCTCCAAAGATCATCCGAGCTTTTGTAGGAAAGGGATCCTAGATAAGATTGTCTAGCACTCTGTCTGATTGCATCCTGAAAACCTCCAGTGATGCGGATGGTTGTTCCAGCGATTGGTTGTTCTCACTGTAAAGAATTTATTTCTTATATCAAGATGAAACTACTCCTAGTGCAACTTGTTCCCATTGCCCCCTGTCTTCTCCACATGGTTCCTTGTGAAGTAGTTGCCCTTTAAGGACAGGAATACTGTGACAAGACCCCCCTGAGCCTTCTCTTCTCCAAGATGGAAAGACCTAACTCCTTCAGTCTTTCCTTATAGGGCAGGTTATCCAGTCCTTTTGAACTTCTTCTTGGCCCTCCTTTGGATCCTCCCTAGTCTGTCTGCAACTTTTTTGAACTGTGCAGACCAGAACTGGACACAGTACTCCAGGTGCAGCCTGAAAAGCATTGGGTAGACTGGGATGATCACACCTCTACCTCTGTTAGCAATGGCCCTGCAGATGCAGCCCAGGTTTCAATTTGCCTTTGTCACTGCAGCAGCACACTGCTGACTCATGTTCACCAGTGGGACCCCCAGATCCCTTTCAGCAAGGTTGCTCCCCAGCCACATACATAGATCTTAGACTGTACTGGGCTTTTTGGTTACGTCATCCCAGGACATTTCCATTTTTTAAGTCTTATATTCCTCTTACATTTCTTTTTTTTATCTTCTACATTACAATTCCTGTGTTCCGGAGAGACAGCCTGCACCATGGTCTAGCTGACTGAAAAGCCTGAGGACTTGACATGGCTTAGGGTATGTCTAACCTAACAATTTAGTTTGGATCAGGAGAGTATTTCTGAAGTGACCTTCTGCATCTTTCTCAATTATTGCACATTGGTTCACATCACAGAGTGAGTTTCGAGTGTGTGAATGGGATCCTTTTTGGACAAAACTGGTCCAAGTCATAAGCTTTAACAGAACCGCTAATGTTCTCCTGTATCTTGTGTTTACAAGACCAGTCAAGGGCTAATCTGAATGAAAAAAAAACCCCAAACTGGAAGGTGTATGGCACCACCCCGCCCTCCACCATGGCAGGGTGTTGGAACTAGATGATCTTTAAGGTCCTTTCCAACCTAAACCGTTCTATCAATTCTATGGTTCTATAACATGGGCCCTCAGCAGCAGTTGATTCTGCATATCTACTGAAGTTGCATCATGCTGCTTGCTAATGTAAATGCATCCTCAGATATCTCCACATCACCCCACCCCGTGCAATGGCTCTGAGGCTAAGCACACTGCTTTGCAAACAGCAAGAGTCAGTCCCCATCCAGTAGCACTCCTTTAGCTTTATCTATAAGCCAATGGGCCCTGTTGGTCTCAACACGCACTAGGAGGAATCTGCTTTGAAGTTAGCTGCAGGGCATGGTTTATCTACAGTCTGAATAATTATCTCATCAATAAATGAAAGCTGAAATTTTTGCTGTGGTACCTTTCTATCCTCAGATGATATATAGTTTCAGACAACAGCTCGTGAATGTCATCACCTTTACTAAACCACAGACAGGAAGCTGGGCAGTTCCATTTATGTCATGCATGAAAACACACATATAGAGGGTGTGAAGTTGTTCTTCCAGACTAAAATCCGATGGCACTGGCTGGCAACATCCTGGGATACTCAGAAAGATTTCACACTAAAAAGAGAAAGAAGAAATATTAGGAGTTTTAGAAACCTGGAAAAGAATGAGATTTTCAATCTTGTGGTATCTTAAAGCCATGAGTCCAGTGGTCAGTAAGTGTGTTTCTTGAGACTCTGTTTCTTAGGATATCAGGGTATGCATCCAAGCTGACATCCTAGTTGGTAGTCCCAGCAGTTCATCTCCAGATCATCTGGGCATGTATGCTGAACAAACTACATACACTACAGGCTAGGAAGACATAGATGGAAATTTTGATGCTGTGAGGAATGTGCTTTCTGAGCCAGCCAAGGCTTTGAGCATTCAGTGGGACTGATGTACCTTGTGTAACATACAGATAACTGCTAGCAATTTTTCTGACTGCCCTTTCTTCAAGGACGATGAAATTGTTATTGCTTCATGGAGAAAAATTTAGGTCTCATATACTCCTTTTTTAGTTCTTCACTCGATTCTCAGGGTGCTGGTCAAGATGGTAGCCTTTGCAAATATGAACAGAGGAAAAACACAGTAGGGATGTAATGAAGTGAATTCTTCGGCATGTAAGACTAACAGATTTTTATACCAGTCCTGCCAAGGGCTCTCACCATGAATGACATGCACAACATTAACTCATATTCCCAGGAACCTAATACTTAAATTCTTTTGAACACACGACTGGAAACAGGACATTCTGAGGGATTGTCATTCTACTCAGTAATAATGCCATATCCATTATTATCTTCAAATGCCCCTTTTAGAACTTTGCTGATCCCGTTGAATATTCTGGGTAGCTGAGTTTTCAAAACATATTCATTCCCAGTAGAGCTCTATGCTCTGTTGATTGGCTGCCTCCTTTCCTGATCACGCTGTGAACTTTAGTGGATGAAATTTTATACATAATCACGCTGCATTCTTTGCTGATTGAGCCGCCTATTATCACTGTTTATATAGCTATTACATTCTGCGTTTGCCAGTCCAGTTTCAAGCTTGTTTTTCCCCCAATATATTATGCAAAATAAACTGAACAGGAATTACAGTATTTCCAACCTGCTGTGTCTTCAGAATCTAAGATAGCAAAATGCTTAGGTTTTCTTTCAAATAGTGGGATAAACGCTTCTCCAAAGATTGAAGCTGCTGGTTATGGAAAGCTTGTGCCACTTACTATATGCAAAATAGGGAGATTTACAAAGAAACTGATTGCATCTTTATTTGCTTTATCAAAGAATCTAAAACCATAGCTGAAACTATAGAAAATGCACTTTAGTGGTCTTAAAACAAATGATATCCCCAACAGATTTGTCGACAGCTTAGCACATAAGCCCAGGCTGCTGAAGCAAAAAGCATCTGGAATTTCTACTGCTAGAATATGCACCTTAATAAGGAAATGATTCAAAAGTTCAATGCCTGAATTGTACAGCTTGGTCAGCGGAGTTTTGCAGCTGAACAAGCGTTGTCTGTGCAGCTGGCTTTGCCAAAAATAAATAAATAAGGGGAATGAATAAACCGGCGCTGAAAAATATGAATCTTCCCTAATAATAAAATATGCAAAAATGATAGTAAACTCCATTTATTAAATTAAATTATGCATCTCAATCAGCAAAGTGTTCAACAACTGCACTCAAGAAGGGCGTCACTAAATCAGGGGAAGATACAGCCCAATCAGGAAAATTTAACAACTCGATCATTAAATTAGGCAACACTACCAGAACCAAGGTAAATAAAAAGGAGATAAACTGTACAGGCTGATCTTTGCAGGCTAGAACAGTGAGAGGGAGAGTGAAAGACACCATTGGATAATAAATAGGTCAGTCTCCCAGGGGACCAGACCTTTAGGTGATGTAAATGATTATTACTTTAATGAAGTCACTGGAGCTTTATGTGTTCTTCTAAAGTAAATACCCGGTACAACAATTGTGTTGTGATTCTTCCTTTATAGAATGTTAGTTCCTTTGTATGCTGATGATCACTGCTCCTGCTACCTAACCCCATAAGGAGCCTGATGCAGTAGGCACTATAAAGGTATACAAAGGATTGAAGTTTAGTTCTTACTTGTGTAGTAGTGCTCTTTTGTGCCTTTCCCCAAATAATTTTCGGTTAAAAAAAAAAAAGTAAAAAAATTCAATGTAAAAATCTTCTGCAAGTGCTATGCAAAAGATCAGTCTTCATGCTCAAATGTTTTCTGCCAGCCTTGAAACAGACAAGTCTGCAGGGCAGTTCAGTGTAGGTGTCACAAACGGCTACAAGGGGGCTAAAAGGTATAAGGGAAAAGTATTGAATACAAAGAAAAAGGCAGTGACTCTGAGGTGGTGTTTCCTGGAAACAAATAGAAAATTTGCTATTGATTTGAATGGGAGAAGGGTCAGTTCAGGCAGGCCTTGGTGATAATTTTTTAGCCTCTCTAATCAGACAACCTGTTGTGGGATGATGTGTCTGGATGGTGATTAGACGGTCCTTGGATATTTCAATGAAGAGAAAATCATAAAAATAGATACGATGATATCAGGAAAGGCTTGTACAGCAGGAAAGGCTTAAGGGCAGTATTGTCAATAAGTATATCACCCTTTACGGCTAATTTCTAAGATAGGTGTGACCTGTTAACGTTGGCTGCAAAGTGAACGTGCCCCTGTACCACAAGAGCCAGCCACTGCCCGAGAGAGTTTGCAGTCTGCTAGACAGATCAGATGAAAGGATGAAGAGATATGAAGGGTTTACGTGGCCAAATTGAGGAACAAGTAGAAGTCAGCACCAAAGCTGCTGAATCACACTGTCCTTACTTGGTCACAAACTTTCAAAGTTCTGTAACACAGGACTCATGATTGCCTTTCACTAACCTGAGTCAATGTTAACTGTCAGTTGTCACTGATCAGCATCCTGTCCGTTCTTGAGGACTGGGAGCCTGAATATTTACTCAGAGCCTTTGGTGGGTGCATATGAGTTTTTCTAGCCTGTGTCAACATGTCATTGCTATTATCTTTACCTGTATCAAGTACCCTAAAGGCAATCTGTTCTGAAATCATGTCTCCCTTTTGTTGGGTAGACATATGCTTAGTCAAATCCTTAAGGAAAGCTGCCACTAATACAGCGTATGGAGGAGCTGAAGTTACTGAGCATTACAGGTGTTTATTTAACCTTGGCATACATGGGAAAACTATAATGATTTGTTTTGTACCTGAAGCCCCAGAGAGGATTATGCTGCCCGTCTACCGTCTGTATGTGAGTTGTATGAGCAAGGCAACTTAAAAGCCACAGCCAATTTCTGTGCTTCAACAGGATCAAACATTTCCATTAAAATACTAGCTTTTAAACATTAACATTAGTCTGAAATAATTATAAAATAATGCTCCCTGCGGCCATTATATCCTTAAGCGAGACGAGGTAATTTCTGCTGTTAGTGTTCTCAGTAGTATTTTTCCAGCTTTCTTCTTTAACAATTCTTTTCAATAAATTCAGGGCTCTTGAAAATCAGATCCTAATTAAAACAGCCCAGGAAGGCAGGTGCTAGAGAACACTAAACACAGACGTGTGTAAAAATGTGCACACACATGTATACATGCATTACATACACTCAAAATAAACCTGTGTACACACACAAGCATGCAGAAGCTCTTCTGAGGCTTTGTATTCTTGGTGGTTTCAATGCATGAAATATTTTGCAGGTCATGGGGCGATAAGGGAAATGCTCGCACAGTCTAAATTCGGTTGCCACAAATTGCCAGAAGCCTGAAGGAACCATGGTTTCAGGGGCTGACAGAGATGCAATTCACAGGACTTTAACAGGGCTTTGAGAGGCAAAATGTCCTTTCATCTTCTGCCTGTTTCCCATGGTAAATTACTGTTCTGCTCCCACTAAAGTCTACAGGAGGTGAAATATCCAGCACCTCTGGGGCAGGGCTGGGTGCCCAGGAGACATTGATTCACCAAACACGCAGGCATGTGCTTCAGAGCCACTGACTTCAATAAGAACTGCCCACTCGTTCTCAGCTCTTATTGAAGCCAATGGGTCTGAAGCACATGCCTGCGTGCTCTGCGGAGATAAAACCTGAGGAGCTATCATGTTCTGAGGCTGATTCGGATACAAGCACACAGACCCCTTAAACTGACCTAAAAAATCCCACAAAACATAGACACGTACATTTCACCACTTTGTCATGCCTTGAAAATCAAGGCATTGGGAAAGAAAGCAGCTTCTCTATAACGTTGGATAGAGGATGAAAAGGTAAAATACGCATGATATGACAGTTTTACCTGAAATTATTCCTTAAGGAGCATTTGTACTTTACTTAATGGTGCAACCACTTGTTATAATAAGATTCTATGATTTGGAAGTTTGTTTATTCATTCACTTACTTACTGGAGGGTATCATTATTTAATTTCTGAAGTGTCGCACTAGGGACATAGAGGATTGGGGAGCATTTGCCCTTTTTGTAGATGCAATAAGTGGGCAATTTATACATACATTTGGTGAAGGATACTTAAAAAATGTAAAATGTTTCATTAAACAGAAACTTGCCCCATCTGTTCATTTCATTTTTATACTTTACAGAAAGGAAGCTGCTGCTGATAGCTGTTCAAGGCAGCTGGTGTCTTATTTGAGGTTGTTAGTTGTAAATGGACGATCATACATGTCCATGTATTGGGCAGAGTTTGTAAATCCTCCTCAGGCTGGCTCTCAGCATTGGAAACATCTGCAGACTTTTATAACTCCCAGCTCACTGCAGTGAATAAGTCCTTTGCAACCATTAATGAATCAAATAGCCACATCACAATATCATTAGTGCCAGGAGAGAGGGTGTAATTCATTTCACAAAATATAGGTGTTTACATATGAGGTGGTCAGTTCAGGACTTCTGTAACGTCAATGGACAGAAAGAAACACATTTAGATCATGTAGATATATAAAATGTTGTAGGAGAATTGTGCTATTTTTTTAAATTGATTTCTCTAAACTGATGCAAAAAAAAAAAAAAACTGACAGCCACTTTGGAAGGAAAGGGCCCTAGTTAATTTTTCAGTGAAAACTGTTTGGAAGGAATACAAATTAATTATGTTTGCCTTAAGCCTCCTCTCCCTCTTACACACCCTTACACACACCTCTTACCTCCCCTACACACACCCCAAAAAAATCCTTTTTACTGTAAGGGATATTTTTTATCTTAAGGGAAGATTATGATGAACATTTTGACCAGCTGTGTTGTTTATCACCTCGTTGATCAGTCTATATGCTGGTATAACTGGCATTAGCTCTGCCACTGTTTCAAGACTGCATGTTCCTTATCAGAAAATGTTTTAGGCTGTGTTAAACTTTTTTCTGCGTGTCATAAAAATCCACTGAATTTATGGGCATTTAAACATGTTTCTAAAGGCAAGCTTTTGGTTTCAGTGTTCCTCCAAAAGTGAGTTTCTGCTCCTCAGGTATGTAAAAGTGTTGACAGATTTTGTAAAAAATAATTTTAACTGACCACCTAATTAAACATTAGCTTTCTAAGTCCCCACAAGGGGGCTGAATCCTTGTTGTTCAGATACTTTTTGGAGTACTAACTTTTGAGTACTTAAGTTTGCAACTTGGTAATATTCTTTTAGGATAATATGTGTGCAAATTTAATGATGTCCTCAGCATTCATGTATTGTACATTTAGAAGGCCTTTTTTAAAACAGATACTGCTCTGAACAGTAATTTATTATTATAGTACCTCAGAAGCTGTTTCTCAGAAATACAGAGCAATTTTAAAAAGGAATAATTTTTCACATTAATTCTTGTTTGACCATGTCCTTTCCAGTATGAAAAAGCATAATTACTTTATTTTTTCATGTGACCTAACCTCAAACTGTCTTCAGAAAATATTACTTTTACAAAGTATGTATGCAATTTCTTTAAAATATATTGTTAAGATGTTTCTTTAATGAGAATCTGCGTACAAAATTTATACTGTATGTTACTATCATTATATATCTAATTGGACAAGTGCACAGAAATGGAAAATGGAATTTTTCTGTAAGCTGACAAAAAGCGTGTATGTTTCCAGGTGTAAAGTATTTAACTGTATTAATCTGCAGCTGTATAATTGTATTGCCACGCCAAACAGGCAGTCTTACCGTCATTGATAATTAATCTTGCAATTTAATTCTAAATCTCTGCATTTACTGTTCCGTTTTCGCTATTACTGAATATTTCCTTCTTAGAACAGTCCCTATGTAAGTAGGACTTTTCACATAAGTACTTTACTCTGGTTTATGAAAATAACATGCAATAGTATAGTGAGATGCTAAGGACAGGATTTATCTCCCCTCCTTTCAGTTGCCTAAAAATTAGGTTCTTGGTCTAAGCTAGATAGCTGGACTCTCTTTATATTCAGTGGAGAGAAATGGGCACCCTCAGAGACTGATTTGTCCTGCCTGTGTCAGACATCTGGCTTAAGTTGGGACAAATCACTATTTGGAGTTGTCGGTTATTCTCTGCTGACTGCAGAGAGACCCTAGGTGATTATTTTAGGCCATTCACCTTTCAGACAGCGAAGGTTAGTTGAGATGAATCCTATCTCTAATTGTGGAAACCCAGATGGCAGGGGAGGAAAAAAAAAAAAAAAAAAAGATGAATCAAGAGAAACAAAACAACAACAGCTAAAATGTGTTTCTTGAATTTATTTGAGAAAGAGCAGGCAGGCACTGTATTTAAAACCAGTGCATAATGTTCTGTGCTAATCATGTAAAAGCCACAGCAAAGCAAACAGCATCCTTCATGTGTGTGGATGTGTGTACAGGGACTAGGCACATGCTTATGCTTCCAAAATATCTTTTGGATTGGACCCAAATTAAATTTAGTCAGGCCCAAACACCTGTTTAAGGCTGTGATGACACTGCCATATGGCGGGTCAGTTGCTGCACGCATGCAGACATGATCAGGTTTATTTGGTCAGTTCAAGTAATAATAACCCAGACACCTCTCTGGGACCCGGAACATGTTTTTGGTGCATGAGATACGTAAGATCCCTGAAGTAGCAAGCCTACAGCTATCTTGGGTTACCTGCCCATACTGCAGTAACATCTTGCTTTGTGGAAATACTTGAGGGATGCCTTGTGCTGCCACAAATCTCAGCAATATGAGGTGCAAAAAAACTCACCTCCCACTCCTCCAGCCTCACCTCTACCTCCATCCCAATGTACCAATCGACTAGCACTCGCAGTGGGGTACTCAGTGGAATCTCACACACGTGCTCATAAAAACTGAAAAGGAAGAATAAGTACATCACAATTTACAGACTTCAGGGTTTCCTTTGTACTATTTTGGGTCTTTTACCAGGCACAAAGGAACCAGAGTGCGATGTCACACTCCCACCCTGGATGGCTATGTCAGGCACTGTAGCGTGATGTGTTAAAAAAACAGATCAAAGCCTTGGCCTGTACAGAAAAAGACTGAGTTCAGCAATGTTTTTAAGAAATTTAAGATAATTAAAAAAGCTTGTTCCTCTTGGACTGTAATTAAATGCATGCACAATTATAAAACTACTTAAAAATAGGGAAAATTATTTAAAACCAGTTAATTCAGGATTTGGAAGTAATTTGCATTTCACAGACTGAAAAAAAGCCCCAAAGACAACCCTAATCTGGGATATATTTTTATTGGTATTTTTCTTAAGCTTTAAAAAAGTTGTATTTCAAAGAGAAATTAAGCTGTAGTGAAATGTATTTACAATACTGTAACATCATTTTTTTGCCTTGAAAATATGGATATCAAAACAATCAAAACCCCTTATGATATCAGCAACACTGGGGTTTTTTATTTGAAGAAATAAAACCATTTTAAAGCAGATTTTTTAAATAAGTATTCTACCTGTAAAATGCCCAGTAATATGTAACTGCTATGAATGGATCTAAATGACTGTGTGTAGCACTTGAGACCCTGTTGTAGGTTCATGTGAATTCACATTGGCTGCTGTGTGTGACTGTGATACTGCAATGATGTGCATTGCCAGGATTTTGCCTGTGCTTTCTCTCTAAGTTTTAATAGTAAACATTGGTTCCTTTAAAATCAAAGGAAAATTTGCCATTCACTCTTTCTGTCTTCAGTCTTTCAAGTGGTTACTTACCTGTCACACCTCTCAATTTAGGGTTCCCTTCTTTCACCAGGGGGTGGAAATCCTCGTTACTCTTTCTAGTTTTCTAAGGACCAGACAATTTGGGCATTATTCATAAGGATAAACATAGACATTTCCATTTGAGCCAGCTATCTATCCTCTCTCGTAGTCAATGCACAGAAAGGGAAACCCTTTGGTCAGAGTCCATCTCACCCTGAAGTAACTGTCTAGAATTTCTCAGGTGAGCCATGCCCTAAAATTGCCTAGTTCTCTACCTGAGTCTAAAAGGCTCTAGGGCAATTGGATCAGTGTCTGTTTACCAGTTTCACCTAACTATAATTACACTTGGTGAGTCCTGCTTCTTCTCTTGTCTCAGCCACTGCACTCCAAGATAACTAGTCTCTTTCCCCAGCCCAGGTTGAGCTGTGCCAGTCGTCAGAAGTGATCAAAAGTGGCTCTGCTTTGGTTAACACCGCATCAATAAATGGGGTCAGGTATGACTTGTGGTTTGAGAAACCCTAATGATTTCAACAAGTTGGTTTGGACTCAGTTTGGCTCTATAACCCTACACCTAAAAGCCTAAGAGTTAAAACCAAACTTTTGTTGGGAAGAGTTACTGGGAAATCTGGCCCCTGATGAGACATTATCGATACCTATACTGTCTAGTAGGGCTGTATGAAAGAAATGTAACTGTATAAGCAAAACAGCTGGTGCTAAGCATTTGATGGCCGCACTATAGACACTTCAAGAGTATTTGCTTGGGACTACCCATAGTCTGAAGCCATAGACTGCAGTTCCATTAGCAGACGTAATGCACCTGAAGAACTCATGGAATATATATTCTAGTTTAATTTAATCTAAAAGGAATACAGTTTGCACGCTCCAAGACTGCCACGTAATGCAAACCAAGGCATGGTAAACGAAGACAATTGGGAAATTTGCTACAGAAGCATACTTCTGGTCCAAAGTAAAACACTGATGTAGATGCATCCACTAACATCCACTAATAAGTGTGATTAGGGCTTATTACTATACAAGCTGTGTGCAGTTACCTGCAGTCAAGAAGACATTCTTTACAGATGTAATTTAACAATGTAAAGGACATAACCTTAATGGTGAAATGTTTTCTTATTCATTTCTCTGTCCACAGTAAAAAGCACATTTATGTAATCTGGACTGTTTGTCCCTTGAAATTATGTTATTGTATTGTCAGGAAACAAATCCTTTTTGTTAAGAAATCTGATTACATGTTTGAGTTATTGACCTTTTTTTTTGGAACACTTTTTTTTTTTTTTTTAAAGAAGATGCTCATTAAGGTCTTTTGTCTACAAAACAAGTATGTTTTCCTATGCCATAGAGCAACCAAATTCTAATTGCTGGCTTCATTATACAGAAAAGTAGAAGTGTAACAATCAAGAGCCTTATTACACATACATAATTGAGTTTCATTGCAACTTATGAAAACATAAACTGTCTTAAACACACTTGCAGAAAATGTTGCATCATCAAATCAACACTTTTATTATACAAAAGTAATTGTGTTTAAAGACGCCAAACATATGTTACATATACAAGAGAAAAACCACGACAAAACAGAACTCTAATATGATTCAGAAGTCTTAGTAATTTTCAGATCTCCAAGAGTTGATTTTGTTTTGCTCTTTAAATTAATATGACAGAAAATGAAGGTCAGTGGAACTAACACCAATTAAACATATTTTAGATGCTTTTGGACAAACACATTTTAAAATTGATACAGAAATAAGATTCATTCAAAATTCTGCAAGGTAGACATCTGCAGCTGAGTTTATGGTCCAACCTAATTGTCCAACTTAGTAGCTGGAGATAAGCTTTTACTGAATGTGTTTCATTTCATTCTAACGCAGATTTCAGAAATAATGAACAAATAAGCCATTGCATAAAATGCCTACTTCTTTCCATGGAGTCAAATGTAGGTATCTGCATTGTATATGTCTCAAGCTAGATGTGATCAGTCCAACTCCTATCAGTCTTCAACATGATTTATTAATAGAGTTTGAACTGGGACCTTCAGTCTGAATCAAAGGTGATGTTGTATTGCTGGACTCCCTTAGTAAGAAGAGGTATTGTGTGTATTCTGAGACATTGTCAGCCCACCTTGTGATATTCAATGTCTTCTGCTTTGGAGAGACTCACTGAGAGTCAATCAGTTTGTCAGCTAAGATGGTAGCCTTCAAACACAACATTTTCCTTTTCAAGTCTTGATGTAAGACATAGTCTCTGGTCATTTATCACGATATCCTGTGGAAGGCCTTGTTAGCAGAGAAGCATCGCTCCAGTCCAAGCTTGGTGTTTCAGTCTGGACACATTTGGGGTTTCCCTTCTGGAATTCCTGAGTGAAGCAGATGATAGGAAATTTTTTTGCAAGATTATTTTTCATTTTGTCAGCCCATTTCTTCACTGTAGCAATGTGATTTACATGGGAATGAAACTTCAGGTATGAGATAGGCCCAGCGAATTTAGAAGGGAACAGTGCAACAGGAACAGTGCAACACCCCAAGCAAATGTACATCTTCCTATAGACCAGTGCATGGTTAAGGGAGTGAGATACCCAAGTTTCACTTGTTTCCCATATGTTCTCCACACTGAGCATATGTAGTTATATATGTATTTAATATATCATCTTCCATTCCCCACTGTCTGACATTTTACATTTTGGATTAAGCTAATCTCATTCTCAAATTTTAAGTTACCTTCACTTGAAAATCCATATTTAGTATTTAGACTTCACCAGTTGCTCTGAGTTTAATTATTATTACTAGTGATGTTTACTACAAATACAAATATTATTTTAGGGTACTAGCCTTGAGATGTCACTGTGTTACGAATAAACACATAGAAAGGGTCAGCTCTCTAAAAGGAGAGCCTAGACTCTGAGGAGGATATCATAAATTGGGATGAATGGACTTACCCATAGCAGGGAACAGATTTCCTGGTTCCTAATTCAGAGCCTTATCTGAGAGGCCACAATTCTAATTCAATCTCATCTCAATTAATCTAATCATTGGGTAGTAAGTTCCATATTACACCTTTTCCTGATCCTTAGCAATAAGTAATTAGCTCAGCATAAGCATCTGACATTTTCTCCTGACCATTAATAAAAAACGGTGCAGCTATTCATTCCAGTCAGTAGCACCTTGACTGTCTCGCCCCACAAATAAATGGTGAGAGCAGGAAATAACATAAAGCTTTTTTTTTCCTTGGGACTTGCAGTGCCTCCTTTGCCTTATCCATCAACTCTTTTCCTAGTATTTGTAATGTGCCCTAATGTGACATCTTTGCTTGATTCCACATGTTTTATACATCAGTTCCTCTAACATTCAAGCAGACTTTATAGAGATCTATTCAGAGACTGATATATGTGCACTATTAATTGTATATATTATATATAGTATATGAAGCGAGAGGGAGAAAGAGAGAATCTGATTACTCTAGGGCATCGGCTCCTTTCAACCAATAATAATTTAACATCTCTATTAACTACCTTTTGATGTTCTCTGTAGAGGGTACATACTGTTTTATATACAGGATGCATAATAAATTCCTATGAGATTATGCTGCAATTGAGTAGAAAGTCTATAATGCATAAGTGATGGAGCTGCAAAGCAGCTAGGAAGGATTTTCCTTTCAAAATAAGGTCACATATTTATATCTCATAGGGCAACATGATGGGTGCTGAGGAGCAAGAGGCACCGAGTGGCACTTTCTGGTGTGCTAAGCCTTTCTCTATATTCACTGTTGCTGGAAAATGAGGTCATACATGATAAGAAGAAGAGGAAGAAAAACTCATAACCTTCTGAACCTCCAACCAAGGATTTGGGGTGACTTTCTTCAGAACAGGGAAAACAGAGGATGTAATTAATCTCAGCTATCATTAGCTGAATGAGGGATCTTTTCTCAAGCAGGCTGGCACTTTTATTCACCTCTATTAGGTGGGATTGTTGAACCCTAAGGTGTGCCCACTTGTGCTACAGGCGCTTTCCCCTTGATGCCAGAGGGAGCCTAGGGAACTAGCACAGACTAGATGCCTGTCTCTCTCTTGCAGGCAGTAGGTTGACAGTGGGGCTTCCAGCTCCCTGTCCGAAGGAAAGATATTTTACATCCCAGCTGTATCTCTGACTCTTTGAGACTCTAGAATACATTTTTACTTATTGTGGCAAAGAGACTGTATGCTGTAACAGGTAGTGTATCTGCCTTAGAAGAAAGGGAGCCATGTTCCAGTCTATGTTGGCATATGACAGATCAGGGACTTGAGGTTGGTTTTGTCAGTTCCAGAAGGGTGATTGATTGTGCCACCTGTGCAAGGAGCTGCCACTGACTGTTGCAGATCCCATCCTGGACCATCTTGAAGTCCTGTTGAAGTGATATGTTCCCAAACTAAGTTTTGTTTTGAACAAATCAATGTTTTTGCTTTGAGATGAATTTACTGAAAGAAATGCCAGCCATCTCAGTTAGCTAGTTCTGCCCTGGAGATTTTTGCTTACCTTCCATCAGTTTGAAAACAATCTTATTTGGCCATTTGCATTGCTTAAATTTGGAAAGAGAGTCACAAAATACTGTGTTTTCTAGGAGTAATTGTATATTAGAAAACAAATATTCTGATATTTGTAGCTATAAATATAACAGCAAAAGCTATCTAACTTTATTCAGAGTCCTGAAAGTTGTCAGAAGTAAGGCTTGCTTAGAGAATTGTCAATTTAAAAATGTTGTTTTCAGGAAATATCAGTTTGTCATGACTAAAGATGTCCAAAAAATAAAAAGAGTTCATTCGACACATAGAAGCCTCTCAGCTTGGAACCTGAAATAGAGGAATATGCATAAATGCCAAAACATTATATGTTGCTTTCCAATCCCAACAAATAAACAAAAATAAAAGCCAAAACAAAACAAAAATCCTAAGTTGGGAGAGCTGGTTTAAGTGATTTGCCTTTCAGGACATAATTTAATACATTAGAACGTATCTTTAAAATTAATTGGAAAAGAATTGGAACCGAAAGGACAAACCTAGATTCAATCAATTTTTTTGAGCATCAATTTTTAAAAATCCCGTTTTCCTTATCTGGGGTAAGATTGCTTTTTCATATATTCACAGTTGTCACAGATGAAAAAAAAACATAAATTCTGGCTTGGTTTCAACTAGAACCGTTGTCACATTCTATATGCTATGGCATTCCTGTATAATGTCTATATCTGCCAAAGAAACCACATATGAGCCTGTGCCTGTTTGTGTCCGCAGTTAGGCATAAAAATATATAACGTGCATAAGTTTATGTGTGCTTGGGAGAGGGAAAGAGACTGTGTATGGATCCATATGTGTGTATGGACTCTCAAAACAATCTGATTTTCTCTTATTCAAAAAAATATATGCATACTTCAATGCACGAGTGAAGTCTTTCTTTAAAACATCACTACTCTGTAAAACTAACCAAGAGATTTCATTGAGAAATGTGGGATGTTTCTATTTTCTCCCTGATAATCTGCGTCACACATAATAGTTCGTCCAAATAATAAGCAAAAAATAAAGTATCTAAACATGAGAAAAGATTCCTGAAGTACGTGATTGATTGAAAGGTTCTCACTGTGTCCCTTTTACCTGAATTGGGGGGAAAGAGGGGTAGCTCTGATTCTAAGCTAATCAGAAAAAGTTGTGAGGATCTGACTCATTCAAAGTCTAGGGGTAGATCATCCTCATCATTTTCTTAAAAAGAGAAAAGAAACACACAAAAGCTTTTCAATTCTGATTAAAGTTTTAGCTGGACTCATACTAGAGTAACACATAGTTTAAAAAAAGAAAACTCAATGTGAGGAAACTTAAAAAACAAACAGCATGTCAGCAAACCTGTTTCTTCACAGGATTAGTACTTTCTCTCAAGAAGGCTGGAAACCTTATTTTCAATTCTTCACTTGTTTGTGGCTTCTTGGGTTTCAACAAACTCTACGTAGTGATATCAGGATCCTTAGGAAAATGAAGAGACGACCCGATGGAAACTTATTTCATCTTTAAGGAACAGGGCTAGCTTTATCTTTAAAGAACAGGGCGTGAAACTACACCTGTCACCCAACAAAGAGAACAGGATATCTTGAGACCATTGAGACCCAACCAGAGCGCCAGAACCAGCTCGGCGGCTTTGGCAACCAGATAAGGAACAAAGAACTACAGCTCACAAAAAGAATACAGTGATAAAGAGGAGTAAACGAAGTAAACGACTGCCAGAAGTTTCTGAAGGACCACCCAGAGACTATAGTGCCCATGCCGGGGAGGGCGGTAACCTATGGTAATGAGTTCCTGGAAACCTTGTGAATATGTATATATGGCACGTATATAAGCTGTATAACTAACCCTTTACGGCGTGCACGTTAGGAGGAGCGATCCCTTGTGCACCCAGCACTGCAATAACGAATGCCTGCTTAACAGTCACCAAGACTATTGAGTCCTGATTTCAACTTTTCACGGCATCAAAAGTCTCTTTCCATTCCTTCTCAGGCCTCACTGTGTCTATATGCTCCCTGTTCGTCTCCAGAGCCTGCGTGTCTGAAGGCTTCCCCTAAATAGTTTGCTGCCAAGGCTAGAGGCTTCCTGCCCTCTAGAAGCCTCTCCAGGCGAATATACTCAACTATATTTCAGGAAAAAGTTGTTTCCCCTCTACGTACCCCCACACCAGCTGAAACAAGGCAGATGGGAGCTTTGCTTCCTATTGTGTAGTCCTCTTTTAAAAGAATTTGAGCCATAGGATGCTGCAAGCTGATGATACAGGGATGTCTTTGCGACTCATTGGGCTTTAGGTTTCTCACTGAGAAGCCAACAAACAACAAACAAATGACACCAGTGAGAAAAACGGTCTCCAGGAAGTGTAAACAACACTAAA
The DNA here is from genome assembly GCA_017639485.1 of Pluvialis apricaria. Classification (NCBI taxonomy): domain Eukaryota; kingdom Metazoa; phylum Chordata; class Aves; order Charadriiformes; family Charadriidae; genus Pluvialis; species Pluvialis apricaria. The sequence goes on along the minus strand of CM030044.1, from coordinate 8,548,577 downwards.
GAAAAATACATTAAAAATCTGAAAGGGAAAAGATATTAAAAACCAATGGGAAAAAAAAATAAGTATAAATCTCTAGATTATTAAAACTTCAACTTTTCCTTCAAAAAATTATTACCTTATATTTTTTAAACAGCTCTAATGCTAATGTGCCTAGTTCGCTACTCATTTTGACTAGTCAACTGTAATAAGCATGACTACGTTGTGGGCAATAGCATTTAAAAATGTAAAACCAGTGTAGTACAAAAGGCAGCTGGCTCAGTAGTGCAAGACTAATGCAAGTATAGCCCCTCATTTCTTGTTGCCTCACATTATGCACTCAGTTCATCATCTTGCTGATGCAGATGCTTTTTAACTCTGTGTGGGTGTGTATGTGTGTGTCTGCGCACACGTATGAGAACGCATGCACGTGTTACACGTGTGTGATGTGATGTGACTGCTAGTTTAGAGCCTTTGAGATCAGAATGGCAGGGAATAGAAAAAGCAGAAAAGACAAAGTCATTGCTCTGGCACAAAGGAAAGCTCTGACTTTACAATGCACCAGGACTGAGTCACCCAGTCTTGAACCTCCCTCCACCCCCACCTTTTCAAAATCCTCCTGCAGGTAAGGACACTGCTCTGGAAGTGGTATTCACCTGGTAAAAATGCTTACATTTTATGGAGAGTGACTGGCTGGGAGGAAGGTAATGAAATGTGATATTTCACATAATGGTGCAGTGCAGAAATCATGCAGAGTGACTGTCAAGTGTCAATATTCAGTGAATAAGACCAACTTGAAATGGAAGACGAAGTCACTAAATTATTTTTGCACTGCACTGAATACCCAGACAGAGACTGGCCTCATCATGGCCTCAGATCTCCAGTTACATTTCACAGCTACGCTTGTGTCGCCATTGCTTGCCCTTAGCTTTTCAAAGCTCTATATTTTAAAGGCTCAGACAACAAAACCCACTGTGAGGAAATACTGGCAAGCTATTAACTCATAACCAAGGATAAGCTGTGAGCAATATTTTAAAGAACACAATTTTTCATTTTGTATTCTGTTCATTGCTGCTTCTTGTGAGATGCATATAGGTTTTCTGCAGATTTTGGACTTAGATGATCTATCTTTTTTTTTCTTGCCTTTACCCTAAAACTTCTGGCTTTGAGTAAGTTGCATTCCTAGCTCTCATGCTTCCACTTCCCCACCTTTTAAAGGAATGAATGATGTCAGAGTCATTTGCAAAGAAAGTTTGATAAAGGCTGGAAGACTCAAGTGCACGTGTTGCTAAAATACAGCTTGGGGGTTCTCCTAGCTGTCACATATTCCTTTACAGGAGTTGCTGAATAGTAATTATGAACTCATGCTTCACATCATGAGTGTGGTTGTTATGATTATTTGGAGAAAAAGAAGAATATGAACAACTCCCTGAAGTGGCTGCCAGTGCAGGCTTGGCCCTGCTTTTTCACAGCCTGCTTTTTTCTTTTGTTCCTCTTCTGGTTCAGTTCCTCCATCTTCTACACCTCAGAATATCTTCTATTCTTTCTGAGGAAGAAAATCTCCCCCTTTTCCATGGCCATAGCTTCCTGCTTTCTATGATGGGTTTTTTCCCCGCTTTTCTTTGTTTTCAGCACTTACAGCTAAATCTACCTCACTTCAGCTTCTCTTACACCTCTTCCGTTAAATGTGCCATTCTTCTGCTAGTACTCAGATGCTGCCTACTCTTTACTGCTTTTCTGCTATCATGTTGTGACTTCTATCCCTGGCACCCTCTCCGGTCTTAGTTTCCACAGCCATCACCCTTGCTTTCTACCTCCAAGACTATTTTTGCAACATCTGCTTCAATTGATGGTCTCTCTTCCACTGCTGCTGTTTTCTCTTCTATTTCCGAATGAGAAGTGAATCTCACCTGAGCCCTGAGGGTTTCTCCTGCACTCCTGGGGATGCTGTTTAGTCACTGACATTTTCCCTGCTAAGAGTTGTCACTGTGATTGCTTGAACGTGGCATCTCTTCAGCATGAGAAAACATGCCCTAGCAAGTGACATTTGTCTCTGACCTTTTGTGACTCCTCTGCCTACTATGTGCCAATTGCACCTTCCTCAAGATAGGAGAACTCACAGTTTTCATGCTGCCTCTGTTTTATATTTAGGTGATTACAGTGGCCAAGCTTTCCTCATTGAATGAGAGATCCAAAGGAGCTTTGCTTTGGAAGAGCTCAGAGCAACCAGTTCTTTGGACCTGGCTGGGGCATGAACATTTTGTGGTGGGCTGAAACATTGCAATGATTTATCCTGAAGGGCGGTCCCACTTGATCAAGCAAAATATTTTTCAAAGCTATAATATAATACGAGGAATCAGGAATTGTTTACTAAAGGGGTTCTGTAAAATTACTGGGAATTGACTTTATGGCCTGAGGATATCCACTTTAATCATGTGTGAAATCCAGAGAATGGGCTCACCACCCCTGTTTTGCTTATAGATGATAGCTATCATGTTAAGCTAGCTCAGTCCTTCTCAACCTATGATCCATGAAGGATTAGAAATCAAGACATAATCTGGGGAATGATTGCAGGAAATCATCATAGCTTCTCATTTGTTTTGTCTGTTTCGAAGGTCAAATCTCCAAGTCAGATATCTGCATGACAACTTGCTTGAAGGGTATGGAACTTCCTACTAAGACATGGCAGATTCGTCTACCTTGATAAATTTATGTCTGAGAGATCCCTGATAGAGCTGGGACCGAACTGTTCAGTCTATAAAGCACAGGGTGATTAGCTTGGGTGACACACTGGATGGATATGCGTAGACAGTTTCCATTTTGGCATTTACTTATTCTCAGCTAATCTCTCCAAAACATCTGAAACACTGCTCAGATACCAAGAGTGGAGTAATAGATGGTGATTGATAGTTTTCACTTTACTTGCACAGTGCATCCAGCTCCCCTCATTCACTGCCCATTTAGGTAAGTTGCTTTTTACATTTTAACAATTCAGCAGAGACTAAAGTTGAGCTCACACCATTACCAAACTGGCAACAAAAAAAAGAGTCTTTGTTCTGAATTGTCAGAGGTTCTTTTCTATCTCCTATTGCTTCCTCACAATATCAGAGATGAGTCCAAATCTGTCAGTATTGTTTTATTTTGAAAGTAAAGTCAAGATGCCTGAGGAATTTTAGAAAAGCCAAGTTTAAAGGGATGAGAAAAGATATAGCAAACTTGTACGGATGCCATAAAGGGAACAGTATAGACTCTTGGACTATCACAGTATAGGCATTCACGATCTCATGGGAATCATAGGAGAGAGAAAGAGAAATGTTTTCATTCTTCAGATTAGGATATCCTAGACATTACCAATATCCCAGGCTAGAAGAGCAAGAGGCAGAATTTTATATGTTTATGCGGACCAAAGAAGCCCAGGAAAAAAGAAAAAAAAACACAGAAGCCCACAGCGCTGATCATGGGCAAATTTGTAATTATTCTGACACTGTTAGTGATTACTGCCATGCAGTCCTTTGGAATGGCTGCATCCCTTAACAGGGAATAGCATACTAGCGCTGTTAAGGTAAGCCCTTCTGACATGTGCTTTTGCAAAAATGTTTGAATAAACAAATAGTGTAATAGTTGGAGCTGCTTTATTCAGTCTTAATATGCATCTCAGATACACATATCATCTTGACAGGTCTGAGCAAATGTACAAAAGCCGCCTCTTTTTTTTTTTTTCTTTTTTTCCCCTTTGAGGCTGGCATTACAGCTATATGTATCTATGCCATCCCAGTGGCTAACAGATCACATGAACAAAAGACCTCATTCATTCCTAAATCCTGCTTTTCACCCACATCCATCCAAATGCACAAGCATGTCTGGCTGGCCACCCTTTAGTACAGTAAGGAGAAAATGTTGGAAATCTTTCTCCTGATATTGCCATTGGTATGAGGCAAGCTACAAAGTATTGAGAAAAGCAGTTAGCAGAAGCAGCGTAACAGATAAATAGCATCTTCTGCAGAAAGCCTAGTTTAAATCCAAGTTGTGCAGCCACAGTTTCAGTAACCTTTCCCGTAAAAGCTTCACTTTACACACAGGTGTCAGATACTGGTTTTCTGGATATACGCCTGGATGAAGAGAAGAGTTGTTGGGTTTCCTGACAAAGCAATTCATTTCACTTCCTCTTGCCTCCGCTTGCCTCTGAAGAAACAGGGAGAACTACATACAAATAATTTTTGTGGGTTTTCTTGAATCATATCCCCTGATACAACTGAGTTCAGGATTCAGCAGAGGTCTCTGGTTTGTATAAGACTACAAAGGGCAGCAATGATGCAGGGAATCTAACTGAAACATACTGTTTGAAAGTGTCTGTTTTTCCTAACTGATTTGCATTTTGTTACTACCAAACACAGGACCACATTTGCTTTGGTTTTGTTTTTCTTTTTTTTTGCTGGGGAGCTGTTGTGCATGTAAAATATTATCTGGATTAGCAGCTCCCCTCTACCACACACATGCATACCCATCCCTTCATGGCAGTGTTGCTCCCAGGTTTCACCTTTAAATGCTTACTTGCAGCAAAGCTTCTGAGCGACCTGTGAACCATACAGAAAGTCTCTGAAGCCCCGGGGCAAAAGGGTTAACAACAGATGACAAAGTGCAACCGTCACTGCTATAACTAACCCTTCATGCCATTTTTTCTAATAGGCTTTTGCACTTTCAAATTGCTCCGCTCTCAACCTGAAAGAAACAGCTACTGATCCTGGGGCAAGAGCAAGTCAAAAATAAATGACAACTTGATTTAGCTGGGATGGCCTGTCACAAACAGACTGGTGATTTGTTGCTTTCTGCAGTTGTTTAGTATACTGTAGCCCAGCCAGGTACAGTCATTTGTATGGGAATGGGCTGGCAGCATTTGCTCCCGTTCTGAGGAGGCTCTTCAGAAATGTTTCAGTTTGCAATCTGTGTTTATAGCACCCACTGCACTGGTGCAAATGCTGGCTTCTCCACCTGGTGGGACCTCCATGCCACAGGTTTTGAGACATTAAACCCTCTGTGCTACTCCTTCTGTGTTGGGTGCTGGGGCGTAGCAGTGCATTCCAATGTGTACCCATCTCCACCTCCTTACAAACACCTCTTGGTAGAAGGGTTTGTCCATGATCCCATGCATATTCAGCTTTCTTCTGCGCCACTTTTCCACGCCACGCAGCCCCATGTTGTCTAGTCTGTACCTTTAGTCCAAATCACAGAAACATGGAAATAAGAGGACTGGATTGAACCAGTATTCAGCTTGGCCAGTATCTTGTCTCTGAGAGTGACCAAAAGAAAATGCCTAGGGAAGAATATAGGAACAGGACAACTATGTTTGATACTCTCTCAAATACTCTCCCAGCATGCAGCAAAACTTGTTCAAAAGTGTCCTAGTCTCCAATATTTTGAGGGAATTCCTCATCCACAAACATGGCCTTTAGTTGACAGCTTTTAATGATTTTTTTTTCTATAATCAGCCTAATGAGTCTTTCAATCTGTGTCATCCTTTTGCCTTCATACCATCTTTCAGTGAGGAGCATCACAACTTCATTACATGGTATTGAAAAGACACAACCTGCTAACATGCCCATGTCTTGCCACCTGTCATTCACGACTTCACTGTAATTTGACGGTTTCTCTCCCTTTCTTTAACAGTCCTGAATGGAGGTGGAAAAAAGGGATCCTTGCAATTTCTATAAATGTCTAAGTACACAAGCTTTACATTTAAAATATTTGTCTTTGTCACCCTAAGGCATATCATCATTCACCATCTCAAAATTTATTATTGAACTGTCCCATTTTCCTATTTATTTGTCTCAATGGTCTCTGGTTGCACTGATCTCCACATTCATAACAGAAGCCCAGACTCAAGATATATAGCGTTCTGTTTCAGCAGAATCAAGGAAAAACTTTGAGTGTCCAGGTGGAAAACTTTGAGTTTCCATTTCCAACTAAATTGGTCTGAATTACATTATCAAGGGAGACAAACCACATTTAGCTTTTTGACTGACCTTTATAAATTTCATTAATCTTTAATGTGAAGGATGATTTTGGTATGAATCTCTGAAGTTCTTCCATGTTTACATCTAAGTGAAAGATATAAGTGAAAATACTACATGCTTCTTTAATGCTGAATCACTCATGTTTAGAAAAGATCTAACGGTTCATGGACAATCCTCAAGGTTGATTTATCACCTGTGGTAACCAGGCTTCTAAATTAGATGCCTTGACTGTCTGAAGTTAACTGTGATTAAACTGTGATTACATCGTTAACTATACTAGAGGCCTCTTAGATGCAATTTCTTTACTTTGTGGTTAAGTGCAAAAATGCCCCCAAGCTCCATCTTCTTGCTTTGATTATTTTCCATAGACATCTACAAATAAACAGAAGAAGTGCAATAGGTGAGCACAGCTAGACATGAGGGCTTGTCGTATATCTAAATGTTATGTAATTTTCTTAAATTGCAATGTCTGCATCAGGGACAGGCTTTGACTCCACTTTGGTACAATTCCTGCTGCAGTGCAGCCTTAACCCACGACTATAGTTTCTAGTCATTATCATGTTACAAATAGTAATTATTAGTAGTAAACAATATATTTAAAGGCAGGAGACAAATATAACCAATAGCAGAATTGTGCAATGCCAAAATGGCATTAGGAACTAGTCATCTGAAAAATAAATCTGTTTGAAGAGATCATATTATGGTGCTCTGACTTTACTGATTAGAAATTCTATAGGCCAGAAACATAATTTTGTTCAAGCCACCAATAATAATTAGTGATATAGAAGTCTAATTATTTGTTGCTTTTTCCTTCAGAAATTCCATTTCAATCATTCAGAAAGTCTTTGTTTATTTATTGCTAACTAGCGTAAAAACCCCAATTTATACCATGAAATTAAAAAGTGGTACTGGTAGGAGCTGCCTTCATGCTGCAACTCATATCAAGGAGGGGAAAAGAAAGAAGGAACATAGTGCTGCTGTTTGTTAATTAATAATAAGGCAGCCAAGCAGTGCAGAACACTAAATCCACTCCACTACAGCTGAGATGTAAGTCTCCTTTTTCCTTTATTATCTATATTTCAGTCATTTCTAAAAGCCCCTGACTGTTTTCAGGGTGCCATTGTACAGATACAGAATTGATGCATCTCCTTGAAGAATGCCAGTCTGAATATAGTCAAACATAGAGAGAACTGAGCCAGTGAAGCAGCCCGTCCATTACCACCCAACAATAAAAGTGAGGAAATAAATCTGTCTCCTTTCTTTTAGTCTGGGATGCAAGTCAGTGGATCCCAGGCCCTCCAATTATATAAAATTTTAATTTTGTTTTTTTGACTCAGATAATACCTGTTTCTCAAATACTATTGTTTTATGCTAGACTTGACTTAATATTTCTTAAAGGAATTCACGTCATTATTGATCTACTATTTTGTTTTAAGCCATTTACTGTAGTTAGTAATATTCAATTATTCAATATTCGAAAATATTAAAACTATGTGAAGCCAACAATATAGATGATAGATTAGCAAAGTGAGAGTAAAACTACAGGCAGTGTATGGCCTGCTTGGTTTTAGTCATAATAATGCAAAATAAGGTGACTGCTTTTTAAGATAGGAAAATTCAGAACTGAGAAATTTCTCAGAAATGATAAACGGGCTAGAAAATTTCTTGGTTGGCAGCCAACTTAACTTTATAACATATAATGAAAACATAAAATCAAAAGGCACTGAATACCCCATTGCCAAATATCATTTGACTTAACCAGATGAGAAATCTGAGAATGAAATCACACATGACCAAAGTTGTGATTTATAAACCTCATGTTCTGCCCACGACTATTGTAAATTTTGGAGACAATATGGGTTTCTTTTTTGTTGTTGTTCTGTCCTGTGTACAATTTTTTTTATTTATTTACCTTTCCATAGGTAAATATCAACTGACTGTTATGGGTAGAGCAAAATTTGAAACTCCGAGCTAAACAAAGCATCGCATTTCCTTCCTTTTCCTTTTTTTTTTTTTTTTTTTCCCCAAATGGATCTACTGAGCAAGGCTTTTCACTTGGCTATTAAAATATTCTAATAATAAGAAAAAATATCCCGGAATAGTATGATAGTAGAAGGAAGGGTGTTGGAAAATTGACTAATTTTAAAAGGGGACCTGATAAATGTGTAGATTGAATTATAAGGTGTAATTGCATTTGGTATCAGAGGACAGGATTTGTCAGCTCAGATATCCTCTCCTACTTCTTTATGCTGTGTTCTCCTCATTCACTCAGTGCTTTAAATAAAGCTCTTTCTGTCAGGTATCATAAGTAAGAAACAGAAGAAAGACCACCTATTTGGGCCATGTGCATATATCGTAATTGATGGCTATACATCTTGATTTTAGCATGCCTGCATCTCTACTGTCTTGAGCCACCTGTCATTTACATTTTTGCAGAGCAAACTTTGTGGCAGGTATTAACTATTTAGATTCAATAGGCTACCATTTTACTGCTGCATTTTCCCTGGAAAATGAACTCGGTATTGAATCGGATCCAAAAATGCTTTAGATTACATTTTACTGGCAACTAATAATTCCGGTACAGCTATAGACAGAAGTTTGTATATGGATCATTTTTTGTAGGGTTCTGCTTTGTCTCATTTCATAAGCAGACCTCACCTAGTAAAGACAGTAACTAGAAATGGATGAAGAAAACTCAGTAAGGTTCTTGCTGGAAAAGTCTCTCTTACAAAAACACTGAGAAAACAGTACAAGAAATGTAAGTGATAAGGAAATAGTGAAATATAACCAACAATAGATACAGACACACCTTGATCAGCAAAACTTAGAGTCAAAATGTAATAAAAGCAGTACTGTGTATATTACTTATTGTACGTGCAGAGAGACCTTAACATGAGTAGTCTGAAAGAATGAAAGTCATCAGGAGCAATGTTTGAGGGCTGTTTAATTAATGTTACCTGAATATTATCTGATGAGTTAACGCAGAAAATAATGAAAAATATCAATTCTTTCTTTCTTTCTTCAAGCACCTCTTGAAATGTAGGGAGGTAAATTGGAGTCAGAGGACTCCAGGGCCATAAAGTCAGTTATTTTATCGTTCTGCCTCCATTATCTTACTCTACACCTTTATGGAGATGCAAAAGCGACTCTGCTATCTCTGGACATTACAAGGTCAGCCTGCCTTTCAGTTCAGTGTACTCCTTAAAGTGCTACTGTCAACTCACGAGGCTGAGTCAGATAAGCTGAGTACAGGTGGCGGCTCTACAGGAGAGAATAACTGCCTTTCCCCATTCCCCTCCCACCCTTCAGTCTACACTGAACCAGAGGAACCGCAGGAACAAGCCATGGATCAGTAAATTGGCAGAGTTTAGAGATCAGCCAGTCAGTCAATCTTAAGAGCAATTTATTCTTGGATTTGTGGATGCTGTGCAAAAGGGTGCTTAGAAAAATCTAGGATAGGGTAGTTATTAAAGGAGATTAAAGGGTATTATCGAGTGCTTCAGCAAGTTATAATTAAAAAAAAAAAGAGGGAGAGGAAAAAGAGAGAGAGAGAGTGTGTGAGAGAGGGAGAGTAGGCTAATTTTTCCAGTCAGTGAAGTTTCAAGGATGAGAAGCCTAGTTTTGCTTTGTTATTGGCTTCAATATTAATTATACAGTATTTTTTTCCACTTAACAAAAAGAATCAGCTCCTTCAATCCAAATTCCCTAGTTAATTTCTTTAAGGTAATAATGCATACATAAGACACAGACTCAATGTTTTTGCCAATTAGAGGTGCGCCAGCCTGGCACACTTGCTGAAAATTTAGCCGCCTCTGAAAATTGAGTACCTCATGACACACAGACAGCCCAGGTATGAATTCTATCTTCTTAAATGGAAAAGGTAATTCAGCATTTGCCTCAATCATGCATAGTGCTCTACAGGGAAGCATCATTCTGTCTCTTCATCTACAGACAGAACTCGGTGAATTTTATGGTGTTATACAGAACATAAGACTACGTAACCTGATGGTCACATGTGCCCTTAAAAACTGTCTGTCTGTCTATCTGTCTATGTAATGACCTGTTCTTTTGCACATTCACCCTCACTATAGCATCTGATTGCCCTCAAACTAAGATATTTAAAGCCAGAAGACATTCTTATAAAGTCAGTACTGAACATGCAGCCCAAAGAAAGCAAAATAAATCAGAAAACTTTCAAACACCTAAGGAATTGATTAAGTAATTATACCTTTTTTTTTTTTTTTTTTTTTTTTTTTTAATCTTGGGTCTAGATGGTACTTACTTGCTTTTACTACTTTTACCCTGGCCAAGAAGCCAAATGGCAAGACTAAGCTTCTATGCTCAGCTGGAATTTGGGAGTATTTTTTATTTCTAGAAAAGACTTTTTTTTTTTTCCCAAACTACACAGCAAAATCCAGTCTTGAAGGATGAACCTCTTTGATTCTCCATCCTAGTTCTGTCTTCAGAAGTTGTTTCAGTTTCCAAATAGGTGATGGAGTATGATTGGCTTTCAAGATTCATGGATTTCTGGACTGTGGACTAGGACCCCATCTCATCTAAAGATGAGGATATTCCCATAGATATTAACATTCTCAACACTGCAACACACCCTTATTTTTCATACGCAATGTCTGGGAATGGCATGCATCTGATTAACACTTGTTGACCATGCTGAAACCTGGTAGCCGTAGCTAATTCCTCCCCTTGTATTCAGACCACATTCAAGTTTCAATTAAAATCTTCTCAGCGTGTGCTGTATCTTTCACTTATCAATGCTAATGACCAGGTCTTGAAACCTCCATTATACTGTGTGGTGCTTTTTGCTTCCCGGAGCTGTGCTACACAGAACCTGACATAGCCAGAGCTTGTAAAGACCCTTTACGTCCTTAGATTCCAGACCTGCAAGGTCACTTCATCAAACCAAAGCTCATTAAAAAGAAGGAAGAAAGGTGATCTACCATTCTGACCTCGGATATTGTAGCTGAAAAAGCCCTTTGCCATTTATATTTCAACTTTCAATGAGTATATGACTCAGTACTGGAAGGATTTGTAGCTGACACTCAATAGAAGCTGCTCTCGAATTTTGACAAATCCCATCTTGAGCCAAGAAGAGAAACAGATATTGATCCTAAGTGTACCTAATTCATCTCTGCACTTGTAATCCCAAAAGAAAATGGCTTCTATGACCAGAGGGCGTTCAATATTTTTTCCATCTTGTAAAATAAACAGCAGTTATTTTGGTGTGTCTTCATGCGTCAGGAGTAACATTGTAAGTAAACAAAGCACTGATTTTTTTTCTTCTCCTCTTTCCTGAGCAGAGTTATAAGAACCACCGGGCCTTTTGATTGGACTAATTAAATTGTATCAAATAATTTAGACTGATGAAAGTCTGGAGGCCACAGCACCACAGCTGAGATCTGTGGCTCCGAAAGGAAGCTTCGTTCCTTTATCAGAGAACTGTATTTCAGCAGGGATCATGTAGTAAATCGCAAAGAAATTCATTTCACCCTGATGATCTAGCCTCAGTAGCAGCGTGGTTGCACTAGCGCTTGGGGGGTACTGAAAGTGATGATACATGGTGAGATAAGAGGCTGAGTTCTGTTGTCAATTACCTTCATGTAAATATGGGGAAATTCTATTGATTTTACTGGTGTTGTTGAAGATATAGCCTGAAGTCAGGATCTAGCCCATGATTTTATTTATTGTTCTTCTTTTCAGCATGTCGTATCTGAACAACTGCAAATTTATAAGAGGTTTAGAAGTTCTGTCCTGAGTCACTCATGACAAGAGCTGGACAGGAAGCAACCAACCATCGTAGCTGACAAATATTTTCAGTTTCTAAAGAACATTCAACTAGAAGCACCTGGCTGTGCAGCATTCTGTGCATGAAGTCCTCCTCCAATATTGGAGAAACAGTCTGTTGTGGGAAATAACCAGAGAAGGCATTTGAACCCGAGTCTCCCATCATTATTGGGATATTGAATTTTATGGGGCAGCTGGGTCTCTTTCCTGACATAGCTAAGATTCACTAAATATGCTGAGTTCCTGTGAAAAGTTTTCATTTCAATGAATCAGTCTTTTCTGACAGCGATGACAACAAATGCTGAAAAATTTCCTATCAGCTCCAATAATCATGCAAGGGAGCATCTGGCTGCAAAAAAGTGGTGTGCATGGCAGAGTATTTTATAGATAGGTGAGAGGCATTAAGTGCAACTCAGCTGGGTTTTGACAATTTTAAGCAAGAGACTGTTGTGGTAGAGACAAAATGAGGAATTTAGGCTACACTTTAGATCTTTAAGGGCATAGATAACAATCTTAGAAACAAGGGTAACATGGTGTACTTTTGTGTATATGGATGGTAGTTGAGAATGGATGCCACACACATAAGCATCCAAATTTTCCACTGTTATAGATCTTATTTCAGTATGCTTTTCTTTCCCCCTAGAATTTCTTAATTCATTGTTAAGTGCTGCTATGGGTTCGGTGGCATATAAAAAGCTTCTTGTCAGTGTCTAGTACCTTTTCCTGGACTGAAAACTCAGCCTTCTGTTGAAACTACAAAGCCCTAATTCAAACAGGTGCTATGAACATGCATGTCCAGCAAGACCTTCCAAATTGTCTGGTTACGTTGAAATCAGTGGAGGTATCTGTCTGCAAGACAAAAGTGCATCTCAGTAAGACTACAGTCGTGGCCCGCTCAAGCCATTCCCACGGACGTTGCCTATTAACAGTGAGATAGTCAAAGCAGAGAGATGGCAGGAAGGAGGCAAAATTTGGTGCTCCACTAGCTGATCCAGAAGCCGTTTTCTTGAAGTAGCTGTAGAGAACTGTCCCCTGGGACCCAATGGGATTGCTGGATTGTACTAGAAGTTAGTGTAATTGTCCAGCTCTCTCTCCCACAACAAATTTCCGCTAAAAGGAAAGGAAGCGGAGGTCCTGGATGCTGACGTATTGGCAAGTGAGGGTTCACCTTCAAGCAGGAGTCCATAGCTTCTTTCAGAAATATCATATGCCTTCTGAATTTTCAGCTAGCAAGTGCACAAATGTTATCAGCTAAATGATGTCAGACCAAGAAAAGTTCATCCTGTGAATTCAGCAATATTTTGGTTCAAAAAAGAAGGATTAAGATACATGTCCTGTCGTCAGAGTAGTACAAATATGGAATTTATTCATTGTCATTTTTGTTTCTCAATATCTTGCTGTTATGGTAACTTCTAAAATGTGAGAGAAATCTCTGCATTTCTTCATAATGAAGAAATCACAAATGTGTGGCAAATTGGGTGTTTTGGGTAGAAAAAAGATAAAAAACAAATGCAACACTGAATTTTCTTTTAAAGAAAGTTCATATATAATTTTTTATCTTACATTTTTCATAATATCAAAGATTTTTATTGTTTTATTGCTTAGGGCAAGATTTATGATGATGATGCACAAGTAAGCAAAAAATAGGACTTAATTTTCTCTGGGTTCTCATGAGTAGCTGTCAGAAACACCCAGTTACTTCCTCAGCCAGAGTATCACATAGCTCTGCTGAAGTTATCAAAGCTCTGCTGCAGAACAGCTTATAAATGATCTGGAATTAATACTGGACAATAAACAAAGGAAACTACTCAACCCTATTTGCAGACTCATATTGCAGGGGTAGAAGAATACAGAAATAGGCAGGACTGTAAAGATGACTGTTGGAAAAGGGGCATCGTAAGGACGGTGTGTAATGGTCAGATCATTTAGATATTCTGATCATCAGATGAAGTGATGTGAAATCTGTGACATATAGAAATGAACCATAATGCTAACATTTATTTACTTTCTTTGCTATGACTATTTTCCTGTAAAATAAATAAATAAATAAAGCCGTCTGGCAAGCTTGCAGAGTATTGGACATAAACATTAATGGCAGTGCTTTTGCACTTGCATATCGCTTTTAATCTAAGGTTCTTAAAATGATCCACGTTAATTAAGCCTTACAACTCTTTGTTGAGGTCCATAAGAAAAGGCAGATAATACTTGCCAACACTCTCTAAATATTAGGAAGTTAAATCAGTAACTAGGATTCTCAGATAGTTTTAAAAAGGTAAGTTGATTCAGATTGTATTCACTCAGAGGTTTGTATAAAAATTCTAGCAAACAAAAATATCTACGAATTTCTCACTGATTTTTTTTTAAATGACTGTGGCCGAATTTGCTGTTCCTTAATTTCTGGGACTGTTTTCTTTATCAGATAATGGAGGATAGAAAGGGAAAGATGAGCTGCCTGAGATTCTGCAGCATTCTTCCTTCTGAACATGATCAGATTACAGTTTTCATTGTTCAAGGGTGGAAAAATGAAAATAAAAATAAAAATAATAGTAATAATAATATCTGTAAAAATGAAGGACCTGTCCAGGCTGTCTAACCAAACACTGAAGAGCACACTCGCAATGGCTAGATTCATTGTTCCCTAAGCACCTGTTTGGTTATAGTCATACAAAATACTCCGTGATGTTAAAAGCAGGCACTTGATTTCTCCAGAAGTTTATTCAGCCTTCCACTGATCTCAGTTAACTGGTGAAGGGACTTATCTTTCTTCATTGACTAGAGAAGGAGCTGAAGGAAACTATATTCCAACTTAAAATCCTTCAGATGCTTCACAAATTAGCAGGATTAATCCAAGTCTAAGTCTCTATGTGCGACTGACTCCACACAATATTTCCATCAGAAAACCAGCTTGAGAGTGTATGTATCTACTTGAAAACAACTTGAGTGACAGTCAAAATAAGAGTCCTTTCAATGGAAACTCAGCTTGATTGAGTAGAATTTATCTATAAAGATGACAGTAGCCTTAAAAACGCAAGATGTTAACCTGGCTCCTCTGTTTCCAGTAGGAAATTTTACCACTTGTTATACAGCCAAAGTTTCACCCCATTTGTTAGTGGAGACTCCCATTTGAAATAGGCCTTGGTCACCTCAGCTCTTCAGCCCAAGTCAAGAGATTGTTAAATTGCACACCAGCAGTTTATTTTATAGGTCGTCTTTGTTTCCCTTTCTTTCTGCTGTGAAGTTTTGGAAAACTGCTGACCCTCCTGTTCTCTGAGCACACTGAATGTTAGAGAATACTTCTGCTTCAATACAGAATTTTCTGTGATACTGTCCTTGACCAAAATTCTCTCTTATTGTTATTAAGCACATTGTTCATTCTACTTGACTCCTTTTCATGTACACAGAGGGACACGCCATACTTAGATACTGTATGTAAATACATATAAAGAATCTTCTCCCATATATAAACCCATTAATATAGGTTATATTATTCATTTTTATTTCTTCCAGATGAATAAGTAGAATCAAGAGTATTCTTCCCTGTACTAGGGACAATACTATATTGTCGATAGAAAGATACCTTAATAAGATGAAAAATTCGTTCAATGACAGGAACAATAGATTTCATAGGAAACTATGTGACAGGAAAGAGGCATTGCATTGTTTGGAACACCTGTGGTTAATTATCATAGCTGAATACATTAAAATCAGTTTCCAGCCTCATATATCTTCATAGACTGTTTGGCGATATTAAGTGATAAAGGCTTAATAATCAAAAGTACTGAGTTAGCAAATGTTTTCTAATTTTAATAACTTCTTGTTGTAATTACCAAGTCTTGGAGTGAAATGATTTAATTAGAAAGTAATCAAGAAGTGTCTACTGTTAATTGAAGGAATTATAAAAGATCTACATTTTTAATATATTTCTTGGGTAATAAAATTAAAGTCTATGATAATTATTTTATAAACCATGCTGATAAGAAAAGTTTGATACCAAAATGAGATATTGTGTATAATAATTCCCATAGCTGCATTTGCCTTTGGCAGGTATAACCCAAAGAAAGGATACTTTGGACATATCCATTATCTGTCATTTCACATCTTAGCGTACTTAAAGAATGTCCATTCATGCTCACAGCTCCTGTGAGAATAGCAATAATTATCATTATACCTATTTTCTCAACTAATAAAGTGAGGTTAAATGCATCAGGATAAATCATGGCTATTTATAGGTTAGATTGAAAAAATTCTGTCTAATCTCCTTTTGATAGAAAACTGGATTTCTAATTAAGCTGTATTTTAAAAGAAATTGAGATGATTGTCTTTCCACAAACATTTTAACTTTCAGAAAGGAAAAAAAGTTTTTGATTTCAAATCAAAGCAAGAAAGTAAAAATTAATGTTTCAAAAATGTTCAGCTAAACCTGAAATAATTTGAGTTTAGAAAAAGTCTGCAGATCAGCTAGTAGGATTTATATAGTTCACATTCTTCACCTTTTCATTGTTGCCTGCCAGCAGAGTACTGAAAATGAATGGTATTTCCCCAAATCCTCCATGGTTATGCATTCCCATGCTGAACCATACTCAGCAAGTGGGGTGTCAAAAATGCTGAACATATTACAGGGATAAAACCTTTTTTTCCTGACTGCTGCTATTTCTGTTAAACATTCCAAGACACTGATCATCCAATTTAAAACTTCTGTGGTGAACTGCTATTCCCTCTTGGGTGTCTGTTAAAGTTAATTTGTCAATGCAGAAGAAGCACAAGATAAAGTTCTTCTAACACAGGTTTGTCAGAATAGACATGGTGTATGTAGGTTTCTGAAATGATACATGCTCTTATGTCCTAAGTTTGCATGAAATTCTTGTACTTTAGTAAATAAATGTTATTAAAAAAAAGATGTTTTTCCTGAAAAGGAAAAATGACCTGCTTGCAGGAAAAGTGACAGAGGTAAAAACATACACAGAAATGTTTTCCAACCTGCAATAGAAATAATTGGGGAAAAGAAATAGTTTCTAAAAAATGAGAAATTAACTCTTTTTTTTTTTTTTTTTTTAGGAGAATGCCATTATTGGTTTACACCTGTTAGTTACTTCTCTTCAAAAGCACATCTGGTTAATAACAAAGCCAACATCACTATTCCTTTGGTTGCTGTTCTTAATCCTGAAGGACTTTTCAGACTGTCAACAAATGATGTCATATGACACGCATGGTGAGCAGCCACTAGTGGGATGGAAAGTGACATCTGTATAGCTGACCAAAATTCAAATGATCTGTCTGACTAACAAGACTGCAAGATGTTGAAGCAGTGATTGACAAACTGTCAGGCACTTCAGACCAGGTTCACAAATGCATGTACATTTTCATTCCTAATTTGCGCATGCTGTTAATACAATTGTAAGTGCAAATAAGACACTCGCAGGCCAAAAGTGTACTAAGAGCTGGAAACACCTGACTCACATACATATGTGAATTCTCTTGTCATTTCAATTGGCTTCTATGTACCCATACTTCTTAGTTTGGTAAACCTTTAAAAAATCCAAATAAACAAACAAACCCAAAACATTCTACTTCTCTAGAAATGTTCAGATCAAACTAAATGTAAATTATTTGACTACAAAGAATAGCTGTTTTGTTTCTATTCTGCCTTAGACAGAAGAGACCACCTTGACATAAGGCATTTATTTGGAATTAATGACTGGTTGGTGATAATGCCCTCTAGGTGTTCACCAGGCCATCAGGCTCCTCCCAGCTCTTCACTAATCCCCAGGAGCTACCTTTGGCCTTGATCATTATTGCTGAAACAAACACATCTTGAAAACTTAGGAGGTTACTTTTCATTTACCTGCCATCTGAATTCATTCTTCAGAGACATTCTGTCAGCAAAGGAGATATGAGTCAGTGTCTTCACTGTGAAAGAAAAAAAGAAAAACCTCACTCTATGGCATGTTTTATATGAAGAATAAAAAGAATAATTATATGTTACCTCTTATGGTTACCTTTCAATAGGGAATTTTCTGGGTGACTTCTTTTACAGAAAGAGAAAGTCTATTCTACAAAAAGCCCCCCAAAATTGCAGGAATGGAAGCATGGGGGAACTTTTGCAGCCTTTAGGATACAAAAAGGGGAGCATTACAAAGACTGTTCCCAACTGGGCATGGATTTATAAGTTACACAGAGCACCCTTATTTACTGAAATGCAGAAGTATATGCATGAGAAATTCCCAGCTGCTGACATTTTGTGAGCTTTTAATAGTACCATTAGTCAATATATCAGTATGCAGCATATCATATTGACTAGAGCTGATGTTTATAGTGGAAAGCTATTGACTTATGGGATGAAAAAGTGGATATAATTCAGCTTCAGGCATTATTGCCCACTGGAGGTTACTTTTTCATGTACAGGGACAATAATTTGCCCTGTAAACTGAAAACTCTAGGCTTACTATATATTTTACTATGTACTTTAATAAGACTATTTTTGCCCTAAATGTGCTTTACATAGAAGCTGGAACTTCAGCAGTAGTATACCCTATACTACCATAGCCAGTACTGAAAAAAAACCAAAAAAATATTGAGTGGCTTACTAAAATATCTTAATTTTAGAAATGGTCAGTAACACATTTAGATATAGATGTAAAGGGATACTTCCTACATGTTTATCATACTGTATGACACTGCCAGTAGTCTTGAGGTTGGCCTTCAAAACCTAAATTGACTGGTACTCATTTATGCATCCTTAGTATGGGATTGGAATCCTTGGTATAGGATTTATCTCAGCTAACTCCGCCTGTTTCAAGCAGCTAAACAGGCTGTGCAGAGAGCTTGTGTAGTCCTCATCCTCAAAGATTTTCACAGAAACCCTAAGCAACCTGGTCTGATTCTACTTTGAACAAGAATTTGGACAAGATGGGCACTTGAGATCTCTTCCAACCTGAATTCTCCTATGAGCCTATGAACTCAATCACTCTAAAAGTTTATACAGGTTCTTTCTGCATTCAGTGGAGAGACATAGACAGTTACAGAAGTTAGGTCACATCAGCAAAAGAAATAGCTGTTACAAGTGGGAAGAAATACTCTCTGGAGCCACTCTAGGGGGAACCCAGAAGATTAGCCTGGATTAGGTAATTAACAGACGGCTGAAAATGGTGATATGGTGAGGTACTTCACCTTGAGTATACAGACTACTGTTTAGTTGAGGATCACATGATTATTCCAAGATGTTTTCTTTGTATGGGCTTCACTCATCCTTGATCACAACTGATGACTTAGAAGGCTACCATAATACAGGTAAATAATTGCATAGAATAAAACGTATCATATGCATTGAGTGGTGAATTAATGTGTTGGATTCTACAGTTTTAGTAAAAGGTTGGCTTGCTAACCACAAGACACATACACTTCAGCTGACAATAGATCTTGATAAGCTAAAAAAAATTCAGAATTAGCTTGTCAATGGAAGAAATGAGTCAATAGCAGAGCAAATGCTATCCACTTCTAATCATAGTAATGGCACAATAGACAATATTCATTATCCACCTGTCAAATCTTGGTGTGAAAAAAAGCAGTAATAGATCAAGGATAATATAACAATAACAGTAACAATAATAGTAAAAACAAGAGCAACAGCAAAACCAAAAAACCTCATGTACTAAAATTAGTGACATAAATCAATGAGTGTTTTCTTGTGTCAATTCACATTAAGATACACTGTGTAAGACATAATAACCCAGAGTATCCTAACACAATATGACATCCTGTTTTTACTTCATGGATTATAATTTAAGACTTGATTTTTTTCACCTGTTGGATAGCTATTTACTGTAACATAACATGTTCAGGGATTTTCCCCAGGTTTCTTGGTAAGATATTCACCTATGTCCTAGGTGAAAAACCAGTTCTTTCCTCTTGCCTTTTTTGGTAGCATTCATCCCAACAGTGATACTGCATAACCAGACTAAATCATTTCAGTCACAGTTTGACAGCTCAATGCTGACTTTTTCTCATAGGGAGGAAAGTCTTTTGAGCTAGAGCATAAGAAGAGACAGTTTTGAGAGCTCAGGTAAGTCAGGTTTACCTCTTTGTGGAGTTCTGGTGTTGTTTTCCTGCTAGACAAAGTATTTCTTCCACTACCTGTTTGGCTCTTGATTAGTACTGACAGCATTACAGGGTGAGCCAAGAAGGTGTTGTTAGCCACATCGAATTCCGTCACTTAAAGGTAGGTGTCTGCATTGCAGGTGTCATATGTGAGTTGACTATCTGAGATCCCATTATAGTCAAAGGGTATTATGGTCAATATGGACACCTTACTCTAAAATAGACAGCCACACTTTAAATTTTTCAGCCAAGTGGCTTTCTAGATTTTTCAGTGTTTTGACTGAACTTCCATTGACTACAATAAGAACCAACATATCATTACCATATGCAGGTTTATGAATCTGGAGTTGAAGCCCACCCTGAGTACTCAGTCTAGTTGGCTAGACATTTAAGTGTATAATGTCACTTGAGATGCTGCATTGTATCTAAAATATTTGTGTGGGGTTGGCAGATGTGACACAATTTATAGGTGGGTAAAATCCTTCTATTCTTTTGGAGTGGCAACTAAAAAGGACACCCAAAGGCATCTCAAATGACACTAGATAATTACATCTAGGCAATTTTACTTTATTCTTAGTGTCTAATTTATGACAATCATTAAGGATATATCTATACTGAGAAATTAAACAGGACCAAGAACATTTCTTGTCATTGGGGTCAAGCAGCAAAATATATTTGGGTCTATGCTGGTGAATTCTCTTAAGCTGCCAAAAAGGGCAAGTGCACTTCAAGTAGTTACTGGGGATGGGTAGTTCTAACTCCTAAAATGCTCCCAGATGTTGGCAGTGGGTCAGCTGTTATGAACAAAAACCGGACCAGAGACAGTCTTTTTGTCTTGCTAATATGGTCAGACATGCTTGAGAGTCCTTCTGGGCATTATTTCATCTAACAGTCATTGCTTAAGTGCCTAAGAATCCAGCCATGTGGTAGGCATTAACAGATAAACATTCCAGGTTTACACACCAGAAATCATAAAAGCTCTCGTCTTCCCATCTCCTCAATCCTATCTGCATCCCAGTATATCCAAATTTGTTTCAGCCTTTTTAGATAGCATACCTCTAAGATGCATCAAGTCCTACCAGATTTATTTTTCTCTCTTTCTCTTGAAGTAATTGTCAGTCAGTCCTGGCAATGAGGTATTGCAATAGGTTTGTATAGGTTTGGTATTTTATTCATTTCTCTCTCTGTCTCTGTTTTTCTCTTTCTATTCAGACACAGAGCACAATAGAATTACCACTGCCAAAACCCTCACTCCACTGGAGTGAAAACCATTCATTTGTTGTCTCAATTTTAAGATTCCTGACTCCAAATGCAAGGGTATTCTCCATGGACGTAATGGGACATTTAGCAATTCATTCATTTTCTTCACATGCTACTTATTTAGACACTCAGCAGTTGGCAGCTTTGATGTGAGTGGTAGAAATTATAAAGACATTACGTATCATAAAAATATAAATGAAAGAAAACATAGGCTCTGTTTTATATCAGACTAAATTGACTAGTGTCATACTCAGGATATTTTGTTTTATAAATTATAATCGTTAGAGGAGGTGTTCCCTTGAGTGAAACACTACCTGTCTGTTTCATATATAGCACCAGCTCTTCACTTTTTCTCCTGTAAAGAAATTGCTGTGCAAGACTTACGCACAAAGAAGTAAATGGATAAACTCAAATGATACACATATGAATAGAATAGAGTATGACTGTGTTTGAGATCTTAAACATAATTAAGGTCTCTGAGTGTCAGTGAAGGAAAAGAAACAATATTATACAGAGGGAGTGGTAAAAGCTGGAGAAGTCAGGCTGTGATTGTTCAGAAATATTTACATAGAAGGGGAAGAAAACAGAAAAAAAAAAAGATGTTTTTTCATGATGTTGTTCTGTTATATTTTCTGGCCATTTGTGGTGGTTTGAACCCAAGCTGCAACTATGCACCCACACAGCTGCTCACTCACTGCTACCCCCACAGTGAGACAGGGGAGAAAACAGGGAGAGCAAGAGTGAGAAAACTAATGGATTGGGATAAAGACACTTTAAAAAGTGAAGAAAAGAGGGGAATAAAACCCAGCCAAAAGTGATGTAAAGGCAATCAATCACCACCTCCCACAAGCAGACTGATTCCCTGCCAATCTCTGAGCAACAGCTACTTTGAAAGACACATCCCTCCTCACTTCAATTTTTAATTGTAGAGCGTGAAATTGCATGGTATAGAATATCTCTTTGGTTGTCCTGCCTGTGTCCTCTCCCAACTTCTTGCCCATCCCTAGCCTACTTGCTAGAAAGCCCTGATGCTGTGCAAGCACCGTTGATCAATAGACAAATCGTTGGTATGTTATCAACACTGTTTTGGTCACAGATTCAAAACACAGCATCATATGGACTCCTATGAAGAAAATTAAACTCCATTCCTGCCAGTCTCAGTACACCATTATATGTGCTGGTGTCAAAATACAGACCCGTTTTGCTTACAGAGCACATATATAGTGAGACAAAACTGATGGGTCTACTCTGGGGATTGAATCTCTAGACATTTGTAGTAGGTTTGGTATACTTCAAATAAAACGGCACATTAAACCAAGGATCATAGTGGGATCAAGGTCTACTAAGACCATTCAGCCACCCTAGAGCCAGTAAGAGTGACAAGACTAAGGCTGGGTATGCCTCTTTCCTTCATGCACTTTCTGATTTGGTTCTAATGGCCTTCCTCTTCACTATGCTTTTTTTTTTTTCCCTATTAATTTTCTTCTAGATTTTTTTTCACCCTAACAGTTTCTCACTGGAAGCTCAAAGAGGTTTTGTAATCTCCATCCTTGTAGATATCCAAAATTTTCCCAGACAAGATGCTGAGCAGCCTGTTCTAAGTTGGTTCGGTTTTGAGCAGGGAGTTGGAGCAAGGGACTACAAGAAGTCCCTCCCAACTGATACCACAGATACCACAGAGTTCTGCTCTGTGGTTCCACGCCAGTCCATTCCTACCAGTGTCAGCATCCTATACACAACTACCATAATTTAGATCATCATTTCATCCACACTATTTTGCAGTATCCACAAATCCCCTGACTCTCAGTGAGTGGGTATTCTATCTTTGTTGATGTTCTCACTGCCATCTCAATTCTGTAGCTCTGATCTACTGGTAATTACTGTGGGAAAACAGAGGCAAACAGCAAAGTGTGTTAAAATCATGCAGGTGTCTGATTTTTGCTGTTGTATTGAACAACAGCTGTGAGCCTTGCAGTGAGGCTGTCTTCAGATGTGGATTTTGGGAACTGCTGAACAAGTCTAAATTTGCTTAATGGAATTTTATCTTCTGAGACTGATACCTAAGGTACGATTCAGGTAGGATAGTAACTGTATCTTAAGTCTGTGAAACTTTTGTGTACTTCAAATTTACATATGTGTTTAAATATGTTGTTGAAACCTAAAGAAGCAAATCTGGTAGAATTTTTCAGCGTATACTTTTCACTATAGAAATCTGTAAGATCTTTAGATTTTCTGGAGTAGTTAGCACAGGGCACCAAAAAGACTCTCTCTTCACACTGCTTTGGTATCACAAATAAATGTAGAACTTTTCCAAGAACTGAATATTGTCTTTCAGGCAGCAATGACATGCAGCAGAATGCATTTCAAAATAGCTTGTTTAGTTTCCTTGTGACTTTAATTGTTTCTATAATTATTTCATTTTAATTTTTTAAAATGTATTTATAGATAAATTTTTAAGATTTATTTATAGATTCACTGCTCAAAATAAAAATGGGAGGCGTATTCAGCTCAACTCTCTTCACCCATCTGGAGGTTAACATCTAGTCCACACAGACCTTCTAGACTTTGAGTACAGTTAATGACTGAGATACGCATTTTGAGAGATGACTTGTTCTATCAGTCTTAGGCATCTGCTTTAGGGTGGGATGAATTTTCTATTTTCTTTTTGCTTCCAAAATCATATTGATTTCTTGTTTGAAGACAGAATAATTAACTGCTTCAGCTGAAAAATTTCCTTGCAAATACCTTGTTTTTTCAAAATTTTACATAAGAATGAATATTTTATGCTTAAAATGTCAGCTATGGAGGTATTTTTTACTCCAAACCCTAAACAAACCAGTTCTGTAACATTATGTTAATTCCTACAGGTATTGTTGTTTGGATGCTGCATTCTCTCAGTCCTTTCTATTCTATTCCCAGTCCAAAGACATTTTTGTGACCATATGACTGCCATGATGCACTGGTTCTTCTTGCAAAAAAGGGCATGCTATGGTATGTTTTGTTTATTTTGGCCTGTGAGGAATAATGGATTATAGAGTTATGACAACATAATTCATTTAGATGCATTTATTAACTGAAATATCCTGCATTGTTTGACCAAGGCAGTTTTAATTTTTTTATTTTGCCAGTATTCAACTGGCAAAAGCGTAAAGAGTAAAAGCAAAAGAGTAAAACGAATCCCATGTAGATTATTGCTTCTTATCAAACAGTGTAGAGGTTGAAACTTTGAATGACAAGCTTCTTAGGATCCAATGTTAATGATCCAATGTTTTTCTGTTTAAAATAGATTATTTTTAGATAAAGTTTCATGGTAAATTTCATGGTACTGACAAATATGTAGTTAAAAAAAGATGGCTGTCAGACTTCAAGAGATGACATAAACATTACAAGTTCTTTTATGGATTTCCATTGACAAATAATCAAATCATTTGTATTAAAATTATTTCTGTCAGACCTCATGTCAATCATGGCCAGCCCAGCCAAAACCATGACACAAACTTAAATCCATCTCAAGTTTTTGAAGATTCAGATACATACAGTTTATTGTCATCTTTTCTCCAAATTTTTGTACTGATGTCAGCTGGAATTTTTTGATGTGGTTTTTGGTTGGTTGGTTGGTATTTATCCTCAGCCATTTCATTATTTTTGAAGTCAGGAAATAGTATTCTTTCCACAGAGTTAGGTTGAATTGGTAAATTATGTGGCTGAAATATATTTGAACAATTCTGGTTTTATATTTATTCTACTTCTTTTCCTCAATGCGGTTTGAATATTTTAATTTTGCTCGAAAGCGAAAGTATATATTTACTATTGAAGCCTGATAATTTTTTGTCTTAATCTTTATCTTTTTCACTTCATATATATTGTTCTCTTGCTAATGAGTCTTGAACAACTTCAAGAATACTTCTTTTATTAGCCTTTCAATGTCCAACACAATTTTGCAATATCTATACATTTTTTTGGCTTCTATTGGTCATTAGTGGTTCTTCTTTCCTTACTGATTTTTCTGTTATCTTATTTCACTCAGTATAGTCTAGCAACATTTTATTCAAGTTTAACTTTTGCCTGAGATAGAACTTTTCAGTAGTTTTTCTGTGTTGGAAAAGGAAAATATACAGGCCTTCTTTATATTCATGTTCTGGATCTGTTCCACCCAGCTGATTTCTCTGCCTAATTTCCTTCTGTCTTTTATCACTGAAAACTTTAGTTACAGACCTACTTTCATCCTTTCATTTAATTTGAATAGAATCAACTTAAAATCATTCTGTCTAGGGTTAATATTCATGCCTGGCTTATTCTCCCACTACCAAACCTTACAGTGGTATCAGAAATCTTTCAACTCAGGCATGTGACAAACCCGTAGGTAGCTAGGACTGATATGCTATCACAGTGAAATTATGCTGAAGAAAAGGTATGGCCAGTACAATTTTGATTTTCTGCAGTGCTAGGAATGCCTTTACAAGTATAAAAAAGAATAAGCTTCTCTAACCAGGATTAGTATGGGAGAAGGCTAATTGGTCTTTCACCTTATTTTTGCTGTCATTCCTTCAGGGATTAGGTTAAGCCTCAGTGTATGTTTCATCAGGGAATCACGGAGATTATACTTTGTCTCTCTGTCTATCATTCAGACACTTCCTCTAATGTTGACTAGATTTTTATAAGCCTCACAACTCATCATGCGGTTCCTTTTCGTCAAAATAGGTATATAATTTATGGTACCAAAGGCAGCTGTTAGGGTAATAGAATGCAAGGCATAAGATAGTAACAAGACTGCTAAATCTTTACTAAGTTTCGTGATTTCCCACCTTTCACCCATGCCGAGTCTCACCTTACATGTAGGATTTTTGCATCTTTAAAATTAAGAAGATGCTAATGAGGTGTCTACAAGTCTGACCTCAGACACATAAAGCATTCTGGGTAGAACTCAGATTGCCTACTATAAAGTAATATAACCCAAAGTCATGACCTGGTCCTTTAAAATAAAACTCCACTCAATGACACAATAGAACTGCTGTAGGAAAATGTCGGTTACTCAGCAAAATTGAAATGAGGCAGAGAGACCAACTCTTTTTCTTTCAGTTCCAGCTAGGAATCTTCACGGATATTGTAAAAATGTCTATCAGTGTGATATCTGAATGCTTAATTATTCATAGAATTTCTTGTTAGCCTAAAGGCCATGAGAAATCATTGTATTAATTTAGGATGGGATTCATCTCATACAGCTTCAAAAGGCTAAAAGATCTGCAAATAGCACTTTCAATCCAGTACAATAAACAGGCATTTTTAGGGAATGATTTCTTGGCCCTACTTAGAAGTTCACCTTAGCATGAGTAATGACCTAGAAATACCAATTTCTGGTTTTGACTACAAGATGGACTAAGGGTAAGACTAACTGTAGATATCCGTATTTGTTCAAACAAATCTTACCCTTAACCTCCCTGTACAATCAACAGAAACGGGTACATTCAGAGGATCATTCATCCCAACTAAGATGCACGTCTAAGGAAAGTGGGGCGAATAGCCATGTGAACGTGTCAGTCTTTCTCTACTGAATATGCAGAAACCTCTTTTTGCATCTTAGACAAAATGCCCAATTTCCATTTGATTAAAATAAGTTAATTGCATTTGAACTTTTAACTGCACTTCAGATGAAGACATGACTTCCTTCAAGAAATTCCATTTTTAATTCTAGGATCTATGCTTGCACAGTACATTCTATAAACAAACAAAAGTTTTATTTCCTTATTTGAAAGTACCAGATGAT
Source organism: Pluvialis apricaria (assembly GCA_017639485.1). Taxonomy (NCBI): domain Eukaryota; kingdom Metazoa; phylum Chordata; class Aves; order Charadriiformes; family Charadriidae; genus Pluvialis; species Pluvialis apricaria. The sequence goes on along the minus strand of CM030044.1, from coordinate 8,521,670 downwards.
GAAAAACCTGCTATAGTATTTGATCATTCATTCTACGGTTTTCTATAATTTTTGCTAAAAATTGGTATATCTTTGCAGAGTCAGTTTGCCAAGTTTCAATTCCTGACCACAGGATCTTTTCAAGTTTTTCCTTCTAAGACTGAAGAAACTTCTATTATCACATTTTTATTCCTCCAGTGGATATTTATAGACCATGTCTAGTTACGCCTTTATCTTCCTTTTGAAAAATTAAATAGAGCATAGAGTACTTCATTGCACAGTGTTTTCAAACCTGTAATAATTCCTGTGGAACTTTTCTGAACCCTTTCCAATTTTTTCAATATCTTTTCTCAGCTGCAGGTACCAAGATGGGAAAGTTTTCCTATAATGGTCATACAAATGCCAAATACAAACTAATAAAAAGATACCTTTCTCCTATTTGATATATTTTCATTTATGTGTTTAAAGATCACATTGGTCCTCTGCAACATAACACCTTATTGGTCCCATATTCTGCTGAGGAGCTACCACTGATTCTCATTTTCTCCTTCAAGTCTTTTACAAGATCACAGCTTCTCAAGATAGAATTTTCCATCCAGTAAATGTAACACTGATTTTCTGATCTTGGGGCAGAAATGCAGCTGATTGAGGTCAGTGTAATTCTGTTCTATGCCATTTTCTGCTAGATCAGGATCTGAACAAGGATTTTATTTCAAGAACTTGTTATATGAACTTGATAAAGTCCTTTGCTTAATTTTACACCACGAATTAAAGCTAACCTTAATGTGGTCCTAAAATCATTCCTCCTGAACATCTAAACTATATGTTCAACTTTATCTTCAGGAACCATCCATGACGATCTTGGAAACTCTGCTTTACTTCTGACTGTGCTGGTCCTATTCCTATATTTCTCCTAGTTCTTCTCTGTCTGAACTGTGCTTGTGACCTTCATATTTACAACGATCTGTGAAAGCAGAGCACTGTTCATCTACAATAACACATTTTTTTACTCCTAATTTCCTTTCCTCTTATATCCCTTCTCTGCTTTCCAATTTGTCTATCTAAAAAAATCTAACAAAAATATTTTTTTAAAAAACCTACTGACTAATTTCCAGAAATTCACAAATAAGAACCACAATGTGGGTAAAATTGGTTTGATTGTAAATTGGTTGGGAAAGGGTAAGCCCTGACTACAGGACTGGGAAGAGCAGTTCATGTGGCTTCAATCTTTTGGAGGTAACCGTGGATTCAGTTTTGTATGTCCACGTAGACTTACACGGTATCTCTCTAAGCTTCAATATTTCAGTGATGATATCTTCCCATTTCTCAACATGGTTGCAGGGCTAAATCAATTAGGAGCTAGTGGCTAAGGATTCACAGTGATGCAAACCAGGAATTACCTCCAAGTACCAGGTCTGCCTTGTGCAGCTGCTTTAACAGATTTACAGCTTTCTGAAAATGATATGCATGCTGCTTCTTCCATTTTGAACGAAGAGCACTTGAAGGAGATACTACAGTTTCCAGTGATGTGGATGCTAATTCACATCCTATTGGCAGCTACTTAATGTTATCAGGTGTACTAGGTGAAACTTAATAAAGGATTAATGAAGACAGCATGTTTCTTCCTGCTTTTATTATTGCTCCATTAGACTTTCAGTGCATCACGTTTTTTTCTTCAGCCTCCCCTCAGCCCATGAACAAGTCACAATCATCCAGAACCAAGCACATAAGAACTCTATTTTCCTACCAACTCCTCAAAAAGGATGGCTTTCCCTCTTCACAACAGTTTTCTCTCTTGTCATCCAGAAGCCCCAGTCTTTCCCTTAGCCTGCTACTGACTTCAGAAAATCCTAATAAATCTTCACCAAAGACTTAGTACCCCTAAGCAATGCTGCTATTTCCTCCTTTTTCTAGTTCATTTTAGCGTCATTGTCTCTGTTGTCTGGCAGATGTCTCATCAAAAAAACCCCAAGCCTTATTTCCTTGTAATCTCCATTTTCCCTCTTCCTAGCCTTTGGGGTGGGTTTCTAAATGCATCAGACCTCTCCTGGTTTTGATGGTAGCCCTCATAAGCACTTCAGCACTATGAGATCACTATTAATTTGAGATAGGTAGTGACAGGTACTCAGTCCCCAACTTTGGGCAGAAGCGCCACCCCTTCCAGTGGCCATTTACCCCACTCGCCCCTGAAGTGTCCCCCAACACTCCAATCACATCGACTGTGTACTCCACCTCTTTCCACCATTTTGTTTCAGCCATCATTTTGTGTCAGGGAGCCACCATTTTTTATAAGGTCATGCGCCACAGGTTTTCATACTGCCTTGTGATTGGCTGGCAGGACTGGGCTTTTCTTTGCACATTCCCTGGAAGTGCATCAGAGTAGGAAGCTCTTGCACGTGTGAACAGGGACATGCACACACGGAGGCTGACGGTTTTTGACATCATACCCCCGTGTGTTTTCATAATGCGCTGTGGTCGGCTGATTGACATTTCTTGAAAATGCCATACCCACATGATCTCAGAACACCATCTGGTTGGCTGTTCATTTCCTTTGGGCAAGAAAGTGCACATATATAAAAATATAGATATTTTACACATATATATGTGTGTGTGCAAATATGCATAAATGCGTGTCATTTGTACATAGGTACACTTTATAAATATTTATTTGTATTTGTGTACATATAACATATATTTTAAATATATACATAAAGCCATGAAAATTTAATATATATTAATAAAAGTGTAGCAATATAATGTATAAACCAATCTCTAATAAAAGGTAGTAAAATTAATAATTAAAATGTGAATAGAAAGTAAATAATCCAAACTAAAAGGCAGGTTTGGGGCCCACCATTTCGCAAGTCTCCTAAACAAACCCTGATATGTTTGGGGTTGGGAGAAGTTCACAGAGGTGTGGGTGGATGTCATTTGACAGAGGAGATATGAACATGTCTGAGAGCTGCATACCTGTCCTAGGAGATGGCCAAGGCTGATGCTGCGTTTTCCAAATACACAATGACGTTAAGTTAATCATCTTAAAAGCAATAGACATTATGCAAGTGTACCTGGACCATTGCTCTAAAAGGCAAAATGGGTTCTGAAATGGCTAGCACTTTTGAAACAAATTGTAGCAGCTGGTGCATGACTTCAGAAGTTACAGACTGACCAGGAATAAAGAATTTCTAAACTAACCTTTAAATAAACTGTTAAAGCAATATAATATTCACCATTTTATTACTAATATATAAGACCATTAAGGTGAAATCCCATATCCAGGTGACCTGTGATGCTACGTGACCACTCCAACCCATGCAAATCTGTCACTCCTCATACTATGTACATTTCTCCTAACGATCTTAAGTATGTATGGAAGACAGTCTATAAGACCATTTCTGAATCTACAGGAACAATTTATACTGACTATTTGTAGGTTTTTCACCTGAATCTCCTGCAGAGCTGGCCAGCCTGGCAGACCTGAGCAGATACCAGGCTGGGGTAGAAAAAAAGAGTGAAAGCGTAGCTTGAGAGAAGGATTTCAGGTGGAGTTCTAGTGGTGCCTGGAGAAGGAGTTGGCAGCCATGGCACTCTTGGGATGTGACTTCCCACAGGATCCAGTGTACCCCTACACCCTCACCCTGCCAAGCTGAGGTTGGAGATCCCAAGCTGCTGGGTTGGATTCCAAGGTAAAGCTGGAGGCAGCCACAAGAAAGCTCACCAGGCAATTCTTATGGGTACAGAGACAGTCCTCCTGTCTTTTCTGCCCAGAAATATCTGGGTCATGATCTGCCTGGTGACACAGCACACATACTGGAAGGCGAAAGAAAGTGGCACAACCACTGACCAACTTTCAGGGGCCTGGGAAAGTGCTTTCGAGGGATTTTGCCCAAAAGAACTTGCTTTGGCCCTACCTTGCTGGGTGATAGGCAGGGATGGAGCTGTGAGCTCGATGGCTCTGGAGAGGAAGAGGGAATTGAAGGGACATGTTTCACAACAGCCATGGATGTATGTGACACGGGCATCCCGTAGTGTGTCAAGAGAGTCTGGGGAAGGCCTTTGCTAGGTATTGGAGGTCAGAGTGCCTCCCCACACAGCTTGGGTCACTGCCCTCATAGCCCACCCGCTGTGCCCCACATCATGTCCTGCTCCTGTCCAGATCTCCTCCCTGTGCTTCTTCCTGCCTCCTACTCCCAGATGACACCACATTCTGACCCCAAGGAGAGCTTCTTTCCTGGACTTGGTGATTTGGTGTGTGTATCTGTCTAGCTTTTAACAGATTTAGTCTGGGAGATGACAGGTCTGCATGAAAACCTCTCCTTGCTGAAGTAAATGGCAGACTGTCACTGACTTCTGGGGCGCTCAGATTTTGTCAGGAGCCAGTATCTCATCCTGAGCTTCTGTTCAGGCACTGGCATTGTCTTAGCTTTCTGCCAGTCCACAGGTCCCCAGTGCTAATGTTTATTTGTTCAGTGATCCCACTGGACTTTGTATTGATCACTACTAATCCCATCAGCTTTAGGCATCTAGCATCTTTATTTGTCTATTTATTTTTAGATTTCTTTGCAGATGATGAGAATAAATGATAAAAGGGTGATTTGTTCTATTTTAGCTACATACCTCTCTTAGGATGGGATGGATCACCCTATGGAAGTGTTTCTTCATAGAAAGAGTTTAGATTATCATATTAGCTATGGAAACTTAGGTGGTTAAAGGTAAATTTGGACCTACATGAAAGTCTGAGATACCATCTTTAGATTCTGTTACTCATCTGAAGGAAGGAATAACACGATCACCCAGTACTAAGGCTTGATTTATGATTTCTAAGTAAAATGTAGAAGCAACACAAGATTTTTCACCACTAAGATGATGACAGAGTTTCCTTTTCTCTGCAGAGATTACACTTGATCACTTAGTTTAAATGAAAGTTGGGTATTTGTGGCCAAGTGATAAGAATAACATTTTGAAATGCAGTAAGCAATACCTATACAAATTCATATCTGGTAACGATAAACAATGTTAGGTTTTTGAAAGAAAATAAATACTGCATCTGGTCTGATCCAGGACATCACTTCTTGTCACAGCAAAGGAACCTCTGATGTGGGCTCCAAGGACTTCATGATATTTAATGGAAAGATTTTTAAGTTTTGCCTGAATACCTTGAATCAAATAATGCATCATCACTTTTCCCCACAAAGCTATCAGCATAAACTTTGTGCTGTTATCAAAACTCCGCAGATTGCTGGTCTGCTGTTTGAGACTCCTATTTCTTGATATGAAACTTCCATTTTGCCCGAAGCTTAACTGCCTGGATCCCATCTTCGGTACACTGTGTTGTACAATTCAAGCACATGGGCTATCTGAATAATGCCACATCGCTCATTTGCTTGCCTCCCACCATGGTTCAGCTCTCATCATCAGCTTCAAAAAAGCACACAGCATGACATGCTTTTTTGCATTTGCTTAGACTGCAGTGGTCAAGCTGAACAGTGAAAAGTCTGTGCCAGTTCTTTTCTGGCATTTGGATCTCATCGACTGCCAGACTCTGTAAAAGAAATAATCTCCCAATTGAAGACAGTTTGTGGTGGAATATGGTGATGGGGTAATTGTTCAAACAGCTTAATTCATCTTTCAGAGCCAGAGTTTTCCACTGTCAAAGTCACTGATTATCAGCTCAGCCAGTGTAGGAGGCTTTTTCCCCCCCTCCAAGCTGCAGGACATTGAGTTCCATAATTGTTTACAGTCAAATGCCTATGCAATAGTTAATTGCCTTCTGTAAGCTGCTTGGCGAGTAGAGCAAGAGGAATGGTTTGATGAGTAGAGCTAGAGTCCAAAACACTGTGGAGCTTGCAGCAATAGGATCCCTGCTGATAAGAAACAAACATGACTGCTCCTATGTCATTGTTTTTTTGGCTGCATCAGGCAAGTTTTGGGAAAGTTATTGCCTCCTAGCAGGCGGTGTAATGGGCAAGAACAATGTGCTAGTTCACCAGCCTTTCATCTCCAAGTCCAAGCTCAAATTCTGGCTCTAGTCACTCTTCAGAATGACTTTAGTACATCCCCATTTATGCTCATTTCAATGCCACAGTGGCTGACGCAGGCAAGCAAAGTTTGCTTCAGGTTGGTGCTGAGGTGCCCAAAAAGAGTCTCCGAATAACTATATGCTGAAGGCCAGGGCAGAGGTATATCAAGAGCACAGTGTGTGAAGAGACGAGGACCAGACTAAGACAGAGACCAACAGGAAGGTTTTGGGTATAAAAAACAATATATATGCAAGGGTGCAGTCCTTGAGTATCAGAGAGTGATAAATCAGGACTGAAGTGTATCATCTCTCCAATATGACTTTCAGAACGGGCAGAATGTTTTACAGCTTAATCAGAAACAAAAGTCTTTCTTAATTACAAACAAACAAATAAACACAAGAATTCTCTCTTCTTTTTACTGTAGCACAGAGCTGTTTCAATCCTGCAGGGAATGTTTTTGAAGATCAGGGGATTAGCTATGTTATTGTGTACCCTGAAACCTGAATTTCTTTAAAGGATTTTTCATGCTTGCTTCTTTTGAAGAATCTTGTAATTTGCAAAGAGACCGAGGAAGAAAACCAAAACAAATTAAAGAAAACTTAGGTGCAAACCAAGTCCTAAGGTACATTTTAATGGCAAGTTAATACAGGCATGTAGTTAATATGATGATAGTATTTCTAGAGTAAAAGGTATTTAAAGATATTATATCTCTTGCTGGTGCTTAGCTAGATAATAGTACCACATTTTTAAAACACTTGTACATGTTCTTAGCATTAAGTAATTAGATAGATCCATTATTTTTATAAATATATCACTATTTAGTTCCATAGCTTTAAGCATATTACTGGTTTCATTACAATGTTAACTTAAATCAGGGTAGTAATGGATATGAGTAAAGCAAGATATCGTGTCTTTTTCAGGAACTAAATTTTACCATTCCCATGCTCATTGTACAAAAATCTAATCTTAGATGGCTTGGGTAAATCAATAGTTCAGTTAGTAGAAGTTAAAAATAAAAACTAAAAGATTGTTATAGATTTTTAGTAAATACTATTTGGTTCCACTTATTTTTGCAGAAGACATATTATTTAAGGTTCTTTTCAATTTATTTTCTAAAAATTGAAACAAAAAGTATGAACTTTGATGTAAATGTTAGTGTTATAAAGTAAATGTGTGACTTTGTTGGGTAGTGGGAATGAATTTTGGAGGACAAAAAGGTAGTAAGAAAAAGCAAATACATTAAAATACCAACAGCCTTTTTGAGGGGGCTGGGTTGAAAAATGAAAAATCATTTACTTTCCAAAGCCTTTCAAAGAAGGTCATTTTTCATTCATATTTGCCAGTGTTAGCTTGTTACTTTAATTCTCCTATGGGAATTACTCCTAGAAAAACCTTTATATCCAGAAGAACCCATTTCAACCAGTAACGTTTTCCAAACTGATTCAGTATTTAGACCACCTCTTAATGTTCAATAGAAAGTCTTGCTTTTATTTTTGTTAATTTTCCACTGTTTGGGAATTTTGAAATGCCAGTGAAAAAAAATTGATTTGAAAAGTCCCCAAAAAATTACTTTTGCTTTCCATTTGGCTACTTGCCATCGTTAATCACTCAATTTGTTATATGGAATTTCTCCATTCTAATGATAGTCTTACTGAGGTAGTGTCTCAGAATGGATGTTTGCAAAAGACCGTGCTGGCCAATTAATGTATCACATATTCTACTTGTTGAAGAAAAAAGTGACAGTGATACTTAAAAAAATCCCCAACATTTTTTACGACTTCTGTCATTCTGGATAATAGAAAAATTAAAAGGAAATGCTGAACAAAGTTCTGAAAAAGAATGGAAATAACTTTGAGCAAAAATCAGTTGCCTGAGTACGGATGTCTATTTTGCAGCAGTAGCTGGATGGAGGGGGAAAAACTTACAATATCTAAAGCAAGAGATCAGTGTTTGGGCAACTGAATCATAGTCCTAAGATCTGTGACTTTAAAGTGACTTAGGCACCAAATGTCTGCTGAAATCAAAGGAAACAAAGCACTTTAAGCGTTTAAAAGATTAGGCAAATAAGCCTGCATTTCATCATTTTTCACTGATATTTAACCCATACATTTATAAGTTCTTTAAACATGGTGAAAATTTGGTAGCTGGAATTTTGGTTTATTTGTCTTCAGGACAGTTTTTGTCATATTAAAGACTAAAAAAACCCCAAACTCAACAAAACTGGAATAACTTCATATACATTATATACCTTTTTTTTTTTTTTTTTTTTTTTTTTTCCCAAACTGGGACACCTCTATTTTGTAGACCACAGAAACATGGTGTAGGTTAATTTTTTATCTACTTAAACATTTTGAGCTGCAAGTCATTATTGCAATGATTTATGGCATCTGCTCCATTGCCAATCTTAACACAGTATTTTTCTTATTACTTAATTGTTCTAGTAGTGCTTTAGCCATTAGTTTCGTAGTTCTGAAAATAGGAAACAGGAGTTTTCTATTACAGATGCTTGGCTAATTAGTTCAGAGTCTGTCTAATGGGGACTATTAAAAATGCAAATAAGGAGTGATCAAATAGTGCAAAGTTTTGTCCTGACAGAGTATACTAATAAGTTTCTGCCAAAATAAATGCATAAAATGATGGAAGAGACTGAGACTTTAGATGGCACCTTTAACTATAAAGGGTATAGCACAGAGACAACATGAATAAAAGCCAAATACCTTGTGACATTTAAATTTGGGCATAGCTGTAAAAATATACCTTGGGGGAGAAAGGAGGTGGGGGGGGAATCCTGCACTGACTTTATGGTAAAGAATAAAGAACAAGAGTAAGTCAGTGTTTCTCCGTCTGTGATCTGAGCTGATTCATAAAACATCAAAGGACTAGGCCATGAAAACCTTACATTTTTTATCATTGCATTATATAAACATGTACATGCATGTAAGTGAGAAAACAAACAAGGTGTTGTGTGGGAGTAGTAATCAAACATTCACAATTTAGCTTATTTTTTATTTTGTTGTAAGACGAAAACCATTGTAGCAACTCTCCATAAGTTGTCTCCCGTGCTTTTAGGATGAATGGTCTTTGAAATTTTTAAAAAAGAGGTTGAAAAAGCTGGTGTAAATGTCCAGCAGGAAGGAGCAAAAGTTAACTGGATGGGGGGAAAATCTTATTTGCAATTTAAATTAACAATTATTAGTGTAATTTTATTCACCTTAAACAACGTTATAGACATGAGGACCTTTGCGGACTGCAGTGTGTTAATCAACTTAGACAATAGGCTTGGTACAATTTGCACATTACTGATTGTCCAGAGAAGAAAACATCTGTCAGATGTCCTGCAGGGAAATCACCTGACTATTTATTTCAGGGTTGCTTTTTCCTTAAAGAGAAAATATTTCTAAATCAGAAGAAAGTCACTGCAGAAGGAGTGAATGAGTCTAGAAATGGAAAATCCTCAACTGCAGTAGGACTGGCCTGGAAGAAAAAATCAAAGGAAGACGTAGGGCTGCTAATAGATAGAATGGACCTTTGTAGCATTTTGGGACTATTCGTATTTTTGCTTTGGTGAGATTTATCTCACCTTTGCTGCCAACTTCATCTAGGTCTTCTTGCTTTTATTCAGTTACTGAGATGCCTTTTTATTGACTCCCATGCTATTTTTAGGAAAGAAGTTTTGACATCTTTCCCTTCTTTTCCTTTCTTCTCTGCTCCACATAAATCCCAGCCTAATGTTTTTAGTGCTTAGTGGTCCTTTGTTTGTTCCCCATTATTGTTCCCGCCGATTGGACAGTCACTGATTTCCTCCTCCCATTGCTACAGCGGGACTGTCATTTATGTGGCTGTCATACGCTGAAACCTCAGGGCCAAATTCCTGCCCATTAGCAAGCTGCCTTGCCCTATTTAAAAGAGACGTTTGGTGTCCTGCTTGTCTTCTAAATAGGCCTCTTGCTGGCTGTAGCTCCTGTTGCAAGTGTCTCTCTCTGTGCTGATTAGAGCCTAGACTGAACATTTGCTAAGGAGGTCCAAGACAAACTTCTTTATGCAGAGGGTAAGTCATGCATAAGATTGGATCCCAAAGGCAGCAGTACAATCAGCAATAGTTTATACACAAGTTAAACAAATGCTCAGAGGGGAAAAGGCTTTACGGGGTATAAACATGAGCAGATAACTAGGCTCATGACCTCCTTTCCTTGTAAAATGTTACTCTTCAGATGTGGTCATGAGCTAAGTGACTTTGCCTTCAAGACTTTTCCTTGAGCATTAGTCCCTCTGGATTATTTTGGTGATTTCTGTTGAAACAAAAGGAATGGGATCTGGTGGATTTGGGTGGAAGGGTCTGTAATGAGCAAGCTGTTCCCTCTGGAGATCACAAATGCTTTTCTGACTCCAGAAAGGCATATGGTGGCTTTAATAGGGGACATGACCTGCATTCACTTAACAGTGTTCAGCACACCATCATCTTTCTCTCCATTCTTCTTGTTAAAGCTATTCTATTCTTTGTACATTTCCCTGTGCACACACACACATATATAAGAAAATGTGCTGAATTATTTGATAGTAAAGTAACTAACACACTTACTTCAGAAAGGAAACAGTACAGAATAAGCAGAAAAGAGACTCAAAACCTCAGTGCCCACATATCCTATCTTCTGGGCTACCCCAAGATGAGAAGCTTTTGCTTTCTCTGGTTTTAATCACAAGCCCCAGTGGGGAGCTGAGAAAACTTCTGTGACAAAAGTTTCCTCTGCACTGCCGTATCTTCATGAAAAGTTTCAGTTTTGATGATTCATCATTTTCACACACACACACAAAAACACATTGTGTTGAAAGATTTCTGACCAGCCCTAGTAATGAATCCATCTGCTGCAGTCAGCGAACACAATTATGAGACAAATCACCCATCTTCAATGGTAAAGCTGAGAATAGAACCCCGTGTTTTTTGGTTAAAAAAAAAAAGACGAGAAAGAAAAAGCACAGACTGTTATCTTTTGATCTTAAGGCACTTTTTACCATCCTCTATTAGCAGATCACTTATTCCAGTCTCCTAGGCATGGCCCAGCTGCAAGAGACAGACATGATCTTATACCCACACACAGATGCACACAGAGAAAAAGAGAGAGGGAATCTGCGTATGTCCTTTGCCTACTCTGTGATCATTAAAAATCTGATAACACTTCTGTTCAAGAATGAAGGTTAGACCCCACCTGCTAGTCATTCTGCCCAGGTATCTGCTAAACACTGTCTTCTTTATTCTCAGTAGTGTGTCTAGGTAGCTGTTATATACCTGCTGTGCTCTGCACAAGAGACAGCTGCATATGAATGGGCAGCGAATTGCTCTTCCTTTGTGCCTGGTCTACCTTACAACGCATCAGTGTGAAAGCCCATTGCTTCCGAAAATGATAAGAAAGTAAAGAATGTTATTGAAAGATCAAACCTGAGGCCAGATTTTGCCTGAAGACTAAACTGCTTTATGAGCAAAACACTAAGGTTCAGGTAATCGATGTTCAATGTCCATTTCTACCTCAGATTTCTTTCAGCCCACTGGGGACACCATTTAATTTAGCTGTTTGCTGTAAAACAAAGATTGTGCTCATTCTGTCTCTACCCTCCAGCTTCTCCCTGGTCTTCTCTACTTACACTGTAAGATCTTCAAGTCAGGGAATTTAATGTGTTTGTACAGCACCTCGCACATGAGGACCCGTCTCCCACCTGGGGCCTCTACACATCACAAAAACCTCACAGCAGCCATTTGGAAATAGGAGTTTAAAGACAAAAGTTGGCATTGCTTGCACCAGCGTACATAGAGTTAACCCCTTCCAATTCCCTTCTCCTTCCCTCCCAAAAACACAGATATTCAACTGTACCACATCTGACATTTGGGGATGGTGTGGAAACCAGGTAAAAAAACCCAGAAATAATCACAGGGCAGATACCACCTGCCTGGACTTCTCCATGGGAATGAGTGATCTGACAATTATAGACTTCAGGTGTCGTGAGGAATCATCTTTCCAAACTGCTGCCAGGGGGAAAAAGACTAGTTCTGATCTGATATCTAGACAGTCTAAGAGTTATTTTTGTCCTTGAAGCCTAATAGTGGGTTATTGGTAATTATAGGAAAAAAAATAACCTAGAAAAAGGGTGGGATGTCTTTTTTATTTCTTCCCCATCTATTCAGTTCCGCAGAAATGTTGTGGGGTTCCTATTACACAAAGCGCCACTTTAAGGAGACTTTAGCCTTATTATTATTTCAAATTAAAAGATGCTTGTTCTGCGAGATGCTCTTTTTAATCTTAATGTTTACATTATTTTTGTAACTTCTGTTTGAACTGCTGCAGAAAGCTGCTACAACACTGCCCAGAGAAATAAACCCATTTTACACAGCAGTGCCTTGCTCTCGGAGGGGGTGGGGAGGTATCTCTGCTGCCAGAGAAGGTGGAATATGAAAATGAAAGTCAGGAGCAGATGGGAGAGCAAGAAAAGAACAGAAAGGAAGGAAGGGGGAAAAAAGAGTAGGTGGGGAGGGAGGAGGAAGAAAAAGGGGAAAAAAAATAATAGAGACGGGGTGGGGGAACAAGATCACAAATATCCCACATGAACTTGGGATACCTCAGAGAAATCTTTCCATCCAGTATCTCAAAATTTTATTTGATTTTATCTAGGGGTGGGGCTGAGTGCAGCCTAGAAGGAGGTTCTCACTGGCTATTCAAGGTAACTGGAACAGGCAGCAGCCATCTGCGTCCCTTGCTGGACAGTAAGGGGGAGGAGGAGACTGCCAGATTACCAACAGTAAAAAAACCACAACTTCCGTCTCTTTATTGGGCTTTCAGGACAGATCACTAAAAGTCACAGGTATCATAAATCTGTTGGCACCTCTGGAAATGCTAGGGGAGAGGCAGGGGAGGATAGGTACAGGTCTGAGAGAGCAGGTGTAGGCCTCTATGGCAAAGCTTTTTGTTGGAGAGTTTGCACTGATGTCCTTCATTTCAACGGGAAAAACAAACCTGTTTATCATTGTATCAGACCGTTTATACTGACGATTTCAAAGGAAGAGTGGGAAGGGAGAAAGGGAGTAATAGGATAGGGAAGAAGAATATGAAGGAAGGCTGAAAAGGATGAGTAGGAGACTATGGAATTTGAAGGCAGTGGAGAGCCTGGATTTTAAACAGGCAGCAGAGGGCTCTGGCAAGGAAATCTGGTCTCCAGACAGATTCAGTTGCAGAGATGCTGCAGTTATTTTCTGAGCTGCCTGGCATTGTTTTGAACTATCTGAGAAACCAGTGGTATTCAGGGCAAATTACATCTAATTTTCTGTACAAATTGCCGAACTATCAGACCCAGCAAATGTGTTTATTAAAAATCAGAGGCATAGGCATGGGTCACATCTTTGTGGCACCAGATAATCAGACAGAGACTAAGCCCACTAATATGGACAAATTGCATTTGATTTTTCATGCTGGAAAGGTAACCAATAAGGGCTCCTTCATCCTTGCTTTCACTGTCCTGAAGTATGTGCGGCCCAGAAGAGGGTGCTTGCCTATTCCAGTGCTATTGATTTATTTGGGGACCTCAGTCATTGACCCACACTCATGATTAGGACTGAGTAAACATTTCTCTCTATTCGTAACTCATGATGTTTCCTAGCAATGAAGAAGTAACTAAAAAGAACTGGGATCGAGCTGGGAGAAAAGTGTGAATAGCTATGACCCTTCAGAAATCTCTCCTTCACCTTGCAGTGGATTTTCAAGAGTCCTTGATGTGACGGAGGTATAAGGACAGGTGATGAGAGGCATCTGGGAGTTTATAGAGGTGTTTAAGGGAGGGGCTGATGCTGAACACAGACCTGTTATCCAGCTAACCAGTCTTGTTTCTTCTGTAAAAAAAGGATAGGAAAGACATTTATTCATTTGGTCATCTACTGTTTTAGGTTATCTAATTTTGAAATTTAAAACGTTGACAAATCTGTTACCACTAGCAAACAAACTAGGACTTGGTGTTGAGCTTTGGTGGAACAGCTCAGTTTAAGGAGTGCACAAGGTCACTACAAATTTTTGTCTCCCATAAACAGAAGAGAAATCTTGTTGTTGTGGTTGGTTTTTTGTTAGTTTTGTTTGTTTGTTTTGTACAAGGACAATGTTCTTTGATAGATTTTAAGGAAACCATCAAATCCTAAGCTGTGAGGCAATTCACAGAGTCTTGATGTAGATATATTAAGAGGCATCAAGACATATATGGATGGTGATGGTACCCAAAATGACTAATTTATAATTAATTGAGTCTCTATGGTTGAGACAAAACCCAATAATTAAAAAGATAATATTTTTTACATCAGAAGGGAAACTGTGAAGGACTCATTCATCCTGACTTTCCCTATCCTAAACGTATGGAGATCCTAGTTGGAAGTGCTTGTATACACCAAGTCAATTAATTAATTGAACCTTAGTTACAGACCTAGACTGAGATTTGTAATTTGACTGGAAATGAATCAGTCTGCATAGGCTTATGTTGCTCTGTTAATATCTAGTTAACTTGATCATCTCATCCAGACCCACCTTCTATTGAGAACTGATCTATTTTATGCAAAGAAACCTATCACAGTGCAAGGTCCCAGTCTTTTAATGCTATATTTCTAGCCATGAATTGTATTTTTCAGGTAAAATTAGCTAAGTGATAGACAATGGCATTTGGAATGGAAAATGTGTGGACAAAATTTTCCATATCGAATAGGAAGAATATTTTCTGAAAAGACTGAAAACTCTTAAGGGATAATTTGTAGAAAAAGTGGGGTAATATACCCAAAGTGAAGAAAAGAAAAAAAGGAGAGATTTTTTTCTTTTTAAAGTTTCATCTCCACCTTTTATAAAGGGACAAACTTGCAACTGGGAATGCATTTTTCCCGTCTAGCATGGTGCCAAATAATTATATGGATCACTGTATATATGTATGATCAAGGTTCTCCTAAAAAGCTTGATTTATTCAGAATGATAAAGATTATGCTTTTGATTCTAAAAGGTCTTTGTTTCAATCCCCTTCTAGGTAATAGCTGCCATCTTGGCTGACATTTAAGGCTTGAACTGGCTATAGTCAAGCTGAAAGTGTTAACTGTTATAGCTTGAGCACAAGTTCCAGGGTTCTTTTGTTAAGGCTGGAATAGGCTCAGAGCATCTGCAGGTTGAGCACACTAGGAGGCCTGTAGCACACCATCTCCAATGTACCATGAATCCTCTGAACAAGAATTTTGCTGGAGCATAGGTTTACACACTATAGGCATTTACAGCTCCTATTGATTTACACAGATATAAGAAAAGGATAAAAATTGTCTCAGAAAATCAGAAGTATTATCATCAACCCTTTTTTTCTTTTACAGTAATTGTTTGTAGGGCAAATTCATCTCCCAGATAATATTCCCAGAACTTAAACATCTGGTGCAAAATATCAAACAAAAAGTCAAAGGTGGATGGAGGTGTGAAATCTGCCCATGATTGTGATGCAAATGATGGATAATCAATGAAAGTGCTGCTTTTGCAAAAATATGAATCATCTTTGCAATGTTTTGTGATCAACTCTTTAAAGCAAGAGTGATCACTTATGTGCTTGTGTGCTCTGATGAGACTCAAAGGCTTGAGTACTCAGTAATTCTGTGGAGTTTGCTGGCAACTCGTGACCTGTATATTGAAAACACAGCAGCATCCAGTCTATAAACGAGTAAAATTTCCAAATTTAGGTCTTGTGCAATTTCTAAAATTTCTGTAGAGCAAAAAAGGGTACTTATATAGCACAAACCCTTCTTAACCAAATAAATCAAGTGCAGCATTTCTTCATCAGCAAGGGTTCCAGGTTGAGCTCCTGAGAAAAACTAATAGCATCACCCTATAGAAAGTTTGAAAAGCTATAGGGGAAGTGAAGACGGGTACAAGATTGATCAACATAAACTGAAACTAAATATAATGAAAAGTGTCAGTGAGGTTTATCTGCATCACAATAATTTTTCTATACCATATTTCACAGAAGAGATGATAGAATATTATTTTAATGATTCCTTCTTTAATTCCAAATGTAAATGAAGAAAGAACTTGAAAAAATAAATTGTTTCAAATAATACCCAGACCTGACTTCTGAAAATATTCTTATTCAAAAATTTCTTATTCTTATTTTTCTCTAGATAAGAAAAATTGTAAACATTTTTTGTCATAGTATAGTGTTCTCGTTATCCATTTTGGTCTCCCACAGAACTTAGAGTACCGATGTGACCTGTAAAAGCTGATTCAAGCATTTTTTCTCTACTGAAGTTCATTGTGGTCACTATTTGAAATACAGCTACTCTGATGACTGAATGCCAGAACACATGTAGGCATCTGAAGAAAACACTTTGAAGAGAGAAGTGTCCTGGGAAAGTCCCCTTTGGCAAACAGTCATGTAAGGTAAGTCAATAGTTCAGTATTTCTGCTAGATTCTTCAGATATGCAAAAGTCTGGTTTCTTTCCAGCATTTATTAATAACTTTTAAAAATCTGTTTGCTTAAAATACTCCATCCTGTTCTAGAAGTTTAAAAGTCGTCTCTTTCTTAAACATATTATAAAGAGCAAGATTATGTACCTGGGAATGACAACATTAATGTTTAGGACACTCTGCATTGCCCATTTATCTGAAACACATTTGCCCAGGAACATGACCTACCATACAGCCTGGCTCTCTCTGTAAGATGGTAAGTAGTGTACAGACAAAAGCTCAGGTTTCAGTTGTTATTTGCAAGACACAGTTTTCAGTAAATTCAGGGTCATGATATAGGCAGGAGCACTATCACACACTTGTCCAGCCTGTTTCATTTTGAGCCTGCCCCTTGATGTGGTTTTATCCTATGTTGTCTACCACTTCTCACATCTGCATATCATCTGCCATTAACGTTGCACACATATAAAATGAGAAAATTAAGGTGACAGAATTTACTTAATGTTAGGAGGTTCTTAGATACAGCTGTGATAACAGTGATATGAGAAATTAAAGTGAATAGAAAAGAACGAGTATTCTGGATTTGGTAGACTTCTGGTTTGCTGTTGAATTAAATTTCGTATGTTTATACCCAATGTTTCCTAGCCAAAAGGTTACACCAGAATTTTGCCCCATCTTTATCTATGATATAATTTATGAGGTTTTATTGATATGTAGGTTTTGATTTGAATTGTCTGGCACAAATAAGTCATTTCTACAGCATAATTACACCTGTGGTTCTCAATGGCAACAATATTATAACTAATGTACTAGCAAACAATACAAGACCTAACCACGATGTTTTTTATTTTCCAGGTGTCTGAACTCAGCTAGATTCATAAATCATGAGTGTTGGACTCTGGAGGTTTTCTTTAACTCTGTCATGTAATGATGCTTGGCAAGGTTAATTTTCTATATTAAAGTTCCGCATTTCAGATAGGAAACAAGTAACATTCAAAGTCAGGTAGTACTTATCTCGATGTTGGCTACTATGAAGAGAACTGAGGGTACATTTCGTTGTGGTGGCTATCAGGGATCAAATAATGACTCTCCAGAGTTTTCTGCATGTTTTCATTAGGGTCACCAGGTGTAAGGGTTGTACACATGCACGAGGCTTAGGATGGGTGCGCAAAATACACACAAATCTGTTAGTTACATGTATGAGGTAAATGAATAAAAGAAGCCATGGTTTTCTAATGTCAATGTGTTCATTCTTCATAAGGTGAGCTTTATTTCCCTGACACACAGGTCACACAGCATACAATATATTTGAATGATTTTCACCATCATCTAAAGGCAATATAAACAAGAATTCCGTCAATTTGACGGCCACAATGCTGGGAGAGGATAGAACACACGCTTGTCCAAGTCTGTAAGTGATTGTTAGCAGAATACTCATGTTGTGCAGTGTCTCCTTCCAGTATGCACTGCCATTCACAGCCATGCCCCGGCATCCTGAGTAGTCTGCAGAAGAACAAACAGTAGTCCTTGACCTACATGGCGACAGACTGCAAACCGGGGACTCATTGGCCTAGCAAATCTGGAGGTGGCAATCTGTCAATGATATCTCTGGAATAATTATAATCCCTGTATGAAATCAAGGGCCCTTCTAGCCTGGTATCTGGTCTCTGAAAGTGACCAGCAGAAACAGTATGAATGGAAAGAACCTAAGAGATGGGGCAAGTACAGAATTATTATTTTCCTGCTATAATGCTTCAGCTTCTATCATTCTTCTGACAAATTTCCCAAGTTCACTAACTTAATAGCCATTTATGTCTCTATCCTTCACAAATTTGTTTCATACTGTTTTGGCTTTAGCTACCACAGCATCATATGACAATGAATTTCATACTTTAACGAAATGCTTCTTTTTATTTGTTTTCAGTTGCCTCCATAATTGTTTCATTGGTTCATTTTTATATTGTGATAAATACTGAATCATTGTTTCCCAGTTGCTACATGATAATATTCACATCCTCCCTTCATCCTCTTTTGCTCTGTCAGCTGGCAGACAAATAACTTTTAAAATACCTTTATACACAAATATCTTCTTCTAGAAGTTTTTCCAAAGAAACATTGGCAGAGTCTGGACTTTTAGCAGATTAAGATAGTGATTTTCAGAATGAAATGAATTATCTATCAGTTCTGTAGGCCTGCTGTTTTTCTCAAATGGAGCATGTTCTTTGCAAGCCCGTAAAGGATGGCTTCTGTAAGTGGGTATTCTGAAGCCATTGTTTCTCAATAAATGTCTAAAATTATATGACCTCACCATGCCAAAATAGTTCTGTTGAATAAAAATTTCTAGTACAGAGGGCATTGCAATAGTGAAAGCAGTCATTATACTGTTCAAAGTTGTTATATAATACTCCAAAATAATCACATTTGCCCCTTGTCACATTCTTGCATAGTCAAGTATTGATTACAACTCTACAACCCAAATGATATATATCATCACCTCTTTTTATCACGACCTTACATGAAAGAAACTTGGATTTCAGAAAAAACAGCCTTTCTCCTACCTCTCTTGCCGACTCCCTCCCATTGTGCCTATTCTAAATTTGCTGATGAATAGTAACCTCATGAGGATGGGAGGCTGAAAGAACTGCGGTTTTCCAGCCTTAAAAGAAGGCTAAGGGGAGAAATGTAGATCATCTACAACTACCTAGTGGGAGGCTGTAGAGAAAATGGACCCAGACTTTTCTTGGAGGTGCACAGTGGAAGAATGACGGGCAATGGACACAAGCTGGAGCACGGGAAATTCTTACTAGATGTAAGGTTAATTCCGCCCCCCCCGCCGAGATGCCGACAGGGCTCCATCCTTGGAGGTGTTAAAAACATTGACAAACAATGCCTTGAATACTCTGCTTTAACTGGACTTGCTTTGAGCTGACCTGCCTAGGTCACTTCCAGCCTCTATGACTGTGTCATTTTGTGATTGTGCATATCTCCCTGATGCAATTTCTGCCCACATCTGGGCCGCAAATGAGTTCCATGTATTCATATGTAACAGTAGGTGGTGATAGTTTCTTACAGTACAGGAATAATAATTTATATAATGCACAACAGACTTTTTCTTACAAAAAAGTAAAAGGAATCAAGATGACCCCCCTCTTCTCATTACATCTGGGAGAAGAAAAGCATAAACATGGGTAATTAGAATTTAACACAAATTTCAAAAAAAGTCCAACGATGGGATTGAGGGAAGAGCAGCTCATTTTATTCAAATGAGTGAGATAAGACACAGAAAGGGATAGCTCAGAGTAGTCTTGACATAAATAGTCAACATGAAATCTCCTTTAATCTAAGTAGCTGCATTAACAGCACCTGGTTCTGTCCTTCTGGTTTCGTTGAATCCCTGAACAGCTAACACCTACAACAGAGCGTTAGCTGTACTCTTGTAAGGGACCATGGTTTGGAAAGTTACTTTGCAAGGAAGAGTTGCAAAGTCTAAGAGATCTGCCAGTAAAATATTGCAAAATGCAGAAAAGGGAGGACAAAATGGTATTGCAAAGAGTCTGGTTTCTGTCACAGAAACAATAACACATTGGGAAGAATGAAAGAGGAATGAAACAGAAAATGAGAGAATATGTTTTTAGGTAATATCTTAAATGAAAAAAAAAAAGAAAAAGAGAGGAATTCCTTTATCGCTACTGTAAAATACTCTTTCACTCAGTGGATTTGGGGATCACACAGCGGGCTGTGGAGTCAAGGCTGGTAAATGGCCCTGGAGCCAGTCTGAGACATCGGATGTTCCTGCATATGGGCACCCATTTGTGTTTATAATGATATTTGTGGCCGTATCATCGATAATTTACCTTCTTAGAATGAAGTTGTCTGACAAATTGCCCTCTTTGCTTCTTGTCTTCAGGTCTCTTGTGTTCCAATCAACTATGTATGTTCAATTAAAACCAGCTTCTTAAGAATAGGTAGTTGCTGGTTGTCAACGTTTTTGGGGGAATCTGGTGAGGAAAGAGAGGAGTGATATAATCAGGATATTTTGGCTAAAATTCTGCCCCTTCCATAGACATGTGAAGGTTGAGACACTTGAAGAAGAAGGCACATGTATGACCCTATTAAAAGCTTGGCACATGTTCCAAACCTTTTCTAGATTTTGTTCCTCCCTGTACCAGAATGGTATATATACCACTTCCATATACACTGCTATTAACTCAATAATGTTTTGGATCTCGGAAACTTTTAATAAAGTCATGCAACGCTTACAGTTTAAAAGCAATAACTGACAATTATCCACTTAGGGGGTTAGAAAACTACCAATCATATCTTTGTTATTTAATGGAGAACTACTGTAATTTAGTTGGTACGACTGTCATGTAATGGGCCACAGTAAATTCACTTGAGAAAAGAATACCAAAGGCAGGATATATACCACTGCAATGGCTCTGAGGGTCCTAAATTTATATTTTCCTGTAATGCTAAAGAGGTTTTTCAACTCATTTTCCTTTCCAAAGCCTAAATTCTCCAGACTGAATAAACCATCACTTATAAATTTACTATGACAAACAAGGAGGCAAGTGTATGTACATGAAATATAGAATTAATAAATATTCCCCATGTACAGGGAAACTGCTGATATATCTATAGCCTGCTTGTGTCCCATCATGGACCTTTCACAAAGTGAGACTGGTAATGTGCCATTCTTTTTTGGTAAGATTCCTGACAACTGACTTTGTTACCTTATTTCAATACTGCTTTTTCCTGATACACGAAAACATGCAGAGGCCCATATTAACGAGAATGGTGTGGAGACACACCTCAGAATCAAAAGATTGATTGCAAGTTACACTCAGTGCTGGAGGAAAGGTGGGAATATTTCTTATATTAACCAATCCATTTAGTAGTGCCTAGTTCCAAAGTTTCCTCAGCTTATTAACTCTCAGGTCCACTTGTACCTTTTAATTATTAATGCAAGAATAAAACAATGTGGCCTTTTTGGACTGCTGAAGCTCTGCCAATTCACTTTACATGTCTGTCTATCTAGATCTGAGCCCAGAACCTCAAACTTTGAACACTTTATTAAAGTAAGAAAAGCAAATACAGCTCTTTCTTCTTCCCCAGACTGTAAGCCTTCAGCTAAACTATTCAATAATATAGCATCTTTGTTATTCACTGTATGATTTGTGCTTATATTATCAGGCATTATTATTACACAATTAATCATAGTGACTATACTGAGGAAGATAGAGAACTGAAGAAGTTCTGAATAGGCCTGCTTCAAAATATTATTTGTACGTTAGAAACAATTTTCTATTATTATCTTATCAACATTTTTCAGTAAAATATATCTTCCACAATTATTTTTATTTGAAAGAAGGGCAAGATAATAGAAAAATCTAATATAATATCGCTTTTGGTTTGCTAATTAAAATATTGGAAATTTTGGCCACGGCGGGAATTTTTCCCAGGGCAGGAAAGGGGAAAAAAGAAACAAGTCATCCATTCTTCATAATACTAAGGAAACTTTGGCAATGCATTTGGTTCTGTAATAATCTTGTCATCTTGCCACAGATGAAGGAGAGTTCAGTTTATGGAGCAATTTAATAAATCAGGCTGGAGACCAAATTTCTACCATTTTCTGTGTTTTTGTTTAACATAAATCAACATTACTCTTATGCACACATTTTGTTACAAACGCAATCCTTTCTCACTTTACTCTTTAGTAATGGGTAACACTGTATGACAGAATGCAGTTTTCCTTATTCTCATTTTATGTTAATTTTGTTCAAATTCTACCTCAAAGACCAATATCTGCCTGTAAAGAACCTACCACATTCTGGGAATAATATGCAGTTCAAAATGCACCAGTGATTGCCTGTATATTAGAGCTGGAATATTTTAAAAGCTACCCCATTCTAATTAGTAATATGAAAGATTCTTTACCTTGCTTGACTCTACAGAGCCGTGATTGCAGAAGAGGTTACCATTAATGTAAGATACAACAAGGGCTAATCAGGAACAAGTAAAACAATGTGTCACCTTACAAGACCAATGATGATTTGCCATCAGAATGCTACTGAATATCCCCTTTTGTCACACTTTTGGGGTGAAAAAAATCCATATAAAAATATGGTGCCTTATTAAGTAACCCAAGCACATGTCTGTAAAATAAATCTGTCTTCTGAAAAAAAAAAAAAAAAAGCACTTAAAGAAAAAGTCTTGCAACTCTATTTGTGTAGTATGAAGGACACTTATCTTATTCACAAGACCATTTTTTTTTCTCTGGAATGTAGACATTAAAGATATTACAATTTCCAATCTACTTGCAGTGTAATTGATTCTTTGATGTCCATTTTCTGTGTGACAAACATTATACAACTTGTCTGCAGGTCAGTGATGATTTTTATTTTAGTGGGAGGTTATATTATTTTTTTCTGTGTAATTGATGAAAGCTTTCAGTTATTTATTTATTTTCTTGAGACTACGGTGTATGACCTAAAATTCTATGTTTATTATAAAGGAATAAGAATTTTGAAGATACCTGACTTGGATAGGCTACTCCGTGCTTCCCTTACATAAGAAAGATATAGAAAAATTGCAGGAATATATGATTAAAGCCACCGAGAAACAAAAACAATCAAAATATGCAAACAGATTTTTAGAAGAAAAGATTAGTCTAGATAAACAAGAGATGATCAACATTTTTTTCTATTTTATAAAAAATGAAAAGTATTGAAACATTTCCTGTCCTGAGTAATACTAAGAAGTCAGCATTTTGAGAGCTCTTTTCCTAATTTAAAATGTGCAGACAAAAAGGTCTTGTGTCTATCAAACTATTTAAACATTAATGTTTTGTCTTGACCTTCATTTCTTTTCTGTAATACTTCACTTAATTTTTGAATAAAAGCAATTTCTTATCTAGAACAAAGAATTTCTCAGTTTGGCAACATCAAAATGGAGCATTTGAAACATTTGTTTTCAAAAATGTACTTAACCAAGAAATTTCATCTGAATTCTAACTGTTCCTTATAAAAAAATGAAAAAGAGAGTGAAATGAAGGGAAGACAGTTTGAACACTCATTCTTTTTTTTTTTTTCTTTTTTTGAGGACTGTTTCTGGATATCTACACTCCATAGGAAAAAATGGATTTTAAAAAAATCTTATTATGATTAGTTGTCAAGTAAATCATTATTAGTTTACATATTTTCCAAAGAAGATAATCTTCTGTTATTATATTTAAAGTAAATTTGGCAAGCAAAAGATTTGGGTTCAAGGACAAAAGGTGTTAATGGCTATTTGATAATGAAAGTATCTCCAAAGGGAAAAATGGCATATATCCTTTTCTTTCACATTTATCAAATGAACTCGATAGTTCCTGTAAAATTCAAAGCAGAAAATAGTATTTTGATTGGGTTCAGGAAGCTGTTCTTCCAGAAGGTATCAAGGACTAATTCTTGCATTGCTGAAAACCTGGTTAGACAATTCTCATGGCTGAAGTATTAAGTCACTGTAAATGGTTTGCTTAGGAAGGCGTAGTAAATAATAATAATAAAAAACCAAAAAAAACCCCAACAAAACAACCAAAAACCCCACAAAATGTGAGATAAAGTGTGCTATGGCAAAGATCTTGTTATCTGAAATTTCGTGCTAAATAGGAATAACAGGATTATATATAGTAAACTCTTTGTCTTTGTTCATTGGATTTTTTTCTTTTTGTCTACCTGGTAGCCTGCTATTCCATTGTGAACCCTGGAAGACCATGTGCTAGGACTTGAATCTAGACATTAGAAACGCTTCCTTTGACTCGCTGAAAGTCAGATCCAAGATCTTTAGAATCATCAGTTGTAAGCAAAGTAACCAGCTAATGAAAGCCAAGAAGAACTTATGATGATGTACTAAACTACCCAACTAAAGTAATGTTACAGAATTCCTTTAACATGATTCTACAATATGCGGAAAGGAAAATCATGCTGTCATGTAGGCTTCAAACTTAGATATATATGCAACTGGTGGTCCAAGCCTTCTAAATGTCTGGCAGTTATTAATAATGTTCAGGCACAAGAGGTGTTGAACCCAACAGCTCCTGTATTTCAGCATGACATTTAATGGTAGGATAGTAGTGAATACTAGAGTCAACTAATTATCGCCAGTGATTTCTCTTAAGAGACAGAATGGAACATAGGGCGAGAATATGTGGAAAATAAATGTATGTGGTTTCTGAGAATATCTGGTTAATGCCTGTTCAGCACAGATTAAGATGAGAAACAGAAGTAGCACATTAAACACCCAGATATGCAAATCCTAACAAACAGGAGTTAAAGGAGGCACTATCAACAACCACAGCTCTCAGGTCACTGACTGATTGATGGATTGTTGAAGGGACTGCACAAAGCCTTGAGGAAGTTCAGCCAGAACCAGCAGCAACTGATAAGAAGAGGGAAACAAGGTTATCATGAGTTTCAGGGGAAAGAGCAAATTTATTGTGGGATATTTGAAAAGACTTCTGGTGTTGTGCAAAACTTATTGTGGAATGCTTAGAGGAAGGGCAACAAGTAGGCAAAGGGAATGAGCAAAGTGGATCAGGGAGAAAACATGGAAAATTAAGAGGATGGGTGATAAAAGTTGTTGTGTAAAGAAGATGTGGATCAGTGTGCACTTTCCTAGCCAATCCCTCTGCCTGATAACCAGTCTGGTCTTCTTATCCAGCTCTACTCCTACCTGTTTTCACCAGTGAAAGTGCTCACTGTTCTGTGTGTGTGTGAGGATAATGAACCTCAAGGTGGAGTAGCTAGAAGAGTAAGAGTTCTGGGAACCAGAACCAGAGAGACCAGGGATCTGAGAGTCAGCTACTGGAAGCACCACAAATCTCTCCCACGGCAATGGCAGAGATCTCTTTGTGTTTCATAATTTAAACATGTGGAGGAAAAGAAGATTATCAGGAGTGGTCAACATGGATTCACCAATGGGAAATCATGCTTGACCAATCTGATAGCCTTCTACGGTGGCATGATTGACTGAGCAGATGAGGGGAGAGCAGTGGACATTGTCTACCTCGACAAAGGCAAGGCTTTTGAGACCATCTCCCATAACATCCTCATAGGCAAGCTTAGGAAGTGTGGGTTAGGTGAGTGGACGGTGAAGTGGATTGAGAACTGGCTGAATGGCACAGATGTGATCACTGGTGCAGAGTCTAGTTGGAGGTCTGTAACTAGTGGTGTTCCCCAGGGGTCAGTACTGGTTCCAGTCTTGTTCGACATATTATCAGTAACCTGGATGAAGGGATAGAGTGTACCATCAACAAGTTTGCTGATGACACAAAACTGGGAGGGGTGGCTGACACGCCAGAAGGCTGTGCTGCCGTTCAGTGAGACTTGGACTGGCTGGAGGGTTGGGCAGAGAAAAACCTAATGAAATTCAACACGGGCAGGTGTAGGGTCCTGCACCTGGGGAAGAATAACCCCATGCATCAGTACAGGTTTGGGGCTGACCTCCTGGAGAGCAGCTCTGTGGAAAGGGACCTGGGAGTCCTGTTAAACAGGTTGACCATGAGGCAGCAATGTGCCCTTGTGGCCAAGAAGGCCAATGGTATCCTGGGGTGCATTAAAAAGAGGCTGAGGGAGGTCATCCTCCCCCTCTGCTCTGCCCTGGTGAGGCCACATCTGGAGTACTGTGTCCAGTTCTGGGCTTCCCAGTTCAAGAAAGACAGGGAACTACTGGAGAGACTCCAGTGGAGGGCTATGAAGATGATAAAGGGAATGGAGCACCTCTCTTGTGACAAAAGGCTGAGAGACATGGGCCTGCTTAGCCTGGAGAAGAGAAGGCTGAGAGGCAATCTCATCAATATTTGTCATTATCTAAAGGGCGGTGTCAAGAAGATGGGGCCAGACTCTTTTCAGTGGTGCCCAGTGACAGGACAAGGGGCAATGGGCACAAACTTGAACACAGGAAATTCTGTCTGTACATGAGGAAAAACTTCTTTACATTGAGGGTCCCAGAGTACTGGCACAGGCTGCCCAGAGAGGTTGTGGAGTCTCCTTCTCTGGAGATATTCAAAACCTGCCTGGATGCCATCCTGTGCAACCTGCTCTAGATGAATCTGCTTTAGCATGGGGGTTGGATTCAGTGACCTCCAGAGGTCCCTTCCAACCCCTATCATTCTGTGATTCTGTGTTTGAGTGGGCATGGGTGCGAAATCTGGTAGCAAACACTGAGTCTGATTAGCCAGCAAACACAGACAGGATCAAGGCATTTGTATCATTCACGTTTCTGTGAGTGCTGTTTGTGTACAAGTGGTGCCTGTAAGTGTGCTCTCTCTGTGTTTGCGTTAATTAGTATGTGTTTGATCACATGCATGCTCATTCTTGCTTCTGGCTGAAGTGAGGGTCTGGGGACTGCAGCAGCCTGGCTGCAGCAAGTTGGGAAGGAATCACAGCCTCCCATAAGAGCTTGGTGCCCAGCAAATTTGGATTCACTTGGATTCCCATTGACTGTCTGCAAATGTGTAACAGAGTTTGAGTCACACAAGGATACTAATTCACTATAGCCACGTTATCATTCAGTGCATCATGACAGCCAAGGCAGAAAATCATGTAGGTATCACAGTTTCGGTTCTGAAGTTCTCCAGGTGTTTCTGCTGACATTTTGCCTTCTGTGTATAGCCATAAATTCCAGACCACAGAAGAGATTAGGTCAAGTTTCCAAGCCTCCTGTGTGGCACGTGGGCACAGCTCAAACTCTACACAAGGGCTTGTACCTAAACCTCTTGACCAAATGTGTCAGAGCTATTGAAGAACAGGGCTAATGTAACACATTGCCATCTAAACTTTCTTCCTGATGGTCTCTTCTCTGGAAGTACGAAAACATGGTGAGAGGCTTTCTAAGGTTAGGAAGCAAATTGATTATGAGCTGGAGTTTTGTCTACCAACAATTTTTAATATGTAATCTTGTCATGAGTGAACTAAAGTCATTAATAATACAGTAAGCAAAATGTGCTACAGTTAACCTTAAATTATAACTTACAAAGAGCGTTCTTGCAGTTTCTGCTATGATTTATGGGCTCAGTTTATTCTATGCAAATTCATGCACAGTTTCTAATAAGAGGGAGGAGGAAAGATAAAAGAGCCCTGAATATTTTATAAGCTTTTTCCACTTACCTTAATTTAGAAATATGAAGCTGAATATGTAAGTAGAGAATAATTACCTATTACTAATCTCCCACATAGTTTATCTATTTCAGCCCTGAACATCCTGAGCAATGCAAAACATAACTGTTTTACTACCTGTTCCACTGTAAATATGATAATTAGGTATACTTCAGTGCTAGTTTTTGCTGATACATGAGAAGATAGATACTGTAATATAATCAGGCAGTGCTTCGCTATTGTTTTATATCCCTTTTAAAAATAATATACCTGCTGTTCAGTATTTCATTCATTGGACACAGTAAAGTTAACTTTTAAGAGGAGGATGTCCTAGATAAGTTCCTTGAACATGCTTTTCCAGATGCAATCCTTAAATTTTAGAAATGGTGTAACAAATTTGGGATTGCCATAGAAATCCATGCAAACAGCGGCAGCAGAACACAGTACTCTTTTCTATAGCAAAGTACTTTAGCACTCTGTACTCAGCTGAGACCCTGACTCATAAAGGAATTTGGGCACCTACGTCATGTGTTAAACAACTAATTCAACAAAGCAATATGCAAGCCACCTAGCTCTAAAACAACAGTATGCAAACCCTCTTCCAGTCTGTTCCTCCCATTCCCGACCTGCTTAGGTACAAATGATCAATTGTGAAATTTAATAAAAAAACTGATGAGCCTTGAGGTTACATATTAGATATGCCACCATCTTCATTCAACTTGGTGTCTCTCTGGAGGACAGCCATAGTCCCAAATCCTCATGCTATCAGTGAGTTTCATCCAATGACAATACAGCAGAAGGATAAAAACTGTGAGTTATATTTAACTTCCAAAAATCTGAAGGAAACTAAAGTTTTCTTTCAATGTTATTGAGTAACATTAACAGGAACTTAAATGGGGGGCCACTGATGGTATTTGAAGGCTTCCAGCAAAGAAAACCAAACTGATCATTTTACTCAATGAATAAATGCACTTTTGAATCCAAGAATTCCCATTTTTCCAGAGAACCTAACCTTAAACTAAAGATTCCCCTGGCTCATACTTCTTTTCATGTCGCCAACAATACTTTAAGAATACTTGAGTTAATCACCTATATTATTGCTCTTCAAATTATCAGGGAAAGAAAGAAGGAAGGAAAGAAGGAAGGGAGGAATGGAAGAAGGGAGGGAGGAATGGAAGAAGGGAGGAAGGGAGGAAGGGAGGAAGGGAGGAAGGGAGGAAGGAAGGAAGGGAGGAAGGAAAGAAGAAAGGAGGGAGGGCAGTACAATGAGCCAGCTTTATACTGAATTGTATTTTCCATTAGTTAGGGAACAAGCCAAAATGTTTTTCTGTTATCTCCTCTTCTAGCAATCACAATAGATTAAGATCAAATCACAAATGGCAAATAGGCACTCTCCAATCAAGGGAAAAAAGATAATTTGTTTTCCTGTAAATCACAATCTCATGTTGCATTACCACTCCCCTCTCTAGTTTATTTGCCACTCACTGTTTTTCATGTGCTTGCATATCTAAAACATAATAACACCGAGAACTATCTCCCAGGTGAAACTTAGGTATGCGGTAGTCTTTAGCTTTTGTTAGGATCCTAAAGGACCAATAGTTGTCTTTTCCAGTTTGAGTCGTATGGCCATAGGTAGTTTTGTTTGCCACACCTAGCTCAAGACATCTATTCTGTGATGTTTCCTGATGTTTGGACCCTGCCTAAAACCTGATAGGATCCTCAAGGTGGATTTTTTCTTGCACTTTTATCTCTGAATCTGGAGCCAAAACTGTTTGTCTAAACATGGCCACTGAAGCTGGCTTCACTCAAAGGCCAACAAGGAACATCTGGATCACAACCAATGCAATTTTATTCAGGAAATCCCAGGAAACCCCAGTTTGGAACTGCATTGTCTGTGATGTGTCCAAAAAACTGGCACCTATCTCATCGTCACAAGTATTCAGACTACCAGGTGTCCAGTTCATTCTGTGAAGATGCAGTATTAAATTTTGAGAATACCATCTCGCTTGCTCTTAATGCATCTGCTCTGGTTATCTTTTGTTTGAGGGCGAAGAATATATTTCAGATTTGAGTCTTGAGTGAAATTTGAGGGGGGAAAAATAACCTGACAAAATCAAAACTATAAGATTATTCCATACTCAGAGTTCACTGGGATCCTTCTAGATGATTTTTGTTGAGTGACAGCTATAGCCAGTTGGTGATCGGCAGCTTTTCCCTGTGGCAAATTCATGTTTCACTGGACAGCTTACCTGTTATTGAAATTTTCCACTGATAACAGAACCCAACCAGTTATCCTGGATATTTTATTTGTGCCTTAACTGGAGGGTGAAAAAAAGAAAAAAAATAAATTAGCCTCTACCTCTTCAGTGACATGCAAAGCTGTTTCTTTTTCCACTGGGGAGCAGCAAAAGTGGCTTGGAGTAAAGAAACCCAACTTCTTTGGCTTCATCTCCCTTCTCAGGACTTATGAGAGTGACCCTGCAAGGTATTAGATGCTCTTTTCCTAGCAGGCTCTAATCACAGCTGAATAACAATTCCTTCCATCTGACTTTTGGCAGCTAACTGAGCTACCTAAGTTATCAACTTACTTGCCCTCTGGCTTTTACTATAGTTGGTGGAAAGAAATAATCATCTCTAGATATCAGATTCTTATGTTCCACTTTTAACTCCTAAAGCAAAAAATGATACTCACTTGGTTTATAATTTTAACCTTAGTTAATAGTATAATTAACAGAATGAGAATCAATATAGAACTTGAAAATGGATTCCTAATTCTTAACTCCCCTATAAGGTGTGTAATTACATTTGTGCAAAATGACCGATGAGTCATCTCAGTTGAAACACCAGCAGGAAACTGGCGTAACACTAGTATACTTTGTGAATTCAGTGGAAGACTTCTTAAACAGCAACCTTTACCAGAGTCCATGCTTTTTTGAAGGCTACAAAAGCTTTAAGTCATTTATCAGTTGTTTTACTCAGGGCTGTCACAGAGGCTGATGTGCTTTTTCTCTCTATCCTTCTTCTGTTCAGGAATGTTTGCCCAGTAACATCCTAGAGATTTCACCTTTTGTCCAAACTTCCCAGACATGTAGAAGTGCTCAAAATGGCTACAGAACACCTGAAAGCATCTAACTTCTTATGCTTTCTGGATAACCACAGGCTGAAATTGGTAGCTTTAGCTGCAGGCCACTGGGAATACTCACTGAAGTCACCTGGGAACGTTGGCTATTAGTACCAGTTACTGTCATGGTGTCCCTGACATGCTCTTGAGCACTCTCTGGAAGAGTGCTTGGTCTCATGGGCCGAGAACAAGGGAGCACGCTGAGAGCTGACCTGAGTGGGCAATCATGGGCCGTACTCACATTTTGTGGGGTTTGTTAATACAGAGCTAGTCTAAGCAGCTCAGGGGTTGAACTTACTGGGCACTCCTGCTTACACAGAAACCTTGCCTATCTCCTTTTCCAAAGATTCTTCATTAAAGGACAAATTCAAAATGTCTCAGTTTGCATGCAATGAAAACATATTTGGAAATCATGACAATCATACATAAATATGTGTACATCTATGTTGTCACTGATAGCCTTTAGCCTATCTTATGTCTTCCTGATGAAGGTGTCAGCGCTTGCCATGTCTCAGGTTCCATTCCAAGAGATGGTAATAAAGGAGAAGCTGGTAAACAAGGGCAAGCATGCCAGGTGCTAAGAACTTTGCTGGAGATTTAAAAGACAGTAATTTCTGACTGGAGAGGAGCCAACATCTTACAGGATCAGACCCATCAGTCACAGGAAGAGAGGTGGGAGAAGACCTCAACTTACTGCATTGATTGACAACAACTGGAGAAAGAACAAACAAACAAGCTTATTAGCACTGGTTTTATGGTGGGAAATTTGTATAACCTGAAATCTTAGATGAGTGGAACACAATGAATCTCTCTCTCTCTCTCTGTGTCTTACACTCAAGCATGCACACATACCTTCACTCTTTTTTCTTTTTTCTTCTTTCTTCCTAAGATGTAACTGCTCTGGGAGAAGGAAGATTGCATTTCTTCAACGACTGCATTGTTTATAAGAAGCTGTCGGTATTGATCAGTGGTTAAGGCCAGCAGAAAAAAAAACGGTTTACACTTTCCATTTTAAATGTGCGAAGACTAAATAATCTAACAAACAGTACTGGAGAGCAGCTCCCTCCCACTAGCATTTCTTTCATTGCTTCATATGTGTTTGAGTATTATACATCTCCCAAAGGAAATCCAGCAACTGGATCTCCAAACCACAGTGGGTGGTAACTCCTTCTCTTTCCCACTGTTACCCTAGCCTCGTGATCATATCTCTGCAATAATCATAAGACACAACAAATTTTGTTGCCTTAAATGTTTACCTTGTATGAAGTGAGGACAGGAGTGGTAACATAATGTGCATGTGCATAGGAAGTAGGTGGGAAGTAGAAATTCCACATTTGGGTTTTTGGTTTTGTTTTTTTTCATTCTGGCTGGAGATAAAGGGGGTAATACTTGTTTCATTTCCTTTCATTTCAAAACAAGCTTCATATTCTTTTTTGATTTAGTCCACTTCTGAGAAGTTAAATTAAGAAAATTTTGGTCAAATCTCAATAGTTTTATGATGTTTTGATCTGAAAGAACTTCAATTTTATTTTTTTTTTTCTGCCAGAGGAAAGCCAGTCAAAAATGGTGTTTTGGCTTTACTCCAAACTTACATTTTTAGCTCTGTCTTGGGTCATAATGTAGAAAGGGGATTTTCTGGCATGCTGGTATTGTCATCTAAAGTATACCTTTCACTAATGCCAAAATAACAACGAAAGATCACACATTTAAGAAGCGCAAACACTGCATGTATCTTCTGGAGCACCAAATTTTGCAAAACAGTGTTTGAGCTGCTCAATTGAATTTGTGTGCATGAAAGCTAGTGTATACCACAGGGAGTTCATCTTTTTGATTTTCCTGGCTTATTCTTATTACAACTGATCCAAAATTGGAACTTTTTGAATGACTGAATGCACTGGGGAGTGTTGAACATAAATGTGGCTAATGAAAAGATTTGCTAGCCATAGCAATTCCAAACTCAGAGAGAATTCAAGGGGATAATTTATCTGCTGATTCTCCATAGGTTTTTTGAGTATTTCAATGTAAAAAGAACAAAAAGAAAGCAGTTTTTGAAACCAAATGGGTGCAGCAGGCAGGGCTCATATATGAATTTCTGTGGGAATAAGAAATAAAGTTATTCTTCAAGGGTTAAAATGCCACTGGCCCGTTCCCCAGACACCAAGAGACACCATTTAATTTTCCCAACTACATAAACAGGATGAGGGGGGGAAGAAAAGAAAAGGAACCTACATTAAACAAAGCCACTGCTAGGAGGGAAATGAGAATGCCAAGTAAATGGTGGGTATAGATGGTACCTGCCAACCAGTCAAGCTGTTTGACAGCACTCCTCGGTGGACCCGAGGGGGGAATTCGTAACGCAAGAAAGAAGGGCTAGCAATACCTTCTAGGGCCTTTATGAGGCTTACTATCGATCACAATCCTTTGTTGTCAAGGAAAAAGGTAAAAGAATATCTAGATAAATTGGAATTGACAAAGCTAGGCAACTTAGAGAGAGAAATCTCTTGAGTCGTCTGTAACCAGAGAAGAGATATTGAAAGTGATACAATCAATGTAGTCCAGGAAGGCTCTGGGGAAAAATGACTTTACCCATCAAGTAACCATAGTTGGAGGCATGTGGCTGGTATCAGTTTATTTTGGATGATGTGCACACTGATGGTTCTATCCCTTCTACATTTCATGCTATAATTTCAGGATTTATTTGGGATCAAATGGAGACCATCTGAATAACTTACACAATTCTACAGTCCCTTTCAGTTCTAGGGGATGGAGCAGTGTTTTCAGCATTAGGAGAGAGATCTAACTTTGTATGGGACAGATGTAAAATAGAGGAAAAGGGAAAATGGGATTACTCTATGTCATCCATTAATTTGTTCCTCCAGAGGAACAAAGAAAGATTGAGGATACCCAAAGAGTACAGATGCCTTAAGAAACAGCTCTTAAAAAGACAGGTGAGAAGAAACGTGTAACTTAAAAGCCACTGAAAGAAAAGGAAGACAAAACATAAACAGAAGCTGCACTGAGGCAGGCTAATGAATTCGCAGAGCACAAAGTACTAGAATAAGGAAGGAAAATCTGCATTTTCCACCAGCCTTGAGTCGTTATCCTTTATCTATAAATGAGGCTAATCTCCCTAGCCTATTCTGTGGACATTGGTGAGAGACACATTTGTCTGGAGACGAGTTTACAGCCAGATTTTAATCTAGATCCTTTCTGGATCTCTGGTGTCTCTAAATTGACAATTTTTCATTTGTTATAAAGGGATCATAAGGAATTTAGCTTGGTAACTTAGCTGGAAAAATAAAGAGATTCTAGCTGTATAGAAGTACTGCAATTGAGCCACAGTCGAAGACACATTTTAGGAGTAGAATGAAACATTCCTTTTCTTCAAATGTGCATAGGCCATACAGAACAGTAGGCTAAAAAAGTAGATTTGTTTAATTTTTGTGAGTTGTTTGAGCTTGTGAAGGTAGCTTTGGAAATCTCATATGCAATATGATTTCGATAGATTTTATGATATTTCAGTAGATTTCACAATACGTACACAGCTTTCCCCTGTGTTGTAATGATAGCCCTTTTCTATATATCAGCTGTGGTTTTCAAAAGCAAATTCAGGTAGTATTCAGTCTTAAGCATGGATTGAATGTAGTATGGCGTCCCTTTTCAACAAGATCTCAACTTTACTGACAGGTAAAAAATGATATGCAAGCAATCTAAGTTTGAACAGTAAATAATGACAATAAAATGCATCCAGGCATCTTCTGGGCATATTTAAAAGTGGACCAGAGGAGTCCCCAACCTTCCAAGAAATCCTGTGATCCTGTAACTGTCAAATAAATGATTCTGTCTACTGACACCCATTACTCCAGGTGAACCGAACCCTCCACAGGAAAAGATCTCGATTGTTGGCTGTTGGCCAAGGAGAAAAAAGTGACAAAATGGTCAAGGGCTCATCTGTATGTCAGTTCCTGCAACAGTCTGGGGCACAGATACATTTTGACTTGGGGTCACCTCTGGATTCATCTCCCTTTAATGTGAATGTCTCCAAAGACATGGAGATGTCCATCTCTTTCCATCAGTTACAGAAGCAGCTTAGGGTGTCCATTTACCTACCTAAAAAACTCAGTTATACACTTAAAATCAGATGAGAAGAATCCAAGCCTTTACTCATATGAACTCTGGTATATTAAAATCAAGTTAACTCTCCCAACCTCAGTTCACCCTGCCACAGCTCCCAGCCACTCTGAGTTTCACACACAGTACTGAGTGCTTACAAGGGGGAAAGGGGGAATTACTGTAAATAAAAGAAACAATGGGCAGGGCGAATCTTCAGGTTTTCTCTCTCTCTCTCTTTTTTTTTTTTTTTTTTTTTTAAATTGTATTTATTTGTTTCCCTGGGAAGGAAGCTGACAATATTATTTCAAATCTTTTTTTCAGCAATGCTGTGACAGCCAAGTCAAGACCTCTAACACTTGCAAGAAGGAGTATGCACATATGCTTCTGAGTCTAGATCTAGTTATCTGTGTCCATGTGAGGGTTCACCCATGTCAATCTGAAGGCAAGGATCAGGGCACTGGGACTGGTACAATTTCAGGAGAATACACAGATCTGCACATAACTTTATGCTGAAAGGTACAAAATTATAGCTTCATTGGAAGAACTGCAATGCCTAGCATGGCCCTTAGGGCATAAAACCCTGCTGTATCAAATGATACAGCCTCACATGTGAATATAAGGACCATAATATTGAAGGTTTTACATATTTAATTTCCTGGCAGAGACCAAGCTGCAGTGATTTAAGCACTTGTTTGCCTTATCCAGGGCCATTTGCCTATGCTGCTTTTATCACCAATGATGATATACTAAAACCTTTTGTTTGTGGGGGTACAAAATAAGAACTTATCTCCTAATAGCAGCAGTTTTGCTATGTTTATGTCAGCACTGCAGTACATGAGGACTGGCATGTCTCTGCTGATTTAAATTCTCCTGAATACAAGCCTTCCAGAGCTGTAAATAGAGAGAGGTTAAGGCCAGATCTTCCAGCTCAGATGAAGTTGCTTCATCGTTTATTATTGTTCAGTTACAATCAAATTATTGATGTTCTCAACATCGCTGGGGCTACTGCATGATGCAAACCACATGAGTGAGATAGGGGGAAACAAAGAAGAGAAAAATAATAATGTAGAGAAGAATAGAGCTCTTAGTACTTGCATACACAATCATATGGGAAATAAAGCCCAGAATGGTGCGGCAAAACTATGCTTATTTTTTTATCTTCCCCCTTCTTCATGCATGATTTGAAAGTTCTTTGCATGGGAGAAGAGAAAAAATAAAGTTAAACATTCTCAGGAATGTTGAGATGTCAAAGTGCAGCTTTTTTCCCTTAAGCATATAAAATATTAAGAATGCTCAGCAAAAGCCAATAGGGAAGCTGCTTAGATAAGAAGATGAAAAATTAATTTTAATGCACAGAAGACTAAGTAATACACTTATTTCACAACCTAAATCAATTTTAATATTTTAGTATTTAAAAGTAGTGTCTCTCCAATGATATTTTAAAAGCTGCTTGTGTCTCTTTTTACTAACACTCTAAGCTGTTCTATTTCTCTCTTTGCCTTCCTTGCTCTCATTCTTTCTTTCCAATATGAATAAGAGACTGCCTTAGATGCATTTTCTTCTTGGTTACTATCAGTATAGGGTGATTAATGGATTCCTCTCTTTCATGGTGTGGTATTCCTTCACTACACTTCTCACATTTGAGAATAGAAGGTTCTTGCAAATAAATAGAGGCCAAACTCAGCGCACTGAAAACACTCATCTTCAACAAGAGCCCAGCTAAGTTGCAGTGGAAGATTGCACAGACATAGCCAGAGTACTTCTCAATTAATTACTTTGAAAAAGTAACCCATAGGAGCCAAGGTTTCAGTGCAGACTGCAAAAATGCAACCAGGAACTCAAGTGAAGATAAATGTGTTTAGGCCAAGCACCTCCATGGCTTTGCAACTGTATTATTGTTACTGTCTGAATTATGCAGTTTAAATCTATATCATGTATATCTGCATGGGTGACTTGTCCCATTAGAATACAATATAGACATACTTGGAGAGGAAATCTTTATTTTCCAATTAAAACAAAAACAAAAGCAAAGAAGATAGTGGAGAAAAAAAAAAGGAAAAGAGATCTTGTTTTACATATTGATAATTGTGTCCAGAAATGACCCTAGGAAAAAGGAAAACCAACTTTAAAAACAAATTTGAAATCTACAAGTTCTGTGCTGATTTCCAGGTCGATCTGTAAAGATCAAGGAATATTCTTTTACTTCTAACACTGCTTCTATTGGGTGTCTGGGAAAAGGTACTTATTATAGTCATTAACTGCTCAGCTATCAGTGAAAGAGGGTAACTTGTCTGCCTTATACCTCGATTTAGGCATCTATCTCCACCACTGCATACCTGACTCATTTTGTAACAGAGCTAGTGATAGGCAAGTCATTTCCCCTGCATTTCCCTCCATAATTTTATTTGAAAGCAGCACAAATTTAGGTTGATGTGAAGAGAGAACTCTGAAACTATGTTCCTCTTCAGTAAAGAAATACTCTATTTGTGCCTAATAATCTTAGACATAACTGGATAATATATAAACAGAACACTGCACATTAGAAAAATGGCCATGTGTGCTGTAGACAAACATACCAGCCTTTATGATCACATTTTCCTCTTCATTATACTAGATTTCCTAATTATCATATCATCATAGCACTTAAGAAAAGAAAAGATTGACTAAATACTATCTGTAATGTTATGGCAGAGAGGGCTGGTTTTTTCGTTTTTTTCTTTGTTTTAAATATTTTTTTTTTTTAAGCTGCATTCAAAACAGCTATGGAATTCAGAGTGATATTCAATCAGAGAGAGATTTAGGAAAGTACAAATATTTCTGATGGTATGCGCAACTTCTTTAAAAAAAGTAGCAGTATGACTGACTGTGAGCATTTGCACAGGAAAGAGCTCTTACACGTTCAAAGGTGTAGAACAAGTGAAAGCACTCTACAATAGCAGCACACAGGAGCTCCCAAATATCATCTAGTCTACCATGATTTCCTTTTCCTTCTTGACACATTCTCATCAAAATAGGAAGTCCATTTACAAACACCATCCAAGTTTTTGTTTAATTAAATGTTTAATAGGCAATGATACTTCTAGAATCTGCCAAATTATTCTAACTAAAGAATGATAACTGAAACACAGCCCAAATATTTCTTCTTATGAGCACTTTATAGTCATTTAAGATCAGTCTCATTATTCTTTTGTATACTTGCAAGTTTTTATTACAACAGTCTTTTTTTTCATCACCTGCATAATTTCTAACATTTTTCTTTGTTTATTGTAGACGTCTTTCTTTCCTTCTTTCTTTCTTTTTTCTTTCTTCCTTTCTTTTCCTTTTTTCTTTTTTCTTTCTTTTTTCTTTTTGTCTTTTTCTTCTGTTATTAAGGTGCCTGAGCCTATTTGTGACGTTGTAAGAATGATCTCCTTAATGAGGCAGCTGTTTATGAAACATAGCTCTCTGGAGTGTTATTATCACATGAACTCTGGTAAAAATGTATCTCTGCTCCAGAGAGCGTAGTTCAGACACATGCGAGATGGATATGTGAGGAGTCACGCTAGAGATAAAATGTTCTGCTGAAAAATATTTGTTTGTTTGCATCCTTTTCCTTTGAAAAATGAGTTTTCATTGTACTCAAACTTACATGTAGGGACTGTCCATTTTGATGATCTTTCTGATTTTGGAAAGCAATCGTATGGAACAGAATAAAATATTTCCTTTGAAATCTCAATTCAGACCTTACCCTTTTCTTTTGAATTGGTATTTGAATTAAAGTAGAATTTGAGTGGCATTTCAATTTATGATAGTTTGATACAAAATTTATGCTTCACATCAACTTTTCAAAATGAAACATTTCATTTCAAATGAATGTTTTGATTCAGTGTTTCATTTTAACCTGTCAAAACATTTTGTTTTAATTGAAAAAAAATAAAATAAAGCTACTTCACCCTTCTGTATCCATTTCTTTCTGAAACTTAGTTTTTTATCATTCCAACCTGGTGTATTTGTCAAAAACAGTTGTAACAGAATTTTCAAACACACACAAATGCTATTTTAACTAATACAATTCCTAAAATTAAATGAATGAAATTGCTATCAAATTCTGAAGAGAAATTTAGTTTGCTCAAAAAATGCCTTAATATAACTACATCATGATGAAGTGGATTTTAGAATTCTACATGATCTTAAAACATTGTGAAAAAATCCTTCAAATTTTTTGTAAAATAAGTGAATTTAAAAATAAGTATAATTATTATAATGAAGTGAATTATTTGCATAACTTATAAACTGGAAAAACTAAATAGTTAGGATTGAATTAGAAGCCAAGAGGGTTTAAGTTTTAGTACTAATATTATTTATGTACCTATTGAAGTCTGAATGCCATTACAATTGGTATTTTTGTAAATCTCCTCCAATTCTACGTACAATTTAGAACTGGTTTTTTTAGAAAGATGGAAAAGATATTTTTGTTACTTTTTTTTTCTTTAAGCATAAGGTTTCATTGTTTTCTCCCAGTTTGTAATTAACTTTTTTAAGAGCAGTTTCATGTAAGAGTTCCCCAACAAAATAACCACACTTTGAAAATAACAAATCAAAAAGAAAGCCAATGCTATCATACTTGTATGAGCAGAGGCAGTAGGAATTATTTTTGTTATTAGTCAAACCATTTGCTCATCTTCCAATAGCAGTGTCTCTAAGATAGGATTAACTTTAGGTCACAGTCCTATTTGCAAACTATGTAACTGGAGAAATGATATAACATCTAGTACAGAAAAATAAAAACAAAATAACCCTTATTCCTGTTTATCCTTTTTTTCCAGCTGCTTTGCTTACATTCTTCATAAGGGGGCCTAATGCTGCCCTACATACATATTGTGGGCAATATTTTGTACATGAACTATAGTAATTGATAACTAAATGTTGCCCAGATAAAACCCAAACCTATTAAAATATTTACAAATCTTAGCAGAAATAAATATGCATAATAGACCTCATCCTATTCTGACAACCATTTTGAGAAGCTCTTTTCTATTTGCACAATGAATTAATGCAATTATTGTTCATTCTGCTGTAAGCCCCAGAGGCTCCATTATGTTACGTAGTCTAGAAGGGCGCATAAAAATACACTACTTGTCTTGAAAACTTTACGGTATGCATAGGGGGGAAGTAGTAGAAAAAAAAGATACTGCAGTTAAGGACAACAAAAAAAGTTTCTATAAATACATTAAAAATAAAAGGAGGACTAAAGGTAATCTCTGTCCTTTAGAAGACAGGGGTGGAAACATAGTCACCAAGGATGAGGAAAAGGCTGATGTACTTAATGTCTTCTTTGCCTCAGTCTTTAAGAGTAAGACCAGTTGTTCCCTGAGTACACAGCCCCCTGTCCTAGTAGACGGGGGCAGGGAGCAGAATGAAGCCCCCATAATCCACAGGGAAATGGTGAGTGGCCTGCTGCAGCACATAGTCATATGCAAGTCTATGGGACCAGATGGGATCCACCCAAGGGTACGGAGGGAGCTGGCAGAAGAGCTCACTAAGCCACTTTCCATCATTTATCAGCAGTCCTGGCTAACTGGGGAGGTCCCAGGTGACTGGAGGTTAGTAAATGTGACACCCATGCACAAGAAGGACCGGAAAGAGGATCCAGGGAACTACAGACCTGTCAGTCTGACCTCAGTGCCTGGGAAGGTTATGGAGCAGATCATCCTGAGTGCCATTACACAGCATGTACAGGACAAGCAGGTGACCAGGCCCAGTCAGTGTGGGTTCATGAAAGGCATGCCCTGCTTGACTAACCTGATCTTCTATGACAAGGTGACCCTCTTAGTGAATGAGATAAAAGCTGTGGATGTTGTTTACCTGGACTTCAGTAAAGCCTTCGACACTGTTTCCCACAGTATTCTCCTGGAGAAACTGGTTGCTCATGGGTAGCATCGGTGTACTCTTTGCTGGGTAAAAAACTGGCTGGAGGGCCATGCCCAGAGAGTGGTGGTGAATGGAGTTAAATCTAATTGATGGCCAGTCACAAATGCTGTTCCCCAGGGGTCAGTACTGGGGCTGGTTGTCTTTAACTTCTTTATCAACGACCTGAATGAGGGGATCAAGTGCACCCTCAGTAAGTTTGCAGACTACACCAAGTTAGGCACGAGGGTCTATCTGCTTGAGGGTAGGGTGGCTCTACAGAGACACCTGGACAGGTTGAATCAATGGGCCGAGGCAAATGATATGAGGTCCAGCAAGGCTGGGTCTTGCACTTAGGTCATAAGAAACCCATGCAGTGCTACGGGCCTGGGGAGTAATGGCTGGAAAGCTGCTTGATGGAAAAGGACCTGGGGGTGTGGGTTGACAGCTGGCTGAATATGAGTCAGCAGGGTGCCCAGGTGGCCAAGAAGGCCAATGGTGTCCTGGCCTGTATCAGGAATCATGTGGTGAGCAGGACTAGGGAAGTGGTTGTCCCACTGTACTCATGGGGGGGGACAACCTCACCTGCACACTGGTGAGGTACCACCTTGAGTACTGTGTTCAGTTTTGGGCGCTCACTACAAGAAAGATGTTGAGGTGGTGGAGTGTGTCCAGAGAAGGGCAACGAAGCTGGTGAGGGGTCTGGAGCACAAGTTTTATGATGAGAGGCTGAGGGAACTGGGGTTTTTTAGCCTGGAGAAAAGGAGGCTCAGGGGAGACCTTATTGCTCTCTACAGCTATCTGAAAGGAGGTTGTAGCGAGGTGGGGGGTCAGTCTCTTCTCCCAACTAACAAGCGATAGAGGAGATAAACAAGAGGAAATGACCTCAAGTTACACCAGGGGAGGTTTAGGACGGCTATTAGGAAAAATTTCTTCACCAAAAGGGTTGTCAAGCATTGGAACAGGCTGCCCAGGGAAGTGGTGGAATCGTCATCCCTGGAGATATTTAAAAGACAGGTAGACATGGTGCTGAGGGACATGGTTTAGTGGTGGTTTTGGCAGCGTTACCTTGATGGTTGGACTTGATGATCTTCAAGGTCCCGTCCAACCTAGACAATTCTATGATTCTATGAAACTTTAAGACCAATGAAAAAGTGTACAAAAAGTGAACTGATATTCTCACGGTTGCATAGAAGATCTTTGGAACGCCAAAGAGAAAACGAAGGTTTACTTTCCTTGGTACAGTCTTCAGGCCCAATACCACAGCTCATTACTTAAGGAAAAATTAAGAAATGAGATTTCATTAACATTTTCCTTGTTTTTAAACTAGGGAGAGAGTGGCTGACTTCCCAGGCCAGGTGGGGCAGGTGATGTTGAGCACAGGTTGTTGCCTCTGCTACTCACCTTTTTTAGTCCTATGAGCAGGTTTAGCACTTGAGAAACTAATTCTCTGCAGAGCCCAGCCTGAGGGCAAGCTGACATACACACAAGATGAAGACCACGGGTAATGCAGGAATGAACTGACTTGACCAACTCACCCTAGAGACCTTCATTTGCTCCACCAAACCTTTACACACATGTAACTGCAGCGCCTATATTAGGAGATTGTTTTTCTAGACTACCTGTTCAACAAATGTAGAGAGAGGTGTCACTGGATGCCAATTAAACCCTCTAGAAGGTCTCATGTGCTATAATATAACGCCATTCCTGGCCTCTAAAACTGCACATAACATCTAGAGATTAAGGTGCAAATAGGCTCACTACAGGTAAGTCTATTAACAGATGGAATAGCTTTAGCCTAGAGTAACTTGATATTGTTGAAAACAGTACTAGATCTCCATTAATATCAACACAGGTTGGATTTTGGCTTTCATTAAAAAAAGAATGTTTTTATATCTATGTATTATTCATCAAAAATGAGTACAGGGCATTTTTCTTGCACAAAATTTGTGTTGATATCAAAACATACAGAAGGATGTAATGCTAAGTGTTTCAATAAACTCAAAATATGACATTAAAGGTTTTGGGTTTCTTAAGGGTTTTTTATGTTATTCACTGAAAGACAAAAGTTAAACACCAAAGGAACCACTTTGCCATAATTTAAACAGAGCCTTTAGTTTGGCCGGAGACTAAACATTTTTGAAATTAATTGCAGGAAAACTGTTTCAATAAAACATTTTTTTTCTAATCTGGAACAGGTAGAAATACAAGAAAATGGTCATATTTCTTGCAAAAAAGGTATTCTGATCTTACTTCAGTCTTGTCCTCCAGATGTGTGAATCTTTTTTTTGGGTGGTGTTGTTGTTATTCCAGGCCAGTACTTTCAAGCTGTTTCTTTACTGTATAAAGCAACTACTGAAATAAATCCAGGAAGATTTTATACAATCTACATACACAAATTACTGTGCTCCTCACTCTCTTCATTGTTCCTTCTAGTCCTTCTTCTGCCTCCGCGTAATTTGCTGCTCTTGTAGCCTCTTATGAAACCTGCCCAACACTAATTTTTAGTAAAAAGTTCTCTAAATTAATCACACACAATTAGTCAGTTCTGTTTCCCCTAGAATTTCACCAAAGGGGGAAAAAATAAAGAAAAAAGAGATAGTTTCATATTGCCTTTTTTTGTTTGTTTCTTTTGTTCTTTTTCATCTCTTTTTTTTCATGCAGCTTATTTTGACTGGTAAGAGCGAAACATTCTCCAACTACTGTATTCTTTAAATGATGCCTTTTTGTATTTTAACTGATACAATTTTCAGTATGTTCTTTAAGTCAAAATGGAAGGATTATTTATTTATTTAGTGTTTTATTTATTTTATAGAATGGTGCTTGAGAAGGTCAGAACATTCAATTACAGCAAAGGCTGGTAAAGCCTCCGTGGACAGGGCATCATTACTGGAGTTTTTACTGCAATCCAGCTGTCAGCTCCTGAGTGTAATTTCCTCCTTTCTGCTGCATGCAGAGAATTTGTGGAGATAGAGGGATATTTTTAAAACATTATCTTCTTTACCATATACTGCAGAAATCAACCTCCTCAGCCTTCCTCCACTCCCTAGTGAAGGAGAAGTTGAGCTCTCCCTTTCTGTCCCATGCAACATATAATGGGGCATGCCCCACTGAATGGCATGTGATGGAAATGGGCTCCCACAGCGCACCGGATTAAATCAGGTACAATAATCTCTGACTGCAGCACTGCAGTTTGTTTCTGATGGTCTTTATTTAGCACACGAGATGAAGAAACATGAAACTTGTGCATTCTTGATCTGGCCTTGTAAATAGTGCAAGAATTGGAAGAAAAAATTAAAATAACTTCCGCAAATAAAATTTATCTTCCATTGGGGAAAAACTCCACTTATTCTTCAGAGTGAGATTGTGCTTCCAGACTAAGACATTCAAGCTCAGTTGTCTACACAGAAGGTGGGCGTCTAAGCTTTTGTTACAGTTCCTGAAAGGTCTCATCAATGCAGGCATCAATTCTGTTTAACTACACGTGTATCCAGTAACATTTGAGATGTGTTGGGGTATCAGAGCTATCCACACAAGACTGGTAGATATGATGTGGGACTGTGGGATAGCCTTGGCTTTTCGCACCATTAGTTGAAGACCAGATAAGGGTGCCTTAGGGTGTCATGGTTGTTTCTATGACCTGTGTTTTAAAAGATGAAGCAATTCCACTGAATGTACTATTTAGAACTCCGCTGAAAACTCTAGCTCACATGTAGGTACTTATGAGGTGTCTCGGTTTGTTTTAAGCTGTGAATTGAACCTCGCCCCTGTAAAAGAAGCATGTCAT
Source organism: Pluvialis apricaria (assembly GCA_017639485.1). NCBI lineage: Eukaryota > Metazoa > Chordata > Aves > Charadriiformes > Charadriidae > Pluvialis > Pluvialis apricaria. Next base: position 8,477,183 of record CM030044.1, on the reverse strand, counting down.
GTTTATAATCAGTAGGAAGTTTACACATCTTTCAATGGTGAGTCAAAACTAAGACTAAGGAATCATTCCCTGGAGGTGATGTTGTCTAGGAAGCTACCTAGTTACATGGGTTTTAGCTTAGCTAACTTGTTAGATGCCTACGTTCTGGAAGGATGAACACAGGTGATTGTGGCTGGGGAAAAAAAACCCAACCAAACAGAAACTTGTTAGTGCAGAGATGGTTTCCATTATCATCTGAACTAGCTGGCTGGCTGTAAAGCGTCTGCCAAGACCAGTGAGTACAGCAGTTCTGAAATGAAGCTGAGGCCATTTTTGGCCTGCTGCCCATTTGAATCAAGCCGAGCTGAACTGGAACCTAGCGTAACCTAGCATCTGGTGGTGGTTTATGGCAGTAGGTCTCACACAGCTTGCAGATATCCAAAGTACAGGAAGGCTATGCATTGGGTGGAAAGGATTAAGCACAAAAATAGAGTGTTTCACCAGCTAAATCTCTGTTGCTAAGGAGATCTTTCTGTGCTGATCTCTACCAGTGTGCCACTGCTCCCATTTTTTCCAGTGTCATCTTATTTTTAAAAGATGTTTGTGCTAAAGTCTTTCAGCGTTGTGTCTTAATGCCATCTTTATCAGAGACAAAACAGAAAATGAGACAACCTTTGTGGCCATTCTTATAGTGATAGTTTATAACCCAAAGTTACTGCCTTGGATTTAAGAATTAGCTTTCTCCTGAGCATTCCCTCTTATCTCCTATTCCTTATTCCTCCTATCTCTTTCAGGTACAACCCAACTTAATTGATGGCCAATGGCCTAGAGAACACATGATATGGATTGTGACACTGTACATCGGATAGGACGAAAGAATTAATTATTGCTCCACCAGAGTCAACTCCTTACATTTATAGTGGTTGCAACCAACCTATTTAAAAGAAATAATTAAACATGTAAGAAACATGTTAAATCACTGAATTTCCACTAGGCACTAATGTAGTGCAAACTATCCATGCAAATAGATATTTGGGCAAATTGTCTGCTGGTCCAGCTTCATTGGCTTTAATCAGTAAAGAACTCAGCTGAGGGTTCCCAAGGGAAGATGTTGGATTTTAAACTGATGCTGTGTTTGAGTTTGGCCAAGAAACCATGATGAATTAAATCTATACCCAAACATACTGAGGATTTTCTCAGTTCTTCATATGTCTGTGCATTACAGGCCATTTCCCTTAAAAAAATAAATTGCTGCAAAATATTTTTGCTTCCCTATTTCCACATTCTGAACTCATGGAAATGTCCATTTGTTAATGTTTAAATAGAATTATTTGGGGTGGGATGCCCAGTAGTGGGGAAACATTATGTTGGGAGGAAGGAATGTGAAATATAAAACCATCCTTTCCTTCCCCATGAATGAACAAAAAGCCTTACTCTGCCTCTCACTTCCTTCTCCATGCCGCCCCCAAAAAATGAAACAAAACAAGAAACTATTAATATATAGGGAGAATTTTCCTTCACTAATGATATTCAATTGTTCTAAGAAGAAAAAAAATGGTACTAAGTATAATGAGATGCCAAATACAAAAAAGCCATGCTGCTCATCTCTAAGCCCTTCTGTTCCTTGAAGTGAAAACTCATTTTAAGAAGATTATGCTGCATATATTAGAAGATGGGCTGATATTCTGCATTCATACTCTACTGGGGCTTTGGCAGTAAAAGAGAGAGAGGAAGAGAAGGAAAACAACAAAGCTAAAAAACAACATTTGTTCCTATTTACCTAATATACTAATATGAGGCATAAGTCTCTTTTCATTCATTTAGACTTGAATATATATATAATCTGATGGATTCTTCAGTTGAAAAGGAGTCATATAGTATTTTTGATTAGCAAGGAGGCTACAGAGGGGAATAAGGTAGTATTTGAATGAATTCCAAATTCAACATGAGCTACACAATATTCCCAGTTTCAGGGAAACAAAAACTGAAAAAAATTCCTTTGATTAGAAGAGAAGGGCTCAGATTCCCCACAAAATACTTCCAGAGTTGTAAAAACGTAAGAAGGTTTAATTCCTTTACTGCATGAGGGGCAGGGAATATATCTCCAAAGAATGAGCAGCTGAATGCGAGTTCCTTAATGAATTTGTAATGAACAAAGCCTTTTCAATTCATACCCAAGGAAGATATTGCTGGGGTTGGTGTTGAAATTTTAAATAAGAAATTGTGTGTCTGTTCTCCCCCTTAATTATCTCTCAACAATATTTTTGCCATGGGAATTGACTATAAGTTTTCAATCTAATGATTTGTTTAAGGTAGAAAACTGGACAAGTAAGATTTTTGGTTAATTTTTGAATGTTTATTATGTCAGTTTAGGACTAATTTAGCTATCTGCAGTTGCAAATGCAAGACTTGCTGTGTCCAGTTCTCTCTCCTAGACCCATCTAATTTATTTTTCAAAAGGAATTAATACAAAATTATGTTACTGACCTCATGTTATATTGAACTCATATTATGTTAAGGTCCTGCTGTGAGTGAAGGGTTGGGCCAGGTGACCTCCCACCCCTCTAACATAAATTATTCTGCTTGTTTGGCAGTTATTTCATCCAAAGACTTGTCACCTATTTTATTTCATTTTATTATTTCTTTTCCTTTCATTTCATTAGCGTCAGTAGCAGCATTCTGGGAAGAAATAAGAGCCTGATCCTGAATCATTAAATTTTGAATGATTTTTGCACTGTGCATGAGAGGAATTAATTTAAGTTGCAACTGGACAAAAATAAATCGGACATATTTTCTATATTAAATTTTCCACCTTTTCAAAAAAAGCATAACTGAAGCATAACTTAACATTTTGTTTCTCTCAAAAACAAATAAATGAGAAATATTTTTCCCTACAATAAACTTACAGATGCATGCACTCCCTTACATATATGTTATAAATGTGTATACACACACACACACACACACACAAATATATACAAACACACAGCCTGAGAGGAAAAAAACCCACATTTTAGTATTACCCTAATTCATAGACTCATAGAATCATAGAACGGTTTATGTTTAAAGGGACCTTAAAGATCACCAAGTTTTAATCCCCCTGTCATGGGCAGGGACACCTTCCACCAGCCCAGGTTGCTCAAAGCCCCATCCAGCCTGGCCTTGAACACCTCCAGGGATGGGGCTTCAACAACTTCTCTGGGCAACCTGTGCCAGTGCCTTACCACCATCAAAGTGAAAAATTTCTTCCTAATGTTTAATCTAAACCTGCCCTCTTCCAGCTTAAAGCCATTCCCCCTCATCCTATCACTACATACCCTAGTAAAAAGTCCTTCCCCAGATCTCCTGTAGGCCCCCTTTAGGTACTGGAAGGCCACAATAAGATCTCCCCGGAGCCTTCTCTTCTCCAAGCTGAACAGTGCCAACTCTCTCAGCCTCTCCTCATAGGAGAGGTGCTCCAGCCCTTGGATCACCCTCGTGGCCCTCCTCTGGACCCACTCCAACAGGTCCATGTCCTTCTTATGTTGGGGACTCCAGAGCTGGATGCAGTACTCCAGGTGGGGTCGCACGAGAGTGGAGTAGAGGGGCAGAATCACCTCCCTTGACCTGCTGGCCACACTTCTTCTGATGCAGTCAAGGATACGGTTGGCCTTCTGGGCTGCGATTGCACATTGCTGGCTCATGTCGAGCTTCTCGTCAATCAGCACACCCAGGTCTTTCTCCTCAGGGCTGCTCTCCAGCCATTCTGCTCCCAGCCTGTATTTGTGCTTGGGATTGTCCCGACCCAGGTGTAGGACCTTGCACTTGGCCTTGTTGAACTGCATGAGGTTGGCTTGGGCCCACCTCTCCAGCCTGTCTCTCTGGATGGCATCCCTCCCCTCCAGAATGTCTGCCTCGCCAAACAGCTTGGTATCATCAGCACACTTGCTGAGGGTGCACTCTACCCCACTATCCATGTCACCGACAAAGATGTTGAACAGCATGGGTCCCAGTATCGACCCCTGAGGAACGCCAGTTGTCACTGGTCTCCATGTGGACATTGAGCCGTTGACCACAACTCTTTGAGTGCAGCCGTCCAGCCTTTCTTTATCCACCAAGTGGTCCATCTGTCAAATCCACGTCTCTCCAATTTAGAGACCAGGATATCGTGTGGGACAGTGTCAAATGCTTTTTACAAGTCTGGGTAGACGACATCGGTTGCTCTTCCCTTGTCCACTGCCATTTATGCATTTTGAAAAACGAAACAAACCCAAACCCTTCTATCCTTTAAAATGTGCTGGCTTGGATAGAGTTAATTCTCTTAATAGTAGCTACTATGGGGTTATGTTTTGGATATGTGCTGAAAACAGTGTTGATAACAGTGATGTTTTTTTTATTGCTGAGCAGTGCTTACACAGCGCCAAGGCCTTTTCTGCTCCTCACACCACCCCACCAGTGAGCAGGCTGGGGGTGTACAAGGAGTTGGGAGGGGACACAGCCAGGACAGCTGACCCCAACTGACCTAAGAATTATTCCATGCTGTATGACTTCATACTTAGCATATAGTGCTGGGGGAATAAGAAGGAAGGGGGGAACATTGAGAGTTATGGCGTTTGTCTTCCTAAGTAACCATTCCACATAATGGAGCTCTGCTCTCCTGGAGGTGGCTGAACACTTGCCTGCTGATGGGAAGCGGTGAATGATTTCCTTGTTTTGTTTTGCTTGCGTGCATGGCTTTTGCTTTACTGGTTAAAATCTCTTTATCTGAACCCACGAGTTTTCTCATTTTTACCCTTCCAATTCTCTTGCCCATCCCACTGCAGGGGAATGAGCAAGCCACTGTGTTGTACTTAGTTGGTGTGCATATGTGTATACAAGTTAAAAATATTTAAAATTAAGTTCTTCCATTATTGAACTTAAATGCTCTGACTATACCTGTTTAATGAAATGAGGAGGAAAAAAAGCATTTTACATTTTAAACTGATCCAAATATACTGGATTTTAAAGACAAGTTTTTAATTCCATTTTCTAACCACTAAGAAATTAATTGAAATAACTGTTCAGTTTCTAATGTGTTGAACTAAGAGACAATATATATATATTTGTTTTTGCTGAGTTACTTTTGTCCATTGTACTCCTCTACCCAGTCTAAACCTATGGTGTCAGAGCTAAGGCACCCGATCAGAGTAACTTGAAATGCGGTTCATGAAAGTTGAGCAGTCCGGAAAACATACGATCTATCTAATGTTTTATGCATACCTATAGGTCGATACTGTTATTTATCATTACAGCATACTGGCATGTAGACAGAGCCCGAGAGAGGACCACAGGGCTATAAGCTGAAGGGAAGTACAAACAAATGACAGCACAGCACTGCAGTGCATCTATTTGGTAGCAATTATCAGTTTGTGAGTAACTACCAGAAAAGCTGTGGAAGAAATGACCTAATGACCACAGGTGATGCTTAGAGACCTCTGCAAGTTTTATGGAATAATACTGGAAGAAACTTGCTAGCTATGGGACAAAGTAAATTATTCTGAACTAAGCAGTAGTAACAAAAAGCCTGTTTCAACGCTTGCATGTGTTCCTTGCAATGACATTACACAATGTCAAGAAATGCTTTAAAATTAACATAAGAAACAAGTGTTCAAATTAATGAGACTTTATTGAGGATTTTGCTTATTTATGGTTGCCATCTCAAATTGTAATCAGATAAATCAGTTAATGTTTTCCCATGAAAGTAATAACAAAAGTACTCGGGCTATATTACCTAACATGCCACACGTAGGAAGCAGTGAATCATTGCAAACACTGGTGCAGGAAAATAGCATATCCACCTCTTGCAAACATTACTGCACAGAAAGGCTAAATTGCAGTGAGCGTCAGCCATACTGGTCATAACCCAGGGCTGGACTCAGGTTTTCTTGGCTGAAAGGTTGAGAGGAAGAAGAAATGCCTTCCAATGCTTTGCCCACTCCTTGACTACAGTTGTAAGAGAAGATGTATTCTGGAAACTGAGCCCTAGGGAATTAGGAAGAGAAGAGGGAAGACATGAAATAAACCCAACAGTGGAGGAGGAATTACTGGAGGTCACACCATGAGTTGGCATCAGAGCTCAATGGTTTAATAACTGCTTTCCTCTGAGCATCTCTCTGAACAATGGCTTCGCAAATGTTAGTCCAAAGACTGCCTTTAGACGATCTCCAGAGATCGTCCTCTCAAAATGGCAAGCTCAATATCACATTTCTTGAGCTGGCATTCCCTGCTTATTGCAGCCCAGTGTGTTACCCCTTAAGAACAGCATGGGATGTTATTCTGGGTTTCTCTTAGGTAGGTATTTCCTTAGCAGGATTGTGACTACAATTTCTTATGCAGAAGACTTTAGCTTTGAAGGAAAGTCTACAAAAGAAGAAAAAATCTTAAATTGAGTTGCTGGAGAAATGAAAGATTCAAGCAATCTAGAAGTCTTTCTTTCAGGAGGATCCAGATAGATTCAAATAAAGGGTTATAATCAGAAAATTCCATTTCTATACTTAGAAAAGGCTCATTTTATTAAAGTTACTTTCATCATGGTAACATGTAGTCTAGTTGTGACACACAAGATATGAGAATAAGCTCGTACCCATCGTGAGAAACAGAACTATTTCCATGGGTCTTCTGATCTACATGACCTATCCAAACCTGTTGGATTTCTGAATAATTGAAGAGGGGAATGGTTCTGGTGTTATCATGACAAGAGGGTGGTTCCTGTCTTACCCTCATGCTGCCCAAGCCTGTGTTTTGCCTTACTTTGACCATCTTGTTCACCCAAACAGTAAGACTTTAAACCCCAGACCTGACTGAGTTTCAAATTTGGCTGAGGTCTGGGAGCATAGTTGCTTTTGGCTTTTTTAAATGACTTGCAATGACCGCAGAGAAAGCCTAATTTAGGTGCTTCGGTTAAGTGCTTAAATTAGGATGGCATGAATCTAGTCCTTAAAGATTGTGATTGTCCCTTCAAGAGTGGCTAGCACAATGAAAAAGGCTGAGTAACATTGTAATGCAAAATAATATATAGTAATAAGCTGCATAACGATAAGTGAAGTTGTTTATTACAAATCAAGCCAAGTGACATCTCTCAGCCACGAAGCTTGATTTATTTCTTTTTTCCTGGCGTGGCTTATGGCATGTGTTAGCACTGTTAGCCATGCATTATAAATATTTATTTATGTATTTATATTTTATGCTTTTACAGGCCAGTAAAAACAAATAACTGAACAAGTTTACAGGCAGTTACTTTGGTGTTTAATGGAAATAATAGTCTGGAAATGTCCTGCTTTGTGAGAGCACTGAGCTGAGCTTCTCCAAGGAACCCTTTATAGCAACTGAGATTTCTCCCTCTGGGTGCTGGGAACCCAGTCTTTGAGTTCCCTTTTTATTCTTTGTAAAGCAATGAAAACAGCAAAATTCTGCCAATAACACTGAAAGTTCTCAGCAATTCTTCCTTTCAAGGGTGTAATTGCTGTATCATCGTCAGAAAAAAAAATGACAGCAGTTTGCCATCATGATTGGAGAAGAAGTAATTCAGGCTCTGTCCTAACTGATAAATAATATTAATGGAAATTCTGGCTCTTGGATTTTATGATAAAAATATTTTTCATTTTAGGAAAAAAAAACGATTATTAAGACATTTAAAAACTAGATATTCTCCTTTACTTTCCCCTTTTTTTAAAAGAAATGATACAAAAAAAGGAAGGGATGAAAAGGAAAGATTCGAAAAAAAAGGGGAATGTAAAAACAGACAAGAAAGAGTACTTCCAGAAAATATAAACTGAAGAAACTTAAGTGGCCCTGTTTTGATTAGTTTCTTTGATCTTGTTAGCTGTGTTTTTTTGAAAAAGAGCACATTTAGGGACCATTAAATTTTACACGGGAAAAACATTTCTCAAAAAAAACCCCAGACACATTTTTTTCAAATGTTTACACAAAAAAGTAGTGTTGTTTTTTTTCTTTGTCCATGGGGTCTCACTTGGTCCAATTGTGTCCTTATTACAATTTCAGCACTACCAAGGGTCTTCACTGAAAGATCACATCTTATAATGGGATAGTTTCCTCTTTAGCTTAGAACAAAAATCGGCTATATAGCATGGCAGGTGAGGCACAGCTGAGCAGAGGGGATGGCTGGGAACAACAGCATTGCGGGTTCCTTACTGTCCTGGATGCAAAGAATCTTGATTAAACCTTGACCGTGCTCAGTAAATCAAGGCAGGAAAAAAGTGATGAAAAGACCAAAGTCTTCCTCATTTCTGTCTAAGAAGTATTAATAATCATTAAGCCTCCTGTGAGGGGAAATCTGTAGCAAGTTTCTAGCCACTGTGGTCATCCACTTGTCCCAGAGTAAGCAATTTTATCATAACTCTTCAACAGCAAAGACTTTAATTTCCTTGAATAAGCTTTTGTTGTTGTTCTTGTCTTTGGTTTGTTTTGGTTTATCTGTGTTGGGTTTTGTTTTTGGGGGTGGGGGAAGGGGTTGTGTTTGGTTTTGCTTGCTTTATTTTTTCCCCTTGTGATAGAGTCTAAATTTTTTTTTTTTCTGTCATACTAAAAGAGGAAGAAAAACCCCACTGAATAGTCCATTACTTTCTCCCACCTCCTTTAAGCAGTTCAGAATTCAGCTTTCATTTTGATGGTGGTTTAACAGCACTTGATTAAAAAAAGTAAACTAATTACAATGGAAATGCAGCTCTGCAAAACTTTTAGAAAAACACATTATTTTGTTTTAGGGTTCAGTTAATATACATTCATTTATCATCTTTATAAGAGATGTACAGGGCAATGATGAATAATCCCTGGCTTCCAATCAGGAAATGCAAATTATTCTTCCCTTTCTTTTTTTTTTCTCTCTCTTTTTTTTTCCTTTTTTTTTTTCCTTTTTTCCAATGAATAATGCATACTAGTAAATTTGAAGCAAAAAAAAAAAATATGGTGCCAAAAATCTGGCAGGATGTAATGACAAGCAAGAAATGTAATGTGGTGTGTTACCAAAAAAGCCGCTAAAAAGAAGATAAATGCAGCATTTCCTTCAGTCACAACTACATCATCAACCTGGAACTTAGGGGAAAGTCTGCAAAGTATGAATCAGAGAAAGAATGGTGAGGGAAAGGACTCCATGGGAAATAAAATAGATAAATTCTAACTCCTAGTTTTGGATTTTGGTTTGATTTGGTTTGGTTTGGTTTGGTTTTATACTGGGGCCCAAAATCATGTCCACTAGCTTGAGATATCCATCTGCCTACCTGAAACACTTTAATCAAAAGTGCTTTTTTATAGAGACAAAATCTGCATTCTTGCTGCATCACAGAGATCTTAGGTTGGCTGAATTAGTTGAGGTCCCAGCCTTCCTCCAGCATGGACTGAGGAAGTTTTGCTAGTTTTACCTTCAGCTGTGTCTTTAAAAGCTTAAACTTACATGGACTGAATTTAGGTTACAGTTTCACCCTGCTGTCACACACAGGAGTCAACTCTAATGAAATCAAGCTGAATGATCACAGTTTAAATATACCACAAGAAGGTCTCAGTGGAAGATGTACAGCTATGCATGTACCACAAAGAACTATATAGCAAGGTCTCATGCATTCCTCTGAAATGTGGAAACTCAGTGAAGACTTACTCCTCTTCAGAGTCTGCTACTTATAACTGAGCTCTTGACTTTAAACCACATTATTGGCATATCTGAATCATAAAGTGCATAAAGAAAGCGTTGTAAAATCCTCTTTTTTCTTTTTGCTTTCTTTTTTTTTTTCTTGTTTTGGTTTGGTTTGCTTTGGTTTGCTTTGCTTTGGTTTGGTTTCGTTTTGTTTGGTTTGGTTTCGTTGGATTGCATTGCATTGGGTTGGGTTTGTTGTTTTTTCCCCAGCTCCTTAAAAACTCAAGAGTGAAGCATTATAAAAACTTTGGACTGCAGTGCCTGTGCCTGTCACTATTGTAGTTACAGTGCTTGAATCCAATCTTACTTCCTATAATGAAAAGAAAATACATTACCTCTAAGTTTAACCACAAACTCGTTAGACTGAAGGCTATCTCCATCTGTACTCTCTAAATGCCAGGAGAACTTTGACAAACAGATTAGACAAGAGGAACCAGACTGCAGAGTTTTAAGCACTGATTATTAAATGTAGCATGGCAACCTGCAATCACCTTTCTTTTTTCTTTTCTAAAGTCAGGATTATTTTGGAGGGCCCTGATTTAAGGTCTTGAGCTACTCAATTCCTCTGTGGCATTTGCTTTGTGAACAAGTCTTAGAAGAGTTTGGTTTACCTGAGATGGTTGAGCAAATACATTACAATACTCAAGAACAGCTTTTATGTTGTCTTTTCTTAAACAAAGATGTAGTTTGAAAACCTTGAATGTTCATAAAACTAGAGTCAAGATGTAGTCACGTGAGATTCTTGAAATTTTAAGGATTTTTTTGTTTTTTCTTTCTAATGTAAGCTTCTTGGCTGTCTCAAAATTAAAGTGTTGAGTTTTGATTTTGAACTAGTGTTACAAATTAACCATACAAATTAAGAGATAGGAAAAAATTGGCCAAATAATTTCAGGAAGAACTAAATACTTAGTTTAGGGATAATAATAAGTTGGCCTAAATATCTTCTGTATGCATAACTCATTTTTCTTACAACACAAAAAAAGAGAAAGCCTTTCTATTTCATTTCAGTCTACATTGATTCTCCTTTGGGTCTTTCTGGTTTGGGTGTTTTTGTTGTTTGAGAGTGTAAATTTTTGCAAAAACATTAGTACTCTTGTTTTTGAACCAAGTTTTTTCACTTAAAAATAATTTTATGTTGAAAAAAACCCTTATGTTTTCTAAGAAATTGAGCTGTTTTATTACTAATCTTTGAAATCTACATATAATTTCCTTTCAGTCATTCAGGGGAGTGTTTGTGATGGGGAAGATGATAACCCATAGAGATATAATAAACTCAAGCACAACAGCAACACTAGAGTTACATACAGAAATTATTTGAAAAAATAATTTCCTGAAAAAAATAATATATATAAAAGGCTGCCATGGAATATTTTCATCATGCAGACAGTACCAAAAAATGTGGTTCTCAGTTTTGAGTACTAAGTGATAATTGTGGGCACATAGTTATAGTAGTTAAGCATGCGGGAAGAGGTTTAAAGAAAATGGGTTGCTAAATCACATTGGATTTCAAAAGATTTTGGATCACTACACTTCTGTAGATTTTTTTTAAATTTTTGAGCTATCACTACAGATCTATGAACACGTAAGACTGCTGAATAATCATTTGCATCTTAAAACCAAAACCATCAGAACAAGCACTGAAGCATCCTTCCTACAAGAATGTTCCTGCACCAGACCCAGGAAGTAGCTGTATCCCACCCCCTATTCTCCTTCCTGGTAGCCACCACCATCGCTAGAACAGATATCACAGTTTATGAGTTTCTTACAGTTTACTGGAAAACTTTCTAGTTCTACTGCTAAAGGGCTGTTCTTTCAGTATTGAACAGATGGTTTGAGTCCCTTCTGATGACCATGTTACACCCACTTTTTTATACACAAGTGCACAGTCAGGGCATAATCATTAAGATGGTTGTTGATAAACACATGCTGTTTCCAAAGCTAAGTTTTCTTCTCTTTTTGGTAACAAGATTGAAATTATAGTTTTTATTCTTTTGGCTTGCACATTGCGGTTTTGCTGCTACTTATTTCTTCCCATCTTTTCTATCCCCAAGACCGCCACAAATCCCTGGCGCCAATTGCCTATGTAAAAAGATATTTCATGGATGGATAAAGGCCAAGATCAGGTTATTTCATTAGGACACAGCAAAATGTCTTCTGGCATACCTTTAAAAAATCAAGAAATTGAGGCAGGATGGGACCTCTTATAGTGTTAGAAGCCAAAATATATTTATTGTCCAGAAGTAATTTCAGTTTTATTGCCTAGATCACAGGTCATTGGTTAGCAGATGCTGGGCAGGGAATCTAGCCGGTCAGCTAATAGCCTCCCCACTGCTGAAATTAACTAACAGTCAAAAGGTTTAATAACCAAAGGTCACAATAGGCTGTTTGAAGAGTCGGTAGGAATCCAGCTGATAAATTATCTTCTTCTGTTCTGGGGGAAATGCTGCCTCACCTCCCTCCGTGATGTAAAATGAGAATTAGAAAAGTAAACTCCTACTCCAGGCCAAAAAGTTGATTTTCACAGCTTGCTAACGTCTTCCAAGGAGTGCACTTCCTGTCCTATACTCTTGCCTGTGCTGTTGTTGCTTATTCTGAAACCAAAACTGATCCACTCATTAAGTGGAGCAAAAGCACTGACTAATGGATTAGGAGTGAGTGGAGATTTTGAGGTGGTTTGATTTTTTGTTAAAGTATTTGAGAGTATCAAACAGAAAATACCATGCAAGCATGCAGAATCCTTGTATTGATTTTATGTTTGCATTTCAGTCATTCTCCCAATCTATCATGATGGGGTTAACAAAACCTACCAGAGTTATGATTAGAGTCCTCAAAAAGATTATGGTATAAGAATTTACCATCAAATTATACCAACCCATCAGTCTTGAGTCTAATTGCTAGAGGCACATAGAAGTACATTTTGTCGCCTCCCCTGTTAACTTCATCATTCCCATCTAAAATGCCAAGAAATGACAATCTGCAGCCTTGATAAGTTGCTAATGTTTTCAGTAAAAAATGACCATTAGTGAACAATGAATGTTTCATGCTTATTAAAATTATGTTGTTTTCACCTTAAGTTTTCCCTGAAGCAGGCAGAAGCTTATTTCACACACCCTTAAACATGGCTTTACAAAACATTGAGGTGTGAAACAAGTATTACCATTATGGAGCAATTTTGAGTAGTGAGGAGAGGGAGAAAACTTTTCTCTGCTTTCCCTTTATTAACATCATCCTTATGTGCTCTCTTATTCATATGATGGAAGAATTGCCAGGCCATTTCAAGTCCTTGTGTCATTCATATCATGGGGCTTTGTCCATGCTTTATAGAAAAGGTCTGAAGTGCAAGAGGATTAAGGCCACGATGTTAATGTTAGCGGAGAGATGCACCAGGTTCCATTATGCTGCCTATGGAAATGCCGGTCCTAGGCTTGAACTTGATCTGCAAACTAGTTCAACTCTCATCAGTCATGTCCATACTTCCAACAGGGGGAAGTGTTTGCATCCACATACGCAGCATCTGCGTTGATTCTTGTGCCTGAATTTTCCCATCTGGCTGACCTCCTAGCTCATTCTACATGTGAATCAACTCATCGTCAGTGTGAATAACTGATGAGTATGGTCTAGAGGGTGAGCCTGAGTACCAAGAAAGCATAAAAGCAGAGTTGCACTCTCAGCATGCGAACATGATTAAGTAACAGGAGTGGGCTTGCATAGCCAGCTTTTAATGATGGCCCAAATTCAGTCACTGAGATTTGATTTTAAAGAACAAAAACCTTCCCTGCTTGGAGAAATTTCATTTATAGCCTGTAGGATCACAGCTTATTTTGTACTTTTCAACATTTTCTCATATCCCTGTGCTGCACTCAGGCTAAAATAATCGTCTCCTTTTCATTTTATATTCATGCCCTGGTTCAAGTACTCTGAGGGAAATGAAGTAATGTGAACCTCAGGACCAATGCTGCAAACACATATGTAAAGGAGAGCATGATCATCACTGCAAGCAAGTATGAAATATTGCAGTAAACAGACAAGCCCTTAGCAAAACATAGAGTGAACTCAACACACCCATGTGAGCAGGCAGGAGAAGATTTATGCAGAGAGCACTGGACTAGAAAAGATACGAAAAACAGCTAGAGAACAGAGCTTGTGATACTATAGCAAGGTACTGTCAAAAATTTGAAGTTTTCAAAGTGGAAAGAAAAGTGAACCGCTTAAAAAGAGAGTGGGAATCACTGATCCTTATGAGCTGCAGCCCAGAGTTGAAAGGAAGCCCTTTTTCTTACATTTTAGGTGATATGCATGGCTTCGTGTTTTCAATCTAAGGGATTCATGGCATTGAAATTCACCTGACACATACATGTTAGAAGAAAAATGGCAATTTCCTGTGAATAAAGGCTGGGAAAGAAGAAAGAGAAGGGATGTAAAAAGACATAATTAAAAAGCCATGTTTCTGATGGAACAGTTTGGATTACTAGATGGAAAGTATTTGTCCAAACACAAATGCTTCTAGGAGTGATTGGCTCACTTTAAGATACCTAACCTAGATTAATATGAATCAAGCTCTGAAAATGTCTGTTTCTCTCTATTGTGGACTCTCATGAAGGAAGTCTTAGGCAATGAGATCAGACTTAGACTTCTAAATTTTAGACAACTGGAGTTAGGGGCAATGAATCACATCCTTACTTGTTTGTGATAAACTAGTCCTCAAATAACTCAGCTCAAAGGGACACACACAACCCATTCAGGTAATGGCAGAGTAAAGGGAATTGGGTTTATTCTATCAAAAAAAGAAAAATATTGATTGGTTTTGCTACTCAACGGAGTATCTAGTAATTAATTATCATTATGAATGTTGATTTGACAAGCATAAATCCCACAGAAAGCATTGGTGGTTAGGTTGCAAGTGACCAAAGTTACTTGTTGCAAACATTCTGTGAGTTTTTGCAAGATTTGGGCAATGTGGCCTCCGTTTCCCATTTAGGCAACAGCTTCACCTACTGAAATGCTGTGAAACACTTCAGAAATGGGGAATATGTACAACTCTCAGGCAGGTAAAGAGCCACATTCAAAGACTTTCTCTGCACTTGCACAGCGATTTTGGTGCAGGCTCTTGAGATGAACGTTATGTTAGCGTCCCTTTAAAACCTTTCCTTTTCCTAGTCAGCAGTTTTTCTCTTTTAGTCCCACACTTCCCTTGGCCAATTACATTAATGTGTGTTTGTCAATACTGAATTTCATTTGCTGCATAACAGCTCAGAGCCCAGCAAATCTTGTTGAATTTTCCTTGCCTCTTAAGCCTGAGTTCTTGCGTCTCCCCAGCTTTGTGTTGTCAGCAAAACTTAACGCATTTACAATCACTCTCTTGATCTAGGGCAATTACAGAGAGAAGCAATAGCAGGTGCAGGAAGCTTAACAGGAGACGGATGTTGTACTATCATTGTGGTCTCCAATCCTGCGTTAGTATCAGGGTTGTCAAATTGGTTCAAATTAAATTGACATGGTGGTAGAGTAGGTATCACACAGTTGTTATAAATCTGAGACTTTCTTGGCTCTAATGCCTTGAGAGGAGACAAGGAGAAGGAGAGAAGCATGTGCAGAGGCAGCAGAAGAAGATGAGACTGAATGAGGGGAAAAAAAAGACAAAAGAAAAGGTCTTAACAGGCTACCTACTACATCTGTGGATTGTCATAAGAAGGTAATTGATGGGGATATGCACAGTTCAGAACACAGGAAACGCATACATCATTATTCAATTATTTTTGCTATTCCCAAGACAGAGAATGAACAGAATAAAACTTATAAAGGACAAAAATCTCTGTAACTTGGTCCCACATCACCCAGCTTTTCCCCACCAGGCCACCCCCTAGAATGCAGAGCCCTGAACTGAGAGCATCTGGACCCCTTTCCTGTAAAGAGGGAGTTTTTAGATGAAGAAGAAATTTTATCAAGGTCTCCCATATCTTCAGTGATTCCTCTGGGTTATTATGCTGCTATAAAACTGGCATTCTCTAACTGTAATATAACACTCTGGGAGATTTGATTCTTTTAGTATTCAATAGACTCTACAAGAGTACTTTTTAACACGTGAAACTCTATGAAGTAGGAAAAAGTTAAAGAGCCTGTCAGACTGGTACATTTCTGGGTACACACATAGCGAGAGAATTCTGATGCCTCAAATGAGCCTGATGAAGTGCAGGCTGTTCATAACAGTGTTCAAGTTGGGAAGATAGTCACCATGAAGTCTGGATAAAGAAATATTTCCAGAATATGAAGAAGGCATCATAAGACAGCATCAGTAGTTCAACAAAGGAAAATGTAAAGTCCTGCACTTGGGGAAAAATAACCCCAGGTACGAGTATGTGCTGGCAGCCAAGAAAGAAGAGAAGGAACGAGGGGTCTTGGTGGACAAGAAATTGAATATGACCCATCAATGTGCCCTTGCAGCAAAGAAAGCCAAGACCATCCTGGGCTGTATTAGGAAGAACATTGCCAGCAGGTTGAGGGAGGTGATCCTTCCCCTCTACTCAGCACTGGTGAGGCATCGGAAGTACTGCATTAGTTTCTGGGCTCTGTGGTGCAAGAGACATATGGACATACTGGATCAGGTCCAGCGAAGGGCCACAGAAATTATGAAGACATTACTGCTTAGCTGTCCACATAGGAAATACATATTTAAGTTTCCATAGCAGTCAACAGATGTTGATCTAAATACAGGTAGTCCAGAAAGCTACGTATTTAGTCCTAAAACACACACCTAAATTTTGTAAGCTGAATAGCTCTGTAGGCTTTGCTATGTTTGTAAACTAGCAGTTTGATTCAACTGCCTAAAATGAAACATCTATTGTCATTTGAGAGGATGAGAGGGTATGAAACATCTGCATGGGTCTGGCAGGACTACACAATGCCTATACCTCTCTGGACTGGAATTTGGAAGCCAGAAGCAATTATCTAGAGCATATTGAATGGCATTAGACACCTCTTAAACAACTTGGTCAAATCTCTGATTTCTTTTCACTATAACAGGAGTTTAGAAACCTAGTCCAGAGATAGACCTTTACATCTAAATATCTACATTTAGGTTTCCAGTCTGAGTTGAATCCCACCTCATATACTGAGGTGAATTAGGTCTCACTTGGGATATGATGGAACAAGTGTATGCAGGAGCAACACTTCCCTGATAAGAACATGCATTTCTACTAAAATAATATAAAAGAGGAAAAGCAATAAAACAAGACAACAACGTTACCCCATATTCTGTATAAGGAGAATTCTCTTTTCTGTTTTATCCCTTGGTTAAGTGGAAAGAAATTTACTCATTCTTATTGTTCTAAGACCATTCACGGGACCAAGCAGTCCTTCAGTAAATCAGCAGTTAAGGTACGGACCCTGCCTACAACCTTCAGTTTCTGAACTCTACCCATCCTCACTGTCCACTAACTGGAAACGAATAGCCTGCTCATGAATCAAAGCATTCAATGCTGCACCCTGTGTATTAGGGTAGAAATGAAACTGTGGTTCCCTGCCTAGACTATAGTGTTGGTAAGCCTCCTAAATTCCACATTTTGAAGTATGTTCATGTCAGAGGGGTTACTGTTGAGAGTACTCCAGTGTACAGACTCATTTCACTTTTTGAGGAAAGAATTTAAGCAGAAAGCTTGTCAGCTTAAGAGAATATTTAACCATTAAGGTCATTATCATGAGATGGACTTTCTTTTAATCTCCATCTGTCTCCTTCAAAAACCAAATCTTTTCCATAAGGACTTATTGAAGTTACTATAGATTGAGTGCCAAGCACTCAATATTTATCTTTTTGATAGATTTAGTAAGGCCATTTTGTTTAATTTTCCATATGTTTCACTGCAAATTGATTATTTCACCACCATCACTCACCTGTTTTTTCCCCTCCTAGTTTGACCTTCTCAGCTTCTAGGCTATGCGTTACAGTTACAATTACTTCATCCAAAGGTTTGCATGAGATTGAGATTATAGTTCTATCTCTTAATCACCTATCCAGAACAATTTAAGAAGGTGATATACATACATGCACGCACAAACAGATTATGTTCGTGCCTTCTGCATAATAGCTACCCTTTGGTACCCTACAGAAGAGAACCTATTACTTAAATAAAGCTGAATCCTATACACAAATGTAAGTCCTTTTGCAGTTATGTGCTTCTTTCTGCCAGATTCCTGAATTCTGACATCAGCCGTTGACTTTGTTGTAATACACTGAAATGATCCCTCATTTGTACGTAGCTCTCAGGAAAGCACATCTATATTTAGAGTTATTGCAACATACTCACAAACAAATGCCATCACAGGGAGAATTCATTTTGCTTGCTGTTTTATTAAAGACTGGAAAACCAGTCTGTGTGTCTATAAGGGTGAGGAAGGCTTCCAAAGTCTTTCTAGAAGTGGTTTTTTTTGAGTAAGGTTTTTTTTTGGGGTGGGGAAGGGAGGTGTGTTTTTTAAGAACTATAAGCACTAGAAATTGTAGAAAATTCTAAATTTTTTACTCCAATCTAAAACCAGACAACAACCTTCACAGAAAATCGTTACCCATACTATTGAAGAACAAAGTTTTTTGCCAAATGAAGGCAATGCCAAAAAAGTAAAAAATATTAAGGTAGATAAAGGAGTATAGTCATGATGGAAGACACAGAGCATTACATAGAGCAAGTGATCAACTGAAATGTATACTGTGGAAATATTTGTTTGGCTTGTATGATTCTCCCAGGGAAGGTTGGGATGTTCTCCAGCAGATGTTTCATTGTTCAGACATTTAAAACTAGATTAGGAAAAGCCATAGGAAAGCAAGTGCATTGAATAATCATTCAAAAAAATGGATGAGATTGCCATTGGAACAGATGAACTGATTCAATGTGCCTTATTAAATATTAAATATTTGATTGCTATGATCCTAACATAACCTATACTCCTTTGTAACTTCTTTCTATGTCCTTAAGACATTATAAAATGGAATAAATAGTACAAATGTAGATTTAATTCAAATCTATCAGTAGATGATACCTTTTGGATATTGAACTAAGAATTATTAAACAAATAATATGATGAGTTCACTGTCCACATCGTGACATAGTTCACTGGTGTCAGTCACCTTTATACTGAATATTTTACAAATAAATATATATACACACACAAAATACAACAGATGAGTTATTTCACCTGTCCTCTTCACATTGTCTTCCTCCAAGTAACATATCTTTACAACATCCCCCTCAGCAAATCTTCTGTTTTTTCATGCCCCCATGCCATCTCTAGGCTTCCAGAAGACATGATAGTCTCTGTCCCATGAAAAATATGCATACATCAGGTACCATCAAATGGAAGTAACTCAGGACAGAACACTGAAGCATAGAAGATTCTTTCCAGACAGGGTACTTTGATTTGTGTACATTTGTGATTGTGTGAACTGTGTACGGTGGTATGGGAAAGCCGAAGACTAAGGAGAAATAAGACTCCACTTGAAAATTAAAATTACAACCCCACCAAATGCAAAACAGAAAGAGAACAGAATTTTAAATAGGTTGGTAGATAACATCAGCTCATTAGCAGTTCTATTACAGCTTACACTGGTTTGTTTTCTCTGAGCACAAAAAAAAAAAAAGTGATATGTTTGTGTCTATGTGTCTGTTTGTGTATGGAAGGAAGTAAATTAGGCAGACATAGCACAAGTTATTTTAGGACAGTCTGAAAATTTAAATGTGCCCTTCAAGACAACTGGGAGGTGGGAGGGGGCAAGATTGCTGAAGCTGATCTTCCAAAATGTTGATACAACTCCGTTAGACCCATGTCTTGTGCAAGACCTCTACTGCCTCAAACTGAACATAATTTCTTCCTATTTTAAAACGATACTGTTCAAAGTCAAGAATAGTTCCAGACAAATGGAAGCCAGGGCTTTGCTGCTGTGGCCTGTGCCAGAGCAATCAAGGTCAAGAGGGCAAGGCAAAGCAGAACAAAGGAAATAATATAGAATCTAATTATTTACATTTATTAACAAAGATACACCATGCTGAAAGGGTTTGTTTGTTTTCTTTTTTTCCAGATTTCCTTAGAAGAAATGAAGTAGCCACAAGGACAAATTAGCAATGTTACAGTACCAGAGAGAAAAAATCCTTTCCTACTTTAAGACTAAAACTTTTATTTTTGCTAATAGATGCTATCATGCAAAGTCCAAGAACTCTGTTTGCATAAGATCTTATTGCTATTGTCTCTGTGATAACAAGTCGATATATATCAGCTTAATAAAATGAAGACTGAACAACAGCTGCATGCAAATATTAAAGCAAGATCACTAGGAGACAGAGAATTGATTGTGGACAACAGAAATGTAAACTGGACTTGAAAGATTTTAATGACATACTGGAAGAAAGAAGAAGTGAGGTGTCAATGATAGGCTCAAACAAGATGAAAATCATAAAATCATAGAATCATAGAATCAGAATCATAGAATGGTTTACGCTGGAAGGGACCTTAAAGATCATGGAGTTCCAACCCCCCTGCCCTGGGCAGGGACACCTCCCACCAGCCCAGGTTGCTCCAAGCCCCGTCCACCCTGGCCTTGAACACCTCCAGGGATGGGGCAGCCACAGCTTCTCTGGGCAACCTGGGCCAGGGGCTCACCACCCTCACAGTGAAAAATTTCTTCCTGATACCTATTCTAAATCTACCCTCTTCCAGTTTGAAAACATTACCCCCTGTCCTATCAACCACATGTAACATTTACTTAATTTGTTTTCAATTCATGGGGATGTTTGTTTACATACTTTAAAAAATATGTTTTTTCAAAGGTTGTTCCCATTTTGAATTTTACAAGTTTGTATAGCTGTACGGAGTCTAATCACAGTGATCATACATGGATCGTTATAACTCAGAGTAGCACAACTAATTTTGCACTGAGATCACCTTGGCTTCAATTTTGTTTTTAAAAGCAATATTTCCTTTGGTTTGGGAAAAAAATATAATTAAATACATGACCCATTTAGTATGCATATCCATTTTTTCAAAAAAGTATTTTGGTACCTAGTTCACCCTAAGTCAACAGAACCTGAAGCTAAATTCAGTTCACTGACTCTAGCAACCTCTACTCAAGGTAAGAAAGTCAAAGAACCTAAAATTTTAGATATAGATGCTTTAAGCAGGTTAAATATGTCTCTGCACCCACTTACCACCAATGTAGTCTTGGCTCCTAGATGCTTCCTAGTGAATATAGACACCAGAATGAGTTTCTGTGATCAGAATAACACTTTTAATTACCTTTGAAGGTTTGTTTTTTAGTGTTCAATCAGTAGTGTAAAGGACTCTAGTGTAAAGGACACTAGTCAATAAAACCCTCTGGCTCCCTCACACTCTTGAGGACCCAGGTAGATTTTCTCCTCCTGGTCCTGAAAGACCAGCATAAATATGAGTGAGTAGATTCAACTATCTCCTGATTAGAACACAGGTGAAGCCTCAGCAAGAATAAAATGAGATAACTGTACTGGGTTTGATGGAATGACCCGATCCAAAATTGCTGTAAAAGCATTAGCTAATAGGTGCTTTCTTGCTAAAAGGAACTATTGGTACATTGTATAATTTCTTCATGCTTCTAAGAAAAAATTAGGGACATTAAAGATAAAGAGGCATTAGAGGACTTCATCTAGTGTAGACGGTGAGATGCATCTGGGAAGGTGCATTGCATTTGGTCTGAGATATCCTCTAACCAAAACATAAGAGTTGTAATTTATGCCACTGAGGCAAAGAATTGGGGCTTTAGCTGATGGTCTCAGTGCCAAAGCCACAGGACATATCATTTGATCTGCAACATATTTCAGTCCTTTTTGAATGATAAAAGCTCATTTGTGTTCATGAGGAAGACTGGACAGGTTTACAGAAAGAAATAAAAAAGGAAAAAAATTTTAAAAATACAAGAGAAATAAAAGCTAAAAAAGAAAAATTTAAAAAGATAAAAATCAAAGAAGAATAAAGTAAGAAGAAAGATGAAAGAAGAAAGAAAAGAAAAGAAGGAAAAAAAGAAAAAAGGAAAAAGAAAAAGAAAAAAAAAGAAGAAAGAAGAAAAAAGAAAAAAGAGAAAAAAGAAAAAGAAAAAGAAAATAAAGAAGAAAAAGAAAAAAGGAGATGGTTACTAAGTATCTGAAAAGCACTTCTTGCTCAGGAACTCTCTGATCTTAAAGTGTTTGGAGGCCAGAGAAATGTTGAAAGAAATTATAGTGCTTACTTGCATAGCTTACCATAGAAACATCCATAGGGTGAAGTGCAACATAGTGAAGACCCTAGTCATCTGTTTATGAATTGTGTTGGATGAAGTATTCTTGACAAAATTACATAGTACATAGTACATAGTACATAGTACATTTCCCTCAGTTATCATGTGCATAATTTTCATCCAATAATAGGCAATTTATATGGGTCTAGATAATCTCAAAGTAAAAATTCCTTATTTTCTGTATGAATTACAGGGCAAGTTATGGATAGCTCAGACTCAGTTTTGGTGAAGTAATTTACTATTACTCACTTATCATTGAAATGTTGCTAAACAGGGAATATTTGCAGCATTTCATAGCAACTGTATGCAACAATCTGATTTAGGTCTCAGTTCCAAGTAGAATCAATATGGAACATCTTCCCATCTGGGGTTTATTTCTCCAGAATTGGCCTTTATCCAGTGTTAGTGAAAGACAAGTCCCCTGGAGTATTTCAGAAGGCAGAAAAACGCAAACAAACACACACTGGGAAGCAGTCAAGTCACCACAATGACCCCACTCTTGTTACATATAAGTGAAGTCTACTATTCTGTAATTTACCACTAACTGTATTACATGGTATGCACACCACAACTTCCTTCCCTCACCGGAGCAGTCAAAGATACAGACGGACTAGAGCAAATAAAAGCAAACTTAAGATGGTGTGTATTGAGATAAAACCGCATAAAAACCTGAGGCATTTGGAAACCCTAATAAAAAAAAAAAGTATTTGTTGCACTTCTGCTTGATAGAAGCTATTCCAAAGATCTTGCAATCAAAGGCAGATCCATATCCAAATGAACACAATGACAGGAGAAAAGGAGACAATGCGGGTAACAGTACCAGGATATTGTCTTCTTTTATATGCCCAAAGAAGGATCTCTTTCGCAATAACAATTATTGGAATAGTCTGAATACTTTGGCATGTTGCATGATGAACTTTAACCCTGTGATTTCTGGTGCCAAGGTATTATTTTCACTTCAAAGAATTGCTTTGAGTTAGAAAGAAAACACTCAACGTTTCTCAGCAAAAGTACTATATTTACCAATATATAACTTCTGATTTATAAAAAAAAATAAAAAACTGTATAGACGACCTTGTAAGTAAGTTTTAAAATAACATCAGCAAAGGCGAGGCAGGGAGATGAAAATCAGGAGAAGCTGGTCTTTACGGAAACTGAAATAAGGCTCTGGAGGTGGGGGGAATCAAAGACAAGGAAGTGATGATGGGAGAAAGAGTCTGGGGTAAATCTTCCTTTGTACGGCTCATACACACATACAGCCTATTTTGTTGCTGAAACACTGCAATTGATTTAATTTTTCTTTGCAGAGACAAAAGGGGACAGTCATAGAAATATAGATAGGTACTTTGCACGAATTGCATTACATCCATCCTTACCCTTCCTTTCTGCAGAGACAGGACATTGAATGGACCCCTGAGGGTCCAGTATTCCTAGTTTCCTGGTACTCTGAACACACTAAAATCCCCTTCATAAGCCCAATTGCATATCATTCTGGTGAAATATTTTCCCAGAGAATTATTTGCAATTTGCTATTTAAAATCAAAATTTAGATTCATCTAATTTTTAACTCTGTTGAAAGAAATCTTACTCAGAGGTAGCCAGAGAAGCCTCTTTGACTTCAGTGGATCTTCATGGACTCAGGTCATGTAGAGTTCTGACTCTTGAACCCTCAGTGTCAGAGAGGATCATTTTCCTCCCCAGATTGTGTACAAAAGCAAATTTAGACCCTTTAAAACAGTGGCCTTGAAGATCCACTAGTAATACTGATTGTGAAAATGCCATCTTAAAGCAGTGTTCAGGTACTATTTTTTCCATCAAATACCAAATTCCAGGCAATAACCCCTGAACCTGAATTTTTCCTTATTTCTTTCCTCTCCTCCATTCTGTCTAAGTTTGCGAATCCCTGTACTTGTAACCACCCTTGAACATACTTTTGCCATGCAGAAATACTACTTAAAATTTCATCAAATATCTATTCTTCCTGACTGAGTATTAACCGAGATATTGTCTGTATTTATTCACAGTTAGTTTAATTCTGTAGTGTAAAACTCTGGCGATAAAATAGTCCAACTCACCAGCTTTGAACCAGTGTAATTGAGAGGAGAAACTGGTGAAATGGAATTACACCAATTTTACATCAGGATAGCTGTGTTTAATCTTCTGATTAAGATTTGAAGTTGATAGCATACAGATGACTCTTGTACTAGCAACCAAATAATTTGTTTAATATTTCTGCAGTGTCAAAATGCAGGTAGACATAGATACTCTGTATGTTTCCAGAATTATAACCTTTTTAAAAAGACAAAGCAGCCCAGAAAGTCTGGAGGTGTTGTCTCCAGACTGCAGAGACAATAGTCATGTTTGTCTGCGCTTACACACAAACACAACCTGTGACCTGAATACTTATGAACATCAGGGTAGCTAAAATAAATCAGACTAGAGGTCTGCCCAGCTCAGTCTTCTGTCTCTGACAGAGGTGTAAAAAATGTCTCATGGAGGGTAAAAGATCAAGACAAGTAGACGGAGTAAAGGAAAGTGTCTTTAAGACCTTTCTGAGCTTCTTACCACTTGGGGCTCAAGAACTGGGGCAGTGTCTCAGTATTCAGTGGTCTGAGAGGAATTTCTCCACCAGTAACTTTCCCAGTCTCCCTTGAAAATGCATACCTTTACGACATTTAGTGTTGAAAACAGCTTTGGCAAAGAATAATGTGCTTTTGTGCTGCTACGGTGGTCAGCAACTTTGTCAGTGCCATAGAGAATGAAACAGGCAAATCTGGAAGCGCACGAAACTCAAATGTCCAAAAGCTGAGCTGCAGGTTAAGCCTCTCCAATGTCTGGTTGCAGATCTGAGAAGCCAAACTTCCACAGATCTAGCAAAGAGTGCAGAAACAAGGAGTTCATATTCCAGCTGTAAACTAGCCACTATCAAAATAATTTGAAAAGTTTGGAGTGCTCTGTAAACAAACATAGGCCCAACAGTACCTTTACATTTCAAATCATCTCTACTGCAAAAATTAGAGAAGCGGAGAAGCCAGTGACTTTGAGAAAAAAAGGGACAGATTCTCTTCTGCTTAAAAGCAGTGGCATTCACTGAAGTTTGTGAACAATCCAGCTTGCCCCAGACAGAGATTTGGCTGAATGATGCCTCTTCAAACTATTTTCGCCAAGCGTAGATGCTATAGTCAAAGAGCATAACACAGGCATCAGCCTGTTCATGGACATCACAGCTCATATACAAAGACAGTAGTGGAAATAAATAGCATTTTTATGGCATAACTCATTCAAGCAATTTTAGACATCTAATGCAAAGTTAGCAAATCGCCTCCCAGGAGTGCCTGTTTCCCTTCATTGAATACAAAGGAGTCTTGAGTGATGAGCTCAGCAGCAAACAAGATTTGCTCAGCACTAGCTGTTTTTGTCTTATTTTCAGCGATGACAAAACTGAAACACAGTAAAGTTTGAGTAAGCAGGCACGCTGCTGGACCACAACCCAGCTTGGCAAAGCACCTCCACTACGCTTCCGCATGCTGGAGAGCACTGCCCTCAGTGTCTCACAAATCTGATGCTACCCCCAGACAAAATGGGTCTGGAAAGATCCTGACTAAATACATGTTTGTTTATTTATTTATTTTTCCCCTTCTTTCAAGAATGGCACTGTGAGTTGCTCTTTCCATTAACTTTGGGAAACAAGCATCAGTTTTAATAGAGCTTGACATGTTTAACAGCCAATGTAAACTATGCCTTCACATTGATTATATGCACTTTGGACAATTTTCTTTCAGTGAGGACCTTATGGGGGCAATAACATGCTTCTCATTTTTCTCAGTGTGATGCAGTTACATCCTGTAGGGCTTTGTATAACATGTGCACATCAAAACCCATTTGGCTTCCTTGACAATAATACATTTTGGGTTGGAAGAAAAATGAACCACTGCATGACTCATTTTAACTTTGTACACCGGGTTTATTTCAACCTTTGTAAACTTTATATAGCCAAGCCCAGAATTAACTGTGAAATGTCAGCATGATATATATTTTTTTCCTGTCGTTTACAGTAATTTGAACCCTGAGTGGGTCCAAAATTTACTGGCTGGAGGTAACTGGTCTGCTTTCAAGGATAATAGATCCTTGCATTGATCCAGAAGTTACAATTTGTTTATTTGAGAAATTCTCTCACTGGAATAAGAAAAATGAGTATTCAGCTTTTTAACCAAGTTTTAATCACAGGTCTCAATCCTGTTGCTGCTGGATAGGTGCATCTCCCAAAGAATCAGCTATTGTTTCTATCAGTTGTAACACGGCGACCCAAAACTCAGCACGCATGGAGACACAGGTCTCAGCACATCACTAGAGCTGAGAGTCAGTTTTCCAAGAGCATGTAAGACAACATACCTACTTTGACTTAAATCTACTCTCAAAGCCAGGACAGTCTGGACAGCGAGTGGAATAGCTGTTAGGATGTGCTTTGCCCTTTGCTGGATCTCCGCTGAGAGGTCTTGATTATAAAGAATCAAGTCCACCGGACATAAACAGCAAACCTCAGTAACAGTGAAAGGAAGAGACCTTAAGGAAAGCTTTATGTAGTGCTCAAATTGTTCATGGCACTGTTGCTTCTTTCCTGCTATGTATTTTTTTTAATAACTCAAAGCTATAACCCAAGTGGTAATGACAGAGGGAGAGTGTAGGAGAGAGATCATATGGCTTTTGAGGCATACTAATATTGTCAAATTGTCAAGATTTCTTTTTCCTACAAAGATCTTAGAGAACTAAATAGCTATAACTTGTGGTAATATTTGCCTGAGTTTACAGAGAGGCTGAATCACTTCTCCAGTAGATAAAGTGCTTTCCTGTTGTCTTGTGGATCAGCAAATTTGCACTCCACCAAACAAATCTATCTCTCCCTATATAAATATATAGAACTATAAAGATCACATGGCTATGATTCAGATGCCGAGTGATTCAGACACATGGTAATATTGAAATTGTACTGAGCAGATCCAGTCTCCCCAGTTTAGGCTGCTGAGTAACTCTAAAGCTGCAGAATATGTAGAGACTTGCATGATAGCTACTGCCAGAAGTTGGACTATTCTTAATGATTTATGTACCATGGGGCACAGTGGACATTGAAGGAAGAGTTAAATGGAAAGTCATCAAGCATAAAGAAACGTCTTTAGAGAACGGATTTATAGAATGACCCAGTGGATGGACCTTGGCTGATTGTAATCCACATATGAGGCCAAGGCGGGGGGGAAAGGGACTAACAATCAACAGTAGAGTAATTTGCCTGATAATAGAAAATTAAAGAACTGGAGAGGCGAGCAGCAGCCTGCAAAATTCATGCAGATTTGGATCTGCTGTATAATTAGCCACAATAGTTAAACAAAAAAAAAATTGAAAAATGAATGACATCAAATTAGAGAAAGATTTCTGTAATATACAATAAAATGGCAGAGTTTATATATAAAAAAAGGCTTAGATAGTGGGGAGAAATTTAAAAAGCTAGCGAAGTGCTCATAATCTGAACAGTAAAAAGTTTTGATATGGTTAGACAAGCATCTGTGACTTTACAGTCAGTACAGGTTGTAGTGAGATAATGAAATAAAATTGATGTACAATATGATTGCACAGAACAAAACCACCATATAAACATATATTTCAGGGATGGGTTTGAATGACACTCAAAAAAGAATGTAGCAGCACAGGAAGGATTTGGAGCTTTTTGCCCTGCATGCATCTTTAATTATATTCTAAAGATGAAATATACCAACATCTTATCCTGTTTTGGGCAACGTGTATGAAAGCTAAGCTGCTCTGAAAATTAGGTCAACATAGTGTAATACTATTGGCTTTGTCTGTCTTTGAGACAGGGTCTTCCCATGGGATGACAATAAGTCCTGGTCTGTGTGACCTCCGGACTAGAGGAACTGCTGTGATTTTTTTCCAAAAAGGAAAGATACAACATTCTTTATTATAATTCTCTCTGATTTTGCTTATAGAATCATAGAATCATAGAACAGTTTACATCGGAAGGGACCTTAAAGATCATCTAGTTCCAACGCCTCTGCTATGGGCAGGGACACCTTTCACTAGATCAAGTTCCTCAAACTCCATCCAGCCTGACCTTGAACAGTTCCAGGGATGGGGCAGCCAGAACTTCTCTGGGCAACCTGTGCTGGTGTCTCACCACCCTAAGAGTAAAGAATTTATTCCTAATATCTGTTCAAAATCTATCCTCTTCCAATTTGAAGCCATTACCTCTTGTCCTATCACTACATGCCCTTATAAAAAGTTGATCTCCAGCTTTCTTGTAGGCCTCCATTCAGATACTGGAAGGCCACTATAAGGTCTTCCCAGAGCCTACTCTTCTCCAGGATGAACAACCCCAGCTCTCTCAACCTGTCCTCATAGGAGAGGTGCTCCAACCTTCTGATCATCTTTGTGGCCCTCCTCTAGGTCTGCTCCAACAGGTCCTTCTTGTCCTGAGGACTCCAAAGCTGGACACAGTACTCCAGGTGGGGTCTCATGAGAGTGGAGTAGAGGGGCAGAATCTCCCCCTCAACCTGCTGGTCACTCTTTTTCTGATGCAGCCCAGGTGTTGTTAGCTTTCTGGGCTGCGAGTGCACATTGCCGGCTCATGTTGAGCTTCTCGTCAACCAACACTCCCAAGTCCTTCTCCTCATGGTTTCTCGCAATCCATTCTGTGCCCAGCCTGTATTTAGGCTTGGAATTGTGTTGACCCAGGTTCAGGACCTTGCACTTGGCCTTGTTGAAATTCATGAAGTTGGCATGGGCTCACCTCTCAAGCCTGTCAAGGTTCCTCTGGATGGCATCTTTCCCCTCCAGCATGTTGACCGCACTACACAGTTTGGTGTCGTTACCAAACTTGCTGAGGGTGCACTCAGTCCCACTGTACATGTTGCCAACAAAGATGTTAAACAACACCTGTCTCAATACCTAAGGAACGTGACTCGATGGACATCGAGCTTTTGACTGCAACTCGTGAGTGTGACCATTCAGTCAGTTCCTTATCCACAGAGTGGTCCATCCATTAAATCTGTGTCTCTCCAATTTAGAGACCAGGATGCCATGTGGGAGATGCATAACACACAGGATACCATTCCTGTACAGTTTCAACTGTGATTTGAAAAAAAGATAATATCGCAAGTGACCTTTGAATTAATATATGTTTGTAATGAGCTGATTCATAGACAAGACACTCAGAAACATGCTAAAGAGTCTCTGGGTTTTGTAGAACAACTTGTATCTTTGTGCCCTCTTTTGAGCATCTAAGTACTTGAGCAGTCTAATACCAACACCTGGCCTCGAATCTAGGTAAGATACGGATACACACTCAAACACGGTTTATTACAGCAGATTAAAAATTTGCTACTTATCTTCATTGGTACCTTGGAACTGGAGCAAGTGAGGACTGAATGCATATATAGTCCCACCAACTATAGGCTGAGCCAGCTGAAACATAAGCCTATATTCTCAGGCTACTTATATATACTTTTTAATGATGAATGTATTTCCTTTTTTTCCCTGACCAAGTTTCTAATTAACCAGCAGCACAGTGCAAATTTGGAAGTGAAAAATTTACCAGGCAGAAGGAAATAAGAACAGATTTAACCTCTTGAAATTAATTACCTTCCTATTTTCTCTTTTTTTTCCCCCACAGTCATCATGATAAGCATCCTTTCTATTTTATTATCATTAGACAAACGCTAAACAATAATACACAATAAATGAAAAGAATTCTGAACATGAACCTAGTGTCCATTAGAGCTGCTGCAAGAGTGTGCATAGCATGGCGACCAGCAGTTTGTGCAAAGTGGAAGATTTTTAGTTAGAGAAATGAAATCTAATTTTCTTTCTCTTTTTCCTTCCTTTCACAGTTTGTTAACAACTTATTAGGAGGAAGACAACATAAAAGGGGTAAAGGAGACTTGAAATGAAAGGACATCTAGTTCCAACTCATCAGAAATAAAATGTAGATGAAGTCTACCCTTGCTTGTTACAACAACTTTTAGAAGTTATGACTGAATAGTGTTTAGAAGTTACAGCTGTACATATCTGAGCTTTCCACTATCATTTATATACGCATACATTTTAAAATAGAAATGACTATTCCATTTTGCATGGGGCTATGACAGCTGCTGATCACGTTTTGGAGCATCATGAAGCATGGTGTACTGCAGAGATCAGATCTTGAGGATATCCTTTATAATTAACAGGGGTCAGAAAGAACAAGTTTAACTTTTTGTGAGTTAGAAACAGAAAGGAATACTGGGATTTCAAACAGCGCAAGGTGTAACCGTGTCAGATAAAATAAAAAATTTCTCTAGTCTCTGTTTCTGAAGAAAATGAGATCACTTCATATTACGATCCAAATCCTATCTTCATTCAAAACTGAGAGTTATTTAATGGGAATAGAGACTGACAAATTTTCAGTGTGGAAGAAAGTCCCTGGTTATGTTTCTCCCATGAAAGCGATAAGAAAAGATGTTACCTTCTAGACATGGTTGTTTTTCCACTGCATTTCCTTGCCTGGATTTCTCTATTTTGTAACCAGGCAAATCTTCTTATTACCTTTAACACTGCTACTACCATTTATGTTTACTCCCTATGAAGAGCTGATTCAGTTTTCTTTTAGGACACTGTGATAATCAGAATTTTGATAACTAATGCTGTTCTTAGATTCACAGAGTTGGCCACTACCAGCTGAAAGTCAGGAGGCAAAACAGCTTCTCATTTCCCTGCCAGCAGTTTCCCATGAAGAGTTTTTTTGTTAAATATTTAACCAAATCCAGGACCTTTCAGTTGGGACTGCAGTTATTTCTTCTTTTTCAATTATAATATTTTGTGTTCTACAGTATAATTAAGAACTTGGCCCTCTCCTTTTCTATATTGCTATCTTATATTTCCACTCCTAAAATTTAGCTGAACTCCACTTCTTATAATTACTAAAATATTAGACAGAGGGTAGAAAAGAGAGAGAATTAAAACAAATTAAAAAAATTGTAGAAAAGAGAGAGAATTAAAACAAATTAAAAAAAAAATCAACAGTAACTATCTTTCAATACTTTAACTCATGTATCTAAAATATTAATCTAGTCATCAGCTTATCCATCAGCCTATATACCTATATTAACTTTCACTGTAGAACAGATGAGACCATATGAAAGAATATATCCCGTCAAAATTGAAAGTCCAGTCAGTAACTTCAGATAAAACCCCAGATTTTCCACTTGTGCAAGTAAGCAGTTGAGTAAGATTTATTTCAATTGTAAAACATCAACAAAAGAGTTTGTATGTTGTCAAAGTTAAGAAGCCAGCCTTCAGCCTCAAGAGATTCACCTACTTTCAAGTAAAGGCCTTAATTTCACATTCAGGATGGTATTTAAATAGGAAAAAAGGGAAGATTTTCTTCTGTTGTGTGTGTGATATCGTTACTAAAAGCAACAAAGATCTTTTTTTTTCATGTAGAAATGGAAGAAATAATTTATGCACAATATCACATAGCGGACATTCTCTAAATTGTAATCAACAGGACTAAACAATCAAGAAATTTCATGCAGTTTGTTTCACTCCATTTTCATGTATCTCCTGGTAGTTGTGAGTTTTTATTAGATTGTTTTTATTTTTTATCTGTATTATATTTTTTTCCAGATATATTTGGCTTGGCTTAAAGTGTCATATTGATCAGCCTGTGGACTTATCTGATTGTCTTTCAGAATAAAGTCCTCTATTTAATTAACAGTGTAAGCAGAGAAAAAGAAAGGGTACTATCAGTTGTACCGTGTGTACCACTTCCAAACAGTTGGCTCAACTTTCCCTCCAGAAATAAGATGCTTAAGGCATGAATACAAGAAGCAAAGACATACAGACTGATCTGGTTTTTAGTATGCTCTTGTAGCTTCCCGCTAGCAAGTCACATGAGACCATAGTCAATGATGGGACCTAGCATCCATAAGCTTGTCCAATCATTTGATTTATAATTTACTATTTTGGATGTATCGTGATAGTCTCACAATGAGTTTCACAAAAGATTATTTTGTATGAGAAAGTTGCTTGTGATGCCTGGTTATTTTACTGGGTGTCTGTTATTATTTTTCATGTGAGGAATGATGTTCCTGATTTCAGTTTCTTTACCATTCATGATTACATGTGAATGGTAAAGAACAACACATGCCCTTCCATCTGTCCACTCTTTAGTCTGAAGATTCCCACATGGTTTCATGTCTTCTCATCTGAAAAGTCCCACCGGGCATCCTACCATCCTCATCTCCCATTTTTGTAGCTTCTCCAGCTCTTGTAAAAGTCAGTTATATCCGACGCACTTTCTTGGTGATAGCAATGAAAGATACCCTTACTTGGCAATGATGGTGACTTGTAGACAAGGACTTGAAGATGTTCCAAGCATGGTGCTCACATCCTAGTCTGTCACACTTTGCTGTTCTAATTTGCACAAGTCAGTCCTGTCTGTAACTCTTTTTTTTTTCCCTGCACATAGTTAGACTATTTTTCTTTTTGCCAGGGAAGTTAGAGACTTTGAAAACAGGCCATAAATTCAGTCTGTATAGGCTTGATCTGGATGTACAATCAGAAATTACAACTTTCAGTTCAGCTGGGTCTGATACAAATATGACAATATATATTTCCATGTGTAGTAGAATAACTACTCATTATTGCCACAAGTTAGTTGGACCATTCTGGATACTGGATTGGTCAATTCATTTTTCCCTTATCTATATCCAGCTGACTTTATTGTAGGGTCAAAATAATTGTTTCAGTGAAGAGTGGGCTATGCCAGTTGTCCAACTTTGTGAGCGAAAGGTCCAAAACACATATGTATTCTGTTCCTTTTGCTATTGCCTTTCCCTTTAAGTCCATTGCTACCCTATCTACTTTAAAACAAGCAAAGCAAAAGATCCAGAGTGTACTGAAGGATTTTTGCAGGACACTTAAAGCCGGTCTCCTTTGGCTAATTTGCAAAAACAGTTTTTGATTTAAAATAGAAGGATGGCATATCCCTCCCTGGGAGAAAACTCGCATCCGCTAATGTTCCTGCAGAAGTGAGTTATGAGAAGAAGCCTCAGATGGATTAGAGATGAAGGTTAAATTCCAAGGCACTAATTTGTTGAAAAGGTGAAGGTAGCTAACTAAAGTAAAAAAAAAAAAAATAAATTGACACACCAGGTCTGCAATGTCTTTCCTCCTCACTGAATGTTGTGGGGTAACTTAAAGATCTCAAGAAGAACAGATGCCATAAAATAAAGCAAGGTTGCTTTCTTTATGAAATATTGGTGCAGAGTTAAGGTGAAGGCAAATACACATCTTTTTGAATTGTTAAGATCTTTCTACATTTCAATTTAATAACTTAAGTAGATTAATAATAGAGAGATACCTTTCACTTTTAAAAGCCAGATAACTTCTTTTGGCTATTTTAACATTCCTTTGCCTCCCTAACATTCCTCACAGACTTAATGGCACAGTTTCTGGTGTAAATCAACATAGCTCCAATTATGTCAGCTATGCTAAGCAGATAATATTGGCCCAGTATTTTATTCGCAAGAGTACAGGAGGTCAAACTTACTTGGGAGTTGAAAGTCATCAGACAAAACTCTGACAAAAGACAGAAAGGATGTGGCTGGGTAGGACAAAGTAGACAAGGCCTTCATGCCAGTCCATGAACTTTAATGGCCCATGCTTAAAACTTATTCCTTTCCAGATATGTTGATACTATTTGATACAGATACTATTTGAACGTTGTTCTGATGCACATGTGGCTGTCCCAGCAGCAACAGGGAATACTGAGCCTTCAAACCTGAACTTAGGCAGCTATATGTTAAATGTCTAAGTCCAAATTAGACACTTTAGGCTCCTTTTAAAGTCAACAGGGAGACAGAGACACTTCCATAGCAGCTGAGGCATACTGCTGGAAATTCTAGTCCCAGAAGATGGTCTGAAGCTTTCCTCCCTTTTTTCTCAGTCTCCTCAAAATCTCTTTGCCTTCTCTTCTGTGCCTATCTTGCCTAAAGAGGATTTGGTTGGTTGGTCGGTTGGTTTTTCTTTTCTTATGCTTGGCACATCCTCTTTCTTCCTTCTCTCCATGTTGCAGAATCACCCACTAAGATTCCAGAGACATAAAACTCCTCCTGCCTTTCCTTGTGATGTTTTGCCACCAATACTGCAGTCTTTTGAATTACAGGTGAAGGTGCTCAAATAAAAGGATCAAGTCTTCTTCTGTGTGTCAGTCTCTTAGAAGGAGAAGGTCTATGTGTGTAGTTGCAGAATGATATTAACAACAGCCATGTGATTTCCCGTGTCCAGTTGAAAACTGCTGTTTGTCCTGGGTGCTTATTCTAGGAGCCCTGGCATGGCTCCTCAAAGCCAGGGAAGTTTCTGAAGATCCCAAAACACTGTGATTGGAATGTGGGACATGATGAACCAGATTGGTCAGTCAGTATTTAGACTGCCACTAAATCATATTAACAGAAACACTGCAGCTTACACCCTTTTCAAGTCTGCAAAACTCCTGGAATAAAGTCACCTGTAAAGAAGTATCTGAAAATATGGGATTTCAAATGTTAATTTCAAAAGGCACTTGGACAACTTGTCGATCACATTGCTGTGTAACCTTAACTTCTTTAACTGTCAACATTACTTTTAAAAATATGTCTTTACCTCTGCTTGGACTCCTTACCTTTTTAGGTTTGGGTAGCTAAGAGGCTTACCAGCCTTTCAGGTAGCTTCCTAGAGCAGTGGAAGAAAAACAGCAGCATTGAGACTTGCTCCTTGTTTTAGACCTGCACCGCTATGGTCAATCTCTATTTCAAACAGGGTAAGTCATGACCTGCTTACAACCTGAGTAAAATTTCATGTATAGAGACACCGTGAGCCTATATCAGTCAATTATTTACATGTTTTTCCACACTTGAAGCAGTTTTGCCTGTAGGCGTGGTATATATAGGAGGGACAGATACGTTTGTGGGCTCAGATCAATAATCAAGTTACCAAAGTTTAACAAGTTAACACACATTGTATCTCTGCTTATGTAAGTCCTTAGCAAAGGTGAGATAATGAAAGGGCTTTAAGATAACTTTCATTATGACTCATCTGTTACAGACTCACAGTGTGCACATCGAACAGAACTGAATCTCAGCTGATGCTCAGTTATCTGATGAGCTGCAGGGACTTGACTGTGTTTACACCCTGAGAATGGCAAATGTATCCATCAAGGCGAGGTTTCTATGCAAATACAAAAGGAGCAAAACCAGAAAACAAGATTTGATCAGAAATACTTAGTGGTCCTTACGTCAGTTGAAAGTGTAATAATGTTAAAGGTGTAAAGCATGATACCAGTGAAAGCCTTGCCAAGGAGGTTAAAAAAAACAAGAAAAAAACCTCTTCTTTTTCCTATTCTCACATCCCTGCCCCCAGCATTCCTTTATAGCCAAATATTACAATATAGTTAATGCAGTAGAAAAGTTTAACTAATACAAAGGCAAAATATTAGTGCTGTTCTATTTTTATTTCAGGCCATTGGTTATGATAATAAAATATAGAGTATCAAGGTTTTCAGTAAGCAGAAGACTCAGGCTCTAATACATACTTAAGCTTATTGATTACACTGGTTTATGCGATAATAAAAGTACAAACATACGCACACACCTTTTGCAAATAAGAAAAATCATTTGTCTTGGGCTATCTCCTTCTTTGAGCTTTCACAGCAATTCAAAAGTCATAATAGATAATGGGAAAACAAAGTGTTTGCATTTCATGAATGACCTTGGAAAAGTTGCCAGATTTCTCTGTACTGCAGTTCCAGTATTCAGCAGGAAACTTTCTCCTGCTGTAAACACTTGTGGGATCCTGCAATTCTTAGTGGGATGAACGAGCTCAGATTTGAATGCAGGTGCAATGGGAGTTATGATACCTAAGTTGTGGTCCAGTTGGTGTTTCTCATGGTCTGCAAGGTGCTCCTGAGTCTGCCTAACGCAATGCAGGTCTGACTGGGATGGAGCCTCCTGCTTTTACCCCAGCCAGGTTTTGCTTATCCTAGTATAGCCTGAGTCCAGCACCTTTTATGCGCCTCTAGTTATGACTTATGGACTTCCGCGGGAGAGTGAAGCACTGGAATGCCTTAAGGCAAGTGATGTTTTTGGTTTGTGTTTTTTTTTTATTTTATTTTATTATCTTATAAAACAGTTTAATCAATGAACTCAAGTAGGTAGTAGAAACTAAGACTTCTGTTTATGGGGAAACTTTTGAGATTTATTTTGGCCATTTGTAAGTAGTGCCGACATCTGAGCTCTGAAGGAGGAAGAAATGGAAAATGACCCGATGTGCTTTTCTTGGTGTGTGATGAGGCAAAATTTCTTCTCCTTTCCAGGGGCTCTACAAAGCAGAAAGGTGACAGGATTGTCCTATTTATGATGGTTTTTGTGCATCTGTGTGAAAATAAATAGATTATTCCATTTGAATTCCAAATAAAATATATGGCTAAAGTAAATTTTACTTATGGATATTGATTGTATTGACTGAAACCTCCTCCTTGCAAATTCCCTTGTTTGTACAACACAAGTGTTATCACTTGGCTAAGAAAAGATGTGTATAATGAATTTTGGCGTTGCATATTTTACTTAACAGTGAACTGAAAAGCTTTTATTCTTCAGAGATGTGTGTTCTGATTCCCAATAAGGTGGTGGTGGTGGTGGTGGTGATTATTTGTCTTTTTTTCTTTTTTTTTTTAATAGTAAGATTTAGTATAATCCTGGGCTTTTTTTTCTTTTTTTTTGTAGATTTTCTCTACAATCTTGCCTGCATTTTTGCACTCAAATAAACTGCAACACAAAAGGTAGAACAATTATTGAAGCCTGTTCCTGTTCTTCAGAAGCCTGCAGAAATTGTCTGATTTCATCCACACTTACAAAAAACCCTCTTTTTTCCCCCCTTTATTTTTGTTTTGAGAAATTTGCTAAATAATGATTGTCTTATGCTGATCAAGCACATCAGTATTTGTTAATAGTGATATGAAAGGACAAAATGAAGTGCAAAAGAAACTTAAGCCCCAAAATGCATTAGTCTGCATTATCATGTAAGTAAAGTTAAATTACTGCCATACTACTCAGCTGAGGTGATGGTATATTGTTTATGTGTTGTCTCTTGCTGGAATCACCCATCTTCGTCATATACAAGGTTATATATCTCCTCACAGGACAGCTTCATTACAAGCCTAATCATTAGCATAAGACAGTGATGGCCACTCAAAATCTTCAGCACCTGCAAGGCTGCCTGTCTTCCTCTCAGCTGACTCCACAAAGGAGGTCTTCCTAACTCAGATCCTTAGGTAGTCAAATGAAGCCAAGTGGAATGAATTTGGACCAGTGTTCCAAGCAAATATTCAGGGAGAGGCTGTTAGCCCAGAAAACATGTCCCTAGTCGAGAGAAAGAGAGAAGTAGCAGAAGAAACATTGGGAAGAGAATGTGAAGTTCAACATCAACAGAAGATAATTCTCAGTAGGTGTAACATTAATGATAATAGTGCAACAGGTACAACATCTGGTTCACCACAAGGCTCTGCAAGTAGAAAGTCAGCTTTTAGAAGAGTTAGTTTACATAGACATGGAAACTCTGTGTAGACCATGGGAAAAAGAAAACAAAATAAATCATCTAACATAACACTTTAAAGTCAATTTAATTTAGTAGCAAGTTAATATACGTCAACAATAATTAAATACATTGTGCTCACTGTCAGTAGAAATGAGAGTTGAGATGGTATGGGGGCTTTAACCTAAAAGTGTTAATCTGGTTTATTTATGATTCTCCAGTTTTTAACTTTTAGGTTTAAAAGGGAAGTTTTAGGAGGAACAATGACCAAACTGTGACGTATCCCGTTATACTGATACCCAGGTTGAAACTTCACTCTATTTCAATCTACTTTAGTCTGCAGTTTAGAATATGCAATAGCTCCCAATGTTCAAAACTCCTCTGTCTCTCATTGTGCTGTAAATATACAGAATAAAGAACTTTTTCACATTTTACGATCCACAGAGATGACAGCAGAGGATGCAAAGGACTGACTGGCTCTACACTGTAGCGGATGGGTGGGTGTAGGAGCAGTTTTACACACAAAACTCTACCATCTCCCAGTCACATGGCGGACTCATAATCTGCAGGCTGCATACCTGGGCAGGCATGAGTGGGGCACAATTTGCTGAACTAACTCAAGCATGTAAATTCGCATATATTCGAGTTCTCTCTGAGGCCGTACAAATATATATGTATATACGTATGTGCACATGCATATAAATGGCATTCTTCATGGCGAGTTCATTTTGTCCTGAAGAGCCTGTCTTCAGCAAATAGTTATGGAGATCCATTTTTTATCCTGCTGCATACTGGGAGTCTAAAGCACCAGACAAGTAACCGAGGTCATCAGGACTAAAAATCTTTGGCAGAATCGACAAAGTAAACCCAGATCTCTTCAGGCACAGGTTTTTTTGCTGCCACAAAGTGAATTATTTTACCTTTGCACTCATCAGCTGGGTCACAATGATGGTGGTTTTAGTATTTGATATCCCAGATTTGACACCCGAATGTTTTAAAGGGCTGGTATAGATGGTGGATTCTTATGCCATGGGTAAGTATATAACCATTCTGTGCCTTAGTTTACTGATCTGCAAAATGGGAATAGGCTGAATCTGGCCCTAACTCCATGAAAAATTCTGTCAACTCCATTGACTGCATAAAACTTAAGGATTTGGCCCTGTGCTGATAGTCAGTAAGCTGGAGTGCAAATGTTCTACATGTGCTATTTGACCTCTACAGTTGAGGATTTAAAACTTTAATTATAGGAACGAGAAGATGAGAACAGATTCTGAGTTAGCTACTTTTTTTGAATAGATATTCAGACTCCAGGGGGAATAGTGATTTGCAGGCTCATTGAGGGAGAAAAAGGATGTCCTTTCTTTCCTAGGTGTACGGGGGGAGGAACAAAAGGGGGCCTTGATACTGTTCCATTAAAATAAATCACTTCTCAATCCAGGCGAGAATTTGTATCAGAATATTTGATAATCGAAACTTTACCAACAAGAGCAAATCAGAGAGGGCATTTGACTACGCAGGGCCAGATCCTGCTAAGCCTCCCTCAGAGGTGTCTTACTCAATTCAGGAGCAGATCAGTATGCAGAAAGTTACCTGGATAAGGCTGTTAGACAGTAGAGTCTATGAAAGAGCGAGCTGTGTCGCTTCTTTGTTCTGGGGAGAGTTGGCAGTGGACAAATTACAAGAGTACTAATCATACAGCCCGACCTCCAGCTGCCATTGAAATCAGTGAAAAAAATTTTCCTTTGACTCCAGCAGAGAGAAGACAGAATTGTTAGGGTTAATTAATTAATTACTCTCCAGAAAATACTTTGAGATCCTCTGATGTAGAGATCCTATATAATGGCAAAGTGGCATTGTAATCCAGAAAGATGTTTAGAGAGCTGTCATTCATTGATACTAGAATGCAATCAGTATAATTTAGTAAATCTGCTCATTTCCTTCCATTAGGGCAGAGAGATATTTTTAGGGTTTAAATTCTTTAATCAACAACAGAAGCAGTAGTCTGGGAACAGGGGAGGGAATGAAACTAGTAAAAAATTTAGTCAATGGGTCTGTCTAGAAACAAAATGTGACATAAATATGCTGAAACAGTCAAATACTTTGCTGAGACATTCTCTTAAAAGGTGGTAGGTGGTGGGTGGTGTGGGGTGGGTGGGTGGGTGTGTGTGAGAGTGAGAGTGATATCCTTACTTGATCAGTAGGATATTTCTTTCTCGAATTGAGCTACACATAATATAGATTTCAAAAGGCAAAAAGCATACATACCATCACAAACAAAATATTCCAAAAGATAAAATCTTTTCTTCCTTGTTTTGTTGGGTTTTTTTTGGTAATGTTTGAAGAGAAAAAAATAACTTTGAGAACCACAAAGCAATTCTCCCCTCCTTACTACCCCACCTACATTTTTAAAGTTAATCCACTAGAATTTATTTGTATATATTTATCTGCACACCCACGCACTTATACACCTAGATATGCTCACAGCTTTACTTTCTGTGTCATTTTCAGATTCTTAGAGAGAAATTGCCCCAAAGCACCCCTAAAAATAAACTCATAAGACTGAATATATATATCTTTTCAGAAGACATAAAGAAAGTTAAAGTTGCTGCCCCAAATGATTATTAGCAGTAACAAATGGCCTGTCTGCATTCTCTTTCAGCTATAGATTGCAGTACATCTTATAAGCAGTCATTTAGTTTTGTAACACCCTGACAACATAGTACAATATTACCATTCCCATTTTATAGATGAGAAGAACCAAGGCAGAACGATTAAACAAGTCACCCAAAGTTATACAAGGTCTGGGGCAGAGCCAGGAATAGAATCAAAGTCTCTTGAGTCCCTGACCTTCATATTAAACACAAGATCATCCTCCCTCTGTTTCTAGTTAGAGCATTCAATTCACCCCATCTGGTGTGCATGTGTAATTTGTACCGGAGGGGTAATTCATCCCTAGAGGAGGGCAGGCGGGGCTTGCAAGGGGTGTCAGCTGTGAGCTCAAGATTTGCATAGCCTGAACATTCATTGAAATGAGAATTTCTCCCAAGGAGCATCTCTGGCAAACACATAAAAAGGGGCAATGCAAAATTCTGTTTAGACCTCTCTAAGCTTTTAGAAGGTGATTTCCCTCAACTGTTTTCTTCCTTTGATTGCAAAGCTGAAAATTAAGTTTATCCCTCTGTAACCTCAGGCTTCATTTACTGCCTTGAAACTGTCATTTGATGTTTGGTACAGGTGATCGTTTAACGTCGTCTTCTTAACCCTGCAGGGGACAGGCTGTTGATGGTGAGTGTGAGCTGCTAGAACCAATCCTTTACGTGGCCTTCACACGCTTAATTAGCCAGTGCGAAATGAATGCCTCTCAGCTATCAGTGTCATCGTTGGAGCTCAGTAGTGTTCGTTCCAAAGGAGTACTAAAGATTGGAGGGAAATTATTGCAATAACATTAAGGAGAACCTTATATTATATATGTGTGTGTGTGCATTCCTGTACACTTGGACACAAAAATGTACTTACTGTTTGGAAATTATACAAAAGTTGCCACTTCATGTTTTAAGAAAACCTCTGGAAACTGAGAAATTGTGTGTTAGTTAA
The DNA here is from genome assembly GCA_017639485.1 of Pluvialis apricaria. Taxonomy (NCBI): domain Eukaryota; kingdom Metazoa; phylum Chordata; class Aves; order Charadriiformes; family Charadriidae; genus Pluvialis; species Pluvialis apricaria. The sequence continues at coordinate 8,436,051 of CM030044.1, read as the reverse complement.
TTGACAACTTAACTGATTACTGTTTCTTTCCATGGCAGCAATTAGGACACAAAACTGATCTAATGTGGTAGGTTGTCCTGGGAAGATTCCCAACCAGATGGCTCAAACTCAGGAGCTTCAAATTAGGATAAGAATCTTAACTTTTGGATGCTTATCTAAAATAAAGTATTAAAACTGTTCAGATTCATCTAGGGCTAAAAATTAAAAGCACGCATTGTCTGAAGGTGGACCTGCCCATTGTGAATCTGAAACATTTCAGCTTCTGCATTTTTAAAATATTAGTCACAAAAAAATGGAACTGATTCTACTTTCTGATCGGTTCACTGATGATGTAATCCTGCTGTCATCAAGACCTTTCCTCCAGATTTATGGTGCTGTATGAAAGTGGAGAGAGAATCAGGCTCAGTATCTGAGCTCTGAGCAAAAAGCAAGATAATTTGATTTGTTATTTGGCATTACAACAAGCAAAGTGTCACTCACTTAAGCCCATAAGTTTTACAGTAATACTGGGCCATTTCCTGCTGAGGTTGAAGTCAATGAGTGTTTTCCACATGACTTCAGTAGTCAATAGGCTTATATTTGCTTTAATATTTTTCTTTCCCATGGGAGCAAACTGCTTCTGCTGACTTCACCTAAGGGGTCTAATCAGGCAAACCGTTATTGACAATGTGCTTTCCTGAGTTTGGCCCTTAGCAGCATGGAGCAGGAGGTGAGAGTGGCTGGAGGGCAGAGGAGTATACTCTTGCCTGTGTAGAGCTGCCGAGTCCTCACCCCTCTTGCAAACTTGCAATACTGTCTGCTTGATCCAGGTGTGTGGAGAAGGGACAAAATATGCCTTCATCCTTCTTCCATACCTTGGCAGAGATGACAGTTTGTTATTCCATCCCTGACCATGATCATCTCTAAAAGGGGGATCTCAGAAACATAATGCTTTTGGAGACCAATGCCTAAAGAGGTGGAGTTTGTACATTCACCCCTTTCTCTTGCCCATTCCCAACCTTTCCCTGGATCAATAACTGTGCAGAGAGTTCTGCAGTATCTGTGCCTGCTCAGGCACAGATATCTTCAGAAGAGATGGAGCTACTCACATGAGTAAAGCTGAGCTGGATTGGGCCCAAATTTAGTATTAAATCCTGGTAGTTCCAGAATTGTAGCTTTAACAAGGCTTATTTGAGATGAAGGCACATTTTTCAGTGCTCATAACAGCAGCAAGATTCTTATTATACAACATTTAAAAGCAATAATTTCTGCAGATTTAACCTCATAGATTTTCTAATACAATAAAATTAAATTTAAAAAACCCTGAATGCAGCAGATATAACCCCTTCATGTGCAATTAGCAAATTTTAAATAGAAACTTTAATATTAACATTATTCTTTATGCCTCGATGAGTGGAATATTATTTAAATTGATATGACATAAGAGGATATAAATAATTCCTAAGTGTAGATCTAAACTAGAATTTCAGACCATATTGAAATGGCGAAACATTATCAATTCCCTGTTTCCCAATGTATCATTCATTACAAGCCTGATGACACATTTTTTTCAAAGAGATTAAATTAGCATTAGAGTGCTGATAAACATTATAAATAAATACAAAAAGCTATTCTGAAAATCCGGTGTAACATAAAATAAATGCCTATGCTCCACCAAATTTCATCTTCTTTCTGGTAGCTGAGAAAGTGTTGCAAGCAGACACATAAGTTGAAAGTGAACTGCTGTTCTCTTCACTGCAATAAAAATATAAACATATTAAAACCTGGCAATGTAATTTAATTAAGGACAATTCTTTATTCCAAATAAACCTATAGTTCATAACGGAGAGAATTACAATTTACATTTTTACTAAGGAAAATGAATTAAAAAGGTTCTCTGTGTTGCTTTGTACAAGTTAGATGAAAGAGTTGTTTTCTCTTCCACAAGGTAGGAGAGTAAACCTATGAAATCATGACAATCTATGACCAGAAAAGCCCAATGATCCATATAAGTTTTTTATCAAAGCAGTAAGGTCAGCCTGAGAGGATCAGATGTATTGCAGTCTGAGTAGTTACTTTTCAGTTACTACTTTCGTTTGCAATTTCAGGATTTGGTTTTGGTGTTGGTTTTCTTTTTTGTTTGTTTGGTTGGTTGATGTTCTTTGTTGTTTTTTGTTTTGTTTGTTTTTTTGACAGGGAACTGCTGGAGAGAGTCCAGCAAACGGCTACCAAGATGATTAGGGGATTGGAACACCTTTCTTATGAGGAAAGGCTCAGGGACTTGGGGCTTTTTAGTCTAGAAAAAAGATGACTGAGGGGGGATCTTATCAATACTTATAAATACTTAAAGTGAGGGTGCCAGGAGGATGGGAACAGTCTTTTTTCAGTGGTGCCCAGTGACAGAACAAGAGATAATGAGCACAAACTTGAGCATGGAAGTTCCATGAGGAGGAACTTCTTTGCTTTGAGGGTGGCAGAGCACTGGCACAGGCTGCCCAGAGAGGTGGTGGAGCCTCCCATGCTGGAGACATTCAAAACCCGCCAGGATGCCATCCTGTGCAACTGCTGTAGGTGACCATGCTGTGGCAGGGAGGTTGGACTAGATGATCTCCAGAGGTCCTTTCCAACCCTGACCATTCTGTGATTCTGTTAGGTACTTTATCAAGAAATACACAACTAATGAGTGTTATTTTTTTGTGTGTGATCACAGCACATCCACCAGGTACCAGACCTGTGTAATTTTTATGCAAAGTCACTCCAGGCTACACGTCTTTTAGATCCTTTGAGGTGAGCAGTTTAGGGTAGAAATCCAGCAATCCTTTGCCAAAATTACCAGTAAATTCAGTAGGATTAGGCATTTGCAAAGTGACGTTTGATTGCTGCTTCTTATTAAGCAGGTAGGAAGCAAATGAGAACCAGGTATTACCTAAAACTTGCTTTCTTCAAGATGCTTAATAAGGATGTTTATCTGAGTGAGGAAAACACTACTCAAAGCTGCCTCACTGCCTAAAGCTTCTCCCTTTATTTCACACAGAGGTCTTCAGAAAGCCAGAATATATTTTCCTTCCCAAGACTATCCGGGCAGAATAATTAACCCATGGTAAAGTTCAAGATTGCTTGATATCTACAGCTACAAAATACACACAGCCTAATATTCTCTCTGACACATGAACCTCACTTTCTCCATACCCTCAATTCAAGGTTAGAGTTTTGCCAATTTCATTTTTAAGGTTATGTTACAACCCAGTCTCCTGTTCGATATTATTTTTTAGTGAAAAACACACTTTCCAAAATTCCTCAAAACCTGAATCACCTGAAATAGGCCAGACCCAGGTCACAACATGAGAAGGAGAGTGAAGAAGTGCTCTCAACAGATCGTGCCCCACCGATGGTGTTGAATGATATGTTGTTTGATGTGATGGGCAACTCGGGTACATGCCTCATCCCTCTGACAGTCAGTAAGGCCAGGCATGCACACAGGTGCTTATATCCCTAACAATTACATTGCAAATCACCTATGCCTTAAACTCTTCATGAAATTGTAAATGCCTGTAATTCCATGACCTTGCCACCATAATTTCTTACAGGCCCCATGGCCAGGTCATCCCCAAGAGTAAATTGCCAGAATGCTAATGAAGTTGACAGATCTATACTGAATGGACACAGTTAGTGCCTCTTGGAGTCTGCAAGTCAAAATAACCAAAAAGAAAGTAAATAAATGCTGAAAGGAATGGGTAGGTTAACACAGGACTTTGGAGATTAACAGAAAGAAGAGGGTCTCACATGGAAACAAGAGACAAAGGGAAGGAGGGAGGAAAGAAGGCCCAGAATTGGGAGTCCTGAGAACCCAGACTTCATTCTGGCTGTTCTTACTTAACTATGAGGGTTAAAAACCAAATCAAACCGAGACACACAACACTTGCTTCAGTTTAGTTTCTCGATGAGTTAAATCACAATGCCTTAATATTTGCATTCCATAGGTTGAAGGAGAGAGAGAACTTCTCTACCTCAAGGGTTCATAGAAGAATAATCCATTTACAGTTATAAAGCTTCATAAGAAGGCAGGCACTTCACAGTAATAAGAAGAAAATAATTTTATTTTCTAATACATATCAAAATTTGCAGGTTTCCTAATCTTTCTGTCAAAACAGAGCTGTTCTGCACAGAGCACTTCTCAGTACTACCACTAGTTTTCAAAGTTTCTGTGGCAAGTGAATCATGGAAAAAATAACAAAAATATCCTAGAACCAATATGAACTCTGTTCTTTCTGCAGCTAAGAGTAGAATGTCAAATAAGGGGAAGTGCTTCCAGACACACAAGCTAATCAACCATATACTCTGAAGCATAAGATTTGATTAACCTTAGTGTGTGCAGGTACAAAAGCTGCTCTGAAGGTAACTTTATTTTTCTTTTCTTCTTCTTTCCTTTGAAGTGATAGGGCCAGGTTTTCAGTCTAGCTCTGGTCACTATTTCCTATTCTGTATGATCAAGCATACAGTCTTTGTAACGACATCCGCTATGCACACAGCTCTTTGAAAGAATAAAATAACTCACCAAATCAGTCCAGCCCTGCTAAGGGCAGGCACAGTTCTTCCTGTTGACCAGGATAAGATTAGGAGAAATGAGAATTAGGGATTCTAAAGTACATGTTGCAGCCAAAGGCTAGCCCCATAGTATATTTGGTGTTGTATATACCACAAATATAAGGAAATCCATGAGTTGAACTCTTAGATGTCTGAAGGCATGCAATGGAAATGTGTTTGGACTCATAAAGTGTTTGAAAAACAGAGACACATAGTTCCTTTTGGCTATCTGTAACCATGATCACACCAAAATAGACCAGCAATGCAGTGAGCTGCTCACAAGGTTAACAGATCAGAAGAAAAATGAATACAGTGAAACAAAAATGGTTCCAAATTCCTAACTGCTCTTTCTCCTTTCTCTGGGTTAACAGCAGCATCACTCAAAATTCTGTCAGACCCAAAAGCCAGCAGCATTATCCTTCAGCTGTGCTGAAACAGGAAGGTTAGCTTATTGTTTTGACTCCAAAGCTGGTGTAACATAACTGGTCCATGTCTGGTTATGCACTTTAATGGTTAGACTTTGTCCTAAAGAGAGAAATTCAGCCTTCTGTGGATTTGCCTCTCCTGGTCTTAAGGGAGTCTCATAGTTGGCTCCTGTTGTACTGAGTGGATAATACTAAGTGATCATTTAATAAAATATTGAAATGTAAATACTTAGGCACAGTTAGTCACTCAGATTTCCTGAATAATCACCCCCATGGAGGGAATGAACACAGCTCTACACATAAAGCATTCAAGGGAAAAGCCATCAGAAGAGGTTTCTCTTTTTCAACATCATGCAAATTAGTTTCTTAGCTCTGTAGGGAGGAAGCAGAACCAGCCCTGCAGTCTGTGGGAGAAAAATAATACTCCTAAATCCTAAACAATACCTCCCTGTGATATTGGCTGGACTGGTAGATCTAGTTCAGAATTTGAAAAAATGTGAGAGGAAGCAGAAGGAAATGTTATCTAAAAAAGCTTCTAGGCTGGTGGATAAAGAGCAGATCACTTTAATGTGAGCTGTTAGGGGGACATCTGTAATATTGGCTGACCACTGTTCTGCTCTTAGTACATTCTGCTATGAAAACTAACACTCCTGTAATGAAAAGCTAGCAGCTTATTTTACACACCCACACACCCCTTGAAATGGGTTATCTGTGTTGTCAGACTGCTCTAAAACTTTTGGAACATGCGATGGAACAAACCAATGAGCATTTCCACAGTTTTTTCTTTGTTTAGAATTTTTTATCTTTTCATGGTTCATGCAACTCCCTTTTGTGCACTGGGATGTTTCTGCCGTTGGAGCCAGGATTGTGCCTGGTGTGTCTCCTGTTGGCTTAGTCCATCGCACTCTTTTAGTACATGGAACTCTTTTCTTACTACCTTGCATCAGGGTCTCTGTGTGTCCCTTATTCTCCATTCTCACATCTTATTTTCTTCTCTTTTTCCCCTCAAGTAGGGATGCTCTGTGCCTGCCACTCAGATGACTTCAAATCTCTGTTCCCTCATTCCTGTTTTCCTCTCTTGTCCTTTACCTCTTCCCAGGGAAAATATATGTATCAGCCTTTCCTCTTTTTATCTCCCTTGGGAGGGCACATATTTATCTCTGCCATGTTTCCCAATCCTCACATTACCAACCCATATTACCCCTAAACTGCTCCATGTTTACAGTCTCATTTTTATTCCAGTCTCCACCACAACTTTTACTTATTTTCAGACTCCATAGGAAATAATGAACAATTTTAGATGATACTAGCAAGAAGAATAAAACTGAGTCTTTAAGTGTTCACAGAAAAATTGGAAATAGATGATTCTCCCATTTAACAAACACAGGACCGACAACGTCTAGTGGCTACCACTTGAAGAGTAACAAAGGAAAAAAAACAAAAACATTAAAACCAAAATATTAAAACCAAAATTATAGTGGCAGTGGTAAACTGTAGTGTTGGCAATTTGAAAAGATATTGTTTCCTTCTCCTTTTTCTTTCCTCCTGCTCCTCCTCTTTCTCCTTCTCCTTCTTACTCTTTGTTTAATATCCATTCTAATTCTATGAAGAATTAACTAAAAGCTTCATGAGCTGATTCTATGTTCAATAGAAGATTGTGCTGCATGACCACAACAGCCTGCTTATATTATAAACCATGTAAAGATTTATAACAGACAGTGATTTTAATGGCTGCCATGAATGGTTTCTTTGACTATTACAAGACTATAGAAGCTGGTGGGCCTACTAAAGTGATATGAGATTCTTTGTGTGGCTTATCCAAAGCATAGCTTTTTCCCAAAGCCCATTGATAAGCCAGATCAAATGTAAAAAAAAAAAAAAGAAAAAACCTAAAACGAAGCAGACTTCTTTCTCTTTCCCTTTTTCACTAATCATGGTATCTTATTTTCTAAGATATCCCATGCAATCAAAACAGTGGGGAAACTAAAGTAATACTTAAACTTCTGATACATTTTATTTTTATGAATGTTTTATGAATGCTGTTTACTGTTATCCTTCAGTATTGCTTGGGAACCTCAGTCATACATTAGGATCAGATGTATGTACATCTAGAGTGTAGTAGACTGTTCAGTCCATCAGGCAGGTTTTTTATGATACCCCCACTGAAGCAAAAGAAGCCATCTGTATTCGTAACTATGACCAATGCAAGAAGTGGAAGGTTTTGTCAAATGCTCAGAAATGGTTATTCCCTTTGCTTCAAAGACCAATGATATATAACTGTCCAATTTATTAGGCTTCTTGGACATTGTTGTCTTTTCTATTCATCCAGCATGGATAATTTTGAAGTTGGTGGGAATATAGGATATCAGACAGAAAATAAGTCAGGGTTTTAAATGAACCCAAGGAACTTTGGTGTTCATTAATTTGATAGCTACTTTCTAATTTCTTTTGAAACCAACAACGAGCTAAATATCATGATTTTTTCATGTCTCACAATGTTAAGGACTTTTCTTGAAGGCTAAACTTAAAAATTATACCAGTTATCAATGATGTACATAATCTCTAATACAGAAAACACAGCTGGAAGATATGTTGAGAAACCAAGTAGCCCATCTTCAAGGACTCAAGTCTACTTCCTTAAGAAAAGATCAATCCTATCCACATCATTCCGGGTATATGTTAATAATTTCTTGAAGACCTCCAGTGATGAAAAGCTTACAGCTTTCCTTCACTAATAGTCCCAGAACTTCAGTATCGTTGTCCCAGGTATTTCTGCTCTTCCTCTAATTTTTCATAAAGTGTCTCTGTCCTCTTGTATTGTCTCAGTGATGAAGAGATAATTCCCTTCTTTTTTTAGAGTTTAAAATTACAGCTAAACATTTGCTACTTCTGACTGTCTTCTCTGCTAAGACTAAATGTTTGTATTTTCACACAAAGAGAAGTCAAAAGGGCTGCAAACAAGAATCACTTCAGAAACTGCTTTCTAATTCAAATGAATATTCAGGGTCCCCTCCAGTCTCAACCAGATTTTTCTGCAAAAATTTTTATTTATGAAAGATGTAATATAAAACTCAGCACATTTTCTTATTTCTTCTCTCTTTCCAGATTTTTGTATAATAAACAAAAACTCCCAAATAAATAATTAACAAAAAATGACTTATTTATAATTAGAAATGTTTGGCTACCAGATGGTCCCGAGTATATCTTCATATAATAGGATCTTGAGTATGGTTTTAACTCTGCGGGAACAAACAGCAGAATATTAATAAAATGTCAATTAGTTTAATTTAGTCTCATATCTATTGAATATATATATTGGCACCTACATGGTTTTAATTTCATTTTGGGATTCCAGCTGCTATTGAAGGCAGAAAACTTTTAAACAAGTAAATTAAAAAAATTGCAAAGACAAATAAATATGTCAAACGATGGAAAGAAATAATTTTAAATGAAGCTGACAAGATACTTCACTGGGAATGCAAGAAGGGAATGTAAGAACTTTTTGTGCATCTGCATTGTTAATGTCCTTGATTGTTTTCTTTCTGACATTAAACTGAAAGTCTTACCCTAATTAAAAATAGTTTTCATCATCAGCATGATCCTGAAATATTCCTTAAGTCAGTGTCCCTCCATCTCCCCACTCCCCGTTTTCAGATTCCTAAAGTTTTTTGATGCATGAGTAGATTTTTGTAGTTTTTGCAAGTTTGTTTTCCCCAGACTTTGTTGACTCCTCTGAAGTCCATTCTTAGATCCTAGATTGAAAGTCACTGTTTTACGTATTTTCCTGAATTACTTTTGTGTTAAAGGCACCTCAAAGAAATTAAAAAATTATGATAAACTCACTGTGAGTTAGTCACAAGATTGTATTTGACCCTCTTTCAAACACAAGGTATTTGAAGGGTCAGGCTGAGAATGGGTGATGAGGGCAAATATATCAAACTGAAATTTACCTTCAGCTGTTGTACTGGATCTGGCTGGGATGGAAATAACTTTCTTCACACCAGCCTGTATAGTGCTGTGTTTTGAATTTGTGACTAAACAGTGTTGGGAACACACCAATGTTTTAGCTGTTGCTGAACAGCGTTTGCTGTGTCAAGGTTTTCTCTGTTTCTCACTCTGCCCCTTTGCAATCAGTAGGCTGGTGATGGGCAAGAAGTTGGGAAGGACACAGCTGGGACAACTGACCCAAATTAACTAAAGGGATATTCCATACCACATGACGTCATGCTCAGCAATAAAAACTGGAGGGTATGGGAGTTGTCTTCCAAGTTAGCAGTTGCTTGGAGACTGGCAGGGCATCTGTCTGAGTGTAGGAGGTGGCAATTGCCTTTGTATCACTTGGGTGTTCCCCTCTTTCCTTCTCTTGAACCATAAGTTTTCTTGCTTTTGCTACTCTTACTCTCTTCTCCATCCTGCTGGGGACAGGAGGACCGAGAATCTGGGTGGGTGTTTAGTTGTTGGCCATGGTCCACCCACCACAGATGTTCGTCAGTTGCAGCAAGGGCTGTAAAATCCAGCTGGGAAAGGGAGCCAGTGCTTGATGATTAAACCAGGGCTGAGCTCAGTCCTATTGTAAAAGTACTATAAGAACCTGAATCCATTGGGCTATGTCTACCTATAGCATTATCATTGAGTTATATATATCAAGTCTCAAGACCTTCTTGTTTTCTGACACATGCTGGCTGTCACATATCTGCAGCCTGGGCTTCATAAATCCACATTGCTCCTAGGAAGAGCAAAAATGGTGACGCTTGATGTAGGGCTAAGCTGTCATATGTCAGCTCTGTGCATGGCTACTCTGATCAGAGTTCATGGTGCAGAGTCTGATTTTAGGGCTTGAGATAATCTAGGAATTGTTCCACCCAAGTTCCAAAACTTATACTGCAGTGCCCCACTCTCACGGCAGTGAGAAAAATTGCTATGTTAATGGTGATTGAACTCTGAATTAAGAATAAACTGTGCTTAAATTACAATGTAGTCTTAACCTTTAATCTAAAACTAGAAATGTCTACACAGGTAGATGTCAGAAGTGATTGCATTAAAGAAAACCCCTTAAGACAGTATTTCAGCATTACTTAACTTTCTGTCTGTGCTGCAGCATGAAGTTCAAGCCCTGTACTTCTCTGAGAGTTCAGCGGAGTACATCCGCAACTGTGTCCTATGTAGGAAAACTCCTGCATTTCAAATTAAAGTGCTGTGCCAGAAGAGTCTAACCTCCTGTCCTTGTAGTGCTGGATGTTAGAGTTATGCAGATAGCTCTCTCTTTCCAGGCTCCATCTTCTTTTATTTTCACCCTTTTCTATGAGGACAAAATACGCAATTTCACACTCTCTGGCTATAATAATTTCCTTTAGGGAAGGATGAAATACTAGGGTGAACACAGCTACCACTGCATTATCTGAGGCACAAGCATGCACAGTACATAGGGAAGTGCTAACAGAAGGGACCTTGGCCCCCTCCTTCCCTCCAACTTTTTTCCCGAGAAGAAAGCCATTCCTGTCTTTCAGGCATACTGTGCTTTTTGAACACCAGGCTGCTCCATTTAATTTTCGCTCTTGGAACTCGTACGTATTTTACCTCTAGATAAAAGCTCATGTGCTTATACTCTTATTAAAGCCTATACTGATAATTTATCCAGGATCCAGGTTTTCACAGTGCTGCATTGCACTGGAATTGCTGATGGCCTTTAAATCCTGTGTAGCCAGGGGATAGTTTTGTCTATTTCTATGATCTAGCTACTACACATAACCCAGAACCGTTTGCAGCGACACTGGCTGCAGAAAGGTAGATTAACATTATCTCCGACACATGGATTTTGGAGGTTTGTTTCAATTATTATCTGTCAGATGTTCCAACAAAGAACAGAGTCCCTTTGCGCTTGGGATTGTATAGGCATGCAGCAAGGGATGGTACTTGCTCTGAAGAGTCTACAATATAAATAGACAACAGTGGGAAGGGAAAGCTTGCTCACAGACTTGCTTAAAGTCACACTGCAGGGAAGAGCTGGGAATAGTATCTAGGTCTCAAGATACCCCCAAGTATGTTGCTTTATTCACTAGGCCATATTGTCTCACTTCATTTAATTCCCTTCTCCTTTTCTTTATTCTGCTGGGTAAAATTCATCAGCACAGGTTCCTATATGCAAACAGGCATTCAGTTAAGGGGGGAAAAAAAACCCACAAAAATCAACCCTCTGGAAAAACACCCCTTGTATAGATTTGTTACAGCATTCTTTGAATAGGGTAGCAGCAGCATTCATGACTTTGCTTATGGGATGTTTGTATAGGGAACCTGGATGTATTTTCATACATTTCATACATTGTCTTTGAAGAAGTGGCAGTTTTAAGATGACATGCAGCTTGGCCTGTATTGTATACATGTGCGTGTTTACTAGGAACTTGTCATCCATGGGATGAATGAAAAGAGTGGCACTGGGGTGGGAGGAGGAGAAAAATAAATGTGTTTCAACATGTCTCCTTATTTTTTTCAAATCCATTGCATTCCCAATATCGATTCAAAGAATTTCCCTTAAGTTTAAAGCTAATCAGCACAGTGTTCCCAGACGTCTCCTGGTAGTGCTCTTAAACTCTGCTGAAAGATTTTACTTGTGTCTGTCATCTATCTATCTATCTATTTATTTTTTCAAAACAAGATGAAGATTCAAACAGCCTTAAGTAAAATTTCTGGGTCACATGACACATGTTGACTACTGGGCAGTCCTCATAACTCCCATGCCTTTTCTGCTTATTTAGTGATCTACACGAGTGTAAATAAAAATCACATTAATGCACAGGTTGTTTTATAAACTGGGGCTCTTGTACAGCAGTGAGAACAGAGGACTGTAAATCAAGCTTTTCGGATTCTTCTCCCTGGAAAAAGCTTTGTTGGTGATCTTTACAAAGGACTTTTAAGGTGGTATTTTTAATATGTACTATAAAGACAAGATCCCTTTGTGACATTCTCCTTCGGTTCTTCTGAATTCTGTGCAAGGAGAAACCTGAATCTGAGTAGAGCCACTTCAGAGTGTTGTCCTGAATGCTCTTTCTGAGCAGGTGCTGAGCACACCTGTAAGGAGGGCTGTGCTGTGATCACTGCTAGCAATGAGCTTCCTTTCGCTTTGACACAAGTCCCATGATTTGCAAGAGTGGGTCCATAAACCCCATTGAATGCTAGATCCTTAAACTGAGTTTGAAAGATGTATCTCAGAGAGGACTGTTGTGAGGCATCAGGAGTGAAATCTTTCTATGGGCTCAGGGATATATGTGTGAGAAAAATACCATAGGTGGTTACTCTGGTGGGAAAAGCTACCTATAGATCAGAAAGATGATTTCACAACTAGCTCATTTGATATCTGAGTTCAGTCCTGCGTCTTCCCAGAGATTAGTTGTGTTACCTGGGACAAGTCAGCTTCCCAATCATATGGCATCTCTGTTCCCCTTGTTGCAAAATAGGGAATAACAACTACCCTTTGCCATGTTTGCTTAAACAGCAAGTTCTGCAGGCAAGACAGGATTCTTTATTATGCATATGAACAACATCTGGCCTAGTGTGCCAGGTGCACAAATCATTTATTTATGTAATTAGTTAAAACGTGAGCTAAACTGCGATAACAAATCCATGTAGACATTCAGTCCAGGATGAATATATGGTAAATAGAGTAAATTCTCTTTCTTTTAAAAGCTTAGTGCATATTACCTCATATTTGCTACAGGCTAAATACACGTGAGTTGTCCCCGATGAGCTGACACAGGATCATTTGTTACTCCTTTTTGTTCACATGTTTGAGACTTTACACACCTGACTATAATGCTCTTATAAAGTAAGGAATGTTCACAGTGTTAGCTGTACTAGACTTGACTTTGGAGGATAATTAAAGCTCCTCACCCTTGCTTAGGCAATGTCTGTTATTGCCCCTGGGATACTTCAGGGATAAGGAAATCGTAGGAAACTCAGTTCTTCCAGAGGAGCTTTTGGTCTCTGATCAATTAAATGTCGATGGAATAGGCAGAAATTCGGGGAAGTAAGAGCTGACAATCAGTGCAACGACTACATTTTCTGCACTGGTAAATGGATGTGTGTTCGTTTATCTTCTGATCCGGAGCAAAGTCAAGCAGGTTATCTCAAACCATCTGTGGTTTGCATTAACTTGTTTGCCTTCAAATTAGAATGGGACAGAAGAGACAGGCTATTACATCTAGCTACAGTGCTCAGCTGAGATCTAGCAACAGAAAACGTAATTTCCCAAAGATTATGGTGCTTCCTTTATTTCAGCTTAGAGATGTGTTGTGCTGTAGATATAGCATGTAAAAAAACTAGTTAGACCAAGGGCCAGACAAGCCCAAAACAAACACAAAGTATTCAGAACTGCTATGGTTTTCCTGATAATTAGTAGAATAAGTAACCTTATCATCTCAATACCTCTGCATCAAATTCTGCTTTTGAATAGGTTATATAAATACAGAGAAATACACTAAATTCTACTGGATCTACACTGGCAAAAAGGTTGGTTGTGTAACATTAACCATAAGTGATTAGCAGAAGTAGTAAATACTTGCTTTCATTCTAGAAATGCAGTAATAGCAGAGCCTTGCTGTGTGTATCATTTCTTCCCCTTCATCTTCTCTAATTCTGATTAAGTACACCTTTAATGAAATTAAATAATTATTTTTCACTTGTACTTCTTTCTCCCCATGTGGACTAAGCTGTAAGGTGGTGTGTTGTGTTTTTTACCCTTTTTTTTTTTTTATTTTAGTGGGACTGGCTTTCCTTTGTATCTTTTACTGACAAATCTATATTAATAACAACATCCATTTTGTATTAAACCTGTACTATGGGAATAATTTGTAATCACACTGAAATTAGTAATTTTCCATATCACATGGTGAATCATAGAGTATGGAAAGTAGAACTACTATTAGTTTGGGTTGTTATTACCTTATTATGGCCATTTAAATAGGCTGTAATTCTGGAAATTTAAAGGTCATTTTGATTTATTCAGTTTAGTTTGTTATGTGTTTAGAAAACTAATTAAAGAACAAACAACATGGTTATATCATTCTTAATGGCAAATATGTGCGAAGGGGGTACTCATTCTGAAACCCAGCAGAATAATGAATGCTGTTATAATTTTCAACATTCAACATCATTTCCACTCAAAAGTGATCATTTTTCCATTGTATTAAAATGGTTTCATGTAATTTTGCTCTTAATATTTTGAAAGGGATGTCCTATGAATATTTCCCCCCAGGCCTGGAAGACTAAATGACCTCTAGTTAGTTTGAGCTTTCAGAAAAAATGACAAAAATAAATAAATACACAGAAAAACAATAATCTCTGAAACAGCCTTTAATCCCCATGACTGACCTACAATTTGTTCGCAAAGTAATGACTGTCAATTCTTTAATGTTTCCACAAAGCCTTATACTGTGATGACAATTCTTCTGCACCGCCTGTACAATGAAGTGCCCAAGCTTAATTAAAAAATATGCTGGGGTGCCTTTAGCATCAAAAGTTGCATGCACCTATAAAATTGTAAGCCAGTTTTAAACACGTTGTTGAATAGGGAAGGATGTTTACTCTGTGTTGAATATTTTGCAGAATTGGACCACCGTGAAGAGTGCTGTTTAACCTGGCTCTGATTTGAAGCCTGCTCTAAGATGCACCCTGACAAATTTTGACCCATAGAGCCCAGGCCATGGTTATGTGGCATGTTTGGGCACAGGTAGATGAAGAGGATTGCAGAGAGATGAAAGCTATGGGAGAGATTTCTGTTTAATAAGTACAGAATTCCCAAAGAAATTAGTGTAGCCATGACAAGAAAATTCACATCCTGATTTTACATTAAAAAATGTAATTTTTCTTTTGGCCACCAATGGCAAAGTATGCCTCTTTCTCTAGTTCAAGTCTCACTTTATAACACTTTATTATTACCCCTTTTTACAGCATCAAGATCAGTGTCACATAGATACTTTTTTTTTTTTTTACCACATTGGCATTAAGATGAAGGCTTCCTACCTGAAAGGAGCAAAATGGAAAAGCAAAAGTTAATAAATCTTGTACTTTCCTAAGAAGTAGCATTTGTGATGATATCAATCAACAACTTTATTTTGTGGTTTGGGTTTAAAACTGAATATATCCGTTTGGAAATGTTTCCCCAAGGCTGTGGGGCCCTGCAGAAATGAAAAGTCATGTGCTTTTCTCAAAAAGGAAATAAAAAAAATAATAATTCAAGATTTATTTCCAAAACTAATAATAACAAAAAATAATGGTGTATTTTTGGGTTGTCCCAGTGTTGAGTCAATTCAGTTTTCAATTAACCATAAGGGGTCTTCGAGAGTCATAGATATTAAGGCTCCAAATGATCTTTCACATCAATCTAATCCATCTGCCTGCAGATGTATGGTCAATATCCAATATGGGCCCATTACACAATACTTGATGCAAACTCAGTCAAATACTTATGTGAACTTCCATTTGCTTTTGGAAAGAGAGACACAAAGGCAGTCTCCATGCTGAGAGATATGGAATATGTGGCAAAGATCTCAAGTCAACTTTGCATCCAGATGGAATTGCAAGAGGCTGGTCAAGCGTCTAACTCCATTCTACTTTTGCTACAGCCAGAAAATCTGTTGGTAACACAAGCAATTATTCAATGTCTTATCTAGAAGCTGGTGTTTCTTCATAGCTTAAGATTCTGGCACTGGTGCCAGGCATATTTGGCAGGGGAGAAGTGGATGCCACTTGTGCGTCACCAGCAGTATTTCCCACAAAGTTGGGAGATGTCACTGTAGCTCTTACTCAAAAAACAGCCCTTCCAGCTTATCCAGGGAGAACTGACAAGGTTATCACCAGAGGCGGGTTGCTAGGGGCCTCAGCTGACAACAAAAATGAGGGTATGTTAACGTTAATATCCAAAGAGACAGCTACCTGCTGGAAGCACTTGCCTGGGAGAGGTGCAGGGACTGAGGGGAATGTCTATAAATATAACCCTCTCCTTATCTCATCCCAGGAAGTTTTGAGGCCAACCCAAATCTGCAGTAGCTGGGATCTAAAAGGCAACAGCAGGATTGTCCTTTTGTTATTGTCCTCTTAATAAATTCTCCACATGGAAACTTGTTAACCCTGGCTGTTGCTTCTATGTCTGCTTATATGCAAGACCTCTGCCAGCAAATCAATCCTTACATTGTAATGGCACTCACTTGACAAGCTAGGTTTGGCTTAGTGCACTGCTGCTATTTGTTCTGTGTGCAGCGTCACACAGGGATGTGATGTGTAAGAAAACTGAACAGAGGAGCTAGTTGATATGCACAAAGGAGAGAGAGAGAGCAACAGGGTGGTGAAGTGGGGAAGGACTCCGTTGCCTGTAGTGCTTTGTGACATACTGAAGGCACCCAATGCTGGTTTAAAACAAAAATAAATAGAGGTGGTCACTTCTGAGGTCACTGTATCTTTCATGAATACTACTCTTTATTTCACTCTTTGATGATGTGTCTTTGGCTTTATTTGTTCATTCTCATTATCCTTTTTCCATAGTGAGAGCCTCCAGGTCTCCCAAATGACAGGTTAGGGAGCAGATTGCAGCCTTGGAGAACTACAGGGGAGGGGATTTGACTGCTGACTACGTAGCACCTCAGGGCGCTGCCCTGGAAAATGCTATGTGCACAAGATTTCCTGACTCAGGAGGCACTGACCCTGAGATATTTCCCTGAAGCACTGTATCTCCAGTGTTTCTGGCTTGATCAGCCAAGTGGAGGAGCAAATGAAAGAGGAGAAACTTCCTATCTGGAAAAGTGAAGCCCACCACCCACCTAGTTCAGCCCCAAACTGGCAGTGCAGACGAATACTCCCATTTCTCTCTGCTCCCTCAGTTTGACTGCTGCCTCGGATGTCTTGGGGAGGAACAGAAGAGGTTTTTGCAGCAGTCTGGGGTCAAAGGGTTGGACAGATTTAAAGTCATGCCCCTTTCTCCTCCCTCTGCCAGTCCAGAACTAAGACAGTGAGAGAGGAACATTTAACCAGGATTTAACTTAATTTTATTTTGTTTTATTTTATTTTATTTTATTTTATTTTATTTTATTTTATTTTATTTTCATTATTTATTTTAATATGATTCCTGGTATGAGATTGGACTGTGAAGCTGGACTCCATTGCTTGACCCAGAAGTTTTGTGCAACAAATTTAACTGAGGTGGTACAGGGGTCCAGAAATGGAGCCTGGCCTTGGGCTTGTTCATACAACAAAAGACGTTAAAGCACAGAGGAATATTAGGTGAGACGTGGAAACAGTAACAGGAATCTCAGTTCAGTGCTCATTTACCAACAAATACTTTCTTAAATAAAAGGGGAGGAGCAGAGCACATACCTTAAAACTCTCTTATTTCAAAACTTTTAGTCCAGCCTCTCTGCCTAGTCACAAAATATTCTGAGCTGTCCTTGCTTCTGTTTATATACCACTGCAATGACAGTGCAATTCCTTCTTGCAAACTGGGATTCAGCTGCATATGTACTGTATTAAAATTTCTCATCATGAGAAAGGAAAACTGAGCTAGCCCTCACCTGGCTCCTCTAAGAAACTTGGGGTACAGGTATAAGGCCTGCCCCTTATGAGGTGACCTTACTGGAAATAGATATTTTGCTCTCTTTCTTTTCTTTTTGCACAAGTTTAGAAAGAAAAGAAAAAAAGAAGAAAAACCCCAACGAACCAACCACAAAATAACAACAAAAAAACCCAACAAAACCCAGTAATAGAACAAAGGCTGGAATGAGGGGACCAAGATCACCTATAGGTAAGGATGTCCAATATGACACAAATGAGAGGTGTATTCAGAGCGCAAAGAATCTCTTCTGCAGTCCTCTGCTCTGACCGTGATGTATTCCTTTCCTGACATGAAGCTATAGATTATATCAGATGTCTTCTGCCCTTCTAGTACCTAGGCTTGACTACTTTTCTGCACCAGAACCAGAGTTCATGACACCTCTGACCATCACTGAATGGTACCAGATGACATCTGATCGTACAGCACACCAGGGCTGTTTCTCTGATGCTTTAAGTTACACCTTTGTATATGCTTACAATTTTCCTTCATTTTTTTCTGTGGCTAGAAGTGAAAAAAACAGTGCCTTCAATATGAGTTGACCAAGCCAAAGTCAATGCCAACTTCAAGCTATGGGTTGCCTGACTGTTTTACAGTGGCATTACACTTTAAGCAGCACTGCAGAACAGCTAATAAACTGTGTTAATGCGTCTCCACCTCATCCAGGAAACTCAGAGGACAGAGAGGGTAAGCTCCCATCTGTCTGCAAAAGACTGTATAGACTTCCACTGAGTCATGAGCTGGACTTTGTTAATGCGTAATGAAATTAATTAAAACCTCTTCTTTCCCACAATATTGGTTAAATATTATGACTTACCTGGTTGCCTTCTGAGCATAATAAAACTTGACAAGATGGGAGGAGGGGGGAGATGCAGAGGAAGGAGAGGATGTGAGATGTTTCTTCCTCTTTGTGTCTTTTTGGCTTATCAGTGCAAAGTCACATTCTGTCATGTTACATACACACCAAAATATTTAGAAACACACAGGGCAAAGATCAGCTTGCAAGCGTGAGTTCATGAACTCTGCCAGCGTGCAGATCTCTCTGCCAGAGCAGCACAGCATCCCAGAGGCAAGTCAAATGAAAACAGTCAGAAAAATACGCTCAGGTAACAGAAAAGGCAATTGTACAGCCAGGACCGATCCTGAACAGAATACATTTTGGCATGTATTGAGACCTTGACAAAGGAAGCCTCCAAGGTTACCAGCAGAGTCGACTTAGGTTTTTATCTACCTTTTTATTATTTTTTTAAAGGAGAAGGAGTGTTTAATTATCAGTTCTCAAGCAAACGGTGGTTCGGCAAAATGTCAGATCTCCAGCTGAGACGCCACCAGTTTGTGCTTGGGATTGTGTGCCAGGCGGCTGTATGGACAGGCGAAGACCTCCGACTGTTCGCTGAATGAATTTCCACTCCTGCCTCTCGACATTGATTGAAAGCGAAGGCTGCTGTTGGAGCCCTCAGGCTGTCTTAAGAAATCCATCCCTCCCCATGCTAGATCCTTGATGAGTGTAACTCCAGCTTCAAGAGAGACTAGTCGAAGTGGGAGGAATTTAACCCTTCTGGCCCCTGGAAGCAAAGCACTATCATTGGTTTAGGCTGATACTCAAAGCAAAAGAACAGAAAGGAAAGAGAATAATGAAACAGGAAGAGGCCCAGAAATATTCTTTTTTTTTCCCTTTTTTTTTTCCCCCAGTAAGACAGAAAAGACATCAGCACAGAATCTGTTGTAAGATGTTCTTTTGTTTTGTAAGTTTAAGGTAGAACCTCTTGCCTGAATCCATTTTAATGCCAGAACCAAAAAAAAGGGGGAAAAGCAAGCCCATGAATTTGGCATGGAGAGTTAACTACAGTCTTTGCTGAAGGAAGGCAAGTCGGACTAGATATCGACTGGTGTAAATCTATCTTAGAGCTCACTATGGTAGTGGTGCTTGAACTATTTGTACTCACTGAGAATCAAATTTATGTGATTTGCTGGCAATACAACTCTGACTGTCAAACACTGAGTTTGAGTTAAAGAGCGTGCCACGAGGTTAATGTATGTTCTAATAGAAACACCTGACAGCCAGATCCTACCGAGGCATAAATGGGTGCTGTCCCATTAGTGCCACGCCAATCCATTCCTTGCAGGAATGTAGCTCATGGAATACAGCAAAAGCATTTGTTCATCACAAGCAGCATTTTCATTTGCTTTTATCCTGCTGTGCAGCATTTCTCCTAGAACGTAGTCCTTTACATTATATTTTTAATGCTGGGAATGAATTGCCATGAGAGCTAAATGAGAATGCAGTCTATCATATCAACCAACTAATGTTGTTCTTTTTGGTTTAGTTTGGTTTGATGTTTTTAGGATTTTTTTTTTTGTGCTCCCCTCTGTATTCTCCTGCCTCATATTTTAGGGGCCATATTTTGATTCAATAGCTGTACATCATGTAGCACAGTGGGGTTCTGATACGTCACCTGGAAATATTACAGTAAGAGCACTAACAACTGCAGAAAAACCAAGAAAGTCACTGCCACTGCAGAAAACAGACACATCAGGTAGAAAAAAAAGAGTGAAACATTAAGCAAAAAGTCCTCCAGACAGTAAAGACAAAACCCAAAGTTCATTAACAAACCATATTAAAAAAAAAAAAAAAACAAAAACAAGAAAAAAGAAAAAAAGCAAAAGAAGATACACACATCCCTCTCACTGCTAAAGCTAATCAAAACCACCATTGATTATCATGGGATTTTGTTTAAAATTTTCCCCTAAATTCTTGGTACAGGCCTTCCCTTCTAAACCAAACTGCATAAAGGCATTTTCTTTTTGCCTTTGGACTTTGGTAAAAATGTTTCATATAATAGAATCCCATTTTACTTTCACCTAAACCTAAAATGCAAGTAATATACAGTTTTCAAAACAAAAAAAATAATGTTTGGAACAGGAAAACAAGTAAGTTAATTTGCTGTGTATTTTTTTGGTTTTTAAATTTCATTAAATTTCTCAAAAGTTCTTATTTTTTTAAAGTATAATTTTTATTTACCTCCCCTTTCCCCAACAGAAAACCAGGAAAGTTATATAAAAGTGAACATTTTCACTCAAATGGAACATCTTCTATGCAAGTAGCCTTTCAGTATAACACCAAACTGTCCCCGCTTGCTTCACTGTCCAATGGATACAACGCTAATTAATGTTCTTGCAACATGTAAGGCTTAAACTACTTCCTACTGAAATGAATGAAACATCTGCTATTGACTTTAGTGCATGCTGCATTGGACCTTAAAACACGCTGATGAAAAGAGGAGGGAATCCAGCTTTGGTTTCTGCCCTGGACATCCCTGAAATCATTGGAAACTCTGACATTACCCTCAGCCTCTGGATCAGGAGTTTCTGCTCATATGTTAAAGCCAATTAGCTTCACCAAAATAGAGAAACTTGCACAGATGGGATGGAGAATCATTGGTGCTGTTATCCAGTGGTGGAAGACTGTCTTCAAATGCATAAAATCACTGGACCTTCCTCTCTGACCAGAAAGTTCACCCATAGTTGTGTTCGCCTGTGCCACAACAGACATGTCCAGGACATTAGGCAGGCAGACAGATTGTCCATTCTTCTGGAAATTCTTCTGGAAATATCTGACTCTTCTCCCACATCCCACTCTCTTGCACAGGACACAGCTGTAGTGTTGTCACTCACCTGGGGATGCTCACCTTGCATAAATCTGTGCGGTTCCTGGCTCTAGTCTCTACCCCTGAATGGCCTCAGCTTCCCATTCAAATTGAGAAATATGTGTACAGCTTTAGGCACCGGAGCTCTCCCCTCAGAAGCATCCCACGCTCCCCATGTGCATGCCTCCCACCCGGGGACCTTCACAGTCCACCCAGCACAGCCCAAGGGGCGGGGAGATGCACTCTCTCAGGCTATAAGAATGGGGATTTTAGGCTCCTGAAGAATGTCATAGCCAGTGAGAGATCAGCAGAAAGGTGTGTGGTAAAACACCTCTCGCCTTCCTTAAAAGAAGTGAGCCATATGCATTTCGCTCAAAGAAGAGATGTATGAGACTGCCCCTGACGAGGGGTCCTGGCTACCAGATACCACATGATTGAAGGCAGCTACCTGCAGTCTTGATCAGGAGTCTGAGCTCGACATATGGCCAAGATTTTCTGACAAACCCTCGTGTTCAGCATGAGGTTTTTTTCTCCTTTCTCATCCCTTGACTTTTCTTTGTGAAAACACTCTTTGAGGTGCCTTTTACTTTTATTTCATCGTACAGAACAGCTGATGTGCCCTAGAGGTCCAATAGTCTATTCTTTGAGGCAAGGACTGTTAAGTTACCACCTCTTTTTTTCCAGCACCTTCCACATTAAGTGTTTTAAACAGCAGGTAAAAGGACATTGTTATCAGGCTAGTACCTGAGAGTAATTAGTACACATGAGTCATCTGAATTTGGTTAAGGAAATAATGTGCATCATAACTGCAACTCACACTTTCTACTGTTTTTCCTCCTGTAGCTAGTAAATATGAAAGGCTTACTCTTGCATAAACCACATTAGAATACTTATTTGAAAAGGGGTTTTTGTTATTTTTGTTGGAGAAAAAAAAGGACAAGAAGGAACCAGTACATTCGTTGTGGGTATTGGTATGCACTCTTAGGAAACCAGGGTACATTCATTACAACATGAGTCTCTGTGTTTGCTGTCTGTGACCATCAGAATCACCACACCATGCAGAACACGTAAAGGGAGATTTTAGTCAGACAGATACTTCGGCTTACGCATAAAATTAAGCATGTGAATTTTCTTCTGCTGAAAACAGGATTTTGCAATGTTGAAGGAAAAAAATATACATGCAAAGTCTGCTTCCACGCTTAATGCTGAACATAGTAAAGCACCTTGTCTGGTTGGATTGGGATGTGAATGCATCACAGGTTTGTACACATGATTGTCTGCTGGAAGCTACAGACAAGCAAGGTGAGACAGCAGGAAGCTGTACAAGCATGCACAATCCTGAGCTCAAGTTTATACAGCCTTTATAGGAGCATGATAGCTAAGATGTTTTTTTTTCCCCCAGTTTAGAGATGGCCTGTGCCCTCTGGCTCAAGCATGATTTCCAAAGTAGAATGAAGAAATAGCTCTAGAAGTGGTCCTGCAAATGCAAACTTCCTGTTTACTATGTCTACTCACACCAGCAACGTCATTCCCACAAATAGCTTTAGATGAGACAAGTATGGTCTAAACTTTATAAAAGCTCTGTGAAGGATACTTAACTGAGTTCTGCCACAGCACAGATTTTTAGAAGCCTGCAAAAAGGTCAGAGAAAAGGAATTTGGAAAATAAAAACACAAGGTTTCTTTCTAAGCCTTAACGGGTGACTCTACAGTGCTCATTCTGGAAAAAAGGGGTTTTAGCGACTTCAGTAGAAGTTTGGGACTGTAACATGTTAAGTAAAATGGGGTTCTGTCCTCCCTGCTTATGTGAGACACTTTTGTTTCTTATAGGATGGCAGGAATATTTCAATTAGCTCATACAAGGTTTTTTGAAGCTTCCGTTGTAAATAGGTGGTACTGTTGTTCATGACATGCTACTAGAAAGTGAAGCCTGTTACATCCAGTACAGAAACCCTCATGTTGCTTGTGGTATCTGCACACAACACATTTTCCTTCAGAAAGTTGAATCTGGAACACAAAGAAGGAACTGCAGCAGACAAAGAACTAGACAGACGGAGGAAACCCACGTTCCTAACTTTGCACTTTCTAGTTTGGGGACCTTTCCAGTTTTTGCTCCTGGCCCTTGGCTTCCCATCTATTTAGCTCAGTAGTTATTCAGCATGAAGAAGGGAGAGTCTAAAAGTAAAGATGAACATTCTACTTTACCCTGATGAAGAAATTGAGAGAGTGATGTTTAATTTCTGTCTGTTATCTCTCATTTTTCCATTGGACGTCTCTAAGAATAATCTGATGCTGTATTTTTGTAAGTATCTATGAAATAGTACAGAAAAAAATATCCCCTTAGTCATCTTCTCTCCAGGGTGAACAGACTTATCTCCATCTCTGTGTTCATCTTGTTCTCCAGATCCCTGACCATCTGGATGGTCTTTTGCTACACTCTCTCCCACATATCCACGTTCTCATGTCTTGGGGAGCAGAGCGCTCCAGATGTGTCTCACCAATGCCGAGCAGAGGGGAAGGATCACCTCCCTCAGCCTGCTGGCAATGCTCTGCCTAATGCAGCCCAGAAGGATGTTGGCCACCTTTGCTGCAAGGGCATGTTGCTCTCTCATGGTCAAGCAGTGGATCAGGACCACACCAGCTCCTTTTTTTTTGCAAAGCTGCTTCCTACCTTCCACTCAAATAAAATGGCAATTATAATAATAGGAAAAGCATACAGACAACTCTAATTAGCAAAGTTATATCAATATTGCCTTTCCCAGTCAGGAAGCCAGGCACACCAAGAGCAATACAGCAGGGGAGAGATGCGGCCCTCCTTCCTCCAGGGGATGGGGGGCCAGGACTGCCAGCAAGAGCGGCGTGGCTGCCTCCTGTGTTTGTTTTCCATAAGGGGCAGGGAGTGTTTGCTGATCCGCTGTGCCTGTGTTTAAACTGACTTTAGGAGTCTAATTGCCTGGTGTTTTCTGGAGTGTATTTGCTTGCTGTCTTGACTTGGTTTGGACTGGAGTGTGTTTGTTCTGAGTGATTTTGGAGTTTGTTTGTTTTAAGGGAAAGTGGGGATTTATCTAGACTGAAACTTGCAGCGTGCCTGTGCCAGCTGCGTTACACAAGGAGTTTCTCTTCCCTCGGGGCACCACTTTCTCTGGAGCTTTGTCCTTATTTTTCCTCGATGCAAGCAGGGGTATCTCCTGCAGAAAAGGGTCACCACTTTTTTCCCCTGTTTCAGGTCCATTACAAAAGTAATGCTTTAGGAAGGAAGAAGAAAATTCTCTAAATTTCTAAACAATTCCTTGATCTTTTTTCCAAAACAACAAACTGGATATATTAATTTGTTATTTTTAGACATAAGCACAGTAGCTCTAAAACAGAACAAACAGCCACGAATTTATTTCCTGCGAGGAATGTGTGAATTAGACAAACAGAATATTTAGGGTTAATTTTATATAGTCTAAAGGTTTATATCAGCAACTAGCCTAAAAAGAGTAGGCAAGACCCCAGTTTTTAACAAGTAAATTTCCTTATTTAAAATAAATAAAAAAAAAAAACAAACCAACAAAAACCCAAAACAAAACAAAGCCAAACCCAAGAAAATAACTAGCAAAAACTCAGAACCTAACAAAACCTGGACAGACAAGCTGGACAATTTCTGGGAGGGTGGTGGTGAAAAGAAAGAAAAAGAAGAAGAAAAAAAATCTTGTTGTTTCTATTTGCAGTTCTCATCAGCAGTAAAATGCCAGGGAAGTTTCAAAGTAATAGAAATCAAAGTAAAACAGAATAGGAAACCAAAGATGTTTTTATTGTTCTGGGAGTAACCTTAGCCCTATGAATTCTCCACAGTGAGAAACTTCCATTTTTTTTTCAGGGTCAGAGAAAATAAGCATCAATTGCCTCAGTGCAGCCTTTTTATTTTTAATTGTTTGTGTGCTGAAACGCATTGTGAGTGATTAGACAGGAATATATTAAGCAAAGCATAGACCAAGGAGGCAAAAGAGGACCCCTAAACTTTCTCACAGGAGAGAATTACAGGAAGGGAGCTCTGAAGCATCACCTGTAGTTCAGTGAGTGGGGAAAGGTGTCTATCAACGAGACGAACCCCTAATATCCCACTTGAAAGGACTGGGAGAAAGGGATCTGTAAAATGTCAAGATAACCAAAGCTGCCTATGTGTCTTGTGCGCTTACGAAAGAACTGCATATAATTATATGTTTATTTGCAATTTATCAGTCAGCCACTAGATGTCTCTGATTATTGCACACAGTTTCAGGCCAATTCCGTCTGTGGTAAACAAAGGAGACAAAAGTGGATCCAAAGAGGTGTGGAAGGTTTTCCCAAAACCACACTAATTATTTACAAATATGCCAGTTAAAGAATGGAATGTCTTTAATAAATACTAATTGTGTTCACTGAAAATGCTGAAGTGGTTTTCATGCGTGTGCAGCAAACACTTGAGAATAACGTGCTGCCCAAATTCAGCTGAGGGTATAGTATGCATTATCCATCTAAAATTTCCTGGAACTTTTGATTGAAAAGATGATATACAACGTATTTTTCCTAAATGGAGTACATGATGTTATAAGTCAAGCCTTTCCAGCCCAGAGTGCAGATGTTAAGAAAATACACTTGTGCACACATGCATGCAGATCTGTAAGTGTTTATTTTTTGTGTAAGGGTAAATGTAAGGGGCAGCTCTTTGCTGCCTTTTTGTTGCAAAACCATGTATAGTAACTTTCAAACTGTGTATAAAATAGAATCACTCTGGACCTGAGCTAGATACAGCTGTATAATCTAAACCAAGGGGGAAACTTAACAATGTACTGAATATAATGGCACCTTTACTTCAGGAGATATTCAATGTGTAGCTGTCGTTTTGTGTCCCCTATGGGTCCAAAAGGGAAGCGATATCTGGAAAAGGAAGGCGATAGGGTTAGCGCTTTTTAGAAATCTGCAGGTTTAGCTGTTTACCTTTCTAAAAACAATCCCTCCACAGCAGAGAGAACCTGAATCTGACAACCCAAGTGCCACCTCCAATTTCACCAATTCCTTAATAATGTTCTGAACTGGGTTAAAACCTCTGGGATGTGTTAAATATATCACTTCATCATGATAATGATCATTGGAAAGGTTTATTCATTGCCATTGTTGGCAAAAAAATTTTCTCTGTGCTGTGCCAACCACACATCAGGAAGGCATCTCCCTATTCCACGTTGTGATTGAGTGTGCTGGGATGTCAAACTAGAAAAGGACTTCTTGGTAGAGAGCAAAAAGTGATAGAAATAAGAACTGAGATTCTCAGGGAGATAAATGAGTAGGAGAGATTTATTGATGAAGCATAGATAGTGCTAAGAGTAGAAGTTAAAATAGCAGAAAATGAGGTTCAAGGGAGTAAATTGAGGGAAGAGATTTGTACTACAGGGAGAAGCAGCAAATGGAAAGTGTGTAGCCATGATAAAAGAGCATGAAAAACATGGGCAAGAAACAGAGATGTGAAGCTATAAACACCTCCTGGTCCTCCCGTGTGGGTAACCCATTTTAGCAATCTACCTGCAGTGTCATTACTGGAAATGAAATTTGGTATTTACATGATGGCTTTGAAAGGTGGTGGGCCACATGTATTGCTGCCGTAATCCCACTGGTGTCACCACAGACTGTGAAGTTCCCCTGGGGAGAGCACACTTGGATGTTACACCTGCAGTTAATAAACCTCAGCACATCTCAGCCCCTCTTTTCTGATCAAAGGCAGTGGTTCATGATAAACCAGACAGAACAGCTGGCTTGAGGCTTTTGTGGCTGCTCTTAGGAACCAGGCTCACTGGCAAGGTTGGATCCACTATTTAGCTTGTGTAATTCTTACTCTATTCCTCAGTTTACACCTACAGCAGATTTGAACCAGAGCTGTGAAAACTTAGCTTGAACAGCCTTTGCTCTAGTTATTTAAAGCAATGATAATTATTTTTAGTGGTTTTAAATTCACAGTGTTAGAAGCATAAATGATTACATTTGCTTGGATGTGTCGGCAGATAAGGTTTCTAACACAATTGTAACAAGCTTTGACGGAGAGAGTCTTAGCTAATTCTGCTCTATTGAAAGGCAATAATTCAGTGCAGAAACAAAGGCATCAGATGGGAAAGATGTCATCTGAACTGTAGAAGTAAAGAGGATTGACTCTTGTAAGAATAAAGTCAGATGGACAGACTGCAGTTTGGGTTACAAGAGCATAAACTTGATGTAACTATTTCTGCATTGGTGAAGCTTGAATCAGAGCTCATTGTGGCTCAGCCAGACACTAGATCTCATTCCAGCCCAGGGCATGATTCTTACCACTTGGTCAGTTTAATACTGATCACACAGCTGTTCTAAAGTCACTAAAATTAAAAACAAATTACTCAAAGTACCTAGATCAGAGATTTCAAACTAGTGCAGTACTGCAGTAGCTAGCAGGGCCACATGGTTTATCCTGACTGATCTAGTGGAATTCAGATTAAGTGCTCGCCCTTTGCAGTGGAAGCACAGTCCAGAGCTATGATCCCAGGTATTGCATTTGGCAAAGAAAACTAAGTACCTCCAGCACCCAGAATAACAAAACACATTAACTGAAAAACTGCTAAGGACAGGGGTCCACCCAACCAGGACTTAAATGCCTTAGTCTTTGCTATAGGCAGGCAGGTAAGGCAACACTTTTGTTTCAAAGTCAGAATAGGGAAAACCTATTTATTCAGAAGTCAACCAGAGTGGGCTGCGTTCCCTTCCATTGCAGTGGTTAGACTTGCATGGCTCCAACCATACTTTCCTCTTCAGATGATACGTTCAAAGCAACTCCTACCTATATGAAGAAGTCCACCCTATCAGTTGATTGGCTATACTAGGCTTTACAATATTTATCCAGATTGATAATAACTTGACTATTCTTAGGGAGTAAGATAGTAAGTGGGTTAGTAAGCCAAGGTAAGTGGGAGAAAGGTTAAAACTAATCATGAATATTCAATCTGGTAACAACGTCATCCACCCAGGACAAATATAACATCAGCAACTGAAACCAACAGATTGTGTCTTGAGTTCTGTTCTCCATGATCCCCAGGCATCTGGGTTATGCAGAATTACTTAAGATAAGAAGTTAGCCTTCTATCCACCAGTCATTGCAATAATAATGTGAAAGGTTCCTCTATTCATATCTTATCTGACCAGTGAGTTCCGTCAAATTGTGCGTTTTTTCTAGGCTGGCCAATGCTTTCAGACAAAACATATTCAAAACCAAGTGCAAAACTCAACTCTACCTCAATAATTTCTTCACATAAGTACCTATAGGGAAAGAGCCACAGACACAGCTCAGCAAATCAAGCAATTTCCCTCCTCTGGGAAAGAAGAAAAAGAAAAAGATTATAGCTGTCCTGTCTAATCTGAAATATTTGAGACATACTGAATTACTGCACTGATGAGACCTATGATTTCCACAAGAAAATGAGACATGTAGGTTCCCTCTGGGAAGGTGTTTGACTTTAACAGAAACATGCATGTTCCCCCAGGCTGGGATGTGACTGGCAATGTACCATCGATCCGTAAACCGACTGATTTCTTATCCTGCTTGCCATGCACAGTGTTATCACTCAAGAAGCTGTTCCGCATTTAGAGCAAGAAGCCACTGCAGACCAGCTCTGGTGGGGGGTCATGAGTGTATCTGATATCCTAGATGCCACATTTGAGGAAATGCGAGAAGATTAATGCCTTTCAGAAACTTCCAGCTGCTTATGCTGTACTCATTTCAATATTTTTGTGGGGTCCATCAATCCTATGCACTCTCCCAGCTATTCGTCAGCCATGAAGAGAAGTCAGAGAAAGGGCTGTTCCATCCCAGATCCTCTCCTCCGTCCCCTCCATACTTTCTGTAGCCTCCAAATGGAGGAAGAAGTGACATTTTCACTCCTGAATCCAAAAGTAAAGCTTAAGCTGTTGTCCAGGGGAATCATCAGGGATGGTCTGACAATGCTCTGCATTAAGAAGACATGAAGAACAGCAAATTAAAACATACTGGAGAACCTGAAGTATCGCATAGTGACACACGCCTCACGCCTGGGCTGGTCCCCCAATGTTTTAGGCTCTCCTGTAATACTCTGCCCTGATAGACTCGTCTCAGATATCCACCAACATGCTTAGACACCTCTTCTCATCCTCCAGCGGTGTAACCCTGATCAGTCTTTAATGCTGAATCACT
Source organism: Pluvialis apricaria (assembly GCA_017639485.1). Classification (NCBI taxonomy): domain Eukaryota; kingdom Metazoa; phylum Chordata; class Aves; order Charadriiformes; family Charadriidae; genus Pluvialis; species Pluvialis apricaria. The sequence continues at coordinate 8,406,619 of CM030044.1, read as the reverse complement.
GGACAGTCTGTCACAGGATTTGGGATGACATGAATGAAAAAAGATCAGCAACTGGGAAAAAATAAAAAAAGAATTTAAAGGAAGACTTTTTTTAAAAGCACACAGTCAAACCATAGTACCATTAGATGTCTTTTACAGGTATGTTCATAATCTCTGATGCAGAGCACGAAATTGGGGTACAGCAGTTCCTGTTTTACTGTTATTTCACCATCTAACACCAGTCAGTACATTCCATGTCTCTCTCTGTCAGATTCCTCATCAGAAGGAAAATCAAAACGCCAAAACAAGACAGGTTATAAATCTCAAATCCCATTATTGGAATTATTTGTAAAATGCTTTAACGTCTTGTTGACAAGGTTTTATTAGAGGCTGTTGGTTAGTAACAGTCCAGGTATGAACTCCATGTTTTCATCTGAAAGCCTACAGACAGTAGGTTTGAGGTGGAGAGAGAACAATACACTAGAGGAATGAATGAATGAATGGTGAGAGAGACAAATAGTGGATGGATAAGTAAGAGTGTTCCCTTTAACTTCAGGCCAACAAAAGTAGATGTGTATGGGTTAAAAAAAAAAGATATAAAGCATGAAATGTAGGAACTTGTCTTCCAGCCCATTGTTCAGGTGACAGATGACTTTGTAAATGTCACACAACTTTTTCCCTCCCATATGAAAAACGAAAGAATCTGATCAATTCCTCCCCACTCCCCCCGCCTCTTCCCCAGGCAACTTCTGCAACCGATGCAAAGCATAGCATTCAGTGTCAAAGCCTGTTACATGCTGCTATCTCCTAATAATATTAAAATGAAAATGAAAGTAGCTCCCAAACAATCTTTAAATCAATCCTAATGTGATCAAATTGAATATCTCCCTCTTTCTTTTCCTCCTCCCTTCTCCCTTCCCTGTCTCTTGAACGTTTACTACAGCATTTTGTCTGCAGCAATGGATTCAATTGTCACATTGCTGATTGGTGTCCAGTCTCTCAAGTTTGACATAATTGTTCTGTTCAAAGGGTTGCTCTACCTATCTTTTTAATGTGATTTCTTTTTTTTTTTTTTTTCTGTCCTGGAGCTGCAGCATGTTTTTGGTGTAATTCAACTGACCATAAGAAGATAAGAACTTTTACAGTGACAGGGAAGGAAGTAACTTCTGCCTTTTCTGGCCTAAGGATGGAGTATATTTTCCAGACTTTGTCTTTGTATGGGCTACCCTTGATGATTACCAGAACTGTTGTTTCTGGATACTCCCTCCCTGTTTTTTGCTGCTGCTATGAAATAGCCAGGATAAAAGTGTCCTTTGACACTTTTCATAATTCTCATCTGCACTTGACTTGTTCTGGAAAACTAAAGGCATTTGAAGAAAGCTGAAAAAGTGTGTAAAATAGCTGCCATATAGATTTTTTTTTCCATATAAAAGAGACTAATAACTGATTTTTTTATGATCAGACATTGTGAAGTAGATTAAATTCATTTTTAATGCATCAGTCATTATAGCTTGGAAAGACTGATGTTATGGTAAGCAAGTGAAACCTTCAAAGTCCTGGCCAGGGGCTGGCTCATTTTAAGAACATTCTTGCAACAAGAAGTTAGAACAGTTCTCTAAGAAGGGGAAGAGGGAGTTGGTAGTGCTGGTTTTAACAGTTAATATAGCTTACTTTGCACAGATGAAAAAAATACTGAGTATTGGATCCCAAAATATCACATAAAATGAGCAATCAGCCCTCAAAAACTCCTTTCAGTGGAATTCCAGAGAGGTCATGGTTCATAACTATCATTATTAAATAGTTTTAACAAGGACCAGGGGAAAAAAAATAAACAGAAAATCATTACTGAGAGCATTTTCAGATGACATAAATTTGGGTATAGCAGTAAATAATGAGCAAAATAGATGATTTACTTGGAGCTCTCTAGATTGCTTGGTAAGCTGGGTGTAAGCAAACAACTGGGACCAAGCATGCCATTACAAATCCAGGGAAGAAAAAGAATTAAAGCTGACTATACAAACAGAAGGATAATGCAGGGAGGTAGTGACCCAATTTTTAAACATGGTTATAACTGCTGCTCTTCCAGATTCCCTTTGTATACTCTTTTTCACACCAGGGTTCAGACATAACTTTTTCTTACGTGTCCCCATATGAATTCAGTATTTCGTTTAATTTGACTTGGCAGAGGTAAAACACATGTGGAGATTTGATTAGTCTGTAAGTGTCTACGTAAAGAACATTGTGGACAAAGTTGTAGCAATGTTCAAAAGCTGGTGGTTAAAGCTACAAAAATTCAAACTGAAAATAAAACATAGATTTAAACGGTAAGATGATTAACCACAGGAACTATTTACCAAAGATGATGATAGATTTTCCATCTCTGGGTGTTCTTAAAATGGGTTTGCTATTCTTTTTCTACCTCAAACATAGATTTTGGACTCAGTATAGGAATTAATATAAGGAACTCCCAGGGCTTGCTCTGTGGAAAAAGGTTTGCCTTTATCCAGAGAGCTAAAGAAATTACACTGTCAGCAATGCCTTGTTTGGCCCAAGATTTAACCAACTAGAAAAGTGACCGTGAAGCATTCACCCACACATATTTTACACCAAGCCCAGTTCAGCTAGCTCTGTGAACATGGCCCAGAAGACCAAGGGTGCACTACTAATTGTCTATCTGCCTTTCAGGTAGCACCTATTTTCCCTGATGCACTCAATCTTTTCAACTCAATCCTGAGTTTGGCACTGCTTCAAGCTATTTATTATGATTTAGAAATAAATCCTCAAGTCTCATGACACAGCTGCTTTTGTCACAATAATCACCTGAGCACAACATGTTCCTGTTGTGAAGCTTGATAGGTTAATCGAGCTTCACAAAGCTTGCAATGGGGTTTGAGATGCTTGGATAAAAGTGATAAGTATTGGGTGAAATCACTGTTAATATTCTTTAAAACCTCTCAGGTATAGTGGCACCCAGTTAGACATGCTGAGAGCATTAGCAGAGTATTAGTCAAGATATACATCAGCACCTTTCTCTCCTCAACCTTCTTTTCTATAAGAACAGAGAATTAATTTTTTTTTTTCCGTAGATTCAGCGCTGAATCATTAGGGCTGGAATAGGGACCCTAGTGGGTGGCATATCCTGTGCTTTTGCTTCACAGCAAGACTGAATTCATTTTCCTTAAGCCATTACTGTTAGACTGATTATAAGTCCGCCCTTGAAAGCTTCTAAGTGAAAGTGGTTCTGTGACCTCCCTTGGCAGTTTGTTCCATGGCTCTAGCTATCCTAATAGTTATAAAGTTTGTCTTAATGATTAACTTAAATTTCCCCTTTGTTGCAGCTTCATCCCATTACTTCTTGTTCTGACCTTGGTGACTAATTAGAATAATTGGCCCCTGACCTCCTTCTATTATTCTTTATGTATTTGGAAGAGAGATGGGTGTAGACCAGAAAATGTGGAACCGTATCTTAATGCCCTGAGAGCCTCAGGAAAACATACAGCCTTGGGACTTCCGTTTGACCTACTCTAAGGTTAAAAAACATGTGTAAAAGTTAGAAGAGCATTCCATCTTTAAAGAAGCTCCCTTGTACTAGAGTTGTTATGTAAGTTGATCAAATTGTCCATATTAGCAAGCCAAAAAGGGTTTGCTGAACTGAACTGAACTAGCCTGCCATAACTTCTTGGTTACTCAAGTCAGGTCTCCCCTTACTCAGCCACAAAGTTAATACTGAGACAGTAGGTCAGAGCAGTACAGAGATTTCCATCAGAGGAACTTGCCTGGAATTCACTGCGATAGTACCGGAATGCTGTCAGATCCAACCAAGAAGCTGGGACTTGTCACTATCCCTGCTTTATGGAGCAAGAACAGTGAAGATCAGGTTAGATGCTCAAAGATATTTGAGGAGATATTCCTACTCAGTTCTGGTAGATAAACTGAATCGATGTCTCTCTAAGACACAAATTTATATGTTAATCACACCCTTCCCCTCCCTCTGAAACTTATCTGTTGAGTTTAGGAGTCAGGATCTTTTCTGAAGGCACAGGTGTAGATTGCTTTATTGGACCCCTTAATTTCTGAGATTAAGGTTTATTCAGATTCAAAATATTTGTCTTTTCTATGGCAGACATTGGTCTGGGTAGTGACAACTGACTATTGAAATGAGTCATTTTTCATGAAATAATTTTACACTTTTACTTTATATGTTGTCTTGCTAGGGTAGATCTTAGAAAGATGGTCAGAAGAGTCTATTTCTTTCCCACAGATTTTATAATTTCTGTTCCATACAGACAGGCATGTCCTTGATGTTATTTTCCAATGCCGTGAGCTGAACCAAGGAACTTATATCCAAAAGATATTTATGACCCTGAGATCATAGAAACTTTGATAATCTCTTAATGCAGAGAATTAGTATGTCATGTATCCTCAGTCCTCCCATCCAGCACATATGATGATTTTAGAAGAAAAGGAGCTTCTGTCTTCCTCTTACTGGATTAGCACTCGATGGTTAGATCAGTGCCTAATAATTTCATTGTTTGCTCCATGGTTCTTGTACTGAGGGGAAGAATAATGATTTTCTTTATGCCCCTCTGTAATAGTTTTATTTTAAAGACCTCTGCTGCTTCTTCGTTATCTGTGGAGATCTAATATTATTGCATTTGGTTGTACTTCTCTGACACATTGACATTGTTGGGGTCAGTGAAATCTGTAACTCATTGAGTTCAAGAGGAATATATGGGAGCAGACCTTTCTTTCTCTGATAAATGGATTTCTCCTCTAAATGGTGAAGAAAAATAATTTGGTGCATAGAACAGCACACTCAAATTCAGAGGCTAAACTCACAAGTGATGTATAAAGAAACTGAACAAGATTTCTTTAACTTCTACTCCATTAACATGATACTTCCCTGGGATAGTGCAGCAGTGGTATATTGAAGTCTTGGTCCTAAATTAGGTAGGTAGATAAGTAAATTTTACCGGTGGGACCAGATTTCATGTCCTGCTTGACAGTTGTGACAGAAGGTAACTTCTGAGTTACAGCACCTTATCATTCATGGCATGTCACAAAATATTAACACCCTTGAGTATGATTAAGTAAGTGACACATCATAATAACTTATCATATATCTTGAAGTAAATCAGAAGTCAGTGCTGGCCTCATTTGATCATCTCAGCTGCTAGCAAATGTGAAAAAAAGGTATATGTTGTTTGCAAGCTAAGAGCCAAGATCTAACGAAGACATCCAGTGGTGGGCTTCTCCAGTAATAACTAAACTTAAATGGAAATAGCCCTATCAAAGGCAAAGCAGAACTGTGTAGCCATCAACATAATTCTTGTTTGTGAAGTACACATTGCTCTGAAATGTAATGATAGGTTTTGCATACTCATCATTTAACTTGGGAACGGAAGAGGGTAACATAGAGTCAAAAGGTCTGAGTTCCCACTGGCTGATGGTTATTGCCTTATCTTGGGAAAGATGTGGCCAAACTGATCTATGATTATGCAAATATGTTTGCTGTGATTTGAAATAGACCCAACAAGAGATAGAATCCTTTTTTCTTTTTCTTTATTCACAATATGGTTTAGGGTTATTAAGACATATTTAATGAAGAAAAATCCCTTTCTGTCAAAAATATTTTTTCAAAATATTAAAATTCTGAAAGTGTCACTTACAAGTTCAGTACCTATAAAAAGATCACTAGTTCTTTTTTTATCAAAATAATGATTTTTGGTTGTCAAAACCCCAGCTATTTTTACCTGTTCAGTTCCTGATCATTCAAAAAGACTGTGGGTTTATGGATTTTTTCCATAACATAGTGCAGACAACAATTCTGAAGACAATTTTTGATGAAAAGTATAATAAAATATCTATTTTTCAAAATCAGTCATACTGAAATGCAGACTTTCCCAACAAGCTTTTATCTCTATTCATTTGAAACCTTCAAAGGGAGGTATCAAACAGTCTTAAGAGTGCATTTTTTATCATTTACATTAGTTACTTTGCAATTCCATATTTCATTATTCTATGCAGCTTGTATCAGGTGTCCTGAGATTCTTTCTCTTTGTATTATAGAGTGTCTTGATCACAGTTCATCTAAGGTAGAGGATCACTTAGTGTTTCTTCACAGGACTGCAGCTGAGATCCACATCTCCCAGGAGGCCATCTGTGATACAAGGTAAGTGACTCCCAGGAGAATGTCACAGAAATTTACATCAATTAGTATGTTCAGACACCAGAAACGTCTGGTAGCTTGTGAAGGGGCCTAAAAAAAAAAGCCAAATAACCCCACCTCAAGATTCATTCCTGTCCTCTTTGAATTACCCTGCAGGACTATGAAGCTGTGAGAACCATGACCATGGAGAACTGTGACCATGGAAGAGACAGTACTGCTGCTGTGTCTGTGATGCCACTCAGGTATATTTCCATAAGCTTGTTCCAAGGTTCATATATTCAGACAAAATTCAGTGTATTCCTATCTCTCCAAGGCAAACAACCCTCCCAAGACTTTAAAATGTATAGTCTCTGATTTACAGTTTAATAACATGACAGTTTAAGCTGGAGATTGGGTAGAGAGAGTCAAAGGTTGCATACACAGAGACAGAGATAGCCACACATGGAGAGCCCTCCAGGAGGAATTTCTATCATCCCAAAGTACGGAAGAACAAGAAATTTCATACTCCACTGCTTGAAATGTCCCTAGTGCCAATCTAAAGTGGGTAAGGGTGTACAAGTTTAAGACAGGGAGTGTAACACCACAAGTTCTAATACACTTTTACTAATACACTTTTTTTTCGGTTTTGCTTTCCTATCTTCACTGAAAGTCTTCCATTATCATATTTGGTCTCTATATTAACCACTCAAATATCAGTCATGTGATATGGGTTAGAGATGTCCTCTCTGAATACTGCAGAAAAGTAGAAGAAAGAAAAAGTCACCAGAAGAATATCAAATTACACATTTTACTCAGAGGTGCAATGGTCATTGCTGGTTCTATAAAGCAATCTTAACTCTAATACCCCTGTGGTACATGTATCGTCCTAGACCATTTTCATACCACTTCACTAAAGGCAGCAAATTACCCTGGTGGTTTTGATAAAAAGAAACTCAAAACAGAGTAAGTGGCATAGTCGTGAACATACAGATGTGTGGCAAAGCAGGAACTTGAACGAGGATCTCACCATTACAGAATTGTTTATGTAACTACCTCTGGTTTTGAAACCAGCAGACAGACAGGTATCAACCAAGCAAACTAGAGACACAATGTATTAAGAGGAGTCTGCATGGGCTCAAGCTGAGGAAATCAATTACTTAAACTGTTGAAAGCAGATGTATAAGTATAGGTAAAATCTTCACATTAATTATTAACTCCTTTCAGCTTTTTATTTTATCAGCAGAATGGAGGAAATGGGGGGAGGGGAGAAAAAAATGTCTCTGTATAAGGAGTGATCAAAAAGATTTTTTTTTTTCCAAGAAAAGCTGTAACAAGGCTTCATCAATTATAAACCAAGAAAGACAGGGGCAAGAAGAACACTTGGCAGGTTAGTTTTTTGCTTTCTTTTTTTTCCTCCCCTTCCTTCTTCCTTTGCTCTCTTTGCTCTTGTGCTCCTTCCTCAACCAGGAGCAGTTCTGCCACAGCGAATGCACACCTGATGTACAGCACTGGTTCATGGTTAGACAATTTTGACAGCTAGTCTCTGCAGGTCTTTTTTGGCAGGGCAGGGGGGTGGGAAGAAAGGAAGGGGGCTGTCTGGGCTCTGAGTGGATATAGGACACTGTGCTTCTGTGGCCTTTTGCCTCTGAGTGCATTGTCCCATGTCCAGCCTGGAACCACCTGTCATGTGCAAAGAAACCCTCCAGTATTGAGATTTAATAACAGATAATAATATTATTCAGTCAAAGGGGAGGAAAAAAAAGAAGTCTTTCAAGATCTGACAATAAGTTCTCTTCCTTCTGTCTGCACCATGACTGCTTTCAATTCTGCTTATGAACTAATTTGCTCTTCCTCAGTCCAAACCTCCTTTTTCTTCTCTTTTCTTCTTTTTTTCTCCCCTTTCTTTCTTTTCTTTTCCTTTTAGGTTCTCAATTTTTCTTTTTTATCTTCTACCTCTTTGTTCCTCTTCTCCGTGGACCCCTCTGCCGAGATCAGATTTCTTTTGTTTTTGCCAGTTTCATTTTCACTTTCTAAAACTCATTATTTCTTTTGATGACCAGCATTCATCCTTCTAATAATTCAGATATAAAGAAAGACAGTGTGTAAAGAGAATAGCTAATAACTTCCCCTGTTAATGTTTCAGTCTGCAACAGGAGCTGACATCCTCAGGAGGACATAGTAACAAGTTTTGGAGAAACTTGTGAGGGACCTGCCATGGAAATTAACAGGAGAGACCCTTAGTCACAAAGAAAGAAAAGCAAATTCTTCCCTGGGCTGGTGACAGCCCCTTAACTCATTTGCGTTTTCTTCTCAGAGGCATGACAGAAAAAGCCTACGGATGGGAAAAGGGGATGCAAGGATTGATGTTCAAATATCATGAAAATGGACCAGATCCTCAGCTGGCATAAATCAACACAGACCCACAGGAATCAATGCAGCAGTGCCAATTTACACCAGATGAAGACCTGGCCCAATAAATCTATCATGCTCTGGATAAAGGGGTGAGTGAGGAGGGTGAACGTACTATGAATTAATGTCTGGTCAAATAGGCAGTGAAATAGAAACACAGCTCCTGCTTGTTGCAGGGGGCCAGCCGTGGAAAATGCTTCCTGTGGAGAGCACGTGCGTCCCTCGGGACTCCCTGTGCTCTTCGCTCCTGCTCCTCTGGGGGAGACAAGGGCCATGTAGTACCGGAGTGCTTGCCCCAAGGGTCAAAGGAGGTTGAAGCACTGATTCCACATTACCTAGAGGGGGCTATTAAGAAGCAGCTCTTAAAAAGTAAAAGCAGCAATGGTCCTGGAAGGGCTCTTCCTCACATGTATCAACTCTTTGCCCTGAAAACCCCAGCTGTCCAGTGTCCTGAGCTCGGGCGGTATCGGCTCTACCAGCCATACTGTTGTTAACCTACAGCTCTCTAGTATTTGAGGATTTTGTGATGATTGAATGAAATATTGCATCTATTTCTTCCCTTTTGGCATCTCCTTAGTGTTTAAAAGAATGGTTTGGGTCTTGCTTGTGGTTTTGAGCTATGTGATGTGAAGATTGTGACACCTCTGAGGTGTTGCTGAAAGACAAATAAACAAGGATATGAACCGTTTTCCTTTATTTCTTTGTACTGATGCTTTCCTAATATTTACTCTTCCTCACTTTCCAATTCCCATAGCAATACAGTTAAGAGGAAAGTGGAAAACAGGAAGAAAAAAGACTGAAAGAAAGCAGACTGAAAGGAGAGGTAGGATTTTTTTTTTTTTCATTTGAGGAGTAAAATTCTCAATTAAAAATATCATAGAGAAACCGAGCAACTCAAGTTGAAGGTAGGATGAATAAGAAGCTTTGCTCAGTTCTCAGGGTTCTAGGTTGACATTTGCTTTTCAAGAGCAAATGCTAACAGCTTAAAAGAAGGCTATGAATAATTCTCAGATATTGTCAATTATACCATGCAATATTCGAAGTCTCCTTTGTGATTTGATAAAGTTTTTTTGAGATTTTTTGCCTTTTTCCTTTTTTTTTTTGTTTCTAATGCAATTTAAATTTCAGTGTAGCAAAAGGAATACAGTGCATATCAGCCAAAACTAAATATCACCTCGTTGTCAGAAACTAATACAGAGACGCATACTTTCCCAGTGACAAAAGTGAGCAATTTCTCACTTAACATAAAAAAGAGAGAAAAAGAAACTCAGATCTAAGGGCAGAAGAATGAAAAGTGATATACATAAAATGGCACAATTACATTTGGACTGCAAATGAAAAGAAAGCACTGGAAAACTCATTGGGAGAAATAAATAGGTAACTCTACCATTTGCTTTACCAATAAAGCTTGAAAAAGTAGCAAGGTTCAAAAATGAACAGTATCAAACCATCAAAGCAGAGAAATTGTGTGACAATCAAACCAGCACAGCAAACAAGCACAGACAACCATGTTTAGCAGGTCATGAGGATTTTTAACAATTTAATTAAGAAAACAACAAAGGAAAGTAAGGAATTGACCTTAATGGCCGAGAAGGTCCTCTTCAATTTTACATCTTTAATGAATAAAAAGCTTCTTCCGTTAAAGTAGCTTGGGGTAAATCTTTCAATGTCCATTGTTAACAGCTAAACTCAGACAGACCTACCAGTGATGAGAATTTTACCACGTAAGTGCTGATGCTTGGTTTTCCTTCAGAGCCATCTCAGGGATGGAAAAAGCCCTACTTGTCTGCCTATGCTAGGTCTCTGCACGTTACTGAACTACACTGTAGACAGAAACCCACATATCCATCCTCTGCAAAGACATCAAAAAGATAATTCCTTTCACCCAAACAATTCATGAGGATATGCACGGAAAAGCACAAAGGGAGTCTGGATCTTGCTTAACTCTAGAGAGGAAAAGGAATAAGTTGTTATTCTTTTTCCTGTTTATTGACTTGAACAGATGCACAAGCTTGATTTCTGAACACAGGAAGGCTTGAGTCACAGAAGAAACTTTGTTAGATCCTCTCTTTTGCCAGGGAATGGTCGCATTCTTCCTCCCTCTCTTCTGCCTTTGTTTCATTTTCAGGCCTTTTCTGGCTGTCTGGCCCTTCTCTGTTACTTCTATTTCTGCTTCTGCCCCTTCACCCTTTTCTTCCCACCCCTTCTCTGCACAGCTGCAGACAAATCCACTATCCCTCCTTCCCCACCGCCCCTATATTCTGGTTCAGACGACTGTGGATTTTTCCACCCACATAGTCCAGATCCCTGATTTATTTTGTGTGTGACCTGTATTTGGGGCAGTGGCTCCCATTGTTTCAGCTGCTTCTAAACAAAGGGACATTTAATTGTTCCCTCATTTAGCTCCAAGAGGAGGTGGCTGCTAGGCACACCCACTTCCCTGAGGCTTCCCCCACCATAATGAAGCTATGTTGTTATTTTCTTCAAATTTAAAAAGCAATAGAACAACAGGCTAAATCTATTTGGGCAGATGAAACTACATGGAGGGGACGAAATATCAAGCATTAAAAAAGGAGAAAGAAAGTGAGAGAAAGCAACTACTGAATAGAAACAAAAATGTAAAGATAAATGCAGATTTAAGTTATAAAAACGTTCTAAAAGGTCCCCAAGGAGAGATGCAGGACTTTATTCAGAAGGCGGTAGTCTTATTGGGGGTTACAATATATAAATATTGAAAAGCTCCCTAACAGGTTAGCCACACTGCTAGGTGTCAGCATATTCTTTTCAGGATCCAACTTGCAGCAAATTGACTGTGAAAGGAAGGCAGAAAAAAAGAAGAAAGAGAAAGAAAGGAAGGAGAACCGCTTGACAGAAGGCCTTCAACCCCCTTTTTTTCTTCCTCATTCAGCCATACTGCATATAAATGCACTTAAACGTCTCTGAAATGCTTTGCTTATACAACCCCCTACTCCTGTCTTGGACTATGACTTATCAGAAACCTTCCTCTTTCACTTCTGGAGGAGAGGAAAAAAAATATTCTCCCTGCCAATAGCACTTCTGTGAAATCTCCTCAAAGGACAGCACTTCTTGCACCTATGGTTTTCCTCCACAAACTGCCATCTGCTGTAAAGCATCTCTATTTTAAGCTTTAGGGTCATGTGACTTAAATCCACATAAGTGTTGATTGTACATGATTGCCTTTATTGATTCTTCCTGGGACACAACTTGCCTGTATCCAACTTCATATATAGTTTTATTCTGGACTTTTCTTCCACTCTTTCTGTAATACTTTCTTTTCCTGTCCTTCCATTTTTATGATTATTCTTTGTACTCTGGTAGTGCCTCGGAATTTCAGGCAGTTAGAAAAAGTCCTGTTATGCTCTATGTGCAACAAGTGTTTCTCCAAGAATGTAAATACCTCTGTCTTGCTCTGAAGAGTACCTTACATTGTAATAACAACCAATAAATCTGAAAAAAAATAAGCAGCCTGATAAATCTAAAATTAGGGGAAAAATATAAACTATTCTAGTGAGGAAAAGTGAATTTCTTAAAGGGCAGTTTGAAACAAGTATTGCTGTGCTTTTGGTGGGGATAAGTAAGTAAGACTCATAGCCCTTTTAGTTTAGGACGATTGGATTACAGTAGAAACTAGATATCGATGTTGTTTCTACCTGTCTTTTGCCATAGTGCTTCCAGGATGAGGGGTCTTTTGGCTCTCTCTTATTGTCTTTATTGAGACATTTAGACTGGCAGTTTGGGGCTTTTCTCTAGTTTTCTTTTTCTGATCAGTGGAATCGGCCAATAACTACTCAGTTGTTTCTTTGATTTGCTTTTGTCCTTACTTATTTCTGACAAATTCAGTAGATACTGCTTTCAGCATTAGTGCTATTTTGGGTATCCCTATATGGATCTGAATTTTAATATACAAACTCATGTTCGCTTCTTTCAATTTTTCTTAAAACTAAAAGCCGACTAGTGCTTGATCCACTATTTATAATTTACACCCTTTTTCCATGCAGAGCTTGAACAGGTTTCCTGGGTGCCAGAGCAGTCCTGATCAAATTAGCACGTTACTCATACGCTTAGAATTAAGCACCTGGTTAGACTGTCTGCCTAGTGAGCAGCTGAGTGAGTGATATGGCTCGTGAACATCCTGAGAACAAATCTCCAGATTTATTTCCAAAAATAGTTGCTAATGTTTTAAAAATATAGTTTCCCTGTGTTCAGTCAGGAGGGAGTGTGACTCCTCTTGGGCAGGATTTGACTTTAAAAGGTAAATAGACACTTGAGAGGAAAGATCCAGAATGTTTCCTGCTTTTATTTTGTACTCTCCCTCCGTGCCACCCCCCCCGCCTTCTTTAAATGATGGACTTGAGCTTAGATCATTTGCAAGACTTTTGGATACAGATCAGCAACTATACACAGAGAGTATGAATCTTGAATCTTCCATTTCACACTCTGCCTGAACAGGGTAATAGCTTGAGGTGCTGTCAGGACCTTCATCTGCAAGAAATGATGAGAGTAGCAAACTTTCTGTGATTACACAGCTGGGGAACAGGCCACAGGATCTTTGGATGACTGAACCAGGGAGAACTAAAAAAGCATTTGATTTTTACTGATGCTTACATACGTGCACACTGGAGCTGATAAATTAAAGGAAGAAGGACTCTATATTCCTTCTCTGGACAGGAAGAAGATAAGAAGATAAAGTACAGGGCTGATATTCAGCTAATTCAGGGTGTGACATTGCTATAGGCTGTTTGGTTGTCTTGTCTGAGGATGGGGTAATCAGTGATCTCGATTGTGGTTTTGGGTGGATGGGGAGAGGGAAAGAAAAAGGAGTGGTGAGGAAACATGACCCCCAGGTTTATCAGGTAGAATACGTTCCGGACGGGTGGCCAGGAGCTGGAAGGGCGTGTGTATGTGTGTGTGTGTGTGTGTGTGTGTGGTGTGTTTACAGATTCCTCCTCTGCCTGGGAATCCCCAAAAAATCTTGGGAAGCGAGTAGATTTTGTCGTTCATACCAAAGGATTTGATAGAGATTTTTGCTCGCTGTTTCATTATGGGTTAAATTTAAAGAAAATCAAGCATCTCAGATATTTGATTGAAGAGATCCCGTGGAGTTTAATGTAGAAGACAAGTGACGCACAGAGCTCAAGCTGATTGTTTCCAGAAAGATGCTTTTCCCCCAGATTCTTTCAGCCAACACTACTGAAATATATTTTGTGTGTAGGTAGCATGCAATCATATATCAAAACCAGCTACAGAGAAAAAAAAGAGGCTATCTAAAAGAATAGTCAGTTCAACGTCTGCTGTAGCAACTAGAAATAGGATTTTTATTTTATCTTTAAGGTGGGAGAAGCATTAACATTTAAATAAGTTGGTTTCAAGAGGAGCCTCTGAATCACATGTCTTTGGCTCATCATTACACATTAAGAATGGGATTGCAGAAAGCTGTCTCGGACACACCAGGCCCAGCAGAGTACTTGTGAGCTAATTCATTATGGGTGGTTTTTCCTTTTTTTTTTTTTTTTTTTGGTTGTAATTTAGAGGAATGCAATTAAAACTGAACTTGATAATTAATTCTGAACCGGTGAGAACCAGTTCCAGAGATTATGACTATAATGCTATGTAGCCATTGATATAAATATTCATGAGGTTTCATTGTTTTACGTTTTTTTATGAAGCACACGGCTTATCTGAAGAAGTAAAATTAAAGTACTATTATTTAACATTACAGTGCAAATAAGACTTAATAGAGAGAGACAAAAATATATGCACAGTAAAATGTAACATACATATTCTGTAAATATGTTTGCGGGTATTTGTGCATTTAAATGTGTGTGCTGTATGCTGTATTATGTACTTTATATTATGTACAGACATTGTATAGCTGGGTTGTTAGACACTCTTTCAAGCATATACAGAGTCACAACATATGAAACTGTTGCACTCAAAAGCACGTGTGCACATATTCCCAGACTATCATTTATCTATGAATACAGCACAGAATTAGGAAAGAATAAACAAGTTCGGATCTAAATCTGGGCACTACCTGGTGACAGAAATTCATAGAAATCGACTTATCCTACCACCAAAAATCAATCAACATATACAACTAATCATGTGTAGTTGATGACAGAGTAAGAAAATGGCCTGTCTTATTCCATTCTTGGCTCAAGATGTTCATCATAGCTGCCTCCAGAGCAAAATTTCTTTTAAACATGGAATCTTCAAAAATCCTAGAAAAGTTTAAAAAATGCTGACAAACAGCACCTAAAGGAAACAATATGGCTAAAGGAAAGCTCAATACCTGGCTAGGTTGAAACAGGCAAGGAAGTAACAGAGAAAAAAGAAAAATAAACTGCAAAGGAGAAGTTCAACATTCAGTATACTGTTTGAGCTAATTCTATTTTTTTTCTTTTTTTTTTTTTTTTTTTTTAAATTCAGGTAGAGATGTAGTGGCTTAAACAAAATTGCTCCATGTAGTGTCGGAGACCTGGGGAAGCTGGCTGTAGCTCAGGCCCTCCAGTCAACAAACACAATATTCAAATTGGAACAAGATTTAAATCTCCTGCACTGGTATGTTCAGTTCATTTATTGTGAGGCACTGAAAAGTCAAATTCAGTATTATGTGATTAAGCTACATCTGTCTCAGCACAAGCAGTAACCATATTTCTTTAAGTTCAGCAGGTGTTTTGCAAAGAATCTAAAGGATTTTGCACAAAATTAGTGCCTATAATAAAGCACCAGTGATGAAGAGACAGCTCTTTATATCACTGATATATTATAGTTTCGTTCTAATAAATGTCATTGCCAGATATTTCAAAACCTAAAACAGGTTTGCTGACTGAACTGTTTTGCAAGCATATTTGCTATGCCTTATTGCAAAGATGTTCTTTTATAGACATACAGTTTAGAAATTTTATTTGACACTGCTGACTACTAAATTAGCAGCTTTTCAACTTTGCCAAACTCGTGCAACACAATTGAGATAAAAGGTAAAATGCATAACTTCTGCATTAATTCTTGTTGGCAGTGTCATAAGAATCCTCAAGATGTGTTAATTGAGCCTAGAGTATGTGAAACAGATGATAAAGCCCCCCCTCCCACCTAGAGATCCTCTCTCTCCCCTTCCTCTCTCTCTCTCACTTTGTTCAGTCTGCACTAAGCCTATCGTTACGATATACGAATGCAGCCCGAGTACAATATGGCTTGCACTGAGACATGTGGCTCTCCAGAAAGAAAACAAGTCTTTGGTATACTGTGCTTCCTTGAGTGTGTTTGAGAGAAAAGCAATGACCTTTCCAGCTTTCTGTTTCTCATTTCTTGCATTTACTGCTGGGGAGTTACTTTGGGCTATGATTTTAAGTGTGTAAATGTACAGCTTGTTAATGCATCAGGGCCAGGGATACACCCCTGAAGATACAATCCTGTTGAATTTCCAGTAGAAGAGACAAAGTTCCCACAGAAATTTCTAAAAGTTTCAGGACACAGAATTCAATGGTCTTTCTTTAAAGTCAGCTTTGTAATATGAGTATACATTTTTTTTTTGTTATTGTTTTTTACATAGAAATAAGAAGTCTTTTACAACATAATTTTCAATGGGATTTTTTTCTGATCCTTTCAACAAAAGGAGGGAATTAGCAAACAAACAGAAGCAAAATTCTCTAAATTTTAAAAAAGTATGAAGTTTTGGGAAAGACAAATAAAGAATATACTTTCTGTGGGTCTTTTTGTTTGGTTGGTGTTTCCACCCTGGAGCAAAACTTTATGACGATTTTTTCAGTCATTTGTGACAGTTTTCACAATGTCCAAAAGTCTGAAGAAGATTGGGACTGTGTGATGATAAGTATAAAACTGGAAAAGTAAAAACTTAAATGGGACGTTCTGACTGATTTAATTACATGCTTGGCCAGCAAAGACCTGAGGAGGTCACTTGGGTTCCTGAAAGTTCTTATTGAAGTTGCCTTTTTTTTGGAGGGGTGAGGGGGACTTGGTTGGTTCTCATTTGTCTCCTAAAAAGTGCTAGAGTAGGCAAATCAAGCCAAGCAGACTCAAGGAGAGGTTGGTCATGTTAGCGTTACAGCTTTTAATTTCAATTGGCATACAAATACAATTTAACAAGTTGTCCAATTTTTTATTTAGGGTATGAAAGAACAACAAAAAATTAATTATTTCTGGGTGAGAAATATAACCTTCAAACAAAAAACAACAAAAAACAGAGGACAGTGCAGCTCAAAACTCCACAGTTCTATGTTAAAATGTGCTTTGAACACTGTCTTGAACCTTATTTAATTCATCATTATTTTGCTGTCTGAGCAACTTGTATAAAAAGACTCAGATTCGACTGAGATAACATAAAATATCCAAGGTATTTAAACTAGGAATGCAATTACTTTACGTTCTTCCCACTGTCACTAGAGAGAAATAAATTGTTCTTAATTCCTGGACAAGCCAGTCCCCTCTCCAGAGGCACCTATTTCTTTCCATTGATTATGGAGGGAGCCTACTGTGGCTGTGCTTCTAACTTAGTCATCTCATTTAGGTTCCCATAGCTAGCTAGGATGAATCCAAGCCAAAATCAATAGCAATAACAAAATCTATGTCAGTCTTCTGGAAAGAAAAAAAAATAAAAATCCCAGTGTCCCCCTCTTTCTGCCCCTACTCTATTACCCCCTCTGATAACCATGAAAACCAGGAGCCTTCCTTCCATGTGCACTTTCTTCGGAACATTCCAGCTGTTCTGCATGGAGAATGCTGAAAACAAGAACAAAATGCACAGAGAGTAGCTCCAGAAATAACTTCTGCAATGCATCCCTAGAGTGTAGATTGTGCTGCAGAGAGCCTTTCTGGGTTCGATGGACCAACTCTTCAATGACTGGTGACTGATGGACAAGATTAAGAAACCTTGTATACAATTTACGGTGTTGTTATGAATGGATGTCTGGAATTTACTTTCAGATGAATTTATCTGCGATGACCCTGAACTACTGCACAAGAAGTTCCTTGAATACCCACTTGGCTCCCAGGGTTCTGTTAAACACAAAAAAGTGAACAGCAAGAAATCTTGTATTGGTTTTTGTTTTACTTTTAAAGAACAGAAATAAACAAGGTGAAGCAGAATTCCAAAACTACTTTTGTAGTTATCAGAGCAGAGCCAGTTGTAAGCTCTGTTCTCAGAAATCTCTATTTTTACAAAATATTTTAATCGCATTTGCAATTATACTGTTGAAAATTACAAAGTTATTTACCTACAGCATACATTTATGGAAAGGCAAAATACTGTAATCATTAAAAACTGAAGACTCAAGTTAAGCATTTTGTCTGATATGAGGTAGGTCTTTTCTGTTTTAGTTTTAAAGAGTTTACAAAAATATTCTCTGTGAACCACTCTTTTTAGTAGGGGAAAAAAAAAAGAAAAACACGATGAAACAAAATGTTAAGGACGTTACCATTCTTTCCATCTACCTAACTGTTATATCTTGATAAAAGTTTAACAATGGGAATTGATTGCCTCAAATTTTTTTTTCCTTAATAGGAAGTCAAAATACTTGATGAGTTTCATGTAGGAAAATACACCCCATTTGTAGTTAGTACTCTGGCAAGAAATTGTATGTAGTATGAAAAATGAAGCTATAAAAAAATAGAAAATGTATTAGAATTAATGCTTGTGCCAATGCAGTGAAAAAAAGAATATATGAATCTCATGATTTCCACAACTGCTCATAACACAATGTGTCAGGAAAACATCAGACAGTTAGATGATTTTCTCTCTGTAAGGCCAGAGTTTGCAGTTTAGCTGAATCTTTCATGTTGTTTTCAGTAATATACTTCAGGAAATATGTCCACCATCTGTAGAGACTTTGGAAGAAGAAATTATTGGAGAGCTTAGAAATATGTCTTTGGGTTGTGATAGCACTGTCAAGCCTACAAAAGATGGAAATAATCCCTTCTTCTTGTTATGACAGACAGGACAAGAAGTTGCTCATTTAAATTGCTGCAAGAGAGATATCAACTACAAGTTAAGAAACTTTTCTCATGGTGAGGCTAATTAGGGGCCAGAATATAGTTTCGTAAGGAACTGGTGACGTTCCAGCTTTAAAAGACTTTCAGAATAGTTTAGACAACTGTTAACTGAAAACAATAGTGGTGGTGTCAGATTTGTCACATGCCTGGGACATAGAGTCAACCCGTCTCACCTCTTGACATCTCTTTGAGCCTGTTCGTCTGTGATCCTATGAAGAGCCATTTGGGGATAAAGGCACAAAGGTGAGCATTGATAATAACAATTCAATTTCCAGCTCTTCCCAGACTTTGTGTGTTCTGCAGCAATTATCTTTCATCTTTTCATACCTCAGCTTTGTAAAATAATACAAATTCCCTGGTTTGTCAGGCCATAAAGATGATGAAGAAACAGCATCTGAGAGGGTGTCCAGTGTGGTGGTGACTGAAGCTAAAGAAAAGCCAGGAGAGATGAAATCATGGCAATTAGTATAACTACCAACTCAGACTGAAAATAGGCTGTATTTACATATTCATAAATAGATCTAGCTGTGCAAAGAAATGTTATCAATACTGGTTTACAGAGAAGAAATTATAGGTCCTTAAAAAAGGACCCATAGTGGGGGTCTGCTACAGGGCACCTGCCCAGGAAGACCGTGTGTATGAAGCCCTCTATAGACAGATAGGAGCAGCCTCAAATTCACAAACCCTGATCCTCTTGTGGGACTTCAACCACGCCAATATCTGTTGGAGGGACAATCCAGCAAGGCATAAGCAATCCAGGAGGTTCCTGGAATGCGTCGATGATAACCTCCTTCTCCAAGTGATAGAGCAGCAAATGGGGAGAGGTGTTATGCTGGAGATGATTGTTCTCACCAACAAGGAGGGGCTGGTGGGGAATGTGAAACTCAAGGGCAGCCTTGGCTGCAGTGACCGTGAAATGATGGAGTTCAAGATCCTTAGGGCAGCAATATGGGTGCACAGTAAGCTCCGTACTCTGGACTTCAGGAGAGCAGACTTTGGTCTCTTCAGGGATCTGCTTGGTAGAGTACAATGGGATAAAGGCCTGGAGGGAAGGGGGGCCTAAGAAAGATGGTTAATATTCAAAGATCAACTCGTCCAAGCTCAGGAGCGATGCATCCCAGCAAAGAGGAAGTCAGGGAAAAAAGCCAGAAGGCCTGCACGGATGAGCAACGAGCTCCTGGACACACTCAAACAGAAAAAGGAAGCTTAGTGGAAGCAAGGACAGGTAACCTGGGAGGAGTACAGAGAAATTGCCCAAGCAGCCAGGGATCAGGTTAGGAAAGCTAAAGCCCTGATAGAACTAAATTTGGCCAGGGACGTCAAGGGCAACAAGAAAAGCTTCTACAGGTATGTCAGTAATACAAGGAAGACTAGCGAAAATGTGGGCTCTGTCCAGAAGGAAACAGGAGACCTTGTTACCTGGGATATGGAGAAGACTGAGTTACTCAATGATTTTTTTGCCTCTGTCTTCACTGGCAAGTGCACTAACCACACACCCCCATTTGCAGAAAGCAAAGGCAGGGACTGGGAGAATGAAGAACCACCCACTGTAGGAGAAGATCAAGTACAAGACCATCTAAGGAACCTGAAGGTGTACAAATCCATGGGACCTGATGAGATACGTCTGCAGGTCCTGAGGGAACTGGCAGCTGAAGTTGCCAAACTACTATCCATCATATTTGAGAAGTCGTGGCAGTCCGGTGAAGTTTCTGCTGACAGGAAAAGGGGAAACATAACCCCCATTTTTAAAAAGAGAAAAAAGGAGGACCCAGGGAACTGCAGGCCGGTCAGTCTCACCTCTGTGCCTGGCAAGATCATGGAGCAAATCCTCCTGGAAACTTGCTAAGGCACATGGAAAATAAGGAGATGATCAGTGACAGCCAACATGGTTTCACCAAGGGCAAATCATGTCTGACAAATTTAGTGGCCTTCTACAACAGGCTTACAGCATTGGTGGATAAGGGAAGAGCAACTGACATCATCTACCTGGACTTGTGCAAAGCATTTGTCACTGTCCCACACAACATTCTTGTCTCTAAATTGGAGAGACATGGATTTGATGGATGGACCACTTGGTGGATAAGGAATCAGCTGGATGGTTGCACTCAAAGATTTCTGATCAATGGCTCCATGTCCAAGTAGAGACCAGTGACAAGTGGCATTCCTCAGTGGTCAGTATTGGGACCAGCGTTACTCAACATCTTTGTCAGTAACATGGACAGTGGGATTGAGCACACCTTCAGCAAGTTTGGTAATGACACCAAACTGTGTGGTGCGGTCAACATGCTGGAGGGGAAGGATGCCATCCAGAGGAACCTTGACAGGCTTGAGAGGTGAGCCCATGCCAACCTCATGAATTTCAACAAGGCCAAGTGCAAGGTCCTGAACCTGGTCAAAGCAATTCCAAGCCTAAATACAGGCTGGGCACAGAATGGATTGCGAGAAACCATGAGGAGAAGGACTTGGGAGTGTTGGTTGACGAGAAGCTCAACATGAGCTGGCAATGTGCAATCGCAGCCCAGAAAGCTAACAGCACCTGGGCTGCATCAGAAGAAGAGTGACCAGCAGGTTGAGGGGGGGATTCTGCCCCTCTACTCCACTCTCATGAGACCCCACCTGGAGTACTGTGTCCAGCTTTGGAGTCCTCAGGACAAGAAGGACCTGTTGGAGTGGACCGAAAGGAGGACCACAAAGACGATCAGAGGGCTGGAGCACCTCTCCTATGAGGTGTCGTGGTTTGGCCTCAGCCGGCAGCAACGAACCATGTGGCCGCTCGCTCAACCCCCCACAGCCGTGGGGGGAAATGGGAAGAAAAAGGCAAAACTCGTGGGTTGAGATAAAGGCAGTTTAACAGAACAGCAAAGGGAAGAGAAAACAGTAACAATAACACCGATAAAGGAATATACAAACGTGATTACAGCACCGCCGCTCACCGACCAGACCCGGACCCGCACCGCCGCAGCCCGCGCTGAGCAGCAACTTCCCACCCCCCCACCCCGGCAGCTCCCCCCTACAGCCCGGGCATGGCTCACATGGCATGGAATACCTGTGTCCCCTCCCATCCTTGGGGAAATTAACCCCAGCCCTGCCGGAACCAGGACAGAGGTCAGGCTGAGATAATTGGCGTTGTTCAAACTGGAGAACAGAAGGCTCTGGGGAGACCTTATAGCAGCTTTCCAGTATCTGAAGGGGGGCTAGAAGAAAGCTGGAGAGGACTTTTTAAAAGAGCATGTAGAGAGAGGACGAGGGGTAAGGGCTTCAAACTGAAAGAGGAGATATTTAGAATCGATATTAGGAATAAATTCTTTACTGTGAGGGTGGTGAGCCCCTGGCCCAGGTTGCCCAGAGAAGCTGTGGCTGCCCCATCCCCAGAGGTGTTCAAGGCCAGGTTGGATGGGGCTTTGAGCAACCTGGTCTGGTGGGAGGTGTCCCTGCCCATGGCAGGAGGGTTGGAACTAGATGATCTTTAAGGTCCATTCCAACTCTAACCATTCTATGATTCTATGAAATATTTGTGGTGGGTTAATTTAAAAGAATTCTTTAGTTACTTCTGTGAAAAAAATAGACTGGATAGAATGGATAAATAGAATAGTTATTGATGCCAGTGGTTATATTTCACATATTTCAAAGGTCAAATAAGTGTAACTGTACAGTTACGTCTCTCTTTGACCAAGAACTTCATTAAAAATCCTAGACTTAGTCTCTTCAGTCTGGCGACTAAAAGGCACCCGTCATTGAAGTTCAGAGCTTGCATGTAGCCCTGTACCACCCTGCGCTGAGCCTTAGTGACTAATAATGCGAAAAGGGTGAGGGTGGTGTATGAATCAGCTGGAATTTGTTTTGGAACAAAAGTGAATTTAAAGTGTTATTTTAGTATATCAGCTTTTTTTCTTTGTTCTTCTTAGAGATATGAATTCTCTGTTATTTATGGAATACTGGCTACATAAAGGGCATATGAAATTTTAATGAATCAGGCTTCCAAACCCAGAAAAAAATATACAAATGGAAACCGGACCCTTTCCATGTTATCACAGATACAGGCATATTCATTATTTAGCAGTAAACAATGTAACCCAGACATTGAGTCACCACATTAGGATGGAGATGAAGTAGTGACTCCACTACCAAAGTGCAACTAGTGGTTCATTATAAACCTAATTCTGGATCACTCCTCCCACCTCTTCTCCCCAAACACATATTGGAAATTACTTGCAAATAGCTTGCTTTTACTTTAAAACTATTTTACAAGTATTGATGCTGGGGAGGTTTTCTTTATTTTGCCAACTTTTAATTTAATCAAATGAGGTCACTCAGAGACATGAGCGGCACTTGAGCCATTTTCCCCTTTAGGGAGATGTCTCCTAGTATTTATGGAGAGAACTTCAAGAATCAAGAGACCCTATGCTATGTCAACAAATGGATTACATTTAGGTGTCTGCAAAAAAAACCAACAGTGTCTCAGACTTTTTTCAAGAAAAGGGACTGAATCTGTTTGCATTTCCTGTGAAAGAACAAATTTTTAGAACATTCTGAAATTGCTGTCCACTGCTAAGTTCATAAAAGTGGGTCTGCAGTAAGATCTATTTCTTCCTTGCAGCCATGCATAATCGCAGTAACTGTATTTAAGTTCTGAATTGATGTATATCAGTGGGTCATACAAACTAAATGAACATAAAGACAGCTCTACCAGGTCAGACCATCCATTTATCCTGTCTCCAACAGCAGTCAACAGTAGATGGCTGATAAGGAACAAAAGAATATGTCAGTTATTGAATGGCACTTTACCACAGTACTTTTCTGGCCTCTAAAATTGTTTTCTATTCACCTTCTCCATGTCACCCATGGTTTTGTTTAGTCTGTCTTGTATGTACTGGCACTATAGCGGCAACTTATTTGATCTGGCCAACATATGCAAGCTTGGCTGCCTATATTAATAAAGTTTAATTTACAGTTTATCACTCAGGCTAAAAAGAAAAATAAAGAATTCTTTTCTTTGACATTTAAGAGATACTGGATACTTACTTGCCTTAAACAGCACTGGAAATGTCATCCTTAAAGATAAAATTAATCCAAAAAATCCTCCCTATGTTCAGACATTTGAAACCCAGGAGAAAGCTAAGTTTGTAAAGTCCATTAATAGCAGACCTAAAGAGAACCAGAAGATAGAAATCACATAAGACTTTAGGACCTAAAAACGGTTAAAAAAAAAAACAAAAATCCCCATGCTTAAAAATCTCAACCAGGTAAACTGTATTGAGGAGGAAATGCTTTTCATTTATGAGTGCATATAACCTTTTCTCTTCAGAGCAACTCTTCAGTTTTATGTTTAACTGTATAGATAGCTCAGCATCATGTTTTTATTGTATGGTTTACTTGTTACTGAAGTCATACTTTTCGAAGTCCTATCTCCACTTCCAAACATCTGTTTAAATGAGGGCAGCAACATGAGGTACCAAGTAGGGCTTTATATACAGACCTACAACCATTTAATTAAGAACATTTGCAATTGTTTGGACAAAAGTTATCTCGTCTCTGGCAGTGGTCAGTGCTGAGGCAGCATTTATCAGAAACTGAATGGGCAGATAGACAGAAAGACACACACATTCACAGAGGTACAGAGGTATGGATATATATGTATGTGTATCACGATCATTAGCCTGAGACACTTCTAGCTACTGACAAACAGAGACAACTTGGATGAGAGATTGTATCCAGAGGCTGGTTTTTGCTTAACATTGCTACATAATCTTTAAGTGCTCTTTAATAAATAATTTCAATCCCTTCCCTATTAATTCTCTCCCTCCCTTTTCTGAGGTTGTATAAGGATGCATTTTTCCAGATTTAGTTTTTACTTTTATGTTGCTGTTTTCTTTTTAATCTTCCTTTCAAGCACTACAGGCTACCCATTGTCTCCTATTACATTATGTACTGCACCTAGCACCATGGAGATGTGGTATTATCAGGGGATTCTAAACATTACTGAAACGCAAATTATGATAATTACAGTATTGCAGCTGCTTAGCTGGTATTTTAGTTTGGAGCCAAAAAAGTTCCCCTCTCCTTTCCTCACACCCTATTTCCATCTTTATAGATTTGCAGATGTAAAGAAGAGAGGAAAACAATAATAAAAAGCCTTTGTGATTTTCTTCTGGAAGGGACAATACTTTTATAAATCCCCCTTGAAGTAGTACTTGATTTTGTACCAAGTATTTCTTTCTCTGGCAGTGCTCCTCAGAAGGGGCCACACATGTTTCAGGGAGTGGGGGGAAAGGTTGCAGGGAGGGAGGGACAAGAAGGCAGAGGAAGGGAGGCTGACAGCTTTGTAACTAAGAATTTTGTCCTCAGATCCTTTAAAAAAAAAATCTTCCATGCCATCAAGCACCCATTGCAGATCAGATGTTTACAGCCTTGAGTACCAAACCAGCCATCTTCTTTTGCAGCAAATACCTTTCTGGAGTCACCAGCAGTGTCAGCGATTTCAGCATTATTCACGTAAGGAGGCAGAATTAAATTCCTCGGATCCTGGTGGAGCAGAGAGGAGGCCAGAATTTACCTACCGTTGTTCAAGCATAGGGTGATAGCAAGACTGCAGCTGCTTGGCTCCCTCTTAAACAAACCTCCTAACCAGCCACCATGGAGCATCTTTCACTCTGTTCCCATGGCAACACCTCTATCCTCTGGTGCCCATGGTGTCTCTAATGCTTTCGACTAGTTGGATTCCTTGGCACCTGCCTCCAGTGCCAGGTCTTGTCAAACCTTATTAGACTGAGAATCCATTTCAGCTGCACTAGTGGGAAAAGAAAGCAGACAAATTTAGTTCACCTGAGATCTCTTTCAAATCCCAGTAAAGTCAATTTCTCAAGTTTCCAACTAAGAGCTGAACTTGCCTAGGGCAAAGATGTGCACGTGCACACACAAATACACAGAATCTCCTTCCATCACATGCATTGTTTCTTCCTTCTTCTGTAGAGTACACATGCATGATCACAGCCTCTTGTGCTCACAGACTAATACAGGTGCTCTAGTTTTTCTTTTCCAAAAGAAAACCCCTAAAAAAAATGGGTTTTTTATGCATGAGCAAGCTGTCATACACAGACAACTTGCTCCTTGGGTTTTAGGCATTAACTTATCACAGACTTCCTTGAACATACGTGTTTATCAAAACTACCTATCCCCCTCCTACACTGAGACACAGAAACTTTCTCTGTTTTACAAGTGTTGATATGATTGACACATGCAGACTCACAATACAACATGCTTTTGTCTTTTCACTCAGTCTTCCACACTCACTATAGCTCCTATAGTGTCATTGTGTTTGTATAAATACAGATAAAACTTTACCAATTTACTTGAGAAAAAAAAAGACACATTTCTAACCAATATGTATGCGCACTGACTAAGAGGAATAGTGTTATAAATGCACCTGGGTATGATTACATCCCATGCTCATAACCCTCATTTCTAAGTACCTACATATGTATAAGCATATTAATATGTGGGAACGACCTATATGCTGGTACCTGCACTGCATTTTTGATGGGCATGTTTTGCCAGTTAGGGGGATATCTGTTTTTACCTTGGTCCCCAAGCTGACTTTTTCAATCAACATCAAGTTCAGAGTTTGAATTTAAGTGTTTAACAGAGACACACTGTTACTCTGGCCTCCATCTGTATTTAATGTTGTAGACTGATGACTTTGTTTAGTCAAGTCTGAACAAGATCTGTCTAGTGGTATCTAATCTAAATAAGTCATCTAAGCTCTTTCTACAGAGACAGAAAGGAAAAGACCTTTAGAAGATGATTCAGTACACTAAACTTCCCCTGAAATACCTTCTTTTTAAAGGAACATAGGTGATTGTACCCTTTGCCAAACGTGTAAGTTACACACATAAAAATGAACCTGGGGCAAAATGGGTATGCATTTGCATCCTCTTTTGAAGGAAAAGCAAAGAGTATTTTCTTGTGGCTAGCTTCCGATGTGCAGGATTTTTTCAGCAAAGAATGCATCAGTTTCCCCTGTTAATGTCCTCTGATAAACTGCCCGAGGAAGCAACAGCTCCTTAGGCCTGGGCTCTCACTGTATTTGCTTGGCCATTACTTTTTACTTAGATCAGTGATAAGCAGCTCTGGATGTCTCTGAACAAATCTATTCTGTTGAAGACCTTCTTATCTTTTGAAGTTGTATATATTACTACATGTTTATGTGACATGATTCAGAGTACAACTGGTCTGGATTATCTTCAGCTTCTAGGGAATGTTTCAAGCTAAGTGTTGCTCTTAGCTCTGTCAGTATGCTGCACACCAGTTTGTGGAATCACATCATTCCAGAATGTTTTTTCATGGAAACATCTCTCTTCATCTAACTTTCGCTACATGCAGACCTGTTCTGTTAGCTATGTTCTTAAATAGGATTCCCAGTAGCAAAAAACACAGATATGAGAAGAAAAGTTAATTTTTAAATTATGGGGCATTTCATACTCTTCTCAGTGTCCACTCAAGGATGTGGTAGATGATTCAATCATGAAGATCAGTCCATAGAGATATTCTTGTGTCACCAGTCCCCCAAAAGCATAACAACATCTAAAATGTCTGGCCAATCCTAATGAACTTTGCTGTGGGCAAGCGTCCTGGTTCCCAGGAAGGCATGCAGGTAGGATGTCAGATGATCTACTACCTAATTTTTCTCATGTGTCAGTTTTGTGTAAGTTCATGCTTGTCACCGGTGATGGTTAAAAAAATATTAATTAATTTTGTTCTGTCTGCAGTAGAAGTTAAAGGAAGATTTTAATGTTTTGTGAGGTGGTTGCAAAAGTAAATCTAATAGTTACACTGATTGCACAACATTAGTGAGGCCTGCTGTCAGTAATTTCCTTGAGACCCCTCTCACTGAGGAATGACTCAATCTCCTCCATAATGCTTTTGTCAGAGACCAGCTCATTCAGTGGGATGTCACCCAGCACAGGACACAAGCTCCTTTCACAAAGCTCCCCCAAATTCTGTTGCTGCACCACACAGGACAGGCTTCTGATTGGAGGATGAAAACTGAGCCTGCAGCTTAAAAGTGTGTTTCACCTGGTCTCCTCTCACAGGTAATTAATGACAGAATGAGAGGGAATGGCTTCAAGCTCCAACAGGGTAGATTTAGACTGAACATTAGGAACTAATTTTTCAGAGAAAGAGTGGTTGGGCATTGGAATAGGCTGTCCAGGGAGGTGGTTGAGTCACCATCCCTGGATGTGTTTAAGAGCCGTTTAGATGTGGTGTTGGGGGATATGGTGTAGGGGAGAACTTTGTAGAGTAGGGTAGATGGTTGGACTCAATGATCCCAAGGGTCTCTTCCAACCTAGACAATTTTATGATTCTATGATTCTATCTATTAAATTTGAGGACAATGCTAACAACTGCTACTTCTCTCTGAAGCACATTTTTCTAAATTGTATCGCGGTCACTACACCCGTCAGAGCCCTGCTTATGTGCATGAGAATTCCAAGTAGGACTTCCTAACTTACAACTTTCTTTCCTCTCAGGACTGAGTAACCAAAAAATGCCCCTCCGCTTTCTATTTCACTCATAACTTTAGTGGAACTCACAATAGTTGGATTTCAAACTTACCTAATTAAAACTAATCATCAAAGAAAGCCAAGAACCTGTTTACTCACAGAACTCAGTGGCTATGCAAATATCCTAGCTTGGGCTATTTGTTTGATTCTTATACTCTAATTGAAAGGTTTGATTCCTCCCATCTCTCTGGTGTATCGTAAGACAATTCGCAGTTCCGCTTATCTAGTACCAATTATGTCCTCTAAAGATAATGCCGTAAAATCACAGTAGTATCACTCAATTCAACTTCTTCTTAAGAATTCATAACACATAAACGTAACAGGAAACTAAATTAAGTGTAGGGTGCTGTAATTGTTTCTCACTGACAATTTTGGATAGCTTTTCAGTTTTTCAAGGCTTCCCATTGGGTAACTATGTGTCTGGGAGCCCCAAATTAATCCAAAGGTCTGAAAACTTTTAAGCTTCTAGTTTTAAGCTATCCACCTTAGCAAGGCAGTGTACTGATTATTAAAGTAGAAGAGTTATTTCTGCAGGTAGTGCTGAAATTCTTTACCTTCAAACCAACATGTAGACTTTTTCTTCTTTTTTTTTAAACTCACATTTCTTCCAAAATGGAGTAGTGAGTTTCAGACAGCATTGGTTTATTCTTTGTGCTTGTGTGCAGCCAGAAAAAGAGATTTTCCTAATCATATTCTGTTTTGCAATCTCAGACTCATCTGTGCATCAAGATAACCCGAGACTACGACATTCTTATGTTAGTTGAGTTTAGAGGTGATGTTCCTTTCATGAGAAAAGTTTTAATCCCTGGAGAATAGGGACTCTATATCTCCCTCACAAATAATCTAGGCAGAAAGATGGATAACCTTGATAACTGAAAATTCAACCTTGCAAAAATTCATCTGCTGAATAATAAGATGTAATTTGTACATGCACTTGTTAATTCCATTCAAAGCTCTGGCAGTGATGTTTCAGAGGATTCAGTGCATTTTACTAACCTAAATTGTACATTTCACATTCAAGACTTAAACTGAAACAATAACACATTTAACTAAAATTTAGAATCCAGGAATGTTAGCAGTAAAGGAAAGATTGTCTAATGAAATTATTTTATATTATTTCATTTTATTTTATTTTTTTATTTATTTTATTTATGATTTTAGAGGGGGGGTAGTTCTCCACTGTTTCTAAAACCCAGTTAGAATAGTATATAAACCCACCATATTTCTTCACTTAGCCTTTCATATTTTTGCCATTTTTAAACCTGAAAAAGTAATTATTTCTTCCCCTTTGCCCATTTTGCAACTTTTATCTTTCTTCTTGCCTATTTTGCTCTAATGCATGGCAGAAGGGCTGTGGCTGCAATGACATACAGGGCAAATTTCAGCCTCTGTTTCAGCTACAGGCTTCTCACTATTTGGGAACATGTGATTTCTATTGTGATCCTGAAAACCCTTAAATTTAAGCACATGGAGCAAGCAAAACAGGAGATTGAGTGCTGGTAGGGTGATTGGTAGATGCTGGTTCATGCTACTTGGTGCTCCTGGTAGGATAGGTTCCTGCGTGCTTCAGACCTGCAAACTGGGCATAGCCATTCCTTAACAAAATTAGTCCTTCCTGAATGTGAAAGCCCACTGAAGGTATAACAAAACTGTGTCTTTAGCAATTATTTTAAGTTGAAAAGAAACCCTGCAGCATCAAATGAACACAGCAGCTTTGCATCTGGATGCAGTTTTATGAAACTCTATGGTTCTGTGCTGCGTCAAGCCGCCTGAGAGATCCACTGAGTTTTATCTCAACAATTTCTGTACTGTTTCACGTTGTCTGATGCAGATATATCAATGTGCACTTACAAAATTTATTTCAAAGGGGTTCTTGCCTTGATCATACCCTCTAAGATCAAAAGTTCCAAAGTCTGAAATGTTCTCATTCCTTGAACTGAGGTCACATTGCTACATTCTCTTGTCCTTTTCACTCTCAAATGTGGGCTGGAGCAGGGCTATAATGGAAAAAAATGAAGGACCCATGTGGTATTAGAGATGGGTGTTTCAGACGGCAATCACCCCTAGAGATCTCTTCCTTGATTAGTGATTCCATTTGCTTTAGCTGGAAACCCTTCATTCTATTACCTCATCCCATAAAATACTTCGGACTTCTGAAATGCACAAGTAACACATACTTCTCATATTAATTTGCCTTTAGATAGTAAATAAAAAATCACAGAATCACAGAATCACACAGAATGGTCAGGGTTGGAAGGGACCTCTGGGGATCATCTAGTCCAACCCCCCTGCCACAGCATGGTCACCTACAGCAGTTACACAGGACGGCATCCAGGCGGGTTTTGAATGTCTCCAGCGTGGGAGACTCCACAACATCTCTGGGCAGCCTGTGCCAGTGTTCTGCCACCCTCAAAGCAAAGAAGTTCCTCCTCATGTTAAGATGGAACTTCCTATGCTCAAGTTTGTGCTCATTATCTCTTGTTCTATCACTGGGCACAACTGAAAAAAGACTGTTCCCGTCTACCTGGCACCCTCCCTTTAAGTATTTGTAAGCATTAATAAGATCCCCCCTCAGTCTTCTTTTCTCTAGATTAAAAGCCCCAAGTCCCTGAGCCTTTCCTCATAAGAAAGATGTTCCAGTCCCCTCATCATCTTTGTAACCCTTTGCTGGACCCTCTCCAGCAGTTCCCTGTCCTTCTTGAACCAGGGAGCCCAGAACTGGACACAATACTCCAGATGCGGCCTCACCAGGGCAGAGCAGAGGGGGAGGATGACCTCCCTCGACCTGCTGGCCACACTCTTCTTGATACACCCCAGGATGCCATTGGCCTTCTTGGCCACCAGCGCACATTGCTGGCTCATGGTCACCCTGTTGTCCACCAGGACTCCCAGGTCCCTCTCCACAGAGCTGCTCTCCAGGAGGTCAGCCCCCAACCTGTGCTGATGCATGGGGTTATTCCTCCCCAGATGCAGTACCCTACACTTGCTTTTGTTGAATTTCATCAGGTTTTTCTCTGCCCAACTCTCCAGCCTGTCCAGGTCACGCTGTATGGCGGCACAGCCTTCCGGCGTGTCAGCCACCCCTCCCAGTTTTGTGTCATCAGCAAACTTGCTGATGGTACACTCTATCCCTTCATCCAGGTCATTGATGAATATATTGAACAGGACTCGACCTATGTAAAATGGAGTAAAAAGGAGAATTATACAGACACACTTGTTAAATTCATGTGAAACACACAGTCACTCAGAACAAGACTTTCAAGTTTTTTTCTGTAATTTACCTTCTCTAGAAGTGATGTGTGTATACCTAGGCTCTGTCTGTAGCAAACTGATAGAGGAAGAAACCTTCAGAGATGCTTCAGCCCACGTATCTTAAGGAGCTTTCTTAGGAGGGGATGTCTGCATGGCAAATAGAGAGCACCTATGTGACCAACTTAGACTCGACATCAAGCATTTAGATAGTTAAGGAGGTGACATGAAACACAAAATTCGTTTCCTTGGTTCACCTACAGAAGGTACATACCACTTTATGCATTAACTCAATTGTTATTCCTTTTCCTTTCCAAATGTAACTGATGATTGGCATTACTAAAGGATAGTGTTGCATAGTTGAAATTAATGGGAGTTCGTCACTGGCATATGAAAACTTATTATATTCCTGCTCAAATCTGGGTAACTCTTTATCATAAGTTGAGGGCATTCTTGCCTCTTGGATTGTTAGGAGCCCTTATTAAAAGAGACTACATTAGGATTCTTTAATGAAGTATGTTCCTCCATTTATTATTATTACTATTATTATTATTATTATCTTTAATGTTACCATTATTTTTAATTTTAATTTTAACATTCACACTACAGCAACAAAAATTAAAACACTAAGCTGAATAGTAGCAATACTCATTGTCAAAATAATAACAATGATCATTGTATATCATAGTAGCAAAGCTGAGAATAACCACTGACAGCAGTAATTAAAATAATCTTACTATGCCAAAATGTAGAGCTGAACCAAGGTGGTACTGAACGAACTGTCTCTGCTCCAATCCTGGAAGATTTAGATGCTAAATGTTTTTAAGTATTATTGTTCATCAGGGGAAATTCTTGACCGAAGAAGACAAACAAGTGAGCCTTGTGTGGCTGGAGCACCCCCACCCCACAGGGCCTAAGGCTCTTAGCATAGAAGCACTTTCACACACTTGCTTTCATGCCACTGGCAGCACACGGCAGCTGCTGCGTATATGCACCCTGGTTGAATCAGAGCAGCACACACCACCTCTCCCTCAGTGGTGGGAAAAAGAAGGTGGACCCTTGGTCAACAGACAGGGTCCTCAGCCCGCAGGAACCTTGGGACCACAACCAATAGATGACCACAGTTCAGATCCAATCGGGCTATAAAACAGGGCCCCCACCGGAGACCCCCTTTGAGTGGTTCTCTTCAGACCAGTGGGTCTGTGATCGGAAGCCCTCCCTTCACATCAAGATGTCATCCAAAGTAGCATCCCGAGATCCGGTGTCCTCACCCTCCCCTTGATAAGTGAATACTTCTGAATATCCTTGAGTGAACCCTCACCCCTTTTGGGTGAGCGATTACATCTTCTGGGTACTCTTGAGTTGGAAGGCCTTCCTCTGTGCGGGGGTATGCACACACTTTGGAATTGTCATTCTTTTGTGCTGTTGTTCTTATGTGATGTTGTGTAGTAATAACTTCCTGAACCAGTACATCGAACATACAATTTGCTAAATGTTATTGGAGCGTTATTTCTGCTACCCCTGTTGTCTCATTGGTTTCAATTCTTTGGATTTAGTTACAAATTAAAGTTTGTTTAAGTTTGTTTAAGTTTGTTATCTGTGTGAAGTCGTTTTGGCATAACATCTTGGCAAGAAGTTTTGGACACAAGTCAGCAAAGTTATGGAGGTATGGTCCGTTCTTTGCTAGTTATGATCACAACTTGTTATCCAAGTATGCAAGGTCTGGGTCAGCCATATGAAAGAAACAGATCACCAAGAATTTAGAGCACTCTGCTATCCGTCAAGATGGATGTCATTGCACAAATGCAATGTATCATTACTATTATTATTGCTGCACATTACGAATAATGTTTCTCTAGATTTTTTTCTGAAAGAGACTGACATTGGTACAATCACTGATGTTCTCTGTAATGGGAAAAACAATTAGTTTTCAGTCATTTGCCTTCCTGGGACTGCTACATGCTAAATTACATCCCTTGTTCTTCAGTAAAGAGAGTCTGTAAGACTTAGTATTTCTGTTGCGAGACTTTCAGACAATAAGGGGTAGATCTGCTCCCCTTGCTTGCTGTCTGTGTCACTGTTTTGGGAAGCTATAATCATGCTGCAAGCATCTAGGTTTGAAAGCACTCTCTGATGATTTTCCAAAGCCCCTGCTGATGTTCTGGGGAGTCAGATATGTGAAATTCAGTGAGGAGCCTCAGAGAAAACTGGTGACAATGTGACTTGGATGTCTTCCTGAAAGACTGCCTCAAGCACATCCAGGAACAAGGCCTCATGCAAGAATTACTTGGTAAAATTTTTTGGCTTATGTTACATAGGAGGTCAGATTGGATGCTTATTATGGGCTTTTTGAACCTTAACAAAATATCTAACTATTTATCTGTGGTCCCTGGCAGCAAGAAATGCCAGGAGGATATTTTGAGAGAAAAAGCGCACACACAGTTATGAAGGAGGAAACGTACCTATTTCCAATATACACACAAAGTTTAACTACTTACCTGAAGTATGTCTGCAATCTAAACATCTCAGAAGGTCACAAAGCTTCTGTGCTCCAGTGGAAATACTATTCCTGATCTCTAGAGCCTTTACTATTATCTGGGCCTGTTTATTGATAAGGTAGTTTTCCTTGCCCCTCTAGTCCAACTGAGAATCCAGGACAGATGGAACAATGTGAAAAAGCCTCATAAACTTCAGTTAGAGTTTCTTTCACCTAAATGTAGGCATGTAAAACATGGTGGCTAAAGCTGAACTAATCAACTTAGACTCCCCTTCTAATCATGGCATAAAGTACACTGCCTGGCTCAGATTATGGAGCATGAGGGTGAATTTAGAGAATTGTATAGGACTTCCTTCCCATGAATAAAAATATTAGGACTGTTTATCAGAGAAACAGCAATCTTAATGATTTAGAAGTTCTGTATTCAGCGGAAAAATGACAAAGCTTTGTCTAGAAAGGTAGTGTTGTTTCTTCATTTGCTCTTCAAACAAAGTGTATGTCCTGAAGCTATTTTCTTGGTATAAGAAGTTGACATAAAGATACCTGATAGATAAAAAGAAGATATTTACATTCATATTCAGATGTTACATGAACCAAAGGTAGGTCTTTACAGGTCTCTGATAAATCTTACAGTAAAAATAATAAGGGGGAGAGGGAAACCCTAAACACCCCATGAGACCTAGCACTTAGGTCCAGTTTCCGTACTTTTGGATGTTACTTACTGGACGTTCTAAGAATTTGCAGGTAAATATTCCAGTTATTAGCTAGGTTAGAGTCACAGTTTTGTTTATCACAACACTTTCAGTTAACCTAATGAATATCTGAACACTGAAAAGGTCATATCTTCTTTGTATTATCTATATATAAAGCCAAGAATTTATTATTAGTATAACTGAAATCTTACCAGTCTTATAATTATTAGTTCAAATCTAATTATTACAGAAAAGGAATATTTTTGTGCAGAAAAAGTTTCAACAATAATGACAATACAGTTATAATGTTATAAAACACTTAGATTTCAGTTCTTTTCATGATATTATATTAATCCTCCTACTGTTACTCATGGTTCCAAGGTCACTGGTTTCATTCAGTTGTAATGGGGTGTTATGGTGAGTTGTCAGGATCAAGAATCCTTTGCTGTTTATTACTGTCATCTATATAAAACCATTGTTTTATAGCTAAACTTGATTAAAAAATAAACAGTTAAAACTGTATTCAGTTTTAAAAACTAAAACTCAGTAAATCCTACTGGCCTTAGCGCAATTTCCTCTAGTGTATTGGAAAGGGGGAGCAGATTTTCTAATAAAACTCTAATCATACATGGTTAATTTGTTTAGAGTATCTTAGGCACTATACAGCCGCCTATGCTACTAGTAGATAAAGATGGTTATTCAGTGTTGAGACAAATATTCAGGCCTGGTTTCTACTTCAAAGAGCTTACTGTCTAAGTTAAGATACATGACACGGAAATGAGAAGTGACAAGTGAACAAAAGAAACAGCAGGGGAGAGAGGGAGCACAAAAGGATATGGTTTACAGAATTACCACAGAGTTTCTCACAGGCATGTTTCATCTCACCTAAATTTAGTCATCAAAGTTGTATATCTAGTATTAGTAAGTAGAAGACTGGTTCCACGTGTGGTCAATGGAACTAACTGGATGCTTTAATTTTATGTAGAAATTTATTTTAAAGTGGATGGATGGCTTTCTGGATGACACTCTCCTCCAACAATTGAAAGACTCTTGGCTTGTGCTACTCACCTAGCTTTTTTGTAAGGTTTTGTAATGTCACCTAGTTTGTAATGTTTTATATTACTTCAGTAAAGCCTTTGATACTGTTCCCCACAGCATTCTCATGAAAAAAAATGGCTACCCAAGGCTTGGACAGTCTTACACTCTGCTGGATCAAATACTGGGTGGATGGCCGGGGCCAGAGAGTGGTGGTGAATGGAGAGAAATCCAGTTGGTGGTCAGTCACAAGTGGTGTTCCACAAGGCTCAGAGTTGGGGCAACTCTTTATTAATGATCTTGATGAGGAAACTGAGAACACCCTCAGTAAGTTTGCAGATGATACCAAGTTAGATGGGAGTGTTGATCTGCTTGAGGGTAGGAGGGCTCTTCAGAAGGACCTGGACAGGCTGGATTGATGGACTGAGGCCAAGAGTATGAGCTTCAACAAGGCCAAGTGCCAAGTCCTGCTCTTGGGCCACAATGACCCCATGCAATGCTACAGGCTTGGGGCAGAGTGGCTGGAAAGCTGCCTGGCAGAAAAGGACCTGGGGGTGTTGACTGACAGCCAGCTGAATATGAGCCAGCAGTGTGCCCAGGTGGCCAAGAAGGCCAACGGCATCCTGGCCTGTATCAGCAATAGTGTGGCCAGCAGGACCAGGGAAGTGCCTTATACTCGGCACTGATGAGACCGCACTTTGAGTACTGTGTTCAATTTTGGGCCCGTCACCACAAGAAGGACATAGAGGTGCTGGAGCGTGTCCAGAGAAGGGCAATGAAGCTGGTGAAGGATCTTGAGAATAAATCTTATGAGGAGCAGCTAAGGGAACTGGAGTTGTTTAGTCTGGAGAAAAGGAGGCTCAGGGGAGACCTTATTGGTCTCTACAGATATCTGAAAGGACATTGTAGCGAGGGGGTTGTTGGTCTCTTCTCACAAGTTACCACCGATAGGACACTTCCCAAGGGGACTAGCTCCAGTGCAGGTAAGTCCACACTGGGGAAGGGAATTGCAGCAGCAAAGGCTGACAAAGGGTGCTTTTTGGGGCTTTTTGAGGTTTCTCGAAGCCGGGAGGAGGGGCTAGCCTGGGCTGGAACCGGCAGCTTGTGGGCGGGCTGCTGACCCAGCAAGGGCAGAGCCAGCACCCCCCCGTGGCAGTTCTAAACGAGCTGCGAAAGAGCACAACTGGTCGCTGTGCACTCAGCAAGCAATCAGCCAGTGTGCGTTACCCAGGGGGTCACCTGGGAGCCCTCAGGAGAGAGCCCACAGATCCAGAGCGGCAAACAGGCGTCTGTTGCATAGAAGGGCATGCGGGCAGGGTGCTGAGAGCACTGCCAGCTCAAGAGATAAGATCAGTTGGTAGTAACTGGTCGCCCTCCTGTTTCAAGAGACAAACAGAACAGAGCTTTGGCTGCAGCTCAGGGAAAAAAGGAGCGTCTATGGCCTCTGGAAGAAAGGGCAGGCCACACATGATGGCTACAGAGGTGCCGTAAGGCTATGCAGGGAGAAAATTAGAAAGTCCAAGCCCAGCTAGAAATTAATCTGGCTTCTGTGGTAAAGAACAAGAAATCTTTCTATAGATACATTAGCAGCAAAAGAAGGGCCAGGGAGAGCTTCCATACTCTATTAGATGCAGGGGGAAACATGGTGACTAAGGATGAGGACAAGGCTGAGATGCTTAATGCTTACTTTGCCTCAGTCTTTAGTAATAGGAACAGTTGCACTCTGAGGATCCAACCCCCTAAGCTAGAAGACAGAGACTGGGAGCAGGGTGATCCCCCTGCAATCCAGAAAGAAATGGTCAGTGACCTACTGCAGCACACAGACATATACAAGTCTATGGGACCAGATGGAATCCA
Organism: Pluvialis apricaria; assembly: GCA_017639485.1. Lineage (NCBI taxonomy): Eukaryota > Metazoa > Chordata > Aves > Charadriiformes > Charadriidae > Pluvialis > Pluvialis apricaria. Next base: position 8,369,164 of record CM030044.1, on the reverse strand, counting down.
CCCAAGAGTCCTGAGAGAGCTGGCAGAGATGCTCACCAAACCACTTTCCATCATTTTCCAACAGTCCTGGATGACTGGGGAGGTCCCAGCAGGTTGGAAACTAGCCAATAGGACACCCATCTACAAGAAGGGCCGGAAGGAGAATCCAGGGAAGTACATGCCTGTCAGTTTGACTTTGGTGCCAGGGAAGCTGATGGAGCAGATCATCCTGAGTACCATGACACGGTATGCAGAGGACACCTGGATGATCTGGCCCAGTCAACATAGGGTTATGAAAGGCAGGTCCTGCTTGACTAACCTCATCTCCTTCTACAACATGGTCACCCGCTTGGTGGATGAAGGAGAAGCTGTGGATGTTGTCTATGGGGACTTTAGTAAATCCTTTGACACCATTTCCTACAGCATCCTCCTGGAGAAAGTGGCTGCTCATGGCTTGGATGGGCATACACTTTGCTGGGTAAAAAACTGGCTGGAAGGCCGGGCCCAGAGAGTGGTGAGGAATGGAGTTAATTCCAGTTGCCTGCTGGTCACGATCAGTGTCCCCCAGAGCCGAGTACTGGGGCCGGTCCTGTTTAGTATCTTTATCAATGATCTGGATGAGGGGATTGAGTGCCCCCTCAGTGAGTTTGCAGAGGACACCATGCTGGGTGGAAGTGTTGATCTGCCTGAGGGCAGGGAGGCTCTGCAGAGGGATTTAGACAGACTGGATCGATGGATCAAGGCAAACTGTGTGAGTTTCAATAAGGCCAAATGCCAGGTCTTACACTTTGGCCTCAACAATCCCCAGCACTGCTACAGGCTTGGGGAGGAGTGGCTGGAAAGCTGCTCAGCAGAGAGGGACCTGGGGGTGTTGGTTGTCAGCTGGCTGAACATGAGCCAGCAGTGTGCCCAGGTGGCCAAGAAGGCCAACAGCATCCTGGCCTGTATCAGGAATAGTGCAGCCAGTAGGACCAGGGAGGTGATTTTACCCCTGTACTCAGCACTGGTGAGGCTGCATCTTGAGTACTGTGTTCAGTTTTGGACCCCTAACAACAAGAAGGACATTGAGGCGCTGGGGCATGTGCAAAGAAGGGCAACAAAACTGGTGAGGGGTCTGGAGCACGTGTCTTGTGAGGAGTGGCTGAGGGAACTGGGGTTGTTTGGCCTGGAGAAAAGGAGGCTGAGGGGAGACCTTATCGCTGTCTACAACTATCTGAAAGGAGGTTGCAGAGAGGTGGGAGCTGACCTGTTCTGTCAAGTAACAGGTGATGGAACAAGAGGAAATGGCTTCAAGTTGCACCAACGGAAGTTTAGATTGGATATATGGAAGAATTTCTTTACTGAAAGGGTCATCAGGCATTGGAACGCATTACCCAGGGCAGTGGTGGAGTCCCCATCCCCGGAGGTATTTAATGGTCATGTAGATATAGTGCCCAGGGATGTGGTTTAGTGGTGGGCTTGTCACTTAATGATTGGACTAGATGATCTTACAGGTCTTTTCCAATCTAGGAGATTCTGTGATTCTGTGACAAGAGGAAATGTTGTCATGTTTTGTCAGGGAGGTTTAGGTTAGGTATTAGGAAAAACTTCTACACAGAAAGAGTTATCAAAGACTGGAACAGGCTGCCCAGGGAAGTGGTTGAATTGCCATTCTTGGATGTGTTTAAAAGCTGTCTATTTATGGTGCTCAGGGACACGGTTTAGAAGTGGGCCTGGTAGAGCTAGATAACAGTTGGACTTGATGATCTTAAAGGTCTTTTCCAGCCATAACGATTATATGATTCTATGAAATCTTTTGTAAGAAAGACCATATGGCTAGCTAAGAAAAGATGACAAAGTAACAAGGCAATGATAAGGAATTGCCTTAGTGAAAGACCATGGAAGTTCATCTTGTCCTATACACCATCTTAGAAATGTTTTAAAGACTGACACAGGTTGATCCCATTCTCCTCTTCTAATACACTTAAATTTAGGACCCTGTCAGCAGTGGCTTTTCTATAGTGAGATCCTTGTTGCCTCAGGACGGTGCTCACTGAGGAAACTCTCACCCAAGCTCAGCCCTTTGCTTTGGCAGGGTGTGTAGGCAGAGTGCCTCGAGCTGCTGAGTAGCAATGAAACCATGCAACAAAGTCATTTAGTAAAAAAGTAAAGCAAATGCTTTCTCCTAAGGATGTTAATGTCCGGTGGTAAATAGACCCAGAGACCTGGCACAATGTGGATTTTCAAACTTCAGAGGACTCAACACCAAGTTTTCTGTACACCCAGCTGAAGTTTACGTATTACTCAGCTCTTACGAGATAAACAGAGTAGGGGTGGCATTGCTGGAAACCTTGAAAATTAAGCCTCTGTATTAATCTGTGTTGAATGAAATCTGATTCCAGGGGCTGGGCGGAAGAAGGAGAAAAATGTGACAGATGCCAAAAATGAAATTGCAATTGTACTCCTAGAGCATGTGTTAGGAGTAATTACTGGCTTAATATATGAGACTGTTTTATTTTGTATAGACATTTTGACATGAAAAAAATCTTGTTTTCGTCAGGGAGTCTGCAAGATAAGTTATGATTAGAAGGAAAAATACTAGCAGCCTATTCAGAGTCTGCAGCCCTTAAAAAGCGGCCATCATAAAAGTAATTCAGAACTCTTGGCTGAGGTATTCACTTCTTTCTATTGACTATGTAAGGAGTGCAGATACTTCTAGGCTCCTGAACACTGCATAGGAAGATACTTAAGGCCTGGGAGTGTCTGAAGCAGAGGGTGAATTAAGTCTTCCCTGTGGGCACTGCTATCTTTTCAGTATTCGGAAGGCTATATCTGTTTCCAAGGTTGTATGCCTGTTGTGGGGAAGAGGATTGGGACAGAAATTGAATTTAGGCAGTCTGGATACGGTCCATAGTGACTTCAGAATGGAGCAATGTCTTCCAACATAAGACTTTGATCTGTGGCTAAAACACCTTTCTTCTGTAAATGTCACCATTCTTTAGTCTGTAAATACCACCCTGTGTCACGTGTAAGGATGGGTTTTAAAATGGAGAGATTTAATGCTGCCTTCTAACATATGAGTTTATTATCATCTAAAGGACAACATCTTTTTTTTGCTCTTTTTTTTCCTTTCTCTTTATGCTGCAATGAAAAATGTATGTGTAAAGAAATACTCTGCTGACAGCCTTTACATATCACATGTAGATTAATTAAAAATAATTGCTGGAAAATCTTTTACTCGCATACACAAAACTCAAAGTGAAACCTGTCCCCTCACGCCTCACACCCAAAGGCCTCTATAAACAATGTATTCACCAGAAATTACACATGCTGAGATACTTCCCTTAGCCTCTCAGGTGTGTTTCTCCACACATTGTGTAAGCACATAGCAGTCTCCACCTTAGGAACTGCATCTAGATATGTACCGCACAAAAAGAATCCTCAGATCCACATCTATACCCTTACACCTGGACTCTACACAAGGTCAGAGACATTCAGTAAAACAGGTCTATAAACTGTGCTGCATGTATTCAACATAAACTCACATTATGGAAGCATGCTTAAAAAGCATAGGCTATATATCATTTAAAATTTAAAAAGCGAGAGATTTGTTCCGCTTCAGTTTAGACATTCTAGAGGACATTCAAGTATAGAAAGATGGAATGAAAGTATTGAAAAAGGAGGAGAAGTAAAGGATTTATGTTTTGCTTGGATAATATTTCCACAAATCATGGAAAAAGAAAATATATTTGGTGAGCCACGTATAGGTTTTGTTTGAAAATTTTGACAAATTGAAATGTTAAAAGCATATTTTTAATTTGAAGTAAAAGTTGTTTTTTATCCACTTTTTCAACCCTTTTCAACAACAAAGTTTGAAACAACAAAATTTTGAAATACGATTTTTTTATTTGAATAGGTTTTTTGAAAGGGAAAATCCAAAACTTGTATATGAAACAACTGCAAGAAAAGGCTTTTGATTTTCTCCAAAAAAGAAATAACAAAACAAGGAAGCTGAAGTGAAATGATGGCAATGCAGTTTATTGCTGACAGTCTGAATCCTCTTCTTGACATATGAGCTCAAAATGTTCATGAAGGTGTAACCAGCAGACTTCTCAGCCACACCTGTTGAATATCGATAACCCTTCTTTATTGTTCCTGATTTGCTCTCTTGGATTTTCTTCAAATGTAATTAACTTATTGTATCAGATCAACATGGATCAGAATTCTGCTCTTGGAAACTGCTATACCACCCTCAAATCAGCTTCTACTGCATATTTCACTCAATGATCATATTTCTTTCCATGAATGTGTAGACAAGTTGTGATTTTAAATCTTGCAGGGAGCAAAGTACTGAGATTTAGGAATACAGCTGGAAATATTCAGATTAAATTGTCTTTCACTTGAAAATGCTGATACATCAGCTTAAAAACCTTGGAGTTCTCGTAAGGCTTCTTTTGTGCAAATCTTGTTTGTTCCAGACAGAATTTCTGTGCACTTTCATTCTCTGACATATTGGATCAATTTTCCAAATTTGTGGCTGCTAGAGGTTCTGGATTTGATCAGTCAGTGAGGCATTGAGTAACAAATAAATAAATATTGCTTCTATCGTTGTGGGTTGCAATAAAAATATTTGAAATTTGGAAAAAATCTGTCTGCACAGATAACCTCCAGATGTTCAGTTCTATTCAGAACAGGAATTGCTACCTCCAGCTCTACTGACATCTATTTTCTAAGCTTCAGTTCTTTTCTTCACCATGACTCAAATTTCTCATTTGTAAAACAGGAATAAGTATACTTGCTCTGGTTATACAGAAGATGTAATTACAACTTAATGAAAACTGACAGAATTGCCAATTTCAGCTGCGTATGGCTTGAAAGGAGAACTGAAATTGTTAATTTCTCATCAAGAAAAAAATCTGGTTTAGATAGTTATGACACATTTGAAACATTTCAATTGAGTTTTTATCATTTGTATTATGATGTAGTATGTTACGGAATGGTATTGTATGGTGTGTTATGCAATATTAAAATAGAGAAATGGAAAGTAATTTTAGAAGAAAGAGCCAAAAAAGAAAGAAATAGCTTATTTCAACAATGTAAAAATGTAGTATTTTGAATTGTGAGAGCTTTTATTCCATTTTTCTTCAGAACAATATTGTATTGAATCTGACCCAATTTTGTAAAGTGTTTCATTTCTGAGTGAGCTGTGCATTCCTGATGGCAATATGGTTTTGTCAAAGACTCTTCTACTTCCTTGAAAAGTGCTGTGAAATCTAAGAGTGAAAAGTGTTATATAAAGACCAAGAATTACTATAATGGGACTGATCCCAACCAGGCTAAAGAAGGAAGACACCTCAGATAACTTGCTCCACTCCCTTTACACAGCTATGAAAGTACCAGTCACGCTCCTGTTTCTTGATCTCTGAAGGAAGGTTGCGAAGATCTGGTCTGGAGTCCTGCATCAATCGATACAGAAGAAATATGTGAGCAGCGTAAGTAATAGAACCTTCTGCAGTATGGCTTTGTTTCATGGCTGGACTTTCTGATGTCTTGTTAAGTGCAAACACTGGTTGTAGTATTTCCTGTTGCTGGGGTTTATTGCCACAGGTTGCAAGACAACTATTTGAAATTTGGAAAAAAATTCTCCTATCTCCTTTTTCCCATGCGAGCTCTAGTTTATCTATTAAAGATAGATTTCATGATGTTACCCCTCAGATGATGATATGAATTAATAAGATATCATGTCTTTTTTTTTAAAACATTATTTTCATGGAACCTATTAGAACTTAATAGTTGTAAATGCCTTCTCTATTAGTTGTGAACAAAACTGAGTAACAGGTTCACAAGCTGTTGAAGAGGGACTGCTGACACATAGAGAAAAAAACAAGTGTGCACGCATTGACGTAAATACAGAATGTTATTTTTTCAAGTTAATTTACTTAGAAAACTAGGCTGGAATATACAGAAAGAAACAATTCTACATGCAGATCAAGTTTGAGAGATAAGAATGTGTGAATTTTCCAACATGTAACATGCAAGTTGGACCAAACCGTAGACCGAACTGATACTCAGAGTAAGGCTGAAAGAATGAAACTTTCTCAGTTTAAGTTGCGTGAGAAATGTCTGTGTGTGATTGGAATAAGGGGTATTTGGATCAATACCTGAGTGAGAGCCTGGGTCACCTGCAGTAAAGCCATTGCTTCAGTGCTCAAAGTAAACACTTGACTCTGCCAGAATAGGATGTGTATTCTAGGAAGTCAAAGTGTAATCTCACAGGGTGAAGCATCATGAAAAATCCAGTAGTTATGAATGAGTGACACTAGCAAGGATAAAACAACAGGGGATCTCAACCCTCCTGCTTCAGGGCATGAATTGTTTAAGAAAGATGAAAGGCATTTTCACCCCTTTTTCCCTGAAGTATAATACTGAACAATTGGTTCTTCTGGCTGTATGTCAGAGTCTGTTGCTCTCAAGTATCAAAAACTGACCATCACTGACGAGAGGGCAGTAGGAGAGTGGGACCCTTGGGTGCTAATTCTTCTTTGCACACAAAAGCAAGGCATGCAGGCGGATGGATGCTGCAAAGCTGGGAAAAAGCTGTTTGGCTTCTTCTGAGAGCTAGAGGTTGAGACATGCAGGTCCCTGTGCCTCTAGGTTAAATAAGGTTTTGTCATCCTCTGCCTCTGAAGTGATTAAATTTGTCCCAGTATCATTACAAAATAGAATTAGCAGCAATTCATGGAGCCACAGTAGCCTGGGGGTGGTTTCAGCAGATACGGCTACCCCACTCTAATAACAAGGGCTGAGAATGACATGTCACAATTACTGTTAGTGCTGCTGTTGATTTACGTCAGTGCAACAGTTCCATGGCAGCCATCAGTCAGTTTTATGCTGATTTCCTGGCAAGTATTTCTGTGTATGTAAATGTTACCATTTGGGATGTGCTGGTGGGTCACGGAGTGAGATCCATGATTTTGTGAAGGCAATAATGCACTGCAATCGAGTATTAGAAGAAGGTTTTTGACAATCAGCTTTCAAAAAGGAGAAGTGAGGATAGAGAAGAATGACAAAAAAACTAAACACTTTTAAAAGAAAAGTAAACTTATTTTAAAAGGATTGTGTAATGTTATATTTACAGTGGAAAGATATAATACTTGATGATTCTATGAGTCCTCTTCAAGTCTCTGTGTTTCTGAGAAGAAAGACACACCACACTTTCATTTCTGCTTTGTTTAACTGGGTCACTCATAAACTGACCCTCTTAGTTCTTTATTTCCTCTTTTTTGATGATGGGAAGTATTAGAAATTAAGCTGATCCTCTATGGTTTTTTTCTTTTCTTTTGTGTTCCAAACCATAAAATCCATCAGATTTAGTGTAAATCACAATAAAATACACAAATTTTTTGACACAAATCAAGGCCAAGTTCCTAGTGAACCTGTAGTAAGCTTTAGCTAATCTTTTGGCTTAGACAGAAAGAGTACAAACCCTGATTTCATTTCCCCAACACAAGGTAAATACCCATCCCGTCACTGCAGCAGCTAAGAAAGAGATAAAGGTTGTGTTGATAGAGACAAAGACCGCAGCTGGCATCCATATCAACAGAGAGAAGGATTCCAAAGCTCAAATTAAAATTTATTTGATGCCAACAAAGAAACAAAACAAATGAGCATGAAGACTAAAATGCGGCATTTCTTCATCTCCAGTAAGATTTGAATTAAAACCAAGCAATACTTCCAATTCTTCCAATCTACCTCTCTTCTTATTCTGTTTCTTCACTCATTTGAAAGTAGATACTTCCTTTCTGTTAATGTCTCGATTCACTATATCAGCGCAACATACAGGAAAATGGAAAAATCTATTGGATATCCCAGGCCTTTCTTATCATCCTCAGAAGAACAGAATCAAATGAGACCTTTGAAATGTTCGGAGAGTTCATTGTGTAGAAAACACTTTTTTTTTTTTTATGTGGAATAGCCTGAAAAACTTACCTCTTTCACAGGAAGTAAATTCTCCTGAGCAGAACTAAGTGAAGTGATTCTTCTTTTGGCAAACCAAATATAATTCCAGATTGGCCAACAAACAGAATTGCAGACTTGAGAACTAAAATTATTCCTTACGATAGAAACACCAATGTAAAATATTTAATTTTATTTAATTTTACTTTATAATCCAATCTGTATCTGTTAACAATCTTACTGCCTGCCTACCTGAGCTCTGAGTTTAAACTTAGTTGGGAGAAGTGTTACAAAAACACAGCAGCTTTAAGATTCTTCCTAAGACCCCGTGTAACCTCTCAAGTCCAATGTTATAATTGTCTGAGCACTTAGATTTTTTTTTTCTTTGCAGCTTTCTTGAGCTGACATAAAGGTTGACAAGCCTGGTCACATAATGGCTATTATTTCGAGTGGTTTCTAAACAATATCATTTTTGTGCCCTTCTGCTTTCAATAAAATTATAGGTTTCTTTATTTTTTATGAAACAATGGCTGTCAGCTCCCATGCTATATTTCCTGGGAAAATTTTCGATGAGACTGCCATGACTCGCTATTAATGCAATTATTGCTGTTGACGTCAATGGAAGCATTGGCTATGCTGAGGTCTCCATTCATGGTGTCACTTGTGAGGAAAGAGTTATAAACAGTATCTTGTTATTTAGCCTGCCTCTGTAAACCAAATAAATAAATAAATACAAATACTACAAAATAAAATAAGCTGCTAATTCAAAATACATCCAGATAAATAAGAGCAATATTTATAGAAATGCACTGGTGAGAGATCAGCTGTGAATGTGAACGAGGAGCTGATAAATTCTCATTACCTGCTTGGGGCTGACAACTGAAATGACCTGCTAGGCATCCGCTGGAAATTCAATCAGGTACCTGCAAATAGCAGACATCCCCTGCAAAAATCCAACATGTGTAGGGTTTCACTTAGTGTTTAGGTGTTCCATCCCTGTGCAGTCAGGAGTGGAGGAGGCCTGTCAAGATTTCAAGCTTGTCTAAGGCACATGGAAACTTTAAAGGGCTTGCTTTTTCCCTTTTCCTCCCTACTTCATCCTACTGTGAAGTTTGTGTGTCTTAGTTTCTAATAAGGGAATCAAAACTTTCCTTCTTTCTCTCTTTTTTTTTTTTTTTTCCGCAAAACCTTACTTTTAATGTATTTTAGCACCAGCCAAACAGAGGTCATGATTATAGGGCACGAGGATATTGGCTCCACTCACATGATGGTGGCTTCACTCACATGAGTCTGCCAATGCTTAAACTGAAAGAGGAAGTGATAACCATGTTGGTGATACACATGAATTTGTAGGTGGCCTTAGGAATTTTGTACTGACTCCACCGATGCTGGAAGAACTGCGTCTCCAGTCACAGCTCTCTCTCTAGCTATCAACTCATGTTCTGAATACCCCCAAACCCTTTAACTGAAGCTCATTAATATCCTTCTGCCCAGTCCTAAAAATTTACCCCAGATTCCTAGTAAACTTACTTCCTTCACTGAGATCTCAATGGTTTTCTTTCATTGGATTGCATCACATATGGGCTAAACCAGACTTCTTTTAGGGAAGAAGGAAAGACTGGTACAGTCTAAGGCTGCATCCATGCAAGGGTTGAGAAGATACCTATGACAATCCCAAAACAATGTTAGGCAACTCTGAAAAGAGAAAGAGAGAGACTGCGCTGACGCTTTTGTAATAGAAAAAGTGAAATCAAAGTAGAGAGAGTATTAATGAAATTCAGAGAGCATTTGGGAGAACTGCCCACAAATGTGGCCGCACTTGTCCAAGGAACATAAATGCCAAATTGGATCAAGCTGTTGAAACACTCCAGGAATGATCTAGGAAAGAAGACTTATTTTATGAAATTAATTTGATTTGTTTAGATCAGCAAATTGAAGGCAGGGAGGGAATAAACTGTTCCCTGTTAAAGAAATAAACACTATCATAGTAGTTCACTTAGTTTTAGTATTGTCCTGGTGAACTGAGGTGTTTAATACAAATTACTAACTAAAGATATTTCTGCCAGAAGTTAAAGAAATTGCTAACCGCCGGAGGAGTGTTATTCCGGAAGAGCATTCTAGCAGGAGCAGTGAATGCAAATAACCGAGGTAATCTGAGGTTTCTTTGCTATTTTTTGTTTGCTAGTTTTGGGGTTTTTTTTTAAGATTAAGATTGTAGCCAGTTTGTTAATGATATTATATACTTTAGTTTCTTATCACAACAGGGGACTGAATTCTGTGGTGGAGATCCCTATCCATTGTGTGTGTTCTTATGCATCATAGCAATATATACCTTTAAGACAAACAAACAAGAAACCCAAACATCTCCTTGATAGAGTGGATATATGTTTACATATTCTGAAGTAGCTGATACACAGAAATTTTGCAGGTGAGACATACCCAAATGTACACAATTAACAACACTGCAGTACCTTCTACCTGATTAAACCAACTATATATAGCAGAACCCTGAGTTCATTCAGGCAAGCAAAATGGCGCTTATTTGAATTTTCTGCTCCAGATCCTTACTCTTGAACATATCTTAATAATTTAGTTGAACAACAGATTTGTTTGCGTAAGACTGTTTAGTAACGCATTGTATTCTACTAAGTAGTCATTAGGCTGGCTTCCCTAATGACTATGATACAGATGTAGAATTCAAGGAACCTGGATTTTATTCTGTCATTAATTCCATGCACAATTTTTGAACAAGTCACTCTCTTACAATGGGAACTTGCATAACTCTGGCTTAATCTGTGAGATAGGTGGATGACAGCTGTCATGTGCATCCAGCCACTGTTACCCTTGAAAACTGCTTGTTTCTCTCCATTGGATATTAACAGGAGCATAGACTGCTGGTCAGACTTACACATCTAACTTTTAGACACTTAAATTACATTAATAAACCTAACTGTATGTTTCAAGGATATTTGCATTAAGAGGCAGTAATGCATAAGCTCAAATACTTTTTTCTAGATTTCAGTGTGAATAGTGCCTAATTTGAAAAAAAAAAAAAAAAGAACATTCAGAAATTCAACCAAACAAGAAAAAATCCCTAGAGAAGTCCAGAGCAAAGCAAAGAGTAATGCTAAGGTTAAGGACTCCAGCTCCTATCATCCATCAGATAAAATGAATAATCCATAACATTACTAATCACAGATTTGGAGAAATTTTGATTTTTGGAAGGAGTTCTCACCCTTCTTTTTATACAACAGACAAGTAAATACATATATAATTTAAAATAAGTCTTTTGCCTTTAGGTTGCTGTGGCTACTTCAACAGATTTTGATGTTCTCCCTTTCTCTCAGACCTTTTTTTCCTGACATCATTGTCCAGGCTGAATACAATTTATTACGGTATTACACACTTGCCATCCTCAGAAATGGTCCAACCGTGCTGCAGCAGGAGGTTTTAATAGTGGCACAACACTACCTGAGTCATAGTTTCCATACCCTAGTATCCCAATTGGCCATAAATAACAAGGATCTTCCTCAGATCAGGATTTTGGAAATAAACTAGAGCCTTTGGCTGATTAATGAAGAATATGGGGTTCTTTAAAAGGGACTAGTGACAATGGGAGAGGAAGTGCTTCTGTTAAGGCAGCCTACCCTTGTAGGCAAAGTGAAAGCTCTCCAAATCACTACTACTGTCAAGCTCATTTGTCTTTAACTTTACACTATTGTTTCATACATTAGCTGAAACAAACAAGACAGACCAAAAATGCAGGACAAGTTGGGATCCATTCAATTTTGTTCTTCTCCAGACTTGGTAGATTCATGTACTGCCTACATTAATGAAGTACCTGAAAAGTTTTGTTGAGTGAACTGGAAAAAGTATAAGGCTTGGCACAAAATTTAATTCCTTTAGGAGATCTCTTCCATGGAGAGTCCCAGTCTTTGTCTGCACACAAACTTGTCTCACATGAAGACAAAACAGAGACAAAACCCCAAACAACAACAACAAAAAGACCACAGCACCTTCTCTGATTCAAAGTCACTAAAGCCATATGAGTCATATCGGCAACTTGATCAGATTCATATCAGAAGTTTGGGCAAAGTGAAATGTATTCAAAGAATTCCCCTAACTTCAGAAGGAAAGGACATTTTTTCTAGCTCAAACTATGATAGAAGAGTGACAGTAAAATTGAGATCCTAAAAGCCTGACTGGAAAGACAAGAACACCTGTTTCAGTCCCCACAGCAGAAAGGAACGGAAATTGTAATATCAAGAGATGACATATTTGAAGGTTGTATTTTTCTCAGTTCATTTCCATGATGTTGGACTCGCCCTCCCTGACAAGGTCTGAAGAAGATGTAGTTTATGAGGGTGGTTCAAGTGCGATAAAGAAGCTGCAAGTTGAGGACATGAAGGGTTAGGTGCCCTTGAGGAGCGGATGGGCTCGAGTGCTCTGCAAGGATTGATGTTATTAAATTGAATTATTATTATTAGCACTTGTACAACATAGGGAATGGATGAGCAAAAGAAGAGGAAAAAAAATACACATGAGCAAAAGTGAAATTAAAATGCAGTGCAGAAATTATTGCAAGAAAACTGCTAACACTTCCTAATTATAAATATATATGTAATGTATGCTTTAAAAAAAAAAAAAGTTGAAGAAAACACCAGTATGTCAGATAATCTTTATACCTCCTTCAAACTATGCCTTAATAGCTGTTAAAAATCGGTGCTGGTCCACCAAATTATGCAGTAACATGCCTTCCCACAAATGCCTCCTTAACCCCTTGTAGCTGGGAGCAACATTATGTGTCCCACTGAAAAACCTTTAATGGCAGTCAGCAGGCACTTGCTGGTATAGCGCAATTGTGGAAGCCAGTTCATGGAGGTAGATGATGCTATATCTAGATTTTTATAGATAGATAGATACCTATATCTGTATCTCCTACATGTGTCTCTGAGTTCATATGTGTGTGTATGTATGTATACATATATATGTGTGTATGTGAGCACATAGCAGCAGTATGTGAGCACATACTTAAATAAGTATATATACTTATTTAAGAAAGAATAGCTCTGCTTGGTTTTGTTAAAGGATAAATACACTCTATTAAATAACTATCCCACTGTTTCTATCAGAAACACAGTCACGCAATAACCTTAAGGCATTACATCTTTACTTGTCATTTCCCACCTCTTTTTTATTCTGCAACCTGAGATGTTTGGTCCATGATTCATATCTTTTTGATGCTTTTTATCACTTATGTTTCAGATGAAAAAAAGGCAGAGGAAGGGATCTACGTGTTCACAATGGCTTTGATGAACTTTGCTAGCATGTACACCAGAAGATAATACTCCAAATTTCATGTCATGGGAGGGGACTGATGGGGTAGTGTCATGGTTTCAGCTGGGACGGGATTGACTTTCTTGCTGGCTGCTGGTGTGGTGTTGTGATTTGGATTTGGGATGGGAGTGGTGTTTATGGCACATTGATGTTTTCGGTTGTTGCTTAGCAGTCAAGGCCTTTTCTGCTTCTCATACTACCCCACCAGCGAGTAGGCTGGGAGTGCAGAAGAAGTTGGGAGAAGACACAGCCGGGACAGCTGACCCCGAAGGACCAAAGAAATATTCCATGCCATATGATGTCATGCTTAGCATATAAATTTGGGGGAAGAAGAAAGAAGGGAGGGATGTTCAGAGTTACTGTGTTTTGTCTTCTCAAGTAACCTTTACACATGATGGAGCCCCGCTTTCCTGGAGATGGCTGAACACCTGACTGCCGATGCAAAGTAGTGAATCAATTCCTTGTTTTGCTTTGCTTACATGCATGGCTTTTGCTTTTCTTATTAAACTGTCTTTATCTCAAGCCAGAAGTTTTCCTTATTTTTTCCCTTTCTTCTCCCCATCCCACTCTGGTGTGGGGGCGAAGAAGTGAGTGAGTGGCTGCATGGTCCTAGTTGCTGGCTGGGGTTAAACCACAACAGGTAGCAATGAAAAGAGAAATCTGTTCAACCATTATGTCTATATATAAGGTAGGTGGTGGCAGTTGTTGCAACACAATGACATATCTGATACAGAAATATGTCTACCCTTCCAAACCTGTCATTGCCCTTTAGGTGGGCTTTTGCAGACTCTTCTTAATGACCTTCAGGGTTTAATTTGTATTTAAAGTCATACTAAACACAGATCCTAACTTCCTTTCTGGAATTGGCTCACGTTTGGCAAAAGCAGAGTACAAAAACTCAAAATCTTTGCACTGGGTTCATGCAGAGTGTATTGATATATAATTGGTACACATATAATTGGTACACAAACTCATACCTACAAATTCTGGGAACAAATAATTCATACAGTTTCCTAAAAATACGATGAATGTACATCGTGGTTTAACCCCATCTGGCAACTAAGCACCACACAGCCGCTCACTCGCTCCCCCACAGTGGGATGGGAAAGAGAATCAGAAGAGTAAAAGTAAGAAAACTTGTGGGTTGAGGTAAAGACAGTTTAACAGGTAAAGCAAAAGCTGCACGCACAAGCAAAGCAAATAAGGAAATCATTCACCATTTCCCATTGGCAGGAAGGTGTTTAAAACCATCTCCAGGAAAGCAGGGCTCCATCACACATAATGGTTACTTGGGAAGACAAACGCCATAACTCTGACTGTCCCCACTTCCTTCTCCCACCAGCTTTATATGTTGAGCATGATGTCACATGCTGTAGAATATCTCTTTGATCGGCTGGGGTCAGCCGTTCTGGTTGTGTCCCCTCCCAGCTTCTTGTGCACCCCCAGCCTACTCTCTGGTGGGGTGGTGTGAGGAGCAGAAAAGGCCTTGATGCTGTGTAAGCACTGCTGAGCAGTAACTGAAACATCCTTCTGTTTTCAACAATATTTTTAACACAAATCCAAATCATCAGCCCATACTAACTGCTATGGAGAAAATTAACTGTACCCCAGTCAAAACCGGCTCAATGTACCACTACTGGAATGCAAGAAACTTTTAAGTGATAAATGACACTGATGCTGATATCTAAGTAAAATTATTTTGGGTACCTCATGTTTGTTCTACGTATCTGTATGACAAGTACTTCTGTAGTTTTGAACAGCTTTCTCTTCACTGATCCTCATAATCCACCCAAGAGTTCTGAGAGAGCTGGCAGAGGTGCTCACCAAGCCACTTTCCATCATTTTCCAACAGTCCTGGCTGACTGAGGAGGTCCCAGCAGATTGGAAACTAGCCAATGGGACACCCATCTACAAGAAGGGCCGGAAGGAGGATCCTGGAAAGTAGAATCATAGAATCATAGAATTGCTGAGGTTGGAAGGGACCTTTAAGATCATCAAGTCCAACCATTAACCTACCCTGACAAAACCCACTTCTAAACCATGTCCCTAAGTACCATATCTACCCTTTTTTTAAACACCTCCAGAGATGGTGAATCCACCACCTCCCTGGGCAGCCTATTCCAATGTTTGATAACCCTTTCAGTGAAAAAATGTTTCCTAATATCCAGTCTAAACCTCCCCTGACATAACTTAAACCCATTTCCTCTTGTCCTTTCACTTCTCACCTGGGAGAAGAGGTCAGCCCCCACCTCTCTACACCCTCCTTTCAGATACTTGTAGAGGGTGATAAGGTCTCCCCTCAGCCTTCTCTTCTCCAGGCTAAACAACCCCAGTTCCCTCAGTTGTTCCTCATAAGATTTGTCCTCCACACCCCTCACCAGCCTTGTAGCCCTTCTCTGGACAGGCTCCAACACCTCAATGTCCTTCTTGTAGTGAGGGGCCCAAAACTGAACGCAGTACTCGAGGTGGGGCCTCACCAGTGCCGAGTACGGGGGATGATCACTTCCCTAGTCCGGCTCACCACACTGTTCCTGATGCAGGCCAGGATGTTGTTGGCCTTCTTGGCCACCTGGGCACACTGCTGGCTCATATTCAGCCGGCTGTCAATCAACACCCCCAGGTGCTTTTCTGCCAGGCAGCTTTTGAGCCACTCTGCCCCAATCCTGTAGCGCTGCATGGGGTTGTTGTGACCCAAGTGCAGGACCCGGCACTTGGCATGTACAGGCCTGTCAGTCTGACTGCGGTGCCAGGGAAGCTGATGGAGCAGATCATCCTGAGTACCATGACGCAGTATGCAGAGGACACCTGGATGATCCGGCCCAGTCAACATAGGGTTATGAAAGGCAGGTCCTGCTTGACTAACCTCATCTCCTTCGATAACATGGTCACCCGCTTAGTGGATGAGGGAAAAGCTGTGGATGTTTTCTATGGAGAATTTAGTAAATCCTTTGACACCATTCCCCACAGCATTCTCCTAGAGAAACTGGCTGCTCATGGCTTGGATGGGTATACGCTTTGCTGGGTAAAAAACTGGCTGGAAGGCCAGGCCCAGAGAGTCGGGGGAATGGAGTTAATTCCAGTTGGCAGCCAGTCATGAGTGGTGTCCCCAAGGGCTCAGTACTGGGGCCAGTCCTGTTTAATATCTTTAACAGTGATCTGGATGAGGGGATCGAGTGCCCCCTCAGTGAGTTTGCAGAGGACACCAAACTGGGTGGAAGTGTTGATCTGCCTGAGTGCAGGGAGGCTCTGCAGAGGGATTTAGACAGACTGGATCGATGGGTTAAGGCAAACTGTGTGAGTTTCAATAAGGCCAAATGCCAGGTCCCACACTTTGGCCACAACAACCCCTGCCACCACTACAGGCTTGGGGAGGAGTGGCTGGAAAGCTGCTCAGCGGACAGGGACCTGGGTGTGTTGATTGGCAGCCGGCTGAACATGAGCCAGCAGTGTGCCCAGGTCGCCAAGCCGGCCAACAGCATCCTGGCCTGTATCAGGAATAGTGCAGCCAGTAGGACCAGGGAGGTGATTTTACCCCTGTACTCAGCACTGGTGAGGCCACACCTGGAGTACTGTGTTCAGTTTTGGGCTCCTCAGCACAAGAAGGACATTGAGGCACTGGAGCGTGTGCAAAGAAGGGCAACAAAACTGGTGAGGGGTCTGGAGCACATGTCTTGTGAGGAGTGGCTGAGGGAACTGGGGTTGTTTAGCCTGGAGAAAAGGAGGCTGAGGGGAGACCTTATCGCTGTCTACAACGGTCTGAAAGGAGGTTACAGAGAGGTGGGGGTCGACCTAGTCTGTCAAGTAACAGGTGATGAAACAAGAGGAAATGGCTTCAAGTTGCACCAACGGAAGTTTAGATTGGATATATGGAAGAATTTCTTTACTGAAAGGGTCATCATGCATTGGAACGCGTTACCCAGGGCAGTGGTGGAGTCCCCATCCCTGGAGGTATTTAACGGTCGTGTAGACATAGTGCTTAGGAACATGGTTTAGTGGTGGGCTTGTTGGTGTTAGGTTGATGATTGGACTAGATGATCTTACAGGTCTTTTCCAATCTAGGAGATTTTGTGATTCTGTGATAATGGCTACTTAATAAGAGCGCATCTTAGAGAATAATATCTCATCTTTGTCACGCTCATGTTCCCACTGTGTCTTTGTTATGGCGTTCCCCACAAATATTGGCATTTTATCTTTCCAAAACTTGTCTGCCAAAGAGCCAAAGGGATGACTAGAACAACATGCCATTTATAATCAGTCCTTACCATGGACAGTAACAAGGAGCTCTCACCCTTGACTTACCAACAAGTGGGGCAAGCTTTAGCATTATGCACAGCATTAGATCATTCCACAGCAATAGAGAGATGACAGCCCTGTATGCATCAGGTCCTCCATGCCGTAATAAAGCCTGACAGTTTTAGAACAGCATGCATTTCTGCTGGCTAAATATGTCAGAAACCTAAAAGGAAATTGCCAGAAACCTCTGTCCGTGTTGCTCCCCCCCGCCCCCCCCCCGCCCTTTTTTTTTTTTTCTTCTGGAATGCACTTTTAAAAAAAAGAAAGAAAAAAAGTATTACTAAAACTACATTGCTTGAACTGACAATGCCAGATGGGTCGAAAATCAGGACAACGGACAGACAGTGAATGAAAGAAAAAAAGGGTGGCAGGTAAGTGAGAATGATACAACTCCCATTAAAGCTAATTGGATACCAGTCCATGGTGTGCTTGGCTTATTTAGTCCAACCTAAATCTCTTCCAAAGGAAAAGTTCACACTGAGGAAAATCAAAGCCAGAAGACCAATTGTCCCCAATCACATTCCAAAGTTTGAGAGTCCATTTATCACAGCTCACTCTTTCTCTGTGCATGCTCATGTCTTCATGAATTAATGCAGGCCTACATATGAAAATCAATGTTTCTTACACATATAAACACTGCAGATCTGAATCAATCTCTCAAAGCCAGAGGGTTAAATATTTAAACAAGCTATGTATTGAAATGCATTTTTAATGCCGTGAAGTCATTCTGATGAAAGATTACTCAAGAGCCTTCATTACTGAGTTTAGAGAGTAATGTGGTATTATTGGAACAGATGGCACAGCTGTGTGCAGCCTCAGCCTCAGCCCTCCCCCCTGGGGTAAATCCAAGTGCCACTCCTGTGCAAAGTCATACGCTGTCAGCCAATGGACTGAATGGATGGATGGCTGCGTCTAGCTTGCACATCCATACATGACAGCCAGGATGGCTAAAGTCTTTAAGAACGGGCTCCTTAAAGAGAACGGCACCTTCTGTAATCCCTTGTTTCCTACGTGCTGTGGAAGGCAGGGAGGGGAAGAGGGAAGCAACGCCGCGAGCATTGAGAATGAACTCGCTGTGCTGCTCTGTGACTTAATTGCTAGGATTATGTGGTATCATTATGTCAACTGCAATTGTCTCCGTTAATTTCAAGCTGGCATCTCCCCCACCCCCACCCCGCCTTTCTTTCTTCCCTCCCCCTTGCTAAGTGAGTGAGTGTGGGTGTTGGGAGAGTGGCAAAGAGAGGGAAGAACCATCCGGACACATTTTGATGATTATTAATTAAAAAAGACAAAGGAAGAAACAGGCGCGTGTGAAGCCAGGGTCTGTGCTGTGGCAGTCCAAGAATGGATTAGCTGCATGGCTATTAACACTGCCACAGCTGCAGGGAAGAGGCGCCTCGCACCTCAGGAGAGTATTTCTGGAGCTTTCCCTTGCATTGAGTTTTCAGTTGGATACAGGTAGAAAGAATGTCAGTTTATGATTAAGGCTCTGGCTTCTAGATTTTTATGACAGGATCAGATTAATCACATTCCCTTTAGTCTATATTTGCAATACTGCATACAAAGAAAGTGCATAAAGCCTCAAAAAGCCTCTCTCCTGGTCTTGCAGTGATGTAATTTAATTGGTTTTTGTGGAAAGATTTCTGGTTTATGTGCGCACCTCTTTATCCACATAGTGAATAGGGTGAGCTTTCTGAAAGGTTAATATTACAGCTGCTCAACAACATTCAGCCATGCTACATGGTATTTTGGAATAGAAGCTAGAATCCACTCTAAAGGAGAGGTGTGTTTGGGCAGTGTCTGCTGGAGGACTGTTGGCCTGGTAGACTCCATCAAAGCATCCTCCCATGGATTTAAGTATCTTTTGTGAGCTGAAGTACGTACCTGGATGCCGTATATCTGGGATAGAATTAAAATGTTAATTTTTAACTCCAGAAACTAGAAGTAGAGATACAGAGCCTTTAGTGATGCCCATTGTGTTCTGTGGTTCTTCCAGAAGTTTCCTTTCTGATCTCAAAAATATACCTCTCCTTATTTAAATGGTCTTTCTGTGGTGATCCTCTTGCTGTATCCAAGTCTTTGTCTGAGTAAAAGTGGCAAGGATGCAGTTCAATATTCTAGGGGAGATCACATGAATGACTTGTATAACAACATTAGCTCTTCCTTACCACTACTGCAGAAAATTCATTTCACATCTGTTAGGACTGCATTTACTTTTTCCATAGCCACATGGATGCTTCAAAGTCAAGTTGTAATCAAGTAAGACAAGCAAGTCTTTCTCTTCCTTTGGGCTTTTCCCAATAAGTAAATTCCTGGCTTTTTGTAAAGTTTTATTTTTTCAATCTTTCAGCATGAAATCTCTGACCCAGTGTTATTTCTATTACTGTGGTTTCTAAAGTTATCTCTTTCTTTTCAGATGGTAAGTAGTGACTTTTCTGCTTTGGTATTCCCTCTTAATTGTGTATTACTAGGAAATTTCTTTACCTTGCTGATCATTTACTTTGCTGATCATGCAAGGTCCTGCATGTGGCTCAGGGCACTCCCATGCAAAAATACAGGCTTGGCAGAGAATGGATTGAGAGCAGCCCTGAGGAGAAGTACTTGGGGGTGTTGGTTGATGAGAAGCTCAACATGAGCCGGCAATGTGTGCTCACAGCTCAGAAGGCCAACCACATCCTGGGCAGCATCAAAAAACCCATGGCCAGCAGGTTGAGGGAGGTGATTCTGCCTCTCTTCTCTGCTCTGGTGAGACCCCACCTGGAGTACTGCATCCAGCTCTGGGGCCCCCAACATAAGAAGGACATAGACCTGTTGGTGCGACTCCAGAGGAGGGTCACAAAGATGATCAGAGGGCTGGAGCACTTCTCCTATGAAGACAGGCTGAGAGAGTTGGGGTTGTTCAGCTTGGACAAGAGAAGGCTCCATTGAGACCTTATAGAGGCCTTCCAGTATATGAATGGGGGCTTACAGGTAAGATGGAGAGGGACTTTTTACAAGGGCATGCAGTGATAGGACGAGGGGTAATGTCTTCAAATTGGAAGAGGGTAGATTTGGATTAGATATCAGGAAGAAATTTTTCACTCTGAGGGTGGTGAGACATTGGCGCAGGTTGCCCAGAGAAGCTGTGGCTGCCCCATCCCTGGAGGTGTTCAAGGCCAGGTTGGATGGGGCTTTGAGCAGTCTGGTCTGGTGGAAGGTGTCCCTGCCCATGCCAGGGGGCTTAGAACAAGACGATCTTTAAGGTCCCTTCCAACTATAACTGTTCTATGACTCTATGATTTGAAGCATAATTGTCAAAACAAGCAGCAAACACAAAACCAGTTAAAATTCTTAAACTAAGATTTCAATAGCATCAGACAAATAAGGAAAGCATCAAATGAGGTCCAGAGAGAGGAAAACACATTACAGTAAGAAAAAAGGATTTGCCTAATTTAAATTCTTTGCTTGTCTAAGTCATTTTAGATAGCACCAGATTTAGGAATCCAATATAGGTAGATTTATACCAGTGGCTTGGGTTGCCAAATGTAAAGTAACATGCCTGTGGCAGGGGGGTTGGAACTCGATGATCTTCAAGGTCCCTTCCAACCTAAACCATTGTATGATTCTATGATTCTCTGGTAAGTACCTAAAACTTGTTTTCTTTCTGCCCTCAAATGGCTAAGTAATGTTGCTTAATTTTCACTTCACCAAAGAAAGTTATGTTAACTCACTTTTCATTTGGAACAGGCTAAGAATATATGAACAAGCAGTTACATTGCTCAGCTGACAAGCAATAACTCCTCAAACTGCCACTGTTCTGTTGATCTCCAAAAAATACTGGATTGCAGTGATTTGTAAGCATCACAGAAAAGGTAGAGTTTTAAGTGTGGGTTTATAAAAGGACACGGAGGTGGCAACATAGATTTTGATTTTCAGGATTCTACAGCAATGAATATTGGATCTCAGGAAGGACAGAAAGTAAGAAAATAGAAATTATTTATTGTATGTTTAAGGAATTTTTCAAGCTCTTTGGAACATGGGAATGTGCAAAGTGGATTAGAAAAAAGGGCTGTCAAATCCTGCCTTGAACAAAATCTAACATTTTCCCTTCAGATAAGTTTGCAGCACTGTTCCTGGAGCTGCCCAAAGAGATATATTCTCGTTCGCTAATGTAAACTTGCAGAATGTTGCTGGTAAATTTAAAATAAGAACCTAATCCAACTGTTATGCAAGTGTACTTTAACGTTTCCACTTTCTTTATGTGGTTTTAAATCAATGGCGTTTCCTAGAAATCAAAAGGCTATAAGGGAGATTAAAGAAAATGGAGGGATTCAAACTAAGATACAGCACTCAGAGCTGTGATGATCATCAGACATTTTAATGGCCTTAACAATTGCTGCAATTTGTGTTGAACTGAACTGCCAGGCAGACATGGAAACAAGTTTAGAAGGTTCTACTTTGCTAAAAGAACTTTCTATTAACAGGGTAAGATACCACTGGAAATGGAGGCTTCATGTGAATTGAAGCATCTTTGCAAAGCCATGCAACTCTCTACCATGATTTACATGCTTTATTTTCACATACATTGTTAGTTTTCCTTATTTTTCCTGCAAATTCTTGTGAAAACAACCAACCACAAAGACCATGGCTCCATGGTGTGTTGGAGAAAGTCTTGTGTATTAGCTGGTAATGCTCCCAGCTGACTGTCTCTGAGGCAAATCTGACCCAAA
This sequence comes from Pluvialis apricaria, assembly GCA_017639485.1. Classification (NCBI taxonomy): domain Eukaryota; kingdom Metazoa; phylum Chordata; class Aves; order Charadriiformes; family Charadriidae; genus Pluvialis; species Pluvialis apricaria. The sequence goes on along the minus strand of CM030044.1, from coordinate 8,346,911 downwards.
AGCTTCTCCCTGTAATAGCTTGGTACCTAGAAAATTACATATTATCTTGGTTACTGCAGTGTGTTAATGCAACCACACAGCTTCTGTACCTGTGATGGTTTACGTCTTTTAAGTTTCAAGTAGGAGGTTTGCCCATGGAGACATGCCCCCATGTTCATGGAACTGCTTCAAACTACCCTTAATTTCCAGAAGTGCTCTCTTCAGATTTCCACTTTATTTATGTGGCTTCTATTCCATTTACAAGGCTGAAAGCATTAGTATAAAGAAGCTGGCAAGCAGAAACCCTTTTTGGCTGGAAAGGTAATGGAATTTTGCTCAGTTATTTTACCAGGAGTAGAGGATGATTAACACTAATTACAGCTTGAGATGCTGAGAGAAATTTGAAGTAAAAATGCAAGATGTCCTTTAAAAATAACTATTGCAGTAATAATGTTATTTTTTTTGAAGGAAACAAACAGCAAAGGCTTTCCCTTTACTGGACTTTTTTTTCTTTAAGTGTCATTTTACAATATATATGAACTTCATAAAAACTGATTCATATTTGACACTGTTCTGTCAGTTGGGGTTCAAGCTCACCAATAATTTCTGAAAGGATTGGGTAATATTGGGCAGGCAGCAGAGAGAAACACAGAAATGCTAAACAGTGTGACCATACATGTTTATCTATTTAGGAAGGAACTACAAGAAAACGAGCTAATTTTCCTAGTGCTTACTGAAGGATGTAATCAGACACGTCTACCCTCAGTGACTGATCCATAAGCTATTCACCTTATTTTATTATTCCTGTATGTGATACTGGCGGTATTCTGCTAAACTGAAAAATATTTAACCTGCAGTGTAAATAACAGAGGAGCAGACACTAACCTTTAGAACAGTAGTGGCATTCCTGTGCATAGTATGGAGGTCTGAGCATCTACAGGTGTGCAATAGAAAGAGGTGACTCTGAAGTCCAAAATTGCTACAGATTTTCTATAGCAGCATATAGGAGTTTAAGTCTTGTGAGGATGTTCTATCCACACACCCAAAGAGTCTGTGAACAGCAGCCATCAAGGACAGGTGTTTGAACTTTATTAAGGAAGACAGAGCTATTAAACTGGAAGTGCCCTAATGGACTACAGTTGCAGCTGTGCTTCTCTGTGGAATGAGCAGAACTGTCTCATAAAGGGAGGTGGCTAGTTATTTCTCATTCAGAAGGACGTTTCTAGTTAAAATGTGTATACTTTCAAATCAGTGCTTCAAAAGTATAAGTTTTCTAATATGTTATTAGACTTTTTAAAATACTATGATCAAATCAGGCATGATTGTCTCATTGGCAGCCTATGACAAAACTCATTCTTTCCCATTTGTTATCTTCAGCTTGAGTTGTACAAAAAAGGAAACCCTGAAATTCCAATCTTTTCACCATCTATGTGTTCTTCCCCACTACAGCTTCCCCCCACTTTCTTCCCTTCATTGGTTCTGTAATACAAAATCAACTCTTCAGGGTTGGGTTTTTTCCTAATCAACAATTCTCAGGTGCTAGGACCCTGGAGCAATACTTTTGGCACATGGGGCAAACAGATGTTTTTGCAAGTGAGGCCTTGAGTAATTCCAAGAAAACATTCCTGCAGGTGAAAGTGAAAAGTGTCTCTTGCGTTAGAATGAGAATATCTACAGCAGTGGCTCTCAACCTTGGAGAACTGGAGTGCCACTTCATCACTGAATAGAGCCACATGCTAATTATCCTTCTACTGCATTATGCTGTTGCATCATTTTTGAGTCACTATCAGAAAACATTGTATGGTGATTTAACATGTTGTTAGGTCCAGGATGAAAAATCTGTAGAAGGAAAAATAAGAAAATTGTATTTTTACCCAGGGCACTTACCCAGCATGTGCAGTAAGTCAACATCATTGTATTTTGCATTTTGAATTTCCAAGCCCTTCACTGCCTTTTGTTAGGAGCCTTCTTCAAACTGCTTTTAAGTCAGTGGAAACTTCTTGATGACATACACCAATTTTGGCATGGACATTAAAAGAGTTAAAATAGCATAAAACACTGTGAACTTTAGTCTGAATATCTAATTACTGTTTTGTTTTTATCCCAATGATTTTCCTCATGCTGTGTCAGAAAAATGCCTTTCTTGCTTTTTTCCTAAGGCACTACGGCTTACATGGTCACACTGTCTGTGTGATACTGCATTGGTTCATGTCTCCGAAATATCACTGAACCTTCTGGCCAATTTCAATCAAATTTGACAGAAAATGTAGAAGTCTGAGAGATAATTCAGATCCTACAAATACTATGAAGAAACACAATGAGTATAAAACATTTTTTTTTCTTATTAGTTAGTGAAAGAAGGATGTGATGTGAGTTCATTCCATATAAAACACATGGGAATGTGAGTGAGAGAGACACAGACAAGGAGGGAGAGATGTCATGAGAGCTCAAATGAAAAACAAAGCTTCATTTCAACATTACCCTGCATATAATGCCCATGAACCTATCTATGAGATACAGAATCTTACATAACACACCCTCACTCAATCTTTTGTTCACAGGGTGTGCTCTTTGAGCACCATTTTGCACAAGGGATACCTTTGACCACACATCGTATATAAGAAATATAATATAAAAATAATAGAGAGGACAGTTCTTATGGGGCAACTGGTGGAAGTAGTTTAATACCATTGTTTGGACTGAATCTGAAGGGCTTACCCAGGCAGTTACATGTTCCAAAGAAAGGAAAAAGTAAGTCAATGCCAAAGGTTTGCCAGTCTTTCCTGCTGGTAAGGAGCAAGATCAGGGGTTGAGGAGTGCCTCTAATGGCTATCTGGCCTGGCACTGAGGCCAAACTCGGGTCATTTACTTTCTGGCATTAAACGCAGATATACTGAGTAGGATTACAGGTTCTCTGTACAGACTCTTTTATTGAGTTCCCTTAAAAGGCAAAGCATCTGTTCTTTTTGCTTCTGGGAGAGTTCTTCCACTTATGGCAGCTTGTAGTATCCCTTGCTATGGAAAGGTGGTGTAGTAGGTTGGACTAAAGAAACTGTGAGGGTTTCTGTGAATCCCTGATCTACCCACATACAGATTTTAAGATGGTCAGTATGTTACAATTCATAGCATGTAGCAGAATGAGACAAGGGGAGATTATCCTAGGGTAAGATCTCATCTAACAAGACCTATGAAGATTAAAAAGTAATTGTACCAACGGGGACAGACTGTACCTGAGGTAAAGCTGGTAGATCACTGGCACTGAGCTATGTGGACATAACAAATCTTATCACCACAATATCAGATATTTTTGTGTCATATTCTACTGCCTGATATATGCGTCCCCAGACAAATTGTCCCAAAATGAGCTCTGAAGTCAGGTGGCACCATTGTAGTAAGACTTATGGAAAAACACAAACTATAGAAATTCCCTAAATCAACACTCACTTAAATTAGGTGATTTATTTCAGGTAAGAGAAACACATGGGAACCTTACTGGTTTTACTTAGAAGTTTTTAGGAAGGGAGCAAGCATAACGATGCACTGTAAATTTGTTGAATGGTGGAAGACTGGTTTTATAGAACAAAAAGGAAGGAAAAAGCCCACACAACTTCTAGTCTAAATAGCTTAAAGTGATCTTATCTAATATGAAGTACCAAAATTAAATACTTCCAGGTGTAATCACCTTGGTTTTCCCCAGTAGTTGGAGAAGAAAGACTTATCAAGAGTGGTTAAGGTACCAGGCGGATGGAAAATACATTTGCTCATCATTTAGCATCTGAAGTTCATACACCTGCTAACTAAGCTGAAGAGCCTTCTATTAGCAAACTTCTGCTTCTTGTAAGGATGTTTAAAGCAGGATTCATCTCAGTTAACTTTAAGTATTGGCTTAGCCAAAGCTAATTGGCTCAGCTCCCTTTGTAGTCAGTGCAGTTAGAAATAGGCTTCTCCAGAGGGTGGTTCATTTCAGCTGTTGTAGAGTCTAGTGAATCACCACTAGAGGCACCACTATGACAAAGCAAAGTCTTAGATTTGATAACTGTTAGAAGTGTAGATCTACACTTCTAACAGGTGGAGGACTGTCTTAGGGCCAGTCACACCTTTATCCTTTTTCTGTTTACCTAACCAGATGGAGATCCTTGAGCCTAGCAATAAAAGCAGGCTTTTTTTTTGGTGGTTCTTCTCTGCTTTCTTTTCAATTTGCATATCTCCTTATTGATCTACAGAGATAAGAAATGAGCACAGTATTCCAATTACAGCTATACCAGTGTTAAATAAAGAAATATTGCAATTGGCTTGGTCTAATTTGCCCTTTTTGCATGTTCAGTGTTTGTACTAACCCTTTTGACCAGTATGAATTCCTTTCCAAAGTTGAGTTTCCCTGCTCGCTAATAATAGCTTACGTTCCTAATTTCTAGAAGTATAGTTGCATATATTTGTGTGTGTGTGTTGTTCACTTGTCAAGTGACCAGTTCCAAAAGCTTTTGCTCTTCATTTTTCACTGCTTCCCATTAAGAAAACATATCCAGGGATGATGTTCTTCTCAAAAGCACGCCTGGTTTAGGGGATTCCTAGATTCATTTCAGTATGAGACCTAGCCTATTTTGAAGATAGTGTTTTGACTTTGTAGTGCTTGCATTTCTTGACAAAACCATTTCTGAAATCAGATTGAATCTTTTGAAGTTTAAACATTAGATAATCAGAATTGGCATCATCATTCTTTACTTGTACTTTACAAAAAAGGCATCAAATTACTGTAGGTCTATTTTTATAAACCAGTTTTATCTGATATTAGTTATATTACCTTCCTTTAATTCTATGTTAATTAAATCTCATATTGGCCATTTTATTGTTTGCCTTAGGTTAACTTTAAACTGACGAAAGGACATTTATCAGGGTCATCCCATTTTCCTTTCCAAATGTTTCTGTACCTTGCATTTTTCCAGATCTTTGGGGATTTTTCTGTGCCAGAAGAGCCCCTGTTATCCATTACATTCCAGAGGAAACTTCACCCAGCTCTTTTGAAACTTGCATGTAAATACTGGGATTTTGGGGATCTCCTCCTTCTCTTCCTCTATGATTACTGTTTGAATACAAAGCATTTCAGTTCCATCACCCAGTGATCTGAAAACAGTTTCTATCTTTTCCCCAACTACAGGGCAGAAATACATTGATTCATATGTACTACTCAATTAAAATTACCCTTTTTTTCTTTTTTCAAGATAGGTTGCCATTCTCCTTTCTCCCTTGTCCACTTTATCCTTCTTTAAAAGGTTATATCCACTTATTTTAAAATTCTAGTCATGCAACTCTTCCCACCAGGTTTCAGTAATACCAACTAGGTCAAATTTATGCTCATAAATGAGCAATTCCAATTCCCTGTGTTTATTATCCAGGCTCCAAGCAGTGGTGTACAGGCAATTAAATAATTTCTTCTCCTCATGTCCTTCGGTGTCTTGATTAATTTGGTTCTCAACATTCTGATTTTGTTCTAAGTGAATACATGTTTGCTCCTGCTTTTCTTCATTTTTTTTTCTTAGTTTAACACCTGCCTGACTACAATTATTTAGAATTATTTCCTTGCGCTAATTTAGTTTTAATCAGAATAAACTAATTGGCCAAACCTAAAACTTTACACAAGAATATACAGGTTTCAATTAAACTCTCATCTAAAAAGATTTTAATTCCCAGGATAATTTCTGGTCAGAAGCACAAGTTCAGAGTAGCCAGTAGCTAGGACATATATTTGGTTTTGAATACAATTTCCCATGAGAATGTTCTAATCTGCAGGATTTTTTTTTTTTTTTTAACTAATCAACTTTCAGTCTTTCTTATTATAAGTTTTCCAGTGGGCATGTTTGCTCACATATGTGTTTAGTTGTAGATGTACAAATTAAGTAATAATTCAAAGTATAGTTTGGTATTCTATATTGTATAAGAAAAGTATTTAAGCCAAGACAATTTTGGCATGTCTTTTTGGCACACCTCACTTACCTACATTTAAATATGCACTCATGCACTTATACACAAATATGAAACTTTCAGCCAAATATGGCACAGGAAAATGCTTTTAAATGTTTGGGTTTTTTTTTCTTCATATAGGGAAATAATTTTGTACTCTGGTCTTTTGTAAACAGCTTGTGGGTCCAGAAGCTTTTTTCTAATTTCTGAAAGGCAAGTCATCCAAAGTCTAAGACCTCTCATTTAACACAGAACACGCACAAATTTTGTTGACCAAAACATTATAAATTTAGGAGGACCATATTTACACTGGTTTTCACTTCCAGAAACTTTTTTCAGGTGTTTTTACAAGACAGAAAGGATTTCCAAGAAAATTATATGGGTAGTCTTCTGTTATAGCATTCTTTTAAGATCCCTGAAATGTCTTATATACATTGTGTGACGTTCCAGAAGCATTGCCATTAAAGAGAATATATACCATCAGTAACAACTAAACAATCTCTGCATGCTGACTCCAGAATTTTCCACAAGTTTGTATCCATGTATGTAGTGCCTTGGTCTGGGAAGACTTCAGGCTGCCCTACTCTTCACATTTCAGAATATTGTTTCTAATCCTGATAGTAAAATAATCTCACAAACTTTGGCTGTCTCATTCAGATGGACACCTCGTTTTACTAGGATTTGAGTGGAACCACTGTCTGCAACTGTACATTATATTTATATATTTCCAGCTTATTGTTCAACTGTGTCTTTTAGACTGTTCTCATTTTCCATATTAAAGATCTGTTGAGACCAGAAATGGCCAGGTATGCAGAATTCTTCTTGTGCTTTTCTTTCTGACAGTACATCTGCTCACCACCTTGTCTCTAGTCATAGGGAATGGTGATTCAACGTGTTGTTTATGCTGCTCCAATGCTTCTCTCACCCTCTTGTTTTTTTACTGGGTTTTCCTTCCTAGAACCAAAGAGCATGGTCCTTGCTTGCCCAAGAATTTTTGTACTCTGTGGCTCTTCATAAAATCAAAGAGATCTGGTGTTTACTCTTCCATTGTAAAATCTCTTGGTTTTCAATGCAGTTCAAATACAAAAGTTCTTTACACTTTTGAGAAGAAAATAGACAGATAAATAAATAAATAAATACATACATAACTTCACTGTTCCAAGTCGAGCTAATATTTCACCACAAGGTAACAGAGTATTGTGTAGAACACTGAATTGGAAAAAAAAATCATAATCCTTTGCAAAATCTTCAGTTTGATTCCTCATAAATTCCCTTCATAACTGGCTTATTCAGTAGCACTCGATCCTTGGCTCGACCCCTTTATTAACAGTAGAGAATTAATAATGGATTGATAGCATCACAAGTGAAATTAGGACCAGCATTCTGAATAAAGACCACCTCTGCACACACACCCCCATTTCAAATCATTACAATACCCCTTAAACAAATCCTGAGCCAGGAAGGAATCAGAGCCAATACAGTTTCACTAAAGCAGAATGTCCCCTAAGTTAATACTGGTTGTAAACTGCGTTTTCTGCAGGAAAAATTTGCAGTTGGAATGAAGCTGGTTAAAGAAATGTACACTACTGCAAGGGAGATGCTGCTACAGTTAAGAACGTGCGGCTGTTTGGTGAGGGAGGGGGGGGAGAGAAAAGCTGTTTCTCACGTACCGAAAACATTCAAAGCCTTGTGTATGTTTGGTATCATCCAAATGTAATTTGAGAAGCTCACTTCTAATCTAGTTTGGGCTCTGATGATAACGGCTTCAATTTATACAATCAGAGACATTGCTGAGTGACTTTGCCTTCCCCTACATCAAAGGTAATTATTATTTTTATAGTTCAATTAGCAAACATTACATTTCTGTTTCACTTGCAAAGATGGCGCCACCTAATTTAACAATAACATACTTATCCCTGATGCCCTCTCAGGGACATGATGTTATTATAATAGACTCTTCTGGACCTATTGATTCCTGGGAGCAAGTTTCCTTCCAATTTGCACCTTTCAACCCTTTTCTTTAAACTTACACTAATAGGGCAATTTGCCAGTTGCAGATCATAGCTTGCATTTTTGTTTAAAGAAATCTATACAGCATTTTGCACCAGAACAGTGCTTTTAATACCTTTTTATCTTACTGACCAGAAAGAGCAAAGATGTGTCTGTTTCTTTGTATATAGATCCAAGCAAGAGATGATTTTCCTGTACTGTAATAATTATTTTCCTGAGATTTCCAAAGATGTTCATGTCCTGTCCTCAGATGAAACCAATAGTTCCCCATTCCCGATAAAATACAGCACTCAAAAGCGGGAAAAGGGCTATTGCGTTAGACCAGCTCTAAGGAGATTTATCCAGAGCCTGTGAGACAGATCAGAACGTCTGATTTATTTACAGAGGTTTGACATTGGGTCACCCACCTCTCAAGTGAGCTTTCTAATCACTCATGCAGGTGAATGTCTATCAGTCACTCAGTCCACTATGTGTTGATATAGTTTCCTAAAATGGAATAGTCTTAAGTTAATCTCATGTATTTTTAGGCCTTAATACAGGATGCTTAGTTGCTCTGTCATCCCTGGAGAGTTAAATGTAAGAAAGAGGCAATTGCAAAGGTCAGTCAAATTTTGGATGGGCTGAAACTACCTCTGGAGAAAAAACGTCTCTCTGCTCTGACTGCAGACTAGGTTAACTGGATTGAATCTATGACAATAACCCTTACAGAAAAGAATAAAAGAACTGGCATAATCACCTTGGTTATTAGAATAGTCATCTGGAGCATGAATGTTTTTTTTCTTTGATCCCATGCAATCAGAACCAGATTTTTAGCTTGATCTTTCATAACATAATACCCTAACTATTTTATTATGACGTGGGATCTTTTCTAGAGTTTGAGCTTTGCCCATAAATTCCACTGAGCATCTGAGATGTTTGTCTAATGACAGTTTAGTTGAAACAAATACGACTCTGTGGGAAATTTATGACTCTAAGAAAACATTTTCTCATTAAAGAGTCTGTTTTCAACTGGGGGCAGTGAAGGGAGACAGCACGAAGCTCAAAGTCCTAAGCAGTTTCTTAGGAGGCTATTCTCTGTTCTGCAGGAGTTGATCATAATTTATAGTTGCCCTAGGTACTCTGTATTGTACTTTTTATTTTCCCTCCTCCTGAGATGGTGGAGAATCCTGAGGAATATTGACAGGCTGCTTCTTGGGGTCACAAAGACTATTGCTTCATATTTTTCTTAACACCAGTTCAGCCAAAGCTTGTCTTACTCTACCCTTTGTCATGACACTAGCAAGATACCCTGGTGTTATCTGAGAGACCCCCATCACCTTGCTTCTGCCTTAACCTTTAGACTCTAGTGGAACGTGTTTAAGTAAGCCTTTGTCACGTTCCACTAGAGCATGTTTGCATTGATTATGCACAATTATATCCTTGCATCATGGCTATTCACCTGTGCACACTAGCCCCCACCAGAGTGATTTATTACCAGCTAAATTGTTCCTAGCAAAAACCTGTTTATCACTGTCACATGTGCAAGCAGCAGATATGAGTATCTGTATGATCAACCTCTGTGTGTGTGTGCATGTGCACGTGTGTGTGTGTCTGTGTATGTGAAGGTGTGTAACCTGGGGGTAGAGGAAGGCATGCAGGCTCATGGGCATTTCTGATTAACTCTGTAAAATCCATCCCCAGTACTATACCACCCACCACTGCTTTACAGTTTCATGCCATTTCTCGCACAAAAATTGGTGATTACAGAAATCTCTGTTGATCCTGATGTAACTTTATTGATCCCTTTCAACCTCCATCCATATAATGTCATTGAACAGGTTCTTAAGGAAACAAGACAATTAATCAGAACACCAGTTAATTAAAGATCCACAATGACACTGGAAACCTTCAGAAATGATGGAAGGACCTTGGAAAATAGGGACATTTTGACTTTCAGGAAACATACTTGCTTTAGGTTCTCCTAGTACTTCCCTCTCTCAGATTTTAACAGGATTGGACAACTCAGGGTATTGTTTAACTCCCTACAGAAAATGATCCTTTGGTGTTATGTGTGCCTTATTGCTCTTCCATTAGCAAACAAGGGTGCAAAAAGACATAGCAATGATTTGCTTTATATCAAATTTTAAGTAAAGATACATCATAGAGCATTAAAGGAATTGCTGCCTTAACATTTTATAGGCCAGATCTTCCATTGAAATATCTTCAAGAAGACAGCTGAATGACAACATACTACAGAGGGCAGGAGCCTAGATGTGCTGTTCCCTACCTTCATTTTCTTTTGCTTCACAGCACACTGCCTCTCCACTTAAAATCTTGTGCTTAGTTGTACCTAGTTGTTTCCCTTTCAGACGCGATGGCTGTCAGTGATCCTCCATTGAACTGGTGGTCTCAGACCAGTGACCACAACATCAAAGCACACATCACACAACTGGCACTACCTGGTACCTTGGTTGGCACCCCCAGCTGAGTGGTGGAGGATCTGCTCTCTTACTCTGAGAAATTATCCCTGAAGAGCAGTTTGGCTACATGACGATGGAGTGTATATATATGTGATGAAGGAAGGCTTCAGGGCAGGGAGTAAAGCTTCTGCTTTGCCCTACACCTTTTCAGTGACTAAAACCATACAGACTTGCCCTTGATGTGAAATGCAGGCAATGAGCAAGGTCTAGATTCAGACATTCCTGAAGTCTGTGAACGGGCTGGATCTATTTGATCTGGATCTATTTGATAAATGTGTCTCCATGGTACACTTGGCCATGGCTTAAAGTAAATAAATACATTTAATTTATTGATGCATGAAACATATCGGCAGTTCAGCCCAGTGGCCTAGAAGCACCGTGACCTCTGCAACCAGAGTGAAACACAGAGGATTACTCATTCCAAATCTGAAATTAATGCATCACATCCATTTTGTTCCAGAAAGTAATTCACTTCTAACTGGTTTTTATGCACAGATTGCCAAACTATGCTGCCAAATTATTATAGCTCCAGAGCTGATGAAGTTTTTTGAAATACTAACACTGAGTTTTATGGGATTTGGCAAAATCATCCACCATCCAAGTGTTAGAACTTCTGAGGAAGACCTATGTTTCATAGCTAGCATGATACTATCCCAGATAGTTTTAAAGCCAGATTATGCACTTTTTGTTCAAAATTATTTGTTCAAAGGTCTAGACAGTCATCAAATGTTGGACAATTGAGAAGGCTGGTTTTGTTCTGAATGCTCTTTAACTCATGTTTTGTAAGCTGGACTTTTTTTGGTGCTCCATATCTGTGCCTTGTTGAAACTTTGCTTCTGGAAATCCTTTAAAAAAGAAACTTCTCTGCCCAATGAACAGGAAAATATTTCCCAAGCTCGCTGTTTAACAGTACAGAAAGAAAAGTATTTGAAAGCATCCAAAAGGAGATTCTGCACGGCTATAGTTAAATATTTATGTTGGACAGATAAGAACTTTTCCTGCAGGACTTCAAAGACACATAAAACACCCGAAAGTTAAGTACAAATTAGATACCTAACTTATGCAGGATAGGTTCCATTATAGACCATTACAGAGAGATAACTTACTTTTATTTGAGTCTCAGCAAAAGGAGTTGTCACGATTTTAATCTTTTTATCTAAATTACTTACTTGGAATTTGCTTTATTCTTGGCATGAAGGAGCTCAGACTGACTGGCCTTTTGGCTAGGTTTGCAATAGCCATGTTTTTACTTAAAAATTAATATTGACTGGCTAAGGACAGATGATTTATTATGTAATTCTGTAACAATTTCTTTTTCTGCATTGGTTAATTTCTGCTATGGAAGTGGAGAGATGCTGCATTAGCAACTAATGAGCTTTTTACATATATATATATATATATATATATATGTTCAGAAGTACTCAGAATTGGAAATAGTCATCTTCCATGCTACAGAGAGGGATATATCAAAATAAACAAATCCTAAAAAAATTCCCTTTGAAAATATTTTTCCAAAAAAAATTCTTGGTCTAATTGAATTAGCCAACCAAATTGAGCCTTGGTAAAAACTAAAATAGGCACTGGAACAGGTTGCCCAGAGAGGTTGTTGAAGCCCCATCCCTGGAGGTGTTCAAGGCCAGGCTGGATGTGGCCTTGGGCAACCTGGTCTAGTGAGAGCTATCCCTGCCTGTGGCAGGGGGGTTGGAACTCGATGATCTTCAAGGTCCCTTCCAACCTAAACCATTCTATGATTCTATGATTCTATGATTCAAAGACTTAAATCTAAGTTTCTGCATTGTACATGCCCTAGTTATCTAGACCCCTCTAAATTCTGTCATTGAGTCCAGTCTGGAAGACACAATATAGTCTACACAGGTATACAGACATCCCGCAGAAACCACCTCCAGTGACCTGGCTGGACAGCAGGATCATTGAGCAGTTAGCTGTGTAAACTGTATAGCTCATATACAACCATCTAGTGTCGTAACTCCACACTATCTGCAAGATCAGTTTAGGGTTAAAAGATATAATACAGGGCCTCTTGAAGACCCATTTCTAAAATGTCACTAGTCATTTAGAGTGGTTAAAATGTACCTTCATGACTAAATGTCCAGTGACAACACTGGGAATTTGAATACCAGTCTAATATGAATCTCACAGATACTTGTATCGGATACCAAATCCCACATGGTGACTTACTCAAATTTTCTCATTGTGTTTCAGGCCATGATGTGCTGGGCTGAAAACTTCAGTTTTCTCAGCCTTGTCTTTTAAGAGGTATTGAATGTTTCCAGCCAGGGCTGTAGTCTCAACTGTTGCCTTCGTGGCAGCTCTTGATATGTAGATAGTAATTCCATGAGAGAATAGATTGTCTTATCTGGGATGATTTTTTACAGTGTGTAGCTTATTTCGGGTTCTGTTACATTCCTGTGGCAGAAGGACCATGTTAGAGGACAAATACTAAATACTGCTCCTACTGCTTCTACTACTACTACCACTACTACCACTACTGCTACTACTACTAGTACTGCTACTAAGTACTACCTTATAACTTGCAATAATTTCCTGGCATAGAATATACTGAACACATTTACTTAGAAAATGTAGATGTTTTTCTGGGAGCAGATGGATGATTTTTCTTGATAATTTTTGCTATATTCTTTAATTTTGTCTTTGCTTTGTCTTGTAGTAAAAATATATATGTAAGTTACCTCCTACATCAGAGGAGGCAGTCAGCTGCACAAAGGTTTCAACAGTCAAATGATTAAATTAAAGTTCTCTAATTTAAAATGTTATTATCTAGACTTAGGACAGAGAGACTTCTGGGCTCTGTTGATGCAGTGTGGATGTAGAGTTTTATAGCATCAGCGTATAGAGGGAGTGATATAAGGAGGCTATTACTTACTCTGGGAAGGACAATCTTTTGCCAGTAATAGCTGTTACTCAGGAAACAGACACCACCTGCCTTGAATCTATGATAAAATATTTGTTGGACTCCAGCGCTTAGAGGTAGTGGGCTGTAAAGTGTCAGTAAATCAAATTATTAACATTCTATTATTAAGTAGGAATATTTAGGAATTTGAAGCTGTCTGAAGATGGTAAGGTATCTAAACGTAAGAAAGAGTTAAGGACTAAATAATAGAAGGTTAACTTAAAATAGAATAAACTCAAGATAACATATGCGAGCAGGAATTTGGAGTAGAGAGAGAATTTGCTATCTGATTGCCTTATCTGCAATTTATGAGGTAACCTACCAAAATTTTGCAAAAAACAGTGGGAGAAAAAAAACCATATATATAACTTTTAACAACAAAGTTGAATGCAATTTGGAGATTTTTCTACATTTGTGCAGGGTTCTTCTACTTTCTAATTATCTATAGAGAAACATTTTCATTATTTGAACAGAGCTGATTATCGACCTGTTCCAAAGTCAATCAAAAGTCAACAGAAAGATAAAGTGCCATTTTTCTCTGTCCAGCAAGACTAGAAAAACTTATCTCTTTTCATATGTTGATTATACTACCTGAGCATTCTTCATGCATTAATTGATTTACCTTGCAAAAAGCTTAGCTCCCTCTGGGTAGAAAGCTAAAAGACACATTAACTTGTCCAAAATACGAAAAAAATATCTTTGGCAGAGCCAAACCTTGAATCGAGGTATCCAAAATCCTAGTCATGATGCTTTTTTTCCTCTTTTCTGAGTATGTGCTACTATCATCCAACCAAAGTTTAGATTTTACATTTGCATTTTTTTCCTTTAGACTACCTGAAGGAAACATGTTTGTGTTGTGGTTGCAGAGCATATCCAGTCACTCTGCATTATCATGTCCGCTTGATCTCTCTAAACTGTAATACATTTTTGTTTGACCAAGGACAGACACTGCCACAGAAAGCCAGTACTCCCAAGCCTGTGAGACTGACTTGACTTTCTGATCAGAAGGCTTTATCTCAAGTACACAGGCTGACAAAACGTAGGGTACAGTAAAACTTGGTAGCCTACAATTTGCAGATATGATGAGATAGGTTTTTCATTAGGTTCCATGGGGAATAAAAGAGAGGTTTTCCTTTCTACCCCCCCCCCTCGTTTTTCTCTTCAGTTGTAATAAATTGGCTTGTTTACTCTGGTTTGACCTTTGTTTTTGTTCCTTTGACATGTTAGCTACTATCAACTGTAAAAAATGTTCTTTGTCTCCTTCGCTTCCTTCCTTCCTTCCTTCCTTCCTTCCTTCCTTCCTTCCTTCCTTCCTTCCTTCCTTCCTTCCTTCCTTCCTTCCTTCTTTCTTTCCCTGTCTTTCTTCCTTCTCTCCTTCCTTCCTTCCCTCCCTCCTTCCTCTTTCTCTTTCTTTCTTTCTCTCTCTCTCTTTCCCTCTCTCTCCCCTTCTCTCCATCTCTATTCTCCCTCCCTTCCTTCCTTCGTTCTTTTCTTACTCCCCAGTCTTCAATGTGTTAGATACAAACAATAAGTATATAATCACCTCTAGAAACCCCATTAATTAACAATATTTTCTGATTATTTCCTGTACCACGAGAAGTTGACATTATGGTTGCTTTAGTATAGATCACACAGTAAAATCAGTAGTACAAGTCTAACACTGCCTACTAGAAAAACTAAGGAAAGAATATAGAAATTTCATCCCCTAAAGGCATTCACCCCATCTGAACAGCTGAGGTGATAAATGCTCTGTAGATATGACAGCCAGCCAGCCAGAAAGGTTACAGCACTTGATGTGTTCCTTTTACACCATAATGATTTCCTGGCCCACCTTACTTCCCTGAAATATAACAGTACGCTTTACCTAAAGAACTGGAATGTATCTTTTGTAATGATATATTATGACTCTGAATAAACCTTTGAAGTGGTACAGGTTCTCAGCTGCAAAAGCAGACCTCTAGCAAGATGTTTTCCAAACTGTAAGTTTTTAGAGTGTGAGTTTAAATTTTTGCTAAACTGCTTCCTCTTACACTCTAGTTCAAAAGCCTCATGCCTCTCAAATCAGAAAGAAAAGGTTTTTCGGTAGTAATTTCAACTGAGTAAGTACTCGGCTGAGTAGTCTCCAACTGAGGACAGCATACATTTGGGTGATTTTTTTCCCCCACTTATGTAGCAGTTACTGAGTTGAATATGAGGGTAATTTACTGAATCTTACTGAAGTTGTTGAAGTAGATACTGATGTGGCTTCTCATGCTTTAATACATTTTTAATAAATAATTTAAAGGGAAGTTCAAATAAGAAAAGATTAAAAAGGGAATAGCCCTAATGATGGCAAGAACAAAAAACAATAACAGAGAGTAAAAAAGTGAAGTAATGTAGTAACTTGGTAAGATTCTGTTTGAATAAGAGCTTGAGTATTGAGTGAAAGTGTATATTAATTCTTGTCAACTCTTCTGCCTTGCTTAGGTTTAATGAGAGCTAAACTAGCAAAATTTTGCCATGGAAAAAAGAGTTCTGTGGCCTCTGTTTGTCCTTAGAAATGTTTAGTGTTGCAAGACCTGTCCCTTCCTCCCTTTCCCCTTTGTTTGTTTAAGAGGTTTTCATTGGATTTCTTGCATATCATGTCGCTTGGGTTTACAAAATATTGGCAAAGCTTTATAATAAGTAGCAAATCATTATTACATGCTTTGCTGTTCATTGTAATACAATTAATCATTGCAAATTTGCTTTGTTATATTCAAGTGGATGAAATAGCTAATTTCAAAGACAGCTTAATTCAGAAAACCTTCCGATTTAGTGTTATGCTCTCCCCTTTAAGGGCACAGAAAATATATTGTGCATGAGCTACATTGAGTAGGCATTATTAGATACATGATGGACAGGATGGAATAACTAACCAGTCTAGCATTCAGTTTCATATTGTTGATAATTTATTTACTGCTAAAGAGTAAGTAATGAGACCATTTAAGTTGCTTACGCTAGGGCTATACTAACCTTTCCAGAAAAATGGAAGGGAGAGATATGCTTGACATCCCAATCAGATATGGTTTAATGGCCTACTGCATGACCTTATTTATTTATTTATTTGTTTGTTATTTTTTGCTGAAGTCTCATGGGAAATTTAGTGGAGAATAAAAAGCAAGGTCTCACTGCCAGCTCTGCACCACCTTCAGAGAGGGAAAGCATAGCAGCTGCTCCTCTACATGCAAGGAGATTGGTTAGATGTATAGGGCTGTGGGATATATCACGTTATGAGATCTGGCAAGATTAAGTCAGGCAGTAACTCTACATGTGACTCTATGACTTCCATAATTCTGATATAGTGGTTAGGCTTTTAACCATGGACTCCAGATGAATCAGCTTAATTTCTTCATGGTCTTATTAAAACAATAGTGGACTAAGTTATTATTTTTAGCTAATTTTTCTAAGTATTTCTAATTTTTAAGTATCTCATGTTCTTTACACATCAACAAATCTCATGGCAGGATTTAGAAGGAATCCTGACTTTGTTTCTGGAAGGCCTATCCTAGAGGTGGGGACCCCGATGTGCCCCTCTGGTTTCTCTGCAAAATTACTATTCATGTAAATCTCACTGTTTCTTAATAATTCTTAATAAATGTATGGTCTTGGCACATCTAAGGTGTTTCCTTTTTATTTTTTTTTTTTCTTAAGGGAAGAGAATTATGGTTCAACTCAAATAAACACCAACTCCTAGCCAAACCTGAGTCCCAGTTGTTTGTTTTTTTTTTCTTTCATTTGTTTGTTTGTTGGTTTGTTGTTGGTTTGGTTGTTGGGTTTTTTTAGGTTGTTTATTAATGGACTGGATTTTGTAGCCATGTTTTTTTTTATTTAGTCTCCACCACTGAGTGGACATTAACAAGGCACGTATGTCCTCTCTGTTCCCCATGTGTACTATAGCATTAGCAACAATTATCTACTTACACAAGTGTTATAAGATAAATACAGACTTTCAGATATGACAAGAACTGTGTAATGATCCTTGGCTGTTCACTTGGCTAGTAGGCATGTAGTTAATTGGAAAAAAAAAAAAAAAAGAACTGAAGAGGTTACTCTCTTCTTCAAATGTTTAAAAACAAGCACAAAGTTTGCAGAGAGATGCCTGAGGCGTGGAGGTAGAAAAGACACCATCAGTAATGACACCTTTCTCAGAAAAACAAAGCAAAGCAAAACAACCAATTAATCAATTAATCAGTCAAGATGTGACTCTGTGGAGAAATGCAAAAACTAGGATTATTCCCCAAGGTTAGTCTCTTTCATACCAATGATTTATCCCTTTATGTAAAATAGACATGAAGTTGAGTTCTTTTGTGGATCCATTTGACAGCCAATGAGTTTAGTAAATGAGTCTAAATCTTCATACAAGAACACAGGAATGCCCATACAGGATCAGGATTTTGGGCACTAGTTGTAACATATGCTTTGCAGACTGAGGACTTATCCGCTTGTATTTAGGCAGATTCTACAGAGCTAAATGATCCTATCTGAACCAAAGAAAAGCAGAGGACGGCTATAATCTAGAAATATTGGAAGGATGGGGGAAAAAAAATCTTGTCCTTGGACTTTGATTAAATTCAGAGTGATGATGATAGCGTTTATGATTGTAACATGTATTAGGTTGGTTAGGGACATTTATTATCCCTGCAAATACTACCTATGGAAGGGTAGACTTTTTCAGATTTGGGTATTTTTGTGACAATTTTGCAGTTCAGATTAACAAGAAGAAGAAGAAAAAGAAGAAGAGGAAGAAAAAAAGAAAAAGAAAATGAGAAAAAAACCCACTGGAATGAATCAAATGGGAAACAGAAGCTAAATAACAGGATACACATTATGTCTAGAGACGATACTAGTTTTGTGTAGTCAGATATATGAGAGAAAGTGAAGGTTTCTATATGGATTGGAAATTTCAATATTTCAATGTATGTTTTACCCCAAACTGATTGACTTTTATCTTTATATGTAAATAGATACAGATGAATCAGAAAGGTAAGCTAACTTGCCTTCAAAACTCAATTTTATTTTGATATTTTAGCATTACTGAATTGAAATAGTTTACTTTGGCTTGTCTGTTTTCTGAAATCTAATCCTGATTCTCCATTGCTTTGATATGAATATACATAGCTTTAAACCCTTGCGGTATCTCGCTGTATATATAGGTTGGGTGTCTTACGAGACCATTCTTTTTATCTGAATGTTGTTGGGGCCACAGCATGCGCACCATGAGCAGGATTAATACTGCATAACTTTCGCTGTCTAAAAGTTATCGATCATAAACTAGTAATTTGTTACACCTTTCATCAGTAAGACCCTCAAGAAGATTACTCATTACTTCCTAAAATATTTATCCAAGACAGGTGGACAAATTGTCCCTGGAAGGCACACATCCCCCTCCCTTTTCATTGACTTGAACTGCCCAGTTGTATACAGCTGAAGTTAACCAAAATGTATCTCGCCCTGGCCATGCATCCGGCGAGGAAATCACAGAGTTAGGAAAATGTTGAATCCCTAGTCATACTGATAATTTACAGCGAAACAAGGAATGAAGGCCAGATACTACCATACTCAGGTTGTAAAGATCAGGTAATGAATCTTACTTTTGTCTAGATGTGATTGATTTCTGAATCTGTCCTCAGAAGTCCAGGAGACAGTAAGCAAAAAACTGCTTAGGTAAACAACAGGCTGGCTTCCCGCTTTGAATTTAGAAACTTTTTTTTCAGGCTTATCTGCCACTAGCATGAAGCTCTAGTTCATGGAAACATGTCCGTCTTTCCATGATTAGTCTGATAGGCTCAGGTATTCTTATGAACACACACAAACCATCTCTATTTTTGCAAGAAGGGGGCTACATCTGGGAGATTCGTTAAGATTCAAGCAGCTTCCACCAGGTTATTGATTATCATAAGAAAAGTCATTAGCATTATTGAATCCTCTTTGTTATGACAGTAATCAGCAGCTCCTTCCTGGATTACTGGGAGCATTTTTGAAGGGTTTATGGCTTACTCCTGATGTAGATAAATGTTTTTAGAATCCATGGTTTTGCCTTTCATGAATAAAAAGGTGATTGAACAAAGACTGCATTCATCATTCTGTTTATCGCCCTGAAACAACAAGTGTAATTTATAAACCAATAATACTTTTTTGTAGTGTTATACACATGTTCTAAAAGAATGGATCAAATTAATGCAGGCCCAGAAAGCAACACCACCACCAGACTAATACATCCAAACCCTTAAGGGATTTGAAAGAATCCAACCAGCACGGTGACTTTGATAAGTGTTTCGGGGTTTTATTTTCATTTTCTTTTCTTTCTTTTTCCCCCCATATTTTAAAAATAAAATGATGGATCTCTTCTAATATTACAGCAATTCTCTTAAAATTAACATAGGCAATGAATGCTTATCCCTACCTAATATTTTCAATAGTAACCCTAGGGAGTATAAATGTATTAGAGAGTCACTCTAAAGAGGTATACAGTTGTGTTACTTGTCTGATTGTGAAGAACTATCTAGAATCAAACCTAACCCCTTCTCTACTATCCCCTGAGAGGCATCACTATGTACCTCTTACTGCTCTAGAAAGGGGGGCTCTGTTTTCCACTTAGCATCCTGAAAAATTCCCAAACCAGAAATGGCACCTGCATCGTGTATTTTACCAGAAGCGACCATTAGGTCACCAACTCAATGTTCCCAAGTGTGTCTCGCATCTCTTCCACGTTGGACTTCAATCGTCAAGTAACACACTCTTAACTAACACATAACATTCACTGAAGGCAGTGAAACCTCTGACGATAAAAGACTTGAGAGATGCTGAAACAGGAAGGTCTACCAGAACAGCACGGGATCATATCCCAGAGCATATGGTTCGGGGCATTTCTCCTGGCAACACAAATTAAATTGCTTGTGTTAGAATTAAATTCCTTGGCTTTTAAAGACTAACCATCCTATTGCATGTAATTCTTTGTTTAATTATTCTCCTTTCTGAAAAATTAGATTCTTTTCCAGTGCTGAACTTTGTTAATTTCTGTGTCTAGCTGACTTTTGCTATTCTTTGGTTGATAAGAATGAGAGGCCGCTGAGTAACTTACACTTTTCCTTGTGGAAGTGATTTAAGATAAAGGTGAAGTCCCTCTTTTTCTTCCTTTTGGCAAGATGGCTAAACTGATCTGTTTATGCCTCAGTCTGTAAAGCTATTTCTCAGCCCTTAGGTGCTGCAGCACATCTCCCTTTGTTACAGATGGTAAACTTTATATTTTACCCACAGTATCATATGGGATGGATACATCCACCTACTTCATTCCAAATACAGAACAGAAATATATACTGTATATTTCTGCCTTTTCTAAGTCACTATTTATATTTTTACCATCTGCAGCTAGAAGACATTCTTTTTTGTTCATATTATATTTTAAAATACTTTCTTCTTTCATAATCTGTTAGTCAACAAGATTTTTTTGCTTTAGATTCCTTTATCTGATGTCTGCATTATTTAAATAGCAATCCATATTTTTTTAACATATATTTCCCTATTTCCATAATTTTTATATTGAAAGTTAAAAAACACCCTTTCACATCTTTATTTAAATTGCATGACTTATCATCATAAATCTCTCTGTTTCCAGTTTCTATATTTTGTAATTGGACTACTGGTGGAGAACGTGGAATATACTTATATAATATCAATGTTTTCATTTCTATTTCAGATTTGAAACTTTTGCCATTAATTATTTGAAAAAGCATTTATTTTTCTTGATTTCAGGGTCGTTTTAAAGATAACTAGAAAGATATTACAAAAAATTCAATGCAGAAAGATCGTAAACTTTAAGACCTAGAAGACTGCTAATGTTCAGGCCAAAAAATTATGTTTTATAATCTATTATTTTAAGATCCAGTATTAAATTAATGAAACTAAAGTATTTTTTCCTTCTATTGTAAAATAGCTTTGCTTGGCTTCTTCTTTACACATTATTTCAGGCATTCAAGCAAGTGATCTACAGTAACCATGACTATTTTAAGATTTTTTAAATTTAGGTGCAAATTAAATACCTGAATTAGGTATCATAGAATCATAGAATCATAGAATGGTTTAGGTTGGAAGGGACCTTGAAGATCATCGAGTTCCAACCCCCCTGCCACAGGCAGGGATACCTCTCACTAGACCAGGTTGCCCAAGGCCACGTCCAGCCTGGCCTTGAACACCTCCAGGGACGGGGCTTCAACAACCTCTCTGGGCAACCTGTTCCAGTGCCTCACCACCCTCAAAGTGAAAAACTTCTTCCTAATGTTTAATCTAAACCTGCCCTCTTCCAGCTTAAAGCCGTTCCCCCTCATCCTATCACTACATGCCCCAGTAAAAAGTCCTTCCCCAGCTCTCCTGTAGGCCCCCTTTAGGTACTGGAAGGCCACAATAAGATCTCCCCGGAGCCTTCTCTTCTCCAGGCTGAACAGCCCCAACTCTCTCAGCCTCTCCTCATAGGAGAGGTGCTCCAGCACTCTGATCATCCTCGTGGCTCTCCTCTGGACGCGCTCCAGCAGGTCCATGTCCTTCTTATGTTGGGGACTCCACAGCTGGATGCAGTACTCCAGGTGGGGTCTCACGAGAGCGGAGTAGAGGGGCAGAATCACCTCCCTTGACCTGCTGGCCACACTTCTTTTCATGCAGCCCAGGATACGGTTGGCCTTCTGGGCTGCAATCGCACACTGCTTGCTCATGTCGAGCTTCTCATCAATCATCACCCCCAGGTCCTTCTCCACAGGGCTGCTCTCCAGCCATTCTCCGCCGAGCCTGTATTTGTGCTTGGGATTGCCCCGACCCAGAATACCATCCTCAAATGTGTCCATTAATGGTTGCACAGCTAAAGGATGTGTTCTTTACATGACTGTTTGTGAAGGGATTCATCATAATAAGGAGCCTACAGGCTGGTTTTAATATTTAAGTATGTGCAACCTGATTGTCATAGAATCATTTTCCCTCATTTATGTTGCTTTAAGATCCTCTTGATAATCCTAGAAAATCTATTAATTGCAAATGCTATCTTGTATAATGAGATTGCTCTAAGAAGTGTTTTGAAAGAATAAGAAGCAACAAAAAGGGTCTCAAAAATATGTCTCAGAAGGTTATGCCAAACCTGTACCAGTAAACTTAAGATTTCCCCAATTCCGGATAATCAAGGAAATTCTGACTAACAGGACAATCTTCAATTAAACTAATTTTCCCACAACAATATCTCCCTCTTTCAAGATGGAGTGAAGATGTAAGATATTCCCGTCTTTTATATATATATAAAAATATAATATATATATAATATATGTATTTATATACATATATTTTATATATAAAATATAGTGAGATTTAAAGACAAAGTTTTTCCATTGGCAATAATGGAGTTCCTGTATACTTCTCTGGCTAAAAGATGTGATGTTTTCCTGATCCATTCTGAAGTACCTGTGAATACAGTCAAGCTTTAGATGGTACTTATAAACATGTAGCACAAATAACAGTTCATTTAATGTTTTGGTTTTAGATATTTTTGAGGCCAAATGAAGAGTGAGCCTGTCCAAAGTCATACGGGAAATTATTCACCCCATTTACATTCACTTGGTTAAAATTTCTGGCGTCTCGCTGAAGTTGATTGTCCTGGCTCCAGTTTTACTTAATGGAGAGAAATAGAAATACAGACATGGTGATTCATTCAATGGTAAGAAAGAGTGGAAGGAATTTTCCTGTGCAGTTCCCTCTCATCGTTGTTCATAACCAGAACTTAAACAGCTAGTTTGGACCAGCTCCTTACTTTTGGATGGCTAAAACTGGATAAGATCAACCCCATCTCCAATATTTATGACTTTCCTAATAACATATAATGCAATTCCTTTCCTTTATTGAAGCATATTTGCCTAAGAATCTTAAAGTGCACTAAATAATTACATTGTGAAACTCCTTGCTTCAGGATGCAGCAGTTATTGCAATTTTATATGTATTACAAAAATGATTGGATATGGTCATGGAAGAGAAATTCACTGAAATCTTTTAGATGCAAAGACACAAGCTCTAGGGAAGAAAGTTTTGTTGGTTTGTTGTTTTTTTTTTTTTTCTGAAAATCATTGCAGCTATAAGAATATTCTACACAGTATCAGAACATATTCATTTTATATTTGGAGTCTTTCCTGGGATTGACTGTTGTAGATGTGTGATGGGACACTGAACTAAGTGTTTGCTTGATCTGTTCCAATATAGTTATTGGTATATTCTAAGTTCAGATAAAGTTAAAGTAATACTGCTAATTTTGTATTAGAATTCATAGGCCAGTGGTTTTTACATAAGTAAGACAAGTTTGAGGAAATAAAAATGGTTTCTATACCCTTCATCACTGGGAACCAGGAAGTTAAACTAACCTGTCTACTTTTATTGAATGAAATAAGTGAGGTGCAAAAAGTACAGTACACAAGATTTTTTAAAATGTGACAGTCTGTTTCAGAAAATAAAAGTAGAAAAGTAAATATCAGTGAAAGCCTGATTCAAAATCTGTTTTGTTTTCTACATGGGAGATTTCAAAGGACATCACAACTTCCTATCCTTTGGGACAGCTCAGACAAAAGTAATGGACCTGGCACAATCAACGTGAGATGAAGATTTGCTCAAGTATAGCTCTCAGTCAAACAGGAGAATAATGAAGCCCTGGTACAAGTATTTGGAAACAAGAATTCTGTTCAAAAAAAAGAAAGAAAATTAAAAAAACAAGGTCTGCAATTTGTTTTCCTTCTGCTGTAGATGTAAAATAAAACTCCTTTTTTGTTACTGAAAAAACCCCAACCCAAAAAACAACAAACAAACAAATGACCAAAAAGCAATCAAACAAAAATAAAAGAAAACGTATGTGATCCTGGACTATCCAGTAATCCAGGACTAAGGATGGTTACATACATGAGAGACATGGAGCTTCTAGAACATATTCTCTTGCCATCACTTGTCAGTAGCATAAATTGCTGTGTCTCTTGTTGAAGCTGTTCAATTGCATATAAGTAGTTCAGTCTTTGACAATGTTGATATGGTGGCTAGAGTTCTCGTGTGCCAGGTGAGAGATACGGAGTCATAGCTACTCAGAACCAGTTCCCTGGTTCTCAAGGCTTGGGGCTACTTTGAAGGCCCTTCCTCTGAAGAAGTTTCTGTAGAGATTGTCTCCCAACAAAACCTAGTAAGACTGGGGCATTCTGCACTCTGCCGAGTGCACTCTGCAAGAACTTTTGGCTGCAGGGAAAAGATGCTTTCTGAGGAAAAGAGCATATTTCACCATTAAAATACCTGCTGAGAAGCGTAGGTTTATTTGTGAATGTGAAATATGTTAAAAAAATTAGAAGGACAATCAGCTAACTAAATTTGAAATGTGCAAACAGAAACCATTAGCCACCTTTACAGCACATGTATCTACAGATTAAAATTCTCCAAATTTTGCAACTCTGAAAGTCAGTTATGGATACTCAAAACTTATGCAATGACATGAATGGACTGAAGTCTGTTGAGTTACTCTGATTCATTCACACCAAATACCTAGATCAGGAACAGGCTACTAGTTTCTCTGATGTGTCTATTGTAGTAACCCATAGCAGAGTGAAACTCTAAAACGGTAATGTTTGCCTTCCATATCTACTGTCTTTTCCTTCTGAATGCCCTGATCAAAATTACCTAGCCAATATTCCAAGAGTATTGAACAAGACTTCCATTAACTTTTCTTATTTCAGAAAGTCATATTTTGAATCTCTGTCTTTTCTTCTAAACTATGTTCTGGACACTCTGCTTCATTTAGTCACATAGTACTTTCGTCAGCAGGTATGTAATACAAATAATAACTTGTTACTAATGTTGTGTGTAAAGATATATGTTTAAATCTGCATAGAAGTTACCATTGAATCAATCTTTCATACAACGTTTATGAGCTCAGTATGCAGCCTTTACAATTTTCCAACCATATGTTCACATATATATTATTCTTTAGTCAAAAATAATCATAGAATCACAGAATGGTTTGGGTTGGAAAGGACCTTGAAGATCATCTAGTTCCAACGCCCCTGCCATGGGCAGGGACATCTTCTACTAGACCAGGTTGCTCAAAGCCCCATCCAACCTGGCCTTGACTTCCAGGATTGGGTCATCCACATCTGGGCAGCCTATTCCAGTGTCTCACCACCCTCACAGCAAAGAATTTCTTCCAAATATCTAATCTAAATCTACCCCTTTTCTGTTTAAAGCCATTACCCCTCTTCCTATCACCACACTCCCTGATAAAGAATCCTTCACTGTCTTTCCTGTAGGCCCCCTTTAGGTACTGGAAAGTTGCTGTAAGGTCTCCCTGGAGCCTTCTCTTCTCCAGGCTGCACAACCCCAACTCTCTCAGCCTGTCTTCACAGGAGAGGTGCTCCAGCCCTCTGATCATCTTTGTGGCCCTCCTCTGGAGTCGCTCCAACAGGTCCATGTCCTTGTTCTGTTGGGGGCGTCCAAGCTGGATGCAGTACTCAATAGGAAATTTGAATAAGGACATTCACTGTGGACAAAATACAGAGTAATTTGCTTCCTGTTCTTTTGGTAAGTTAGTGAGAAAACAGTTTATTTCATATTCTTACTGGGTCTGCATCAGCAAATAAATGATATGTTGACATGATCTGGTTTTTCAGATCAGCAATGTACTTAAGCATAGATCTTGATGTTAAAACCTCTGAAGTACATACCTACTCTAACCACATATTTACAGTCCGGTGACATTCAGACATTTTAGGCCCACTATGAATTATAGCATGTACATAAATAGATTTTTTAAAAAATCAAAAAAAGAAAGTTCTTCTGTACTTTTGGTTAGCAGGCAAAATGAGAACTTACTTTCAAGAGTTAATTGTTTTGCACTTTTTTGTTTTGTTTTGTTTTGTTTGCTGCTAAATGGTATTTGCAGCTTCTACTGCTGTATTTAAGATCCTATCTCAGTTGCCCAATAAAGTTTACTGCTTCAATAAGGTGTTTGTTTTGATATACGATCAATAGTTTTGCTAATTTTCAGTTCATTGTGAACCTGATCCAATAATATTTAAATCAGTTGGTTTTGGAAAAGACTTTTTCTTTCCTTGTACAACTGAAAGGAATTCCCCTTGCCTCCAAACATTTGAATTTCAAGTATTGTCAGTGATTGAATTACAGCATCTTATCTCTGTTAACCTAATTTGTGAAGAAAGGTTATTTCAGCAAATTTACTAAAACACCAGTTCTTACAACATATGCGCACACAAACTCTAAGTTTCTCAGTTCAACCAGATTGAAATTAGAAAAGTGTCTATTCTTTTTAAACTTTATACAACCATTTCATCTGTTAGGTAAATTACAGCAAGTGCCAGAAATTCTCTGAATTCTCTTGTGATTAAAACACCCAGCAGAAAGCTTTCACTTGCATAAACTTTATGCTTAGAAATGCATATATATTTTTTAAATGAATAAAATAAAAAAAGAAGCAGCTTTTTTTCCAATGAGAGCTATTAATATTTTATGTCTCGCTGAAGAGCTGCTTCCTTTTCTCTTTCTTCTTGACACCAGAGAAGCTATTAGCTCTTTATTTTTATGTCTCCCTTTTTCTCACCCCTACCGTGCCCCACAACCCAAATAATAACAACAACAACTTCAATCTGCCTCTTCCTGGTCGGGACACCGTACTCGCTATCTTTCCACTTTATTAACTTAAGCATTAGCTTTTTGAAGCGAGTAAAATTATAAATGACATGTAATCCTATGCTGGGTGGCAGAGGGCTGCTTTCTGAAGCTGTGATTGACTGAGGTGAACAGGGAAAGGGAAAAATTTGTTCTGAGGGTTGCAGAGTGCCAAGCGATATGTCATGGCCTCTGGCAACAAGAGCAGCATTGTATTTATAATCAGTGCAACATGCTGAGAGGGCAAATTAAGCTGCAGGAAGCCCAGCTGTGGCAGTGACATAAGGGGCCATACTTTACTCCATATCCTTTCACAGATGTTAGCTTGTGCTGGAGCCACAGCTCCAGCGATGTATTTTGGGTCTCACAGAAAGCAGGCTCTGCTCACATATGAGGAATCACTCTTTCTCAGCTTGCATGGCATGGATCCTTGTATTTCACCAAGCCATTTAGTTCTATAAATCCCAATGGCTGTCTACGCTTATGAAAACTGTTCCAAAAGAGGTTGACAGACCCCACTGTAAATTAGGCTCTCTGTTCAAGTTGGGCCGGAGTAATAAAATGGAGGCTAGTGCGAGGTCAGACCCAATAAAGCAAATGTCAAAATTATGTCAGCAAGAAAATATGGAACTGACGCATCTTTAGGACTTCAGAGATAAATATCTGCCAGTGATGCACTGCAGGGTCAGTGCCTGGATCACACAGCCTTTGAAAGGAGGAACACAGATTTTCTGCACAAGTCCTGTTTTTGCTGTTCTAATTCATATTAGAATGAGGCTGAAGTTTAGATCCACTGTCTGTCCACTTGTGATGCTTCTGCCGTGCAATGCAGCATGAATTTTAAACCCTATGTTGTCAGTTACCTTTTAATCTCCACTTCAAGACCTGAGAGGCAGGAAAGTGTTAATGGTACCCAATGCTGTGCCAGTACCTGGAGAAAGGAAGGCCAGAATGCCAATAAAGCTTAAGGGAATAAAACGTAGAAAGCCCATGTTTACCCAAACCTAAAAACTTGTATGTCAGTGGTAGTCATGTGTGAAGTGACCTTAAAATTCTTTGAAAATCCCACACCTCAAAGAAAGTTCAGCTCAACCAAAACACAGTCAGGTTGGTTAATTTTACATCAATGAGCAGAGATCAAAGTCCTTTTAGCTGAGATTAGAAATCTTGAAGCTTGGGATATTAGCCCCAAACTGCATCAAATCCTGCCAGTCTGAGGAGCTTTGGAGTTCGACACATTGCTAAAATTATCAATTATTTCACCAGTTACTTATGAAAAGAGAAACAAAGAGAGGAGGGGAGGAGCATAGCAAAACCGTGTTTGAAAAGACAATGGTAAGAAGCACTTTAAATCTTATACAATTGACCCAAACAATATACAATGATTTTTTCAAACCAATATTTTTTCTTAACTCATGTCCTTTTAAAATTCTGTTCTTTCTAATTTATTACATGGATTTAGAGATTGGTTTTGCTTGTGTAGAGTGCATGAACTGCAAAATTTATTTAGCTGTGGTTGAAAGAAATACTTCTACTTGTTCCTGTACCAGAAGTGAGGTGTAGTCTCAAGTTTTAGCTGAGATGAAGTTATAATCCAAGTATTTCTTATGCATCTTGATGGTAACTAGTTGAAAATATGTTTTTTCTCTTGATATTAAGGTTCTGCAAGCAGTGATAGTAAATCAGCAGAGAATCCAAGTTTTGTTATATTAACTATTAGCTTTAGCAAAAACATACAAAAACATATTTTAAAACTTTTCAAATTAATTGCCAAATTTAATTCTTTCCGAATCAGGAGTGAAACTTCGCCAAATTATCAAAATGACAGTTTTCAGAGGAAAAACATATGAAACTATCCACATGTTTCGCAAGGAAAGGTTGCTTTCTGACATTCTTGGTGCTAACATCTGTCTTTATTTCAACCACTTAACTTTGTGTAGATTTGATCCATTGGGATTTCTCATTACTTTGGTTAAAAGTTTGAACAGGAAGACGTTATTTCAAGCTAAATATTTGTCAGTTTGCTTGGATTGAATCCAAAATCTTGAAATGGCCTTTCCATTGTTATGTCCTTGCAGCCTTAAAGAGCTTGTATTTTTGATGTTTCAAATTTCCTCATTTTTATATAAATTCCACTGAATTTGTAACCATTAACTTGCTGTAAACCAAACATTCATGTTCTGCAGAATATGTTTAGTTTTGAGGCTCCAGAACTTGTTATGATATTTAAATCCCATCCACGCTTCCCTTTGTGCTATCATTTGCCTCCCAAGACCTGCCTGGACCCATATTCGCTTATTTGAAACACTTACACTAAACTACCTTAAGCATGGCTCATCGTTGAAGCTGTCAGAAAGTATTTTCTTACAGCATCCATCATGTAACACCTCGGCTCTACCAAATTCTAATTGTGCAGATTCTAATCTGTCTGCTTCCCGTGCACTGACCGGGATCAAAACGCACATGCAAGTTTAATCATATCGGAATCCTCAATAACTTAGGTAAGGCAATGTTGTCTTGCATGTCAAATACTTCAAAGAAAATAAAGATCTTATTTTGTCACAGACATCAATTAACTTATTCAGATGACATTTAGCTATCATCTAAAGTAATTAGATAGCTTCCATTAGTGGATAGTTTTAGATATTCATCCCCACAACTGTTCCAAAAGGCTCCAAGAAGCTGTGGCCTAGATTTATCCTACTTAATTTTATGCATGTAGTGGAGAGACTGAAATAAAAGTCTAGTCACCTTGAGCTCTGTCTTCAGGACAAAACACAGATAGGTGTCTCCAGACAGTTATTTAGCTCAGAGATAGGGTGAATCACTCTCTGGAAGTGTCTTTTTCTCCATCAGCTACTGGGGGGAATTAACTGCAATGTGAATTAGGGCCCTCTGCAACAGATTAGATGTTTCTGGACATAGACGACACGTCTAAGAACTGTGTGGCACATCTCAGGATGGAAACAACCAAAAAAAATCACCCCACATCTTTGTTAACTTCTCCTCTGATTTCCTCTATTCACATTGCTCTGTTGACTCTGTGTTTACTTTTTAAGTTACATTGGATTACTCAGTAACAGACTGAACTGTAAAGACGTGAAGAGTTTTTCCATTGATACTGCCTGTTTTGAGAGGTCCCACAGTAGTCCACAGCTTCTTTCCATAAGTAAGTCAAAACCAAATTAACACCATTCAACACAGTTATGTCCCTTTTTTAAAATACATTCAATAGATATATCCATATTAAAACTCTAATAAGAAATGGTAGAGTGATGTTATACCTACATGAATTAATAAACCAAAAAAGGATAATAATCAACATACTGAAAAATTCTGAAGGAAGATGTTTCTTGATGGAAATGTGTTCTGATCAACATTATTTGTTTTAAATAACGCCCTGATGCGAAGAAAAGAAATGGAACAGTCAACTTACACTGATATTTCCATTTCAAAATGACTTTCAAGAAAAGCCATGTATTTTTCAACTACAATAAAAAAGGTTGTATAAATGTTGATATGTATTCCTATTGGATTGTTTAATTTTTAGATATTTTTCACATTTTTACATTTACAGTTCCAGTCTGAGACATTCAGTGTTTATCCATTCAGTGATAATATTTAACTTGTGCTATCACTTGGAATAGAGATTCATTTTTCAATGTTGATATTTTTGTGTAAAAGAAAAAAAAAACAAAACTTTTTTTTTTTTTAATAATGTTCAAAGGAGAAATGGCTGGAACAGGAGGCTAAATGATGTTAAGCAAACCAGGGTTTCTCTTGTGTCCTGACATAAACTACTGACACTTGAAGTATACTCTGCCATGGCAAAGACGGCCTTTGATGTTGACCATGCAGGTCAGTCATCCAAGATGTATGCATTTTTCTCTGTTAACGTATGAGCATATGATGATATGCTCAGAACAGTTGTGATCTGCAAATGATATCAATTGTAGTATTACTAATATCAATAGACACGTTTTCAGGACAGTTTCAGATATTTTATTTCATTTTATTTTATTTTATTTTTTAAGTGCCATAATTGCTAAGCAATGAGAGCAGCTACTGGAGCAGTAGATATGAAGGTAGTTTGTGATTTATTTGGCCAGTGCAAATATATAAATACCTTTACTAATTGCTGGAGTATATCAGAAATGGTGGATTTGTTCGGAACAATTAATTTAGTGGTCGTCTCACTTCAATATTTTTGGGGGTCCCCACAAGTTACTGATATACCTGTTTTGTTGTTGTTTTTTCCTTTTAAAAATGCACTTTCATTCTTTTAAGTGCACAACTAGGCACTTAATTTTCTGTTTATCCACAAAAAAATTGAGATGATAAGCTGTGGCAAGCTCCATATATCTGGCTATGGATAGCATCATGACTTTTTACAAAGCTCACAATTAAGCTGTGGAATTTTGTGCTGTAGGATGTAGTGCATGTAAAAAGCGTGCATAAGTTTAAAATGGAAAAGAAGAAATCGAAGGAAGAATCAGCCTTGTAGAACAAAGAGGCCACTTATGGCTCAGAAAGTTCCTGTGCACATGTGTCATCAATGTTTGGGAGAACATATCACGAAAATGTTTGTCCTAATCTTGTTTGATTCTCCAGGCAGCTGCAATTGACCAGCGCTGGAAATAGGACAGTGGGCTAGATATACCTTGCTGTGACCTGCTCTGGCTTCTCTTCTGTTCATTCTTCTGCTCACTACTTGAAGGGATCAGAGGTCAGACCTTTGCTCATTCACACCTTGGCCTCTCTGCTGTGACTGCCCACAGAGGTCTCAATTAATAGCAATTTCAGTGATAACTTGAGTGATGGGCTCCCCGATGGCTGAATTCTCTACTGATCAAAGTCATCATTGCTCCATTAACTACAACACAGCAATGCCAATTTATACCAGGAGTGAGTAAAGTCCCAAGTTATTGAAACAAGTCTGTAATCACTGCATTCATTTTAAATAGGGTAGCAGGAGGCCATCAGGGTCAGAGAACAACAACATTTGTTATCAGTTGTGCAGGAAGAGGTTGAGGGCTGCACCCTTGAGCAGAGATGACATTCTCTTCCACTTATTCAAATGACACAGAATTATCAATGGGAGTGAGAAAAGAGTTTAATGAAGAAAAGACAGATTTATGTAAAAGTTTGTTTAAAATAAACGAGCAAACTATTCTTAGATGAAAATAACAAAGAAAGAGACTATTTTTTTGTATTCCATCATAGCCAAAACTGACCACATTGGATAAAGGCAAATGGGTAACCAATTAGCTGAAATTCTTTACAGTCATTTTTTTGCAATATTTCCTAATATGCCTTTCTTAATCCCTTCTTTGAAACGTGTTTTTGCTTCTCAGTAAGAAATAAATAGTGTAAAAAGCAAGTTGTGTTTTTTTTTTCCTTGCGTGAAAAATAATGCTGAAGGAATTGTTTTGCAGTTGAAAATTAATGTAACCCATTATGTCCAGGAAATTTCTTCAATATATTACTTGCCAAGTCTTTGGTCCTTGCGAAGAAAATAATTTTAATTTATCTCATTTTTCACAACTGAGCCAATGATTGTTTAACCTAAAGTGCCATTGTGACTAAGTACAGAAATATCAGGGTTCTTGGTCATTTTATTGGAGCTTAGCTATTAAGTCCACTAGGTTAGCACTGAGAATCACAGGAATTGCCACTTCAGAAGGGGAAAAGTCCTAGAGAATGTAACAGAGGATGAAAACATTTCATTTGGCTTTTTTTTTTACACTCTTTAGAGCATTAAACAGAAAATTATATCTTTGCTATAAAACCCAGAAAGGTGGATAAAAACAAGCTATAGAAAGGTTATCATTTTCAATTAAATGTTATAAATATTCGGAGTTAATTTCTCACATGTTTATGTATTTGTTAGCCCTTATGAAAAACTATTATTATTGCTTTATTGTTATATCCTTGTCATGAAGGTCTTACAATGCTTAAGAGAAAATGTGGTCTTGATGTTAACTCTGGAGACTGAATTGTTGATTTAACGTACGTGGTTAGTATTTTCAAATTTCCCTTGAGGATTTAGATAAATGCTTTCTACTAAGTTATATGGCTGAAGTCCTACTGTAGGCACTCATGCTTGTGTTCAACTTTATGTGCTTTTAGCTGTTCTACTCAAATCAATAGCTCAGAGCTATAACTCAAGCCAATTGACAATTCTGACCTGCAATTTTTGTCAATACTCTGAAATTCACCTATGGAAATTTAGCTCTTCTGCCAAGGTAGTTATGAGAAATACTCAACCTTCCATCTGTTGTATTATGATAAAAATTCAAAAGCACACATTATAAGAATACCACTGTAGATTCCCAAAACAGAGGCAGATTCCCTTTGGAGTTACCTTTTGCCAAGTTAGCTAAAAGTTACATCACTTAAAGTAACAGAACTATATTATTTCTTTCCTGAAAAAAAGTTTTCATGATTTCTAAGTGACAAGAGACACATCTTTCTTATGGTTCTAGATGCACATTTAAAATTCAAACTGATAATAACAGGAAAAAACACAAGGACAGGATTGATATAGAAATGAAACATTTCCAAATAATCCAGTTTAATATTTTGGTTGATTCTAAAGGTGCTGAATAATCTAGTTTCATGAGTTGCACATTTTCTTGCAACTTAGCATGACAAAGATTTGGGAATGGTAGCTCGAAAATATTTGCAAGGATGTTTCTTACCCAATTCTATACATTAGGTGTAGAGGGTTTAAGGATGCAACTCTTTCCTGCCTTTGCAATCCACCCATATGACAAAGAAAGAAGCGACTAGTTAAAGACCCTTCCCAACATGTTGTTCAGCTATTGTGCAGTGTGAGAAAACCTAAAAAGAAGCCTGAGTACCATTGACACTAGATTTGATTTAACTAGTGTTGTAACAATGTTAAACTAGGATGTGAGCAGAAAAATATTTCAAGAAAGGGTAAAAAAGTAATCTTCAGTTTTGTAAAGGATTTTTAGTGTCTGGGAGATTTATTAGACTATGGTAGATCCACCTCAGAATCCTTTGCTGATCCTTTGCGAGGATTGAAACCTTGGACTTCAGGAGGGCTAACTTTGATTTCTTCAAGAAACTGCTTGGAGAAATCCCTTGGGAGAGGGCTCTAGAGGGTAAGGGGGCTCAAGAGAACTGGTTGATATTTAAGTTTCACTTCATCCAAGCTCAGGATTGCTGCATCCCTAAAAGCAAGAAATCAGGCAAGGAAAGAAGGAGACCTGCATGATTAGGCAGGGAGCTTCTGAAAAAGCTCAAGTGGTAGAAGGGAGTTTATGGTATGTGGAAGAAGGGACTGACCACTTGGGAAGAGTACAAGAATGCTGTCAGAGTACGCAGGGATGAAACGAGGAAAGCCAAGGCAGCCCTGGAATTAAATCTGGCAAGGGATGTCAAGGTCAACAGGAAGGGTTTCTTCAAGTAAGTCGGAGGCAAAAGGAAAACTAGGGACAATGTGGGCCTGCACCTGGAAAGGAATAACCACATGCATTGATACAGGTTAGGAGCTGACCTGCGAGAAAGCAGCTCTGTAGAAAGGGACCTGGGAGTCCTGGTGAACAACAGGATGACCATGAGCCAGCAATGTGCGCTGGTGGCCAAGAAGGCCAATGGCATCCTGGGGTGTATCAAGAAGAGTGTGGCCAGCAGGTCGAGGGAGGTCATCCTCCCCCTCTACTCTGCCCTGGGGAGGCCGCATCTGGAGTATTGTGTCCAGTTCTGGGCTCCCCGGTTCAAGAAGGACAGGGAACTGCTGGAGAGAGTCCAGCAAAGGACTACAAAGATGATTAGGGGACTGGAGCATCTTCTTATGAGGAAAGGCTCAGGGACTTGGGGCTTTTTAGTCTAGAAAAAAGAAGACTCAGGGGGGATCTTATCAACAATTATAAGTACTTAAGGGGAGGGTGCCAGGTAGATGAGAATAGTCTTTTTTCAGTTGTGCCCAGTGATAGGACAAGAGGTAATGGACACAAACTTGAACACAGGAAGTTCCATCTAAACACAGGGCCTAGTGTGGTGGAGTGTCCGACTTGAGACATTCAAAACCCACCTCAACAGCATCCTGTGCCACTGCTGTAGGTGTCCCTGCTGTGGCAGGGGGGTTGGACTAGATGATCTCCAGAGCTCCCTTCCAACCCTGACCATTCTGTGATTCTGTGACTCTGTGATCTGCAGGGTAGCACCAATGTGAAGGGGACTACCTAGATTTGCTCTGAACACTGCCTTGCCTAAAAGCCTCATGTATCATGTGGAGAAAAGGGAAAAAGGTCACAACTTTTTATTCCTTTTTATCATTAGCTGGAATTAACCTTTGTTGATATGAATCATAGAATCATAGAATCATAGAATGGTTTAGGTTGGAAGGGACCTTGAAGATCATCGAGTTCCAACCCCCCTGCCACAGGCAGGGATACCTCTCACTAGACCAGGTTGCCCAAGGCCACGTCCAGCCTGGCCTTGAACACCTCCAGGGATGGGGCTTCAACAACCTCTCTGGGCAACCTGTTCCTGTGCCTCACCACCCTTAAAGTGAAAAACTTCTTCCTAATGTTTAATCTAAACCTGCCCTCTTCCAGCTTAAAGCCGTTCCCCCTCGTCCTATCACTACATGCCCGTGTAAAAAGTCCTTCCCCAGCTCTCCTGTAGGCCCCCTTTAGGTACTGGAAGGCCGCAATAAGATCTCCCCGGAGCCTTCTCTTCTCCAGGCTGAACAGCCCCAACTCTCTCAGCCTCTCCTCATAGCAGAGGTGCTCCAGCACTCTGATCATCCTCGTGGCTCTCCTCTGGACGCGCTCCAGCAGGTCCATGTCCTCCTTATGTTGGGGACTCCACAGCTGGATGCAGTACTCCAGGTGGGGTCTCACGAGAGCGGAGTAGAGGGGCAGAATCACCTCCCTTGACCTGCTGGCCACACTTCTTTTCATGCAGCCCAGGATACGGTTGGCCTTCTGGGCTGTGATCGCACACTGCTTGCTCATGTCGAGCTTCTCATCAATCATCACCCCCAGGTCCTTCTCCTCAGGGCTGCTCTCCAGCCATTCTCCGCCGAGCCTGTATTTGTGCTTGGGATTGCCCCGACCCAGATGTAGGACCTTGCACTTGGCCTTGTTGAACTGCATCAAAAGAAAGCAATCAATAATAATTATAAAATAAATAAAACTTATCAAAATGAAGATATTTTAAAAATAGGGGGAAAGAAAAAGAAAAGAGCACATGCTCATGTTTTCTCCATGTCCTGCTGGAAATAAATAGGCAAATTTTTATAAATATATACACAAAATATGAGCAGAAGAAAGCAAGAAAATCCATGAGAGTGAGAAAGAGAGACAGAGAAAGCAAATATGCCTAAACATTTGATGCAGACTTTAAAGGCCAAAAAGGAATTTAACAGCCTTTCAGAACAAAGACTATGATGAAATTTGATCTTTAACCACACAAAATCTTAGGGGTGCCTTTCTACAATAAGAGAAAAAAAATGCAAATGACTTTAAGTCAGATGAAAATCTTTGATTATACAATGCATTAGTCAGATCCACACTTAGATTACAGCGATCAGTTCTGGTCATCACATTACAACATAAAATATTGAAACACTTGACAAGGTAAAGAGACAGGAGATGAGTTTGATCTTAGGCTGTGATTATATTGTATTAATGACTTCCTATCATATTACTGGTTTCTCTACCTTATTAGAGAAACACGGCTTCCTAATTGAGTAAGAAGGCAGCCAAAAGAAGCATAATTTTAGAAATTGTTATTATTATTGCCTTTTTAGCATTCCTTTTCATAAGCTGTATACTCCATCCTTATTTAAAGGAAAGGACATTAAAGTAGGCTGTATATTTCAATTGGGATAGTGTGATTCAGTGATCAATAAACCTAAACAAGAGCAGAGCATTACATATGCGAGACATTCTGTCAAAATATCTCACGCTGCATCCCAGGAAGAAGAAGCCCTACACAAACGAAATAGAAGGCAGTCTTTAAAAATGAAGGCAGTATGCCAAGAATATAATTTCATTCCCTGATAGAGTTATACTGAGTGACTTGGTTACTGAGGTCTAGTTAAATCAAACTGTGAAATGTGTAGTGGCTAAACTGTTCTTATGTGAGCCGCATTGTCATTCCTCTGAAATTCGCCTATCAAGAGAAAAGAAATGGATCATGGCGACAGCGTAAGGCATACCCTAAGTCAAAGGATGCTGAAAAAGTAAGTCTTCACTGCCATAAGGATTTTTTTACTGCTGATAGAATTTGTGTTACCCCATAAGAGAGCAAGCAAGTGGGCAGCATGGGACAGCCTTGTGTTAGCAGAGGGAGTTGCTCAACCCACCTTAGAGAACCTGCCCTGCCTTAAAGCTCCACATGCTGTGGTTCTTCTCAACATCGAAGCTCTGAGTAAGAAAAATCTTCTCAAGACTAAACCAGAAAACTAACATTTGGGGCCTTCAGACCCACTGCCCTTTCTGTGGACAATCTCCTGCTCCTTTTTAGCCTTTAACTTTGCAAGAAGATCCTTGTAGCACTAATACTCACATGCTCAGATGCGAATATGCTGGTCAGAGAAATAAATACGAACAAACAGATGAGCTTACTTATTTCTACTCTTTCTGTCATCAGAAAATTGGATTAATAGTTTTCTGGGAAGCTAATACTTGAGAAGTTTTAGGAAACTGTGAAATCAAATCTCAAATTTGGTCAAAGGAGATCTCACTAACGTTTCTTTTTTTTCCAGGAGAAGGGATAGAAACTGCTATTATAGTTAGAGAAGAATAATCAAGATCTGAAAATTATAGTGCTGCACTGAGCATTTTCATCACATATTAACCTCTTCTCATGACTATCTTACTTCCTTTATTTCCCCTTGTTTGAGGAAATATAGTTATTTTTCTTTGACATCAACGGTAAATTAGTGTCATATCATTTAAACAGAAACAAAGATTTTCTTCCACAATAAAACTTTTGCCATTTAACACACTCCCTCTTCATCTTGAGCTTGTTTATCAAAATATAATTTGTAGTACCATTGTTTAACTAAGATACAAAACCTTCGTGCTGAGAAACATAAAATACACAAAGGTTAATGTTAGTCTTATGGGCATCTGTCTTTGTTCAATAGGCAATGGAAAAGTCTATTGAAAAAGATGCTCCAGAGGGTGATTTGGAATGCTGTATGGGCTCTGAATTGTCCTGTAGAGAGACGTATCTCTCACCATCACTGTAGAAGAAGGCTGGGCATTAATCATATTAATCTGTGTGAATACCCTGTGTTGTCCACAAAACAGGGGGGGGGGGTGTGTGTGTGTGTCTGTGCAGAAATGGGAAGAAAAAGGGCAAGCAGGGGGAAAAATGATAACAAAAACCCACAAACAACAACAAAAAAACCCAGCACAACAAAACACAATCAAATGGCTAGACTCACCCTCCTCCCTATTCTTTATGTTCAAAGATACATAAAAAAGCACTTAACGGTTAGGAAATTCTCGACCAGAGATTACCTCTAGCTGATTTAGCTAGCTAAAGGTTAGCTTCTTGCAGCAGTGGGGAGACAGATTTCCTAGGACCACATGATGAAGTAGAGTACATACCAGCTAAAGTTTTTCTTTAGTCCTGAAGGACACTGCTCAGAGTGCAGTGACACCACAGAGACATGGTGAGCTGGTGAACCATGAATGGAAATCGGTCTAGCCTACAAGAGTGAGGGACTGATCCCTTATAACCAAAAGATTACCCCAGTCATGGAAATAGCAGTGCATAGGCACAGATTTACTAAGGGGCTAAAAGTGAGGTGGCCTTTTACATGGGGAACCCTCCATTTCGAGTGATGTGAAAAAGCTCATCCGTGTTGCAGCCCCACCAAACCTTAGTCTACTCACCATCAATGAAGTCAGGGCATTAGGCTCTTTGCTTATTCTAGCTACACTTAGTAGATTCCTTTATATTCCTTATTTTTTTAATGTTTTTAATTTTGGAGGTTATAGTCCTAGCTGTTGTCATTGTTCGTTTGGTTGGTTTTGTTTGTCCTTCATTCACTGAAGCACAGCGGAGTTTTGTAATAACAGCTGAAAAAGATTCTGTTTTGGAAATGTCATATTACATATACTATTTCTGAGGGTGTTACATTTTGAGATTTCTTTTCTGGGGAAAATCATAATTCATTGTCTTGCCAGGAAAAGATGAAAAAAATTCCCACAAAGGTAGAGAAACAACAGGCAGCAAGCAGTACGGTGGATGTTTAAAATCCTTTTCAAGTGTAATAATTCTTTCAGGTTTAATTTATAGTCACCTCTGTGTTTTGAATTATATAGGACTAGGCTGCAACAGCCAAATTTAAATTCACAGGAAAGTGTGTTTAAGGAGAAGAAGGAGTAACCCCTCCCTGCATTGCCCTACTTAGTGTTGCTGCACTTGCATATGGGATTGCAGCAGCTCCTCACCCAGTATTACACCCCGTGAGGAGTCGTCTTGGCTCCAGCCTTAACTTATTCATCGCCCAGAGCAGCTGTCCAAGCACAAAGCAGTAGCTAAGCTCTATGAGGTAACTTTCTGTCTCAGAGTGGTAGGCAATAGGAGATGACCATGCCCATCCAGCCTTCGGTGGTTTCTGTAGTTTGTTCCTAGGTAGTGTGGTGGCATGCTGCTCCTCAGAGTAGACAGTTAGAGGTCCCTAAAATTTTGAGCCAGCCCACAGCACATAGGTTCTGTGTCTATGAGTTTTCTCCTGTTGCTTTCCTCCTGCCAGGAGTCCCACTGCAGGCATTTGACTCATGCGTAGATGCTGCAAGGCACAACTGAAAAGAATACAATCCAATAAAACAACAAAACAAACCAAAGAATACAACAGTGGGTGAATAAATATTCCATGGAAATCGTGCCAAGGTTACATGTTTAACAGTTTTCTACTTTATTGTCAATCATTTGAATCTCTTAGAGTGAGGGCAGACATTTTTATAGCACTTTCTGCTTAGCTTTGGACATTTGAAGTGGCACAGCAGAAAGGAAGGCGAGTTTTTAGCTATAAATTGTGTTTTGCAATGCGAAAGCTGCATAATAATGAATGATATAAGTTTTTTTCAATTTCCATTTTTCTTCTTTACCCAAGAAAGGACCAAATCATTCTGAAAACACATTAGAAGTCAATGACAAAGTAATAGAAAATGCTGACATTTGGAAATATCTTTCTGAGAAAGTTCTCTAAGTGCTAGTTTTCAGAATCTATTCCAGCCATGTAGATAAACCTGGAGGCAAGGAGCACAGGTGATGTCCTTCATACTGATTGAAAAATCGAATCTCATTAACATGAAACGAGCAGTGGCTAAATATTTTTTTCATCACCAGAATACTTGTATTTTTTGAGATTGTTATTTAGTATTATTATTATTGATAATAACTATCAGTGATATCTTTACATTTATACAGTGCCTTTTCTCTCAGAAGGTCCCAGTGCCTGGGCACCAAAATCACTTCCCTAATCATGGGGATGCAGCCTTGGTTTTTATCTGTGACCTGTGATGCCGCACAGCAAACAAGGAGACAAATCCCATGAATACTAAAGCATTTTGTGCAATTGAATTTGGTTTTGTGAGCAAAATCTTCAGTTTCAAGCTTTGGTACAAAGAAACAGAATAGCATAGTCTAAGTTGGAGCATTTCAGAAACTTCATGATAGCAATGGTGTATCTTCCCCATTAAAAAGTTAAGCTTGTGTTTAAATATACATCTACCTGACTTAAGCTTTTCTATCAAAAAATAAGCTGTCTAGTCAAGTCCTCTCCTGTGTCCTCTCCATGTCTTGGGATTAGGGAAGACTCTTCAGGACATCCCTAGTCTCAGCCTGAGGTCAATACCTAAGAGACTTGGCTTGAAGAACCCTCTGCAGTCATTCTCCACTGAATGTACAAGAAGCCAAGCCAAGTGAATTATTCAAACACCCAGCTTTTAGAGGTATAAAATTAGTTGAACTGGGTCTTACCTTAGTCAACAATATAATGTTCAGAATCCCTGTTTATTGACTGCAAATCATATATAGGATACTTTATATGGATACACACACATATACACGTGTTTATATCACTTTATGTAGATATTTATAGCGATTATAAATGTATGTGCCTAAGGTATTTAGGAAAGTACTTAAGAAGAGTCCTTCACACAGATGATGAAATTTGGGAAACCTGAAACTTGTCCCAGATTTCCTATCTGGTGAAAAAATGTATGCAAATCAATAACTAATGGAAAAACAAAAAAAAGAGAGAAAAAGAAAAACAAACCAGCAAAACAAACAAACAAAAATCCTTCAAAACCATAACATGACAAGAAAAATATATATTTGCAATCATAGAT
Source organism: Pluvialis apricaria (assembly GCA_017639485.1). Lineage (NCBI taxonomy): Eukaryota > Metazoa > Chordata > Aves > Charadriiformes > Charadriidae > Pluvialis > Pluvialis apricaria. The sequence goes on along the minus strand of CM030044.1, from coordinate 8,305,524 downwards.
ATCCATTTGTTAGCTAGATATAATTGACTGAAGTATTAAACATAAACAGCTGAAGTGAATGTGTAACCTTTTCAGAACTTACATTTTATAATGAAGGCTCTTTCAGAGATTATTGTCTTCATCAGAGCTGTTGCTATTGCTCAAGGAAAAGTATGTGCTTTATGAAAGAAAAAATCCAAACACAATAAGCATCTTGAAGCTGACTGTTGTTTCCATTGAACTGTGAACTTGAGGTTGAATGTAAGTTTTACACCAACTTGACTGTAGTTGTCACACGAACTTCCCATTTTGTAGAAATATTAGAACATGGAGAAAGACGCTGAGAACACTTCGGTGCCTGAAGGAAGAGGGCAAGCTGAGTATAGTAGGTTTGCTCTGTTTGAAAAAAAAAAGAAAGAAAAGAAAGCATAAGCAGAGGTAAAAGTACTTATTTTTAAAAATAACATGCAAATTGAATACATTTTATTTCAAAAACAGGAAACTGAATCTTCTGGATTTTTTACTACAAAAAAAACCACTTCCAATGGAAATGTCCATCTTCCAGATTTATTTTTTGTATATAGATACACATAGACACACAAACACATATCTTTAACAGACAAGTAGCAAAAATAGAAGTAAACAACTCAGTTAACAATCATTAGTTAATGTTTTCTAAACACTGTATGGTTACTACAACGGGTCACTGGAAAATTCCTGTACAAGCAGTTCTTTAGTGGCTAAGAAAGCCTTTATTTTTAAAAAACTTCACTCACAGAAAGGGTGGGGGAAGGAATGGAAAATGGTAAGACTGAAGCCAGGGGCAGGATGGTAATTAGAGGTATATTTATGTAATAAACTGGCACAACACCCTGAGATAGCTTTTTTGAGGCTAACATAGATGGGCTGCCTGAATCTCTACTGCGAGCTCCCAGTAATCCCAGAACAGTAACAATTCAAAATATTTTTATAGTACACCTGCACTACTAATGTAAGCATATCCAGGATTGCTCTTTGGCAGTCATATGAACAGGAATGGAGCAATCATTGTGTGAAAGACTCCACAATGCTTCAAAGAAGGGTGTCATGCTGACTTGGGGGGGAATTCTTTGGAGGAAACCATCCCGTGAACATTAATTAAGTTCAAGTGTTTGTGCGTCTGGCACTGTTTAACTTACTACAGTAGACTTAGACTTTAGGACTGTTCTACTAATGCAGCAAAAATGGGAATGATTAGAGCTCTTGGTTAAATCGTGACCTGGACCAAATCACTTAGGAAAAATTTTTGACGTGAGACGTTGGTATGAGAAATAGTGATGGGACATGCTCAGATTGCAGGTGAAGCAATGGAGAGGGGACCACGTTCCAGACATTTCTCCTATTTTGAGCAGAATTCCTGACAGTAAGTTCAAATGAGTGTGATGAGGGCTTTGTAGAAGAAGAAGAAAAATGGAAAGTGGGAGCCTTGGGGCTTTTTTGATGTCCAAGATTGCTGAGAAATAGAAGGGCAAAGTGAGCAGGAAATTTAGGAAGTAAAGAAGGCCGGAAACTGATATGAGGAAGCTGGGTTTTGCCAGAACGGGACATTTACTGCTCAGCTTCATGTCATGATTTGAGGCATAGAAAGAGCTCCAAATTCACATTGCGATCTTTCTGAAATGTATTTTCTCTAAACAGAACCAAATTTTATGGCTTGTTGATGGACCAGCAGCTCCTTTCCGATCCGGCAACTATTCTGACAAACAAATTGCAACCAACCAGAAGGGGTAAGAAATAGGAAGAAGAAAGCACACTTCACAGGCAGCACTGAGAACAGGACATATTGTTCTGCTGATTGTTCCTTTAAGCATGGATAATCATGTACAATGATGTATTCACTTTAAGAGGATTCTCCATGTGGAAAATGTTCTTGAAAGATTTAAACGCCGTGAATGATCCAAAACTCATCATAGTGTCATGGGAACAGGGGCAACCTAGAAAGCAGCTATAAAGAAAGGGAAAGCAAGAGGGAGATAGTAAAGGAGAAGAGAGCTTTGCAATTTGATGCAGACACGATTAAGGATATTCTGACTTGGGCCAAACAGCCTTGACTGGTGGAGTGAAGGTTAAGCTGTCTTTTGGACAGAGGAAAGCGTCTTTCAGGATGTTCTCTTTGAGTGATTAAAAGTCTGGCTAAGCTGGGGTGGCCGCAAATATGAGAAGTGAAAACTGCCAGGAGGAAAACTAGCAAAATAATTCGTGCTATTTAGGAGAGGTCCTGAAGAGGAGATGCAAATGATTTCCAATGTGTATAGATCATAAAGCTCCCTGAAAGTGACAAGTACAGTTCAGTTAAATACTTTTTCTGTCCCTTTCTCCAACACTCTTCTCCCTCCTTTTTTTTTTTAATTCCCTCTTTTTTTCTTCCTTTTTTTTTTTTTTTTTTTTTCTCCTCATTTTCTTTTCTTTCCTTTTCTCTCTGAAATCAGGCCGGGCAGAGTCAGGCATGACAGCAGCAGTCCTACACAGAAGCCAGAGACAGTGAGGAGAGGAGCACTATGAAGTGAGTGCTTGAACTGCCTAAGCCAAGGATGCTCAACTGGCACTCAGGAGACAGTGCTTTTCAAGACCACCTATGCTTGAGGAGGTCATCACTTGTCTCAGGAAGATACGTTTCATATTCTTTGCAAAGGTTGTTTCTCCTCGGCTGGGCTGGGTTAGGAGGAATACCTTGCATCCTGTCTGAAAGCAAAAATCATCCTGTTATTTTTAAATCGGATCACTGGCCTTGGAAACTGTAGACCAATTGGTCTAGACTCAATAGTAAGCAAGGTTTTAGAGTATACTTTGAAAGAAAAAATATTAAAGACAGAAAGATAAGAAAGATAAAATAGATGGGTTTACCAAAGATAGACTGCCAAACTGACCTGATACCATTCCATGATAAGATAACTGATTTTCTAGACAAGTGAAATTTAATAGATCTAATCTGACTGGAGTTCAGGAAAACATTTAATATGGTCCATGCTAGAAATTATTACTGATGCTAGAGGGGATGGAGATTAGTTGAGGAGTTAGCTGAGGAGCTATAAATGTGTAAGGAGCTGGCTGGTGAATTATTAGGGAAGGGGAACAGTATTCTTGATCAGATAGGCTGGAACCACTGTTCCCTTTTCATTACTTGGAAACAGGAGTACATTATTTCAGACTGTTGATGACGCAAAGCTAGACACTTTGTCAACACAGAGTGGAATTGGGGTACTGCAGAAAAGAAGCAGGCTGAGGAATTAAGCAGTAGAACTAGAAAGAAATATATTAGGAATAGTACAGTGTCTTGTGCTGAGGCACAAATAATCTCATTTGTGCTGTGTGTTCTCGAACCGAGAATAACAGAAAAGGCAAGAAAGAGGAGTATATAAACTCTGTGTGTTAGCCAATCAGAAGTTGATGATGATGAACATGAGGTGTCAATAACAATAAAAATAACAATAATAATAATAGTTCTATTCAAAGGAAGCATGACTGCAATTTTACAAGTCAGTTGGTGACTTCAAGTAGTGTCCCCCATTCTGGTTTGAAAAACACGTTAGGAAAAATCAGTTTAGATTGGACTAGGACATTAATTTGGGAGTGAAGAATCTATTCTCTGAGAGGTGAGTAAAACAGATCATTTGGTTTCACCTGGGAAAATGAGGGTTGAATAAAGGTATACATTTTCTCTATAAATACATAGAGGTGAGAATATTTGGGCTGTTAGGGAGAAGGTATGCAAGCTAGAGCCAGTGTTGTTGCAAGAAAATGATCATATTAATTTGTTCATAAACAGTAAGGCTGAAGATCAACTTTCCAGAAAGAGAAACAAGATTCCCCAGCATGAACGGCTGCAGAGAGTCTATGATTATGAAACTGAAGTTTCCTACCTCAAACATAGGAGCAGCCCTGATAACGTGTGATAATAAATGATCTGTCCTTATCTGTAACTTACTTTGCTGGTACATTATACCTTCAATGTTTTGTAGCTAGTGGACCCTCACAGGAAAAAAGCTGGACAGTAGCACATTACCATGTCAGTATACGGTCAGTGTTTCTTCTGGAAGCTGTGTATATGGTCTTACAGACGAAAATTCACCCTGAGATGACTCATTGTAACCACCTGTCTTCACTCTCCTAGCACTGTTACCACACCTGCAGCCAGGTTCTGGAAATTAAATTTCTAATTGTTACATACTGCATATAAACAGCTGGAGTCCTTTCCTCTGCTCTACTCTGAAGCAATGAAATCACAAGAAAATTACATTGGGTTTGAATAATTGTTGCCAGTTAGCAGCAGAAAAACGTAAAATGGAAAAGCTGAGACACAAAACAGGTACGCTCAGATGCTGTAGAAGTAGTAGGGGACGGGAAAAAAAAAAAAAAAATTTCCCATCAAACTGAGAAAACAAAAAAAAAAGACAAATTAAGGTTTCTGTAATCTTTACCTTAGGGAATAATCTCAGTGCTAGTGATTTCAGACTATAAACTTTTGGAGGATAAGAAACTAGTAAAACACACCAGTTCATGTTTCTGTTTCTTTTCAGCCTTCCTGCCATGACTCCAGGAAAGTTGCTGAAGGTATGGTACAAAGTGAACCCATTGGACCCTCCAGCTTCAGCACTGGACTCTCTCTGATAAATCTCATGCTTCTTTCCAGCAGAGTGATTCATAAGCCAGGTGTCAGGTCTGCAGACTACCAGTGCAGGCACTTTACAAGTAGCAACTTGCAAAGACCACATGTTGAGCAGTCAGCAGAGCAGAGCTAGTCAACAGGCAAAACTAACTCCAGGAATGTATCTGAACTCTCTTCCCTCTCTAAGGTGAAAAACATCTGAATTAACACTTCACATAAGCAATCTGTCCAAGATTGGAAGACTGGGATACCTCCTGATAAAGATGGCTGATAGAGAACCCCATGCATCGATACGGTCTGTCTCCTACCACAAGATAAAAGGCCACAGCTAGTCAACACAAAGCACCACATAGACCAATAGAGACTTCTGCTAAATCCTGCTCAAAGGGTGTTGATGGATTAACTTTGCACTCTTAGGCCTTATACTGGATGAAATGTTGACTACAATTCTAACTTTAGGCCAGATCTGTGATCTTCTACAGGTGGGAAAGAATTATCCTCAAAATATAAATCTGTCACTTGTCTACTCCAAGTTGAAACAAATGGGTTATGTGCCCTCACCTGATCTACATCGAATTTGTAAATAAAAACTTGTAAAATAAAGAAGGAGTTACAAGCATTAAAGACAGTGGAAGCACTAAAGACAGTGGAAGCACCATCCTGAAAACAGATAATTTTTCGGAGGTGGCAATGACACAACTTTTGCATGCTTACCTTTTGGCTAATGAACACACACAGAGTACGGGATCCTTAGGCAAAAGGAAGTCTTAAGAGTAGCTGAGGGAACTGGAGTTGTTTAGTCTGGAGAAAAGGAGGCTGAGGGGAGACGTTATCGCTCTCTATGACTACCTGAAAGGAGGTTGTATTGAGGTGGGGATTGGTCTCTTCTCCCAAGTAACAGACGATAGGAGAAGAGGAAATAGCCTCAAGTTGCACCAGGGGAGGTTTAGGATGGATATTAGGAAAAATTTGTTCACTGAAAGGGTTGTCAAGCATTGGAACAGGCTGCCCAGGGAAGTGGTGGAGTGACCACCCTTGGAGGTATTTAAAAGATGGGTAGATGTGGTGCTTAAGGACATGGTTTGTGGTGGTTTTGGCAGTGTTAGATTAATGGTTGGACTCAATGATCTTCAAGGTCCCTTCCAACATAGACAATTCTATGATCCTGTGATTCTGTGAAATGTACATCATCCCCTCTGTGCAGAATTCCTTAAGCACCACATTATATGCTTAAGACAATTATAGGGTAGAGGATTTGGTCCACTCTCAGTGTAGTTAATAAAACATGGAGGCAGCAAAAAGACAATTCAGAGTGAGCTTAACTCTATGCTGCACTGTTTATAAAACCCCCAAATAATAAACCCCCAGATTCTAGAAATAAGCCAATGCTGGACAATTCTGAATTCCTTTCTTTATCTTGGGAACATAAATCTTGTTCTGATACTGGAAAATATTTCAGCCCTAGTCTCCTTGCACTTCAGCCCCTCACTCAGAAGAGTAGAAGAAGAAAAAACACCCTACTTCATAAAGATGTTGTGTAGAGAAGCATATAAATTATTGAGATGCGTTCTGATACAGAGAGGTCATATATGTATGTGTGTCTGCATCAGAGGTAGCTAGCTAGAATTGATTGCTACATGAATAAACATTTACAGCTTCAAACCCTGCAACAGTAATGTCCCCTCTCTCATCTCGCCTCTTGAGTTTCTAAATGGTCATGCCCTGCACGACTCTTTGCAGACTGTATATTGGAAAGGGCAAACTCTTGCTATTCTTCTGTGCTGTACACTAAGCCCTTTCTGCCCCCATTACTGTTTGATCTTTTACAAGGTTATCCTGCTATGAATTATAGGATGTAATTAAGGAAGATGGTTTTAATCCTTCTCTTTGTAAATGTACAATCTATTTATACAAGAACCAGCTACATGATATTGTGAATCTCGTGCAGTCTATAGCTGAGGGTGACCAAACCAATTTCTCTGAATAGAATAAGTCCTCCTTACCCTCACCCTTCAAACTTCAAACTGAACTTGATCTAAACATCCTTTTCTCCAACTTCGAAGAAAGCTTCATTCATTTTTAAATTTCATTTTCATGTGAAAATGCCATGAAACAGATTGTTCTCATGGTACTTTCAACTACGACTTGAAGTAGAAAGTACCAGAAATACCATGAAGGAACTCATTCCTGGACTGACCTCTAGGCAAGCTTGCCTGGAGAAACTCATGCATGAAATTCAGGTGAGATTTCTGGAAGAGCCTGCAAATGCAATGGTTCAATTTAAGGGGTAACTACAAATGTCTGGGCAAGACAACAATAAGAGGTTACACCAGAAAACATAAATCATTGGCCTTTTAAGCAAAGCATGACTGAGCTAGTCTAGTTTGAAAGACTTCAGATAGCGGCACCAGATGCACTGAGATTGCTGAGCAAGGGCATTCTGATGTGCTCCACACCATTCTGTCCCTGAGTGTCCACGCTGAAGGACATCTTGCAGAGTTTGTATAGTCAATCTAGTCCTGCCCTGTGCTGAGGTTTTATTCCATGGATACTAGGGCACCTGGGGGGATGACACATGCCCTAACCTTGTCCTGACGAGCAGTTAGTACACGGTCAAAGTGTGCACTGCAGCACAGCTGTTCCTTCATCCTCCAGTTTATATAGACATTGCAGTACCACTTTAACATAACTTTTAGCTTCTTACAGTAACATTTAGAAGCATCATCCTCATGCTAGGCATTATAAAACCATGGGAAGAAAGAACTGTCCCCCCAGAACTTCAATCTGACATGAGAAAAGGGTACTGCTAAAATGGAAGCAGAGCAGTGGGAAGCGGCTTTGTATCCTAGTCTTGGCATCTTGCCCAGACCATTCAACAGCTCTATTTGCACCTATTGTCTATGTTATTCTTTGCTACTTGCACTACCATGTAATGATGAGGTCTGGTAGTGCCCAGGCCTTCAGCAGCATGGCTCTTCAGCCAGGGCTGCGGTGACCCCATCTCTGATATAGACTGGAGTGCAGAGTGATTTGTAAAATGCACACACATTTCTATGCTACACATTCCCTCAGATCAAAGAATATTTGTCCACGGTCTCCAGAACCCTCTGACATCATGGGATGACAGACTGAATCTGAAGGTTTGTGCAGCTATAAACTGTTGTGCTCCTGCTCAAGCCATGATGGAGAGCATCTACGGACAGGGATGGGTTGACTAGGGACTAATATGCTACTGGTGAATGCTGAACATCTGCTGGAACAGGGAAGAGTGATGTAGTGACCTCTACATACCTAAATCCTATAGAAATTAACTCTGGGATAAGTCCAGAGAGACGCTATTGATTCTGACAGAATTATTCTGGATGCATAGCCATGTAACTGAAAGCACAAATTGGCCCGACATGTAATCAGCTTTGGGATGAAAGGCACTATTTAAATGGAAGATGCTATTATTATTATTATTTCCCTTCTAGGGCTAGTGAAGCCCATAGCTTTCATCTTCAAGCTGAAGGGGAGGGTGGAAAGAGAGTGATATTTTTTTTCCTTTAATGATAGAAAAAAAAATTAAACAAGATTTAAGGATGGCATTCAAAATAAATGTCAGTGGGAAAGTAAAAAAAAAAAAGTAAAGAAAAAGGAAAGAGAAAAAAAAAAGAAACAAGAAACCAAGCAAAACTGAAGTAGATGTGACCTCAAAGGAGCTGAAATTGAGTAAAGTTTACTACTGAAGTCAGGTTTCCCTTGGGGGGTAGGCTGCCATTTAAGCTATTTCTTCTCTTTTACTTGTACAGTATAATTCCCCTAATACAGTGCTATAGGTCAAAAAAGAGCTCTACGACAGCCGGGCTCCAATTTCCATTTACTAGCAAGAAAAACTTCCCCTTGTATAAAACAGCTTAGTATTATTTTGTGGAAGAATTGATTTCTAAATACTACCTTACAGAAGAAGAAGTTAACCTGTATTCTAGTAGTCTGAAGCAAAAGCTACTTCTTCAGTGCAGTAGCTCTTGACAGATTATTCTCCTGAGTCTGCTACTGACTCACTGTGTGCATTTTGTGCTTAAAAAAATGCTCTCAGTGTATCCAGTTAATTTTTAGAAGATTGTTACTTTTATTTTCTCTTTACCTTTTCTTGAATTACGTTCTCTCCTTCTCACCCCTGCCTTTACACACATACACAAAAAACATCTCTTCTGTTGAGACAAAAACCCACAGACTGACAACTGATTGCGCTGTGCTAGAGGCATAATTAAGCAGCTTTTAGACCCGACATTGATAATGAAAGAAAGGAGCAAACTGACACTAATCAAACAAACAAATAAACAAAAATACACTAGAAAACTCCATATATATGCTTTCTCTCAGCTGTGGTACTTGACAATGCTACTTGTAACAGCAGGTGATAAGGAAGCTTCAGACAGAAGAGTGATTTTTAAGTTGATGGTGCCCCTTTAAAGACACACAGGGAGACTATATACCCCACTGTGCTGGCATCAAGCTTCATTTTTCCTTGCCTTTCCTGCTCTGAAAACCAGCTTGCCGCTGCCACAGTGTAACCCCTGGCAGAGCCTCTGTTAGTGAAGGGAACTAGCTTCAGATTCTGATGCTGCTTGTATGGCTGAGAGGGTGTGATCTGTCAGTAGGGAGAAGAGACGGTTGAGCCAGGGACGGGTTTTGTGCTGTCTGGGGGTGCTGGAGGGTTTTTGATATGGAAGAAACAACCCTAAATTCCTTGCATGCCAGAAGGAGCTTGAGACCAAATTTATAAGGGTGTGTCTATAATCACCCTTTGCTGTCTTTCAGTACTTGTTGGAAAAGGAATATTTCTGAAATGTCCACACTCCACACATGAAATTATTCTGGCCTGTATCTATCTACCTGAAAGCTTAAGTGCATCTCATTTGTCTTCTTTTGGGTTGGCCCTTTTCTTCTTTTGCTGAGGTTTCCTTAAAAGGTTGGCATGGGTACGTTAAAACCAAGTGAGTCTATTTTTTATTTATTCAACAGCTAAAGAGCCAGGGTTTCGGCTTCTCAGACTCAGTTTTTTTCATTGCAGCTTTTTTTAGTGCTCTGCTTTTCCTACTGTCTATTGCTTTTTTGGTTAGGCAAACGTATTATTCTAACTGGAGGATCAGATATACTGCAATTTTGAACAGAGAACTACAAAAACACAATGTCTTGTGCTAAGGAGACAAGAAGGTGAGATGAGGACAAAAACAGTATTGCTTACCTTTCTTGCTGCCTCTCTTTGTAAAAATCACATGTTCTCACAGCATTTCAATATAGGCCCTGGGAAATCAGCAGAAATGAACCACTCTCAAGATCCCGTTTACCTGGAAACCAGTCAGATTTCTAAATCCTGACTGTCCTTGTTATCAGCTTGTTGGTCTGTGTAATGGAGGTGATATTATCAATGAACTCATGATCATCCCGAGCAGTCAGGAGGGGATGGGTCCACTAGCTGCCCAGAGCTGGTGGTGCAATAAGCATTCCCCTCCTTCAGTTTGAGCTAGGTGGGTCTGACTGCAGCCGGAATGCCCTGATAGCTGCCAGCTAATGACAGACCTGCTTGTGTACATTACCTTCTTCCTTGCAACTTTTCTATTTACCTTGGGAAAAGGGGAGAGCTGGAAGAAGGCTTAATTTGATGTTCTGTTTATAATTTACAAAGATATCACAGTAGTACCAATGCAACAAGTATGATTTTACATGTCACTGGGGATCAGATTTATAACTAACAAAGCCACTAGTACTGAGAGGTAAGGCACACACTAAACACTGGGTTAAGTCACCTTACTGAGACACAGAAAACATTTCTCATCCATCTGAGGTTTACACTAATTGAAATCACAAATACACATCTCCTTTTTTTATGCTGTCTTGATTATCAGTGAGGACTTGAAACAGTCAAATAGACAATTCAAACCCCTCTCTCCTGTACTATATGACTGGAATAAGTATCTTCAAGATGTACTGCCATTAGAAATTTCAAAGTAAAACAGAAGTTAAAAGCCTGCCCATGTTGAGATCATTCATTAGGAAAGTGTGTGCATGAGGGCTCCATAAGGCATCTGGGTAGAATTCAAGCCTATGGCCAAAGTTCAGGGCTTAGGTTTGTAGCATAGCTGATCTTACATCTGAAGTGCAGGCAAAAAACAACCTGAACACATAGTGATTCAATATATACTTGATTTCAGCAGAATCTGAGAACCTTTAAAAGTTTGCTGAGGTGATCACTGAACGATCTACAATTTTTTGCAAAGGAATCTTACAATAAGGCCAGCGTATCTTCTGAAATTTCTGATATTTCATTTTCTGACAGTGAGTTTTTTAAAATTTTTTTTCATAGAATCATAGAATCGTTACGGCTGGAAAAGACCTTTAAGATCATCAAGTCCAACTGTTATCTAGCTCTACCAGGCCCACTTCTAAACCGTGTCTCTGAGCACCATATCTAGAAGGCTTTTAAACACATCCAAGGATGGTGATTCAACCACTTCCCTGGGCAGCCTGTTCCAGTCTTTGATAACCCTTTCAGTGTAGAATTTTTTGTAGAATTTTGTAGAATTTTTTCCTAACCTCTAACCTAAACCTCCCCTGGCGCTTCCTCTTGTCCTATTGGTTTACTTGAGAAGAGACCAACACCCACCTCATTACAACCTCCTTTCAGGTAGTTGTAGAGAGTGATAATGTCTCCCCTCAGCCTCCTTTTCTCCAGACTGAACAACCCCAGTTCCCTCAGCCGCTCCTCATAAGACTTGTGCTCCAGACCCCTCACCAGCTTTGCTGCCCTTCTCTGGACACGCTCCAGCACCTCAATTTCTTTCCTGTAGTGCGGGGCCCAAAACTGAACACAGTACTCGAGGTGGGGCCTTTTCAGTGCTGAGTACAGGGAGACAGTCACTTCCCTGGTCCTGCTCACCACATGACTGCTGATACAGGCCAAGGTGCCTTTCCCCTTCTTGGCCACCTGGGCACACTGCTGGCTCATATTCAGCTGGCTGTTGACCAACATCCCTAGGTCGTTCACCACCGAGCAGCTTTCCAGCCACTCTGCCCCAAGCCGGTAGCACTGCATGGGGTCGTTGTGGCTCAAGTGCCGGACTCAGCACTTGGCCTTGTTGAAGCTCATACTATTGGCCTCAGCCCATTGATCCAGCCTGTCCAGGTCCTGCTGAAGAGTCCTCCTACCCTCAAGCAGATCAACACTCACACCTGAATTGGTGTCATCTGCAAACTTACTGAGGTTGTTCTCAGTCTCCTTGTCAAGATCATTAATAAAGATATTAAACAGGAGCGGCCCCAACACTGAACCCTGTGGAACACCACTTGTGACTGGCCACCAACTGGATATAACTCCAAACTCCCCACCACTCTCTAGGCCCAGCCATCCAGCCAGTGTTTGATCCAGCAGAGTGTGTGTTTTTCAGTATTTACTGTTTTGATCCAAGCTGGGAGTTAGCAGGCAAAACCTGTAAACAGTCATGACATTTTCTGTGAACCTCATAAATTTCTTATTTTGAGACTTAGGGCAAAAGTGCTTTTTGCTTCTTGGTTCTTTTCAAAGCTGACACCAATTGAGAATCATAGCTGGAGCACAGGGATCCAAAACATAAACCAGAAAGTGGTCCCTTCCACATTGCAAAGTTATACTCTGGGACTCAGTACTACAAAGTACTGTGGACACTGAAAGTTTTAATGACTTCAAAATGCAACAGGGAAAAATGCTGGAAAAAAATCTACTGAAGACTATGAAATATAGAGATTCCATATTTGACTGTACAGCTCCCAGAGCTGCAACTTGCTAAAGTCTGAGAAAGTATGTGGAAGAAGTATCAGTCACTACCTGACTTGTTATATTCTTTCTGAGGTATCCTTTATTGATCTCTGCCATGGACAGAACTTCAATCTGACCCAGTAAGCCAGTTCTCCTGCACCTGTATCATCAAGTGAAGAAAAAAAAAAAAAAAAAAAGAGAGAGAGAGAGAAAGACAAAGATTACTCCAAATGTGCTTACAGCCTGGGGTAGAAAATTAACCATATTCCAAAACCAAGGACCACCCCTCATTGCTCATGACTCATGCTAACAGACTGATGGGGTCAATACATCTACGCTGTTGAGAAATTTGTCTTTGTCACACAAGAAAGGACAAGAAGATCAGGACCTTCGATGTTTAGTAAGGTTCCCAAGCCTTTCAGGTGATCTGCTTCCATGTGGTGATTTATGGCTTCCCAATGTAACCAAGTGGAATTTTGGGGTTTTGATTAATTTCCCTTTTAGATTTTTGCCTTTCTTTGGTGATGAAACTCAGAACAAAACCTGTGAGCAGTTGAGAGGGAGAGGGTGAGGGAGCAAAGAAGGGAGAAGCCTCAGGCAGAACCGAGAAGAGTCAGTCTCATTCCTTTGGTTCCTCTGACCCCAATCCACCCAGCCTTAACAGTGTAGAGTTGTGTTTGAAAGGAAAACAGCAAACAGCTACTTCTTGGCTCCTGTTTGCATGAGCACAAAATATTCTATGTTGCTCTTTTAAAAAGACCTTGTTTTACACAGGATTTTAATACAAACGTCCAACAAGGTCAAAAATAGTGACCCTTTGAAATGAAAAGATTAACATTTTTATAGATAGGAGAGGAAAATAGGCAACTTGCAGTGGAGCATGAGAATTCTATCTTGTTTTTTCTTTTTTCTTTTTTTTTTCTTTACAACAAATAAGGTTTATGGATTGCAAAGAGGAGACTGTGCCATTAAAAAAATAAGTCTTTTACAGTATTTTCCAATTTAAAGCTGCATGCAAGTAGCACTCAGGATCATCCAAGAAAAGTCTGACTCACTAGTTTTTCAATTTAGTTTGTTAATAGCCTGCCTTTCATAAAAGCATCAAGCACAATAACAAAAAATACCTAAATCAATAGGATGATGCAGCAATGCCTCACAGAGATGATATTTTTGAAATAAATATATACCATTCAGCCTGGCCTGCTTGACATCAAATTTATATACTCAATAAGAAAGCATAATTAATGGTCCCAAACTGTATTTTCTTTCACCTATTTCACATCTCAAGAAGCCGAGGGTTTTGTCAAAAAGAGGGGGGGAGGAAGAAAGGAGAAAGTGTTCCATTCATAAATGAAATGAACCCATTAAAAATGACTCTCGCCCCAGCTCCCTACCAACGTCTCCTGGGGACTAGTGTGTATTTTATTAAGAAACAGAAGTATGGAACGTGCTTGCATTTCACAAGGTCTATAGCCAGGTGATTTATCTTCTCTCTTTTCCCCTGCCAACTCCCTGGGCGTTCACTAATTTTGAGGGAACAAAGGAGGCAAACTAGGAGCCCCAATTTTCTATTGATGTGGACACACCTGTACTAAGGTCCACCCTACCTATCTACCCCTCTGTTTACCATGTGCACCTATAATCAAATTTAATTAGCTACTTTAATTTTCAATGTTATCTGAAGAATTCTAAAAAATTAAGCAGGGTGCTCCTTGTGATTTAGAGAAGAAGGAAAAAGAGTTGGTTATGGGAGTGCTTTTTCAATCAAAGGCAGTTTGGTGCCTAATTGACTTGAAGGGCTTTTCAAATTTCCCTGTCCAGTGGGGAGGAAACTGAAGGGGGAAAGTGTATTGACATTTTGTGTCCTCAGGCAGCTCAACTAAGAGCCTCAGTTACTGTCAAGTCTTCCTTTTTAAACAAAGGGAAGACATCAGAGTTAAAGTCATTGACTGAATAGCAGAAGGGGTTAAAGTATTACTGCTTTTCAACTCTATACTTCATTTCCACCAGAGGATGACCCCACCTGGAGCAAAGTCAGACAATATGGTAAATTCCTGGCCACACCAAGAGCCACTGTGGGTTTCACAGGGGTGGCCACATGCCCATAGTGTTTCTTTAAGCCAAGCACGGAACTGTGAGTTGGAGGACAGAACAGCAGACTCATCCTCCCTTCTCCCTACTCCACTGTGGTGGCAGAAGAGTAGGGTTGATAGAGATAAAGGAGCAATGATAGGATTCATAAATCAACCCAGTGAGGTTTTCCCTTTCTGTCTGTAACTATTTTTTTGCTTGTGCCTAGAGTTATTTCTAATTTCTTTTTTTTAAAAACATATATATATGCTATACCTGGTTATTAATTCATAATTTAAATTCATATGAAGCTCTTTTAGGCCATAGGTTGACTCTTATCCTGTCCAGGCACAGACAAACTTTGTAGTGGAAACTTACCCCTGGGATAGGAACTGCACAACTAGTGTTCCCAAACAGGGGAAGCAATAGAGGGCTGTCTTAGGAAAAATTAGGTTGTTGTGAGATTATGAGGGATAATTCCACCAGCACCCTTTAAAAATTGCTCCTGGAAGGATCAAACAAAATGACCGTGGGATATTAACACACTGATCTAGAACTACCCAAACTCTTTTTTGGCCAGAGCACCAAAACCATCAGTTGTGAGGCCAGTACTAGGAAATAACCACAAGCATTCCTGATAGAAGATAATAATTCATTATATTATTTTGCCCTTCTAATCACAATCCTGATTCCTACTTCATATCTCACTGGAAGCATTTCTGGGTAGTGGATTTGACAAATTGATCCTCCTAGGTTTTAGATGGAAGCCTAAGATTTTAGTGCATATGTTATATACTGCTTTGTATCCCATATGCTCATATTTTTGCTCTGTGCTATCATTCTGTGCCACACATTTGTGACAGGTGGAAATCCAAGACAGCCTAAAGGATACTATACTCATGAAGCATCCAAGATATTCAACAGATAGCAACAGAAAACAGGAAATAAGAGGGACCTGAAGAAGCTAATGTGAAATGTAGCCACTTTTAGAGTAGTGAAAACTAACAGTTTGACAGCTAGAAGCTACCTAGCAGTTGATAATCATATTTTAATCTAAGTTGCTTTTTGCTATTTTCAAATTCCAACTAATCAAACACAATAAATGTATTATAATATATGTGTAAAAGTCTTATGTTGCATGTACAGTAAGAGTCTGCTTTAGTCAAGGAAAACTGAGGCACTGAAAAATTCACCAATCATTTGTGGAGAAATGGGTAAAATCAGCAGCTTAACTCCTAGTCCTTTCCATGAAGCATGGCACTGGTCTGCATCTTGTGGACAGATATCACAGCACAATAAGATAAATCTGAGTTCTGATTCACTTTTCATTCATCCTGAAAAACAAAGAAACAAGCAGAAAAGCCCAGTATTCCCAGAGGCTTGTGTCCAAGGAAAAATGAATCAATCAGAAAAAGAAAAGAAAGAAGGTCTTCAGGATTTAGTCCTATGTTTTATCACTGAGCCAGTGTTGATTTTTATTTTCTTTTCTTTTTCTTCTTCCTTTTCTGCAGCATTGTCCCAATATCTGGTTGATACCAAACATAGCAACTCATTCATTATCCTGAATATCTTCTGAGCCAAACTCCACCCATAAACAGGGCTGCACTGACTCATAAATCTCTGTGGCTGGATGCCTAAAAATGCATGTAGAATCCACCACTGGGTTTGGACATAATAAATAATGAAAAATGAGGCTTGGTAGTTGCCATATTTTGTAATGAATTGTAGCTAGGGAAAAGAGACAATGGGAACTATCCTGAAACTTGCAAGATTAGATAGACCTATTTACAAAAGGGCTTATTTATGGTGGAGTGAAACAGTCTTTGCAGAATTTTCCTTGTCACATAATGACTTAAAAACAAATATAGGAACTACTGTAAAAAAAAAAAAGAAAAAAAAAAAGGTTGATACACCTCTGTGTCTTCTACAGCAGGTAAATTAAATTAGAGTTTCCATAGTGGGTTAAACGTTTTCCTTTATCAGGAATAAAAATTTCCCATGGAACAATATTAGGTTTGATGAAATTTTGGCTTTCTAGAGTAAATATTTTTATCTCCATACAAACCAGTTTCAATCCCAGAATGGGAAGTTTAGGTTATACTGTTTCTTCAGATTTTATTTCTTTTACAGAACATATTAAAAATAGATTATGGGCACAGCATCACAAGTGAAATGAAACATCTCAATATCTCAACATAGAGAGTTTAGTTTAATTCATTTTTTTTATTGTTTTTGTCCCCAAAATCATCATCCTGCACGCCATTTTGTGATATTATGGCTTGAGTTCAGATCCAGCTCTGAACAATAATTATACAGCTAAATGAATAAGTCAGAATAACATAGTCTCTGTGGAATAGTGACTGCTAGTTTCAGCTAGCTTTACTAGTTATTTCCAGCGAAGGTTTAAAGCCACAATATAAGAGTTATTAAAATGCCATCAGTTACAGTCACTAAACCACAGTATCTGATGTACTGCTTTATTTTTCTATGGCATATCATTCATATTGTGCTGTGGCAAGTGTTGACTTTTTAATTGCGGTTGCAGTATGTCATCTAATTGGGCAATATTGCAGTAAGGAAGATGCTCTCCCTGAATCCAGCTGGCAGTTAATTTACACCCAACACAAAAACAGCTGAAGTCCATGTTCTTTCAAACATAGAAGAAATGGCAGAATGCTTTTATTTGAAAATTAAAATTCAAACTCCTTAATTTTTAAATAAAGGTTTAGGAGTTTGTTACTACCTTTAGGAAGAAATAAGGTGTTATGTTTCAGAAGTTAGTGTATGTGTCAAAATATGGATTTATACTTCTCATCTTTTATTGTAGATTAGCTATGCTACCTCAAACAGAAAATGTACCAAAAGTCAGTTTGGGTGTTGAAATCTGAGAAGACAGTACAGGGTACTTAAATTCAAGTCTACAGAATACTTAATTTCTAGTCACCTAATTCGGAAGACGTGAATAAAATCCATCTGAATTTTGAAATGCAAAGTTACAATGGCACCTGACAGATGACTAAACACTTGTAAAAAATCTCTATCCTACAAAAGATGAAGAAGTTTTGAAATCCCAGAGAGGTCAAGTTTGCAGGTTCTACATCTGTGTGATTTTAACTGGGCATAACAGCCTGAATCATTCACATTCTGGGCCTTGAGCAACAGAGGAGGACAATAATTATAGCACTCTGTCAAGAAGCAAAAGTGCCGGGTTCAAGTGTGCATCTTTCCTGTCCCATGAGAGGCCTCTAGTTAATCAGGGAAGGTTTGAGAGTGTTAATCAGAATTAACTGAAACATGAACTTGAAGGAAATAGTTTAAATACCTTTGTGAATGTCCTGGCTTATAAATTAGGTGGTCTTCAATCAGCTGTGCTTGCAAAAGAAACCAAGTTAACTCACTTGAGACAATGTAGAGGGATTTTCACCCAGACAGCAGTTCATGGGATTCAACACGTCGTTCTCTAGGCAAACCTAACTGTGATTTCACTGATCACCACACAATTCTGAGGAAATGATCTTGATAAGTATGTGATCTTGCCATATGTATGTAAGCTGTCCATGAAGCTCTCTTGTCTGAGCATGATAGACTAGTTTGGAAGAGACCTTCAGAGATCATCTAGTCCAACTTCCTGTTCAAAGCAGATCCAACTGGATCAGGTTGCTCAAGGCATATATAAATAAGTACTGAATATCTTGAAGGACTGATATCCTACAGTGACCCTGATTCAGTGTTTGACCACTCTCATGATAACAATTTGCTTCCTTATATCTAATTAGAGTTTCATGTGTTACAGCTTGCACTAGTTGCTTTCTGTTTTGTACCTCCAAGGGCAACCATAAGACCTCCCTGAGCCTTCTTTTCTACAGGTTGACCAGACCAATGTCATACATGGTGTGCTGCAGTCTCCTGACCCTCTTGGAGCTGCTCTGCTGGACTCATTCTTCTATGTCAGTGTCTTTCTTGTATGGTAGAGCCGTACTCATGTTTCTCATGTGCCAAATGTAGGGGAATAATCACCTCCCAAGGACTCCAAGCTTTACTATTGCTATTGCTATTGAAACCCAGTATGCAGTCAATTTAATCTGTACAAGGGCACAATACCATCCCATGTTCAACTTTTTGCCCAGCAGAACCCTCAGTTTCTGCAAAGCTGCTTTTTATCTAGTCCACACCCAACCTGTACTGTTCCATGTGGTTATTTAATCTCAGATATGATGACAAGTGAGGCAATGTAATGGCCTCCCCAACAAAAGGCACAGTCCCACAATACCCAACCAGGGAGAGCAGAGAGGAACCAGGAGGGTAACGAGGCTGAAGTGACCATCCAGTGGTCACGGAAAAGGTTTCTAGTGGTGACACAAATCCAACGTGAATAAGCAAAACAGGGCTAGGATCAGATATGGAGACAGTGACCTGGGTCAAAACCGTGTCCTGTGACTGCCGTGAATTCTGTCTGTCATCAAGCTGGGAAGTCAAGTTTGTAGGTCAGCATCCAGGCAAGGATTAATGAGGTACACAACCAAGCATGGGCATGGCTGCAACACAGAGCAGCCTAGCTCCGACAACTCAGACCAATGCCGAGAACCTTGTATTAAAAACAGCTCCCAAGACCAGAGACCCCACGCCGATGCTTCACCCAACTCTTTTTTCACAACAGTCTGAACCGAAACCAGGCATCTGAGCTATCTGAGGGAGCTGGCTTTAAGCTCAGACAGCCAGAATAAAAGGAGAAGGGAGCGCACTCAGGGCACTGACACTGGTGAGCATAATGATCTGTGAGGCAGCATACTTGGTGTAAGTGCAAATAATTGCCAAGAGACCTCATTGAAACTCCCAAGTTTGTGTCTGATGTCTGTTTTCCAGAAAACAATTTTGAATCCTTGGAGTTCTTTGGGTGAGTTTATCTGTGAAATACACCTTTTGCAATTTCTTTAATGTTTGTTAAATATCTTACCTACTGGCTATGCTTCAGGGATGTTTTAATTAGTAAGACAGGTTTTTGCTGCAGTTTTCTTTTTGCCGGTGTCTACAGACATTTTAACACTAACAAATTACAAGGAAATATCCTGAATTTAGATAAAACTCCCAAATCTGTAGACTTCTTCTCCACTTCACCCTTTAATTCCAAAGTACAGTTTGGAAAGTTGAATTAAAGTTTTTCATCACTTAATTGTCTGTCTGTCTAATATGTCATGGTGACAAATGCAGAACATCCTGGGAGCCAAGCAATTTGCATGATGCAGTGGGATATGAATGATAAGGAACTGTCTGCAGTAGTGTTCAGTGCAGCTGGAAGTCCAAACATTAGTGGCTAAACAGAATACATAGTCTCAAAGAAGAATTTGTAGCACTGACGATGAGAATACAGGGTTACAGAATAACCCCAAATTTGAACTAGTTGGAAGGTTCTATTGTTCATAGTGTGATACAGAATCCTTTCTAAGCTGAAGCTATTTTAATGTGAATCCTTAAGCCCTGCTATAATCACATAACAAGACTAATTCAAAATAACAATCAACCTAATCTGGTGTTTAGTACAATCAACTTAGAGATTAAGGGTCCAATTTATAAATCACTTGCATATACCACCTACTTCTAGAATCCCTGAAAATTGCATGCATACTACTGCCAATTCACAAAGAAGCTCTTTAAATCTGTGGGTCTCCAAATCAATGTCTTCCTGTGCTATGGGGAACTTTCAGCTCAGTGGCTCACTTTGTTTATCCAGGCAGTTGAGACAATACACAGAAATATCAGAAACAGAGATGATAAGGAGAAGAAAATATGTGGAAAGTAAGGGAAACGTTTCACTATCATTACAGAAGCTATAGAAATTTATTTTTTTTTTTCTTCTTATTCCATTGATAAGACCCCAGAACCGATTGGTGCAATTCCCAGAAGGGAGAAGAACAGAAAAATAATATCAATAAATGACTCACAAAAATGAATCTCCCAGCTCCCATGACATAACAAAAGTCTTGAGAATTGCTGGAAATCTTTTGTGTGTTGCAACTGTGAAATTCAGCTGAAAAAAATTCAATAGAAGACATTTCAGTTCTGAGTTCTTCCAAGAACTCTAAAACTCTTCTCCACAGCTTTCGTAAAACCAGTAGAGATGAGTCACATAAAGTGATCTTAGCAATGTAAAAGTTAGTATAGTAAGTATACCATATCAACAATAGGAAGAACAAAGTTGGTTTTGGACATGTGTGTATTTTTACACTCACAGTTCTTGTATTTGGTGCAATGAGCACCAGAAACAATGTATCAAGAAAGAATAACAACAAAAGAAGGGATTTATTAATGTCAAAGATTCTTATCCTAGATTCTTTTAAGTGTTTTCCTCTATTTTTTCTTTTTTCTTTTTCTTTTTTTTTTTTTTGTCTTTTTAAGTCAAATTCAAGCTCTAGTTCTGGTCTCAAAACTTCTGGTGAAAAGCTGACTCTTAACACAAACTTTGAAGCCATGCCTAATGACCCGTAGCATCATATGTTCAGGTCCAGGCTTCATCTTAAGCCTGTCATTGCCAGCTCCCATTTCTCAGTTCCTGTATTATAACTAAAATCTACACTGCCTCGAAATGGCAGCAGAAGCAGAGAAGCAGCTGGGACCTTTGTTTTTGCATTTTTTGTGTGTGAGGGTGTTGGGACCTACTTTACCTTTAGCAGAGCTGAAAGGGCCAGCAGTCTCTAATGAGCCCTGATGCATTAAAAATATTTCAAAAAGAACACCATTTAATACAATTTAAGTACCTAATCTGAATGAAGACTCTATTGAATCACAGAATCATAGAATCGTAGAATACTTGTTGGAAGAGACCTCAAGGATGGACCTCAAGGTCCAACCTTTCTTGTCGAAAGAACGGTCTAGACAGGGTGGCCCAGCACCCCATCCAGACAAACCTTGTCAATGCTGGGGAACCCACCCCTCCCCCTCTTGCAATGGCTTATTGTTCTCATTGTGAAAAAAATTATTGGTTTAGTCCTGCACAACTACAGCCCCAAAATGCATTAACTATTACAAAACATCACAACAAAAGAAAGGGAAGATTACTGTGAAATGTCTTTCATCAGTGGTCAACTCTGTCTTCCCCCACTGCCCCTGACCTTCAGTAGATGCCCTCCTGCAAGCGGGCATTTCCAGCCACAGTCCAACCATTATTCTTTTCAGTGAGATGTGGAGTTAGTTACTAGCTTGATATGTTGTGTTATTATCGCTCACTGTTTCCTAAAATGTCTGAATCTTTTCAAGCTCTCCTCCATTCTGCAGACATACACTTGAGTGCTTTCCACAAGTAAATATTGTTTAGCCCTAAAACAAAATGTCCTACCTATATACATTTTGCATAAGTGTATGTTGATAAATAAGCTAGCAAGTGTATGCATTACACATAAGGTATTTTTTAAAGAGGATCCGGATTTTATAGACTGTAAAATATGGATATTGCTCTATTTATCTTACTGTAGCTTCATGGAAAGGTGACGGTAGGGATTAGAATGCTGTGCTTCATATATATGCTGGAGCACACTTTTACCTTCCTTCACACAGGGCAACCCAATAACCCACCTAAAAGAGGGGTAAGAGGGAGGAAACCGTAAATGTAAAAAATAGGTAAATCATACAGAACAGTGTAAAACAGCTAACAACTGACTAGTAACTTTAAATTCAACTCAATGCAACAGATGTTTCCTCCACCCTGATTAGGCATCTTATGAAACGTGAGGTTATACAAGACCTGCCATTTAGTGTGTGTTTCTAGTTTAGTCATACAGATTTCATTTCTAGAGCTTGCAGGAAACTCAAAGTCTTGAATGTATTTCTCTTCATAATATGGCTGTGAAGAAGCACTGACAGCCCAGTTCACAGACGGAGCTGGTAGTGTATGCAGATATGAAGGGGTTTGTAAAGATCTCACAAGAAATCCAAATAAGGGGAAACACTTTCTACAGGGCAGGACAAAGGAAGACTTGAAAAATTATTTCTTTTTTAAGATGCAAGTTTTTTATCTATCCTTGTTAAAAATTGAAGTCTTTAACGTAACCTAGTTGTGCTTGAGTTAGGAAATGCAAATCCTCATCACTGCTGAGAGCTCACTGAGATAAAGTCTGGCCAACTTGAAGAGTCAACAGAGCAAACTGAATCTGTCTGTCTGTACACCTCTAAAGCCTGAAGCCATATCTAGTGCAGTAACTGCTGTATCATCATCCCTTTCTGGTTTTAAACCATCCACCACAACTGTATCCTAGCCTGATGTAAATCTCTGAAGTACCCATAATTATCAATGATGATAATAACACAAATGGATAGAGATACCTTTCGGTTTTATCATCTGACAACAATACAACTTTTTGGGTCGCTTTCATCTCATCCAACTTCAGTTATCTTCACTAAGACCTACTTGATCCCAGAGATAAAATATATTTTTAAGGAATAAATTATTTGACCCATTTTATATATAGATTCTGAGATAAATGAATTGCACACTAGTACTAATTTTTCTAGTGACAATTAGTGAAGGTGGAGTTTTAATAGGAACTTCTGCAACTTCCACATTTAGTAAGCTGAATCCCATCCACCAAAATAAGGCAGTTTCATCTTCCTCAACTACATGCGGTCTCAGTGTGAGCACCTGATCATGTTACTAATTCAGCTGTGAGATTTTTCTCTAATTAACAGGCCTCATTCTATCTTGCTGAAACGGGAATGTGATATTCTCCAGTGGGAGCTATGCTGCTGCACCTCCAAGTGCCAGGCAGATCTCATGCAAGCACATAAGCACATCAACTGTTTTCTTAGTTGGTAGTGAGTGGCATGGATTTTGTGGACAGAAGAACCCCATACAGTTGAATTACAAAATTATGATAGATATAAGGCAGGCTACTAACAAATTCCTCCTATATGATGGCAGTATCTGGTAGAATATATATATTTTTTAAAATTTATTTTCTTTTTTCTCTTCCCCCCTTCAGTGTCTTCTGAGTCACTCTTATGTTCCCTTTTGTTTAAAATGTGTGACAGGTGATAGGAAACCTGAGTGATGGCAGCTTTTGCTGCTGCTCAGAACCATTGCTTGATTTTGTTGAAGGATCTTCATCAAAGGAGTTAGAAGTCAGCCCATCCCAGATTTGACCAGACCGTGCCTTTATTATTTAAATAAAGTAATTATGATCAATAGCCATCAGCAAGATTCCCATCACCCTGAGGACTGTATATTCACAAAAAAGAAATATGTCTCCCTGTCTCAAAGAGTTTGTAAGATATTACAGACAGCAGACAGGAAAGCAAAGTGTAAGAAAATGATGAGAGAATAGCAATTTCCATAATAGGCAATATACTTGCAGCCCTTGGGCAGTGTGACTATTGTCATGCTTGGTTATTTATTTATTGGTCTTGAAACCAAGGAAGAAGAATAAAGGAGGATTTGAAAGAGGATAGGGAGACAAACTTATTTAAAAGAAGTCCCCAACAGCAGTGAACGCCATATCAGAAGGTCATAATATCTTTTATGGTGAAAGATTGCTGAGCCAGTGGTCCCAACTGCTACCCAAATTTGGCAACCTGTTTTTTGAGGTGGATACTTAGCCAGTAAAAATGGCCCAGAACTAAGAGAACTCTGGCCGTAGTCCTTCTCTGAAATACCAGGAGTGGATGCAATCTATCAGTAATGTGAATGCATGTATAGCTGAATCATTGCAATGTATTGATGAAGTGATACAATGTTTTGGTGAAGTGAAACATGGTCCAGTTTTCCCACAAACCCAGCCAGAAACAAGTGTAGAGATGTATGTATTTTCCATCTGTCAAGGGGCCATACATGTATTCCTGTGGGCTTGTCTATGTTCCATTTGTTTGCCCATGATCCGTCCTAACTCAGCATTCTATCTGATTCAGTCACTTGGTCATAATGGCAGGCAGCAGTTCCCCTACCTCTCCTGCCCTAACCCTTTCTTAAAACATAATATTTTTCATTTCCTTCCCAAAACTCATGATGTGTTTCCCTGAATTGCTAGACCTCATGAAGTTTCACAAACAGATAAGCCATTGACAAAGACTAGAGGTAGGCAGGACATGGCAAAAATGTGTAAATAAAAAGTAATGGAGAAGAGTGGAATGAGAAACAGGTAACAGGTATAGGAAGGTGATGGTCTTTAAAAGTGCAAAACGCTGCGCTCCAGCACCACACTGTCTGGACCTGTCCTTGGACACACTGATAGGGAACCCTGGTCTGTAAGGATCCAGTCATGCCATTTTTGACTCCAATTATATATATCATATAGTAGAGCTGTAACTCAGGTAATCTGTTTCTGACATATTCTTTGTCTCTAGGGCTTTAAAATAGGTTCAGACTTTGGCCCCATTTCATGTTAGGCGTTCGTCAAGTCCAGTTGAATTTAGAATTGTGTTACCTAACTTTAGTCACCCATGTGTGGGGCGTGTTCTCTAAACTAGTCATCTAGTCATCTTCTGCAGACATGAGAGAAAATGCATGTCCATGGCAGATTAACCGTGATTTATACAGATGTCTAAAATAGATGGGAACCACTCTCTGGAAGTGCCATGTGTTTCCAGTGACTAGAAGAAACCCACACAAAGAGTTTAGGTTATATTCCTAACTTTAAACTTTAAACATCACACGTGTCTTAGCAAGCACCTAAAGGTCATTCTTGCACTCTATATGCAATACAGAGACTGGCTGTGATTAAGAAACAGCAATCGCCCAAAACAGTGTAAAAGGTGAATCTTTCCCCTCTCTGTTGTGTTCCTTTCTGAGTACCAATTGTCCAACCAACCTTGACTCATACAGGTACTGTTTTTTCACATTCCCGCACCTCTCCCAGCTGCAATCTTAACAGCAGCAGATCTCTTGAGTGTTGCTTCTGTCTCCTGACTCTTGCCCCTTGCTGTGCAATGTTGCAAAGGTGGAGCTGACCCTAAGCACAAGAATAGAAAATGCAATTGTGCTTGTGTATGTGTGTGCATTACTATTCCTCCAAGGATTGCAACGCTTTAATATTTTTGGATTAACTCATGATCAAACATTGATGAATCATGGTATTTTACTGAAAAGCACAATCCTTAAGTCAACCACCTAATCTAAGAGAAGAAATTAAACTCTAAACCAACATAAACACATTACAAGTCATTAGTGTAATTAAAAAGGAATGTATAATTAAAACATTTGTGTATTTTAGCTCAAATTCATCTGCGGTCGGAAATTTTAATGAACTGTTCATCAAAGAAATCTCTGGAGTCTGAGGATAAGTTTAGCATAACAAGAAATTGAATGTTTTCTTCTCTTCGGCATAGGAAGCTCTGTTCCCACTGGCTTCAAAAACCAAGCTGTCATTGGCTCAAGCAAACTAATAATGATTCTAAATGGTTATGATCGCTTCAATGTTTTAAACTGATGTTATCTTTTTTATCCCCTAAGAATCATGTTTTTCATAATTACTTCTCTTTTGTCCTTTCCTTAAGACAAATGATTTTGTAATTAGTGATGAAGGAACCAGTGATCACTCCAAGACATCTGTCAAGTTGTCATGAAGTATCTGTCCCTGTAGCTATATTTAAACTTTCTGTTTAATAGCCTCTTGCTTTATTTCACCATTACATCTCTGTGGTACCATAAGCAGGATACCCTAATGATCAAGTTCTATAAAACACAGAGCAATTAGATTGTAAGACATATTGCTCCCATGAAAGTCCTTCCTTCTCACAACGTAGCTTCCTCTCTTCCCTTTCCTTTACCATCCCCCAGCCTCACACATTCACTTGCAGCATTCATTAGCTGTTATTAGACAAGACAACTGTGTCAACAGCTAGTCTAATGTTTGGACATATTTCTGTCTTTGAAAACTTCTTTCATGCATCTTTTGCATATGCTTGGTGGTCTGAAGAACAGCCTCATGAGTAAAATATCATAACTAATCTAATCAATGTGATTAGAGTTTAGAAGATCTACATTACCCTCCTAGGTCTACTTGGTTTTGGTTGTTTTTTTTTTTTCAGAGTGACCTTAAAACTGCTAGTGATACTGTATTTTATTTCCTACCCATCACCAGGGCAGAGATGGTCCCATTTTGAGTGCGTCAAGGCTCATGGGAACCCATTCTTGGCAGGATTCTCCAAGGACTGAAGAACTATACAGAGAGATTCATAATGTTACTGTAATGCACATCAAGGCAAAGCAAGGATATTATTGTGTATTGTAATATTTATTTCACCCTGGGGTATATTTTCAAGTCCTGTATCCCTTATCATAAATCAGCTTGTTTTCCTCTTCCCCATTTTTAGACTCCAGTGTATTGCTCTTTGTCTTAAGAATGGTACCTTTCCAGAAATTATTCTCTAATGAGGCAGGAGAAAAATGCCTTTGAATATACCCAAATAAAACAGAGAGAAATATATTTTAAAATGAAAAAAGCCCACAATAGTGTGTATACATAGTGACACCAATCACTGTCATACTAGATAGATAGATAGCTGGATACATAAATCAATTGATCACTCAGAAAATAAAACATTCTATGTATATAGGCATTTCTATGCCATGATGATAACAGAGATACGAAATTGTAGACATATCTGTTTTGCATACTGTTCATCCAAAATGAACTGAATTTTCCATGCACATCTTTTATCCTCTCTGTTGCTCTCTGGATCTCTGAATACCAACCTAGAAAGTATATTATTTTACAGTTCTTTGTTGTATACATTCAGAGTTATGTTTTTTAGTGCCTCTTGGTGCTTCATCCATTCAGAATGTGATATTAACGGAAGTAAGGAAGAAGAAAGTCTGAATGATTCAACCAACTAGTAAGACTACATGGATCCTTTTACATCTAAATAGCTGATTCGAAGTGAGGTGAGATGAACAGGTATAGAGATATTTTGCTGTCGGATATTGTAACCTGGTCAGTGAAAGTGGCTACACCTATTAGTGCAAGACTACTTGGGTCAGGGGATGAGATAGAGGAGGAAGATACATTTACCATATTTGTTTACCAATTAACAAGATTGTGTATGAAATGAAAATGACCAGCAATCCTGGTTGCCTTGGTCCACCACAATTCGTCTCCTCTATGCATGCATTATTAGGTGAAATTCTCTGGCTTGTTTCATGCAGCAGATCAGGCAAGCTGAATGTAATGGTTACTCCAGGCTTTAAATCTACAGAGGAGTTTCAAAGTCACAAATGGAAATGAGACACTCAACCCCCATTGACAGTCAAAGAGAACAGGACACCTCTCTCCCCTTTGTGTTTTTGAAAATCTCCTGCTATAATCTATGAAGTTTTGTCTATCACCAGCTAAATTTCCATAACCTTCAGCTACAAAATGCACAGATCCTCTGGGTGAATGCACTGCGTAAGCAATTTTTTCAACTTTATTTTCAAGCTCCCATGATGGATCCATTAGTTACTTCCTGATGCTTGGTTTATTTACACAGAGATCAAACACAGGCTTTATTGCAAAAAGAGAAAAGGGATGGGAGGAGGGAGGGAGAGAAGCCAGAGATAATCGAGACAAAAGCACCGTGATGAAAGACCCAAGCTCTTTGGAAACATGAGCTCTAATTTAGCCTTAACACATCCTTTTGTCTTACCTAGGAAGGCATATATACATACATACACACGCACATATGCACACTTATACACATATACAAAATGATACTTATTAAAGTATTTTATACTACTGATGTAATCAGTCACACAGCAAAAACTGTCAAAGTCAATATTTTCAAGATTCTCCAGGGAATTCAGGCTGTGTGAGAGATGTATGTTTTTCATTAGGGTTTACACCAGCATTTGGTGTAATTAATCCTAATGTTTCAATCTTCACATAATAGGCTTATTCAGAAGAATAAAGTATTGCGGAGAAATGGAAAGAAAATCCCCAGTAGAAGCCGGTGTTCATTATACATGAAGGAAGGTTGTATGATTCTTTTTATAGTCATAGGTTTTACTTTCTTTTTCATAGTTTTATTCCTAAAATTTTAATTTCTAAGAAAGATACAAAGGAGACAAAAGCCTTACTGTGCTAGGGTTTGTACAGAAACAAAGTCTGAGACACTCCCCATCCAAGGAAACTGCTGTACATATAGACAAATGGGGCAGTAACAAACAGAGATGGTTGGGTCAACAACGAGGCCACCATCGAGAAAGAGTTAAAAAAGGAAACTGGGACATACTCTGTCTTTCAGAAGTTGTCTGCACTTTAGTCTCCACAGCTGCTATAGACATGGCAGCTTTAAGCCTATTTGCTGAAGTGATGTAGTTTTGCAGCTGAGGTGGTGAGGAGACCACATGAATCATAAAACCTTCTGGGATGCAAGCATATCCTTGAGAGACTAATGTGAGCCATAGGCTGCTTAGCCTGTGTTGCTATCCATACCTGAGCTAGCTGGATTGAAGATAACCCAGTTATACCTTTTTAGAAATAACTTCTCTTCAGACTGAAGGGTTGTTTTAGTCTATCAGCCTTACAGGACATTTCGTCTCCAGCAGCACAACCCTGCTGAAAAGCTAAACTGTGCAAAATCCTGAAATTTTTGAATCTGACATCAAGTTTGTAACTGCTGATACCTCCGAACATTCATAGTGATGGAAACAAAAAATCAGTCACCTGATTAAAATACTGTTACCTGTAAGATAAAGAAGGCATGACTTCAAGGACAGTCACAAAACATTTCCCTTCATTTCTGCAAACTTTTCCACTGACCAGAGGCCTCCGTTGCCTTTTCTTCAGTTTTTCATTCAAAGGAAGAAGAGGGAGGTTTCCTGGTTGTCTACACACCCATTCTAATCTGAATAAGGATGTATGTGTTTGCTGCTCCTTATATCAAGCAGGATGTATTTCTAAGTACAGATGTGGTAAGGGAAAATAAAACATGGATAAGAAAAAATTAACAAGACAACATTTCACCTTTTTTCAAACTTCAGTGTCAACAGCAGGATTTAAAAAGTTTAATTCAACATGGATTTAAACATAGAAAAGCTGAAGGTTTATGCCAGAGATCTATTTCTTTATTTATTTATTTGAATAATCAACTTCAGCAAGATCCAAAGATGTATTTTTTCACAAACTCCACATTTTTAGTGAAAAAAAAAAAGAAATAAAAAGACAACTATTTTTCTGTTGATGGCTTTTAAGCGAAGAAATATTTTCTCTGTTGAACTTATCTTACAAGGTAATAGCAAAAAATGAAACATAAGAATAAAAATATTTTTTGTTGTTGGAATTGTGGATCATCTTGTCGGATCAAAACCTTTCCTTTCAGCTTAAAGAAAAAAAAAGAAAAAAGAGGAAAAAAAAACCAAAAACAAAAAGAAGAAAGAACCTTGTTGGTTTCTTAGCTTTTGTGTTAATTAGGGTCACTTTCATCATCTTTACAAACAGTGTTTTTTGTTTTTATGTTTTTGTTTTATCTTTTTTTCTTTTCTTCCTATTCTCTTATATGAAAGAGACTGTAGTAATGCTTCAACCAATCCCCAAAGGTCTTTACAGATAATTTCCAGTTGCATTACTGATTTATTTTTGCCTTGACCAGATGGCTCCAAGTTCATGTGACTGTAAGGGAGTGCTTTTGATTACCCTATTTATCTCTCCCAGTGCTCAATTTAAGGGTCAAACCTTGTGTAACACATTTGCCAGATAAACTATTCAGTGCTTCTGCCTTTTGGACACCATACTTCTGACATATGCTCTGTGCCTCATTAAACACAAAAGTTATTAGATTTAATAAATGTTTTTACAAACTCTGTTTGTAACAAAAGATCTAAGTTTCAAATGTATTTATTTTATTCACATGTGGCTAGTGGATTGCTTTGACTTTATCACCTGGAAAAATGGGTGAAATTGAAAGGCAACATCCTGAATATGACAGAAGAGGTGAAAGCAGAGAGGCAGAAGCTGGGATGTTTTTTTGTTCTTCTTTTTTTTCCCTTGATATAGGTTATAAATGAAAAGACGAGCAGAATGTTTTTAATGAAACCAATAAAAATGCAAAGGAAGATTTAATGTTTAAAGTAACGATAAATCAAAAGTGACAACTGAAATGCAATATTGCACCATGAGATTGAGGAAATAAATTCATCCATAGGGCAGATGTGCCTGCTGTAAAAAAAAAAAAAAAAAAAAAAAAAGAGAGCAGTAGGGGAAAAAAGACAAAACGAAAAAAAATTGAAGAAAAAAAATTTAAAAAGTTTTCACCTTTACTGAAACAAAGTAAATCTTATAGAATAAATATAAACTATAAATGCAGCACTGCAAGTTGCATAGAAACTGTTCAGAAACATCCATGTGGAAACACACACAGATGTATTTTCACATATAAGTGTACACACATGTATATAAGAATAAAATATCTCAAAGATCTTAAGTTCAAACAATTTAAGAATAAAATGGCTCATAACTTATTTCTAGTATTTTTATGGATAGTATTATGAATAATTACACAGGACAAATAGTGGCTGTGTCCCACTACCTCAGCTGAAACCTTCAAAATGAGAATTAATTACTTGGAGGAAAGACTGTCTTGTATTTGCATTTGCCTGGGACTAGGACCCCTGTGATCTGAATCCCAGCTCTGTCATAAACATGCTGTGTGACCTTGCAGGATTTGCTCTGGCCTAGATTTTTTCTAGCTAAATTTAGGCAATTAACTGAGGTGCCTAGGTTGGGAGCGAGGCAGGTATGGCTCCCTTTCTAGTCAATGGATGGAAAGAGGTACCGTCCATAATCAGTTCAGACTTTACATAGACTAAGTTGCACTTCAGAGCTGTCTATATTTCATAAGGATGAAGGAGGAATTCTAGAGACAACACATGTTAAAGTTGGCAAGGATTAATTCTGATCTTTGTGTGCAATCCTGACACAATTATTCAGGCTGAATTGGACCTTATTCAATAAAACAGGATAACTTGGGGAGGGATGGAAAGGGATCAAATGCTTTTCAGTGTGAGTTTCCACTTATCTGTCTTTTACTTAAACTGGGAACTATGATGATGTAATTGAGGTGATTGGTACTCATGGTTAACAAATCAGTTATCCTTCAATATACAGTACAAGCCTTTGCAAATGCTGATTGTCATGGTGTACCTTTTAAAACTATATTTTACCACTGTTAAACTCCCGTACATAATTCTCCTCCTTTCAAAAAACGGGTTGTGAGGTGTGTTGTTTCCCTCTGAGCACATAAAAGAAATTGAGAGAAGCTCATATTTCAGTGGATTTGCTTTCACCATTCATGAGGAATTTTGATTTCTGACTAAGAAACCCCTCACCTGGACTTTGGCTATCAGCTTGGGAAGACTGAGCCTCCTCGTCATCAAAAATTTTTGCTTGTGGACCTCTCTGATGTGCAGAAAGATGTGGGAAGGAGATCTGGAGACAATCACTAGATACATTGAAATTGTGATCATGTGTCTGTGTTTGCATATACGTGTGTGTGTGTGTGTGTGTGTGAAGATTCTACGAGAGGAAAAGTGTGCAAAGGAACTAGATCATGAGGGAAGGAAGGACAGACAAAGAGAGAAAGAGAGGGTAAAGAAAGAAGGAAAGAAAGAAAGAAAAAAAAAGAAAGAAAAAGAAAAAGAAAGAAAGAGAAAAGAAAGAAAGAGAAAAGAAAGAATGAGAAAAGAAAGAAAGAGAAAAGAAAGAAGAAAAAGGAAAGGAAGGAAGGAATGAAGGAAAGAAGGAGTGAAGGAAGGGAAAGAAACAAGAAAAAAAAATAGGTTCTATCTGGTCTCTTATTTTTTAAATAACCTTGTACTCCTTTTCAATTTTCACCTCAGAACTGCTTCCCCCTCTTTTCCCTTTTTTTATTTTTTATTTTTTATCCCTGTCATTATTTTAATGGCTACATCCTTGCTCTGATGTGTCAATGGTTGTGGAAAATCCTGTGAAGCAAGGGCTTAATGAAATGGCAGCTGGAACAGAGGGATAAAGTTCCTTTGGAGCAGCTTCAAAGGGGAAAGAAGGAGCAGCGTTAGCAATCAGAACAATGGTGCAGGGATGCTCATACACAGGCCAGCCACATCCAGCTGGCTGTTTAGACTCGGCGCCCTAATGAGGCATGAAGCAAAATGGGTAAGTACACGGTAGGGGAGAGGAATCGAAAGGAAGACCAAAAAAAAGAGAAAGAGGAACAGAACATTCTTATATTTCACAACAAATGATTTATATATTAAACAAGGTGCTGAAACAAAGGTCTAGTCTGTTATAAAGCACATGTGCTAATTTTTTGGTCAAAACCCTCATGAATTCTAAATTTAGTCTTCCCTTCCCTTCCCTTCCCTTCCCTTCCCTTCCCTTCCCTTCCCTTCCCTTCCCTTCCCTTCCCTTCCCTTCCCTTCCCTTCCCTTCCCTTCCCTTCCCTTCCCTTCCCTTCCCTTCCCTTCCCTTCCCTTCCCTTCCCTTCCCTTCCCTTCCCTTCCCTTCCCTTCCCTTCCCTTCCCTTCCCTTCCCTTCCCTTCCCTTCCCTTCCCTTCCCTTCCCTCCCCTCCCCTCCCCTCCCCTCCCCTCCCCTCCCCTCCCCTCCCCTTCCCCTTCCCTTTCCCCTTCCCCTTCCCCTTCCCCTTCCCCTTCCCCTTCCCCTTCCCCTTCCCCTTCCCCTTCCCCTTCCCCTTCCCCTTCCCCTTCCCCTTCCCCTTCCCCTTCCCCTTCCCCTTCCCCTTCCTCTTCCCCTTCCTCTTCTGTTTCACTATTTTCCCCAATTTATTTTCATTCATCTTTGTTACTTTTTTCTTGTTAGGTAGTTATCATTATAATTGCTATTATCATTGATTTTGCTTTGCAAATGCAAATTGTGGAAATATTACTGAATGAAGGCAACCTCAGAACTGTACAAATTAGATTAAGAGATATTAGTAATCTGAGCTATATTATGAAAAAAAAAAAACAGCCAACAAACCAAACCCAACCAAGAAGCACTTATGTCAGTCCAGGTGTGAAGATGTCATTAAAAAAAGACAGAAACAGTGTTACTGTTATGCATCTAGACAGAAACCTCATCCTTCTACAATGCTGTAGGCGATATTTCCAATTCAGAGAATCAGCCTGTGCTGAATCTTATACCTGCAACACCAAAGCTTTGATCCCCACCACTTGAGTTAACTCTGATAATAGAAAATAATAATAGACCATAGTCTTCAAAGTTGAGTAGTCATAGTCATTAAAATGGGGTCCTAACATGCACCTTACAGAGCCACTCAGTGTGCAGAAATGTTTTTAAGATATTTCCAAAACCCCATAAACTATTTATGTTTCAAGGTTTATTAACAATGTGTCTGGAAATCTTCAAGGTTTCAGCTACATTACATCTATAAATGAATCTGGGGAGCCAATTAAATGTGGTTATGCTGACAAGATTACAATATTGTAAAAAGCTGTAGTCCTGACATATTATCCCTACTGGTCTAAAACCTGGAATAACACAGTTAAGATCCAAACAGAGGATAGATATTGTCTGTGTTGTCAACATAACTGTATTGCAGAACAATTAACTTACGACATGAATACTCGGCAATACAATTAAAAGGATATGGGCAAGGAACCTTTATAGCAGCCTTGTCTTAGACCGCAAAGGCTGGACTTTAAAAGTATTTCATCACCATATCTAACAGAAGACTTGATTTATCAAGATTAATCTCTCATTTCAGGTTCGGTTAAGAACAAGCATAGGCTTGTCTTCAGACTTATTTATTCCTAATATCATCATTGCCTGGACACGTGCCTAGGGACAGACCAGATGTGTGTTATCACCCCTATGGTAGCAGGGCACAGACTTGCTTGGTGCTATAACTGGCATTCAACCGCCCCATTGTTCTGATCAGCGTGGATTAAGTCAAGTCCCAGCTGACTTGCAGACATCTCCAGCTTTGTTCTTCCTGTGTACAGCAAAGACATTCTCCACTGGAGTTACTCACCTATCTTTTGATATAAATGCTTATATCCCTTTTTTGCCTTTAATGGGAAAAAAGGGTAACTAACTCAAATGTCAGTGTCTATGCTGGAGGTGTTTACATTTAATTTGAAGAATCATGACCCTTATGTCACTTCTGATAGGATTTGTCTTCCCCTTTCTGTGTGTTCAAAAGGTTATCCCTAGCCCTAACAGCAAGAGGTTCGTTTACCTCCATTTCTTTTGGGGGCCAAAAAGTTTAGCTGCTCACTGTTACTGTCTGTGTCTTGCTGGGAGGTGGCATTTCTTTTATGGATCTGTGTAATGTCTGGAATTGAAATTTATTACAAGGTTTCTTTTCTTTAGTTGTTTCGCCCCCTCTCTCCCAACCTTACTTTTCTTCCCTTACTTTCATGGACAAAGGTAAGCGTGAATCTATCCTTGTCATGCGTGACAAGATCTCATTTTTTACTCTGCAGGTGGTAAGGATGGAGGTTGAAATGATGATGCAGCTCCTCTTCACCTCATTCAGGAACAGGCTGTCTGCAATCCACACATTCAACATTTCTTTCTTCATACTTATTTGGTGAGCAAGTGCTGTACTAGCGGAAAGAATCAGAGGGACAAAAAAAGGTACGGATTATTTCTCTTTCAGTGACTCCAAACAGTCTTCATGGTGATCTTTTTGTGCTGGACTATACATATTCGCACATGATTAAAGTAAATTTAGATATCAGTTACAGCAGTTAGCAGAATTTATTTACATACAGAGTGTATATAGAAAGGAGTTTATAAAGGGGTGAGGATTGTTAAGTGATGTGAGGCAGAGAGATTGTATTTAAGAACCTGCAGCAAACTTTCGCTGGTTTAGAAGGCTTTTATCAATTTCACAAACTGAAAGATAAAGTTATGATCAGGATGGTGGTGATTTAGATACTTTTAGTCTTTGACACGTAGCAATTTTCTGGCAGCTTTTCTTCATGCACACACACAACAGGAATGTTAATCTAAATGGACTAGAAACTTGTTGTAGGACCAAAATACCTGTTCTATATTTTATAGACTCTACCCTGTTTGTGCAAATGCTGATAAAAAGAAAAGAGACCTTCTACAATATTCCAGACAGGAAACTGAAGTACTGGTGAATTTTAGGCCTGGATTCATCATAGCTGCTTTTTTGGAAGCCTGTGGTCTAAACTGTTCCCTGGAAATACTTGTCTCTTGCTACTGACCATAGCAGAAGCCTAAGGCAACGGTGATCCTTATTTCAGTATTTTAGGTTAGCATTTGAAAACAGGAAAATAGACTAGTTTGCACTGATATCTACATGGAATTTGAGTTAGAGACAGGAGTTTAATTGTGATTTGAGCCACAAGGCCACGTTCCCTTCCTGGTTCCATGCTGAAAAAAAACCCAGCCAAAAAAGACCCAACCAAAAAAAACCAAACCAAAAACAAACAAACAAACAAACAAAAACCCCTAACCCAAAATACATGCTTATAGGAAATGAAAACAAGTTAGTAATTCATTGGTCTTCCAATTTAACATTCCGACTGGATAAAAGAAGATGGTTGCTTATAACTCTAGTCCTTAAGCACACTGAGAAATTAAATAGTAGGGACACTGGCTGGTTGTGCCAGTTGGCTTCAGCTCCAGAAAAAGGATTTTTGGCAGATTCATCTGCTAGCATAAACTTAGCGACAGCTGATCGTTTAGAGCTCTCCCATGCCTCGAGTGAAAAGTTAGTATGATATCTTTCCACTTGTTCCACTGCAAAGCAAAGACACACCATAAATGAAAAACACACAGCTCTTCTCCTTCTATTTCTTCAAAAGAAAAAGAAAAATCAACTACTCCTGACAACATCCAAGCTTCTTGCTTTTCCTGATTGGCCTGCAGACTTTTTAAGGGGCAAATATGAATTCAAGATCCTATTCAATATCTAGTCCCTTGGTTATGGCGAAGAGCAGCAGTGCTTAAAATCCTGACTTTAACAATCTTGGAAGGTCTTACAAACCCCTGTAGACCTGTTATCTTCAAGACTGTATGTATCTTGGTTAACCTTGGTCTGTAAATTAAGGATAATTACCTCCTGCTATTCAGACCTCTTATGTCTGCAGATACCTGGAACCTGAGACTGACACATACAAAAGCGTTGCAAGGCCAAATTAAGAGACACAGGCACATTGCAAACAGCATGAGGAGGGAGGAGGCAGAGCAATGGAAGTATAAATCATAAAATACATCATATCATGAATGATGGAGCAAGTCTGTCATTATTACTTTAGAAGTAGAGGATTTGAAGGCACATTGTCATTAAAGATTTCTGTAGTCATTAATAAACAGGGTGCAGTTCATCTGAGTTTTTCCCCACCAGACTAAATCCACTAGTTCAGTGTTTCCCACCTACCATGAGGGAGACTGGAGAGACTGGATTTGTGAAATGAGTTTGGAAGGGTAAAGTAATATATTTAAAAGGTTGTGGAAGAGTTTTTATACAGAAAAAATGATAAAGGAATCAAATGCTTTGCAGCACATCACCTTTCCATTGATCCATTCTATCATCTTCTTCGCCTCTCGTGTTTGTAAACAGTAAAATTCACTCCCCAACTGAAAGTCAAATTTGGGCCCTCCTTACCACTAACTCTCTACAGCAGAACAGAGAGAGAAAGTTGAGTCATGAAAAGGTCTAAAGGCTGAGCATTACCAGACATTGCTTCCTTACTTTTGCTGCTCCCTTTCACTCATGGCATGCAAAAGCTGAGCTGGATATGTGAAAATAAAGGTGTGGGGTTCCATGTGATGTTCGGTACCAGCTCCTAAACATTGGGAATGGGCAGAGGCAGATTTATTTCTACCTTACCCCCATTTCCTCTCAGCTTCTTGAAACTTGGATAGCTCTTCTGTGTCTGTGACGGATTTCACTGGCAGCACATAAGACATTTGCTGTACACTTAGCTGTGCACTTCTCGGGCCGCCACTAATATTTAATTTATGCCTTAAAAACACTGATGACATTGTGAAACTAACAATAGATGTCTCATATGGAGAAGTTGTATGTCACACGTTAAACAGAAATGTTGTCTGAAGAAACTTAGAGTGTTTGAGAAACTATCCCGCCTAACAAAAACTTAGACCACTTTAAAAAATATTTTTAAAAAACCCAAACTCGTAAACCAAACAGAACACACATACACACCCAAAACCCCACTCCAAAATCTCAAAGGAGTGGAGTATATTTCTAATAAATTGCTGGGAGTTTTTCAGTAGAATTTCCATACTACGTTTTAATTAAAACTCACAGGTTTTGCCGTATTCAAGTGTATAACTCTCAAAAGGTCCTTTTCATAGAATCATAGAACCATTTGCGTTGGAAAGGACCTTGAAGACCATGTAGTCCAATCCCCTCGCCATGGGCAGGGACATCTTTAACTAGATGAGTTTCCTAAAAGCCCCATCCAACCTATCTTGAACACTTCTAATGGTGGGACACCCACAACTTCTCTGGACAACCTGTTCCAGTGTCTCACCATCGTCATCCTAAAAAAAGTCCTCTTTATGTCCAATTTAAATCTACCCCCTTTCTGTTTAAAAGTGTTGCTCCTTGTCCTCTCACCACAGGCCTTGGTAAAAAAGTCTCTCTGTCTTTCTTATAAGGTCCCTTTACGTACTGAAAAGCTGCAATACTGTCTCCTCAGAGAGGTCTCCAGATTGACAAAACTGCAGCTCTCTCAGTCTTTCTTTATAGCAGAGGTGTTCTAGCCCTCTGGCCATTTTCATTTCTTTCCTCTGGACCCACTCTAACAAGTCCATGTCTTTCTTTTACAGAGGACCCCTGAACTGGACCCAGTACTCCAGGTGCAGTCTCATAAGAATGGAGAATAGGGAGAGAATTACCTCCCTTGTTTGGCTGGCCACATTTCTTTTTGTGCAATCCAGGATATTCTGGGCTGCAAGGGCAGATTTTTGGTTTATTTACATTTTTTCATCCACCATTATTCCCAAGTCCATCTCCACAAGGTTGTTCTTGATCTCTTCATCCCCTAGTGTGTACTATAGTGGGGATTGCCCACCCCAGGTGCAGGACCTTGCACTTGGCCTTGTTGAACTTCACATGGGCCCACCGCTGAGCCTGTCACGGTCCGTCTGAATGTCATCCTTTCACTCAAGCAAATCAGATGCACCAATCATCTTGGTTTCGTCTGCAAACTTGTTGAGGGTGCACTAAATCCACTGCGTACGTCATTGATGAAGATATTAAATACTACTGGTCCCAGTACTGTCCCTTTTGTTTTGTTTGAACAGTGTCAGCATGTATGCAAGTGTTCGTGTGTGCTCGTGTGTATTTATGTGAATCTTACAACTTCATTTCTGCGAAAAGACTCAAGAAAACAATAGAGTTCTGGGAAGGAGGTTTTCTAGAAATGAGAAATAAATAATTTCTTATGTCTTAATACTTTCAGAGAACCAGCTTATGTACGGAAGAGAAAACCATCAAGGCTTTACAATGGTTCCTGTTTATCCAAACTTGTTTGCCAGATTTTATCTCTGTTGCGCGCTTTTTGCAATTCTCCAAACTATACTACAAAACTTAACTCAAGGAAGAGGTAAGGTAGATCAGGGAAAAGGGTATGTGAGTATTAAGCTGAGGAGGAATGAAGGAAAGGGGAGGAAAGAAAGAAAGAAAGGGAGTGATTGGTGGCTCTCTATACCAGCTCCACAGCTGTGACATGCTAGCAGTGATTGTGTGTTTGCACTGGTTCAAGGCATTAGAGTTTTAGAAAGGCAAAATTAACAGAGGTAGGAGAAAAGATTTGTCTTAGGTGTGAGCTACAGACCTTGACAAGTCAGACAGTTGTGAGTTTGGCTTACAGTGTAAACCTGATGTTTCTCCAAAGAGGAAAAGAAAAGGAAAAAAAACCCCAAACAACCCCACAAAAAAAAAAAAAAAAAAAAAAAAAAAAAAAAAAAAAAAAACCAAAAACCAGCCTCTAAAAATGACCAAATTTAGCTATCTCTTTTAAATAAATAGATGATTAAATCAAACATTTTAGCCCTATCAGGCTTCATTTAATGCTGATTTTAAAAAAAAGACTAATTCTAAGGCCTGTACAGTAGTCAGATTATTTTTAAAAAGTAATTGCTCTTATTGTTAGCGCAACTAGGAATTAGGTAACAATTCCTCTTGGTGTCATAAACTGACATGAGGAAAACAAATTAAATTCACAGAGAGAAGTAATCTGAAGGAACGAACTCTAGATACTATTCTGTTGGTCTCACCAAGAACTTGGATAGGTAGTGCTCTCAAAGCATTTGAGATCTGCCTGCATCCTTGGACACATACGACTCAAAGTCAACAACAAACACATATGTGGAACAGATTTTCAAAAATAGAGAGTACTGGCATATATATAATGCGCATGAAGTTTTTCAAGTTAGAACTGTAGACAGGTTGATGGTAGGATGCTTTATTTGTTTGTTTTGCACAAATGTTTTAATGTTTTATTGTTTAAACAAAATAAAAATCCCTAAAGAAAAATCCCTAAAAAACCAAGGCTGTGAAAGTTTCAAGTCAAGCAAGTATAAGTAAAAAAATTCCAGAATTTAGAATGCCATAAATAATGATTAATTGATACAAATGATGCTGCTTACATGACCATGTGTTATTTTTTACACACATTTTTTGCTTATTCAGTTGCCATTACTTTCTACTTTAGCAAGATGGGAACACAAACCAGAAGCAACCTCCTGAGTAAAGAAAGCCAGTCCTCTGCCCCTATAGACACTATACATTATAATTAGATGCATAAATTTACTGATCTCCTCACTGAAAAGGACTGTTTTCCCCCACCATCCTCACAGGACGGCTCTTCTGAAACCTCACTGCTCTAGCAATTTGTAATCTTCTTCATTTTCTTTTCAGTTTAAATTTGTTCATGGCCAGCCTACCCTATTTATTCTTATGCCAACACTGGTGTTAGCTTAAATAGCTCATGTCTCTCCTTGGTGAATTCTTCTTTCATTTATTTATAGACAACCATCATATCCTTCTAAGTCTTCATTTTTCTTGGGTAAACAAACCTTGTTTTCTCATGTCCTCTCCTATGACAGGCTTTTTGTCGTTTTGATCACTGTAATAGACCTGCTCTACACTTGGGCCAGCTTCAGTTCATTTTCCTTTACAAGTCCTGTCTTTTATATTCTCTAATTAATCTCAGAGCCCTTGAGATGGTTATTCACATCTTTATTTTTTCAACCCATCTCTACTTATTGTCATTATTCCTCTCACACCCTAACCCCTATACTAGGGAGACAGACTCTTCCTTTTTTCAAATCGCATAGTTTGAATGAATTCCACAGTTGCTCTTCAGTCAAGATCTCCTCAGTCCAGCTAGCATCACCTCATTCATCAGAAGCTGTCCTTTAGAAACCAAGATCCTTTGTTATCAATCTCAGTTTTTTTAGTTTCTTATTAAACTTCAGTTGAATAAGCTTACATTCATATGATCCAATTTTTATTTATTTTTTCACTAGCACATTTATAATGCTCTAATTTCTTAGATTTTAAATATCTTTACAACTTCTCCAAAGAGACAAAACAAGAAAAACCTCAAGACAGTCTGAATATAGCTACCTTCAACCAGAACTAACCTAAATCGTATTATCCTAATGAGGTGACAATTCAAATCATTAAGAGAAAGCATTTATGGTCAACAGTTATTTACATGTGATGAACCCAATTACCAGTGTCAATTTTCCCCAAGATGTTGGTAAATTATTTTTACAAGTTAAAAAGTGTTACAAACCCCCAAAAGTGGCTGAAAAATAACTAGAAATTAATTTACCGTGGTGAAGATATGTTGATTGGCATAAAACTAAAAGATGTGATTTTGATCCCTGGACTTTGAAGTGTCAAGGGTCTCATACAAAATGATGTGCTGTAGAATCAACCTTGCTGGGAACAGAAGGAGCTCAGCACTTGCCAGAGGTGGTTAGTACCTTCCCAAATGAAATCTTTTATGTCTAATGCAAAAATGGAATTATCCCATTCTCTGTTATCATTTGTTTCCCACTGCCATATTCTAAGGTGCAAATGTAAAATTATTGCAGAAAATTATTGTATCTGTGCTTCCAGATTCCACAGAATGCTTAACTAATCAGGTGCAACATGCACAGACATAAGTAACTAAAATAGCAAGAAGCACATTGTTTAAATATTTATGGGTTTGGATTTGAAAAATGAAACATCTGGGATTTTTTTTTTCTCTTTGACACTACTTTTCCAAAAGAAAAAGAACACAAAACAAGAATAAAAAGCCCAGATACTCTTCTATTTAAATATAAATGTTCGCTTTCCAAAGAAGGAGAAAAAGCAAGAAAGAAAAGGAGTGAGGGGCATTGACACCCTCAGGGAAAATTTCATCTCAAGAGAACTGACCTTTCAGCGAAAGCAAATTAAATTATCTTTCTCATCTTTTACTAGTGCTGTGACATCATTAAAATTCACGTTACATACCAGCATGCGTTGTTTTGTATTCATAACCTTAAACCAAAATTAATCAGTTGTCACATGGAGTTAACATATTTGTTAATGGTGCCCAAGCCAAAATATGCATTGTCTCAAGAAGACTAGCTTTTCTGTAAAATAGCGCAAATGTTGTAGGGCAAAGTCTTCCTCACCTTGTATCAATCTTTGTAAAACTGGTTCAGAACATGTTGGGTTGGGGATGAAAACTTTCCTGGATAAAGAAAAACAGTAAGTGTCTTACAGAGTGGTTAAGTAATAGTGTCCTCTGAGGTAGTAAAGCACTACCACTTTGTGTAGTATTTGGGGGAAAGAAAAGGTGAGAACAGTAACCTCTGAAAGACCTGCTGCTGTCTTTACCAGGGGTCCATTCTATCTCTCTACTTGGCTTGCAGAACGCCCTGTTCTCCTATGGCCAGCTGTTATCGCGATATTTGCTATGGAAAATCTCGGAAAAGATCACTTAGGGTGTAACCCTTTTATGTGGGAGCTCAGTTTAGACCTTGGATTTCCAAAAAAGTTGGAGACTGACATTGGTGAAACAATCCTAGTACCTCAAGTGCTCAGGCTGTTCATGTAGCCGATGGAGAGAACTGAACACTATTGAGGGTAAGTGGGAAAGTCTACATGCAAGTTCAGGGTAAAAAAAATACAAAAGGGGAAAGAACAAGATAAGAAAAATCAGTCCCCTTTCACTTAAAAAAGAAAAACACATATCTAAGAAGTCCAGTTGTTCTCTTTTCAGTTCCAGTCTGTTTAAAAAAAAAAAAAAGTACAAAAAAGATTGTGGTTTTGGGTTCAGGTATGTATGAGTATGTGAGAGAAAGAGAGAAACAGACAGAGAGAATATACTATGTGTCTCGGGGAGGACACTGCTACTGTGTGTGAACCTTTCAGCCTGTAAGTTTTGTGAAAATTATTTTATGTGTCCATATAGCACCTTAGTAAAAATATAACAACACCACAGAGACAAAATATATCACCATGGAGAAATAAAAGAAAGGAGATCTTAAGAGATTTCCCCAGAGTAATAAAACATGTCAATGAAGAGCTCAGAACTGGGTTAATGCACCTACATCTCCAGCTGCCTTTCTTTATAACATCACATGCGAGAAAGTAATCCTCACAATATAGACTTCTTCCTGAACAAGGTATTTGTTTTTGTAGAACAACCTGTGACCATCCATGTTGGAAAAATCTTTTTTTTTAATATGCAGTAGAAAATAATAGGTATAGTACGTCCCATTGATTTAACCCCCTTTTTTTTTTACCCAACAACCATTTAATTTCAAACCTTAGGTTTTTCAATTTATACTGTTTGGCCTATCTTAATGCCAGGCTTTTTGCATCCATGTATTTGCACAAGTCCTTAAATTTCAATGGGTGTAAAGAAGTTACTGTGGGAATAATAATAACAATTTCAAATTCCTGTGTAACATGAGAAGAGGTTCAAAATGAGACAGTTTCTGAAGGTGTTTTACTTGAGATAGACAACCTGTTTTTTGGTATGTTCTGAATATCCTTTGAAAATCAAGGTATTTGAAAGTGTTACAAAAAGATTCACTTCCCCATATATAGCTTTTTTAGTAATCACTGCCTGTTATTTGAAAATTAAAAAAAAACCAAAACCCTAAAAAAAACCCAACCCCCAAACTAAAAACTGGGGTACAGGAACAAAGCTGAGAAAGAAAGGTAAGACTGATAAGCTACTCAGGCTATATACAGCTCCAAGAAAAAAACAAATCATACAATATTTAACAGTTTGTAAATGCCTGGCAGACATGAAAGTGTTATACAACAACCGGATTGGCTTTGTCAAGAACAGTTCATTTGCTTTTCTTCGGTACTAGTGTAATGAGTTTTGTGAAAAGAGAAGTACTAGGAAAGAATGAATAGTTGATGAGCAGCACAGTTCAGATATCGTTACTCTTGTTCATTGTATGCTGTCTCTTGTCCTGTGTCCCCGGATACCTCTGAGAAGAATCTGGCTTCTTTACTGTCTTCTATCAGATATTTATACATACAGGTAAAATTCCCCATAAGAACCTCTTCAGGCTAAACAGTTCCAGCTCTGTAAGCCTCTCCTGGTATGACAGATGCTTCAGTCCCTTAATTATCTCTGTGGCTCCTTCACTGGACGCCCTCTATTATGCCCATGTCTCTCTTGTACTGGGGACCCCAGCACTGGGCACAGAAATCCAGATGTGTCACACGAATGCTGAGCAGAAAGGAAGGATCATCTCCCTTACCTGCTGACAGTGCTCTGCCTAACGCAGCCCAGAAGGCTGTTGGCATTTGCTGCAAGGACATGATGCTGGCTTATGGTCAACTTGGTGCCACCTGGACCATCAGGGTTTTCTCTGGAGAGCTGCTTGTCATCTGATTGTTCCCCAGCCTTTGCTGATGCATGCAGTTATTCCTTCCCATGTGCAGCACCTGTCACTTCCCTTTTTTGAAATTCATGAGATTCCTGTGTGCCCATTTCTCCAGCCTCTTGAGATCCCTCTGAATGGCAGCACCACCATCAACACCATATCATTGACAAAGATGTTAAACAGTATGTGACCTGGTATGGACCCCTGGGGTACACCACTAATGACTGGCTTCCAGTTGGACTCCATGACAATGATCACACCCTTTTGATCCCAGCAGATCAGCCCATTTTCAAGTCACTTTCGTGTCCACATACTGACTCTGTATTTCATTTGTTTGTCTAAGGGTATGTTAAGAGGAAGTGTTGAAAATATTTCTAAGGTCAAGATAAATAACAGCTGGTCTTCCTTCACTCACCATCTCATCAAAGACGACTATCAGGTTGGTCAGGTTTGATTTCCCCCTTGTAAATGCATCTGACTACTCCTGACCGTTTTCTTGTCATTAAT
Source organism: Pluvialis apricaria (assembly GCA_017639485.1). Classification (NCBI taxonomy): domain Eukaryota; kingdom Metazoa; phylum Chordata; class Aves; order Charadriiformes; family Charadriidae; genus Pluvialis; species Pluvialis apricaria. Next base: position 8,260,744 of record CM030044.1, on the reverse strand, counting down.
TTTTTTTGGAAGTGGTTCCCAGGATTAGTTGCTCCCACCACCTTTCCAGAGACTAAGGTGAGGCTGACCAGCCTGTCATTCCCTGGATCCTCCTCCTTGCCCTTCTTGAAGATAGAAATGAAACTTTCTTGTTTCCTTTTAATCAGGAACCTGGCCCAGTCTCCCATGAACTTTCAAAGACTATGGAGAGTGGCCTTGCAATGATATCGGCCAGCTCCTTCAGCACTTGTGAATACAACCCATAGGGTCCCACGGTCTTGTCTATGTCCAATTTGTTAAAACATTCCAAAATCTAATCCTCCTCTGCTAAAAGTAGGTCTTCCCTGCTCCAGATTTTCCTTCTGATGGTAGAGACCTGGAATTCCTGAAGGCTGGTCTTACCAGTAAAGACCGAGGCAAAGAAAGCACTAAATATCTCTGCCTTTACGATGTTCTTTGTCACTATGTCACATGCCAATTCAACAGTGGGCCCATATTTTTTCTAGCCTTCCTTTTGCTGCTGATATACTTGTAGAAGCCTTTCTTGTTGCCTTTCACATCCCTTACTATATGCCAAGAGGAACTGTAAATTTATTGGAGGGTATGAATCAAATTTATAATAGCTCTGACAAACTAGAGAATTTATTTAAATTCTTAAATTTTAAAACTTTTTTTTTTTAACTTAAAAAAGCCTTTTCATTTAGATTCAGCTGGGAAATGTGCAGGCAAGAAGGAACAGTGCGATGAAGTAGGTACAGTGAGCTACAAAAACATATCATGGGGAACAATGGAATACCTGATTTTCTGGTTAAGAAAGGGATACAGCTTTATAGCTAGTTGAGTTGCAAAAAAAAAAAAGGGAAACCTTCGTATTATATTATGGGCATTATATATGGAAACGATTATTGCAAACAAGATGTATGAACTCATCCTTCAACTCCTTCAGCTTAGTGTTACTAAGTTATGACATCTGTTGTTTCCTATTTTTGGCATTCTTTAAAAGAATCAGTTGAAGTAAATGGTTGTTTTGTGTACAGACGATAGAGAGGGGCAGTGGAAATGGCCTCAATATAAAAATGGAAAGAGGAAGAGGATAATTTGTTCACTGTGCAAGATAAGGATTGGGTTTAAAAGCTCAGCAAGAAGAGTCACTCTAGACATCAGAAAAACCTTTCCAATGAAAAGGAGAGTGAAACACTGAAATAAGATGCCGGTGAGGCTGTGGAGACTCCACCACTGAATTCTCTAAGAATTATTTGAACAGTCTTCTGTTAAAATGATGAAGGCAGTTCTGACCCTGCCACAGGACAGACAGATGAGTTAGATGGTATCTTCTGATCCTGTATGGTCACATTTTGATATGATTCTAAAATTATATTACATGTGAAAACACATGTGCTTAAAGATAAACATACGTTAAAGATTTCCAGGATCAAAATTTATGATACCAAAAGAAATCAGAAATACTGGGGGAGAAATAGTCTGAAATCTTAGATAGATAGCCTTTCACGTCTGCAATTCTGTAAACATTTGCTTATTTGAATCAATCCCACATCACTGAAATCAAATTATTTAAATTATTCAGGATCTAAATGTGCTAAAATCCATGCAGGTCCTGTTTGCAGTTAGTTTATTCCTATTAGGCACTCCAGCCAACAATGAAGAAGAAAGCATCTGGTACTTGCCAGCTAGAGAATGGCATTGTATTCACATATGAAAAGCAATAGAAAGAAGGTGTTCATATTTATGGCTCACGTTTGCATGACAACACTTTTTCCCCCCTTTTATATACAGCTGAAACTCTGACAATTCCTTTGAAGAGTAGGAGCTCTACAGATAGAAATATCGATGATTAATTAAACACCTTACTCCACTAAGCTAAAAGTAATCATGTCCAGATCGACCTTTATCGAATTTTAGATTACATTTACCTTAACGGACCCTACAAAGAAAAGGGGTACAAGCCCCAGGTATCCAGTGAGACTTTTGCTCTTAATTATGGTGTACCGTGAAACCCAGGCTTCCATTGCAAAAGATTTTTAATAATAATAATAATAATAATAATAATTCTGACCATATTTTTCCTTTATGCTTTTTTACTCACTATATTCATATTCTAGGAAAACTGGAAAGTGAATTTGCTATTGATTTATTTATTATTGCCTCTCGCTCTCACACACACAAACATGCACAATGTGCAGATGTCTACCACTCAAGTTACCTTTTGTAACTCAATAAAAAAAAGACTTTTTGTGGTCACGGAAGATACTCCGGTTCTATGTAAACTGGTTCAGTATGGCACATGTGTGATTTTAAACTTGTGAATAGTTATAATGCAGTCATCAGTACTATTCAAACACCTCTGAAGTAAACTGATTTGATTTTTTTGGTGAGTGTGGTCAAGATTCTTTCTGGGCTCTTTTAAAAAGTTGTTAATCTTTCAGGTAAAAGAGAAAAAAAAGACACACACACACACCCACACACACACCCCCCAACAAATAACAGAGACAGGTTTTTGCCCCATATCCTGTCCTTCCTCTGGAAAGTCCTTTTAGTACACATACATACAATGGCCCACATACATTAAATCATATTGTTTGTGTAACTTGCTTTGCACTCAAGGCAGATAGGCCCAAAGGACCCAGCTATGATGGAGACCAACATGTCATAGAAATCTTAGCTAGGTCCTGAAAGCAGACAGCTATAGTGGTCTGAGAAGATCACCTTTGCACCAATGAAGGTCTCCTGCTGCCCATGTTGGAGGTCACATGTGGATTCCCAAAAGAGGCAGTACCATGTCACGCTATTGCCCAGAACACACAGATAAATTCTCCCAGTGCAACGAATGCTGTTTGTTGTGATTCCCAGTGGGGAAATGTTACTGCTGTGTGCTTTTAAGAGATCTACCATAAAGAGAGCTCTGATCTTGACAAAGTTCTTAGTTTTGACATTGATAAGAAAAATTATAATCATAATAATTGCAAAATTACAGTAATGATAACAATAACAGCAATAAGAACCGCAGTGGTGATTTAGTTTGGTGATTTATCTCTGGTGATGAGGGTAATAATAATAAGAGCCAGTTCGCTGTGAAAAATTCTATACAAAATCCGTGCTTCACAATTGTATCTTTTGTTAGGCTTGAAAATCTATTGTCAGTACCCCACCCGAATATAATTTGAAAGAATTTTTTGAGAGCACTGAATATAAGTAAATAAATAAATAACAGACCCTGTTTGAACTCAAGTTCGTCTGAAACTTAACTGGCCTTCTTGGCCCATGTTCTTGATATGCATGTAAAAACCATGACAATGTTAATGGAATGTTAATATATTCTTAAAAGGCTAAGAGAGTTGCCTTTGAAATGATTTGAAATGAAACAACACAAAAAAAAAAAAAAGAGAAAAGGAAGGGGGGGAAGGAAAAGAGGGAGAGAAGAGGAGAAAAAGAAAAAGAGAGAGAAAAAGAAATATGTATGGAGAGAAGCAGTTTGATTGTGGGGTTGCAGATATTCCCTAAGGGGAAGGACAGAAGGACTACGAAACAGCTCTTTCCCTTTATCATGCAAGCAATTACTGGCAATTTGTTCTGGCCAGTAAAACTTCTGATATTATCATGGTTGCTGAGTAATTTATCATCAAAGTTTAATGTGAAAACAGGTGACTGTGTAATCACCAATCTAGGAACAGAAATAGAATCGTTATTATTTCTGCCTGAAGAGAGGATTTTTTTTTTTTCAGGGTTTTTTTTTTTCTTCCCTTTCTGTCAATTGACTTAACGGCCAAAAGGCTGTTCATCACATCACCATGAATTATAAAACCTCTATTAAATATTCATAAAAGTTTTGAAATGAATGTGTGATAGAGATGAAAGCCAGGCTAATTTAAATACCTACCAGACCTGTCTTAATTACAGAGGTAAAATGAGATATAAAAATTATAGCAGCAAGGAAAGGAAAAAAAAAAGTTGAAACAGTTCATTCCATACATTATGTGCATCTTCTTTTTAACCAGTGATGTGTGATTTGTACACAAGCTGAAGAATACAGGTCTATTGAAATAAATCAGATTTTGAGTTCCATGTTGTTTATACTAGTGGGACATTTTTGGCTCTGTGGGAAGAGACACTAAATGAGAACTTGTTTCTTGATATATGCTTTTGTGAGTATGTGTGGGCATGTGTAAGGAAATTGTTTAATTAACTTTAAAATGACAGAAACAAAACAGTCATGAGTGTCTGCAGGTGTGAGCCTGAAAGACAGTATGTAGGGAATAGTAGAAATGTTTAAATTCTTCCTCTGATAAATAACTATGTACTTGCTGAGCCTCCTGGACCTTATTGGACAGTAGAGAGGATGTTTTAAGAATGTAGTTGTCCATGAATAAAGGAGCCCCAGGCTTAGTCATGTCTAACATCCATTGGTAGAGCATGAAAGAGCCGATCATATAAATATCATAGAATCATAGAATGGTTAGAGTTGGAAGGGACCTTAAAGATCATCTAGTTCCACCCCCTCTGCCATGGGAAGGGACACCTCCCACTCGACCGTGTTACTCAAAGCCCCGTCCAACCCGGCCTTGAACACTTCTAGGGATGGGGCATCCACAACTGCTCTGGGCAACCTGTGCCAGTGTCTCACCACCCTCACGGTAAAGAATTTCTTCCCAATATGTAGTCTAAATCTACCCTCTTCCAATTTGAGGCCATTCCCCATCGTCCTGTAACTACATGCCCTTGTAAAAAGTCCCTCTCCAGCGTTCTGGTAAGTGCCCTTCAGATACTGGAAGGCCGCTATAAAGTCTTCTCAGAGCCTTTTCTTCTCCAGGCTGAACAACCTCAACTCTCTCAGCCTGTCCTTACAGCAGAGGTGCTCCAGCCCTCTGATCATCTTCATGGCCCTTCATGAATGCACAGTGAGGAAAAGTATCAGGCCTTTGCTTTGTCTGACCACAGCTTGTCAGCTGCACATTGCTAGAAGAAAAACCCAAACAAACCCCAAAATCTTTTGGGTTAGGACTCACAGGGGAATACATACTGCAGAACTGTCCAGCCAGAGTAGGATATCTAAGTTGTGATTCTTTTCACTTAGGTTTAGACTATCATCAAATTGATGATAGCTCTTAAATTGGTCTTCCAAATATTTTCTTTGTCTGTTTAGAGAAACCAGGTTTTCTAGTTCATGACTCATCTCATCCTATCAAAAATAATTGCTAACTAGTTGCATGAGATTTCTTTTAGAAGACTGACTCGGATCACAAGGTTCATTGTAGCAGATATGTGAAGTTAGCATCCAAATCCTTGTCCTAGCTACAGTGCTGTACAATGTGTCTTAGATAGCTACAGTCTGGTAACATAAGGAAAGTAAAAAGTCCAAGCATGTACAAATTATCTGACTAATTATTATTTGTATTTGTATTTAACTTTGAGATATTTTGATAAAAGAGCAGATGGACATAGTTAGAAACAAGCTATTGTGGCATTTATTGTTCATTAAAACAAATAAAATCTTCCTGTATCTGATAGCATATAGTTATGACCATTCTTGGGCAGGTAGATAAACTTCTCAACTCTATTCCAATCCTTTTCCTGTGTTGCTACTCTTATAAGTAGTACTATTGCTACTATCACTGCCACTACTGCCCCTTCTATTGCTACTAATACTATTAAACTATAGTTGCTCCTTTTTCATCACAGTATGAATTGATTTTCCCAGTATGGAGAAATCATCATGTTCTTTAAATTAAGCATACACTTAAGAACAGTTCTGGCTGGGGATGAACTCAGTTATTCACGTAGCGTTTTCCCAAGCCACAACACATGATGGAGGAATTCAGTACAGTGGAAAAAGGAAGCAAAATCTCAAATCCTTTGAGAAGCTCAATTCAACAGAACAAGACAGCTGAAAGTTTGTCTTCATAGTTATCTTATCTAGGACATGCAATCTATTTAGATAGAATTGAAATATTTTACTTTGTTTTTCCTCATGTTTCTATGATAGACAGATTAAGTTTGTCTAATAGCAGGACTTGAGCTGATTTTATAATTAGCATACTTCTATGTCTCTAAAAATCCTTTGTTAGAAAGGGTTGGTATCAAAGAAGTGAGGATTGTAAAGAAAAGGGGAGGGGATCTTTGCTGACATCCTACTAATTACAAATTTGGGCTTCCACCAAACTAAATAAAAAGTCCAGTCTTCTTTGATTCCAGGGAAAATTAACTGGATAACTTTGATGAATTACAGTCTTTGTTTTTGTACATCTCTCTGTCTTGTTTCTTTCTATGAAGAGTTTCAAGATAGGTTTATAAGATCATGGAGCAGGTAAAGCAGTTCAGATTAAAAAAAAAAAATAAATGTTTAGAGCTCTCAGTCAATATTCAAACTAATTTTGAGCTAGTCTCAAATGCAAAGCAAAGCTGGCTTTTCTGTTTTTTTATAATTTGTTTTGGTTTACTTCATTGCTTTGTTCTGACTGGTCCCATGAGATTTTTAGTCTTATTCCTAGTGTACCAAGAGGTCAGGTAAGAAACTGAATAAATCATCAGCTGAAAATAACTGCTGCACTGATTCTCTGGAGGTAACTGGAAAAAATGTCCCTGAACAAGTTTTCAGAGTATTTGGGTTCAGTTTCTGATTTTCAGAAAATTTGGGTTAAGGGCTACTGACTGACTAAATTGCACTTCAGTCCCAATTTAGCCAACATTAGACAGGAATTTAATTATAAAGCTCACCTAAGATAGTTTTCATGCAAACATGTTCTGACCGAAGTTCACTACCTGCAGCATCTTTCTAATGCACTTTCAATTTTAAGAGCTACGGGTTTTGACCAAGTACCGTGACTGTTCTGAAATACAGCCACTTACATCTCAGGATCCGATCTGCCGTATGTGGTCTGCCTTGTCTTGTTCAGTCAACACTGAATATTGTGCACAGGTCACCAGAAATTACCAGGAAGCTGAGGATGCGGCTTCACACACAGCTGACAAGCCATTATAGTTTTTAAAATCTTGAGCTGGAGATGGGTCCTACAGCCTTTTGGGGTGGGATTGGGGGAGGGAGGTAATGAAATACCTTTAAAACTGGTTGCCTGCAGCCCTTTATTTTTTTCTCCTCTAGCCAGATGTAGTTAGCTAAAGTCTAACAAAGGTTGCTGCAGCAGGTATTTCATCTGTCATATCAAAACATTTTCAATACCCACTACCAATATGACACTAAATTTTGGTCTCCCATTAATGTCAGCCCATTTATAATTTTGGGTAGCAGCACTACAAAAAAGAGATGACAAGCTACTATTTCACACTTGCTATTGAAACAAATAAAAATGACTAGTCCCTTAAAAGAAAGGCTCTGAGGGGGAGTTTATGTGGGGTTGTGTGTGAAAGTACGGGTGTGCGGGCTCTCTTGTGTTTTTCAGAAAGGAGACTGGCAAACGTGGTGATTTGCAAATCTGTTCCCATAGAAATTTCACCCAGGGTGTTTGAAAGACTAAGGCTGGTCTATCTTGCTAATATCGCCAATTAAGCTGTGATATTAGCAGCCATGCATATTTTGGTTAGAGGTATGGTGTGAATAAGAAGGATCTAAAATGGATGAGAGAACCTGAATGCAGTGGCAGGGTTAAAATCAGGGATAAAAATTAATAGAAGATGGAATTCTCTCTTCAGCTGACACAAATGCATACTACTGGAAAAAATAGCATGCGCTCATTCATAATGATCGCTGCCTAATTGGAATCGTTCTTTTGGATACATATCTTTAACAAAATGGTATGTTTAATAGAGATGATAATGCCGTGCAGGACGTGAGACCCACTAGACTGACTGAGCATCTTATTGAGCTGCACAGAATGTGATGAACACTTATTTGGATTCTACTTACAGGTAGACCCAAAATGAAATCTCAGAAGTCAATATTTTATCACCGTCCCCTGCCTCCAAAAAAAAATTGAATAAGTGAAGAGAAATTGATAGGAAATGTGTATGTGGTGTGTGTTGGGGTCACTTTTCTGATGTGTTTGGTTTCTCCTCTTAGTGCGAAAAAAGAAATACACAGTTATATTTTTCAACATTTTCCTTTCAAAATGTTGACTTAAAAATAAAATTTTTAAAAAACCAAACACGATGTCTGTCTAAAAGAGAAAAATATAAATGGATTTGAATTTTTGTGGAGCACATGCCTCACAGGAGCTGGAGTATGGCATCCTGTCTGATTCCAGGCAGGTATATTGGCAAAGATTTTTGGTTGAAATGTAACATCCACAAGCTATCATCATTTTTCCTGGTGTATAAAATACAATGTATATGTGACAAGCTGGTCTGGATATGAAGTCCAGCACATATCAACAAAAAGGTAATGAAGCACTCATTTAAGTATTGCATTTTGCATTTCCAAATCTAATCTGTTGTACATGGGAAAAGGTTACATTTTTGAATACTTAAAGAAATAAAATAAGACATTTTGGATACTCAGTTTGTCGTTGGTTTAGAGTTTAAAAGTCTACATTTTCTTGTGTTTATTTTTGACAAGGCCAATCTTTGGGAAAGCTGAAAAAATTATTTTTGACTACATGACACATTTCATCTGATGACTGTTTCTATAAAACACAAAAACAAGCTGGGAACAGGGATTAGAACCAACACTCTGACATAACAGTTTATAGGCCAATAAACTATGTTGCAGAGACATTCTCTTTCTCTGATCCCTGATTCTTTTCAAAGGTATCCAGGTTCAGTAAAAGCATTGAGAAACGCTCTCCACGAGACACAATCTCAGGAGAAAATTGAAACCAGATCTCCTACTACTCTTGTATTAGTACCCTGGTCACTTAGTGCAGAATAGTTACATATTATTTAATGTAGATTTCTAAAACTAATATGCAAATTGAGATGCAGATAAGTAGAGGTGAATTTGCTCTGATCTCTGAGCTTCTATGTAAAGAAAGATTTAATGACCAGTATTACTTCTGTCCTAAGAAGTGATTTTTATTTCTCTTACAAAACAATAATTTAAGCACTTTACTTCAGAAAACAGTTCTGCTTAAGGAGCTGTTTTCCTTACTACAAAAGGTTTCCTTACTAGGAAAGAGTTGTGTCTCACTTACTTAAACACTTAAAGCTGTTACTATGCATTGCAGGTTTGTTCTCAAATTTACAGATCCAAGTAGCCAAAGACCCACTAATTCTGTTGCTAGCTATACCAGGAAGTTGCATAAGTCTTTCAACTCTGAGGTAGGCTAAAATCCTCTTTCCTAAATAAAGAAACATTATTTTGAATAAGTAGTGTGAATATTTTAAGGATGATGTGACTATTTTGATGAACAGTTGTGAATATTCCATATATATATATTTGCTTATACAGATTTGTTTACATCTATCCATCTATATATGTATAAGGTCACGCTTGTGAAGAAAGAAGCTCTTTCTTATCTGTTAAGTTATGTATGCGGATGGCTGGTCCCCAGCATGAGGTTTATCTATCTGAACAGAACATGAGAAACTGCTGGACATGACATCATAATTACTGGATGTAACAAATAAAAGAGTGAGAAGTTAACAAGAGTTACAGATAGTGCTGGGTGGGATGGCTGGATTTCATCGGTAGTCAAAGGGGAGTTATGGAGAAATGGCCAACTCTCACAGAAAATTGCAGGGGAGTCCTGGGGACTTTTTGGGGTCTTGCAAGGCCAGCATTACCTGGATGACCTATCAGTACTACCATACCAGGCCAAGACTGCAGTAGTAACAGTATCAGAAATACCAAATTTAGGTATGAATGTAGCAAACCTGGGACCAGTGGGGAAAAAGTAATTAGGAGTAAACTACTTCAGTAAACCTGAAGTAGATGCTTATGCCTCCAACTCCCTTCTACTTGTTTTTGGAGACCTCCAGGGCTCTTAGGAATATTGGGTATAGAATTAGAAGGAATCTGCTGTCCTCAGTATTCAGCTCCTGGGAACATCAGTGGACGACATTGCTTATATCCTCCTCTGAGCGAAGCAGGTGGAGACTGGGACCCAACTCCTCTGTTTTCCTTCTCTCAAGTAGACTACACTTTAGTAACTGATCTCTCCCATCAGACAGGCAAGTGCAGTATAAACGGCTAAGCATGTTCTTATGTAGCTTTTTCATATCTGGCTTGCATGGAAAAGCAACTCCACAGCTACTGCCTATGTGTTGTTTCCAGGAAGGATGTTCATCACCTTTCATTAACAGGGCAGGTGGCAGGGCAAGGCTCAGCAGCCACTCTGTTTGCAAAGCAGCTTTCCAGAGATCCAAACAACCCAGCTGCTTGCTGCCTTTTCTGTATCTTCCCAAATGTGGATGTCTTATCCCAAACAAGGCACTTCTGACACGCCCAGGAGAGGGTCTCTTAAAGTTTAGATAGTGATGTGAAGCTCGTGGCCTGGAGTGTTCACTCCACCTCACAGCCCTGTGTGCCTTGAAGATTTTCCTGCCAGCCCTGATGGCATCGTATTTACATTACTAGTCCTAATTAACATAGGTGAAAATGAAAAAGGTTTTGCTTTACTAAGCAGGAGAGAACAAAGATTGAGCCTGACTTGTGAATACATCTTCTCTTTCAAGAGTAAAACATAGAACTGTGTAGTACATCAGATGAAATTATCAGCCATCTGTGAACTGAGCATCAAAGACACAATTAAAATACCAACATGAATTCTCTTCAAATAATTTATAACAATGCTTTGTGCACACATCTCTGTTCTTCCCTGAGCTCCAGACCTCTCTGTAGTGATATTTTAATTTGCATCCAGAATATTGAAAAAAAAAACAATAATAATAGGAAGAAGGGGAAAAAGAAGGAAAGCAAAGGTGTATGACAGGATACAGTGGTGCTGGGGTTTGTTTCAGCATATTAGAGAGTTGAAAGCTCAGCCACAAGGTTATAGAACTATGCCTATCATCAAAAATAGTTGTGAGAGCAACAAGGACAGGGACATAGATGGGTGTCCCAGAATCTTTTTTACCAAGAGATATTGGCAATGACGTTGACTCAAAGTAAAAACTTTCTTCCTCTCTTTCGCTCTCTCTTTATCTTGCTCCACAAGAAGTGAGAATGTAAGAAAATTACTTCAGAAAAAAAAAAAAAAGATGAAGAAGGAGTTGCTGGCACAACTTGCTGGTTAAACTGAGACTTAAATCAGAAGCAGGAAAGAGGGGAAACGAGCAAATGCATAAAGATGCTGCTTTCAGCCATGTTGTTGGGTAACCGTGGGTTTATCAAATATTGACAAACATGAAATGATTGTAATCAGTCACTGTCAGAAGGGAACAGGTACCCTCCTCTCTTTTACAAATGATCCAATTAAAGGAAACATGTTGGCTATAAAAGTCAAAATCAACAATGCACTGTACGCTGACAGCCCATCCAACATATAAAATCAATAGTGCATTCTTCTTCTAGCCAGCACAAAGCAACAGTAGCAACTTTCCCACCTCTTTAGTCAAATATGACACCGTATCAATCGATCAAAACTTAGTATTTATTGAACACTGGCTTCTGAAGAATGCAAAATGTATTGTTCTTTCCTTATTTTATTTCAATAAAGTTTAACTTAAAGGCATAACACTTGAGAGAGCTCAACTGTTTTATTGTGGTTAGATATAGCTATAGCTAGCAGGATAGATAGATCTAAATGTATATTAATACATGCTTCTTGGGAAACAGACTGCATATACATTCTTTGTCTGAATACTCTCAGAATAATACTGTTGACTGTCACAGAAATGCAGGCTGGAGGTGGGAAAAACTCAGTTTATGGGACTAAATCTCCTTCTGATGCAGGATTGCAAGATTATTTTTTTCTTTGTTTTTGTTTGCATTAAAATTTAGCTGTCATTTGCAGTGATGTTTGTGAAGAAGAAAACTTTCTTATCCCACAGAGATTTCATCAATACAGGAAGACATGATTATTCTGCTGAAATTGAATCTGTGTTTGTCATTCTCCACTGTCCTTGATCCAGGGGAAGAGTATTAAACATGACTCTATGTCAGCACATGGTCAAAACTAAGCCTATGTTTAACTATGGTCCTGATAAGAAATACCTTAAGTATGTGTTAATTGCTTTCCATGACCCTGGGTAATTAGCCTTAGTTATAGATCAACTAATGTTACCTAAATAATTTCTCTGCCTCCTCCTCACTGTTTACACTCACTGGTGGCTGTGATGGCTCTGTATTTTTGTAGATATTTTTCCCTTGGTTTTCACTGGGGATTAGGAATTCCCAAAGACATGATTCAGTTAAAATGTTTGACCAATTAAATGAACAAACAAACAAACAAAAAAACTCTCCAAAGCTTTGTTTATGTAGATGTAGTTGTAATTACTTATTTGAACAAAAAGAGTCTGATCTGCAAGCTACCAATATCACTGGAAAAACACTTCAGCTAGGTTCAATCAGATCCTAAGACAACAATCAGACTTTTTATTTTCATTGCTGAAATTCAGAGTTCATAAATTATGCAGATCTCTGATATAATGGACATTGCCTAATTTCTCACATTGGCTGCTTGATTGTCATTTTACTTTTAAATCACTAGCTTTCCCAATTACAAGGCAAACCAGTTCATAAAATATTGACGTCTCAAAGAGACCTGCTTGTACCAGTTGAAGAAATGTGTGTCTAATTTTAATATGCCACTTTCCCCTTTCCTAAGAACATGGACAGTACCAACAAAGGCAAGCGAATGACTTTTTCATCTTTTGTTCTCATAAAAGGAATGATGAAGTTATACCTGTGTCTGTATTAATTTTATATCTTATAAATAAAAATCGTAGTTGTACTGGGCGCTGTTAAAGACAATGATTTTATAAATCAAAGTCAGCCCATGGATCTTGAGTAAGATCAAGGTTTCACAATGGTAGTTGCTTAATTTATTAGATTTAAAAGGGAAAGAGTTTATAACTTAGGCACTCAAAAAAAATTAGGAATCAGATTCAAAACATAAACAAAAGCCATGGTTCTTCATAGGGCATGATATTTAGCAATGGATTTCTCTGGCACAAAATCGCTAAGTTCTTACAGATTCAAGGGAAAAATGAGCAAGTTTCCAGCAAGTAAATCTGTTACTGGTTAAAAAATACATAGAAACCATCTGTGGGTCAGGAAGTCCCCATGCCACAAGTTCTTTATTGCTATGAAAATTTTCAGTGGTAGTATCATGTCTGCTTGCTTCATTTTTATATCCTGCTCTTAGGTATTTGCTTTGGTTGGGGTCACAGCCTACTTAGAAAGCTAGATGGGACTTCCCACTGACTCAGTACGGTAACCAACATCTTTCCATAGCAGAGGGAAACAAGTGTTAAGTTCAGAAAAATAAGTATTTCTACTCTCAAAAAAAAAACCACTGCCCAAGAATAGAGAAGGTAAATACTGAAGGTTAGTCAATAGCTGTTAAAGTTTTTCAGTAGTTTTCGTGTCTCGCAGGAAAAGGCAACAGGTACATTGATAGAATATAGCTGACATCTCCAAAGTGTTTGATTTTGTATCATATAATTATTTCTCTAAAGTTTGCAATCCATGAGATTTCCAGGGAATATATAGGACAGACCAAAACCTGTTTTTCATCTTAAAAGAGATATTTTAAAGGGGAGAACTCAATGAGTACAGTTGTTTGCAATATGCTTCTATGGTGTTTGAGTCTTCATCCTGTGACATTGAGTTTGTTTCATTGTTTATTTTTAATATCATTCTAAATAGCGATAACAAATCTTCATTCATAAAATTTAGAAATTAAATGAAATTGTGAGACAAGCAGTGTTTGAAGTGAGAATTTTAAAACTTCAATATGAACATTTCAAAAATGCAGAATCAAAATGTTTAAGTCCCAGTAAATTTTTTATTTTCAAGTTTCATTTTTGTGGAAAGTACATCCATACCTCCTGAAGTAATGTACAATGTATCAGCATTTACTGGCATCTTCTAACTGCTGCTAGAAAATTAGTATGGGACAGGCTACTCTTCAGAAGTGATTATTTTAAACAATCACAATGCAATTTATGTGATTAAATACACTTCAATTAAAAATGCTGTGTTAGGAAATCAGGGAAGTAGACCATACCTCCAAGAAGCAAAGTCTTAATCTATAAAACAGGGAACTCAGAAGAAAGTTTTAGGGTTTGGGGAGATAATCATGTCAATAAAAGGTCTCCTTGTGATACAGTCAGATGTATCCAACAGTAAATAAGCTGTTAGATATGAATTCCTTCTTTCCATGTGAATGGAAAAAAAAAATATCTATGAAGTACAGGCAAGATAGTGGCCCGTCTTTTCTATATAGGATTTTTTAATGGCCGATGCTAGAATATGATGTCTACTTTAAGTGTTCACGGTTCAGGGATGCTGAAGTATCAAAAATAGTTCAGAGCTGCATATACACACACAAAATAAAAACAGCCAACAGATTGGAATATAAAATCTACAGTATGACCAACAAGGACTCAACTTATTCAATGGGCTGAAAGAAGAGCAAGGAGGTGACTTACAATAACTTCGCACAGGTACTTTCCAACTGGAAAATATCTGTGATTTATTCAAAGGTAAGAGCAGCAAGCAGAGTCTGCCTATTTCTTATATGGGTAATGTCTTCAGGTCTAAAAAGACCCAGAGGAGTGGACTAGTGCTTGCCCTGGGGTCCTCATATCATTGTAGAGATCAGGAAACTGCTGGACTATGCTAGGACATTCATCTGACCTTTATTTGGAAACCACAGGGTGTGAAGGAGCTACTGTACTGCTGAGTATCTCTCTGGGATAGAGTGAGGATGCAGACAGGATGTGCACCCGTATGCAGAGATTCACAAATGCAGAGTCAGTCCAGCAAGAAAATGCGTTGAACTTTAAAACATTGTCCCATTGAATATGGGTGACGCATTGTCACTTAAAGAACTGGTGGTGATATCATGTTATTATTTTACTTTTTTCAGAAATAAATGCCTTTATCTCAGTTTTAAAATAAAATTGTTATTTGTGGAGATGAGTGGGAGTTACCTGTTCGTTCACTGTTTCCATAAGTAATTGGGAGGACAAAAAAAAGTTTGCATTGTCATTAGTAGGATTTTAATACTCAGATTTCTGCATAAAGACACTGTTTATCAGCAATTATCATACTACAGACAAGTACTTAGCAGCGTCAGAAGCATGTATTTCTCAGAAAAGAAAAAAAAAGGGCAACAGAACCCCTCAGTCTGAGATTGGCCATGACTGAAAGTGCAGTATTAAGTGGCATGCAGTGACAGAGAATCCTTTTAAGCACTTGTCTAACTTGTTGTGCTCAGGCTGAAACAAGGATAAGAGTCTTCATGTTGCAGGGACTCATATACCGATGGTGTTTTAGTCTCTCCTGCCCTTTGTTTGTGATGTAGATTTCCTTAAGGCTGACATATTCAGCCTTATTATCATTGGTTTTTGTAAAAGCGTTTTTTTTTAGAGGGGTGAAACTAAAACCTAAAACAAGCATACAAAAAAACTCTGTGAGCTTGCATATACAGAAAATGAGACTGACATCAAATAGTATCCTTCTGAGGTTTTTGGGACGGGACGGGAAGGGAAGGGAAGGGACGGGAAGGGAAGGGAAGGGAAGGGAAGGGAAGGGAAGGGAAGGGAAGGGAAGGGAAGGGAAGGGAAGGGAAGGGAAGGGAAGGGAAGGGAAGGGAAGGGAAGGGAAGGGAAGGGAAGGGAAGGGAAGGGAAGGGAAGGGAAGGGAAGGGAAGGGAAGGGAAGGGAAGGGAAGGGAAGGGAAGGGAAGGGAAGGGAAGGGAAGGGAAGGGAAGGAGAAACAAGGCGAGATTTGGTTTTCTTCCAACCAGTGCATGTGTAAGCATATAGAAGAATCCTACCATGTCGCATAGTTGTAGAAAAAGATTGTGATTTGGCTTTGTCTGTTTCTGTGTTGGGCAGTTTGGTGTGGCTAACACCAGAATAAAGATGCTTTTAATGTCAGATTTCTCTTTAGTAATAACAGCTGTCAAGCTGCAGAAATAGACTGTGAAGTCTCTGTCCCTGAAGATTTTCAAGATCCAATTTTATGTAAGCCCTAAGCAGCCTGTCCTGTGCCTACTTTGTGCAGGAGGTTGGTGTACAGCCTTCCTGAGATCACTTCCAACCTCATGGACCTCATGAATGCACAATGACCTGCATAAGTTAATGAAAGATTGCCATTTGGAGGCCCTCTAAGGTGCCTACCTGTCTCCATTGGTTAGTTAGGGGAGTAAGTACTTTGGGCAAACATCTCCATGCAGGACAGAGGGTTTAAATTTTATTTCAGAATTCAGAGCCTAAGATGTGTAGGCTGGACCCCAGCTTTCCTAAGTAAAATAAACATTCTTGTTCTTTCTTTTTATATGGAAAACTGCTATCTGTTTTCTCCAGAAAGGTTTCATCAAACTCAGTGAAAATTCTGATACAGATACATGGACTCCAGGTCTCCTGACTTCAGCAGCAGCAGCATTAAAATAACTTTGATTGCCCCTATTAGCAATTTAGCATTACTTTGACCTCATCTGGCAGGCAGCAGCATCAGCTTCAATATTGGCTTTAATGGTCTTCTGTGTCATTCACATTTTCTAGGGCTTCATCTATATGGACATAGATAATCTCTTTATATGATCTCTTGTTCCATTTACGTATAGAAATTTTAGGTATAGCTTAATTGTTGTTTGGATTGTTTTGCAAACTCTAACAAATCATACTTCCACATCCAGAAATGTAATAAATGCATGATTAAAGTCCAATCCTAGAATTTAGATGGAAATCAAAGGTAGAATTCGGACTCCATAGATTACAGAACTTCAGCCCATTACTCTGTGATGAAGGATGTAGCACATTTTTAAGGTTCATTTATTTCTTTATGTACTGTTATGTTCAATCTCTACATCAGTTTGAACAATTCTCTACCTTTGGTGTTCATACTTTTCGTTTGTTTATAAATAGCTGTTTGATGTTCTGGTTTTTTCCATTTCTCTTGCCTAAGACTACATGTACAAAAAAAGTTTTCTTAACAATAAGAAAAGTTAAACTCTGAAACAGATTGTCAAATGACACTGTGAGGTCTCTACCAGATTTTTAAAGAAGTTAAATAAACACCTGTTTAGATCAGTGCTGAGTTAATCCTTATTTTAGGATAGAGGGATAAACCTTATGTTCTCTGAAATTGTTTAGCTGTTTTTTTCTTCAACAACACAGGCCCCACACAGTGACTGGTGTACTAATCTAATACAAACTAAAGACCAGAGAAAAACTCTGTTCAATTCTTTTCCTTTTGCATCACTCTGTATTTCATCCTGATGCTTCTTTTCTCTTCACACTTCTTTTCTTCTGCTGATTGAATGTTATCTTCTCTGGGATTAATAAAGATACACTCCAAAGCTTATCTTTAATAGAAATCATATTTATAATAATAATTTAAGAGTTTTCTTCTGGGAAGAGAAAAGAATTAAACAGCAGAGAAAGAAA
Source organism: Pluvialis apricaria (assembly GCA_017639485.1). NCBI lineage: Eukaryota > Metazoa > Chordata > Aves > Charadriiformes > Charadriidae > Pluvialis > Pluvialis apricaria. The sequence continues at coordinate 8,243,296 of CM030044.1, read as the reverse complement.
GAGTTTTAAATAATAAATAGGAGAGTAAGAAAGTGCTGATATTTCACTTTAACCTCTAACCTGGAAGCATAGATTCAATAAACTGTTTAATTAGTTATTATTTGTACAATGTTCTGTAATTGGAGAATTAATATAATTGTAAGGACAAGAAGGAAGATGGTCAGGAGTAGCAGAAATGCTTTTACTGCTCTAGCTCCAAAGTCCATTTGGTCTCTGGTCTAAGACTACCAAGAAAAGTGACAGTTAATGGTAATTGTTATTCCGGATTTGGAGATGTCAGTGTTTGTCCATTAAGGCCTACAACTGGGAATAAATTCTCTCTGATAAAGCTTTTGGTTTCTCTGGAGTTAACCTCATGCTAATAAAGATGACACAGAGGCAGGTTTTAAATTTCAAAAAAGAAAATTTCTGTGTGAATGCTTGAACACAAGGGTTAATTCTTGAGACATGGAAGGTGATTGGCAGGATTTTTTAATATATTTCAAAACTAAGCACGTTGTTTAACCAGTTCTCCTTTAAAAACGTAGGTTTTAGTGTTGGTAAAATGAAGCAGGATTTTCAAAATTTTCTGAATTTATTGATAATAACTCTAGACAGATATTCAAGTGGCTGCTACAATAACAAACCAAGCCTTTTTCTCCTTACTATCACCACTAGCTCTATTAACAGTTACTGATTTTATTGGGAACTCTTGATGTATGTTATCTAAGGAGTAGGACTTTGAATAAGCAAGTGTTTCATGCCCATTGAATTTGAGCTTGACATTAAATTTGAGCTAAGATACAGCAAAGGTTAAGAAGGATTGTCAGAAACCAGGAAAGGAGTTGAAGAATCAAATTAGGAAAAAGCCAACACAATAGAAAAGCTAAGAAAAAAACATGGGTAGATTTAGGACCTAACTGCTTATTTAAGTGATTGCTGTTCATCATTTGACCAGATATAGCTGTCAATTCATTGCTTGCTCATGGGTGATTGCAAGTCTGAGATGAGCCTTAGTAGCTTAAAATTCTCTTACTTAAAATAACTTGCAGGTTTTGATGGTGAGGTCTGGCTGAGAAAGCAAGGACTGGCCACTGTGATGGCTCAGTTGGCATATCTGACCCTTGCACCTAGGTCAGATATTTGGCATGATTAGGGAAGGAAAGTGTGTGTGTGTGTGTGTGCGTGTGTGTGTGTGTGTGTATGTGCATGTTCATGTACACGTACACTCTTAGCATTAAGCCCAAAGATGAACTCTGATCAGTAAACATGAGCAGCTGGATGGCTTTAAGTATATGATTTTAATCTGCAAATCAACGAAGTATTAGCTTGGTTGCATACATACATTAATTACAGGTAATAATACAGGTTAATTATAGGTAATAAAGAAACAGACTTTTTTCTTGGGGGGGACAAATTTTACCCCAGGGATGTGGCTGGGGCTATTTTAGTTTGGTTAAGGGACGTTTGCACACATTTTGCGTGGTTTAGACTACAGACAAAAATACATGGATCTCAGAGGCAGAAAAAGGTCTTTTCCAAACTATTCTTAGACATCCTTGCAGGAACAGCTGCTGTAGCTGCCTTTGTTTATTCTGTTTCTTCTCCACATAACTACCTTACTCCTAGAGAAAAGTTTCCTCACCTCTTATTCTCTGGTTATTTAGTCAGGTAAATCAATGTTCGTCTCTTTGACGTCTGTGCCTCTAGAGAGCAGCTTTTTCATTGTATTTACCAGTAGTGTCACAGTTGGGCTCATACCAGAGTTGCATTGTTGAGGGAAGATACATACATATATAGATATGTAAGTAATTTTTCTTCTTTCTCTCATTCTCTATAATAGAACCATAGAATCATAGAATCATTTGGGTTGGAACGGACCTTTAAAGGTCATCGAGTTCCAACCTTCCTGCCATGGTCAGGGACACCTTCCACAAGAACAGGTTGCCCAAAGCCCCATTGAACCCTTCTTAAAAGAATTGTTTAAGAATTCATTTCCTACACGACTAATCTGGTGGCCTTCCACAATGGAATAACTGCATTGGTGGAAGGGTTTGGCGTGTGGCTAGAAAGTTTAGGGCTCTGTTCATACTAAGGTTGGAGGCACTCTGCAATACTCAAGTCTATAGAAGCTGTGAATCTTGACCATGACATCATGCTGATATTTTATGTTGAGGGCTCTGTACTTGAGAAATTCTGAGAATATCTGGATAAGTCTGTAGAAAATGTATTCTCATGAGTGTTTGTGTGTGTGAAAGGTGAAGAGGTAGAGAGCCAAATCTGCTTTTAACATCACCAAAATCATTATTAGGTCTTTTCTTTGAGCCACCTACAGTTCTAAGGAAGTGGTTAGTATTAATGGAATGTGAGGCATACATGTTGTTCTTTCATTTTTTGTATATGTAAAGTGAAGAATATCAACTCAGCCTCCAAATCCATTATTCTAGAACTGAATAAAATGCATGCATAAAAACATCCATACTGGCTAAAAACAAAAGGCCAGAAAAGCCAGTGTCTTCTCTACCAGAACAACTGGTCAGAGATGCATGGGAAAGAGTATAACAAACCAGATACAAGAATGCACTCTCATTTAATCTCTAAATCAGCAGTTTATGAACTGTCTGTGATTAAGTTTGATTTTCAGCCATCATAATTAATTTGTGCTGATGGAATTCAGGTTTCAGGATTTTAGGTAGTCTGGTTTATGGTGGTGGGGGAAGGGGCAATGATGGCATTTATTTATTACTATGATTTCTACAACAGCAATTGAGTCTCAGTGAGTCTCATAATTCACTTTTCCATTCATAGAAAACATATGCATTTGCTTTGGTTTCAGACAAACAGCTTGACAATACTTTGACTTTTTCCTCTTGCTGTTTGGCCAACCCTTCACTTACTGAAGTTGGTGACAGGATATTTTAGATGTTTAATTTAGACATTATGTCTGCTGCTTTAAACTGACTATAAAGAAGCCCAAAGGTCCGCTATCCTGAAACGTAGGCAGAGTCACTTAGTACTGTTATGACTGTTCCTGCTTGAAGTTGCCATTAAAGCCTCTACTGAGTCAGTGGTTAAATCCAGATTCCCTCTTAATCAGGCTTGATTTGAACACAGGAATACTGTCAATGTTTTAGGAAAACAATAAAAAAAAACCCCAACAACTTATAACTTTATTTTCTAACTCACTGCCTACTGGGTACAAGTTCATGTAACAGCTACAGCCTAAACCCTAAGCTGTTGTCAGTCCATCAGCCTAGCGTGCATGTTTCCAGGCCTGCCCCATGCAGAGCCCTTGTCTTTGGAGCTCTGCAAGTTTGCGAGAACCCGTCTGTAGCAATCAGGTCTCACACAGTTAGGCTGTGAGCTTGGCTTGTTCACTTTCCTGCTCGAGTGCATTTCTCTCTCCATGCCACAGGGAAAGGAAATGTGTTCTTCATAAAAGGGCGAATATGTTAGTAAAACGACAAGAGTTTTGGGGAAGGAATGCAGAGGAACATCTGAGCCTAATGTCATTGTAAAAAGGCTTCAAAATCAACACAGCAGCTTCTTATAAGAGAGAAAAACGGTGAACTGTTATGGAGATCCCAGAAATCCAGCAGATATAGCATCGGATGTGCTGCAGCTTTGGATCTTACACTAATTATCACATGCTAAAACCTCATGTCTGAGGGTTGGAAAAGTGAAGAGGACAGGTATACTGGACAACAGGGGCTTTTATCTACCACTGTAACAGTGCAATCTCATTGACAAGATATGTAAGAAAATATCAAACACATATTTATCCTTCCTTTGTACAGGCAAATAATTAGATTGAGTAGATGAGCAGATTGTTAATTGCAGTGCAAAGATATTTCCTGCAAGGAATGGCAGAAAGGAGGGAAAAAGCAAGAAAAAGCCAACTCCTAAAAGATGAACCCAGGAGACAGACCGAGATTATTTTGTTAAGCGCTATGCTGAACACGTTACTGTAGTCTTCTTGTAGCAAACAAACAAGTAAAATGCAGGAAGGCATTGCTTTTAGCAACCCAGACAAACCCTCACACACCCTGAACACGCCTAGTTTGCTTCATATCAGTCCTTAAATTTGTTATACAGGTTTTAAAATATAATTTATGTTTTTAAATGCAGTTATTAAAAATAAATCTGTGGTAATATCCTCAGATTCCTTTTCTGTACATACCATTTTCTGAGAAGAGGGAGGAGGTAGTAGGTAGTGTCCTGAAGTAATCCTGGCATGAATAAAATGTTTTGAGCACACAGCCATTGCTTTGGTTAAGTAGAAATGCTTTCTAATGCTGGGTGAGACATGTTGCCTGGTGGTTTATGTAGTATTTTAATTCATTTACATATTTACTGATGAGGGAATAGTTGAAGGAATAGACACAAATATATTCACACACAAACCAATATGCAAAAAAAAGACACACACAGGAAAAAAGCAAGCTTAAGTATACCACATGAACACACCACATACACAGTATGGCATACCAGTAAAATATATTCCACAGTAGGGAAACTGGACCAGTGCAGGCCATTTATTTTTCATTTTCCCATTAATTTTAATTATGGAATTCAAATGTATTATACTAGCTTTAAAATTTTATGTCATGAATGCATGCCGAGAGCTTTGCAAAAGCACATTTCAAACAATTCAATTTCCAAGATCTGTGCCTAACGAGCTACAGAGGAACTGGGACCATATCCTACCCACGTTTAAATTATTAATATATTTTTCGTAATTCTCCATTATCCTTCTTGGAAAACAGCACATTTCAAGTATTCTCAAGTGATGAGGGTTTTTTTTGCCTTCCAGATTCTGTTTTTATTTCCAAGCCTTACTTTTTCCCTGTTTCAGAAGTCTGTTTTTGCTGCTGACATTGACTGAGGACATTATTCACATATTTGTATATTGACAGTGGAATATCTCTCTGAAGCCGAGAAACATCTTGTTTTTCCTTTTCTCACTTCTACACACACATGCAAACAAGAGCAGACAAAAATCAGAAATATGCATTTACCTACCCACACATACATACCCTAAGGGGACCCGACATATGTAATCCACACCTAGGGATGCACCTACATGCTAATTCACACAACTTACACACACATGCTGGAAAGCTTCAACCCCTGCAAAGGCATGCCTTCATGTTCCTGAGCACCCAGCTCTGTTACATTGGCTTTAACAGTATAAACAGAAAATGCAAATTCATACATACCCTTAATCACACAGACGAAGGGCCTCATTTGCATACCCTTCATAATTCAATTTAATTTTTTTTTGTCAAGAGTTGTGAATGCTTCATGTTTGCTTTAATCAGAATGTTGACATTTACACTGAAGCCAATTTCTCTTTTTCTATTCCATGTTTTGTTTAACTGCGACAAGTGACAGCAAACTGGAGGGAACAGACTTTTTAAATTGGCTCTTTGCCCGGAATGCATCATTTCTCTTGTAGTTGTTTCCCCCCCGCCCACCCCCTCCCTGCTAGGCATTGCAAAAAGAAATGTGAAAACATACTCTGTGAACACAGGAGTGAGGTGTTAGTGCTTTTAGATAAAGATTTGTGTTGTATTTTAAAACTAGATTGCTGTACAGTTTCAAGCTATTAGCAGGAACCTATTACACCATCGCTTTGGGTCCTTGGAGAGATGTGCTTAGTGTATTTCAGTAATTCAAGGCAAATAGAAAACCTACATGTGAAAATATTTAATGGCAAAGGCACCAACTGCTCAAGGCTGCTGGAGGAAGGAGGTATGCTTTCTGTTAACTCTTTCATTGGGTTTTTCAATGCAACAGCTTCTGCTGCTCTTCCAAAATTCTCAATAGGGCTCCGGTCCTCTGTGGATGTTGGAGATTACTGATGCTGAGCAAATTTTCTCTAACTCCTACTCTGGCCTGTGTGGATGTAGTTATCTGCTCACCTACCCATAGCACTTTTGTCTGCTGTTAATATCTCTCAGCATTCAGACATTTCAAGACTCATCTTGAAGGGAAGAAAACAAAACTTGTCTTTATCAGAAAAATAAAAGACAAAGAAATTAAATAACTTCAACACCCACCACGCCACTTCCCCCCCGCCCCTCACCCCAATCTAATGGTACATTCAAGCCTGGAAGTAAGTTTCCTGGTTCTAGATGCTATGGGTTTACCCATCGCCCAACACTTGCAGTTGTCTACGACATTGGGATAACATTCAAAACATACCCAGGGCAACTCAAAGGCTGTAGTACCAGGTCCTTTTCCACCACACGACAACAGTTTCTGATATTAGTGAGAGAATTTCTGGGAAGATCCATAGAGTTTACCACAAATACTGTTGATTGTCTTTTTTTTTTCCTTGCTTTTTTTTTTGGGGGGGGGGGTCCCCAGATAAAAATAGAGCAACTAGCCAGCTCCATGTAAGAAGTCCTCCCCAAAATAGAATTTGTGTCAGGAGACCTTGGCATAGACCTTGCAGAGAGCTTGCAGTGGACCGACTTGCACAAGCCACCGAGTATGGAGGATTCCATTTGACTGCTATATCAGTGGTAAAAAGAACAGATTTTTTTTAAGACACAGAATGCAAATCAGCAAAATCCCTATTTCAAGGTGAGACCAGATCCTGCCATGAACCATACCAAAACCCTCAGTCCTGAGGCACGATGTTTCAGCCCCACTCCCAATTGTAATGGAATCCCAATATACCAGACACAAAACAGGAACGCAGCGTTGTAGGGGGACATAGGAGATGGTAGAGAAAAGGTGTAAGATTATAAAGTGGGAATCTTCTCCATAATGTGGGCTAAACAATTGATGGAAGAGTTCTCAGTGCTATGAACATCATTTCCCATTTACTGTGAGCATAAAAGGTATTGAGCATACATAGCCCTCTGTATCACAATTGTTTGAGTGTCAGATGTATCTATTTTCCCTTGCTAAACATATATATATGTATTTATATAAAAATATACAAATGGTTTTTTAAAAATCTGCTTATTGAATTTTTTGGTAACAACCTTTACATATAAAAAGATAATGTACCTGACAGATTATGACAGAGCTTGTAGAAAAACACAGACTAGGGGAAAACATGCTGTGGTGTTAATCAAAGGAAAACACCTGAAACTGACAAATAATAATGAGCTAAAGCAACAAAATAAATATGAACCAAATTCTAAACAACAGCCAGAGGAACAAGGGACCCAAAGTGATCTTGCTTACATTAGGTATGAGTCGGAGAACACACAGCAATTATTCGATATTATCCGTGGATATTTGTTTGCATTTGTAATATATCCATCTGTGAGCTATGAATGATAAACTCAACATTCACTTCTGAGCCAGGATTTTGCATGTGCTTAAGCAGAGCTGTGAGAGTTTAGAGAGCTCAGGAGTTGAACCAGAGAGAATTAAATACATGATCACTCACTCTGTCTCTCTGTCTACCTGTCTGCCTATCTGTCAGCCTAACTGCTGGGCTCGTATGCTGAGCAGCATTCTGCTCTAAAGAAGAGTAGGTTTTAATCTTCAAAGGGAACCTAAATTCAGGATAGGGACTAGGGCTTGAGAATCACTGTCTGGGAGCAAATATGGCCTATAAAGATATGGGTGCATAGATTTACGAACTTAATTCTTTTCGCCGGACCTGGTGCACAGGGTCAAACTGTGAGTGAGGAGAAATTATATTGTATGACCAATGTAATTAACCAACATCAAGCACTGATAATGAATCATTCATAAGGTCTTTCAGACTAATAACTTCAATGGTTTGGGGGATTTTTTTTGTGTTTTGTTTTGGCTTTTGTTTGGTTGGTTTTGGTTTTTGTAGAAAAACAATAAATTAAAACATTTATAATCTGATCACACACTTTTCACAAAGGTGAAGAAAGCCTACAATTAAAACAAGTGTTTCCAGATAAACAGAATCACAGAATCATGGACTCGTTGAGGTTGGAAGGGACCTCAGGAGGTCATCTGGTCCAATTCCCCTGCTCAAGCAGGGCCATCAACAGCAGGCTGCCCAGGACCATATCCAGATGGCTTTTGAATATCTCCAAGGAGGGGAACTCCACCACCTTTCTGGGAAACCTGTACCTGTGCTTAGTCACCCTCACAGTAAAGAAGTGTTTCCTGATGTTCAGAGGGAACCTCTTGTATTTCAGTTTGTGCCTATTGCCTCTTGTCCTGTCACTGGACACCCCCAGCTCTATCCTCTTTACGCTTTCCCTTCAGGTATTTATATACATCACTAAGATCACCCCTGAGCCTTCTATTCTCAAAGCAAAATAGTCCCAACTCTCTCAGCATTTCCTTATATTAGAGATGATCCAGTCCCTTGATCATCCTTGTGTCCCTTTGTTAGACTCCCTTCAGAAAGTCCATGTGTCTCTTGTACTGGAGAGCCCAGAACTGGATACAGGACTGCAGGTGTGACCTCACCAGTGCTGAGCAGAGGGGAAAGATCTCCTCTCTCAACCTGCTGGAAATACTTTGTCTAATGCAGCCTAGGATACCATTAGCCTCCTTAACAGCTGGCTTATGTTCAACTTGGTGTCCACCAGAACCCCTAGGTCTTTTTCTGCCAAGCTGCTTTCCAGCTGGGTTGACCCCATCGTATGTTGGCACAGGTTCCTCCCCAGGTGCAGGACTTTGCACTTCTCCTTGTCGAACTTGATGAGGTTCATGTCAGACCATTTCCCCATCCTGTTGCATTCCCTCTGGATGGCAGCACAACCCTCTGCTGTATCAGCCACTCCTCTTAGTTTTGTGTGCTGAGGGCACTCTCTGCACCATCATCCAGACAACTGAATGATCACACGGCTTTGAAATGTTCTATGACAAGAGGAAGGAAAAACTGTACACTGGTTCCCATGGTTGAATGCTCACCATGAAACCCAGCAAACATAGCCAAGATCTTTCTTTTTCTCTCCCTACGAATGCCATAAATATTAGGTTGCAGATCATGTCCGTGAGATCCCTGGCCCAGTGGATAATTTTATATGTAACACAAAACTGAACAGATTGAACATGAGGGATAGATCCATGGTTAGAATATTTATAGGGTTATAACAATAAATCAAAATAGGTGTAAATGTTATTTTATTTGGTAAACAGAGACAGGCACACACAATTTCTTGCCATTCTCAGCAGAGCAGTGGGAAGCAGATAAACTGTTCCTCCCAGATTAGAAATAGGTGTATGCCATTCATTTATCGGCCTTTATTGGCAAGCGTGTAGCTCATCATATGCCAGGAAAGAGAAGTTTAAGTTCGTTCAGGCAAAAGGGAAGTTGAATACTTCTGCTCTTCAGGTAAGACCTGGAGCTGCCAGGTTGTTATAGTGGCAGGGACCTTGGTTCTGAAGCAAAGTAGTTTTTTATTTTTAAAATAATAGCCTAAATTCAGGAAAGGGATTAAGGCTCTTGGAAGCCCAGAATAATGTCCACTATGCCTCAGGGTGATATGGGACTCATCCTCCCTTCTTAGCATCACCTATGGGATGCAGGGTCCTACCAGTCAGCACTGAATGTATTGAATTTCCTAGCTGACCCACTGAGTATAGGCAGCACTTAAGCCTTGTCAGCCACACAAGTGAGGCCAGACATCTAACTTCCCCTGTGGATTGGTTTGAAATAAATAATTTTCCATTCAGGAACTCTTTTCAGAAGGACAACTGCTCCTTCCACATGAAAAATTATAAATCTCATCAAGAGAGTTGTGTAACAAGCTAAAAAACACTCAGACCCTCAAAGGACTCACACTTCTGTCCCTCTCTTTTGTTGCAAGGATTCAGCTTTTTTCATGTAATTAATTGCTGGAAAGTTGCCCATTAAATAAGTTGATAAATAAATATTGGGAAATATCTCTTTCCCCTTAGATATTTAGTGTTGCAGCTCTCATGAACGGCAATACTGTTTATGAGGAAATTAAGAAGGTATGAAATATGTATGTTTTCTCATTTTTTATCATTAATTCAATATGGCTTTTCGTGAGAGACACTAGCAGTTTACCCCAATTCCTTGTGCAGGCATGTACTTACATGCCCACGGGATACAGCATGTACTCGCAGACGGGCAAACACACATCTAGTTTATCAGATGCCCAGCATTCCAGATGGGAAAATATTTTTCCTGGAAACTTAACTTGCTTAGAGATATGAAACCTCTGTGAGCCAAAAAATGCTTCTGTTGTCAGGTCTCACCCCCTACGTATATTTAACGAGGAGGGTTAAGAAATAATCACGGTAAAGGAGATGTGTCTTTAATCTCTCACTTGGTGCCTAGACATCTTATGCTGATAGAAACTTTCCAAAAGGGGAGCAGCAGCTGTTTTCAATAAATAAGAAATCTTCTGTTTCATAGGCACACACAAGTAATTGCACAGAATGGGCAGTTTAGTAACATCCCATCCCATATGTTTCTGTAACTGACCACATATGTATTCTTGGCCTGTTATTACTATGCTATAAAATGTATAAGCTTAATCCTATTTCACTGAAATTTTAACTAAAATATTGAACCTAGAAATACACAGTGTACTACAGTGAGAACATTCACAGTATGAGAAATTGTCTTTATCCAAGTGTTTTGCAAAGCATGTGGGGCTGCAGTTGCTTATTCCAATGTAAAAGAACAATGAGTTTCATGCATAGCAGACTGCATGAAATACCAAGTCTTGGTGACATTATTTGCTAGCCTTTCAGAATCTGTCCAGTCCTTCACATTTACTCATGACCTAAAAATTAGCACAAAGCACCACTGAATAAATGGTGTCATTTTTCAACCTGTTCCCACTGTTGCCTGGGGTTATCTCTAGAATGTCAAGGCCTTATTCCCCCTGGCCCTGCAATTTGTGTCATCAGTGACATCCATGCAAAGGGAAATCCATCAATCTCTTAGTGAACTCAGTATAGTCACCAAGACATTTCAACTTAGTTCTCTGATACCATTTTCTTGCTGGCATCATAGGAAAAGGTGAGTGAGGAGATGCAGCCAAAGCCATAGACAGATTGGTACCCATTCCCAATGTCTTTATAGGGTGCAGACTGTCTTCTTTTGGGATTTCTCAAACTTTTCTTTCTAGAACTTCCCAGCCTTAAATTGCAAAGGCAGCAGCAAATGAGATTCAGGTATATTTGCTCTCAATTTGCATGCCTCTTGATCCACTCAGTTAGGCCTCTGTAGTGCTCTCTAGCTAGAATATGAGTTAAAGAGAGAGTAAGAGAAGCCTGTCCATGGAAACCAAGAGAAAAGTTATAAATAACTTTTTATTATCTTGAGTTCTGTGTGTGGGAATGATTCTTCAACCTTGACCTTGCTTTAAATAAAAATAAAATTAAAAAGAATCAGCTCTTTCTTTACAGCAGAGACTTATTATGTACTATCTATAATGCTTATACAGTGCATGAAAGTAAATTTGAAAGGGAGTGAAGGAGACTTTAACAATGCAAAGCAGCTGAACAAATATGTAACAATTCCTTGAATGAATGATTGGATGATACCTAATAGCAGGGAGTTTGCAATAGTACAAGATTATCCTCTGATAATTCTTCAGATCTGACTGTGGCTGCCTGATAATCCCCGAAGCTTCTAATCTGCAGGATCTGAATCCATAAAGAATGACAAAAAAAACTTTACAATCAATTATAGTTACTGCCACAGAGCCATTAGTGAGCAGGTGAAACAAGTATAACCTTTTTAACTTCAAAGTCATATCCGAAGGAAAAAAAAATATATCCACACCCTCAATCCTCTTGGAATTTAAAATAAAATTGTGACAGTATTTAATCTAAATTTATTGTTTTTCAAATTCAGAATATGGGTGTCTTTTTTCATGGGCTTTAATATTTTAATTGTTTTTGTCAGACAATCATATTAACTCCAAGCCTGCAACCAGAATCTGTTCATTTAATTAAAGGATGGATGAACAAATTCTAGCAAGATGGTGGATGGTAGGAGGAGACAGAGTCTTCGCCCCATGTTTTCAAATCCCATCTAAAGTCATTTGCCTCAGTCAAATTTAATCTTGCAAACTTTTCCTTGAGTTGACTGTTCTTCAGAATATTTGTTAATTTATTTTATTTGCTTTCTTTCCAGTCACAAGTGGTGTTCCTCAGGCCTCAGTGTTGGAGCCACTCCTGTTTAATATCTTTATTAATGATCTTGTCAAGGAGATTGAGGGCACCCTCAGTAAGTTTGCAGACAACACCAAGCTAGCTGTAAGTGTTGATTTGCCTGAGGGTACGAGGGCTCTTCAGAGGGACCTGGACAGCCTGGATCAATGGGTTGAGGGCAAGAGTACGAGCTTCAACAAAGCCAAGTGCTGAGTCCTGCACTTGGGCCACAACAACCCCATGCAGCCCTACAGGCTTGGGGAGGAGTGGCTGGAAAGCTGCCCAGCAGAGAGGTGTTGGTGGACAGCTGGCTGAATATGAGCCAGCAGTGTGCCCAGGGGGCCAAGAAGGCCAATGGCATCCTGGCCTGTATCAGGAATAGTGTAGCCAACATGACCAGAGAAGTGATCATCCCACTGTACTCGGCACTGGTGAGACCACACCTTGAGTACTGTGTTCAATTTTGGTAACCACAATATAAGAAGGACATGGGGGTGCTGGAACGTGTCCAGAGAAAGGTAGTGAAGCTGGTGAAGGGTCTTGAGAATAAGTCTTATAAGGAGCAGCTGAGGGAACTGGGGTTGTTCAGTCTGGAGAAAAGGAGGCTGAGGGGAGACATTATCACTCTCTACAACTACCCGAAAGGAGGTTGTAAGGAGGTGGGTGTTGGTCTCCTCTCACAAGTTACAACCAATAAGACAAGAGGAAATGGCATCACATTACGCCAGGGGAGGTTTAGGTTAGAGGTTAGGAAAAAATTCTACACTGAAAGGGTTATCAAAGACTGGAACAGGCTGCCCAGGGAAGTGGTTGAATCACCATCCTTGGATGTGTTTAAAAGCCTTCTAGATATGGTGCTCAGAGACACGGTTTAGAAGTGGGCCTAGTAGAGCTAGATAACAGTTGGACTTGATGATCTTAAAGGTCTTTTCCAGCCATAACGATTCTATGATTCTTCTCCATTAAATGAATGGCTTTCGTTTTCTTGTTTTTACTTTCATGATGTACATTTGACCACAGCAAAGTAGCGTGCTCCTCATGAGGCTCTGACACTGCAGACTATGCATGAATAAAAAGAATTGCTATGTGCAAGGAAATTTCACTGTTTCACAAGCAACAAGGAAAGCCACTATAAAATTATGTTAAGTAATGATAGTAAAGGCACTGGCAACTGTAGTGTGGGAAACAACTGTGAAAAGTCAGGTGAAAATATCCACTCAGATTGGATCACATCAAGTAGCTTCTCATATAAACATAAGGACAAGAGTGAGACATGCAGATTCAGCTGAAAATGTGATGAACAGACTGGTCTCAAATCCTTTACAGATTTTATGGACTCTGGCTTTTGGTGACCTACAAGCAAGTGGATGTGGTCTCAGGTAATAAACCTGAGTTATAAAGTTGGAGCAAATTAGCTTGTGTTTTATAATAGGAAGCATTTTTCATTTTTGGTTCTCTAACAGTGAAAATGGTGGAAAGGACCTCTCCTGTAGTAGGTTTCAGAAAACAAATCTAGAGTTTGTAGACTGTAATTACTCCTACAGTTAGTGCTTTCTGGTTCACTTTTCCACTTACATAGGACAGAGTCTTGCAAAGCAAGGTATTAAGGGTTTTTAATTTGGGACTTGATGGTTGGAACAGAAGCTTCAGAATTCAAGAATTTAGGTAGAAGCACGATCTATGCCTGTCTCAAAATGAAAGCTGCCCAACTGCATGGTATATTTAGCTTAGCTGGTTAGTGTTTGTCTTTTTGTCTACCTTTGTTATGTATTTATCAACAAATGTCTGAATATCAGTTTAAATAACATTTAGTTGAATCAAAATACTAGTTGCACATGTGGAACTGTATCATAATAAAGGTCAGACCCAAGATACTAAAATCATTGGGAGATAGGCATTTATGTAATGGCAGTGACTGGATCTGGATGACTTGCTCCAGGTCAAACAATAGACATATAACAAGCTAAAGAAAACTCTCATTTTTGAAGTCTTACATAAGCATCCTAAGAACCTTGATTCCACAATGTGCAGCTATTCCTAAACACAGCAGCCCAGTATCTGGATTAGAACCTGTTAGCTGTGAGGTACTTCATTTTAGTTGTTACCTATCATAGTGGAAAGATTCCATTCTTTTCTCACTCTTATTTTAGGGACTGAGAGTCTCATAAACTAACATTATGCACTACGATGATTTGATTGTACCAATACTGCATTCACTTCACTGTCACAAAGGATTCTGGTTTACTATAGCTTGATAGAGATACACACCGGGAAGATGATGGACATTTTGTCCAACACACATCATTGCCTTGATTTGTATTCTGGCAGGGAATGAACAAGAAACTGGAGCTGGAAGAAAAAGGACAGAGATAGAACAAAAGCTAACCCCTGGCCACCTCCCTGACAAGATGAGATAATCATGCTGTCCACAAGAAAAGCCCTTCAAATGAACAATAAGTTAAGTGCATTTCCTCCTTGAAGTCACCTTGGCATACTGAAATACTTAACTTTAAGAAGAACAAGACATCAAAGGACGCTCATTAGAAAATGTGACTCTTGATGGATAATTTAAGTGACAAAGTAAAGTCAAGCGTTTGAAGCAGAGAGCTCTTGTCAACATAATGTTTTTCGCAGCTGCAATAAAGCTGGAAACTGTATTTTCTGGTAGCTGCAGAAACTTGTTTGCCAACAGTTGGAAATTCAGTTTGCCAAATTCATTGTGGAATTGCTGCTTTTTAGGAAAATATCCTGTCCTTCAGTCCAACAGGATCAGCACCCATTTGCAGGTTTGCTGTAAAGAAAGATATGTACTAGGAAAAGGACAAAAAACTGTCAGCTGTATTTTCATGATGGGATGCTCCATGGGATGTGGACTGGGTCAAAAATGGAAGAGTTATTCTTTCCAGCTTGCTCATGTTCATAACGTTTGATAATCTGTTTAGTTCAATAGGGATAAAAGGGTTCCTTCTTTCAATAAAAAAATAGTAATAAAACAAAAGTTTATGGGGATAACAGCTTTTTGTACAATAACTTTGGCAACTCTTTTAAGGTAATCATTTTGGTTCCATCTGTAGACCTTGAAAAGAAAATCAGTTTTATATGAGATTTTCCCATGTAGTTGCAATTCTGCTTTGTGAATGGATGTACGAACTCCCAGAAATGCTTCTCTCTAACTGATGATGCTAGAGGGATTTTACAGTATTGTCTAGAAAGTTAATACAGATGGACAAAGCTTCAGTGAGTAAATGAATTTCATGTACCTATATTGAAACATTTTTCCTTTTATGTTCTGTTTAATTTCATTGAACATTGGTTTAGGTTATTGATGCCTTGCAGTACTGTGAATTTATCAAAGTTGCTATGTGAAAAGTGTAAAGTGAAGTGACCTACTGACAGAAACTGAAATTCACACAGCATTTTTTGTCTGTCTGCACTTAAGCAACATGCTGGTAGCACACTCCAGAAGTAAGTGATGCTACCACCCACTGTTGTTTGTAAAGGATCCCATCCTTGATTTCACTAAGTCAAACCATAATCCACTGACTTTGAAACAGAGATGCCCATTGATGGCAAAAGGCCCTACACCAGACTTCAGAGTCAGCATAATCTTTCAGCCAAAGGACTGCTCACACTCTTTTCTGCTCCACCAGTTTTACCTGGCTCTTCCTGTTTAGAGAACTCTCAGATAGCAAGTGCCCTATGCTAAATTCTGCACCCAAGAAATTAACACAGGAATTTGAATAAAACAAGCTCAGGAAATTAAACTGACCTTTCTGCTTTCACTATGTCTAAGTGAAAAACACAACATTCACAATGAAGTTCATAGCTGATGTTCATGTTAATAAGGGAAAGAAAAATGGATTTTTCTAAAAGTATTCAGTGACTCTTTAAATTGTGACAATGACATCATGAAATGAGTTTGCATTGCAGATTAATTGAGCTCAGAAAATTGCCATCCATCATTCTGAGAATACTTTAACATGTTGAACTCCAAAGCTTAAAGTTGCTTTTAAAATAACATACAAGTTTGGAAAAACTAAAGAGGCTGACTAAATATAAGTGAGAACTGAACTAAGAAAAAAAAAAGAAATTAGGAAGGAAATTTAAAAAATGCCTGCAGCTAAATACATTTCATAAATCCTAAATCAAAGAAAGATACGGAGATATTGGAGGGGGGGGTGTCAAACAAAAAACCTGAACCTGCCGAAACCCTCAAAAATCAAGCAAGCAAAACCCCCTCCTAAATGATGAAGTTTAAAATCCTGTGTTTAAATAACTACTAGCACAGCTACATAAGGAACTAGGTTCAATGTGTCAGCTAAACTGAAGAAAAGGAAAGCAAAAAAGCCCTTCTAGATCTGACAGAAAAGTCTGAAACACTGTGCTAAGAATTTTCTTTCGAGTTCTTATTGCTTTGAAATAAAAAGCAATAAATCCCAGGATTAAAAAAGAAGATGAGAACACTAGTGCCAATAAAATTTACAAACTCAAATAAAGGATTTCTCCATCCCTCTAAATATCCTACAATAAACTCATAAAAACCTAGTTTCTTAAACAAGAGGAAAGTGCTTTCATTTATCATACTCACTATGTAAAAGTCATTGTTTCAGAAGCTACACTCTTTGCTTCTGATAAGGTTATACTATTACTTTCCAGCTCAAGTCTTACCTGAGGCCCACAGTAATACTTATTACATATACAATAGAGCCAAGGAATGAGTGAATTGGCTCAGTGAATGCCTGAATGAACTAGCTCAAGCCTTTATACAAACTTTTAGATACGTCAAGAGTCACTGCTCTCTCTCTTTACCGAAACTTTTACACTTCCAAGTTCCAGAAACCAAAAAATACTTAAAGATGTTATCCCAGCTTGAAAACTTGATCATCCATATTTACTGCACTATCATGATTTTTCCACGTAAGCACCTTTGTAAGAAAAAAATGCCAAAGGGCTCTTTATCCTAACAGAAAAGACTTGAAGATTAACCAAATATGAAAGGTAAAGTCAGGTGAATTCAAATAAAAAAATAAGCATACATTTTTAATGAAGAAGGAAAACTATGTACAGAAGTGGCTTATTCACCACTTTTTGGACCTAGATTCAATACTGAATGCCTTTCTGGAAGAGCTGTTTTAATCAAAGACAAGTTATCAGACTCAACACTGGAGTCAAGGGTGAAATTCTCCGGCTAATGCTACACAGAAGGTTAAGCTAGACCGCTGTAATTATTTTTTTGTTGCAGATGCTGAATGGACCAACTAAGAGAAATGTTATGCTGGATACACGGTTCAGATAAAGCAGAACTCAGGAACGTGAGAGTTGCAGTCTCAGCTGTGATGGCCATGAGGTAGCATTGAGGGAAGCAAGGAAGGTAACAGCAATGTACAGATCCTGTGTTTCAGGAGAGTAAGTTTTGTCTTGTTTGGGGAATTGGTAAGTGCAAACACTAGGAGGCTGCCCTGAAAGACAAAATCTTCAAGGGCAGCCTCCTCAAAGCACTGGAATGATCCATCTTGATCTACATAAAACTGGCAGGTATGGCCGGAGGCCAGCTTGGCTTAATGTGGAACTATGAGTAATAGTACAGAAACATTGTCCAGGCATCCAAAGACTGAATTAAGAAGGCCATATCCCAGCTGGAGTTAAAATTGCCGAGGGATGTCAAGGCCAACACTGTTAGCAAGAGAAAGGAACACTGTCAGCAACAGGAAGACCACTGAAAACATGGGTCTGCTGCTGAATAAGACAGGAGGCCTGGTGCTGAAGACTACAGGTAAATCTTAGGTACTCAATGTTTGCTTCAGTTGTTATTGGCAAAGACTACTCCCAGGTTTCCATGCCTATTAGTAAAGTCTAGGAGAGAGAAGTACTACTCACATTAAAGTAGAACTGAGACAGAAGCATATTAAATAAAGGTCTACATAAAAGTCCATGAATTGTGACTGGACACATTCAAAGGGGCTGAGGAAACCTGGTTGATACCATTGTAAAGCTGCTCTGTAGCATTTTTGAAAGGTTATGGCTATGACTGGAAAAAGGAAAATGTCATGTCTTAAAAAAGGGTAAGAAAAAGGATTCAGGGAACTGCAGCTTCACGTCCACCACACGGAAAATTATGGAGCAAAACCCTCACAGAAGCTGCTGCCAGTCATTTGAAGGACAAGAAGCTGATTGAGAACAGCTAGAAAATATCTGTGATGGGCAAATCATGCTTAACCAAGCTGACTACTTTTTATGATGAAATGACTGGTTCCCTGGTCAAGAGGAGAGTAGTGAAGGCTATTTACCTTATAGCAAGGCTTCTGAAATATGTTTCCCAAAGTTTCACTTTGAAAGAGTTTCTTTCCATCTAAATTACAGAAATATGGGTTGGATGGCTTGAATACAAAGTGGGTGAAAAACTGGCAGAACTATAGGAGTTGAAGATTGGTGGTCAGTAGTCTGAAGTCTGACAGGCAGTTAGTGGTGAAGTTCCTCAGGCATCAGTACTGGCAGTTTAACACACTTGCCAGCAGTCTGAACTATAGGATAAACTGTGCCCTCATCAAAGCAAAATAATTCCATGCACCAGTACAGGCTGGGGAATGGCTAGCTAGGTAGCAGCTCTGCTAGCGCAAGTTAACAGTCTGTCCTCTTGACAACCAAGTCTAACCACATAATGAGCTGCATTAACAAAAGCGTAACCAGTGAGTTTTAGGAAGTGACTATTACCCTCTACCTGGCACATTCATGGTGCACCATCTGGAGTCTTGAGTCCAATTTTGGCCTTCCATTAAAAAAAAAGAGTGACTTCAGAAAAGGATGAACAGAACAGTTAGGAGGCTGGAGTATATTACATGCACATGAGTCTGGAAAAGAGAAGTCTAAGGGCGAGTATTATTCCAGTCTTCAGGAACAGCCATGACGGAGATGAGAGAACTGGACTCCTCTCAGAGACACATAGAGAAAGGACAAGAGGCCATGGTCCAAAATTGCAGCAAGGGAAATTTTAATTGGATATAAGGAAAAGAAAAAGGCACAATAAAAATTGTTAACCACTGGAACAGGTTGCTAAGAGAGATGAGAAAGGTCTTCATCCTTGGACATCTTCAAAAACTTGTCTGAAAGAGAAACTGAGCAACTTGATCTAGCTTTGCAGCTCTTTCTGTATTCAGAAGATGGTTGGATGATCTTCAAAGGTTACTTCAAGTCTAATTTTTTGTATGATTCTGTGAGTTCTTTTGACTTTAAAGTCTATAAATCTACATGTCGTTCTGATAGAGTAGTGAAGAGTTTAGAGCACGTTAGACTGTTTTTATGGGGAAGGAGTTTGCATGTAAATGCCAATGTTTTATGTTCTCACTGTTAAAGGACAAAACAGATGTATGTATTCACTGTACTTTAGGAAAAACAGTCTTTAGAAGTGCCTGTATCCATGAGCTGGTTAGGATAGGTAATACTACTTTTTTCCCACTGTAAAGAACTTCAGTTAGCTGGGAATCTCAGTTATGAGCTTAAGGTTACTTGAAATAAATCAGACTCAGACTGACAGGTGAACTAAATTAAAGGGGGGAAATTAGTTTCAGAATAAAGGTTTGTGCACTTGTATTTGATTAAAAGAATGGAGCTAGTACAATGAAAGTAAAAAAAAAAATAAAGTAAATGGACTGCTGTTAATAATAGCTAATTTTTCTATGGCGTCTTTCATCCACACGTTTCTAATCTGAGATCCAAAAGGGTCTTTGTAATCTCTGTGTTCTGAGTAGCTGTACTGAACTTTTGTTTGAATAACTTCTGAAATGGATTCCTAAATCCATTTCAATCCTAATCAGGTGTTTGTGCTCTTAAGAAGTGGCTTGAGAGGTGTATCTCAGCATGATATTCACAAAAACACACGGGCTAAGTGACTTCCTTGAATCCTGTTTCTTCACATGATTTGTGAACCTTACTCATTACATTTAGAAGATATCTTCCTTAATGCAAGACTGTATCTTAGAATTCTCTACAGAAGTTGAAGCAGGCTTACTTGAAGCTGGTTTTATGTAGCAGCTCAAGTATTTGAGCATTTGTGAAGAATAAAGCACATAAAGGTTACTCCAGAAAAAGTACAAAACTATAGCTTTCCTGTCTCCAGACAGTATCTAACTTTTAGGTTAGAAATAACTGTGATACAATTCCTTCCACTTCTACTTATTTCACATGTATGAACACAATTAATAATTAATTAGGGGATGTGATAGCAGAAATTTTAAAATGTTAAATATATACAAATGATGTCTGGATGTCTGTGGATGTGTCTGGATGTCACAAAGAGATCTGTGTTCTTCAAGGATTCCTTCTTACCTGTGAGTGATAAGGTAAAATACATATTTTTGGGGGGTTGTTTTCAGAAATACTGACCACATCTCAAAGGAGAGTAGCAAAGGCATCCATCCACCAAAGCTCCATATTGTTGTCCCAAGAAAATTCACATGCTACTTCTTGTTGACCCTATTGACTTTTTAGTTTTGAGTGACACCTTACAGTGTATACTGAATCAATGTCATCTGACATTTAACTCCATGCTTGTCCAGAGGGGAACAAGTCCTCTGTGAAAATTTCTCAGAAATTTAAAGTATCAGGAAGCTGGACCACAAACCTTCAGTCTTCAAGCTGGACCTCTACTTAGAATACAGTGGTCATTTATTCATTTATTTTTCCAACATACAGTAATAATAATAGTAAGTATGGATCACATGTTGCCATTACTGTTTGAGTGGAACAGCCCTGTGCAATAAGTTTATAGTAGAGGTACTCAATCATTGTTTAGGCATTGTTACACTTTAGATGTAAATGACAGAACACTGGAAGGGGAATTAGGAGATCTGGATTATATTTATGGCCCTGCTACAACCTGCTATATGACCTTTAGTAAATAACAACACCTTTCGTTATCCTATTTCCTTATCCATATTTATCTGCCTACTTCATTCAGAAGACAAGCTTCTTATGCAGGGAATCATCCTCGTTAATATTCCTCAATGCTTATTTAGATGCCTTATTAATTACTTTATTTTAATTATAGTAATGTTCAGAAATAGTACGTGTGAACAGACTGGTATTACACTATGCATAGCCTACATAAATCTGGAACAGATATAGCGCTATTTTAGTTAGGAGCTGTAGAGAAAATTCAGAATAAAAGGCAATATTGTACCTTCAGCTAAAACCAACCACACAGGCTCAGGAATCACTAATAAATCCATTAATTTTAGAAAATGTTACAGTGACTGTGGTGAGATGATAGCTTAATAGTCAGGACAGGAAAAAGGAGATAATTTCACTTTGAATATAGTTTACTAAAGGAGCCACAGTCACTTGGGTGATTTTCTCCATATCTGAATTTAAATGTCTCTAAATTTCAACTCTGATTCTATGCAACATAAGCTTCAGCATGACCCCACCCTTAGTTTTATTGTATCAGGCATTCTTTTGGTCTGATTTTTCATCCCCATTTTATTATGGGTGTTTATGCAAGAAGCAAGTATACAGTGAATGAAAATCACGACCTAAGCATAAAGAGCATATTTTGTACCTGAAAATATATTTATTTTGCTTTGGGGCAAATGGCAGACCAAGATATCAAGAAAAGGGAAAGCATGAATATGGGACCCGATCTAAAAGAGCCAATGAAGAAAGTAAAAGCAAGGCTTATTTAAAAAATATGAAAAGTTTGCCTAATTTTATCAACTCAAATTTCAGTTCAATTGTAGGTAGCATATTAGGTTTTCACTTCTGGAGATACAAGATCTGTTCCCCATTAGGTGGATCACAGCTTAAACATATTTCATGAATCTTTCATCCTTCTTCCTATTCTGTTCATCATAAAAACAGCAGTACCCAGTCTAGTCTGTAAATGAAAACTGTAATTCAAAAATAGCAGTGAGTAGAGGGGTTGCAGATCAGGATTGATTTAAATGGATCGGTGTAAATGGACCTTCATCAGGTCCTGATTCAGCAAAGCACTTGAACATATGCATAGCATTTAGTACTTGATCAGTCCCATTGCTTTCCTGAAGTAGAGCTTTAGCTGCATTACAGTTGATTCAGACCGGTTATGTTAGTCTCTGACTAGCAGGGAAAAAAACATTCATAAACATTAGCCAAGGTTTGCTCTTGTACAGAAATTGGACAGCAACTCTTGAAGTGCAAAGCCAGACTGTAGACTATAAATATATAACGGCTGATGTTGAGAGGCTGTGGATAGGTTGTTTTGTAAAAGGGGGAAAATTGCAACATGTCAGACAGTGCACTCTGCTAATCTATCTGGCACTAGAAGTTTTCAAAAAATTATTCTACAAATAAGAAATTCTCATAATACAAGTGGGAGGAAAGAAAAAAAAAACCAACTCAGGAGATTAGAATGAAATTCAATCGAAACAATGTTTTTGTTTAGGGTTTTTTTTTTTTTTTTTGTTTCATTGGTTTTCCCAGCAACTAATTAAATTATTTTTTCATCATGTTCCAGTTTCTCAAAATTAGTGCCTGGTGCCACAAGATCAAGACTTCAAAAGTTCTCTAGCAAATGGTAGAGTGGTAAAAGGTATTATCAGTTTAAATTTGGTATTAACATAGTATTCAGGTATACCTGAAGTTATGATAATCTATATATATTTATGCAAGAAAAAAGTATTAGATACTATTTTTGATACTGAACCAGACTTTTCCCTTGTGTCACGGACTCCTGCATGACATTGTTAGGATTAATAAATTGTGTAAAACTAGATTAGTGAAAAGTAGTTCAGACTTGCTGTTTCTAAGTGGTAAGTGCTCTCACCATATAGAAGTTGATGACCTGGAATTTGGCAGCTTTGACTCCTACGTAGTACAACTAGTGAGTGACCTACAAGCTGCAAAGACTTTTTAAAAATTTCTTGTTCCAAAGTTTTTCCATTCTCTATAAAATGTTAAAACATTTACTACTTTTATTGTTAAGGTTCTGAGAATGATTCCACAGAGCACACCTACATCAGTAATTTTTTTTTAAGTTCAGATTCTTTGTCTGCTTTGTTATGGATGTCTTACTTCCCTGCTGCCCTCCAGTTGTAAGGAATGGTAATTATTTAAAAAAAATATGCAATGATTTGGTCTCTGTTTTATTCTTAATGCAAAGCAGCCAGTAAATCTGGGTTTCCTATGTTCTAAACGAGTGTTGCAAGCACTGGATTACAAAGACAAAACCATTCACAGCTACCAATGTGCCTATGTTGCAGGGAGAGTGAGCTCAGCAGTATGCTCAAAGTTCCTGGTCCCCTGATCATCCAGGCTGAGGGATCAGGGGGATACCACCTCCCATCTCTTTCTGTGCATTGACGTGAACAGAATGCACCGTGTTCCACACGGCTGTGTTGGGCATCTGAGACCCCTGGCTGTGGGGTGTATCACAAGTACGTCTCTGCTGTAATGAAGACACAGCTTGCCTCCTTCTCCTGCCACCCTAAACATATGCACACAGCTTAGCATTGTGCTGAACCCAGCCTGGAAGCAGGTTCTGAGAATTACAGCAGGAACAGGCTCTGCAGGTAACATAAGCAATGAAACTCTGAGGCTCTGAATACTAATGGACCATAAGTACTGACATATGTTGGACAGTTGTGCAACAGATCTCAGCAGTGAAAGTTGGGATGTCTAAACACACTGGCTTATCTGGAGTTAACTCTGGTATGTCTGATCAGTGCTGCACTAGATGATGAACCTGTAACTAAACAACGTGGACATCTTATAGGGTTTGGTAGCCACAGCAGTAATTTTATTGCATCTAGGATCATCCATTCTATCTGAAGCTGAGTGGCATGGAATAAGCTTTCGTTGTACTACTAGACAATCTTAACTTTCAAAACAGAAAGGCCACATCCAGACTACCTACTGGAATCTGTTTCTTGCCTGTAGTCTTCCCGTTGTCTGGTAGAATGCTAATTGAGATACAACAAATCCATGCCAGGGAGCCTACTAGCAATTTAACAGTACAGAAAACTGAGCTTTTGTGCCTGGGAACATCCCCTGGCACTGTTTAATTTTCTAGTGTAGATTTAATCAAAGTGGATTTACATAGAAGCCTTGAAGATTGGATTGCTAAAATTTCAATACAGTGCTTCAGTTCTGTTGTCACTTCAGTCCTCCATCTCTGTATGTGAATCATGCTGAAGTCCAAACCTGTCTCATGTTGACCCATATTTTTCATAAAAAATGAAGTTTGGCATTCAGTAGAAGAAAATTTGTCCTGTACTACCTTTATTGTCAACTCAAATGAATATTTATCCTCAAGGTGGACACGGTGGATACATTGGTTGTGAGCTTTTCCTCACTTTATTTTATCTGACTAAAGATAGGTGTTTAGCTACCTAAAATAAGTTAGACTACTTATGTGCTAAAATTGCCTACCACTCGCTACTGATTGTAGTGAGGGCTTAAGATGGTGAGTTTGCATATCTACATTATCTTAAGTTAGGTGAAGGGAATTCCATCTACTGTTCTTAACCAGTCCTTCTTTTTATTTCCTTTACTGTTTTGGCAATATCTTATGATCAGGGAAACTCTTTAAAGTGGACACCAGCACTGCTTGCTGATAAGTGGGATTTGTAAAAGTAGAGATCCATGATGTGAATGACAGATACCCTACAGGCAGGAACAGGTCTAGGTACTGGGTCTGGCTTGGATGGAGTTAATTTTCTTAACCACTTTTAAGTTGATGTTTTCCATTTGGGACCAAAACAACATTCACAACATACTAATGTTTTAGCTGTTGCTGAACAGTATTTGCACTATGTCAAGGTCTTCTCTGTTTCTTACTGTATCCCCCCAGTAAATAAATTGTGAGTGCACAAGAGACTGGGAGGTCACGCAATCAGGCAGATGACCCGAACTAACCAGAGAGGTATTTCATGCTACATAACATCATGCTCAGCCGCAAAACAAAGAGGTGGGAGGTTTGGGTAGGCCATCTTTGGCTTGGGAACTGGCTGGGCTCTGGTCTACACATGGGAGATGGAGAGTGATTGTCTTTGCATCACTTGTTTTGTTTTCTTTCTCTCTTCTTCCACTTCTCCACTTAAATTATTTTCATCTCAACCCATGAGTTTTCTTGCTTTTACTCTTCCTTTCCTCTTCCTCTATCCCTCTGTGAGGGGAGGGAGGAGTGAAGGTCTGGTTGTGGGGTGCTTAGCTGCCTACTAGGGTTAACCCCCAACAGCCTGGAAGACCTGATGTAGTAGACATGTTGAGCAGTATAGACATTCCCTCTTAGTAGCCACACCCCATCTTGTACAATGTCTTCTACATAACTTAATGACATACTTTGCATTTACAGGATTCAGGTTCTTCTACAACATTTGGTTATAGCGCAACTAGTGCTTACGTATGCCTTTCCTGTATTTAACCTTTTATCCTAAATGATGATATAATCAAAATAACTATTCATCCACAGTTTTTTTCCCAAATGAAGATATTCTTCTACAATAAAGTACCATAATTAAAATATATATCATACATCAGAAATAAGAAGACTATAATTTCCTCTTCTCTGCTATGCAAACCATAATGCAAGGGTCTCATATTACTGTAATAACTAACAAGAAATGGAAGAAAAAATTTATTAATTTATTTGCTCTCTAATGAGCATACCAGATCATTATGTCTCTTTTCTCCTCCTTCCTTCCTTTCTTTTTCTTTCTTTTCAGAATTTTTCTCCTGATTGTCTCTCTCCTTTTTTTCTTTTTTTTTTTTTTCCTTCCTACTTGAATAGAACTATCTGGTTTAGAAGATGAGGCTGACTGATTACTGTAATTCATAGGGCTTAATTAGCTGCACAAACCATTACCTACAATTAGACTATTATAAAACACTTGATGCGCTGTGTCAACCATGGGGACTCATTTATTCTTGTGGCAGGGAAGGGAGGGGGGAAGGGGAAAAGAACACTGTACAGCTGAGCATGCTAATAAAGAATGATTTTTATTTAAGATGTTGCCGATAGTGCCTCAAAATTAATCTCAATAGCTGTCTAATTTGTGTCGATGGATGTAAATTTATTGTAAAATGACACCAAAGCTAAATGAGTTACCTGAAGCAGTACTGCTAATGTCAGCGCCTGGAGACAACTCCATGCCGTAGTACAGCAAGGCACTGGGGCTGAATACTCCCAGTGGAGCACTTTGCTTCATCTGTCTCTGAAAAGGCAGCAACTTGACTTCCACTTTATGATCCTTAAATAATAATAATAAAAAAAATAGATATGAGAAACAAATTCCAGAACAGCTTTCAAAGGTTAGGGGGCTTACAAGGGTATGGTGCAGCTGAAAACCTTATTGAAATCAGGTTGGGTGTTAGCATATGTAAAATTGGAAATTGCGAGATTCATCTTTAAAGTGAAAAGAGAGAGGAAATAATACAGGTGAGGAGGATTTTTTTAAATGAGCTTAATGCAGTGAGAATGTAAGAATGACATCCTTTAACTTAGAGATGCCTTTTTTGTTTGTTTTCCTATTGTATTTTCTAATTAATATTGTATTGATCCAACTTTCTAGTTGCAAATTGCTGGAAATACATTTATAGATTCCTTTAATTTTTGTTTTACCCTTGATTAATTTCCTGCTTAGCCCCTTCACAACAGAAAGTCAGGAACTTAAAAAAGGAGAGATTGGTTCAATAATACATGGCACTTGGTCTTTTCTGTACCATGTATGAAAGTATAAAAGCACAGAGGGGAAGAAAGCAGAATCTGTAGTTAATATGTTAGATTGGGACTCTGAGACCTGAATTCTGTTCCTGTTGTGCCCTGCATGACCTTGGGCAAATACATTTCTCTGTGCTTTTGTGCAACATGGGGACAGTCATACTTTCTCTATTATGTTTTGTTTCTTCAGCTCTGGGGCCTAGATTCATGAAGGCAAATCAAGGTAATTTATCTTGATGTACTTGAAAGTAAGAGCTGAATTACCTCTGTGGATCAGGGTCTGAGATGTTGGGGCAAGGATTACCTATTAGTTTGGGAAATTACAACACTTAGTATCTGGGACCAAATGTCATTAAGAAACTTTAAATCTTCTCCTAAAAAAAAAGCCACTAATAGGATGAAGTTGTTACACTGCATACACTGTGATTAACTAGATGATCTTCATTGATGCTGCAGCTGCCAATACACTTTGTACTATCCTCAGCCATTAATATCTCAGCAGAAACAGAGCTCAGATTGTCCAGCCCCAAAATTATAAGCCTCTGTTGCTGGAGCCAAAGGAAGGTGAGTCACTGATAATTGCAGTTTAGTGTTGTCTCTCATTTAGGATGCCAAGCAATACTTCTCCTCCAGGAATCAGAGACAAAGAACCAGGGCATGACCCTCATCTCTCTACTTACGCAATGCAATGCAAATGTGAGGTGACAGATAAGCCTTACTTGCCTCTGATGTAGAGGTGGTAGCCACCATTTCCCATGTATGGAAGTCCCCTAGAGCAGTTTGGCATCGTATTGTCTCTTTCTGTGTCTGGCATGACTGTTCAAGGGCTGAGCAGATATCACTGTGTGTGCATCTGGGAAGTGGCAGCCCTAACCTCTCTCCCTTTATTGCAGTCATGAAAACCAAGTTCTTCTCTTTGCATATCTAAGTGCCAAAGAACAATATTGACATAACTTTAACATTATAGCTGAAATAAAGGTATATATCATATACAGTCATCAACATGGCAATTTTTCATTAAAGTCTCAGATGGAAAATTTTGGCTCCCTTGAGAGGAAAACAACAAAACTAACAAACAAAGTCGCACAAGATTGGAGGGGAAAAAGGCCATAGAAAGAAACAAAATGTTAAAAAACACAAACCAACCAAACAAAGTATTTTGTCCTACATGCATATGTGAATGCATATACAGATGCATGCATGCATATAATAGATATATACATACGCGTAGATGTAGGCATTTATAAAGATTTTCATATCACTAGTAAATTACCTTCCATCAAAAAATCTAAAAATAACCCCCTGTTACACTTCTTAAGTCAGTCTCTTCAAAATGCAATAATTTGTATATGAGCGTGGAGCTCTGGTAAAGTTTGGTGTCAGAGAGAATTCAATGATTAGTAGTTAATTGTAAGAAGGAACTTATTTAGATAGGGTTGCCATATTATAATTATGGTGGAAGATGAAAAAAGATTTTCTGGATGATGAAGGAAGGATCAGTCAAGGATGACCAAGAGCTCAGTTCAATCTAGTAGCATGATTGCAATTAACAATCAGACTCATAAATAGTACTCCATTGGGATTTGAGGAAATACCCTGGCCTTATAGAAAAAAAAAAGGTGAAGTCCTGCTGTAGATTGATGAGGAGGGACAGCTGGTATTTGCAAAAGGAAGAAATTAAGTCTTTTGCTCTAGGACTAATTATCAACATCTCTTCAAAAGAATCCATGGTCTACACAAATGACTGCAGGGATATTCTAAATAAATTGACTTCGAGTTCTTTATTAGACAACATCAAGAAACAGCCTGGAGGAAATAGGTGTGGTGGGTGTCTTCTCTGGGAGAAAAATAACTCCCAGAAGAAGGAAAAGTATACTGAAAGTATGTGGTCTTAGGAAATTTATTAAACGTTCATTCAGTGATTATTGAACAATCACTCTTCAAGCAGCAGTTTGTTCAGTATCCACGCAGTCACCTTCAAATAACGATGACAGAAGACCTGGGTCCCTCAGGAGATGTCTCTTGGGGAGCTTTTCTCAAGTGCCCCAAAACAGGATGCTTAGGCAGCAGCAAGATTGCCAGCCCAGGGGGGTGGCTTTCCGCTCTTTACTGTAACAATAAAAGAAGCCAGAAACCATCCTAACCTACTGTTTTTCAGCCCCATATGAAATGACTTAGTCGCTTCTCTGAGTATTTAGATGTCTCTCCACGATTCCTGAGGTTTTGGATTTCCATTTCTGAAGCAGTGCTTGAATAACCCCTTCAACAGAGTCATTTACATTTTCCCTCCCTTTTTCCTTTCATGTCAAAGGGTATGCAGGCCTTCTATGACTTTGCTATGGCTATGGTACATTTACATGAAAAGAAGATGAAGGATTTCAGGAGGATGTTTTCAAAGGCTCAATTGGCAAGCTGGCGTGAGAGTCTTATTAAGGATCTACGTTGCTGAGGGCCTTCAAAAATCTTGCCTTTAATTTCCCGGCTTCTGGAGTTAGCATCACCCTGCTTTCCATTTGCTTTCCTTTTTCTCTTAACTTTCTATTCAATAGTTTAGAAACTCACAATGTTATTTTTAGTAGGGTTTTCCTCTTTTTGGTTTTGTTTGCTTTGTTGTTTTGTTTTTGTTTTTGTTTTTTTTGTTATCCCTGGGATGTCAAACTTATATTGTAGACAGTATTACTTAGTGATTCATCTATAGTTCTTTCTTGGACCAGTTCCTGCTTGTTGCTTAGGACTTACAGATGTTTTGTACAGATGCTGTAAAAAGCAAAGAGTTCTCAGCCTCCAACGGTACAGACGTTAAAGTTATAAACCCTCCAGATTCTGAGCAAAGAATGGAGTATTCACACAAAGACAGCATGTGGGTGGGGGAAAAATTAAGAAAAGCCAGTAAAATACCACCTTTTTTATTTACTAGGTTTGGCTTGGATCTCATGAGTTTTCTTTAATGTGATGTTATCATTTTTCCTTGTTCCAAAGAAAAAAAAGTCTCTTAGATCAAAATTTATCACAGTCAAAATAAAAAATGTAACAGACCAGCATAAAACATTTAACAGCAAGAGTTAATAATGTATACAATAAAATATTGCGCTAATATATTGACAAATACAGCAATAAAGTATTAATGTGATTATGCTTCATCAGTGCAACAGCCATTCCTCCTTGCCTTTCAAACAGTTTGCCTTTCAAACAGTTTGGAAAAAGCTTCTCTCCCCAATCAAAAATTTCACCATAATCCTTTAAAAACAAACAAACAAATAAAATGGCATTTAAAATAAGGCTCCCCAAACTGATTTTCCTATAATCTTTTATACATATGCAAACTAAGGTAGCTGCAATTTATTCTTGGTTTACACCAGGATAAGTGAAATGAGAATTTGCTCCATAACAGCTTCATCAAGAAGATGATGTATTTTTTTCATATTTATTTTCACCACTCCTGCGAAAAAGGCAAGTGCTACTGTCACCATTTTTCAGATGCTGACTGAAGCATGGAGAGAAGAAGGGTCCAATCTATAAGCAAGACCCACTGTCAACATGGCAATGTCCAGCTCTTTGCTGCAGTGTCTGAGGACAGCCAGACACCTGAGATGGTCATAGACTTACGAGGACACATATGGGGAAGAGTGAGACACCTAAAAATGCAATTCATAACAGGCAGCATTTAGGAATCTCTTCAAAGTCATCTCAGAGATAACATCTCACCCT
Source organism: Pluvialis apricaria (assembly GCA_017639485.1). Taxonomy (NCBI): domain Eukaryota; kingdom Metazoa; phylum Chordata; class Aves; order Charadriiformes; family Charadriidae; genus Pluvialis; species Pluvialis apricaria. Next base: position 8,212,827 of record CM030044.1, on the reverse strand, counting down.
GGAGTGCCAAAGGCCCCTCTCAGCTACAAATCCTCTCCCATAATTAAATAAGACAGGTCAGTTCTTTCTCGTATCAACAAGAAAAGTTTCATAAGGTTAAAGCACTCTCATAGTCTGTGTCTGCTCATGATTTAAGTTTCCCTTCTCTCTGAACATCTAAGAAATCATGCATATAAGAGATTCTATTTAATGAATGGAACATAAAGGGTAAAGCAGATAACTGAGAGCCCCTTCTTTCAAGCATTTTAATTATTATTTTCATATGAGCTCTATATCACTAGATCTTATCAACAACTACTTCATATGTCCTAACTGTCTTATGGAATTGAAATGTTCAAAGAGGCAAAACCCCCTTAAAAGTACTGTTTCTTCAGTCATATTTCCTGCTTAGGACTGAAAAGATCCTTGCATGTTGTTTCAGATGGATGAACCAAACGGAATCTGGTGCTAGAATTGCAGGTATATGTGTGTTGTGGTGTGTATAGCATACTCACACTCACGTCATAGTTAAAGCTAAATTTGCATTTCTGAGACAGAAGGGCAGTTTTCAACCTATACTTAATTCATATGTACAAAAAGATTGCATCACCCCATGCTTTGTGAAAAGGAGACTTCAGATATCTCTCTGGAAAAGATATAAAAGAATTTAGATTTCTGTTTCTAAAACTTCAGTGGCTGCTAAAGAAATAGTAAAGTTGCATGTGGCAAAAATGATAGTATTCTCTTTAGGTTTGTGAGAGAGGCTTGGATAACATTGTTAATGGCTTTCAAACGTGTTTGGAATTAATCCCTTGCATCTGTTTGTCATCTTTTTCAGATTTAATGACTTGTTGCTTTTCTGGGTAAACAGAGTCCCTCTTACTTGTACGTGTTACTGACAGCATTTTGCATACTTGTAAAATTAAAAGGTGGCTAGACTGAAAACTGTATTATGACCTTTTTTCAGGCTAAATTCCAGTTCAAGATGAGTCATAGCAGTCTGATGTACTGGCTGGTCTATTGAGTCTGCTCCTGCACAGCCCAGGAAAGAAACAGGAATTCTTGTAGCTAAATGTAGACATCACCAGTATACAAATCTGCATCTTAGCTACTCACTCATCTTCCTTTATACTCAGTGAAGAACAATAGACGCTTTCAAGTCACTATTCATCTGATCTCATTTAGATGTCTACTTTGGTGGAAGATGAATTGCATCCTAGAACTGCCCACTGACTATGAAGACACCTGAAGATGGTATCTACGTTGTAGACACCTACAACGAATCATGTGAATTCCTCCACAGATTTAAAGAAGGTGGAAAGCAAAAGTTAATATTGCATGTCTCACTCCATTCTTATGTTAAAGTCATTATAGCTCTGCTGCTCCATAAGCAAGAAATATTTCCCTGGTAATTAGAGCAGTGAACTCATTTCACATGTAGAGAGGACCATTTTTATGGAAAAAAAATTAAATACTGTGAGAGTAAAACAAATGCAGGAAATAAACAGACTAAATTAATACTGATTGATATTGATTCTATTATTCTGTTCTTCTTCTTCTACTTGATACTGGCTGCTGGAAAATTAGGTGTGATACCAGACCTTTGGCCAAAAGAGCCAGAACTGGAAATGTCTCAAATGCCTTCTATATCGCTCGCTTGCATAACACAGGAGATTAGCTCTGCTTCTGCCTTTCAGTGAAATCCTCAAACTAAGGGAGGCAGGTTCATAAAACATTATATTTTCTAGCTCTGCCTCCTACAGAAACCAGCTGTCGATGAATACTAGCAGCCATCGAGCTGAATGTCTTTAGCGGCTCCTGCTGTTGTGTGGGCAGCTCATATATGCCATGTATATAGATGTATTTGCATGTTGTCTTTGCAAGTTCGAGACGAAGATCTGGGTCAGTCCCTCTGCAATGCTGTGTCTGTGACTCTGGAATTCTGCTATTCATTTCCAGACTAACCAGAAACCTCACAGGCTATTCATAGACCTTCCATGTTATTTTCCCAGACTATGTTCCCACCCTCCTTTGGGACTGAAAAACAACTAGCATACAAAATCAAACTGAGAGAATATCTATACATAACAGAAAATGCATGTCAGTGAAGAAAATTAGAATACTCGTTTGAGAGTGTAAAAACAGAAGGTTTTGACAATTCTGAATTTCCCATCCCTATTCCCAGACATAAAAATATCAAAATTGCCATTAAAACTCCTGTCTTCAGAATGCTTTTGGTTTTAATGAATCAGCACTTTAACTGTCTGGTTTATGTTGTTGTTGGGTTTTTCTGATTGTTGTTTTTTTTTGTTTGGGTTTTTTATTCTTCTTCTTGTTTTGTCAAAATGTCTCTACTTCAGATTTAAAGGCTCTTCCTCAGGACAAGTTTAGAAAATGATGAGGACCGTATTGGTTCATGTTCTTGCAGAAATAATTTTTATGTATTCCAAGCATGATAAAAAATATTGGCTATATTTTTTCCATTCTATCAGGTAAATATGTATATGTGCAGTTTCTTTAAAACATTTAATTATTTACTCAGGAGACCAGAACAGCTGTTCTGCCAGGTAAATAGATTTTGAGGCAGTTTTTTAAAATGTGTATTATGTTAGATCTATTTCCACTTAAATGCATTTTTTTATAATGCAAATTCTTTTAAAAGGCAAAATCTATTACCTTCAGAGCCATTCTCTTCTATCATGTAAACATAGATTTGGGGGTCATGCTTTGCATAATAAAAATGTGCCAGTAAGATTCTTGTTGTTCTTGCTTGATCTTGTGGGCCAGATTCTGATGAGTTCATTTGTAAGAGGAATGACAACGTTAACTGAAGTTAGTTTCACATACTTCTATAGCAAAGCAGGTTCCTGCGTAGTAATGTAACATACCTGAGTGTATTAGCATAAGTACCATGAGTAGACATACAGGACTTGCACCCTTACTCCAAAAAAAGATTGTGCGTGCTGAAACACTGGCCTGCGTCTCAGCATTTAGTCTTCCTTCCAAGTAGAAAACTCGGAAAGTGATTTCTTTGTTCAGAGCAAACCATTACCACCCATTCTAGAGCTGGGAATGCCTTTGGATCTAGAGCTGTCTTCTTCAGTTTTATGTTCACAGACTTTCTATGAACAACTTGACTCCTTTCCAGATGAGTTAGATTACCAAATTGTGTACTATGTTTAGCTTTTGAAGGTGATTTTTCTCTTAAGCCCTTTGTGAAAAGCCGTTTCTAAAATTTAGCTTTCCTGAGTTAATTTCCTGCTCATTTTCTTTAACAGGGGATTACCACCATAGCTATCACTATTAAATGTATTATAACATATTTAGGAGTAATAGTATTCTTGTGCTTCTGGTAGTCAAAGGTAAAGATTTGTAGCAAAAGAAATCAAGTTTATTACACCAAGCTATATAGTTCTTCTCCAAACCTCATGTGCTCAAAAGCTTGTTCTTTTCTTTTTTCTTAGTTTTTCTAATAAAAATATAATTTTGGCTTTCTTTTCCTAAAGATCTTACCCTTCTAGCACCAGTGACTTTGACCTTATGCCTTATTTTATTAGATGTTGCACAAAGGGATTCCAAAAAAGAGGACCACAAAAGAGATTCACCTTGGAAGCACTGGTCACATGATGCTCATTTTATACATTCATTAACAGATTAATTTGATGTTTTACAAATTCTTTGAGTTATTAAGCATTTTACACTAATCGAATTTTTGTAAGAAAAAAAGGTGTGATGTAAGGGTAAGGATACTTATTTAGGTGAGTTGCAAGTGATTGCTGAAGAGAGTACTTCGATAGTTAACAAGGGAAGGAGCCCTTGAAAGCTTTTTAGTTTCAAAACTGGGTGGAAAGAGCCTCAGAAAAAATTATTCCCACAACCTTTCCAAGGGTTCTTGTTTTGACTGAATTATAAGTACTTTACAGATAGCTGATAAAGATAGCGTAACTCCAGTGATGTTAGTGATGGTACCTGACTTCTATGTTTTGATTGATGTAAGTATGTGTTTGACTGTAAGCAAGTAGATGGATGTCAACAGATAAACAAATAAATTAAGATTGCTGAACTGTATAGCTAACAATGTGTAAAAAAAAGTTTTCTCCCTCCAAATTCCACATTTTCTAATCTCACCCAGAAAGTTTTGTCTGAAAGGTGAACAATGTTTGAGACATTCCTCTTTCCATTTGAAGTGCCTTGCTCATCCATCTGAACAACTTTAATAATAACTCAGCATCATGTCTTTTACCATTGTCCCTCCACTTTTTCTCTTTTTTCTCTTGGGCTACTGTGAGAAGTTAAATGATCCAACAACTTTGTCTTTTGTCGCCTGGGAGTGCTGCAAATTTTATTTGGTGGAATCAAGGCATTGGAAAGATACTGTAAGTGAAACACCAGGATAAATTGGTACTCCCCAAATATGTTATGTTCAAGCTGGTTTTCCCAAACTATCAGTCTTTTTCTCAAATAACAGGTGTCTGATCAACAAATCATTGCTCATCTACAGTGCGTGCAGTTAAAAACGTTCTATCTTTTCACCAACGTTCTCCTAAACTGTTTAATGTAAGACTCCTTTCTGCTGTTAGCACAGCATTTTAAACTGAAAGGAATTAATTTGTTTTCATATATAAGTGGAATGACATCTCTGTCACTTGCCGAAAGACCAACATTCATTTGCTGATATTCATGCCTTAACAATACTTTAATAGTTTGATCATGTGTTGTGGATCAACGTGGTTTACAGCTATGTAAGCCTTCCCATTACTATAGACCACAAAACTGGTCTTTATTATCCAGGCTCCCATCTTTGACATTAGCCAGTATCTGACACTTCAGTAGAAAAGGTGAGAAATCAGCAACTCTTTAATTATATAACTGCGTGCTTCTAAACTGTATTTCTTCCTAATCCCATCAGATAGGGATGCCTTATTCACTGAAGCATCTTAGTCTATGTGTCAGATTTGCAAATACATTTAGCTGCCTAAGCTTCCATTAATTTCAATGGAAGATTTAGAATCAAAATAAAGGCTATGTGTGTAAAATCTGTTGAGCAATCCCTATCCCCACCACCTTCCTGCCCCATTTAATTAAAGTTTGCATGGTCCCTTTGTATATACAATACCTAAAGACTCTGTTAGGTAGTATCTCCAAAACCTTGCTTCAGTGGTTTAAGATACTATCATCTCTACCTGTCTTCCTCTTTAGCTGTCTTCCTTCCTGCTAGACCAAAAGCAAAGCTGGCAAAAGGCTACGTATGATTAGATGTCAGCTGCACCATCAAGAGTAGCATCTTCATTTAAATGAGAAATAAAACCTCCAACCTGGAACACCTCAAGGAAGAGTATATTTTTCTTTTACTGACTGTTTTGGGGTGCTATGGCTTGCACAGTAGAGGCAAGGTGAAATTTCAAGCAGGGCAAAGCAGTAAACACAGAGAGATTTGCCAGAGATCTTTTGTCAGCATCCTAAGCCTTTCCCAAAGTTTTGCTTCCCAAGTTATCTTGAGGCAATGAGCTCTGCAGAAAAGTTAGTGTTAGTTTTAAAATATACATGTATATAGAATGTATATATACATAGAGATATTTTCTTCAATATTCTTTCCTGGATAGGTATAGAAATCATAACAATACACTTGAAGTATTATTTTTATATCTACAGAGTTGAGAGTAAAGTGCAAAAGAAAAAGAACAAGAATTTATGGACTTGAATGTATAACAGGAGTTTAAAATAAAAGCAGAGTGTTGTTGTTGCTGTTTCATTTGGTTTTGACTATTTGTTTTTTGTGGGTTTGTTTATTTTTTTTTAAGGAATGAGTATAGTTCTGTTCAATATTCATTTTAAATATTCATGGTGCATTGTTCCTTATTTCTAGTGTTTAAAAAATGGCTGTCATAAATTCTTATATTCCTGTCTTTTAAAATGTTTATGATTTAAAAATAAGTCAGTCAGGAGTGTTAAGAAACAGTCTTTTAATTTGAGTAAGAATTGCTTTTGCAGAAACAGGCATTTTTTATCATAGCAAAAGAATTCAGGATTAGAGAGGTTAAAAATGATTTTTAAGTCCAGCTACAGAAAGCCTGAGTGATTCATATAGTTTCAATTCTTCCTGTGAATTTGTCCTTTGCTTTCAATTGTTCTTATTTACATATAGCCTCCTTTCAGAGCAGAGACCTTTTAAACACATCGATAGGTCAATAAATCTATGCTTTTAATGGGGATGTACTTTTGTCCATTCTTTATTTTGGAGCGTTCCATTATACACTGTCCTGCGTGACTATACACTGCTGAACATGAAATGTTTACGTCCAATTGATTGGTTCTTTCAACATATTTGATTATCAGAAAGTGCAAAAAGGATGTTTTCAAGGTTTATAAAGGAATATGTTGACCTTTCTTTGTGAATATAAAAGCCTATTAATTCTGTTATCATTATCCCCTCTGCAGAGGGGACGTGGTGCAATGCCTGGGAACATATAAACTCTCACAGCAGAACACAGAAGTAACATTTCCAAGGACACATGACTTAGAGGACATGCTTCTATTATGGTTGTAGACTTTTCTTCTTCTTTATGATGCCTTCTTCCAGCTGCCTTTGCAAATCATACATAGAACTGGAAACACGGTCCAGAGGCTCACATCTAATAACATGAACCACTGCTTAAACAGAATAACTGTCTGAACTTTGAGGCACCACTCTCAGAAAGGAGTCTGAGGCATATTACCTACTAGAATGCTCCGCTTTGCATCCTGCCTTATTGCCTGTACACAGCTGTCTCACAAACACCTGTCACAGCAGTGTACCCATCAGCTATGTGTGTCCAAGCAAACAGGTTCTCTTATGCCCTGGGGATCATGCTCCTTTTCAATCAGGACTGGTTTTGCAGGGTCACTCTGTGAATTCAGTGGGTTCAATGGAGCTGTGTGGTGTCAACAAGCTCAAAATCTTTCAGGCCAAGACTCTCCGGTACATTAAGGCACCAGCTCCTACTGAAATAAAAAGTGTTTAAAGGTCTGCCTTTACACATGAATTTCCATTGGTACCTTAAAGATGTCATGACCTTCCCTATACATAAGGGGAATACCCGTTGTGACATAACTTGAGACCGACGATAAAAAACTCTCCAAGATATAAGAAATAGGATCTAAGCACTCTGGTAAAGGAGCAAATGGGTGGGGGAAGAGATTTTCCTCCACAGTGAACAGGATAACAGGGTCAGCAAACAGAATGGTGAACTGGTTATCCTGATCATGACGGTCTTCATCTTGTCTTGTAGTTATATCCAAAAGCAGACTCACAGTCGCTATAACTTCTTTTCTGCCTTCCATTTCATGACATGACTATGACCATGGGATCGTTCTGCCCATGGACACTGTGGCTGCACCTGCCTTTGCCAGTGCTGCCCGTGATTAAATCAATGACCTATTCAGGGTCTCAGAGTCCATAATGTTCCAGAGTGCAGTTACTTTGTAGGCTTAACAACAGTAAGTTAGTGTGAAGGGTTCTGGAAAGACCTCCCTGGCTTTCTTCTGCTTGGCCATCCTCACACCATACAGCTAAGGGAAGTATCCAGTCAAGGAGTTTCTGATTTTTTTTCAAGGGCAGACATGTGGGTAAAAACCCTAGCTATTAAGAAACATAGCAAAGGAAAGCATAACCCTGTGAAAAAAGCTTCTGAAGACTTCCATAAGCGAAAATGATAGTCTTTAATACCTGGGACTGAAACAGGGAAATCAGTGTAGGAATCATTTCATGTTAGATTATAGCAAACAAACCAACAAAATAAGCTTCTGCACTGTGAGGTTGCACAAGCTTTAATCCTTTCCTAATTAGGGACAAAAGGCAAGCCAATAGTCAATTCTTCTTTCCACAGTTTGGGACAATACTTTGTCTGTTTTGCCGTTTGTGCTGCAGAACTCCTTAGTGTCGCTGGCTCCCACTCTCTCCCTGCTTCTTTCAGTTTTCAGACTCCTTGTACTACTCAAAGCTGGACAATTAAAAGGTGAGCTGCGTTGTGCTGTAGCGCAGTAGAACTTCAGCAGGTCAAAGGAGTTCTGGCATCTTTCATATTATCATTGTCCAATTTCTCTCACAAGTGTTATATTGTGTATTCTGGGATACTGTTCCTCAGTCAATCTATTCTCCTAGGTTTATTTTTATATCAGATCGTCATCAAGTGGGCTCCATTGTACAAAGCACTGTTCTCAAAAGTGGCTATTATAATTCAGCATACAGTGATGAACACAATTACCTTTAGGTTCATTTAAAAAAAGATGAAAAAAAGAAGAAGAAAAAAAAAGAAATGCATCCGAACAAAGAAAGTCTTTGTAGAAAGGTCAATTGCATAAAGGGTTAGTTGTTAAAAAAAAAGACACATTGATCTAAGCTGCAGAAATAGTAAAAATATACAAAAATGGATAGCTCAGACATATAAATGAAGGCAAAGAAAATAATTTAATGAAAATTTTTAGGTCTAATACAATATTAGTAAGTAATACTGTTCACAAGTCATTATCTGATACTTTTGAAGGAGCAAAATGAGATGGAGACTCATATGCTCTTGAATGACTGGATCGATATATGGGCGCAAGCGGGATTTTAAAGAGACATTCTCAATAAGCAATAAGTTAGGTATTTCTTTAGCCCAGTTATGAGGCTAAATTTTCACATTGGGTGTGGAAATGCCAGTATCTCCATTTCATAGATGAGGAGTAGAGACGTGGGGTATATGAGTTACCCACTCAAGGTTGCAGGGAAGCATCTTTATACCAAATCAGTGCTCAGAACACTGGATCATGTGCTTTCTCCTCTCCTAAGGAAGATTTATTTATTTTCTTAAAGGAGATGTTTCAAATTGCAAAATAAACTTTAAAACTGTATTTAGTACTCTTTCTACCATATGCAGAGGTCTGGACTGTAATGCAGGAATAACAAACTGACCCTAGAAACACACATCCCAGAAAACTCACTGCTTTTAAATTTTTACTCTTGTCCTGAAAAATATCTGTCTGTCTACTAATTCAACATCAGGCGCTTCATACTCAGCCAAACTTACATGGTACAAGGGGATGACTTACTCTGGAGCATTCATTCAGTTTATCGACAACAGGAAATCTTATGGATTGAAGCTGACCTATAGGATCAACTTTCATATTCAACCCTGTGCAAATAAATACATAACTAAAACACCACATAGTTCACCCACACCATGGGGATCTGTTTTAAAGTGCCTAATCATTCATAGTATCTTGTGGTCCTGATGTTTTCACTCACTGGGGGCTATTTTTTGGATTTAACAGAACTGTTAAAGTGAGTAAAGGAAAATTCCTGTATCAAAAAGCTAGACATTAGGCTCTCCTTTTGTCACAAAGTTACCTTTTAAGAGAATTTTAATCAATTTCATTAAAGTTACAAAGATCTGGAAGCCCACAAAACCTGCTTTGCAGGATCAACCTCCTTTTCTGTTTTGCTGCTAACAAAAGTCCATATAAAGTTAGCCCAAACAAGTGAGTAAAAGGGTACTCCTGCAATTGCTGGAAGAAACCCACAGCATTATTTTTCCCATAGTTTAAGTGCCAGAGTTCCAAAAATCCTGGAGATCCAGGTCCACCTGGAATTTAAAAGAATTTCCCTCAGAATTGGCTAATAGTCCGTCCAACCCAAGAGTTTTTTAATAACAGGGCTCAATGAAATCTAATTTTTTAAATTATTGTATTTTCACTAGAAAAATTCTGGCCTGCTTTATGCTGTTATTTGTATCTCTGCAATTTGATACAATGCAGAAAAGCACTGTGCATTTTTTTTTTTTTTTTGCAGAAATCTTAGCCTAGAAGTAGGGGGTGTCTGTTCCTGTTGTTGTTTTTATCTTTCCTCATTTTTATTGGTAAACTATCAAGCAGGATGTTCCCCCCTCCTGGTTTTAAACAGCTTAAACTGATTGTATTTCAAAAAAATGCAGATGCCTATATCTTTTATAGGAGTAAAGTCATTAAATTTTGTAAATGTTAGAAAAAAAGAAACTGTGAATGATATTCAGGAAAGTGACGGCATCGTAAAATATGCACAATCTGGTCAAGTTCCAATTAAAAAAAATGTGTGAGCATAAACAACCTTTAAAAATAGCAATGTAAAATTTATGAGTGCAGAGCGGATTTGGAAGTCGTAGCCACGCCCAACCACATTTTCTGTTCTCATCAGCTTGGTTTCTAATTCTGCATACATTTTACATTTGCTGACATTTTCATATACAAAGAAACTTTCTGCAGTTGACGTGGAGAAGCATCAAGTCCTGTGCAGCACGGAAAAGGGATTCTTCAGTGGTGGATGAACACTGTGCTGACACTTTCATCTTGATCTGGCAAACATTTCCTTTCACTTTTGTAACTTGTTACTGCTACATCTTCCAACTGCTTGGAAATCAGTTATGTAGGATGGACCATTACAGAGTGTTTAATTATTCATGTTTAAATACCTAAAAAAGGGAAGCTGAGGGAGGTATCTCCTAGACCCAAGGCTTTCTGTCAACACATCTTCCTTGATCAGCTGCTCCCTTGTGAGCATTTTTTGAGGTAAAGGATGGCTAAGCCTTTAGGAGTTAGTGGATTTGTTTTTCAGTCCTCTTAGGTGTCATGAATGTTCCTAATCACTTTAACTCAAATCCCCAAATTAATGTCTTTCACTATAATTAAATTTAACTGAACTTTGAACACCTTCTCATCCTTAAAATCTTTGTCCAACTGCTGTATAGCCCTGAAGTTCCCTAAAGCACATAGATTTCTAACTTAGAAACACTAAGGTTTCTCTGGCAACTGTTTTTAATTCTGTGTGTCTGTGTGCAGTCAAGAGTTAACAATATTTCAATTGCCATTCCTCAGCATGTTCCTGCATTACTGTGCTATTTCAGAAAGTCTTTCCTCTTCTAAGATGGGAGACACCCAGGGCTATCGAAAACTTTAGCTAGCCAGAACTAAGCAATCACTTAAATTCATTCGGTCTAACATGGAGAGACTAAAGCTGTTCTGTGTAATATGGAAAAATCAGTCATTTACCCAGAGTGAGGGAGTATAAATATGAAAACTATGACAACATACCTCCCAATGACTAGAGCACTCATCTGAGAGGGCAAAATCCCTGAGCCCTGAACTAAAGAAACATTTGAATTTTACATGAAGCAGTCACTGGAAAAAAACTGTTAGTCACTGAAGTGCAGACTTGGATCCATGATCCTCCTTCTCAAATGAGTGCACTAACAACTAGGCAGCCTTCTTTCTTATATTTTTACTCTAATGAACTATTAAAAAATGTTAACAAAACTGTACATCTTCACATGAAATACGGATTCTTCTCGTCTTTCTCCTGAGAGATAAATTTCAATTCTTTTGTCTATTTCTCTCCAAGTCTCTGTAAGTACAGTAACAGCTGGACTAGTTTTGCCTCTTCCCAGTTACTGAAAGAGGAGGTTCAGGCACATAGTTTAAGGTATATCTTCAGTCTGTCAGTGCCCACAGAAGGGAATGGTCTTACTTTGAGAATCAGAAGGCCCACCACCCCTCTAGGGCAAAAGCTACACACTCATTGGCCTCTTTGAAATGCCTATACACTAATGCACACAGCATGGGGAACAAGCAAGAGGAGTTAGAGATCTGTGTGTGGTCACAGGGCATGATCTCATTGCAATTACTGAGACATGGTGGGATAGCTCACATGACTGGAACGCTGTCAGGGAGGGCTATGTTCTCTTTAGGAAAGATAGGCCAGCGAGGCGAGGTGGGGGAGTTGCTCTTTGTGTGAGAGCAACTGGAATGTATTGAGCTCTCCCTGGGGGCTGATGATGAGCAAGTTGAGAGCTTGTGGGTAAGGATTAAGGGGCAGCGTAACAGGGGAGACACTGTTGAGGGTGTTTGTTACAGGACACCTGATCAGGATGGGGAAGCTGATGAGGCCTTCAACAGACAGGTGAGAGTCGCCTCACAATCACAGGCCTTGGTTCTCATGGGGGACTTCAACTACCCTGACATCTGCTGGGAAGGCTACACTGCTAGGCATGTACAGTCCAGGAGGTTCCTCCAGTGCATCGATGATAACTTTTTGACTCAGGTGGTGGAGAAGCCCACAAGGAGAGGTGTACTACTGGACCAAATACTGAGAAACAAAGAGGGACTGGTGGAGGATGTTAAGGTTGGGGGCAGGCTTGGCTGCAGTGATGATGAGAAGTTAGACTTCAGGGTTAAGTGCAGTATGCACAAAAAGACAAGTACAGTTGAAACCTGAAACTTCAGGAGGGCTAATTTTGATTTCTTCAAGGAATTGCTTGGAGAAATCCCATGGGAGAGGGCTCTAGAGGGTAGGGGGGCTCAAGAGAGCTGGCTGGTATTTAAGCATCACTGCCTCAAAGCTCAGGATCAGTGCATCCCTAAGAGCAAGAAGTCGGGCAAGGGAAGCGGGAGACCTGCATGGCTGAGCAGGGAGATTCTGAAAAAGCTCAAGTGGTACAAGAAAGTTTACAATACGTGGAGGAAGGGACTGACCACTTGGGAAGAGTACAAGAATGCTGTCAGGGTATGCAGGGATGAAATGAGGAAAGCCAAGGCAGCCTTGGAATTGAACCTGGCAAGGGATGTCAAGGTCAACAGGAAGGGTTTCTTAAAGTAAGTTGGAGGCAAAAGGAAAACTAGGGAAAATGTGGACCCACTGTTGAATGAGACAGGTGCCACGGTGACAGAGAAGGTGGAGCTGCTGAATGCCCTCTTTGCTTCTGTCTTCACTGCTCAGGCAAGCCCTCAGGAGTCCCAGACTTTGTGGGTAACAGAGAAAGTCTGGAGGAAGGAAGGCTTTCCCTTGGTTGAAGAGGATCAATTTAGAGATCAATTAAGTAAACTGGATACCCACAAGTCCATGGGTCCTGATGGGATGCATGCACAAGTGCTGAGGGAGCTGGCGGAAGTCATTGCTGGGCCGCTCTCCATTATCTTTGAAAGGTTCTGGAGAACAGGGGAGGTGCTTGAGGACTAGAGGAAAGCCAATGTCACTTCAGTCTTCAAAAAGGGCAAAAAGGATGACCTGGGAAACTACAGGCCAGTCAGCCTCACCTCCATCCCTGAAAAAATGATAAAACAGTTTGTTCTGGGCATCATCTCCAAGCATCTGGAGGAAAAGAAGGTTATCAGAAGTTGTCAACATGGATTCACCAAGGGGAAGTCATGTCTGACAAATATGATAGCCTTCTACAATGGTGTGACTGGATGGGTGGATGAGGGGAGGGCAGCGGATGTTGCCTACATTGACTGGCTGACAGGTAGAGCTCAGAGGGTTGTGATTAGTGGTGATACCCTGACCATTCTGTGATTCTGTGATTCTGTGATACTCATAGTGGAAAGGTGAGGATGATCTCTTTCCAGGCATTTCCCTCCTCATTGGATTATACGAGTCCCAGCAACAGTCAGGAGATATATAAGATAACAAAATAAAAAGAAGGACTAAAATCTGCCTTGAATGCTACAAACTGATTCTTCACCTAGAATGATTTTTTTTTTCATTTCCAGAAAAAAAAAAAAAGAAAAACAGAAAGTGCTCGGAAGATGGAAAGATAAGGGAACATGCTGATAAGGAAGTTATAGTAGAAGTCTTATTTCATAATAGCTTCTGCATTAGTAAGAAATGTAGCTTTATTTGGGAAACTGGGTCTCACACGGACCTAGCTCTACTTCAGCACCTTCACTAGAAGGTGAATGAAACAATTCATCTTTCCTAGCTGACACAGTGCTGGCAGTGTCAGTCCAAATAATAAAAAAAGTGGCCGTTTTTTCTTCATGCTACTATCTTCAGAAATGTCTTTTGAAAAGACACTAAACAATTAAATAGTCACAGGCAGATTTCAAATGAAGCTATGCCACTTTAAGATAGTTGGGGTTCTGGCCCTGAATTTTTAATTTCTCTAGGCTTCAATATAGTTTCTTTTTTGTTTACTTTTTCCTTGCTCTTTCTCTTGCTGTCTTTTTTCTTTTTTTTCTTCCCCCCCTTTTTTTTTCCCTGAGGAAGAAATAAGGGATCATATTTTTTTATTAATAAAAAAGAAAAAGGAAGGGGAAAAATACCAAAAGAACAGAATTTGTCTTTATGAAAGAAAATACTGCAGATATTTTGCCAAAAAGGACACATAGTGAAAATAGATTAGTTCATTTGAGCAGTATGTGGAAAATATATATTTCCTGAAGCAGGTGGTGCGAATGAAGAGGATAGGAAGAAAAATGTCTTGTGTGGAAAGTATTCTTCAAAATGTGATTTCTCTCATCAAGTGAGGAGGCAGCAAAACATTGTGCCACTGAGAGCTGCAGTGTTTCTTAGCAGGCTCTCTTTGGAATCTTCATTTATTTAGTTATAAACACAGATCTCTTGGCTAGCATTGTTCTCTGATTTTTTTATCCTTTCAATGAAAGGTGGATAGAAAGATAAAATGCTATATTAGGTAATGAGGTAAATGGGAACACAAAAAATAAAAGTAGGATCTGGGGGTGAAGATGGGGCATAACTATGTAGCAGAAAAGATATAACGTTGCATCTTTTGAAGAACAGCTTCTGTTCAGCAGTCAATACCTCTTTGGATTTGTCTTTGTCTTTCTTATCCACCATGGGTAGCAAAGGTGAGGCAGGTACTGACTTCATTTGGCAAGAGAAGAGTCCAATATTCCTCTAATTAATAGCTGATTTGCCAGAACATAAAGATCTGGGTCAGCCAAAATAGTTCATAAGCATGTGTTGAATTAACAAATCAATATGTTTTGGCTTAGTTTTCTTTAGAGGCAAAGAAAACTGAGACATTTTGGAAAGAAATCAATGGCCATTTACAGTCCAAATCAAATTCTGATTACCATCATTTGTGTACCAACTTAAATTCTGACCAGACCCTTATTTACCATCTTACCAATTTCCAACAGCTACTTCACTGGATTTTCATCATATTCTAAAAGGCTAATATTTATTTTGTAGTGTTGCTGTTAAATCAAGAAGCCAAGGAAATATGTTAAAATAAAAAGTGCTTTATGAAACACTCTCTTCATATAGGATTAATGTTTATATTTATGTAAATAAAGTATTCTTACATGTGTTCATTCTTCACCACTGTATACTTGACTGCATGGAAAACAGAAGACAGAAATCCAGGCTCAACGTGTTTGCAGAAAAGTATCTGTTTTGGTTTTTTTCTCTCCAAATATCTCCCAGCTGTTGCTGTTGCTGCTGTTTTTTTGTTTGTTTTGGGTTTTTTGGTGTTTTTGTATTTTGGGGATTTTTTTTGCCTTTTTTGCCTTAACTATCCTTGTTCTGAAAAAGGAAACTGAGGCCTAGGTAGCTGAGCTCTCTAGTCCTGTTTCATATCGTTGTCCCAAGGTACAAAGAAATATCCCCTGACTCACTCCAGTTACTGTGCTCTGACTCATTACCTCTCTGTGAATGTTTCAAAATCCCCAAAAGTCATGTCAGGGATTAAAATACCTCTGTGTAATGTCCTGAATTATTTTATTTTTTTCTTAGTAATCCGTGGATATTTTGTATTTAGTTTCAAAAGCTGATATACTGTGTGTCAATATGGAGAAGACACCAAAAGTGGAATTTGTAGTGGTCTGAAAATATGTTTGTGAAGGACAAAAAGGAGTAAGCTTTTCATCACTCAAGGAGAAATTGTGTGCTGTAATTACTCTAAGCACATCATCTGACATTAAAATGTCACATATATTAGTAGAGAACCCAGAGAGGGAACTTCCATTAAGTGCTGGACTCATGATTTTTTCTTTCAAGGACTAAATTGCCATATACTTGGGATTGTCATGAGCCATTTCTTTAGTCTCCAGATTTCTACTGGCATCAGAATTTGATCTTGCCCCTTTTAAGAAGCAAAGCCTAAGATTTCATCTTATTAAAGTGAAATTCTGCTACCTTTATCTTCATTCAAGTCCTTCATTTTCTTCCAGTTTTCATTTGTTTTCTTTGTCCTCTGGTTAGCAACAGAGGAAAGACACAGATTGCAAATGTTCCTTGATTTTCTTTCTAAATAGGTGTGTTCCCATAAGATATTTCTGTTATAGTAGAAGCAGACCAGAGCAGTGATAGCTTAGAAGGTGAAAAAGCCTAAAGGTGTAGCTATCTGTTGGGAATGCCCAGTTGTTAGAAGCACGGATATTCGATTTCATACATTTGAGTTGTTTTTTTTTTTTTTTAAAAAGCACTGGCAATAGTTAATGTCTGAACAGGATCCAGTTTAATACCTTGCAGACACCTTTTCAGACAGCATCTGTCTTCCCCTGCAGGATGCCAGTAAAACAGGTAGACAGTCTCACTTCTGAAGGAAAAGGAGCACCTCGGTATTTTTACTGTTGCCTTCAGAAAGACAGATCTTCAGACACTAGAATTTACCCAGCAGAAAAGGGTATGGAATGGGTATGATTTGGTACAGCACTGAGTTGAATACTGTGGCTATTGGTCACTACCAATGTCTGAGTGCTTTCCATAGAAGAACACTAGGAATAAAGATACAAAGTGAGCTTAAGGATACTAATGTTTCTCTTGTTTGGTGAAACATACAGTACTGTCCCTCTGAAACTTTTTAAAGGGATTGGAGTTGGTCTGGGCTGTGGCTAGAGATGGGTACCCATATTTACATCATTGTTTTTAACTGGTTTTGTTTTATGAAGTCTGTGAAGGCTACAGACAGGATCGCGTGTGCTTGGAGGGCTATATTCTTTCAG
This sequence comes from Pluvialis apricaria, assembly GCA_017639485.1. NCBI lineage: Eukaryota > Metazoa > Chordata > Aves > Charadriiformes > Charadriidae > Pluvialis > Pluvialis apricaria. Next base: position 8,196,117 of record CM030044.1, on the reverse strand, counting down.
TGTCGATGTGTTAAATGGATGTTGAGAGCAGGAGGCACAGCACTCTGCATCTGACACCTTCCAAAAATCCAGTGAGACACAAAGGTAAAGGGTCACTGAAGGTCAATATACTGTGGAAAGTTCGCCTATGGACAGCCTCCCTCTTTTTGAACACAGGTCTCCGTGAAAGTACACTAAAATCCATGACGGCCTTTCCCTGCCCTCAGAGTTCTTGGGATACTTGAGGACATGTCCTTAAATATTATTAACAACACAAGTGGGCCTAATATCACTTCCCCACATGAGTCATTAAATAGTCTAAGCAAGAACAAGGATAGCTAATGTAACAAGAAATGTTTTCTTTCTTTCACATAAGAACAATGGCAATATGTGTCATGGATTACATGTGTCTCTAAAGACAAGAGATATCAGAAGGATATACTAAGGAATATATAGTACTAGGAAACCGTAAGGCACAGATATAGCATACTTTCTGCACTTCTATACGCTAATCCCTTCCCCCTCTCCCCCCTTATTTCCCAGACCACCTCCTTTGTTCCAAAATTGGATGTCAAAAAAGAAAAAAGGGAAAGACCTCTGAATCATCACTAAGGAGAGGAGCTCATGAACACAATTCTGCTGGGCAATAAGAAGTAGAGTGGGTTATTATGCCCATGTCCCAGTCAAAGGCAGGAAGGAACATCAGATTTCATGCTGATACAGGGCAGGACTAAAGCTTGGCAATGAAGATGCAGCTCATACAAAGACCGAGGATGGGACTGTCTTGGATCAAGCTCAACAAAGCGAATGAGGAATTGGGCCTGATTGCGGTATTTGCTTGTGAAAAAGCATGAATGGTTTTAGGGAAAAATGGTTATCTGTGCTGGTTAAAAAGGATGAAAAGCTGCCAGTGATGCTTTTAGAACTGGTATTCTAGAAGGAGCAAAATGTAGAAAATTTCCAGAAGCTGATTTTAATTTTACGAGGCATGCATTAGATACTATTACCTGTTTTGGGTTTGCCCAATAATGGTGTAAATACTTATGCTGTATTAAAAAAAAAAAAAAAAACAAAAAAAAGCAAAAAAACAAACAACAAAGTTCAACATGTGTAACATTTAAACTTTTACTGCAGGTGAAAGTTTCCTTCCTTGGAAATTAAGGGTGATGAAAACAGAAATAAGATCATAAGAGCAACGAGATCTGAAAAATCTGGGATTCTCTGTGTCCTTTCTGTGAAAATTAAATCTGTGAACTCTCCCACAAAAGATGCTTGATATATTTGGCAAGGTTTATAGGCAATGCATATCCTCTAATATCCAATGTGAGTCATACCAGACTTGAATGTGATATGATTCAGGTCTCTCTGAATGGACCAACGTCTCCTGCAAAATTTTCAATTGTGATTTGCTGTTGTTCATTTTTTTGAGAGAAATGGAAAGCTCATTTTAAGCTAGTTTGGGAGTAAAAGGGAAAAATACAGATGCAGGGCCTTTAATCTGCTGTGGATAACTTATGTATCTCGGGGTCCATATTTTAAGTAAATGTTCACTGCATCATTAAACTTGGGCATTTACAGTATGCATCAAAAATAGAAATTTTGTTCAGTCAGAGAAGGCAAAGATTTGCAATGCAGGGTGTAAAATGGCACAATTCCATTGATTTCCACGGAGATGCAGCAATTTACATCAGCTGGGAGTATGGCCCACAATCTCCTCAACAAAAAATAAAGTCAAACTGTGAATATGGAAAAGCAGGAATCTGCCTAACTTCTTTTGACTTTGAGAAGGTTACAGACAAGGTTGACAGTGTCAACACATACAGCATGATTTATCTGGAGTTTCAGAAAGCCCTCAATAAAGTTCCACATGACAGGCATCTGTTTAAGTTAAAAGCTACCGGGATCCAGGATAAGACATGGAAGTGAATAAAGAAATAGTTAAAAAACAAAACACAAAGGCTACCTGCATGATGAGCTAGACTGCTTCCCCGACAAGGTTGATAATGGCAATATTTTTGACATAATTGTGTTAGTTCTTGTAGTTGCAGGAGACATCCAAAAATATTTATTGCAAAGGATAAAGAAGAGAAAAAGATAGAAAGGGGAAAAAGTAAAGGAAGAAAGAGGAAAAGTTGTTAATAACCTGAGCAAGATTAATTTCTATTTCAACTGACCCTAGACTTGCTATTGTTTTACAGATTTTTGCAGCATGTGATCAAGAAGGACGATAGAAAATAAACACTTGCAATGAAGCAGGAAACCAGTTCTCTAGCAGCTAAGTGGAATGCAGCTGCTTAAATGCAGCCAAGCTACAATCAGCTCCGAGTTGAGAGCTTGTTATAGTGGAGGGAGGGGGATACAATCAGGCTGGATCAGTAGGGAGAGCAGACTCCCCTTTGATCTTCTTTCGGCTTTCATGCATGTATAAAAAATGCAAATAAAATAGACCCACCGTTTTCTGTAAATTAAAAGAATTTCCCCCCCTTCAAATTATCGAGCCATATTTTTTCCATGTGCTTTCAAACAAATTAAAACAGCTTGAAAAAAAGGGACTTAAATATATTGAATGCATAAAAGTGGGAGTTCTGCATAATCAGCTTCCAAGAGTTCTTAAATCTCTGTATATAAACTGTTTAAAAGTAAATTAAAATTATTCCTTAATGAAATACAAATCTGAAGTCACTTGAATAACTAATCGTTTTATGACCCATGCAGTGAATTTTTAATGCCTGCCTCTACCTGATTATTTTAGATATGTCTGTGTTGTAAATTAAAAGCTACATAAATCATTAATGTGTTGATACAGATCAGTGAGCTGACTACACTGTATCTGATTCCTCAGGACATACAGTGTCTGATTCACCTCACTCCTATTTTATGGAGTCCAGATTTATTCCACATTTATTCTTGGTTAAAACCTTGTTCGAAGAATTTGAATGGACTTTGTATAGTACCTACAGCACTGAGGTTACCCACACCTTACAGACTGGCAGTTTGCAAAAATTCTACCACTGGTAAAACGGCTATTATTTCTACAACAATTACTGTGTACTTGCAGAAAGCATTTATCCATGGTACTCAAATTGCTTTGCAACCATTAATTAAGTCTTACAGTTCACAAAACCACTTTGAGGTAGGTAACTATTAGGATTTCTATCTACAGCCTGGTAAACAAGGACAGAGACATTGACCACTTGAAATAGGAATAGATCTGGGAATAGAAGCCAGCTGTCCTGACTTTTAGTTGCCTACTTTAATGACTAGAAAAAAACTCTCACATAAGAATAGAAAGCAAATTTTAAAAGTACAAGCTGAGTCCCCAAAGTGAAGGAGGAAAAAAATGAATTCTGTAAAATATTTAAAACTCGTGGACTATTGAAGTTGGCACGTGTTTGTATATGGGAATTTGCTGAAAGGAGAAAAATAAGTCTAGTGGAATAGCATTTTACCTTTACCGGGACCAGAAACAGGGATATGCCCTGTCTTATCGAGTCCCATGATTCTCTTGCATTAATGAGCAATCAGATGGGTCCACTACTGCTGCAGTGGAAGTGCTGTTGCTGTTGTTTTGCTTTAACTGCTGCCACGATTGGTTGCCTTGAACTGTAAAAGCATAGCTTCTGAATCATATTTGCTTGCTGTGTTTTCTCTGATCTTTCCTTCCAACTTCCATAAATGAGCTTTGTTTCTTGACAAAAGTGCTCCATTTGCTGAGTACAGTTAAACAGCCACAGTTTAACTGAAAATCTGATGTTGGTATTCAGGTGCATTTTTGCTTTTCATCAGTGTGTGCCTCTGGGCTAAATTAGAGCCCAATATAATGAATGCTTGTGATGGAATAGGGCGCGCTATCGAACAATCCCATTGATGTGTGGGAGAGCATTTACATGTGATCTTACTGCCAGATGAAGTTTTTACAAGAGCAAACCCTTTGTCATTGAAATACATGCTGGTTTTACTAAAAAATAAATGAAAATAAGTCATTTTACACCGTGTGAAGATATGGCTCATGAACATTAAAAGATGCAGTCATACAGAAAAGCGCACTCACATCACCTTTTGGCCTCTTCTGTACTGATGATTTAAAAATGAGGAGAGTATTTGTAGTAGACAAGATACCGTAGATATTTTAGAATGAATGAAAGGATGAAAACTGCAATCAGGTCAAAATATATTTACTCTCACTTACACCTGTGTAAATCCAGACTGACTTCACTGGAGTCAACAGTGTTACCTTGGATTTTAAGAGAGTTACTGAGACTGGAATCTGTTCCATTATATTATCAATATGGAAACCTGCAATTACCTCTCTAAAAGATAACAAAGAGACTGTCAATCCTTTTTCTTTATCCTTGTTTGATCTGGATTGCTGATGTGCTGTTTTTTACAGCATCTGATGTATGTTAATTTACAGAGTATGCTTGCGACTTCTGTTGAAAAGGACTCATTTATTTTTGTTTGGCTTCCTATAAACTGACCATGGGGGGGAAAAAGCCTCTTTTAACCCATTTTACACATGTATTGCACACTGTGGTAATGGTGGTACTGAAATAAAAAGCAATCCATACAGATTTGCAGACAAAATAAAAGAAAAAGTCCTTCATGTGTTTGAAGTGTACTGATGGCTTTTTTTTTTTTTCCAAATTATTATCAGTGATCTCCCAACCTTTGTAGGTTCATCTGTATGTACCAGGTAATTATGCTGAAGACCACAATACAAGTGCCTTCTGATTTCCATAGGAGAAGGAATTAACTACTTTTAAAACCAGAAGGGATAGTTACATGGTCTGCTTTCGCCTCCTGGATAAAGTTAACTGTAGATTTTTACCCAAAGATCCTTGCAATGGAGAAAGTGTGTTCAGTTTGGATTTACAAGTGAGCACAGTCAAGCTGAGCGATATGTGGTGCAACCAAGGCCTGTCTCAGCCAGAGCTCTTAACGAGAACAGTATTAATTGTTATGGCAGTCAATGGCTAGTGGAGCTCATTTATTCAGTAAATACCATTAAAAAAATCATCTGTACTTCAGAATTTAAATACAAAAAGGCAAAGGTTATTTTGAGTCTTATTATAAACTGCCCTGAAATTAATATTCTGAACACATATGTATGCTACCAAAACAGTCCTCAAAGCTATACTTTATTTTTCCTGGCATTCATTTTTCATTTGCTTGTTTTGGGTTTTTTTTTGTTACTATTAGTATTAGTGTTATACCTTCTTCTGTCCAGAACCTTTCAACCTCTCTTATAGTTCACCTCCAGACCCAGGCCTTCTTTGTTTTCTTTCTGTATTTTTTGTGTTTTTTTTCTGGGGGGTGGTGTGGTGTGTTTTGTTTGTTGGGTTTTTTTTTTTGTTAGTCACCTGCATCATGTTGGTGCTCTTCCTAGTGAACTCTTTCGGGTGACAAGAAATTCTTTCCAAGCACAGAGTGGAGTGGAGTTAATGATGTTTTGTTTTCTGTGGATTTGTGTCTAGTAGTTGATTGACATTAACATCTAAAAGGAATGAATTTCAGTTGCAACTCTTGTTCTGTTTGGGATATCTACAATATATGTCACGTGTAGATTTCCTGACGTGTCTCCAGTCTTTCTTGCTGGGAATAGCAACACAGACTGCCACATCCGTCTGTGCTTATTTTTATAAGACTTAAGCTCTCCTAATCATCTCCTTGCAGAGTATCTCTCCATTGATTATAGAAGGAGCCTATGGTGAGCAGGGACTTGAGATAATCACTTAAAATTTGGTAGGAAGAATCCAGGTCCTAATCTCCCATTAATTAGTTAATGTAAATCATGAAGATAGTAGTGCTTCTCTGAGTCCCCAGTAGGTGCAATGGTGGTGGGAGTTAAGTAACAGAGCTAGAGCAGGCCAGACACTGTTTTTAACTGATTTTATAATTCTGTCACCTGTATCTTCAAGGAAAACATCTCCAGAACTAAAGCTACTTTCTTGTCCCCCAACAGGAATAAGACCAACAAGAGCACAGATTCCTCAGAGGCTCACAAGTCACATCCACAGTCACTGTCTCCTCAGGAATTTTATTTTTGGAGGAACATAACAGTCCTTAGGTGCCGTATCCTATTTATATAAGAAAAGATATATAGGATGATTTTCAATTATTCTCATTATTATCAGCTTCTAGTTTATTTCTTCCCCAACTACTATGCAATGTCTCCTATAAAGCTGCGCTCCAATTTGTCTTGTAATAGGCACAGTAATGTTTTTTATTTTTTTTTTCTCTTTCTAAAGAATCTAAGTGTCCCCAAGGAGTTTCTCTCCCCTTCCGCACATAAACCTACAGTCCCCTCAAGCACCAAGCACTTCCTCAATTCCGAACATTTTGTAGTGCTTTTTTCCACAGTGTAGCACTGGCAGAGCTATTAAAAGCAGCATCACACAATGTTCTCTCACACAAGAAGGTGGCACAGAGGATCCTACAAAAGCAACATTGTGCGTTTAAATGAGAGCTTAAACAAAGCAACTCTTACAGAAACATATATTTCATGGTGTTAACTGAAACTTTGAACTTCTTGGTGGTGATGTCCCAAATGGTGTGAAATTTTGGTAGCATTTTATTCACGCAATGTAAGCTACACTTTTTCTGTGAACAAGTCCAGTATGAATTCCTGCTTGAATTCAAGGGCCTTTCAAATATTTCTTTATGGTAATTTCAGACATGTCTTGTTCCTAGTAATACAGCACCTGCTTCGTCTTTTAAGGCCTTGATCCTTAGCTAAAAGAAATCAGTGTAACTTCATTGAAATCATTTTAATTCAGCTATAGAGCTGACGTCCAGTTGATAGTTCTCTTGAAAGCTCCTGGTGAATATTGGTGAAGTCTTTAATCAAACTTTTTGGGATAAGTAGCTGTTGGGGGAAATTTCTAAAAGGTAAATTTCAAACCCTAATTCCCCTTGACTTTTACTGAATGTCAATGAGACTTTGAGTCACACATTCAGAAATAATTAGATGCTGAAATAAAAGAATAGGTGGCTAGTGATATTCTGGGGGGAAAAAAAGAGTAAAAAACAGAAAGAAAGGAGTAAAGAAAGACAGGAATAAAGAAATAAAAAAAAAAAAAAAACACCACAATCAAAATCTATGCATGTGGCCAAATCCAAAATTATGTTACTCTGTTGCTGTGTGACTTGAGCAGTACCAAAGTGTCATGGCAAAATTCTCTAAAAAGACTAAAAATCATTTTTGAGGCTGCTTTAACATTTCTGGACAGTTTAGGACCTATCTTATGTCTGAACTCAGCTGGAATAGATAAAGAAGAAAGCATTTATTTCTGAGTACCCTGTTTGTGATGTTTTCTCAGACTACAATTAATGTGCAAGGCCTGGATGTCTACCAGATGATTCAATCATGGCATTTGGTTGTTCAAGAAGATCCCCCAGCCTTTCAGCTGTAACATATTCAGGCACTGAGATACTTGGATGTCCTCACCTATTCAAGACATTCCAGGGCACAGAGTAATTGCATATTAACTGAAGCAGAGTTTTACCAGGTTATGGACTAGTTGGTCGTTATGAGTCCCCTCTCCAAAAAAGAAAGTCACTGTAGTCATGCACTCATTCCTGCAGCTGCTTTGACATGCGGGTTTTCGTTTTGTCCTGGTTGGCGTCTGAAAAGAAGTCAGTGGTTAAAAGGATGATGCTCAGACTGAGTGGTGGACCTGTGACATGTTGTATGCTGCAGCACATTGTGTGAGAGTTGCCCATCTGCCGTATGTTTCCAAATGCCAGGACAGAGCTCCTGATCCAGCTGATGCAGACAGAGGAAGCTAAGAAGTTGTTACCTTAATCAGAATCCAAACAGAGTGGCTATTCTGGGACCTGGGTTAAGGGAACATGTCATGAGTTTGTGGTCAAGACCACTTGCAAAGGCAGCTTTCTGGGCACTGTCCTGGTTCAGGCAGGGATGGGGTCCAGTCGGTGAGCGGCGGTGCCGTAATCGTGTTTGCATATTCCTTTATCGGTGTTATTGTTACTGTTTTCTCTTCCCTTTGCTGTTGTGTTAAACTGCCTTTATCACTACCACCCAGAGATCTGCCCCGAGGCTGGATAGTCAGGGGTGGCGTGGCATGTGGGAGAATACGGGCAGGTATCTAGAGAACTTCTCACCTGCCCTGAGAGACTGTTCTCACGGATGGGGCCCACAGTGATGGACTAAATTAACTCAGTAGACATTTTAGAGGGATGGCCCATAGACTAGGGGAATTAAATTTGTATGTGTATAGATGTACATATATATATAAGACAGGGGAAAGTGGTGGTAATTGATTGGGAACTGTAGGATCTGGGCATGGCGCAGATGGTATGGAATAAGGGGTGGATAATGTCCTGGTTCCGTCAGGGATGGGGTTAATTTCCCCAAGGATGGGAGGGGACACAGGTATTCCATGCCATGTGAGCCATGCCCGGGCTGTAGGGGGAGCTGCCGGGGGAGGGGGCGGGAAGTCGCTGCTCAGCGCGGGCGGCGTCGGTGCGGGTCCGGTCGGTGAGCGGCGGTGCCGTAATCGCGTCTGTATATTCCTTTATCCATGTTATTGTTACTGTTTTTCTCTTCCCTTTGCTGTTCTGTTAAACTGCCTTTATCTCAACCCATGGGTTTTGCCTTTTTCTTCTGATTTTCCCCACGGCTGTGGGGGTGGAGCGAGCGGCCGCGTGGTTCTTTGCTGCCGGCTGAGGCCAAACCATGACAGGCACAAACTCCCGCCTCATCCCATGGAGCAGACAAAGAAAGCTCATCGTAGTGTAACATTCCCTGGGAGATCTGGTGACCCTCTCATCTGAGTGGATAGAATCTTCCAGCATTGACTGAGCTGTAGTAAGATCACCTTTGGCACAATATCGTAATCTGTGCTGAGGAGTAACCCTGTGCTACCTTGAGCTCCACAGTTTACACTCAAAGGGTTCAGGTGGCAACACCCAGTGTGGGATGGCCATCACAAGTGGAGGTAGCCTTTTCCTCAGAATGGCCTTCTCCTTCCCCACATGGAGTCCTGATTAGTATTCCCTCCAAGGACCCTGTATCTCCATACAGTATCTCCTTTCTTGGCTGGCTGTAAGCAGTGGACAGCTCTTAAGCACCTGAGTGGTCTGGTTTGGAAGCACCATAGAAGAAAGGGAGACAGATGTAAGCAATAGTGTGGTTGGTAGTGCTCACAACAGTTGCAGCCTGGTGTTGGAGAGCCTAGGTGATGGTGTGTGGTCATTATGGTGGTACGACTCTTCTACGTCTCCTCTTGGAGACAGAATGTTGGTCGGGTAGATCAGCCTGATCCAGTAGGTTATTTATATTTTTATTGGTGGTTTATAAGAATTAATGTATTCATAATTATATTTTCATAGATCTATTTTTGTATAATTTCACTTTTTAAACTGATTACAAATCCCTTTGAAAAGATCTGTGCGACAGGGTCTCTGAAATCCACTAGAGCTTCTAGAAATTTCACAAACTTTTTTTTGAGTTGAATATTTCCATTTCAATATAGCACTTAATATATGGCATACTCTTTAATTAATATCAGTGGTTGTGAATAGACCTGATTCTTCCTCGTAAGACTCAGAAGCTTTCACGTACAGCATTTCTAAACCAAATTCACATTCTGTCAAGGTGAGAGAATATTTATTATGTTTATACCATTTGATATGAATGACCTCTTAACAATTGTAAGCAATCAGGAGGATGAATTTCAGTCAAATCCTATAAAAAGTTACGAAGTCTTTCTAATTTGGGTGAGAGAAGAAATTCCTGAAGAAATTTAAATTATAATTAATCAAGATTAGTAACAAAGAAACTGTGAACACAATTTGAATTCTAAAGGAAATACAAGTAATAATAATAATAATATAAACTGCTGATACAAAGACTGACATTTAAGCAGTAATCCTTACCACTGAATGTTCGACACTGAGATAATTAAATGTAATATCAGTTATATACGCTAAATGAAAACCGAGCTGTACAATGGCAACACATATTTTTCACAACATTGCAGTTAGATAAGTAGAAAGTATAAGAGAAGGTGTTGTTCATTTATAGTTCTGTTTCTTTTTTTGTTTTTAATTGATTTTAGATGTGTGCCTATCCACACTCTTTTTTTCAGAGTCCTTCAAGTAAAGGAAAAGCTTGAATGATTTCAATAAGCTCTAGATTGAGCTTTGGTGAATGTGTCAAATTTATCTACATAGGCTCATTCAGTGGATGTGGTGTGTTACAAAGTAGAAGTGAGAACTTTTTTGCAAGTAATTTCATTATTTTGATGGGAATTCTTAAGAAGTTTATTTTCACAGTTAGGGTAACCAGCAGAAAAACATGCTAATTAGCAATTGCCCACATTGATCACTAACAAAATCCAGCTAATGGTACACTAAAAAAAAAAAAAAAAAATCAGAAAAAATGTGCAATCATGCTCAGATTTCTGGCACGTTCAAACTCTTAACTTCAAAAAAAAAATTCCAGAAATGTTGTTATGTTTATGTTCTTAAATATTAGCTTGCAAAACCTTTTATCACACTTACAGTCACTTCTTAGACAAACAGCTACCCAGGAAATAGAAAAATTACCTATGTGAATAAGTATTTTCCAGTGCAAATAAGGAATTCACAGTTTGGCCCTGTGGCCATTTTTTAGAATTATTATCTCTAAGTGTTAGATATGATTCCTTACAATAATTATAAGTTGTATATACAATGACCCAGATGACTAAAATAGCAAAGCTTCATCTTTAAGCTTCTACTTAAAATTCAGCATCACTAGTAGATGTTAAAACTATGAAATATATTTGAGGTTAACGTACAAATACTCAGAATTCACCCCCTTTCAGTGCTGTTCATGACACACTTTACATCAGTGGCATTTTTCTTATAGCTATGTATAGAAATGTTTGTCAGCCCTGAATGGAGTTTTTTTTTACTTATTTCCCGATCTGTTGGGTCTAAAACATGCTCTTGGGAGGAATAGTAGAAGCTGATTTGATTTGTGTCCTCAAGGGAAGCAGACGGATTGTGTCTTTTTCATCCTATCAGAGAGTAGATAGAATATGTCCTGTTTTTCGAGCGCCTTAACTTCAGGCTGTTCTTAGTGACCACACCAAGAATGGCACGGTGAGAATGATTGACTGCCGAGACGTGGGAGGCATGGGTGCTGTCCTGATCTTCTGAAAAGGTTTGCCAATTTAAAAAGTAGATATTAAAGGTTGTTTGGGTTTTTTTGGTTTGTTTTTTTTTTTTTCAAAATCTACTAGCAAACTAATCTATTAGCAAACTAATTAATATCCTAAAAAAAATGAGAAGAAAAACGTGATTTTTTTTTTGTGTCTTGTATGAAAACTTGAAAAGTATATAGCTAACCTTTTCCCATCAATGTCATTAGTTCTGATTCTTTATCCGCTTGTGTGTAGTTATGGACATCCATGGAGCTAAGCTGCAGAGTTTTTATAGCCTTCCATTTTATCACAGGAGAAGAGTATGTGTGCGAGTTGGAGATGGAAAGGGGTGGAAAATAAGAACATTTGTTTCTACTCTGGAAAATGTCTAATCTTTTCAAGAAGAAACAGGTGGACTTCATCTTCCGAATGTGTAAGGGACGTCACAGTTTTGTCTACCTTTTATCTTTTTTCTCCTTTTTCCCACTTTCTGGTCCTTCATTCAACATGTTGTTCTTTAGTGTGTTATAAAAAGTTAGTCACTTTCAAAATCTCCAAAGGAATCTTGTAGGCATGAATATATTTAATCCAGTGAAAGGAAGGAGACCTGAGTCCTTCTGAGGGAAAGGTTTTACTGGATTAAGATAATCAGAAATGCTAAGGGAAAACAAAACAAACAAAAAAAGATACTCAAGGGACTTATACTTGAATTAGAAAGGACAAAGAAGTTAGATGTTTGCTGCGCAAGTTGGAGTAGAAGTTCAGAGAAGCAGAACCATCTTTCTTGAGGTGATTCCATAGCTGATCTAGGAAAAAATACTATCTCTTGGTTTGTAAGCAAATGGACTCTGGTACACCAGAGATATAAAAAGAATGTGTTCATGGGTCATTTTTTGACTAATTCTAGTAACAAACTAGAAGTCCCTTCCCTCTTTGAAGTATTCTAATCCCCAAATTGCTAGAAACATTAAGTAGTTGTTCTTATTCACTGAAAAATTGTTGATTTCCATTACACGAGTTTATGGCTTTAATTCACAGTAATCTCAGTCTCTAATTGAAGAAATTATTACAATTTGGGACAATAACAACTTTTTTGGTAGTTGCAAGCCTGAAAAAAAAAAAAAGATATTTAGACTCACCGCAGATGAGTTTAAGGCACATTACTGAATTGTCTAAATTAAATGTCTTTAAATATCTCAATGTCATTTCCCTAGACTCACTGCATAGTCAATGGAGAGAGACTGGGAAATCTCAATATTGGTTGCTCTTACCTATCATCTAAAATGTCATTTTGGAATTGTTTATCCCTCAATGATCATAACTGAGGAGACCTACAAACATTATGCTCTTAACTTAAACTTTTTTTAGGTGCCTGATGTTAGATGGGGTGAATCTGGGTTAATTTCTTCATTCACCCCCTTATTCATAATGACATTACCCAACTGGTTGAGAAGGTTGTGTATGGAAAAATATTTCAAGAAGTTTGCCCTTTTAGTATCTGTTTTGCAGAGAAATAGCAGACATCAATTTTTAGGGTGAGTAGATTTATATGTTCTGCCAGAATCAAATGACCTAAAAAAAAAAAAAATTCTTTCAGATTTCAACCTATTGTATAGGTGCAGACAATTTTAATATCTTTTTGCCCCTTCCCATTGTCTGAGGTGTCTCGTCTTGTACAAAGTTGTTACACAAGTTTTGCTACAGTTTTTTTTAAAGGTAGCAATAAAAAAAATATCAGCCATTTGATTATGCAGAACTTGCCCTGGCTTCTCTTCCAACTTTTGTCTAATATTAGATAAAACACATGACATGTTCAGATAATGGCACAGTGTATTATGGCAGGATGTTATAGTGAACAAATGTTATTTATTATTATCTGTCCAATCGTGAGATAACTGGGGCTTTGTGAATAAACTTTGCTTAAAAAAAAAAAAAAGAAAAAAAAGAGGGTGGTAGTGGTAGAAATCGCATAGTCCACTTTAAAATCTAATTCAAAAAAGGTCCCTGTGATTCATCCTTTCCAGCTCCAAGGCAAACAGTGAGATTGGTAGCACATTCATAATTCAACGTGGTTAAATGCCAAGGGCCGAACAGAGAGCACCCTCCCGGCCAGTACGAGCAAAATGACATTCATGGTTGATTCAGCTCCTTGCAGCAAGCTGTGTAATTGGAAAAGCCAAGGGAAATGACCCCAGTCTCTGTGTCCTGCTGATGTCAAAATACATTCCTATCACCCTGACAAGTGTCCAGTTTGGAGGCTTCCTTAGAATAGGAGGCTGAGACGAAAGTAGCCTGAAATAGCTACAGCACAGGTAGGGTATATAGCACACAGTAGGTGCTTTGTAAGATTTGTGTCTGGATTTTGAAAAGGATTGAGCAAAACAGGCTCAGAAGAGGACGCCTGTTTAGTGCAATTTGGTGCCTTAATGACACCGGATGATATGCACCAATGTGCTTAATGACACTTGCTGTACTTAATAAATGTGTAGACACTGCTGTAAAGCCAATCAGTGTGATCAATAGAAACGGATGGGATATTTGAAGATGCTGACACTGCACTCAAATCTAAAAATTATGATCTCTAGTTTAGCTGGACCAGGAGGAAGGGAAAATTATAATCTAGAACAGGGGTGTGTGTGTGAATGTCTGAAGCTCTATAACACTTGGGGCATTCAAATCCCTTCAAGTGGGAGAAAAGTGGTTCTGAATTAAGACCATCTATGGCATATACTCTTCCTGTCAGATCACTAACACAAAAAATTTATCTAAACAGTGTCCATTCAGGACTTTAAAAGTAGGTAGTACTACCTACTTAGTAGCAATGCATTATTGATAATACATCATTATTAATAATAATTAATATAATAATATTATTAATAATGTATTATTATTAATACATGCACACCATCTTGCTCAGCTGGATTTTTCCGTCTGCTAAAAGAAGAAAATGAACAGTGTTGAACAAATGAAGAAATTGGTTTCCATTCATTTCTTCTGAGCTATGGACTGTCACTTCCACAGTGAACTGTGGAATGAGGGTCAGCTGCATTTATACACCATTTAAACTTCAGATACTGTTTTGGGAGGAGAGGGTGCTTCACAAATTGTTTGTGTTCTTTAGTATGCTCCTACCACTCAGTATCAATTCTTTCAGAAATTTATTACAAAACACTTCCCCATGGTAATCTAAAGGATGTACTCAGTACATGAAGAACAGAAATTTTTTTCTGGGTATTTTATTTAATTTATTATAAGTTTTACTATATCCAGAGCATGCAGACACTATCATTTGAATATGTTGAAGATATATGGTCCTATGCTTCATTTACTTATATCGGTTGTAATGCTGTTTGTAAACATGAAATGATTAATATTTGTTCAGATTATTTTCTGTCTCTCTTATATTAATTCAGGTGAATTATTTTTATTTGTATCATTGGTCAGAAATATAGTTCTGAAAAAGTGCTCCACATTCTCCAAGTCCATCATTAGAAATAATTTCTCTAAATAACTAAATTAGTAGGAGTTCCATACTGGGCCACAGAGCCATAACAAAACACATATCATTCCTGACAAATCTCACTTTTTTTCTCTCTCACATGAATATTTAAGTGCAAATATGTATACACATACACATTACTATTGAACCTTGCTTCTCAATAATAGTTGATCTGAAGTGTTTGTCTGCTTTGTTGTTAGTAACACTTTACAGGTCTTCATATGTATATGTGCCTGAAGAGACATCAGATAGCAACAATTGTTTAGTATTTTATTCGTTAGTATAATCTTTTTCTTATGTTTGACCAGTACTAAGCAAACCATTTGGTGACTAATTAATGTCACCTGTTTTTCTTGCAGACACATCACACATGTGTCACCGTTGTTACCTGAATCATGATGGCCTAAGGACATTCCAGTTGAGGTGACAGCTATTATCTGCACAGTGTTACACTGAGAGATTGACCCTGCTCCAGAAAAGTTACAAAATATGAAGATGAAATGCTTAAAATTGCTGAAAAATTTGATCGTTTTTGCCTTTTCCTTTTCCAGTAGTTCAGAAAAGAGTTAAGATTTCTCTTCAGTTTAGGAAAAATTGAATTTTGCTCTCCAAGGATGAAGGCTTACACCTGTCCAGGGACAGAACGTTCCGAAAGAGTTATAGTTAGAGTTGAGTTGGCATGGGGAGCAGGGTTAAGTAAGCTCAATGGTTGCTCTTGCTGTCTTGTTCCAGCTTTGAAATCTAGGATCTAGATCTTCAACTGGTGTAAGTTGAAAGAACCCAGTTTTATCAAAGGTACGTATTACACCAGCTGAATCCATCCTATGATTTTACACATTTTTGATAAGCATTACCCAAGGATAGATTTTTGTAACCCTTAATTCTGCTAGGTAACACATGAATCACTGAAAACTCTGAGACAGTGAAAGAAAATTAGATGGACCATAAAGTGAAGTGGCAGAACTGGGCATCCTGTGAATTTGTTATACCAGCTACCATGTCTAAGAAACCTGTATATGCTCTCTAACATTTCTTAATCTCCTGTCTTCTTGTGTGCTTGTGAGCTTATGCATGGGTACCTGAATGCACACACGCATGCACGCACACACATGTATCTGTGTGCATCTGTGTGTATGTTTTTATTGTGTTGATATAGTGCCTAAGAACACTGTTTAGTGGTGGGCTTCTCAGTGTTAGGTTAATGACTGGACTAGATGATCTTACAGGTCATTTACAATCTAGGACATTCTGTGATTCTGTGATCTAATGAAATATTTCTTATGGGAGCTGCAAGGGCATCTTGAGAAACGTAGCACCTAAGTTTATGTGAATCACCCACCTTTTGGGCATCTAATTCCCATAGGTGCCTTTAAAAATCTAACTCTTAACTAGTTGAATGCATAATTCACTACAAATTATTTGCTCGGCTCTGCTCTTAATAATGATACTTAGCTGTAGCTGAACTGCATTTTTCATCTTCAAAGTGCTTTTCATTCGTTAACTAATTCATTAGCCTTCTAGATCTCACCAGCAAGATTTTCCTGATATGCAGCTTACGTTTTCTTTTTGCTCCAATTCTTCCCATGGTTTCCACAGTTATATTCCTTCAGACATCCCTTAATAGCTCTTCATTTTCTCTCACTCTCTTTCTCATGACCAAATTCATCCCTGAGGTAACACTACTGAAGTTGACTTGAGTGAAGTTACACCATGGATGTATCTGGCCCTTGGTGATGACAACATTCTTCAAATACAATCCATGTAGATGTTTATCCTGCTCTCCACCCCCAGCTATCATTTGGCCAAGCTATACATATTTACTGTCTCTCTTTTCATCTTTCCTCATAAATCAATCCCTCCAGCCCCTCAATCATGTTGGTTGATCTTGTCTTTATTACTTCCAATTTGCTCACAATTATGTAGTGCTTAATAGCTTTTCTGAATAACTTTAAGTCAAGAATGACACATGGCAGGGGAACTGCAGTAGTTGTGAAATAATTGCAAGTGCTGGTGGTGCTCTAGAGAGGAGGAAATTTTGCTCTTGCCAGTTATATTGCTTTCTTAGTTCTGCCTAGGCGGAAAGAAACAGAAAGCAAAAATTATTTCTACTAAAGATTTTCACTCAAAGACAAGCAGAAAGAAAAATAGCCTTTCTCCCAAAAATAAGTTTAATAAATATATAAATATATATTTTTGATTTGCTTATGAAAATCACTTAAATATTCTATGAAACCAACATAATTCATAATTTTTTGGAGGCGGGAAGTAGAAAATGTTAATTTCCCCTGAACTGTCTTTTATCAGAGACATCAGTTTCTAGTTTATTCTATTCTTAATGGAAAGGCGGATAAATAAACTGATAAATTACATTTTAAATTACACTTGTCTACATTTCTCTGTATTCTCCTTATTTCATGCCGTACTTATTTGTCATCTCACCCTCAGTTTTTTTCCCATTATCTTTGCCTCTATTAATCGAATCAAAATACTTCTAAAAGCTGATTGCTTGCCTTGTCTGACTCTGCTTCTAAACTGTTTTACCAAACCACATTTTACTGTTCTTCCCAACGGTACATTTTCTGCTTCATCTTTATCTTTTTCCTCCCCAGCTTTATCCTACCTTGGTGTCATCTGACCTCCTCATCTCACCCTGAACACTCCATCACCTGCAACAGCGACCTGAACTCAGTGCTCCCTTTTGCCTTCTCAAGACCTCAGCTGAGGCAAACTGTCCCACCAAACTCAGGTCTCCATAGTGGGAGGAGGATGTCCTAGCACCATGCTACAACAGGACGAGGTGCCTTCTTTAATTCAGTCTATGCTCAGGCCACACCTGGGCAAAAGGGGCAGTATAATTACTTATGGTTCATGTAGACATCTGAACTTTTACATCCTACATAGGAAATGAAGTGCAAGAAAGAGTTAGGGAAGTTGAGAACGTCATAGGGGAACCCTAAGAATAGTGAATAAAGTATCGCCTGAGGTTTATGTACTAATTGCTTTACTTACTAATAAAGACAAATGCAGGGAGTAAATTTGAGTTTTATATTTTTTACAATGAGCATAACTGTCTTTCTGTATGCATATATGTTTGTGTATGTAGGGCTAAGTGTGGTGCAGGGTGCATTATATTGTTACAAAAGTGTGTGAGCTTGAAAGAATTGATTTCGTATACAAAGAATGCTGACTGAGTTGAAAAATAGGTTTCTCCAAAGAAAACCAGGAGGACTGGCAGGTCTATCATATTGACAAATACGATACATGAACAACATTTTATTTACATACTGAAGTATTTCCTTGAAATTGAATCCATATGCTTAGGCTACAATGCCTCCTCATCTGTAGTCTTGAATTGTCTGAAGAGCATTTTAATTATTTGAAAAGCAATGTGTTTGCAATGGCAACTGGTATGCTATTACTTATGCATGAGAAAATTCAGTCATGACTCAACTTGTTTGGGTTGTTAATAACATCTGAGTTAAAAATCCCACCAGGGTCAGTTTGAAAACCTAAGTAGAAACTCATATTAATGTTATTATTAATATTATTAAACCAAAAGTTGAAAGGCAAAGCAGAAAGTATTATGCATACATGTAAAAAAGATGTTCCTCTGCACTGTTTAATATTGACAGATATGTCTATAAAGCATGTATGCAGGGGGAATGGGAGTAGGGGAACCTTAATTGAATTTAATTCAAACTTCTGAAGGTTTTGAAGAAAAGTCATTTCAGTCAATTAAATCTGAAGCAACTGAAATGAGCGTAACAACCAGGATGTAAGACCAGTAATGCTGGAGTTCTAGAACTTCACCTGGCATCTTGAACTTAAACTCAGTTTTCCAAATTTTGAAGGTGTTGGTTTCTTTCACAAGCAATTTTCTAAAGAAGACATATTTCTTCATTCTGCACACTATCTTTAGCTCAAAAAGTCTTTATACTGCTAAATGTACACTAAGAAGACATTAAAAAGCAATAATTTTCCTGCTTTCCAGTTTGTTACATGACATCCAAAAAGTCGCTTCCAAAATGCATTTTTGGGTATGTGGCATTTCCAAAGCATCACAGAGTAGAAAAAAACGTGACATATTCTTAACCATGGTGTGGCTGTAGCAAATCCAGAACGAGTGAAACACGCCAGTGCGTTTGTTAATTGGTTGTAACTGAAAACCACTGAGGACTTGAAGAAAGAGAAAGCCTGGGCCTGGAAGAAACATGCTTTGCTACTTTGACTTGTTGGCCAAGCTGCAGCAGGCGCTATTGAAACTGGTGCCTGCAACTTGGAAATTAAAAGAGAAAGAAAGAAATGGAAAGGAGGGTAGGGCTCCAAGACTGATTACTGCTGCATAAGCATTTTGTCATAAGCAAAAAAGGAATGCAGACCAGATAGGGGCCTCTAACAGTGACAGAGATAAAGAGGCTAAAGTTTAAAAGCACAGAAGTTTAACTGCCAGTGTTTATTTATAGCTTCGCACATACAAAGGCACTGCTATTTCAGGGAAACGGCACTATTTTTTATATGTGTCAGTTTTGAATAGTCCAGACACAGTAAAAGTAAAATAAAGTGAACTGCATGTGTTAAGGAACAAATTTAAATAGCAATGGCTCTGAGAATAAAGTGTACATTAAAATAAGGGAAGAGGCTATAGCTCATTTAATTTGCAGAATAAATCTCTGACAAAGATCCCTGTCTTGGGTACAGAGATGATATTAGGAGTTGAGAAAAAGATATAAGCCACAGTCTAATATAATATGTGTGTTTGTATGTATGGGTGTATAAATACTACCACTTATCTATCCCGCTATCTATCCATCAGTAATACATGCACATTTAGAAACATTCATGTTTATATTATGCATTAACATACAAAGGCTTACCTATTAACTGTATCAATACTTTATTTCAGAATAAATTCTTCGAGGCAAGAATTTTCTTTGGTTTTATGCGTTACAGATACACAGCATGGATAAATAATTGATTCTATAATATTAAAGAAGCTGTGCTTCCTTGGGACCTTATTTCCTAGTGACAGTATCAGAGCTGTTCAATAAATGCCGGTTCTTCACCCTCTGATATATCAGTTTTACTCATTTTATGCCACATGATTCAAAGACCAAAAAAAAATTTTTTAAATTTCCTAGATCCTCACTGGCATATGTTTTCATTGTCTCTATATTTCTAGAATTAGTTTTCCAGCTAACGAATTAACTCTTTAAATAATTTTAGCTGGATGAACTCCTGTCTTCAATGTCTACATACAGGCTGAATTGTACACTTCTCCATTGGTTATAAAGGCATAAAGAAGGATCCTGTTTCATTGCAGAGTTTTTTACTTGGGCTTTTTTCCAGTCCCATGTCTTTGTCAAGGAAAACTTCAAGTATTTCAATTTTTATGCCTCTCATTCATGGAAATTGCCTGTCTCTGAGATATCATAAAGACAAAAAACTAGTTTTTTGTAGTCTGCTGCTGCAGCTGCCCTTAGGAAGACCAAGCTCTGAACTCTTGTGTTTCTTTCCCAGAGGGCAGCCACATCTATGCTTACAAGAAGTGGGCCACAGCTTTGTTGGGTACCCCACAGCAGATAACTAGAGGGAAGACAGGGCGGCTCAGCACCATGTCATAAAGGGGATGTACCCAATGCATGACACAGCATCAAAATTAGCTCTGAGACATTTGGTAATTAGTACAGAGGTCTGCCCAAATTAGTGTACTTTACTCATTAAGGTTAACAGGGCAAGTGTTCTACCAGAATTTGGCCTGGCACTGTCTACTTCCCATCCCTGTGGGGTACGAGATTTGCTTTTTCCCTATCGCCCATGTTTAAGGAACATATTTTTGTTGCTTTAAGAAAGTAAAAATATTTAAAACTGGAGAAAAATTACAAACTACTTTCATGTTAAGATAAAATCCTATTTTTTAAAGTTGATATGGCTTTCTTCTAAACTGGCTGTTTATGAACTGAGAATTCCCACTGCAAGTAGTGAAGTGTCTCAGACCAGTCTCAGAAAAGCTTTACTTTTTTTGTCCTCCTTTCCCTTATTACAGCTTTTGCTGAAAAATTTGATACAAACTTGTGTTCTCGATTTCTCTCTTTTATTATTTATTTTCCTAATTTTTACAGATTAATTTATAAAACTATAACATTATCTTCTGGAAAAGCAAATACAGTCAAAATTTTCTCATTTGAAAAACATTTACTTATCTTATTTCTCTTAGAAATAAAAACAGCTTACTGGTAATCACTGGCTTCTCTGTCTTCTTTATTTTCTCTCTCTCTGTTTCTTTATTATGATTTTTTTTTTAATAATGAAATTTCCATTATTTCAGTAGAACATGAAAGTAACATAGTCTGGAAAAAATCATCTCAACTGATACTCCTCATCATCTTTATCCTTCCCTTTTCACCCTCTCCTCCTAATGACTTTCTGATGAAAAAAAGGTTAAACTCCTAAAATTTTAATGAGCAGTTGAGTTTTTCCTTATCTAGTAATTGGTCCCTTTGATTTCAGTGGTTCTGCTCATAAAGTGAGATGCAACCAGGTATTATCAAGGGTATATTAATCATTAACAATTATCTAAATGACTAAGGATCTCAATTTTACATAGAATAGATTAGATTGTTTCTAAGATTATATGCATATGAAGTATCCAACAACATTGTAAGAACTCCCAAGGCTAATCTATTTAAATCTTGGATCTTTCACTTAGTACTGAAAGGTGTTAATCAATGGCTTTCTACCTTCTTAGTGACAACAGGTGAACATTTATTTGGTTACTCCCTCATTTTCCATCATATGATATTATATGGGTAGTAATTTGCTACACGTATGAAGCATAACTCCTCTCTCCCAGGAACAAATGGAAAGAAATCAAATCAGATCTATTCACAGAGACTTCAACCCTTCTGGGCTATTTCTGCAGTAGTTCACTGTGCATCCATCTTCCGCTTTGCTCAGGGCTCATTCCAAAATCAATCTGTAGCCTTATACGTGTTTATATAGCATTGTATTGGCACATCTAAGTATAAAACAGCACCTCTTTCTCCCCATGGTGACTTCCAGCATCTTGCTGCAAAAGATATTTTTGGGATGAGATTTTGCTTGCCAGTTATTCTGGGGTGACTTTGTAAAGGTCAATGATGTTACTCTCTATTTGTTCTAGTCAAAATCTGACACACCCGCATGGGGGCAAATAAAGCGGTGTAGATTATACTGACTTTATAATAATGATCTTTTTGTTTGTTTGTTTCTACATAAATATGTGTACGTGTGGCTGTGTGTGTATTTCTCTTCCCCTCATCACTCTTAGACTCTCACTACAGCCCCTGTCATAACTGAAGGGAGTAGACAGTTATCTCATGACCTAAAGGCATTAGCCAAATTATCATGGATCAGACATCCGCAAAATACAAAATGAGGTTTCATTTGACATAGACATTTACATCAAACATATACAGAATAATTATTTCCACCGGAGCATTGATGAATCAACCAATGGCAATTTAATGAGAATACTGTCTGTCCTTGTAAGTTATATTCCCCTTCAGTTGCAAAGGTGCTAGCCAAGCGCACTGTATCACTCAGTCTTGTCAGAGTAGATGTTCTGTCACTGATTAAAGAGCTGGATGTCCTCTTTAGTCACAAAAACATTTCATGGAATAACCTTGTTTCTGTCTTAATGGATTCTTGCAATGTAATGAAAGGCTCCAAACTGGACTTGAAGAAACCCTCAGAGAGACAGAGTGTCACTTCTCACTTAGTCACCGCTGGCAATTGCTGCCACTCTGTCCATAGCACACCTGAGAAGAGATGTACAAGTCATTTAAAAGGCACATTCCATCAAATGCATAATGGGCAAGAAAAGCATCACAAGAGTTTTTACTTCCTTCCCCCTCCCCAGCCTCCTCAACTTTCAGATTTCTCAGATTTGTCACAGCCAAACGAGGAGGTCAGGCGTAAGAACGAATATTCGATACCGTTCTGTGAGTTGTGTGTGACATGCTGATGGCACTTTGGTAATCTCTGCCAGGCAAATTATTTCCCAGGGTTTGTGGGGAGGAAGGGGGGAAAAGGAAAGGAGAACTGACGGTGCAGTTTCGCTCCACATCTGCTGCCAATTTTAAGGAGCCACTAATTCATAAACTATATGGTAAGCACATTTAACTGTTCTAGCATTTTTCTCATGCTTCATGAAAACAGAGATAATAACTGGTAAACCAACTGTAAAATTAAAAGAACTAGATGTTGCCAATAAAGACCATCATTTCAGGAAAATAAATTTGTTTCTTGGAAGCTGCTCTCTAACGTAGGCTTTAGGTGCCCACAAGAAAAGCAATTCAACCGGAGAGTAAATTGATCTTGCTCCACTGGTTTATATGAACAGAGCAAAAATATACACCAACAGGTTATCACTTAATAACTCTTTGTTTCCCTAATATTGAATCAATAGCAGGATCACTTGGAGTCATCAAATCTTGAAGTGCAATGTAAAAAGTAATTCAAGGACACACACGCACAGACACATACACACACATGCGCACACATGCACCACTGAAGGCATAAACATTTCCAAGGCAAAATGTGCCATCACACTTAAGACAATATTGGTCTTCTGAAGATAAGAAACAGTAGTTTAACATCTTCTCACAGAACTTATGGCCCAAAGCATCTGCTCGTATAACTCTTCTTATTTCTGCAGAGGAACTGGTTTTATATGCAGCTACAACTGTTTTTTAAAACTGTTGTGGTTTGGGCTGGGCTGGCCACTAAAACAAAAGGCAGATGCTCTCTTTTACCTCTCTCCCTTTCAGAGAAGGAAGAGCATCTCCCCTCAAAGGAGAGGAGCGAAAATGAGAGGAAGAAAGAACTTATGGGTTGAAAAATAAATTAAACTGTTTGAATTAAATATTAATAATAAAACAGTAAAAAGAAAAAAAATCATATTGATGAGAAAATAATGAAATATATACAATCTGTATCGAGCTCCCAGGATGACAATCAAGTCACTGGCAGGCATTGGGAAAGCCCCAGACTGAACTCAGCAACAGATGGGAACTGGATTCTGGATCTGGATTCAGGAATGTATGGATAGGGATCAAAGGCAGACGAACAGACAGAGTCGTCCTCAGATGTCAGCCATTGAAGAGAGAGAGCTGACCCTTTGATCCCTCAGCTTTTATACTAAGCATGAGGCAGGTGGGATGGAATACCCCATTGGTCAGTTTCGGGTCACCTGTCCTCTCTGCTCCTCCCTACAGGTGTGACCCTTCTATGCTTTTCCACTTCCGACCTCCAAGTTGGTACATAACAAAGTTAGCCAATCTTGTTTGTTATCGCAATAAGAAGTAGCTTCTCTGCATACCATTCCTTGGTACTGACTATAAACATCAGACCCTAGCTGCTAGAAGCGGGTACTGTCTGAAAAATATGCTGTTAATTTCAGGCTTAACCGAAAAGTAAAATTACTGAACAGAAGATTGGTTCTGTTTTACCTCAAACCAGGACAAAACCACAATCTGGGTGCCATGTATGTACAAGCTGATCTCTTCTCCCTCGTATCCAGTGACAGAACACATGGGAATGGTTCAAAGCTGCACCAGGGGAGGTTTACACTGGACATTAGGAAGCATTTCTTTACCAAGAGGGTGGTCAAATACTGGAACAGGCTTCCGAGAGAGGTGGTCAATGCCCCAGACCTGTCAGTGTTTAAAAGGCATTTGGACAATGATCTTAACAACATGCTTTAACTTTCTGTCAGCCCTGAATTGATCAGGCAGTTCAACTAGATGATCACTGTGGGGTCCTTCCAACTGAAGTATTCCACTCTATTCTAGTCTAGTCTAAGTAAAGATAAACACTAACAAAGGCTGAGGATTTTGTGGTTGGGCCTAAAATCAGGTCCATTTTGCTGATAATCACAGGCAGCATTAATGTTCCTTATGTTATTTTTATATCAAGAATTTGGAGAGCGAAGCCTCTGTTTGAGATCTTTTCCCTTAAAAGAGAAGGGAGACAAACTGCTGGGGTGGTCATTGACTAAATTGCAGTTTGTAGAAATACCCTTAACCTTACATTTACTCAGATTCCATCAAGGTACCAGATGGTTTCAGGACTTAAACTACTGTATATGGGCTTCCTTTACTGTCAGTGAAGAGAAATAGGCAGGTCTAGTGCAATTCTTATATGATCTAATTTCGATGACTGCATTAGGATAAGGTAAATAGCATCTGAAATGATCTTATTCCTTCTTTTTGGCAATAAAAGGCGCCTAAGATTCTTAGCACAAAGACAGCTATCTACATTAAATAGATGCATCCTATGAAGGATTGGTGTAAACCATGGACTTGTTCATACCCGTATGGCCCATTACAATGGATGAAGTACAATTTCTATCAACAATGGTACACAAGGAAGAAATGTATCTAGAAGAAAATCAAACTATTTTAGCTCCCTCATTTAAAAGGCTAACTTTCTTGGGAAAGAGCCTTTCACTTAAACTGAGAAATAGCTCAGGACAAGCTGTGAGGTATTCAGATTCCCTCCTTTCCATGAAAACACACTCAGAGCATCTCTCTTAGGTTCCCGTCTTTCTGTATGTATAAAGAAAATAAATTAATAAACTTTCTTATAGCACAGCACGAGCTGTACTGGTGTTAGCAATATGGGGAATAACAGTATTTTCATTGCAAAAGTCTAATCTAGACAAATGAATAAGATAACTTCTTTTTCTATTGCTGACCTGTGAAAAAACATATCAGTGCGAGATTCAGATGCCATCCTGTTGGTTGTTGTTGCATACAATAGATAGGTCCTAAGACAATGGCTTGGTTTAATGCTTCGAATATTAAATATAGTACTACCTGCATTGTCAAACCTGTGGTCAAATTTCCACTCTTAGTGAGTGAAAATAAGAAAAGGAAACAAAAAAAGTTGTATTTCAGGGGCATGAATTAATTGGAAAGCTGTATTTCCACTACAGTTGATATTAAGCTTTTCCATTGACACCAGAGCTGTGAAATATAGCTGACTCAAGGGGTAGGAAAATAGAGGAATATGTTTTCCTGACAACTGACACATGGCCTGCTGTCTCTTTAAAGGGCTGCTGGCCATCCGCTCTGCTTCCCGGCTCCCGCAGGCCACCCTGGGTCTCAGCAGCAACGGGCGAATTTCAGCAAAGTTTGGCTGCTCAAACACAGCACATTTCAGCCAGGGAACAGGACTGGAAATCACAGACGATTGATTCCTCTCGCTGGATTTCCAGCATCACCTGGTTTGGGGATATAAATCAGGGCCTCTATTTCTCTTAGTCTAGAGGAAGTAAAAAGGGCTGCAACCCATTTATTTTAAATTAAATCAAACTCTTTTTCTCTTCTTTTATTTTTTTTTTTCCTTTCACATTTTGAATAAGGTTCAGTGTTAGTCCTGATCCAGACTGGTGAAAAAAGATGTCAGCTCTAGTTTTTCATCAGAACTAGACTTTATTTTAGATTCAAGAAATAAAATAAATGACTGATAATGATAAAAGGACATTTATGTTATGGCTTATATAATCTGAGCACTGTAAATATCAGTAAATCAATCCTTTTCAACTGCCATGACTCTCTATTAAGGGTTCATTCAGAGGAGAAGAAACTGAGGCCAAAATTTCACTTTTCAAGAGAGACAGATCCGAGCTGATCCTTTGGATATCCTGATCATCATAATTCCTCCAGAAAAAAGATTCCTTAATTAGTTTGTCTGCTTACAGGCTGCACTGAATGAATTGTGTGTGTGTGTGCGCGCGTATGTGTGTAAGAAGTTTCCGGTGTCTCAAAGAGGAGATGATGCTTCCCAGTCTGGAAAGGCTATACTAGTCAGCTTAAAAAAATCTGTGATAAACACATTTACCCACTAGGGGATGCCTGGACAAGCTCTTCTCGGTAGAAAACTGGTTCTTAAGCTGAAAACTTCAGCGGCTGATTCTCAAAAGCACAAGTGTGTGGTTACATTCCTAATTTGTGCGTGCCGTTGCCGTTATCAGGACTGCCAATAAAGCAGCAGCAAACGGCCAGCTATATGTGCACCAACAGGCATTTTAGCAGGCAATTATGAGATTTCCTGGTGCAACCGATGTAAGGCACACAGGGAGTTCTGAACCACGGGTCCAAAAAGCAAACAGCGAAATGGGGTGAGATGTGCTTTAAAGTTAAATGGATGGCTTACTGAGGCAAGAAGCTTAAGCACAGGCCTAGCAGCTGTTAGCACATAAAACAGCCCTGTCCCTTTTCCATGAGTTCCCTATTCCTCACCTGGTTCTGCGGTTTTATTTACATGGCTCAGACTCAGACACCGGTAGAGCTGCAGAAGGCAGTGGGAGCTGCCCGCCCAGAAGATGGGGGATATGGGGAACTGATCTTTGCAGGATTTAGGGTTACTCTTTTAGTAAGCACTGCAGAATTGAGCTGTACAGTTTGGTTTGGTACAATTCCCCATTAGTCTCTAGCTTTCCCTGAGGCATGGGAGTTCACAGCAGCTCTGGCTAATCAGGGTTAAGAAATAAGGCACAGGCTTTCTACCAAGTTGGCATTCTGCTGCTTTGACAGAGTCCGTGCTTAAAGTCAGTACAGAGCAAAACAGCTGATAAGCAGTTCAGAAATTTTCCCCACCTGTAACAGCTCTCTGCATTTAGAATATTTTCACCTTAAACAACTGCACCTGAATACACATAACAGCTATTGCCGATTCACTCAGCCTTTGCACATCACGCAACTTATTTGCTCATCCTCTGGTGCTGGCAAAAAGTTACTGTGAAATAAAATAAAAATAAAAAAAAAAAACCACAAACAACTTCAAACCTGAAATCCCAAGTTGCAATGTATACTTTAAAGAAATATGTACAATTATTTTTATTGTTTGTGCCCAGTCCTGTTTATTACCAAATGTTTAACAGGATGAAGTCTAGCAATTTAGCAGCTAATAGTGGTAGGTATTGAATTTACAATTGAACACAAAGTGGATGAGTCTATTATAAAGCTTGTCCAGGGAATGCATTTATGAGACATCCTCTAATCAGGCAAAGAGAGGGGGTATGTTTGTCCTTTCTCTCTTGCATTGTGAGTTAGTGTTGCACTGAAAGACTGGCTCATATCCAGGAAAGAGAAGATGTGGGTGTATAGAATTTTTTACCTTGCCTTTCACTTAAAATAGATCTGTTTCCAAAATTTAATTATAAAAAAGATCATCAGAATTGTTTTTTGACAATTAAAATAATTACAAATATAAGCTCAGAAGTCTTCCCCTCCATCTCACTATATCTTTCCTGACTCTGGCTCAGTGCCATCACTTTTAAATGTGATTTTTTGCATGCATTGCAAAGCCCCAAATGTTTCAGAGAGCTTTGAATATTTGATTTATTGAGTTGTTTTAATGCAGCTTAATTCAGCTTGTACCTACCTTCTCTTGATACTGGAGGACCCGTAGTGGTGGTTTACATTATAAAAAGGAAACATTTATCTTGTTGTGATTTTGGTGTTATCCTGATAAGTTGCAATATTTAATGACTCTTAGTAGCATTGAGGAGGGCTGATACCAACAAAATAAGATGAATGCTTCCATTTTGTTTCGGAACAAAGTTCATGAAAATAAAAGGCCACAGTCCCTACTTGATTGCATTTTCTTTCCTCTCCCTGGACATCCTATTATCAGATGAAAATGCAGATAATGGGCTATTTTGCTCTTTTTCTGTCTAGATTGGCAAATCATTATCTGTGCCCTCTCATCCATTCATAGTACAGAAGAATTATCTCTTGATACTGACTACTAGATTTTCAGCAACAACTATAAAATACTAATATATGTGCGCTGTTTTTACCCCTAGATCTTATAACCATTTATAAAGAACTTAAATATCATCATTTTCTTTGTCACATACAAACAGGCTATGATGTTCTTTTGGCAAATGTAGAAAGTGAGGCAGAAAGCAATGAAAAGAATTTCCCAGGAAAGTGGAACAAGTTTTAGATTGTCAACTATATTCTTGGGAAAACATTGGACAAATTCAGAGAGTTCTAACCATGCAATTGACTTAAAAAACAGTGTCCACAATTATACCAGAATGTAATCTATACTGTTATCTAGGAATTTGAAAATATCTAATAACTTTAATCCAAAGGTCTATTTAAATCTCTAGAATATTCCTCCTATGTTATTCAGTGATGTGCCATTTGAGAATATACTTTATGCAACAAAGGACTGTTAATACTTCCCAATAACATCTGTAGCCATTGGTTTAAGTTGATTGATAAAAGTTGATTTCTTTTCTGGCACGTTGTACAATAGAACTTATCATGTGTTGCCTTGGAACTGAAAGAACTTCAACCAAGCATCTATATTTTAGAAATGAGTGTTTGGTCTGAATGAAACAAGAACTACCTCCAAGCATGAGATAGACTAAAGTAGAATTGCTCCACTGATGAAAGTAGTTACTAATGAGTACATTTTTTCCTCTCTGAAGTAAATATTTTTCTACATGTCTTATTTTCAGAATTCCCAAGTTGTTTGCTAATCTTCTCTTGCAGCACAGTGCTGTTCGTTCCGTGTTCTTGTCTGGTGTTCTAGCACCCTCTTGACTGGTAAAACTCTCGCAGCATCTCATTGCCAAACTCAACACAGGAACAGGAACTTCCAAGAATAACCATGAGAAAGCAAAAGTGGAGGGGAGGATTTGGATTTCAACACTATGCTAAAGTCCT
Source organism: Pluvialis apricaria (assembly GCA_017639485.1). Classification (NCBI taxonomy): domain Eukaryota; kingdom Metazoa; phylum Chordata; class Aves; order Charadriiformes; family Charadriidae; genus Pluvialis; species Pluvialis apricaria. Next base: position 8,166,760 of record CM030044.1, on the reverse strand, counting down.
CATAACACATTTTTTTTCTCATTTACTGGCCTACTTGTGCCTAAACTGATAAATCTCAGCTTCTGAATGGAGTCTCACAACTCAGTCTTGTAGTAATCACTCTGAATACAGCTCCTGTAGTCATATCCAAGCTTCAAGTAATTAGATTGGGATCTCTTAGCAACATATTCGTAGTATTCTGTAGCACAGAACAAACTACTGCTCAGTTCCTTACCCATGTTCTAAGTGTAGGTACTTCAGACCACAATGAGTGCCTTTTACCAACAGATACGCTATAAAAAGAATATGCCTTATTTAAGTTCTCATTTATAAACTGCAGAGACTGAAGCATAGATGTATTTAGTTCAAGACCGTATGAAGTAGGTTAGTGTTTAAGATTTAGATGACAGTGTTCGTGGAAAAAGTCTTGGAAGTATAAACTGTGTTCTTGGTTACCTTTTCATTTATACTGGTTAATTTTCTTTTATTTATTTATTTATGTATTCATTTATTTATATTAATGTATTCCTGCCATGGAAAAAATAAATAAACTCCCTTCTTTGCTGTGGTTTGTTGATGATATAAGTGCTGTAACACTTGACAGATCTTTCCAGGGCCCTTCCTTTAATGAATAGACAATCCACATACATGGCAATACATTAAAGCTTCTTCTTTACAAGAATCTTTCCATTCCTGTAGTTAAAAATATTGAATTATATTTAAAGAATAGTTAAAAGACCTTTAAAACAGGACTATGTGAAAGGTTTCTTTCAAAAATATCTGGAATTTTGCCCACTTTCCTATTCCACTGCAATTCCAAAATCAATGCCTTGTCCAGTTTGAGCTGCAGGAGTCTAGTTTTACTGTTCAAGATTATATAGATGTTATAAGCCAGAATTTCACACAAAGAGTCATTCTCACTTTACTCAATGACACCTGTCTGAAAAGTCACTAAATTATCTATTTTTTTCTTTGTTTGTTTCTTTTTTTTTTTTTTTCCTTCCCCTCTCCCCCCAGCCCTGCCTCATGGAATCCCAAGTCAAAGTTTTCTGTACATATTCAGGACTAGAATAATCATGTCCAACATCTGATGCATATCTTAGCTCTCTCCCTTTCATGTCCCCTGACAATGTTTTTTGCCTTTTTATTAGAAATATGTTGTGGAGTGATAGCAACAAAATGGATGAACGGTGTGCTGAGACCACCTGCAATAGCCTCAGTCATGGCTGTGCTCCTGAAATGAAACACCCTGAACACTCATTCAGAGGTGTTAAAGCAAGGAACCACCACAACGGGTTCTTCTGTTTTTCAGGCTGTTTTCGTTACTGCTTGCCCAGTGTGCCCTTCAGTCCTTCCGCCCCTAAGCTCACAGAGCCTTGAAGTGCTTCCTTAAAAGCACTGTTGTACTCAAGGTGAGAGAAACAGAAATATATTTTAAAGAATATGACTGCAATTCTATATCAGTTGCTGCACTCGTAACATGAACAAAGAAATTCACATACAGACAGACAAAGAGTCAGACCAAATTCCACTGCCATGTTATGGGCTTCATATGTGAATGTAAAGGTGAGTGACAATCTAGAGTGAATTTTCTGCATTGTTGTTGGTGTAAGAGAATTTCTGCCAGATTTTTTTTTTTATCATTTTGCTGTTTAACATGATTTGGAGATAGATAGGCTGGCTGTTATTTGCTTCTGAAGTAAATAAAAGTGAGGAAAAACATCTGACACAGCTCAATTAATGTATTGATTAGGACCATAAGGGACCATAACTAATTAACAACATAAAATATATTACCAAAAACTTGTCTGTTGTGGTTCTGAACCAGTTAAAAAGGAGGCCAGCTCAGCATGCCTTTTCAATCTGCCTTCATATTCTATTTCTTTAAAACATATAGTTTTATAGAATTTAATAAATCCCCATCTGCTTATCTTTAGAGAAAATGTACCAAAATTATCAATGTGTACCAGACACACAAATTGTTATTACCGGTATCCATTTGAAAATTTTAAAAACAGAAACATAAAAGTGACTGAAAACCATCTAAGCCTAGCACAAGGAAGAAAGTCTTCATATTTATATAACAGAACCAAAGGTTATATGAAGTTTAATAGGTCTCTTGATGTGGGTGTTGGAGGTCCAGTTCAGAGCTTACTATGTCACAGAAAGGACCTTCATACACACATATTAAAATATCCGCTTGAAAATATGTCAGGCGTTAAAATAAACCAGGTTATAAAGATGTAGCATTGGTTAATGGATCACTCTCTTTTATTTTTCTTTTTATTTTTTTTCCTATCCCTCAATTCAGTAATGACCATGATGCAACATGCAGTTTTCCACCATTTATGTATCTGCAGCATACTACAAATCATATACTTTATGACTTCTTAATTGATGTTCATGATAGCTGTGATTTCTGGACAGCGTCCCATCTGAACTCTGGATATGTCAAAAACTGTGAAGTGACTAACACTGCACAACAGATAGTATATTCTGTTCTTTCTTGATGAGGTTTATAAGGATTCAATCCTTATATTGTAGCCTTCAATATTGTATCCATTGAAGTTGGTAACATTACAGCCCAGTAAAGGAGCAAGTCAGCTGATGTTATTGACATTTCCTCAAAGAGTAAGAGAAAACACATCTTGAAGATTTAAGATGTGGTAGATCTCTGGGTGGTTATCAATGCCTTCTCTCAATGGGAGGCAACATCTCTCTCTGCAGAATCATGCTTTACATATTTTAAAACACACACCTGGTGTCAGGTCTCTTCAAAGTAGAAAGCAATAACATAAGTTTTTTGTTTTTCTCTGAGTTACTGTTTTATTCCCATTTTGGTGAACACAAGGTTTCAGTAATTCACAACTTCCTCTTATATCTTGTCAATTATTGATCTAGAAAACTGTTGTATGCCACTTTATAAATGTGATTCTGTCATACTTGCTGCTACCATTACATGGAGACTTTGTATTATTCTAAGATGTAATTTAAATAGGTCAATTTCTGTTCTGGGTAGAAAACATAAGTATTATTTTGTGAGAGAAACTAAAGCTTTGGACTTTACTATCATTGCAAATGGCAATGAAAGAGAAGGGAGGAAGCGAGGAAGGAAGAAAGAAAGGAGGGAGGAAGAAAGAAGGGAGGAAGGAGGGAACTGGACAGGCTGGATCGATGGGTTGAGGCCAATGGTATGAGGTTTAACAAGGCCAAGTGCCAGGTCCTACGCTTGGGTCACAACAACCCCATGCAGCGCTACAGGATTGGGGCAGAATGGCTCAAAAGCTGCCCAGCAGAAAGGGACCTGGGGGTGTTGGTGGACAGCCGGCTGAACATGAGCCAGCAGTGTGTCCAGGTGGTCAAGAAGGCCAACAGCATCCTGGCCTGTATCAGCAACCAGGTGGTGAGCCGGACTAGGGAAGTGATCATCCCCCTGTAGTCGGCACTGGTGAGGCCCCACCTCGAGTACTGTGTTCAGTTTTGGGCGCTCACTACAAGAAAGATGTTGAGGTGGTGGAGCATGTCCAGAGAAGGGCAATGAAGCTGGTGAGGGGTCTGGAGCACAAGTCTTATGAGGAGCGGCCTAGGGAACTGGGGTTGTTTAGCATGGAGGAAAGAAGGCTGAGGGGAGACCTTATCACTCTCTACAACTACCTGAAAGGAGGTTTGTAGAGAGGTGGGGGTCAGTCTCTTCTCCCAAGTAACAAGCAATAGGACAAGAGGGAACGATCTCAAGTTGTTCCAGAGGAGGTTTAGATTGGATGTTGGGAAATATTTCTGCACTGAAAGTGTTGTCAAGCATTGGAACAGGCTGCCCAGGGAAGTGGTTGAGCCACCATGTTTTAGTGGTGGACTTGGCAGCAGTAGTTTGATGGCTGGACTCAATGAACTTAAAGGTCCCTTACTAAACAATTCTATGATTCTATAGGGGAGGAAGGAACGAGGAGGGAATGATGGGAAGGAGCAGGGAGAGTGGGAGGGAAGGAGGAAAGGAGTGAGGGAGATGGAAGGAAGGAAGGAAGGAAGGAAGGAAGGAAGGAAGGAAGGAAGGAAGGAAGGAAGGAGTGGGGGGGGATACATATGTTCATGTCCTTGTGTAACCTTACAAAAGCTAGTCTTACCTTACCTCAAAAGAAAGAAACAAAACATCCATTTAACACCCCTGATCCCACCATACCTTTCTACTGCCAGGCTGCTGTTGTCACTAAATATGGTTGTCACAAAGCAGAGAAAATTGAAACATCATAGACAGAACCCCAAAATCCAGATTCCATAAACTCTTTGTGATGGCTGGTATATCAAGGATAAAACCTAGATTTATTAACAATCAAGCTTCTCTATTCCAATTTAAAATATTTCAATTCAGAGTCTTCTAGCCATGATCTTAGCTTGCAAAGCACACACAAAGTTGACAAAGGAAATTATTGAAGACAGTGTCCCACTGTAATTAAAACAGTGGAAGGGCAGAACGTAGAAACTCTCCCACCCACCACTCACCTTTCCCATCCTAATGCAAGTCGAAATACATGCTTTGTAGACCACAAATACCCAGGCTGATTAATTACATGGCTATGCAATATTACTCATGCATTCCTCCTGAAATGTCAAAAGGATTAGGAGTGCCACATCTTTCCTCCCAAACTCTAATCTTAAGGAGCCCTGCTGCAATGAAAACAGTGCAATTACTTTCGTACACTGTCAATTTTACAATAGGGGGAAAAAAGAGCTTTACTAACAGCAAATAATTATACCACCACTTAATGATTGATTTAACATAGAAAACCCATCTAATTCCTTTTGTCATTACAATCTACAGTACTAACACTCTAACAATGCTGCCTTAGTGGTTCGACATTATATTAGCATTAAGAATAATGCTAATATAAAACATAGCTTAACTTTTTATATTGTTAATCTGCATCAATGCACTATACACCCAGTGTATTAGGAGGCCTATTAGGGTAGCAAACTTTTGGGATGACACAATCCAGTCTAGCAGCATCCTTTCAAGAAACGCACTAGTGCAGCATATTATACATTTGAAAAATGCCTACATGACACACAGAAGAAGGGGTCATAAAGTTTCCATTTTACTGCAAACAACAGCTGCAGAGCTAAGGAGCCCAGAATACAACTCCATGTTTTCAAGCCAAGCCATCTCCAGATGATTACTGCCCCATCCTGAGGCTTTGAGTTGGGGGTAGACCTATTTCTGATGTTGTTTATATAAGTCAAGGATCAGTAGTGTATAGGGCTGGGGAGGTCTTTTAAAAAAATATAGGAGGGCCTCATTTTATGTTATAGGATTTTAGAATAGTTCTTTATTTGTATTTCAATCCACAGCACGATGCTAGTTGCTGCATAAACACTGCAAGAAGCAGCACTTGCCTTGTAGTGTTACCTGTGTAAATAAAATATAGGCCTGGGATGAGAAAAAAAACAAGAAGGAGTATTCTTAGCTTTATTTTGCAGGTTTCATTGTACTTCCGGTGCTCAACTAAGTTTGTAGACCCTAGACTTTTCAGAACTACTTAATTCCTTCTGAACAAAAGGAAACCTGAGAAGGTCACAGATGTTTTGGGGTTCCAGGTTTGGGCCAGAACAGGTTAATTGAAGAACATCATATAAAACAAGGATGTACCTGGTTTAACAGAAAGAACAGATACAGCTGGTCATGTCTTTATCTGATTTCAAAATTCAGGAAACTTGATTGTCTTGCCCATTCACATACTTGAGGTCAGCGAGGGTTTTAGCTTTTCCTCCATCTCTAATATGAATGAAATGAACATAAGAAGCATTGCAACAGAGTGAAAGAACTGCAGTATGAAAATGTACGCTCAAATATCCCATCAGAGAGGGCTGTAAACTCTGCACAATCCATTACTTGGTTAGAGTGCTACTCCACATGTGGACTAAGAATGAAGGTGTGAAATCATTAGAGTTTATATCTCAGGCTGGCTGTAAGCTTTGGCCTATTTCTTTAGAAGTGTCACTACTTCCTGTTTAACATATCGACCTGCCTATTTGGCATTTGACAGCACTATTGAATTTTTGCTGAATTTTATGCTTCAGGAAGGACATAAAGTAACAGGTTTTCCCCTGGGCTCCCCCCTCCACAGCCTCAATTTTACCGTGAACTTCAGAAACACTTTGTAACCTCATGTAAATATGTTATTTCCTCTTTTCTGTTGGAGGCAGCCTTTTTTTTTTTGGCAGGGAGGCAGTGGGGTGGCAGGGGGTAAGAGTACCCTTGACTCTAGAGAAGTTGTTTGTAAACAATCAAGTGCTTTTCCAAAACAGAAGTAAATAAATGTCCCCTTTGCCCTTTCTCCCCATATTTTATTGGCTGGTTTAGGTGGATCTCAGCACATAAATTTGTCTTTGATGATCTCTCTATGTACTCTTTTGGTACCTTATTCCTCCTTCATACTTTCACAAAGCCCACTCCCTAGGCTGGGACTGTAGGTTCCACTAGGTGGCAAAGGGTCTGAAAGTTAAATATTGCAACACTGAGCAAGGAAACATCCACATTCTTTTGTAGATTCAAAGACAGATTTTAAAAAGCCTTTTGGCTCATAATTCCCAGTACAGCGCGAATTCCAGCTGAAATCAAAATGTTCTCCCAAAACCAGTGTCATGACACTTAGCACTCAGGTAATGAAAAATTAGGTGCCCATAATTCACAGCAATCATATTGCTATCTAAACACTGCATACGGCTAAGAGAAAAACATAGAAATGGAGGGGTCTTAACAGTCAGCAAACCAAACCAAAGCTAGTTAGCAAGGCAAGTGTGAGAAAAAGAAACTTGAGAAATTTGGATTTATACTGCAATTTAGGTGTGCAGACCTTTGTTTCTGCAACAGAGTCTCAGCACCTTCTCCTCACTTCAAGTGTCTAAGGCATGGACTAAGGCACAAGTGGGTGGTAGTTTCTTTGAAACATGCCCAGAAGAGGAAGATTTAGAAGATGGACTGTTGAAGGGAGTGAGTGTGTGTGTGTGTGTGCGCGCGCGCGTGTGTATGTGTGTTAAAGGGGCATAGCAATGCCTTCAATATGCTTAGGGACCACTTGGGAGAAAAAAGTGGTAGGCACTGAAATGAACTGTAATTCTGATTGTCCTCACTGTCCATATGACAGACAAGGTTGTTGAAAGAAGACATGTCTTAAAGGCTTCTTCAGAGTCTCAAAAGAGCATTGTTTATAGGCTACGTATCCAATTCTTCCCCCTTCTGCTACTCTGCTTCATAGCTTTAAGATACAGTAATTCTAGGTTCCACTTCACAGGAGACAATTAGATTTACCAATATTTAATTTTAAAGCACAGAGTGTTCATGACTGCAATAACTTCAGTGAAGGGACGGGGACACCCAGAGCTCATAATTCAACTAGAATTTAACATTCTAAAACTTTCCCATTGCTGAGCCCATTCTTTCCAACCCCTGTTTCATTTTTTCTCTTTGTCACGTTGCTTTGCCAGTGTTCAGTGTTACTATTTTTTTCAATTACTCTCAAATTTTCATCCATCATACTACAAATGCCTTTAAAGTTTCTTTCCTTTTTTCTTTTCCTGCCTAATAGGTCATGAGTTGTGAAACAAGCCTGTGTCTTCCTATTTTTATCTTTCTTTTTTTCCTCTTTATTTTTTTCTTCCTGCTTTGCATAGATTTATCTCAGGAGAAAAAGAATGATTAAATTCTTTATCAAAGAGTAGGAATGACTGAAAAGACAATAGATTGCAATAACTACAAGGATATGTTTAACCTCACGGTAGGGATGAGTTACTAATCAGTCACCTCAGTTCAGACGCAGGACATGACAACCATTTAAGTTGAGGAAATCCCACCCCACAGGACTGTCCATCTGCCTTCTAAGGAATAAGTCAAGTCCACAAATGATTGCACTTTTGCACATTTCTACCAGTCCTGAGGACACATTAACACTTTTTTTGAGTCTGTTAGTACCTTAAGGCTTTCTTTTATCACCTCTAAGATGGTAGTTTCATTCTCAAGTTCCTATCAGGAATGCATGTTTTGGCCAAAGTATTCTTCCTAAAGTTATGGATAAAATCTGAATTACAGCACTGACTAGTTTGATAATAGTATTTTATTTTAAACCACTGTTGTGGACAGTTCTGGAGTCTCTGTCTCAGGAGAGAAAAGATTTGAACTATTCTCCTGTGACTTCGTTTTTCCTCTTGAATGTCCTGTTAGATATGGAGTCAAGAATGAAGATGCACTGATCCACGGAAGTGGATAAGAATACGATTAAATGCAATTTAGGGTTCAAAGAAACTCATAATAAAAGGTTAGCGTGTGAGACAGCCACAGCAGAAGGAGGCAGAAAGGCAAACATGGACGTGGCAGCCAGAACACTGAAGATCACTCTTCAGACAGAAATCTTAAGCACAGACAAGAACAACTGTAAAATTATTTTGTCTCCTAACACACTTATGGTGGGAATTCTGGGCCAACTGTAAGCTGCCTGGGTTTATCAGACCATTGAGGTGCTGTTGAATGGAAGATCTGAGCCAATTTCACAACTTGTGACCACCGAAGAGGATCATATTGCACTTCCTTCTCCTCCCACACACTGTTTCTCTGGCTAGTGTGAGACGCACTGTTTCTCACCCTTTGATTAGCCAGTTCAGTTTTTCATTTTGGAATTGCTATTGATGCTTGGTTGATTTTCTGCAGAATTAGTGTGCTGAACTCACATATTGAATAGTTAGCTAGGTAAGCACCACAGCTTTAACAAGGAGAATGGAAGAAATGGGATGATAGAAGAGGAGGTAAAGAAGAACCAAACCATTTTTGGCAAGACTGAATGAGGCTGTCTCAGTCAGTGTTATCTGAGCACACCTTTAAATGCCAGAGAGTTGACTACAGTTAACTCTAAGTCTGGTAATCCAGGCAGAATCTGACAAAAACTAAGAATAACCAGATGGCTGTCACTCAGGATGCAATCCTTGTGTAACTTACTCATTTTATTTCCATTCAGATTTGAAAAGGTGGGTTACTTGCATTGATATTACCTGGTCCAGTGGGCCAGATAATCTTGATGAAATTCACCCTGCTTTAAATTACATATTAACCAAATGAGAGACTACTCAGATGACCCATATCAGTTTTATTAGACCAGTCCTTCCACAGACTTAATAGAAAAAGTCAAACAGCAAGCATAATGTAATTCCTCACAGTCTCTCCAAAGGGAAGTCATGGAGTACAATGCAATGACTTCATTCATTTCCAAAATCTCTATGAACAGGTTTACCAGGGAACTAAAAACTGTTTCATAAAATGTGTACATATTCCTACACCTTACAGCGTGGTCTTAGCTATGCACAATATCTCCTGCTGACACCAGGACTCCATCAACCTTTGGTCTCATCTCCAGCTGCATGCTTTAGGATCTCATCCTAAAGAACCAACAAAATGCTAAAACACTTCCTCTGCTACTGCTGTCTAAGATGATAAAGAAGAAAATGTATAGGAGTCAGCTTCAGCTGACACGGTCTAAGTTTCTCACCACCAAACAGGTTTCAGATCACAAGCTACTCCAAATTTTTTTTAAAATGTCTGTCTATAAGGCGTTATTCTCCTTGTGCAAGGGTGAAAATTTTCAGTGAAGTTAGCACTATATGCGTACAACTGCTAGGACTCCCTTGGTCTATCCACACCAGTAAATTAAATGATCCCCAAGACTGTTCTCTGTCATCGAGACTGTTGTATTAAACTCAATTTAGGGAGAGATTCAGGAGAGAATGACAGTTGACCTGGGGCAAAGTCCTGCAGGGATGAGTCCAAGTCTTTAGAAGTGTAGATGATGTTTTTCCAGTGTCCAGGCACATCCTTTAATTTACTGGTGTGAGCAGAAAGGACTGTATTCACCAGGCCTACCAGTGTGTAAATGGGAGGAAGAGCTATGATGACTAAATCATCTTCAATTTGCCTTCCAAAGCTACTTAACTCTCTCAGGTACAGGCTTCACTTTAAATTAGGTCCATACAACAGTCAGTGTAAATAATCTTATCTGCATAGTAGTTCCCTAATAGAAATGGCAATACTTCTACTAAGGAAACTGAAAAAGGGTTTGAGAAACTGGTGCTTTTTCAAAGCAATAAGTCAATGTCAGTGTTAAAGATAAATATGAAAAAACAATGATTATTTAACTTCTGGAGTGTTGTAAGTCTTAATTAAATCATGTTTATGAAAGGCATTAATGAAAGGTGGTGGGAACACAAATTATTATTATTTTGCAGTAACACTACAGCTCTACCACACCATCAAGAAAAAGCATCAAAAGTTGGAATAAGCTTTGATGAAAACTACTCGTACTTCTCAGACAAAGTTGATGCAGTGATGTGTTACTAAAGCTGAGTGATTTTTCTTGGATTTTTTTAATGCTCATTAGTAATTAATTTTTCTCCTTTAAAGAAGATGAGGTCTTTGCATAAAAATGAACCATGGACAATTTCCAAGGGACAGAATAAGTCTTTTTCTTAGCATGCTTCAGTAAATAACCTGGGCTAGGATATTCAAAAGAGACTTGATCAGAAAGGCAATTCAGTGACTATGGTTAGTTAATTTCTTATGTGATTTTGGGTTAGTTATTTGTTGGGGAAGGAGAGAATTTCATACCATTTCTGGCTAAAATTAGGAGCCCAGAAATGCCCTGGGGCCAATACAGAAAAGTGTTTAACCTCAGGGCATATCAGTGCAGCAGTTAGGCTCTGTACTTAGATATTCTGTTTTGACAAGCTCATTACCCACACAAAAAGTTTGTCTTTGAGATCCTAGAGGAGTAAGAAGAAAAGTTTGAAATGAGGAAAATAGCATCCCCCTATTGCCCCTGAAATTAGTGTGTTACGTGTGCATATGTCTGTGGTGCAATTCTTCACATATTAACTGAGAACAGCCAGGATTTTGATTTTCCCTGTCTAGCCAAATAAATAAATAAATGGTAGCAGCTTTCACCAGATGGTTGTGAAAAACATTAAAAAGTGAGAAAGTTTTCTATCAAAAATACATCAGGCTTTGAAGAAAAACGCCAAAATACAGAATCTGGGGCAATTTTGCTAATCCAAATTGGAAAAGCTAGGACAGTCTCACCAAAACTCTTCTGTTCTATACCATGTACTTCTTGCTGACATCACTTCTGACTTGAAAACCTTTCCCACTAGTCAAGTTCACCTAAAGGACTTGATGGACTAAATGTGTCCTGATATTAGGGAATACCTGGTGATATTGACAAATGCCCACCGGAGTTCAGAACGAGGTGGAAACACCCAACTCATTTTCATCTCTGACCTAGTGGTATAGTAAGCATTAATTTGAATGGAGGTCTTGGAAATACAGTAGCTTGCTCATTACTTTCTATTCTCTGTCACATCTATTCTGTGACCTACTGCCTCCGTTCCTCTGTTTTACTGTTGGACCAGCTGCTGTTAACTATTACATTTTTTCCCTTTACCGCTTTTCACTCAAAGGTATAATAGGCAGTTATTCTGAGCTCAGTATGATCTAAGAAAGTCTTGGGAAAGAGAGAGACACACACATAGGTGTGTAGTGTTGAGGGAGGTTACAGAGTGGAAAATAAAGTAATATCTGCATTCCTTGGTATGCTTTCAATTTGATTTGATGCAGAATTATCAAGCAAAGTTATCTGACCTGTGTTATGCAGGAGGAGTTACACAAGGTCCCTTTTGGACTTAAAATCTATGAATCTATATCAGCAATGGAAAGCATATATGAGGTGACCTTCCCAGATTTACATTATGCTTCAGTCGAAAATGTCTTATCTGACTACCCATTTAACAAGGAAAGGGTTATAACCAACAATCTCAAAAGCACCTTAGTATATTTTAAAGGCAAACAAGGTCATTTGCAATGATTCATTAATTTTCAGAAAGCATTTGAGTTTTTCAGTTTGGGTTTTCTGTTGTGATTTTTTTTTTTTTTTTTTTTTTTTTAATGCAGATTAAAACGTGAGTTGGGAGGGATGATACTAAAAATCTACTGGGAAAGATAACCTTTAGTTCCTAGGTAAAGGGTCTTGTCAAGGAGTGTCCTGTCAAACTTCTTTTTTTTTTTCTGAGCCCAGACAACATCAGCACATAAAGAGCCGATTGCTAAGACACCCTTCGCTTGTTTTTACTCCCCTGCTTAGGGATATCTGTAATTTATTTGAAGGAGTACAAGTGATGGCTGGACTGAGTAATGTGCCCTTCAGATGTAACCTTAGTAGAAACTTAATTCTTACAGTTTGTTGACCAAAGCAGAGTGGGTCAAATGCCCTTGTCTGGTCTAAGCCAGCTGCAAAAAGGTGTACGAACACTTCCAATAGTGTGAACCATGATGATTTGGGACAGAGCAACCTGAGACCTCTGGACGGCTGAGGGAAGGGTTCCTGAAGGCAGTGTGAAGAAGAACTACACTGGAGGGAGGCAGAGGTACGAGAATGATGTTCTCCATTTCCTTCCTCCTGAACACAGAGCACAGGGGACAGAATGGGAGGGAGGGAGGGAGACTTCATCCCCCATGGGTAATTTAAGACCTTTTGCATTTTTTTTTGGTTGTTTTTATTTTTTTTGTCCCCAGGGACAGTCATTCTCCAGCAGCTAAGGCTCCAGGACTGCATGAGCTTCCCAGAGTCACATCTCTCCTTAGCTGTACTATTTTCATTTCCAGTCCCACTCTGCAGTGGTTCAGCCTCCATTTCCTGCTAATACATGACAGTGCAGTGCTTTTGATGAAAAGGATGGTAAATGAAGGGTAGATCAGGCAACTTCAAGTACCCTTTCTCACGTTCTCTCCCCTAACATACAGTAATACACTGTCTGCATAATCTGTCCTCGAGCAATATGACATGTGCATATGTGTGTTTGCAGAAAGCAGTGTGCTCAGGTTAGGTAGCTCGTTCAGATAAGATGTCCCATGTATCTTCATGAGGAGGTGTCTTGAAGAAGCTCTACTGCTGACCACAGACCTCAATGGATCTCAAAGGTACAACCATGCTTTGATCCGTGTTTCACCCCTGGGTTCCTGCCCCATGCAACTTTGTTTCAAGGCTTCAGTGAAGAGTGAGGCATCTAGCTCTTCTGTCTAGACAAAAAAAAAAACAAAAACCAAACCCAAAACCCAACCAAGCAAAAAACAACAACCAAACAATCAAACGAAACAAAACAGAAAAACCACAAAACAAAACAAAACAGAAAAACCACAAAACAAAACCCACACAAACAGAAAAGTGAGGACAGTTTGCTTTATAGTCCAGTTTCCACAGACAGTGAAAACATGAGCTAGTCCACCCCAGCTGGCCAGGGACCAGGGCTTACTCCCTGACATAGGTCAATAAGTCAGTTAAAGAATATTCTTTATCTCCTCCTCTGTTTGTCTTGTTCAAGGCCATGAGTTTGTTGCCTGTATCAATTTGCTGCCTTTCTCACCTACCTGTTTTGCTTGCAGTTAAAGTTGCCTGTTCTGTTTTTCCACATAAAAGATAGTTCCTGACGTGAATAGGAAATATTCTTCTATAGCGGGATGATGTATTATAGGTATATATTATAGAAGTCTACAGTATAATATATTATTCCTGGAATACTATTCATATCTTTAAACCTGAACTGTAGCTAGACTGTCAGTGACCCAAACACAGCAGAATGCATGAATATCCAGCCTCCCATATTAATGTTCCTTAATACTGTCTTTCTGTCTTTTTTTTTTTTTTTTTTTTTAACCAGTCTCAAGAAAGCCTCTTAATAAGGACAGAAAGTCAATACTTAAGATAGGGATTGTGTGGGGCTGGAAAACCTAATTTGTAATTGAAAAGATCTTGATGTATCCGGGGTACAGAACGGGAGAAAATATCAAGGGTCTCCTCAGGCATCCCACCTAGAATCCAGCCTCCTCTGATGCTTTGGAAACACATCAGGAATTCTGTTGATTATGTGCAGAGTTATGGAGACAGCATATTCCCCTCTCTTGTTGTTCTCTTTGCCTGAAAAGAAGAACCTATTGTTCTATCTCCTTAGGCAAGCTCTTAATTGGGAAAGGACTTGAAACCAAATATAGGTGGGCTGAAGATACAAAAATCCCTTATATCCTTTCCTTATTAGAGCTGTTTCTTATTTCTATTTTCTCCCCAAAACCACATACACACTCACACAAACATACAGATTTGTTTAAAATAATGAACAGAAGAGCTGTAATACTAAGTACGTCTGTATCTGCTCTGTCCAAATATCTCCAGTGTCTTTCTATCAGCATCTGTCTCAGAGTCAGATTCCTGATCAACGCTTTCAAACCTGTATTCTCAATGCATTGCCCAATATAACTTATGCTGCAATCAGAAATGTTTTTCTAATTGTAATTAAGGAAAGTTCAAAGGTGACTTATTTCACCAACCTCATCAAAAGTTGTGCATCCCAGCAAAACCATAATAGAAGCTGATCATACACTGGGGCATTACCACAGAGCAGGGGGGTCAGCAACCTCCCAGAATAATCTCTTCCCTGTGTCTTACCTTATCATTCCCAAAAGAGTGCTGGTGCATGAAATAGTTTTGTCTCTCCCCATCTCTCTTTCAGTATCTTTTTAATGCACTGCAATGACAGTGAAGTCTTTTTATTCCAATGAGAAAATTCATTTATATGGAGAAGGAAAATCGAGACCTAGAAGATGAGTCAGGACATGAAAAAGCAACCTGTAATTTCCTAACAGGATGAAAAAGAGACTTTACCACAAGTGTAGCAGTGATTTTTGAGATCAAAGATTCTCTACACCAGGATCATCCAGAACAGGATCCTCTCTCCAAAAGAGATCAGTAAAAAACATTTAGAGAAAGAGTCAGACAGAAAAAACAACTATAGAGTGATTTCTTGCTGATACGTTCCCCCAGCTCCTGGCAGCTTGTGATGTTAGCACTTCCCGAACTCAAACCAACATCCATTGCACAGTGTTTAATAGCCTTCCGCAGACCAGTTCTTTCTGGATTTGTCTACTGCCTTTTTTAACCCACTTGGAGCCTCAAAAACATCCTGTGGTGAGGAGAAACCCAGTTTAATTGTATGTTACATGAAAATGATCTTCATTTTTTTCAAAGTTTTTTGTCTAAGAATCACTTAGATACTCCCCGATTTCTATATTTTAAGGGATAATGATACAATGTTCCCTTTCCCTTTTCTATTCTGTACATGACTTTACAGGTGTCTGTGAGAAACCTGACACGATCATCATTTTCCCAAGCTTCAGAGTTTAACTATTGAGTCTTTTCCTGCACAATGCCCATCCAGAATCACAGATAATTTTTGTCACCTCTTCCTACATTCTTTTTTTCTGACTTTTTAGTCACCTTTTTAGACACTGTGAGAACTGCAAGCAATATTCAAAATACGGCTGTACCTTACATTTGTTGCAAGAGGGCTACCTTACACCTCTGCTTCCCCGGTTTCACCCAGGAGCTCCTAAGTTCATGGGAACATTACTGAAGACACTGGGATTTAAGCACTCTCATTCTCCGTGTATGGGCCCAGGGTCTGCTTGGTTTTCATTTGTGCAGGGACGTTTTGGACCTGTGAGCAGTGGAACCCTCAAGATAAGTAACAGCTGCTTGAGCAGATCCATCATTATCACTCGAATATGTTCTGTGGATAAACAGAGACCTTCAGTCCCTGGGACTCTTAATCTGACACATTTCATGGACCACTAAAAGAATTCACTTAAAATTAAAAACAATACACAGGTATTTCAATGGATAAGTCATGCCATTTGCATGAGTATAATGGATAATCAATATACAATGGTGACACAAATTAAACGTGGATTAAACAGTCATTGTTCCACAGCTATGCTCTGTGTGATTTTTCAAGATATTGTGTGACAGTCCTCTATTTTCTACTATTGCTTCGAGAAAAATGCATTTTCTTCTTTTGGAAGATACTGCTTCTTTATCAGCCACACTGGTACAAAATAAACAAATGAAAGTGCTAATTTCCCCTGCTTATCTACCACATCAGAGGTCACCTTTTGGAGAGTGGTAGAGATTATAGAGGCAAAGAATTTCTTCTCCTTGCAGTCCTCTGATATTTTTGGTGCAAGAGATTATGGGGATGGGCCAATAATGATAGGGCAGGATGATCTTACCTAATTTTAAAATTCTAAAAGCTATCTTATTTCAGATAGGTTTTCTCTGTAGTTAATAAGGAGATATAGACACTTATCCTAAGAATAGGACATAAGGCATATGGGATGAATCATTCCCTGGAGTCGTCTGTATCTCTCCACTCAGTACTGAGGAAGCCAAGACAAACTGCATAGTTTAGGTGGCCATATTCTAGGTGGCCACAATTATGCGAAACGAATCTTGCTCCTATTCATTCTATAAGAATTGATTTGTAATACTCAGATTTAAAAAGAAATTAATCCTGTTTTCAGTTTACCCAACCCATAACAATGAAATGTTAGAGCATTTTTAATGTATTTAAACTCACACCATTTAGCCAACATTAGCAAACACAGTTACTTCCAATGTAGAAGAGTAACCTGAGCGATTTATCCAAAGTTACAAAGAATGTCTTTGAGGCAGAAATTTTGGACTCATGAAATCTTAAGCTGAGATCATTCCTCTCTTTAAGCTTCAGTGGAATTTAGGCACTGAACTCTTATGTTCTCCTTTGAAAGAATTATATTGTGGTGGCCAAAATTGCACCTAAGCCTCAGTGACAGAATATCTGAAAGAGACAGCTGAAGGAAAAGTTATGCACAGGACCAAAGGTGGAATTCAGACTTTGAATATAGCTCTTAATCATTTCAGATAAGTCAACCAAAAACCATAATTAATAACAAAAAGTAATAATGAACTTCTGTCTAACATACACTACTTAACTAACCTCAATTCAAATCACTGACCTAGAATTATTAAACTCCTTTTCCTATTACTAATCAGATGAGAGAAACATCCAGTGCTCAGAGAAATGATCTTTTTTTCATTTGTTTCACTGGCACAAATTTAGCTCTTTTCAGTCTGTGTGATATTTTTTCACAAGCAGAGCTGATGGGAAAAAAACCAAAAACCACTCCTTTTAATTTGTCAAAACATTTTTTGAGAGAAAAAAAGGTGGAGACTGTTAAAAACCAAAATTATTTTAGTCTTAGTTCTTTAATTCTTAAGAATTTTTCATCCATTTCACAAAGTTCTTTATCTTGGAAAAGTTCCATGGAAAGTTCCATTCTCTTTCTATTTAACTGTGTCATTTTTCTTTCAAAATGGAAGATTTCTGGCAAAGGAAAATTAAGCAATGCATTTTATTATGGTGGTTGGTCTGTGAGTTCAGGGCTTGTCCTTCGGTCAGGTTAAAAAGCATTCCACCTATCCCTGCTATGCATGAGTACTTGAACATCAGGATTCGCAATAAAAAGGCAGCCAGAGACTGAAAGAAACTTCAGGAAGACTTGACATTAGATTTTAGAAACTATTTAGTTTTGTATTAACACTGCTTTTTCTTAGAGTCAGTAGTGAAATTTGCACTGACATCATGGGGAACAGAGGGAGGCCTACACTGTGTACTTCCAAATAGCTCACCAGAAGTCTTTAAAATATATTCCCTTGCTTGGCTCTCCTGTTTGCCCGTTTGATCTATGCTGTAATGGGAATGGTTTCATCTGCACTGCTACTAGCCATCTGAGCTGTTCACCATTCCCAAAGAATTTTGCTTTCAAGCTGGCTGCAAGCTGACATTGCCTTTTTGTAATATATTTATCTGAGTGTTTGCTGGCAGGGGTGGAGAGAAATGCCAGTTATATAAGTGAGAAAACCTGTTTTACAAGTGAAAATAATGTCTACAATCTGGAAGATTTAAATGAGTCAGACGTTAGGATACACATTTAAACCAAAACCCTGATGATATATTTGAATCCAGCAAATGCTTGCACATGCACGTAATCCTTGGGTAATCAGTGAAGAAATACTCACATGACTTAAGCTATTCACAGGTATGAGACTTTGCATGACTGCTCCCTCAAGTGGGAATATTAAAATTTCTGCAAGTGAAGTAGTAAGAACAGGTTTTTTACTGAGGGTCACTTACTATCAGTTACAAAACCAGTTGTATGACATGTCCTGCACAGCACACACCATCAGTTAAGCAAAACTGCACTGTGACAGACTGGAAGTGGCCAAATAGCAGGGGTTTCTGCTAAACCTCAGACAGAATTCCAGCTATTTGGAAAATCAGAGTTCATGTCAATGCCCATCTATTAGTATATTGCTTTAAAAAAAAAAAAAAAACGAGCAAAGATTTTAATTTTATTTATTTTTAATGATGTCTAGCTGTAACAGCAGCTAATTAGAAATATTTAATGCAGAAAAACATCTGCAAGTTAAAATTGTTTTCAGTTTAAATCTTATCATTTGCCAGTACAGAAATGATATGTTAGGCATGTTGCACTCTCTCTCAGTATGATAGCGACTAAAGTGGCTTAAAATTGGATTCATTTATAAAGCTGGACACCATTAATATCACCCCCTGCATGACAGTAATTCATTTCATTCCGGTTTGTCTGCACAGCGGTAGGGGCTCTGGTCCTTGTATTCATATCACAGTCCTAATTAAGTATTCATTATAGAATACATATTTTTTCATTTAAGACAGAATATCAAACATTCATGTCTAGCATTAAACTTGTTTACCATTGGACTATTGTTTTATTAATAAACACTGCCATACATGTCACCACTAACTTCAGGGTCAAAAATAGAGCTGGGTTGAAATTCAACCCTCACATACAAATTTCTTGGTACTTTTTTGGAAGAAAAGCTGCAACCTTTACATTAGTATCAACCCCTGTGATTTCAGGTGGAGTAACAAAACCTTGTGAGATTCTTTATTCTACTTTCTGACTGAACATAGCTGAAATTTCATGAGAAAAAGCCAAGTAGAGGTTTGTGGTAAAATTCTATGGCAGATACTTAGATTTAGTTCGATTTCAATCTTGAGCTCACAAACACCAAGCTACATTCCTAACACAGTTAATAAATTCTCTAAATCAAGCAGTCTGAGGAAAATTTCTTGATTCAGAGTCAGAATACTAACTTCTGAGCACCGTGTAACAAGAGAGGGAACAACACCCTGATCAAATCAGCTTGCACTTATAGAGTCACAGATGACATCAATCTGCTGTTCTTCTCTTTTCTTCTCATGCATGTCTGCACCAAAGCCCACAGGAGTTCCTCAGCCCAGCTCCAGAGATGTCAGAGGCCAGGAGAACCTCAGCAATATCCTCTCTGCTGTGCTTTACTTTCCTTGTTCTGGTGCTTCTCATCTCCCCTTGGCTTGGCCAAGCAGTAAAACTCTGTCTCACCTTGACCTTTCCAGCACATCTGGAAGGTATACCTTCCCTGTGAGGTCCTTTTACTGAAACAAGTCCATACGTGTCGTGACCCTGTACCTTGCAAATATCTCATAGTCTTGCTGGAAGAGCATTCCCAAAGCTAGAAGAAAGAAGCCATGGGTACAATTAGTCTTACCTAACTTTGGAAATGTGAAAAGTATATTCATAATTCTGTGCAACTTACTCAAAGTTCTTCCAAAAGTCAATGGGAAAAAAAGTACCTCCACAGGAAAATACAGCTGATCCATTTTATATGTGTATCTTAGCATAAGGTGAATCAAGGAAAAATCCAGCTACTCAAATATAGGTTTGTAATGTAATTAAGGGTGTTGGATGTCTGAGACAGTGTGAGAAGGAATATCTCTTAGGTGACAGAATCCAGGCCCTGGTTTCTTTAATCTGTCTTTGAGAAATTCCTTGGGAGCTCCAGGGCACAAGACAGGATTTCCTCATGTTTCACTCATTCTCTTAACCTGTCAGTTCTGAACGGGCTGAGACCTATTGAGGTTAACGTGCTTTATTTTTCAGTGTTGTGTCACCACTTTCTGCATTTTTTTTGTTTAAAATAAGACTAGAAAAACAATAGAGATGGAAAATAACTCTACAGTCATCCTTAAGTTTAGATTATGTGGAATAAAATCTAGACAAGTCCCAGTATTTCCATCTTCATAATTTCTACACAGAAAGACTCCCAAAAGTCTCAAAGGATAAATGTGAAGTAGTCTTTTTTATATACAGAATACTCAGGAATAATGGAATAAATTCATTGTTCCAACGAAAAGTCCTCAGCTTGACAACGTATTTTTCAAATAGAAAAAATATATTTGGATTCTTCTTCTTCAGAAAAATAAAAAGAAAGAAAGAAAAAAAAGAAAAACCAAACCCAACTTTAAGTGGGAGTTTTTGTTTCCTGTACTTGAAGGAAGTTAACGTAAAGAGAAAATAGAAATTTTATAGGATGATTCAAACCATT
Organism: Pluvialis apricaria; assembly: GCA_017639485.1. Lineage (NCBI taxonomy): Eukaryota > Metazoa > Chordata > Aves > Charadriiformes > Charadriidae > Pluvialis > Pluvialis apricaria. The sequence goes on along the minus strand of CM030044.1, from coordinate 8,146,421 downwards.
AGAAATAGCAATAGTCCAGAGAAACTAAAGGAAGGGATTCGTTAAGTGTTCTTCTAGTAAAAGTTTTCTAGGAGTCCTAGACAACTGCCCATGGAAGTATTTTGGGATCTATTGCTTGGATTATTGAAATTTTATCTGGACAAAATACCAGAAAATAATCATAACGGGAGGGAAGGCATAAAACATAAGGTACAGTACAGTTTTCTTTGGAAGAAATTGTGTTTTGTAGAAAAATCATTTTAAAAAAAGAAAAGAAATCTTTTTTGGATGAAAAAATAATCAACATATAAAATGCTACAGCTTTGAAATTTTCAGTTTAGTTGAAAGTAGAATTTACCACCTAGGTGGGAGTTTCGATAACAGAGCTATTTTCATGAGTGCTCCACGACACATTTCAGTCAAAAAGAAACACATTAGCACAGACCTACTATTTATATTGTTTAGGTTGACACAGTTCATTTTGGATTAAACAGTCTGGGGAGCACAGATGAGCAGTATTGTCGGGCAAGGGACATTAATGAGTGTCTAGTGGTCAGAAAAGGAGGAGCTGGCCTCTTAATTTGGCTGATGTGTGCCTACACCTGAACTGCAGTCAGACCTTATGGGAGATATTGATTTGAATGAGTACAGATATCCATCATGTAGATACCTCTGACCTAGTTACCTGAGAGTCCCTTTATAGTCAAGAGAGTGATTCTTTCCACCTTAAAATAGATATGTAAAAAAGACTATACATTGCATCCTGAAAACTCCTACCACTCTCTGTGGAGTAAAAGCGAGTCCAGGAGATGCATTCAAAGGGAGATGATGCTGTAAATGTCTCCCATCTACAGTTAGGTAAGATGAATCTGAGAGGATGCTACTCAGTTCCCTGGAGTGACAACTAGAAGGCACATACATATTTGCATCTTCTTAATATAACTTGAAGACTGGGGTCAGCAGTAGGTTAACAAACTTAGAAAGAAAAGAAAGTAACAGAAATGCCTTTATGTTATGTGGAGTGCAATACACAGAACACGCAGTGTTGTTTGCTGTGAAGACTAGCATAAGCAGGACATAACCAGTGTACAGCTGGGTTTAAAAAATTCAAGACAGAACCAATGTAATAATGGTACAGCAATGAGAGAATTCAAATGTTTGGTGAGGACACCACAGCTAATACTTTTTTCCTTCTGTGGGGTGAGACATGGTCGATGAATAGGGTGAGTTGATGGATTCTGCCCATAGTGAAGATTAGACTGTTGAACTCTTTGTCAATGGCAGGGGCTTATCTTGTTTCTCAGTTTCCTTATGTGTAAAAGTGAGTTAGCATTCTGAATGGTTCTGTGGTTCTCATTAGAGCTCCAATTTTCTTTTTTTTTTTTTTTCAAGTGACTCATTTATTGGGGGGGGCGGGGAGGAAATTAGTAAAGGACATTTAAAAAGCCCAACTGTAGTGTGGTAGAAATTATTCGAAACTGAAGTTAAATCCAGGAAATAATTTTGAACAGCAGTCAGGAGAAATGAAAATGTCAAATCATTTCCTGCTTTTCAAGGCAGAGTCACAAGACACCAGATATAAATATCAGCAAAACAAAGTTGTATCTTGCACTCTCTAACCTAAAAATATTTAAATCATATATGTTTTACTTGGAATTAATTCTTTTTCTAACTTAAATGTGATTAAAACTGGTATAACCTTCATCTGCATGGAAATGCTCAGCAACTGAAGACTGTATGCTCTAAAATGGGCTTCTCTCAGTGTCAAGATAAATCGATGGCTATTGCATAAACAAGAAAGCATATTTATTTCACATTGCTTCAGGTAATATATTTAGAAATATATTATTTATACGTATGCCCCTATTCTGATTCTAGAGGAGGAAATACCGGTACAAAATTTTTAGGACAAAATTTTTTGGATCTTTTATTAACTCCCTTTATGAAAGAAGCAGGCAATTTACAATTTAGTTCACTAGAAATACTGAAAATCCGTAAATGCCTTTTTGGAGTTCTTTGAAGCACTTGGAAAAACACCAGGGTTTGGGTTTTTTTTGTTTGGTTTGTTTTGGTTTTTATTAAGCACTATTAATCTACTGTGACTTTCCATTTAGCTCAGTTTGAAACAAATGTTTACTTTTTACTTTTTTTTACCAACTTTAATAGAAATAAAAATACAAAGTGCATTTTCCCATATTTGCCCACTATAGACAGAAGAATTAGCCAGTTGGTGATAATAAGCATAAATGGTTAGGATATAAGTGTATATATTTACACAGAATTTCATCATTTCCCAGTCTGACTTTGTCTGAATTGAAACAAGGCAATACACTTTCATATTTTTTACCAATAAAATGTTGAGAGGAGGACAACAGTTCTGCTTTTGTTGAGCTGAAACGCTTCAGTTTGTTTTGATATGTGTTCTATCATAATCTGTCATACATAAAACATTCAAAACAAAACACTTGAAAATTAAAAAGAAAAAGTATCTTTGAAATTGTCAAAACAAGATGTTTCAAGTCTATTAAAATTTAGGGATTGATTCCACTTTTTTAACCTAAAAAGGAAAAAAAATCAACCAAATAAGCGTGATTTTGAGAAGGATTTAGACCTTGTCTTAACTGCATTTTTTGGCAGAAAACCATTCCATCAGAAGAAGCCAGTAGAAATATTTTCTACCTACTGTTTTTCAGAAAGCATTTCTCAGTAGTATTACTAGACATGGCAAAAGCATCTACTTTCTGCAGACAAGATCAGATACAGTAAAGTCTTGTGACATATTCAGAAGCAGCTGGCAGTGATGCAAGCAAGAGTTGGATGTAGAATGGATTGACCTTCTAGAAAGCATTCATTGATCGTGTTGTTTTGTTGGGTTTTTTTTAATATGATCAGGTACAAATCCCACAGGCTGTAGTAAAAGATGACAAGGAAGAAAAAGTCATTTGACATCAACAGCTACAAATGCAAAAATTCTGCATGGGATCTGCAGAAAACAGGAAAAAAATAATACAAACTTGCAATAAAAATGTATCTTTTCAGTTCAATGTGTTCCTCAGATGAGGTGTTTCAGAGCCTTGATTCTTCCTGAGACAGTCCTACATGTCAGTTTATAATTTACTCTTGGTCGCCCAATTGAGATCTAAGCTTCTTGGACCAGAAGAGAAGTTCTTCCAAACCATGACTGCTACATGTTTCAGCCTGCCTTCTGATGGGAAGAACCACTAGGGGCAACACTGCTTTCTCTGACCTGCTTTTCATGTCTCTCCTCACTTTCCAGGCCTTTGTTGCAATGCGCTGCAATCTCATTACCCTCTGCTAGATCAAGTTAATGCTCAAGCACAGAATATGCCATAGAGATCCCCTGTAATAGTGGAAGGCCTCCGGTACAATGGCAGCAGAGAAATTTTTTTTGTCCTTCATCTGTGCCTTTAAACATGGGAGTGAGAAGGAAATTTTCCAGGCTATTCATTTATAACAGGCAGAATGAGCTAGAAAAATGTCCTAGTTATTGCAAACCTGTGAGAAAAGGATATGGTTTGAATATGACTGAATAAAAATGAGGGCACACAAACTCAGTGAAGAGAAGAGATGTTACAGTGCTTAGCAATAATGGTTACAGTCTCATTTTCTGACAAACTGGTATAGAATATAATCACAATGTGAGCTCCATAATTAAAGCAAAGATAGCAGTGACATTTTTATTGTATATTTCAACTGCTGAATAAGTTCCTTTTTTTTTTTTTTTTTAAACTCATACAGAAACTATTCATTTTTGCAGGCAGGAACAACCCAGCTAGTGGAACTCTTAATTGCATGCAGCTCTGTGCCAAGAAAAACTCCAATCTAGTGAGTCTGTTTTGTTAAGTAGTAATGGTGAAACTCAGAGGTTTGGTTTTGAAGTGTGAATGTTTAGCTACAAAAAATGCATCCTTCAAAATGCATTCAGAAAATCAGACTGTCCCTTGTTCTGAATGGGATTTGTATTGGTTCAATTTTTAGCCAAAATTTGCTGTGTTTTACTGTCTTGCCAAAACAAAACTTAATGCCCAATTTTGATAATGGTGGAATCATAAAAGTAAAAAGAATATGGAGACATCATTTAACCAGAAGTCAAAGTGAGAATAACCAAAGCCCAACCATCTGCTTTCAGAAGCAGAAGAGTTCTTTGACCATTCTACTCATTTATCCCAGTGTTTGCCTTTTTAAACATTGAATTTAATCTCCTGCTATACCTTACTTCTTATCCTGCCCTCCGTAGACATTAAAAATATTTGGTTTGTTCTTTTTTGCAGACATATTTCTGTAGACTTGAAGACTTTCAATGTATTTTACACCTTGCATTTCTAGACTGCCAACTGTAATTCTTTTACTTGCTTTTCTTAGCCCCCCTTATCCGGATGGATAATCATACAGCTTTCTCTCTTCTGGAGTCTCTCTATCTGGAAATAAAGGGGTTCTCTGCATAAAAGCATCCTTCTTTTATGATATCCACCACCCCCTAAAGGCAGTCAATACTAAGCAGCAAATAATTCTGAATTGCACAACTTCCTGCCAGGTAGCTCAGGTGAGGCATTTCACTTAGGAGGGAACGAAGAATGAAGAATCACAAGCAAAGGTAGATTAAATGGCCTGCAAGACATTGCACAGAAAAGGTGTAGCAGAAGTGGAGGAAAGAACCCTGGGCTTCTAAATATCAAGTTCTCATAACAATGATTCATGTAAAGTTTTCACTGACTGGTCACACATAGCTGAAACTTGATGAAGAGATCTCCAGGTTTTCTAAGCTCTAGTGGATTGGAAACACGCTGAAAATACCTAAAATACCCTTTGTTCTGATGTATTCTGGTCTTATTTTATTGTCCTTCCTAAATCAGGAATCACCTACAAGTTAAAAAGGACAATGCATACAAATAAATGTGGAGGTTGTCAGCTCAACTGACAGTGAAGATAAATTAATTCATTTGTCAAGAAGTTTATCAAATTTTTTGAGCTTCCAAAGTAGCTTCAGTTTTTCTGCAGGAGACTTTTTTGTTTGTTTCTGATATTTCAGTTCTTATTTTATCTCAACTGGGTTTTCCTAGCTTAAAACCCCTTGAGAAAATTCCCAATAAAAGAATAAATCTGTCACGTGAATTGATTTACTGCACAGCAAGATCATGCTTTTAAAGATGTCTTTATTATAGAAAAATTAATTTCTCAAGCTACTTAACACAGTTCTAGTAAAAGCCTTCTGCCCCAGGGAGTGCAATGAGTAACAATACCTGTGCAGGCACAGTAGGAAGTTTATCAGTCTGTGCTTTGTTTACTTTTTCCAGGGAACATCTTTTGGGATGCAACATGGAAAATAGATGCAAACTTCTCAGAACTGTCCCACCAACAATTCTATTCTTTTTCTGTTCCTGTTGCCCAAAGATAGACACTGTGGTGATTGGTAACTGCTTGCACTAACTCTTCTTTTTTTTTAGTAAGTAAATAAGGATTTCACAAATATTCTGGCCTTTTTTATGCCTCAGAGTACAAAGATAAGTTGACGCCATGGCTGAATTATGTGTTCTAAGCACTAAATATCAGATGATCCCACAGGATAAACAGTGTCACAGATTCATAGAAACATTGGTTGGAGAGAAGCTCTGGAGGTCATTTAGTCCAGGATTCAAGTCAGGCTCTACTAGGCATCACTAGTTCAGAGCAGGTGGGGCTATGAATAGCTACGTCTGGAAAGTTTCAAAGGGTGGAGTCTCCACAGCATCCCTGGATGTCATGTTCCAGTACTGTACCCCTTGTATGATGAGGAGGTTTGTTCCTATGTCCCATTTGAACACCCCAAACCACAAGTCATTGTCCCTTGGTATACCACCTACTGAAAATGTTTGACATTTTCATCTTTATTACTGCCCATCAAGCAGCTGTAGAGTGCACTTAGGTCAACTCTTACTTATGTCTTCACCAGAAAAGTTGTGAAATGGGGCAATAAATCATAATTCAGTGCAAATCACAATTTTATTTTTTTTTTAGAAAAAGGTTAAAACATCTGCTGTGGAAAGAATTATATCGCAACTATCAAAAAGTCAGGTCAATTACAATGATCTTCATGGAGTCATGCTGACTCCTCTTGACCCTTCTACATTTTCCATCTGAGTAAACTGTCTTTTTTCCTCAAAGATGCAACCAGAAACCTCAGGAGATCAAACGTCCTTCAGGACCTTTTCTAGTTGAGATGGAACCATCTTAAATAAGAACCAAGACAACTTCATAGATATATTTGGCAGTCTACAGCTTTTCTATATAATTAGTTGTAACTAAGACTTGGCCAGCCCAGGAGCTGTCACTTTCTGGTTCCACAGTCTAAATTTGCTGATGTGTTTGGTTTTTTTTAAGTCGAGTGAACATTTGTCTTTAAAAGAGCCTGGGTCCTTCAGTAACGGGTTTATTGAGGGAAATTCTGTGGTCCGTGTGTGTGCATTCAGGACTTTGCTACTAGAGGAAACCAGCTGGCCTGAAATTATGTGAGATGTTTAAATCATAACTATCACGTCAGTAGCCAGTAGCATGCACACTGCCACTGATCTAATCCCATCCACTTCACAGAGATGTGCCACAGATTAATCAGAACAATTTTTCCACAAGTCTTAGCAGTCAGAAGAGACCTGGTGTTGTTGGTTAGTGGGAACCTTATCTCCAGAATGTCAACAACATGTTTGGTTTAATGATTTTAAAATATGGTCAGTGCCTTTTGCTCTATGTTAATCCTTATAAAATTAATAAAGTATGTTTCCACTGCTGTTAAATTAGCAGTGCAGTTTGCCTAATAAAATATGTTTTGCTGTCTTGGTTTTATGGGCAAAGTAATAAACTACAGTTTTCAAAAGCAGCTTGATATAGTACAAGAAAATCCTTTACAACCTTCCAACTAGATTCTAGTTGAAAATAATAAGGCACAGATTATTTTTAGATTAAAGACCATATGTTAGACAATAGACATTTTGAAAAAAACTGTGGTTTTCATAATTGCATTCAGGTGCTATTTTCATATTCTGCCCTACAAGTGCTAGATATTCATTTGTCAGTTAGGAGTGGGAAGAAAGAATATAGATCTACATAATATGCCAAAAAATATAGAGAGGTGTTAATCTGCTGTGATTTATTAAAATGTTGATCAGTTCTTATAAGACCTGCTTTCGCCACTCCTGAAACAGAACAGGAGATTTCCTCATGCTTATGATTTCTGGGCTTTTTTTCCAACTGTACTTTTAAGTTTTCCAGACAAAAAGTTATGAGCCAGAAACAAAGAAGAGGGGTAAAAAAAAAAAAGTAACTATCTTCTGCTTTTTCACAAAAAAATAAAAATAAATCCTCCATTGGCAAAAGAAGAAAAAGCCAGATTTTTTACAAAACTAAGATCTCCTTATGAAAGGAATCACAAAGAACAAATCTTTGTCTACCTGACAGATTAACTATTCCTAAGAAAGTGAATTTAAAAATTAAATAATTCAAAATAAACGGTGACTGAATCTTGACAGATTCTGATCTTGGTCTTGATAGAGACTAAATAGCTCAATAGCTCTAAATCTTTCACAGCTACATTCTCAGTCAGTCTCCTACAAGAGTATTTAAGAAACTTTCAGGTGCTGAACCAAAAAATACCAGAGTATATCTAACTTTAGGCACCTGCTAACTAGGTAAGTTCTTAGTTTCTCTAAGTTCAGAGTCTTGTGTCTTTTCCTGGTTAATAGAGGGAAACAGCCCTCCGTGGAGTATTTTATCACCTTCAAAGAAAGGTGCTTATGGTACATAATATGAATCATGTTCTTAAGCACATCACCCTCAACTGTCTACAGAAGTTTGTTAGACAACTAACTCGGTTTAGCCTGGAGATGCTTAACTTGGAGATGCTTAAAGTTAGGCAAAAAATATATACGCTCTCCAATGCTTTTAAAATAAGCACATCCTTAAATTCTTTTGCAGTCAGCTAAGGGGTTTAAATGTATTTCTGTGGAATTTTTTATTGATTCAATTACAGGTAATCAACTCCCTAAACTACTTTTGTGAAAGTATCCGAGATTTTTTTGCTTTCTTGCTTGCTCAGGTTTTTCAGGCAACCATATTTCAGCCAATCAATTGCAATATTTTGATTTTTCTCCAAAGTTTCTTTGAGAAAGCAGATCATCATCTCAAAATCGGTGCAGAAATCTTACAAGACCCTAAGAAGAGAAGTTTGTCTTTGCTTGTAAGAGGTTTTTATTTTATTATTTTTTTTCCTGAGTTATGACACATGGGATCATCTGCCAAAATAAAAAGCTGTGTGGTAAAGGGAAATAAGGTTTAAATGAGAACTTTCAGTTCAGGCTGAAAATGGACAACATAAGGACAATCTACGTGATCTTTTCTGATGGCTCATTCACCTCTATACCTTTTTCCTTATTCATAATTTTGTGCAGATGAGAAATGAAATTTATCTTGAATTGGTTCAGTGATTTAAGATGCTTTCCTTAAGATAGGAGCCTGTGGCAGACTGGCTTTTCCCCGGCTTCACAGCTTAGAAACAACCTTTTATATGGTGATAAAATCAAAAGTGTTCCCTGACCACCAGAATATAGAGTACCTTGTTGTAATGATTTCTACATTTCTACAACAGCTTAGACAGCAGAGCCTTGTCCTTCATCAGAAAACCCTTTAGCCTATTGTACTGGACTTCTCTGAATTATGGAAGATATGAGGACACAGCTTTTTAGAAAAAATAAGGTTTTGAGCTTAGTTTAAAAATGTACTGTACATATGCTTTAATCATTAGATTATTACATACGATAGAACCAAGATTTTCTACACACCTTACAGGTCTTTAATGCAAGCTAGGTGGCGAGCTAGATTTACAGGATTCTGGGCAGCACAGAAGCAAACATCTAGCTCCATAATAGACACTAGTCAGTGAAGGAAAAGTTCAGGTTTTAGGCTAATGCAAGATATTAGGAAACCTATGTTCTTTGTTCAAGCATGACTGTTTTCTAAAAATAATAGTATTTAAAGACATTTTATCCAGGTTTACAATATAGTTCTAAATTCCATTTTTAATCATATGAGACTTAAATCTCTTTGCAATACTGACAAAAAGGCAATTTTGGTATTAATAAGGTTTATGAATAACTTTTTTTCAGGTATAGGATCGATGGAGTGCTGAGATGTATACAAAGATGTCTATACCAGAAATTCTGTAAAAGTAGGAAATGACAGCTCCATCAGGGTTGACTTTGCAAATAGCCTTTCAGTGGTTTTAAATCTGGTACTAAATGACACCTAAACTGCACCAATATGAACATTAACCAACAGCATTTCCCATCGAAAACATCCCTGTGTCAGGCAAGCTTACATAATGCTACATGCAAGATGGGTAGGTGATGAAAGTGCTCAATTAAATATCAGGAAATAAGATCATTACAGCACCACTTACTAGCTGAATGATGTTTTTGAATTACATATTTTTTGTCAGCAAAGCAGTGGTAAAAGAATAGGTATTTTTCTACAGATGGAGGTCAATTTTCAGAAGGAATATTCAAAGGAAGGCTGTATCACCCCTCAACCCAGACCCTGAGGAGGGAAGAAAATGTATGGATTTTGACAAGAACTGGGTCAGTTTCCAGAAGGACCTTGCAAGTATCTTGTATTGTTTCTTTCCTTTATGGATTTTGTTTCCAGTTTTGTAAAGAGATACCTTACCCTGACACTTGCTGGAGTAAACTGGACTTACTATTCTTACTAAACCATTTAAGAAATAAAAAGTGATCTTAAATTTATCTGAAAAACATTGAGAACTCCTTTTCTTAGGGACCAGTGAACTGTGAAACTCTTTATAAAAGTATCTTGAGATGTTTGTCTCCTTTTGTGTGTGTTACCAAAGTGTTATTTGGAAAGAACTAGGAAGTAAGAAAATTAGTTACATACATTATAATCACTAACAGGACATTTAAAGATCTATATTGCTGGTTTTGGTTCTGTGTAGAAAAGTTAAGCTGAGATTTGTTTTATGTTGCCCCTTTGAAACTTAGATCTATCAAGAAGATTTTCATTGATTTCATTTTCTTTGCACTTTACCACCATCAGCTGTATTGACAGAACAGCTGTGTACAGCTCCAAATAACTCCTGCAATAAAGCAAAAGAAGAAATACGTTTTGCTGCATTTAAAGCTTCTCTTCCCGGTTATGCTTCTCAAAAGGTAAACCTGGCTTCTATAGGGTGATCTTGGTGTCTTTAAGGAGAAATTCCAATTATCAGGCAGGGAATGAGCAGCGGCTGGAATAAAGGAAGAGGTGGTTTAGTGAGAGAGATAATACACTGTTTTGTTCCTGAATAAAACAGAACAAACAGTAGAAAATTCACTCCTGCTTGTAAATACAGGTGCTGGACTCATTTCATTCAAGTTACGGATTATGATTTCCAAATTTCTTCAGGGTTTGCCCACACCTGAATATAACGTGGGGACTGGAGGCACAGAGAGGCTGGAGAGCACACTGCAGTGTAGCAATCACCTTTCCCAGGTTCACAAGAGCAGCTCGGGTCTGGAAGCACTGGTATAGCTATAACACAGACAGAATCTGGACCCAGCTTGATGAAGACTGTGTGGATTTACTGCTCTGTTGCTCACTAAATCATAATATCCACACTGTGTTGTGTTTCGTTGTGTGGACATGCACTACATAAACTCCACTGGATATGCAGCTGAGGTGTCACGATTTCTGTAATGAAGATACAAGAAAAGCAGCTCAGATACTTTCCTGGAAAAAGATTTCAATGTCATATCAGGAAGGCATGCATTGCAGTATATGTAACCCTTTCCTTGGGAAAACAGCCCATTTCCTGGGACGCTGTAGGATGTGATTATTACTGTGTAACTCTCTAGGATGTGATTATTACTGTGTAACTCTAAGACTTAAGCAGCAAAATTGTGGGAATGTGACACAGGATTTCAGAAACGTGTACCGTTTACTTTCCATGAAGTATGTGTGCCTAACTCACAAACACACTTCAGTAGGTAGTAAAATAAGTGAACTGACTTTCTGAAGTCCTGAGAATAGTATACCTTTTACTCAAATTAATGACAGCTCTTGGCCAGCTTTTGGTAAATAACTCATTTAGGGTCCTAAGCATGGGTTTAGAAGATTGCTTTTAAGCATGCATTAAAGCAAAAAAACCCCAAAACTATTAGTCAAAATTCTTTAGGATTCTATTTATTGTTGTCTATGTCTTTGTGGAGAACTCCCAGGTACCTCCAGTTTTCATAAAATAACACAAATTTTGGAACAAATTTTAACGTGTCTGACATTTTGTACAGACAATACATTGTTAGCTTACTATTTATATGCTCATTTCTTTTTTTTAATGATAAGGGTTTAATTGTCAAATTAATGAACAATATTTCACCACATGACTTAGATGAATGCTACACAATATGAATAGCAAATTGTTAAAGTGAACTGTTCATATGTAAAGCCTAAATGAAAAAAAAAATGCATCTAATTACTCATTGTAATAATTATAATTATAAGACTGGCTTGGATGCATGATTGATTTGTGACTTGTTCACACACACAAAATCTTTAAATCATAAGACAGATATTCAAGCACTCAGATTCTGTATGACTATATAGATTAAATAGATATGAATAAAGAGAATACAAAAAAATCATCAAAATGTTACATGTTCAATACTTCAGCAAACTCTATTGCTTTCTCAGTGTCATTTAAGAATAAAGACAATTTGAACCACCTTTTCCTCTCAAAATATTCTAGTCGGTGTGAAACATCTAGAAAAAAACAGAAATAGACATGTTTCAGCTACACTGCCAAACATTATATTTTTTTTTCCTGAAGAAAACACAATAATAGGTATCACAACTAGCATGAAAGTGATCATGCTAATGAGATGATGTCATATTTGTTATAAGATCATTATTCCAAGGACTATGTTAATTCATTCAATAAGCCTCCTGTGAACAGTGTGTGGTGGCCGCCCTCTTGGTTGGTACAGCAGCGATTTAACCAGGGACAGCCAAAGCTAAACACCTGATTTGTTACTTTATGACCTAGAGTTACGCTGCTGGGGATATAACAAGGAAAGTCCTATGTAGGTCGCCAGAGAGTGGAGTCTGTGACTGGAATTGGATGAACACTTGGTTTATCCATCTTCTAAGGATTTCTAATATTTTGAACAATAAGTTTACACCAAGCATTAGGAAAAATCAAAACTTAAAAAAGGAAAAGGGAAAAGAAAAGCATGGAAAAAAAAAATCAAGTCAACTGAAGCAGCTTTCCTGATTGCTTTTTTTTAATAGCTTTTCCACTTCTTTTTATACTTAAGAAATGGTAAGTGCATACTTACTCCTAAACTAAGGAATATATTTAACTGAAAATACTGTAGGTTTCATTTTAGAAGATACGTTGAAATATGTTATTCTTCCAATTTCAGTTCCATTTCCTCCAACACACCCTGGGAAAAAAATCTCAAGAAAGCAAGAAACTGATTTCTTCTGAAAAGAATCATAATTCACAGCTAAACAAAACAATTTCTTTAAAAATAACCTGGCTTGCTCTATCTATAAAACACACTCTTCAGTGAGTTACTTATCTAACAAAAATTTGGTGCTGAAAAAATAATTAGCTATTTTCTGGATCTCAGTATGAGTAGAGCAATCATGCAGGTAATCAATATTTGTTTCTTCTCTCTAATCAATCTGTGTCCTGAGTACTTTGGTAGATATTATAGACAGAGAACTGTTCCCCTTAAAATCTTCTTAACAGGAGGACAAAGGAATTATGATGAGAAAGCACACGTGGTTGCAGGATATTTTGCTCAGATATGATTCTCACTTTAGCAATTCAAAAAAAGCAGGATACTTGCATGCCCATCGGTGTTTGGGATACAATAGAATTACTCTGTATTTGAATCAAAGTGAATGAGAATTAAACTGGACTCTTAGTCTTTATATTCAGCTATAAAAATGTCAAGCCTACAGAACGTACAGTATGATTTGCTATTACTACTGAATAGTAATTTCTTCCAACACTTATACAGTGCATTTCTCCCTAGTTATTGGAGCGGAATTTTATCAAAAAGGGAAAGGAAAAAAAACCCAAACCAAAACCCTCTTCACCTCCCCACGTCCTCATTAGTGGTTAATGGGATTCATTCCATTGTCCCAATGTGTTAACTTTGCACTTTTCTTTCACAGTTTCCTGTGCTACTTTGTATTTTCAGGTTGAGATGGATAGCGAAACCATTCAGTCTCAGAGGCAAAGAGAATGTACTGACTGGGATAATCTCAGCATTTTGACACGCTGGCCTTTCGGGCTTAGGAGTGGAGGACATTAGCAGGGAGAAAGAAAAAAACACCCTATCAATAACTTAAAGCAGTATTGTGCAATACCACTGCCTCAGCCCCTCGTTTTGGCATAGACTGTGCCATTGAAAAGCAGTGCTGAGCCAGGCTTGGCACAGCAGATCTGCTGTCCCAGAGGCAGTCCTACCTCTTCTGCCTCTTTGTGAAGGGTTATTGTCCTGGTAATCAATCTGCAATTCTTCCTTACAGCATGAACCTACAAACAGAAGCAAGCTCCTTTCTAACACTGCTGAAAAAGTTGGCATGTGAAAGCAGGTATCAAAGTTTAGATACTTAACTCTGTGCATAGTTATCTAATACGATATCTAACTGAACTGCCAAAGTTAGGGGTACAATTGTCCCTGAATTCCTCCTGAAGGTCATCATTCTGCACACCTTCAGCACAGGTATAGGATCCAGTGAACTTGGAAGTGCCTAGCACTTAATCTCAAAATTAGAGGGAGTCACTACAACTATTCAAGATTAAACTTCTAATTCTGAGGGAGTTGTTTGGGTGTGATTAAGCCAATTCCTTGAATTCTACACTAACAAGAAAATCATATGATGTTCTATAAACTGGGGCCTTGTACTATGGAATTAATAAAATAGTGTAAAAAAAGAAAATTTTAACAGAATACTTGGCTGCAAAAGATCATGACTGGTGATAAACACACAACTATCACAGGACGTGGGTGGAAAGAGGAGACAGTGAATTTCATGTTTCACAGTACTGGAAGTAAAAGCATCTTACTTCCCTGTTAAGAAACAATTAACAATGGCTAGAAGTGATCAGTAGGAAGGAAAGTAAGATGAAATAATAAAAACTGAAAGGTCTTGAGGATCCTGTCCAATGAAAACAACCTGTGTGAGGCCTAGAGTTGCATGGAATCAGGTCTGAGCTGCTCATGGAACATTAGTTTACTTCTATCTGCCTGTTAAATACATAAATATATACATATATATGAATAAATAACTGTATGTATGTATGCATGTATGTACATATGTATCTAGTTTCAAAACAACGAATTCTTATATTGGTTTGAAAATTATTTGTGGAAAAAAGTTTGATGTAATTTGGTGGTTAAATATATTGAGAGGAGCCACAACGATTTTGATAAAATATTTATTGTCATAAGGACTATGCTCAGTCATGATAAGTATGTCAGCACCTGAAAACCTCAACATGGTAAGAAAACCTCAATATAAGAACAAACTAACAAACCTAAACCACTAAAAACATGCTTCTCCTTTGAAGCAAAATGACATATTTATGATCTAGCAAAGGTAACAGATTTTACCAACATTAGTCCACAAATTTTCCTTTAATACATTTTTCTCAATGATTTTCCTCTCTGAGTTTTTGTTTTAGAATTTTTGCTCCCCCCATCCTCCCCAGCTTCCATTCTATTTATTTAATTATCATTCTTTGTTTCTTCATTCCAAACACAACAAAAGCACAAAATAACATTTCCCTGTTGGCCGGAATCAGAGTTAACCAAGCCTTGGAAGTGTAGAAGTGTACCTGTGTGGATAAAATATTAGAGTTATATTTAATAGACCAAATCCTAAATTCTCGGCTGATAAGCAACACAATGCTGATTCTCGTCACCTGAGACTCGAACCCCAAAGCTGAAGAATGAGCAACCTTTTAAACTTTTGCACACTTATCTGAATTGAATATGTTATCATGAATTTGAGGCCTTCCAACATCAAATACACGTCAATATCTCTGAAAGCATATCACACTCCAGAGGACGCCTGGAACCCCATTAATCTGTTATCAATAAACAGGATTTTATTCCCTGCTATGAAAAAATGATTAGTGACCCTTGATGTGGAAGACAGAAATCAAAGGCTTCTGAGTGAAGACAATAAAACTGATTTTAGGAACAGCTTGATACCTCTTTGGACGGAAAAGAGGATGAACCAAGACTGCTGGTGCTGGAACCTCTTTGCTTTGCAAAAGAATGATTCTTTTTAGAGGAAAGGAAAAGCTCCTTCCATGGGACAAGGGTAAAGCAGCATGTTTAGGACGTTCACTGCACAAGACAGACATCACTGGAAGAGCAAGGCCACAAATACTGGAGCACACACAGTGATAAAAGGAGAGCATATAAATAAAGTGCAGGCAACTGATGACAAAAGCTATGGACTGATAAAAAACCAACAGTAAAATTAGTAACTGTCCTTGGTAATAGAGGGAAGTAAAAATTACACCCGTTTTGCAAGTATGAGTTACTCTTTATTAGCTGTGTTTAACAATAAGTTCTTTGTCCCAATTATATACTCTAAAAATTAATTGTGCACACCCAATTTCCTGTCCTGTTGCTGTCACTGCATCACTGTTGCATAAGGTATCTGTTTATAGCTAAATGTGCATCTTATCAAGGGCTTTAGGGTAACATGGTTATAAATTTTATAGAAGCTCTGAGAAGAATGTGAAAAAACCAAACCCAGTCCTTGTGCTTCTACTTTTTAATATATTTTTTAAAAAAATTTTAAGTAGTATCTCTGTTTTAATAAAACAGAATCTACATTCAAAGTAGAGGCTTGGCAGTGTGCAGCTAAATGAACAGAAGCAAAAGCTTTTTGGGGAGAAAATTAGCTGATGAAAATTGCTGTGGCAAAGTGTACGAGGTAATAGCACAGAAGATGCAGATTCTAAGCTCTGTGCTGTGGCTCTATTAAATTTACTGTTGTAAATGCTTGAGGGAAGACAGGAGTTCCTCCATCCATGTTCAACAGGGCTCATTAGTTCTTGCACAAAAATACAAATTCATGGCTATAGAGCTCCAGAGAGGAGCTGACTATAATCTAATCATCCACGTGGCTGGTTTATATGCGCAGTGTTCAACAAGTCCATACACACCCATGGCTGTAAAAGCAGTTTTATGTATGAATATTTCGGATGGGATTCAACTCCAGATTAAGAAACCTACATTAGGTATCTGTGTGAAGAAAGTTTTCCAAGCTCCATGATCTTCACTGATCTCCCAGTTTATTTGCTGACATATAGGACTATAGCACACTGAAATGCCCTTTGGTTTCCCACCTAACCTCCCACAACTTTTTCAAGAGGGCGCATAAAATTAATTTATGGTCAGGACACCAGCAGTGGGACTCATCGCTTATTTTTAGATCTTTGTGATGTAGATACCTATGAATCCCACTCTTGCTATAGGGTGATGTTAAGATAAGCTATGTTACATGTTTGTCCTCTTTAAGATTACCATTGGGTTCACGAATGGCTACACAGCCAATGAATTTTTGTAGCTGACATGCACTTTTCTGTGTAGACAAATGCTTGCTAAGGCACGGTTTACGAGCACTGACAGTTTATGTATAGTACATATACATCATTTAGCCCTCCAACCCACGATACTAGACCAGTCAATATGATTTCTTTCCCTGAGTTGCCCAAATAAGAAAGTATCTGAGACATCAGACCCAAGGGAAGGAGTTTTCTTCTAGAGTAATATGCATGTTTGTCTTCAATGGTTGTTAAGCAGATGTTAAAAGAGGTTATCAGGTAAAGTCTCTCATGGATTCCAAATACTCCAGATTCCTCATCTGCCTCCTCTAAGATGGTTCTTGGTAAGAAAATGAAATAAAAATTACTGAGCAACTTTAAAAGGAAAAATAGGAGATTAAAGAAAAGTCGTAATATAGCTTGAGAAGACAAGTTCTATTAAAAAATGTACCTTGCTCCCTAACTGCACAGAACACATTAAAATCATAATATTCTCTGTCCTTTTGGGAAAAGCAGGTTGTCCTCTGAATGGTAGAATAAATAAAGCCTCCTTTCCTATGTTTGCTAATCTTGAGATTAAGTTCTCTAATATCTAATAATGTGCAAATTCTGACTGATAACATTTGTCACTTCACGTTCACTTCTAAACTTTCTTGTTACAGATATTTTTTGAGGTCCAATAAAAATCATTTGTACAAGACACACGAGATCATTGCTCTTTTGTTAAACTTAGCTAAAATTCAAATATTGGTTCAAAGCTACTAGAGAGGAAAAGTAGGGAGACAGACATACAGATGCAGATACACAGACATAGAAACTTGATTGCAAATGCCTTATTTCCTTAGGGAATCAGGCTAACATAGCAGATATGAGTCAGAGATCTTTTCTTTTCCTCTGATCAGATTTATTTACATCTTTTCAATTTGTATAGTATTGCTGGCCCCAGAAAAAAAACCCACAGCTTTAGTTGAATTGAGATGCACAAGCTAGTGCAAAGTTTAAATAAAGACATGTATTATTACTGGCGGTCCTTTCTTGAAATGAGTTTGCATGATGAATCCAATGAGGTATGTGTGCCTCGACTGCACAGAATCATCCCATTTCTCCCACCACAAATTTAAATTTTCTAAATTTGTTTAATTTAATTTTCATTTATGTTTTTTTCAATTTCTTGCTGCGAACTGTTCACTGAACAAGACTAAGATTTCCAGAAACCCTACCAGCAATAAGCACCAGCTTTTGTTGAGAAAATCAGAATATAATGGTTGCCTAGGGTATTTCAAAGACAACACAACAACTAAGGTTTGAAATAACATAACTGCCAAATACATCCCACTACTTCATCATAGGTTGCGGCACAACAAGAAAAGAGTTAAATATGGTTACAAACGGCATAACAAAATCCTGCTTCTTCAGAAGAGGTCAGCTTTTATTTCTTTCTAACAGATGTGTATGTACCAACTTGGTACCCCTCCAGAACCCACCAAAATTCTGTGAAAGTCAGGGAATTGGACATCTTGTTTTGGTCAGTGTTGGAGAAATTATATTTATACACTTTAGTTGAAGTTACTGGTCTGAAGTATCTGGTTACTTCAGCTGAAGGGGAAGGGGAAGAAAGGAAGGGAGGAGTTGGGAATGGAAGGGAAGAGATGGGAGAGAAGATGGGAGGGAGTGGGGGGAGGAAGGGAGGCAGAGAGGAGGGAGGGGAGGAAGGGAGGAAGGGAGGAAGGGAGGAAGGGAGGGAGGGAGGGAGGGAGGGAGGGAGGAAGGGAGGAAGGGAGGAAGGAAGGAAGGAAGGAAGGAAGGAAGGAAGGAAGGAAGGAAGGAAGGAAGGAAGGAAGGAAAGGGAAAACAGTACAAGCTGATTATTAGATCATCTATTTTATTAAACACAAATCAGAGTATTGAGTCATTTAGTGCAGGCAGGGTTATAATATGAATAAAGATGTGTAAGAATCATGGAAGAATTAATACAAAATAATCCTTTCTCCAGTTGAGTCAGGCATTTAAGATTTTTTTTTTTCCCTTAACCCCTAGAAGTAAATGAATAAATGGGGAAAAATACACACAGTACATTTTTGCACTGGAAAAATTTCTGATTTTTAATGTGATCTGGCTCAGATGTTCTGTGAGAATGGAAAAAGAGGGCTGTATTTTGAGGAATCATATGGATTACATAAGGAAATGTCCTCAGACAAATGCTAGAAGGGAAAAAAAAAACACCAGCCCAGAAAGAGAGAAGAACCATAATTTAGCGCAAGTTGCTAGACTGAGCAAAAGGAAAAGAGGCTGTGTTTAGTGTCACTGAATTCAGTAAGTGATTACACGGCATGGGGTTTCATTCAGGACCCAGCGAGTGATCTACAGCCTGTGTTCTGCAGGAGGTCAGAATGGAGATTAAAGTGACCTTTTCTAGCCTCAAATTCTATGAATCCAGGTCTGAACCCAGGGTCCCAATGGAAACTAAGTGACGATATGGAGTCTTTGGGTTAAGCTAACCTATGGTTGATGGATGGTTTTACTTCTTTATTTCCATAGAGTCCCCCACCACATTACTCACACAAAACAACTTTCTTGCTTGTGACATTCAAAACTTTTACAGACAAAGGACCAATCGGTATACATAACCACAAGTACCTCCAGGCTGGAAATGAGAAAAGGGGTTTAAACTAGTGGGCGATACAGTTTCTGCAGCAACTTTCTAAACAAAATAATGAGACAGGAATGCATTTGAAGATGGAACTTTATATGTTCATGGACAAGACTAGAAAAAATTGTGATCTGCAATAGCAAGGAACTGTACTAAGCAGCTGAGAAGATTTGTTCAAGTGTTATTGCCTATGTTCCTAAATCCTTGGAAATGATGATATAGATTTTCCAGTGTCATTTAATGACTGAGACCCAGGAAACTTTTCTTTGTTTGAGATGAGCTGAATTCTGCATGAGCAAGCACTGCCTTAACATCTTCATATCAAAACTCGTGGTGAAAGAGAGAAAGCTGTATGACTTGTTTGGAAAAGCAACTTCAGTCATTATGTCCCCTTTCTTCCCTCTCTTTTCAGTTAGCTGTCTTCATGGCCCTTTATTTACAGGGGAAGGATTCACTGGGCTAGATACATCAGCCTCAATTTCTGCACTGAATCCACTTGTGTACTTTCACACTGGGGTAGACAGAGAGAATATTGGCATAGAGAGGGTTAATCCTGAAAGACTACAAGGGGAAAAAAAACCTGTGTAGAGTGGGAAATTAGTCAGCAGAGACCTGACAAAGTGCTTCCTACACATGCTGTTCTGTCAGGCTGCACAGCTTCTTCTGCTTCAGAGGTAATTACATAGATTTTCTGTCTTGTACTTGCAAAAACACAGCACAGCACTCCACCGCTGCTTGTAGCTCAGTGCTTCAGGGCTCCAGCTGCATGGGGCTGGAAAATGTTTACACAATTTCTTTTAAGATTTTTAAACCACAATAAGGGATGTGGCTAACTCTTCATCTGAGGGGGGAATGGAAGACTCCCCTCTGAACCTGGACGTGGGTGGAGGGAAGGACTTCCTTGTAAGGCAATATAATTTACTGTTTCTCAAGGAAATGGCTTCTGTTATACTGCAAATCATCCTTTTTTTCTGAATATTTTAACTAGAGAGGAACTCAAAAGAATTTGGACATTGATCTGGATTTCAAATTCTCACTGTTTCAGATCCAGAATCCTGATTTTAAACTTATTGCTAGTTTTATTTAGTAGTGTTCTGGGTTCCAATAAGAAGTCTGTCCATTCTTTTTGATTTGACAAATACACAAATATGCGTATTCAACATATAAAAAATGTATTTATTAGTAAAAATAATACATGTGAACATGTATATTCCCCCCTCAATACTTTCATATGCTTGAATAGTTGCTTGTTCTGAGATGGCCATTTCAAATCGTACATAAATTCAAATTTAAGTATTCAACCAATGCTTACAACGTGCCCTTTCATTAGATTTTGTGACAAATGGAATGTCCAAAACGTATGAATAGACAATTCTATACTTAAATATAAACTTAGTATCTTTTTCTAACATAGACCTGCTTAAAGTGTTGCAATCTTCACTGGCAAATATGATACCTCAGCTTTCTACATGTTCACCTCCATATACAAAGCATGAGACATTGATGGAAACTATAGATATTAAAAAAAACCCAGAAAAAACAAAAACCAACCAAACAAAAAAACCCCAACAAAACACAAACCACAAGATTCAGAGTGAAAGGGACTTAGAGGGTCTACCTGATCATTGTACCTTGAGATGAGAAGACTTTCTCTTCTGTTACCTGTGACACATGATTGTCCAACCTCTTCACAAAAGCTTCCAGGCAGTCACTGCCAGTGTTTCCCTATCTCCACCATTAGAAACTCATTCCTGTTGCTTTTGCTGCATCTTCTTTCAGTTATCAAATGTAACTGACCTTACCCATAACAGAGAATTCCCTTCCTCTGTGGCACTACCTTGAGAATGGCTGAAATAGTCCTCATCCTTCCCTCATCCCTCTCTTTCTTTGACTAAACAATATTTGTACTTTTCCATCCTTGTCAAATTTTTCAGACTTCTGACTATTCTTGAGATCTTCAGGAAACTCTCTTAAAACCGGTTTCCTGTGCTTCAACACTTAAATGGAGCAGATAAATTGAAGTGTACATTTTGAAAGATTAAAACCAAAGAGAATTTTAACTTTGTACTTTTTTATTCATAAAAATAAAAATTCTGGTTAACTTGTGGCAATGGAGACCTGGTTCATTTCTTAAGTATTTCTTCAATAAAAACTGGGCAAGTACTTGGCTTGAGTCACGCCTTCACTATGAACACAGCAGTAGATTATCACAGTTTTTGTCCACATTGATACTTATATTTGATTTTCAACCCTAGAGGAAGGGATATATAACTAAATGCACTACAAAAGCCTGAAATAATGAAACCATCATATTTTATTTGAGTAGGAGCTTGGTTTTTTATTTCAGCACTTGGAATGTTTTCTTCCTCTTTTAATTTCTATCATGTTTTTCTTCATCACTATCATGACTTATGTACCCTTCTTATACTCCTTCAATCTGTCATCTCCAAAGACAAACAGTTCCTTTTCCTTGGTGGCAGATATTTGGCTCCTAAACAATTTCTCTTCTCATTGTGACCTTGCTACAGGCTGGAATATGAAGGGGAGGGAAGGGAAAAGGAAAAAGGAAAAGCAAAAAAGGAAAAATAAAAAAGGACAAAGAGAAACACTACTAAGGGAGAAAGGTGAGGTCAGACCTCAGTCCTTTAGAAAATGTCAGCTGATTTCAAAAGGAACACTATGAGGCAGGAGGGAGGATCAAAGCAAGGTTTAATCATTGCATTTCAGGATGGGATTTTTTTCAGGGTTTGGTATTTTCAGGAGCTATTTCTCACCTTTTTTTCAGGTACACAGATTTTTCTGTGTAGGCAGAAGGTGAGAAGCTGACAGCATAACTTCACCACTGGTAAATAGGAAAGATTTTCTTTAAAGAAACAACTAAGAATTTATGTTGTGTCTAGATAATCTCAATGAAGTTGAATACTAGATAATTCCAATGCGGAAATATGGTCCTTCTATTGCTTAGAAATAAAGGCAACTCTACCAGATTAAAAAAATTTGCATTCTGACTGGCTAATAATAATTCCCCCTAAACTGAGAGGAGGGATTTATTTTCTCTGTTTTTTTTACAGATTACGTTTATTAGGGAGATTAGATACAAAACACAAGAAATTGTACAAGTGCAGGGAGAGAAAAAAGAGGAAAACTAAGATGCACTCACTTCCACTATGGATGGAGATGATAAGTGTATGTGAATTCAGCTCCTAGAACAGCTTAGGCAATCATAGTTTATAATAAAGTCAGGAGGATGTGTTACCTCCACAACTGAAAAAAAAAAAAAAAGGAAAAAGGGGACAGAAAAAGCTATTTAATGGAAAAATAGTCTTTATCACTTCTTAAAAAATGGCCGTTTTCAGGGTATAGCACTCTCAGAGTTCAAATCACTTTTACCTAAAAAAAATAAATTAAAAAAATCTGTGGGCATAGCTCCTTTAAGAGCCTGTAAAAAAGGTAAGTGGCAAACACAAAGTCAGAGGGGAAGCAGCTTCAAGCAAAAGTTATTATTTCTTCTCTCTTTGTGGGTTTAGGCCTAGATTGGATTGTGCTGTGTTTGAAGTCTTGTGTTAGAGGTTATTGGACATGTGCTGTTACTCCTTGTCATTAAGGTTAGTTTTTATTGCTGGAGTGCAAACCCGCTCTCTCTGTTCTGCAGGCCTTTTATATCTACATAGTCCTTTGGTTTCATCATTTTGCTTTCATCAGGAAGGTATTCAAACTGCTATCTGAGCAATGCATATTTATTTGCTGAAAGCATATTGTCATACAATGTCAGTTTAGAAGTGATCATCCCAGACATCACTGGCAAAATAAAATGCGCTTCTTTCTTGAAGTAAGTTTGATAATTTCCATCATGAATTTTGGACAGGAAGTAGAATGCTAAGGGTGTGAAAATGTTCTCTGCAGTATCACAAAGCATGTACAGGGCTCTATTTTCACACAAGCTTTGATAGTTTCTCTTCATGAATGCCGACATAGCAGACATTAGAAATCACAAACTCAGTCAGGCTTTGTTTGTAAGATCCCTTTCTGCTGGACTTTTACGTTAGGTTGGTTTAGAATTCTTAAAAAATAAAAGTTACTTTAAGCATGATCTCAGTGCAGCTCCTAGAAGGCAATTAACATCACTCAAACCATCAACACAATTGTCATTAATTGACTCCCTTGCCATAGTTCAGAAGTCTAAGGGTCATAAAGATCAGAAGTCTCTTGGAAGATTTATAAACTGGGGGAAAAAAGACCTTCTCTTATAGCAGTCCAAACAGGTTTTTTCTTGTTTTTTAACAATGAAATTTTCTTAAATATAATTAGCTATTGTCTGGGGGCTTGTTTAGTTGTTTGGTTTTGAGAAAGAGTAAGAAAAAGGTGTTACATTAGGGAAAGGAACAAGATTCACCCTATAAGCAGTATTACCTGGTCATCTGCGCTCCTAAGTGGTTACAAAAGCTCATTTTTGACTCAACACTGTAAGGTGCTGATGCATTCCTCGGATGTGTTAAACATTATTATTGTTATTATTGCTTTGTCTTACATAAAGTTTCATGTGCTTTACCAAAAGTAAGCCTAGATTCTACTATTTAGAACATGCAGGGCAAATACAAAACCAGAAGACAACTGGATGTATACCAAGGTGACAAGTCTTGTCAAAGTTGACATGTCAGATCATTACAGAAGTGGGAAGACAATGCCATTTCCTCAAGTTCCCAGTACGCTGTTCTAAGCACTGTATTGAGTTGCGCACATTAATTTCTTTCTAGCTATATGTTAAAGGAGAAAAATAATAGCTGCAAAATAGGAGAAAGAAAGAGAAAATCCTAACCTGGTAGAAAAATATTTGCTTTTCACACTACTGATAAGGGCATAACTCACGAGGAGTAGGGGGGTTTTATTTTATTTTTTTGTTAAGGGCTTGACAGTATCCATTTAAGAGGTGGAATATTGTTGGGATAGCTTGAACAGCAACATCTAAGACAAAAGGAAATGTGACACGAACCAGTTACAAAAAGATTCATAGAAAAATAAAAGAGGCTCTTTTTGTTTAGTTTGGTTTTATTTTTCTGCTAAGATTTCATGCCCTATTACTTCCACTTGTTACTAAGAAGAAGAAAAAAAAACTAACGCATATCTAAAGAAACATCAATTTCAGTATATTTTCAATTCAAATAAACAGTCTACCTTCAACAATGAAATTCATAAAGAAATAAAAATGGCAGGTTTTTTTTTCCTCTTAAATTTCCTTCTGCTATTTGTATAACCACAATCAGACAAACTATAGTGCTATCCAAACAACTATACACATTAAGAAACAAACATAGATCAATAGCTATAATTTGACACACATACACTGTTCACTGTGAAAACATCAATAGTACAAAAGCTTCATGGGCATAGCTGGGAAAAATCTGTTCTGTAGATGATGTTGGCAGAAGATTAAATAACCACATGTCAGAAAGAAGAAATAAAAAAATTCAATGAAACTGAGTGTACTGGAAATGTGCAAGTACTCTGAGCTAAACTGTAGGATTAACAATAAGAAAATTATCTTTGTCTTTCAGTCATTTAATTACTTCATGAACAAATATTTTGGCTTGGATCTCTGGTATTCAAAT
The DNA here is from genome assembly GCA_017639485.1 of Pluvialis apricaria. NCBI lineage: Eukaryota > Metazoa > Chordata > Aves > Charadriiformes > Charadriidae > Pluvialis > Pluvialis apricaria. Next base: position 8,121,568 of record CM030044.1, on the reverse strand, counting down.
ATATACTGTCTTTCCTGTCTGCCAAATGACTGCTATTGAAAGACAGGAAAATAGGAAATGACTTGCATATTGGATGACAATATCTTGAGCTGTTATATGCTATTTCATAAACAGTGCTATAGGTGACTATTCATCTCATCGTGTTCCCTAACACTCTGATGGAGTCATGAGAGAGAGATGTAGAAAGTAATTATTTGGCCAGGAAGAAGAGAGAGACAAAAATTATCCAAAGAAGCTCACAGAAAACAGAAAATTCAGGGCTATGTGACCATGTCCAATATGTGCACAGAGAACTCTCCTATTGAATCCCACAGTATTACTCTGAGATATACACTTAAGTGCATACTTAAAAGCTCCTAGGATCTGACTTTCAATGTCTCAGGTATCCATTATTTATTAAATTATTTCAATGTGCTGATGGATTAATGAGACAAAATGAAGCTAGAAATTATCTTGAAGACAACAAGAAACTTTAACATCTGTTAACCAAGTAACTCCATTCTTTTGACCATTGTGCTTATTCCATAAAGCCTTTCTCGTTGGTTTGTTTTATAAGACAGTTTTTCTTCTTTCTTCTTCAGATGGTCTTAACTTCTGTTTTTTGTTCTTCAGGTGATGGAAATTGCAGTTCTTTTTAATTTCAGTTAAATTTTTGTGTGATAACCACTTAGAAAACTGGTCCCATCACATCTCCTCTCCCTTTCTCTCTTGCTCTCAGAAAAGAAAATACAAAATAGGTTGGAATGCTGGCTTGCACTGAACAGATTGCAAGAGAAGTCCCTCAAACTGGGATGGTATTGTCAACAAAGAGAGATCCAAGAAAAAGGAATTTTTATTTGAAGTAAGAAATATGTGTCTCACAAAAAGGTATTTCCATATTCCTCCTGCCTGATGGTTATATGTGACAAATGGGTATTTCCACACATAAATTACCCTCCTAAAAGCTAGTTTGTATGTGCTTGTGCACCTAGTGAGATTTCTGAATATACACATCTATCTCTTGTTTGCTACTATGCTGTCAATTCTTCATTTTATGATGATATAAGTAATGAGATTTTGGTGGTGGTGTTTACATTTTTAAAGACTCATACAGTGATTGGATTATGTGCAAATTCAATTGTGACTAAACCAACCAAAAAAAAAAAAAAACCAAACCAAAATATATTCCAAGCTCTTATGGTTAGGAAGAAGCACTTCAGATCCTGAGTCTTAATTAAAAAAAAAAAAAAAAAGAAAAAAAAGGTTATTTTAACAACCTTTTCTTGAAATTCTTTTACTGAGGCCTTTATAATTTTAGTAAGGTCTTATCCATGTTATCTTAATGCCTACAGCTAGCAATATAGAAGTTTGGGAATGGATTAGTCTCTCCAGTTTAAGTTGCTTAGCTGAGGTGCTGAACTCAGGAGCTTAGTTATTCTAGATTTCCAGATTAATGCTAAGATTTAGGTATCTGCGCTGGGCTATTCATCCACCACAGGTCTTGGTTACCCTCTGAATTATCCAAAGGGAATATTCAGGTTGATAGGAGTCTTGGTATTGATGCTATATTCCTGATATATACACCACAGTTAACATTTATTATATTATTTCAATTCAGTTCTACCTAAATGTTAATTTCCCAAGACTGTGTACCTGAGCAATCCAATTTTTAAACTTGTTCTTCTGTTCCCTGTATGTGTTAGCAGGTTGCTTAATGCTCCAGCTGCCAAAGTGCTGAGATACATCTTCCTCACCTTTAGCTGATCAGTTCTCAAAGACTTTATAAAGTTATATGCAGTCTGAGTCCGAACCATCATGAATCTGACAGCTGAAATCAATGAGGAAGTCCTTGGTGATACTTCCTGGAGGCAGGGTATTATCTTTGCCCCTTTTGTGGATTTCTCATATTGGGTCTAAGAAAGTCAGACTTTACTGACCTACAAGGAGTGCTGCTGTACTCTGTTCCGTTGTGTTTTTATGCAAAGATGATGGCTCAAGTGGATAGTTTACTTTAAGTGACAAACAAATTGTTCATCTGAGTCAGGTGGTCCAGTTCTAAGGTATACAAGATTTGCTTTATGCTATGAAAAAATCACGTAATCTTCAAATACATGGAAACAGAAAACTAAGAGCAGTCATAATTTCAGCATTTATCAAGTGAGTCTGCTCTTGTTTACACTGAGGACTGAATATAGTCCAACTGCTCAGAGAATTCAGTACGAGAAAAGCAGTTTGAAAGATTCAAGGCTACAGCTACAATGCTAAAGGCATCCACTTGAACGTACAGGCCAAACAGAGCATCAGAGCTTGCAACCACATTTCTCTATACATTTCTTCTCTTCTAAAGCCGCAGTTTTCATAGTTCTTAAGATCTGATTTGGTTTTCCTAAGGCTCTACTCAGCACACCTCTGGCCCTAAGATTTTTTTCCCTCTTTTCCTTTATTTTTTTCTTTTTTTTTTTATTACCACTTAAAGTGCCTGAAATAACATGAGGGCTGTACTGTGGCTCATGTGAGTGACTGATATGAGTATCTGATATGATAAGGTCAAGGGTCGGTATTGCATTTCTGACTCATGGAAGACGTGGAACTATTAATGGTGCAAGGCATGCTGGAATAGAGACAGCAATGCCTGTGCAAATCGGGAAAGGAAAACATGGTATAGCCTCACACCTCCTGCCTGCAGACATGAACTGTCCCCAGAACTATATCAGTATTTCACCCCAGAGGAAAACTGTTGGCTTACTCCTAAAGAAAGACCCTGTTAACAAACCAGCATAAGGATAATTAAGGAACAAGGAGCAAACCAAGGACTAAAATTATTTGACAATTTAAATGCCTCCCTACAGAGTTACTTCATTAATATTCCTCATGCAAGAATAAGGGTAACTTAGAATCAAGATCACTTTCTCTTTTCTTCTCTTTCAGCAAATGGTTAACTTACTTTGACAGCAGAGGAAGAGATGACTATGTTAACCTGGCCATTAGCCGGTGTCAAAGGGCATTGGTACCTTAGCTTCCAGATTTGAGATATTTTATAGCCCTAAAAAGTCTTGTCCAGCTGATTCTTCCAGTGTTGATAATGTCTGAAGATTTTTAATATACTGAGAAATGTCTATAGACAAGGTTAGGAATGCATGCATTTTTTTTTTTCCATGTTGAACCACTGCCTCACATTTTAATAACCTGTTTTCCACGGTCCATAGCTTTACCCAGATTTTAAGTATTTTTGCTGAACTTTGTCAAATAACACAGAATTTTCTTCAAAAAGAATGCATATTGCTGTTTCTTTTTAAGTTACTCACTTCCTTGATCAATTCATCTTTCTTCTTTGATCTGTCCACTTAGGTTTGTATTTCTTACAGTTGAAGTCATAGAGTGATTTCAGATCAACTGACTGAAGAGTCAGGATCTGTGGTGGGTTGACCCTGGCTGGACACCAGGTGTCCACCAAAGCCAATCTCCCATCCTCAGCCGGATGAAAGACTTGTGGGTCAAGATAAGGACCAGGAGAGACCATTCACCAATTACTGTCACAGGCAAAACAGACTCAGCTTGGGGAAATTAATTTATTGCCAATCAAATCAGAGTAAGTTAATGAGAAATAAAATAAAATCTTAAAAACTTCTTCCCCTCATTCCTCCCTTCTTCCCCAGCTTAACTTCACTCCCAATTTCTCTAACTCCTTCCTCTGAGTAGCTCAGGGGGACAGAAAAAGGAGGTTCTGGTCAGTTCATCACACGTTGTCCCTGCTGCTCCTTCCTCCTCAGAGGAATTCTCCCCACGCTCTTCCCCTGATCCAGCATGGGGTCCCTCCCATGGGACACAGTCCTCCATGAACTTCTCCAACACGATTCCTTCCCATGGGCTGCATTCTTCATTAATTTCTCCAGCGTGGGTCCCTTCCATAGGGTGCAGTCCAGCAGGAACAGTCTGCTTCAACATGCGTCCCCCAGGGGGTCACAAGTTGTCGTGGTTTGGCCTCAGCCGGCAGCAACGAACCACGCGGCCGCTCGCTCAACCCCCCACAGCCGTCGGGGGGAAATAGGAAGAAAAAGGCAAAACTCGTGGGTTGAGATAAAGGCAGTTTAACAGAACAGCAAAGGGAAGAGAAAACAGCAATAATAACACGGATAAAGGAATATACAGACGCCATCAGGGCACCGCCGCTCACCGACCGGACCCGGACCCGCGCCGCCGCAGCCCGCGCTGAGCCGCGACTTCCCGCCCCCTCCCCCCCGGCAGCTCCCCCCCCACCGCCCGGGCATGGCTCACATGGCATGGAATACCTGTGTCCCCTCCCATCCTTGGGGAAATTAACCCCATCCCTGCCGGAACCAGGACACAAGTCCTTCCAGCAAGCATGCTCCAGTATGGGCTCCTCTCTCCACAGGTCCACAGGTCCTGCCAGAAGCCTACTCCGGCACAGGCTTCCCATGGGATCACAGCCTCCTTCAGGCATCCACCCATTCCAGTGTAGGATGGAGCTCCACGAGCTCAGGTGGATATCTGCTCTACTGTTAACCTCCATGGACTGCATGGACAGCCTCCCTCACTGTGGTCTTCATCATGGGCTGCAGGCAAATCTCTGCTCCAGCTCCTGGAGCACCTCCTCTCCCTCCTTCTTCACTGACCTTGGTGTCTGCAGAGTTGTTGCTCTAGTGTATTCTCACTCTTTCCAGCTGCAGTTGCTGTTCCACTGCAGGTTTTTTTTTTCCTTCTTAAACACATTATCATAGAGGTGCTACCACTGTCACTGATGGGGTTGGCCTTGACAAGTGGTGGGTCCGTCTTGGAGCCAGCTCGCATTGGCTCTATTTGACATAGGGAAAGCTTCTAGCAACTTCTCACAGAAGCCAGCCTTGTAGCCCTGCTGCTGACAAAACCTTGCCAGGCAAACCCAATACAACATCTGACAGGACAATAGAGAATCAGCATGGAATGAGGAGATTGATCCTGGGATATGCCAGGAAGAGAGGGAAAAAATAGCAGGCCAACAGTATCATCTTGAGATGACATCCCCAGATGCTCCTTGGAAGAAAGGACTTAATGAGATCCAGCCTTCCCAGCCCTTTGTTTATGAGAATATTCTGTTTGCAAGCAAAATGTCAGATGGACAGAAAAGAAAAGGACACTTACATGATGGGAATCTGTGACATACAGAGCTCCTCTCTGCATGTCCGTGGGATGTTCACATCTGCCACTCATAGGATAACTTTGCCCACAGACTGTGATTGAGAACTAATGAGCCAGGGAAGTTCAAGGTTGTGGAAAAGATTTGATGGAGGTGTCATTTCAATCTGAAAAGAAAAATACCTGGAAATAAAAATAGCTTTTTTAAAAACAAAACATAAAAAATCAAAACAGGGGCTAAGAAAGTCAAATTAATATTGAAAATTGGTGAAGGATTTTAACTTTAACCAGAAAGACTCTTACAGATTCTTGCAAGATCTAGTATGAAGTGAAAACATTAAGTTGTGTACATATCTGATGCCTTAGAATCTATTAGTTATACTGAACCTCTCTTAGTGCGACATGTTTCTCAGTGTGTAGATGTAAGCACCATGAACACCAAGGAAGAAAAGAATGAAACTGTGAAAATGTCTTGTCAAATTTATATTGTTTACCCTATGCACTAAAAGGACTGGGATTCCTGAGGGGAGAAAGTGTGGCAAAAAAAATGCATGTGATTATTTAATCAAAGACTAAGTCATTACACACACAAGGTTAATAAGACATAAGGATACAAAGCTAAAATTACAGTTAAAAGGGTTACCTGATCTCTGATAGTTTCTAATTTCTGATTCCTCAAATGCTTTTTCTTAAGGAAATTAATTTAAAAGTTTGGAAGTTTTTGTGTGTAACTAAACACATGAAATGATAGTTTGAAAAGAGCATAAGGGAGTTGCCCACATAACTATTAATAGAGTTTAATTATTAATTGAGTGCCTTTGAAAATTACAGCAACAAATAAAGAATACAATGAATTCTTCCATCACTCTTTGTAGTCAATGCGAGTTTCGTTAATTCTACTTTCAGTTGTTTTATTTTTTCATGATTAAACATTATTTCATTTTTCTGCCCTTCATTCTAACAATAGATAGCATAAAACTTAATTTTTATTCACTGTTCTTTTTAAGAAGCTCAACATTGTTCTTCCTAATTTGCTCTTGTCATCTTTGTACTTATTGTCATGCATGGGTTCTTTCATGCGCCTTCATACTACCAACAGTCTTTGTCCTTTTACAACTAACTTCAAATGTTAGATGTGAGCTTTGCACTGTTCACATTTCATTGCTGTTATTGTTTTTATTATTTTTTAAAAGATGGTATTGTTATGTAAGCACTTTGATTTCTTCTCAAGTGTCTTTTCCCCTCCCAAAGCTTTACCTTTTTTTTCCTTCTTTTTTTCTTACTTTATTCTGTTTTACCTCTAGAGAATGTATAGGATAATGTAAATATTAATGGCAAATGGGATTTTTGTTTTTTTACATTGGCCACAGCTTGCTCAAAGCCAAAATAATCTACATATTCATGTCGATTTTGATGTTCCTGGAGTCTCCCAGGCACATTGTAAACAGACCTGCATTCCTGATGTTGAGTTTAGCATGTTTGTGCTTAATACATTAGAGACTTTTTTTTCACCGGTTTAGCATTGTTAAAATAACCTGTAATACTGGCAAGGTCAGGGAAAAATGTCAGTTATTTGTTCTGTAGGTGCTGGACAGGCAAGCTAAAACTCCCTAGAGGCTCTTCTGACTTGTCTAACCAGGTTTTCAGAAACAAATAGACTTCTTTTTTTTTTTTCTCCTCATAAATCTGCAGGCTCTGTGGTTCATGGCATTCTGACCCTTTGCCAACTAGCAGCTCCTTGGATGAATAAGCTACACTTAGGATTTGTGGACTCTTTTTTCCCCTTCTGTATTGTGTATGTTTCTAATGAGAATCATATTTGCTTTTCAGAGCTATGTGCCTGTGAGTCTTTAAACAAGGGAAAGCTGAGTATGACATAACCTGTGTGGTTTCTTTTCTATGCTTCCTACACAGCTTTGTTTGAACCTGATACAATAGTACAGATGTCCTCCATTTCCATTTTAAAAGCCAACAGAAATGATCAAGCACTGTTACCAGTCTGTTTCTTGTTGGCCATACACAGGGAGTGTTCGGTGCTGATCCTAGCTACTGAGGTAGAAGCAGTACACTTAATGGGACAAATCTTCAAGCAGATTTGTATCCCTTAATGGCTTTTGCTGCTAGTCCTCTCTCCTTTCTCTTTATATATTTTCCTTAGTTAAATACAGATCTTCAAAGTCTTGGTTTATTGAAATAAATTCCACAGGCAGAGGTTTGTCCAGGTTCCTGTAGGTCTTTTCTCTCACACCACCTTCCTCTTCATGACCAGCCCTCGGATTTTTTTCCAACAATAACTCATTACCAAAATGTTTCCATTTTAGATGGAAACTCTCTTCTACCAAAGACACAATATGCAATGCTTCTGTGGCTTCTACAGTACAATGGTACTGCAATAAATTATTCTTTCCTCAGTGCCATCCTTCTGTATTTCTCTTCTTCATTCTTCTCACTAAAGACAACTGAGCTCTCCCCATACACTCCTCTTCCAGGCACTGTCTGTGGATTTTAGTGGCATTGCCTTTCTCATGCGATGCTATCCATTGCCAGGTGATGCCTGGTACACACAATCCTAGAAATCAAAAGACTTTAGCTTTTCAACCTGGTTATATCTCCCTGAAAGGCATCATACATTTAGGGGAAGTTATCGGGTTAAGTGAACCAGGCCAGAATTCCTGCTGGAGAGAACATTTGGTGTTTGTTTTCTCATGATATCGTCTGGAAAGAAAACTGGGAGGAGAGATTAGTAGTCTTTACGCAAAGCTTTGTTTTTAGAGCTAGATATTAATTCCCTGCAATGGTCAGTGAAATATGAGATGTACCAGGAATAGAAGTTTATATCACGTATCAGATACTATTTGGAAATTGAATTATTTAAAGAAAAAAAAGTCCCTAAATTTGCTTAAGATGGTTGATAATATGTGGTTGATGTTACACAGTTGAGGTGCATCTGGAAAACACTTAGGATATGTAGGGGTAGGATTGGGAGTAGAATCTAAAATCGAGTTTCATTGTCACTGTCTTTGTTTAACACCCAGCAGGTTTTGGATGACAGATTATTCAGACACATAAATGTTATTATTAACTGTTAATGGATAATAATAAAATAAATATTTTTTTCTTTCATAAACATTTAAAATGTCTCTCAGAACAAAAAAGATGCAAATGATCTAGCTAATTTTTTTCATCTTTAGTGTCCTTGATTGTTTAAAACCTAGCATTATTTGGGTTTTTTTCATTTTTAGGGACAATTTTACATTTCTCAGCCCCTGATTAGAAAAATATCCTGTGTGACATTCATCCCACTTATTTTTAACTGTCTAAATCCTAATTTAAGCTAATCATCTAAGCCCTGCTTATAATCAGTGAAGGCTTAAAAACATGTCCAGGAATTTCTTGAGCCTACGTATATTGGGCTTAATAAGAACAGAAAAATGGCCATTTGCAAGTAGCTATCTCTTTCTGGTGTCTAAAGAACAGTCCTAGATGGCAAACTAAGGCTGGAATCTAGATGTTAAGAGTCTAACAGATAACTTAAATGATTCCCACTTTGTGTGATTTATTTAACATTGACTAAACTTTATGGAAGAACACCCATTGTCTGTTGCAGGTTTCTGACCAGTCCTTGTATCAGACTAATTATTTTAAGAGTTTGAGCTAAAAGAAAGAATAGTTTTGGATGACAGAACTTAAAATCACATGTAGACAATTTGACTCACTGGCCCATGGAAGTCACTATCATTTTTATAAGCTAGAAACTTATCGGAAAAACCCTTGAAATTAACTATCTGATAACTTATCTGATAACAAACGTATTTCTGTGTTAGATATATAGATAACACTAATATCTCTATCTCTGTCTACGTCTATATCTAGCCACACATTTTAAGTCAAGAAAGATCACAAATTCATTCAATAATGTCTGGCAATTGAAGTGCACAGAAGCTTCTAGATAGCAACAACACAAAACGTCAGCGTTCTGAATTTTAAACAGAAGCCATTTGAACATGTACTATTCCAGAAAAAGAAAGCTGAAAAGAAAATTATTTTTGAAAGAGCTTCATTATATTTACCTTTGGCACAGGAAAATTCAAATTTAGGAAGCTAGGACTTACACTTCATGAATAAGTCAAAAAGTGTAACAGTGTAATGCCCTGTAAAATTTATTAGGATCCTACTTGCTTCCAAAGTTCCATATCTGGGAGTAATCAAGCACCCATGTCATGACTGTGCAGTAGCCTATGGGAAGTGAGTTTCTGGTTTTTAGTTCAGTGTCAAAATGGTAATTCTCCATAGCACTGATGAAAGCATCATGACTGGCAGTGATCGACACTCCTTACTGATCTAGTAGCAAGGGCACAGGCAATGGTGATTGACCTAGGTAATATCACACCAAGAAGTGGTGTCTCAGGAAGAGAGTCATGGTGCAGTACCCGCTAGCAACACACTGCCTGTCTTTTGCATAAATTGGGAAGTTTGGATACTGGAAATGAAAAAAGACCAGCTATATAGAAAACTCTGAGATAATGGATTGCATATGAAAGAGAGATATATCGTGGCAAAGGTCTCTTTCTAACAAAAGGGGGAAAAAACCTTGTAGGTGTTCTGAAGCAATTTACAAAATTAGGTGATATTTAATTTTTTATAATCATGAATTATAATACTCTGAAATGGCTCAATCAGATCCATATGAACACATATATGGAAATTTCTTGCTTTTCTATTACAATTTCTTTGGTGACATAGCTTTCAGAGTCTTAAGGTGATGCTTAGCTTCACACCATTAGTACTCCCATAATGTGTGCTTTCAGATGCATCATGGAATGGTAGTCATCAGACTAAATGTGTGTATATACTAAACTGGTTATCTAGACTGGATTTATTATCAGTGGAGGGAAATAGGTACTTCTAGTGCCCAATTAATTCACCATGTAGGTCTTTAATAAGATAAATTTTTCTCCATGTGATTTGTACGGATCCTAAGATGATTATTAACTTCATTTCATAGATATTTGAAATGAGGTGAAACAATTCTCATTCATACAGCCTAGGAATCATCTATATCAGCTTTTGAGCAATCAAAGCAGTCAAAGTCTAATCCCTGGGTCATTTATGGTGAACCTCTGGCCACATTGTTTAACCTTAAACACTTTTATCTCTTGCATGGGAAAGTCTGAAATCAGAGCTTTTCCTGGTCCCTGAAAACGTGCTCCAGTTCACACCAAAGTCAAAGGAAGCATTTCTGTTGACTTTATTGAAAGGTGACTTAGATTCCCCATGCACTGGAAATATAAAAGTCTGAATTCTAGGTCCAATCTTTTTGTCTTGTTTCTCTATGTCCATTTTGAGGGCTATGGATCACTACATTCTCCATTATTAGCTAAGAGAACTCAAATAAATGGAGCACAGGGAATTTCTTGCTTGGAGGTCATAGCTCTTTTGAGGACAAAGAGGAGAAGAAACTATGCATGGCTAATGCTGATGGAGAGTGTCTCCTGCAGACAGCATGCTCCATCCATGGATTCTGCCAGAGCTATTGTGTGATGGTGTGTGAGACCCACAGGCAGCTGGTGCCAGATCCTGTCTAGAAGATTTGCTATAAGCATTGACTTGCTGCAAATAAGTGACTAGAGAAACTGTCAGTCACATTCTAGTATGTGGAAGCAAGTTTATCTTCCATATCTATCTTACAGCTGTCTACAAATTCATGCCCATTTTCATGTTCCTGGAATCTTTTCAGTCCATAGGAAATGAACTGTAAAGAATGGATGCTTCCTACACCAAGGCACATTTGGTGAAATTCTGGGCATGCCAAAACTCAATCCACAGTGGATTTTTGGCTTTAAAGACAAGGTAAAATAGTTACAGAGCTTACATATCCTGAGGCTTTGCTTCAGCAGCAATTTTCATTTGTGCACCAAGTTGTACTATCTCATTTGAGATACAAATCTTGGTGGATATTAGACAAAGGGTAGTAGACCTGACAGCCTGCTTACAGTAGTTTAGGACGTCACATACTGACTAAGCTGAAATTTTCCAAGGAGGCTGAGGTTCATTGTCAAATAATAGTCAGTGGGATCAGGTACTTATCTTTTAGAAACTGGCCTTGTTCCAATGAGTTTTGGAGGAAGGCTGATTTACGCTCGCTGGGACCTAACCCAGGCTCTTCACTATCTGCCAAGGAAAGGAGAGGGGCAGAGCAGCCCAGTGAACTGGCAGAGGGGAATTGCTTCAGAGCGTCAAAATCACCCACACAGCAGACATAGGCATTCTGTAACTAAATGGCAAAGCCATCCCTTTTTTCACTGACTTGATAAATTCCATTGTATTACAGATTCCCTAGGAAACACCACCGTTTCCGCAAATTTATTTCAAGCTTCTTATAATATGGAACATGTTGTTTGGCATATAAATTTAGAAAATAAATAAGAAAGAATCTGAAATCACAAATGAAATAAGGTTAGTTGAGCAGTGGAGGAGAGGAGGGAAGCACATTTATAACAGTTTTTTTGCTGTGAACACTTAGATTTAGAAGAGAGAAAACGGCAGCACTCTCTTTAATTTGAAGAAAAAGTGAGATCGTTTGATGAGTACAGCCTAATCCTCTGTGAATGTTCATCAACTTCATAAAACCTAGTTCCAAAGCCTCATGGCCATCCTTCAAGTAGCAATCCTTTCAGTAAGTTTCCACTGAGGATATTACTCTGGTGCTGCGGAGAGTGCCTTAGAGTTTGCTACAAAACTGCAATGCATCAGTGCACACCTTCAAATGAACCCTGAGAGGTAGAGGGGAAATCTTAAAGTTGGAAGTAATTTTGTTACTTAAGGACAAATTTGACCCAGATGGCCCCATGGAAGTCAGTGAGCGATGCATACAGTGAAGAACTCAGTTCTCCCTTTTTACGAGGAATGAACAAATCATTTCTAGTAATTAATATGTTTGAGAAAAGTAATTGCCTCCTTTCCTGCAAAGAAGTTTTAAAAAAAAAAAAAAAAAAGCCCTATAATTATTCTGCATTGAAAAAGAAAATAATTTTGCTACTTTGGACATTGAGATGGGTTAGATCAGCGAGGTATTCATTAGGTCAGTGGAGCTATGTTTTGTATCGGCTAAAGGTTTGCCTTCTCAGGGCACAGATCTGTTATATTTCTATAACAGGCTTTCCTGAGATGATTGCCACAATTGATTTTGGCTAGCAAATTGCCATTACATTGCTTTTTATTCCTGGTTGGTTTGGGTTATCATCATTTCTTGCCTTAAAGTCAGTGAATATTCAACAGGACGTCAGATTCTTAAAGATTATCTCTACCTCTGAGAACTAGAAAGGTCACTGGACTGATTTAAGGTTTTACCTCTACAGTTTTCCTTCCGATGCAATACTCGTCACTGTTCGAGTCAAATGACAACTCATACTTCATAATCCTCTGTTCATGTTTTGTGTTTTTAGACTCACTTCTAGCATTATTACTATTAACATCTTATTATCACCATTACCGTAGCATTAAGGGGTTATATACAGGTAATGCACAAAGTCCAAACAATTTTTTGTCTCAATTACTCATTGCTTTCAAATGCATGACACACAGAAAAGAAAAAAAAAAGAAAGAAAACCAAATCACTACTTATACTATTAAGTGACTTACCCATATTCAAAGGGGATATCCAAGGAAGAGATGGATGCTTTATCCAGACGAGAAACTAGTTTCAATTATTTTGCTGAAACACAAAAGCAGAAGTGAAGTCCTGGCCTTATTAAGGCCATTGGTTTTAAGTGGTTAGGATTCAAAGCCACTTCTTCCTTCCAGACCTCTTTTTCCCTTTTTTTTTTTTTTTTTTAATACACTTTGCAACTATTCTTTAGCGAATCCGTCAGGGTTGTTTGGTGTAGATTCAGGCTCCACACATAAGGATCAAAAAGACGTCTGTGTGGTACTGAGTAAATCCGACGTGTTCCTTCTGTGAACTTCAAGGTCCAGGCTTCTACAACAGTTAACTTTGAAAGGGACAGAAGGTATGTTTTCATAACGTAGCTTTCTTCAATTAAAACAGCAAAGAGAAACATATTGGGGAGGGGGTGGGGGGAGACTCCTCTTTAGCTGCCAGGTTGGAGTCAACTCAAAACCTTCAAACCAGCTGTACTGATACAGCTACAGAGAGAAAGAGAGCTTTCCAGGCTGGAATCTCTCGAGGGACCTGGAGGTGATGCAGTCTTTTTCTTTTCTGTGTCTTTCTATTTTTTTATTTGCCCTACAGTCTCACAAAGTGGGAACACATGAAGTTAAAAGGAATAAGCTTGTCTAACATCTAATAAGAGAAGAATCTGTCACTGCCAGTGATGTGAATGGGAATACAAAAGCTGTAGGCATGTATATTCCTTCGGCAGCAAAAGCACAACAAGGCAAAAGGTTAGCCTAAGATCTGCTCTCGGTTGCTTTGGAAGCTCTGTTTAATTGTTAGTCACGGTGCACTGTGGGCAGAACAATTAGTTGTATCTATATTAGATCTAAGCTGTAATTATTTGTTACATTAATCATGACTAGAGTGAGAATTTAATTAGTCACGAAAATTACGTGATATTTTTTTCTTCTTTTTTTTTTTGGAAGAGGGGGGAAATGTCCAGTTCTCTTATTAAATACATCTTATTAAAGTGAGTCCTGGATGTCTGTGAGCCAGCATCATGCCCAGGGTCTTTCCACCTGCTGAACATGCAGGATTTTCATCCCAACAGCAGAGCCTAGTGCTGGCTCGCATTTACAAAGCCATGTATCAGACCCAGGGCTGAATTCAGACACTGTGGGTCGGAGGGGTGAGGGAATGAATTGCAGGGTGGTTCCAACAACGTCTCATTACTTAGAGTCCATTAAAGTGCATTAAGGGGTGTGGGGGGTGTGGGTGGGTGAGGTGCCCCCCTCACCCATGCGTGCTCCACTCCAGGTAAATTGGTTCCCAAACAGAACAATTTATGTCCCTCTTTGCATCCAGTGTGGGATAGGCAGATGGTATTTTGTTCCCATTTCTCTGCACTAGCAACATTTATCACAGGGCACTACTGCTGTGAGACCTTCCCCAATGCTAGGGCTCCCCTGTTGCCACGCATGGCAGCATTTTGGCTCCCTCGCTCCTCTGAGCAGCTGCCGATTCAGGGGAAGCATCGAATGCCAGGGGAGCAGATGGGACTGCTGCCTCGCTCACCGGAGCGCGGGGGCAGTCGGGACTGAACGGTGGTTTCTTGAGCCACTCTTCAATCCCTGCTATCGCTGTCACTGTTACCACAGTGCCTTGACTCCTAATTGCTCTCCAGCCCTCTGCAGTGTGAGCTGCCGCCTGAACACAGAGGCAAACTGCCATCGCCTCTGTCCCAAAGAGCTAAAGGAAAGTGTAAATGATGGTCCCTGGATCCAGGCAGAGAGGAGGGAGTGTGGGAAAAGAGGAAGTTACCATCTCTGAATAGGAGACAACATGCGTGCCCCTGCCTCCTGAACATCACCGGGTGTTTTGCAGAATTAGCATCAGAGGGGAGAGCTGATCAAGTTTTGGGAAAAGGAAAGCAAGGTATATTTTCAGGTGTTTTTAGGGAATTTCCTCCCTAGTGCAAGGGACAGTGTAGGCAAAAGTGTGGAGGAGTTATTTTGGAAAGGTTACAGGAGAGGGGGAAAACAAGGCTGGGATAATGTGCTGGTTGAAGGAGGAGTCATTTTAACAGCAAAAGAGAGATGACAGACAGTTTCTGTTCCTGGGACAGCTTGTGTGACTTGTCCTGCGGTTCACTTGCCTGCATGTGCATGCCCACGTCTGTGCTGTGTGTGCGCATCCCTGCACCAATGTCAATAGGGCTTTGAGCTGCTGTCTGAGTCAGATTCCTCTTTGCAGGAATGGGACCTACATTACAAAACCCATTGATTTTGATCCACAGAAACAGTCCCACCGCAGGGGTTGAGACTATTTGTGTGAGTAAGTGCTCTCTCTGACATGACAGAGTTTGCCTGAAGCTGCAGGATAATTTTCAGACATCTGCTCCTTGCAGAAGGGGCTTCTTCTCCCACAGACCAGATTTCAGCATTTGGGAGTTCCTTCATTATGCTTTCCAAGGTGAGTTCATGTATTATAGCCCAGGCAGCAATTTGCCAAACAGATTTCAGTGTCTGATGGCAATCCAGAAAAATAATAACGTTCATATAATAGTTGCTTACTCTTTATGTGCCTAAGGTTTTGTTCTTTCTTTGTGTTGCTAATTAGGAGTGCAAATAAAAGCTGGGACAATTCTACACCTAAAGTTTTAGGCATTAAAACATGTCTTGTTACTGAGCTGCTTCTATGACCCATCATTACTCTATGTAACACTGACGAAATCTGTCAACTTTAGCAATATATCTCTTTGTGAGTTGTTTTGTTTGTTGGTTTTGTGTTTGTGTTTTTTGTTGCGGTAATTGTTTTCCCCCAGCCTGTACTGTAAGAAAAATATGTTAGACTAGTTTGGAGTTACTTTGTTATTATTCTCATTTGTATGCGGATGGCTGGAATACTACTGAAGGAAAGCTAAATTTTCAGGACAAGATTTACTCCTCAATGTATCTCTCAAAGTGTTAAAAGCAAAGTAACATCTTTGTCATCTCAGCAGCTCTTGCCCCCACATGAGAAATACTAAAAGAAATGATGTTTTGAAAATCTAGTCCGTAATATGTCTACCTAGAACATCTTTTTTGGGAATAAAAGTTGCTTCTTACAGCCATGGACTCCTTCGTGAACTCATCTTGGAGTTGCTGTATGCACGTGCGAAACACAAATTTATGGGAAAAATGCCTCTCAGTTTTTCCTCTCAATGCCATTTGAGGACCAAGTAACCCACCCCGTCCCCATGATGATGTTTGTAATGAAGGAGCAGGCATATCTGTTTCCAATGACAGTAGTGTCTTGATGCACTGACAGCTGGTTGAATATTTTATTTCTATTTATTTATTTAATTACAGATTTGCTCTAACGGAAAATAAAAGTAAAAAATGACAGATGAAAAGTCATGAGTTCTTTTCTACATTTCAATCAACCCGAAATAAATTCCAGTAACTCAAACAAAGCTGTTAGTTGACAAATTTCCTATTTAGATATTTAATTTGAAAAGGTTGTAAATGCCTTATTAACATACCCTCTCTGTGCATTTATTAAAAGATTTTGCAATGTTTGCAAACAGTGAGAAGCAGAGCTTTAGCCATTGTGAGATGAAGTACTCACTCCAAGTCTAAAGTAATGGACAAATCTCAAAAAACTGCCACCCGCTTTGAACAGCACCATCCTTCGGCACTTCCATATTTTATTTTTTTTTCCAGACCTTCATTTGCTTCACCTTGTAGGCGTGAAGCACGTTGTTCCCTTTTGCTGCGAGGTCAGTGTTCAAATGATACTTTCTGTGCTCAAGATGAAGGAAGTGGATGTTAGTCTACATAATAGCACGACACCATGAATCAAACCTATGACCTTTTCAGTCTGAAAGTTCAAACCTTGAAAATCTTTGCTAAAGGATTAACGCATTTTTGCAATCGGTAACCTTACCAGCAGAGGGAGATATGGCTTCAGGCAGTGCATCACTCTAATACATAATTTGTCTATTAGAAAACCTAGTTCTAAGTATCTGTATCTGTATCTAAGTATCAGTACTATGTAGACGTTAGGCTTGCACTAGGATAATATATACCTGGTTTCATCCCTGAGTAGGTGTGCAGACACTTCAGCACAGGGAACAGTGTTTGGTATAATACCCAACCCAATTCTAAGTAGAAATATATTAAAGCAACATAAACAATGGAGGGGATTACGGAATTAAGTATTATTAAGTACCCATTATTATCTACAAAAATTGAACCTAGGTGCTTGAGGTCAATAAACAACCCCCTCAGGGGCTATCACAGCAGCTAAGGAGACTTCCCATTGCAGCAGCTAAAGATGAGACTTTTAAAATCCCTGTATGCCAGTAGCCCTGGGATCACACTGGCTGCATTCACAGCTCTCATATGGCTGTGGATGGGTATGCTTTGCCTTTGTGCATAACCAATGTTAAGGCTTGTAACTGCTTAGTTGTCATTTCCACCTCCCGTTACACCTTTTCAAAACATGAGGTACTCCCCTCCCAGGTTTCAAGGAGCCCTGTCCTGACACAATTCAATTTCCCTAAAATTCTGTAGACACAGGTCCGCGAGTGGAGCTGGGGATTCTTTTTCTTTGGTCCTCCTGGTATTATAATGTATATTTATTGCATCATTGCCATTTAGATAGTCATATTTATATTATATCTCCTTATTTATAGTGGATTACCAGCATATGTCCCTGAATGTAATTTTATTTGGTTGCATTTAGGATATTTCTGAAATATGTCGGATATTAGGGATCACATTATTGCTGTTTTAGACACTATGAGGAAATCGTCAGACAATTGCTCAGTAAGCAACCTCTTAACAACAACAACAAAAAGTTCCACTCTTTTAAGCTAGTTTTCCAAGAACAATCTTCATGAAAATGACTCCTAATTTAAGGGAAACTAAGGTATTTTTCACCCTAGCAACAGAGCAAATGGCTCTTTTTGACCAAATCATAGAAATGAGCTTCCTTAAGTACATTGCACCTTATAGCTGATATTATTGCAGAAAAGCATATACAGCACCTTGTCAGCATGGAATAACTGGGCTCGGCCAAGTTGTCATTTCTGACAGGTCGGTGTAATGAGCAAGAGAGCGCTGAGATGGTCGAAAAGTTTTTTACTTGTTGTTGATGTGGTTTTATTTTACCCGAATCAGCAGGGTAGAGGTGTTTGGGGTGATAAGACCATATATATGTGTCTCATTATGAGCTCTACATTATCAAGTTGTTGTCACCCATACTATCGCACTTAACCACATTTATGTTTGGGATTCATTTTGTGCAATTTCTTTGCATTCCTAACCTGGTAACAGCAGGAAATCTGATTGTCTGGAGCATCAGACATTAGCTAGCAGGACTGTCCATGCGTGTTAAACCTACATGCGCTTGCAAAACCACTAATAGTGAGAAGCACTAATTGGATCAGAATTTTTGTTTTGCACTTGTACTTTATCAAAAGTTCTTAAATCACATATTTACATTGAAAAGTATGGAAAAGAGGAAAAAGGGAAAAAAAAGGAGTTGGAGCCAATAAATAAGAAAAAGAATTTAAGACTTTTTATTACAATTCTGATGATTATGATATTTTTGTTCAAATCCTGTAAGGAAAGCAATACAGCAGACTGGATAGGGAAGATTCTCAGGAAAAGCTGGAATTTATTTCAACACTAGTTTGCCTGGCTTATTTTTGCATATGACCCTTAACTTCCCTGTGCCTTTAGCTCCCCAGCATGTCAAGTAAGAATAGTGTTTCCAGTCTCTTTTGTAAAGCATTTTAAGATGTACAGATGAGAAGCACTTTATAAGACCTAGGGATTAGTAAAAGCACAACAATAAAAAAGATGAAAGGGATCAGAGGTTAGAATTTAAAACACTAATAATAATCACACAGGCACAGAATTAAGATGGTCAAAAATAAATCCTTTTGAGCTGCATCTTGAATAGCTGGGAATGGGGAAGGGACAAGAACAGAGAAATAAAACCTTCTTTTAGTCAGTTGTCAATATCATCAGTACAAAAACACACATACACACTTTCTGATGCCATTTGAATTATGTAAGAAAATTTGAAATAGGGCAGGAAACAGAAGCTATTCATGTGCAGAGAAAGATCAGATAAGTAAATTAAACTATATGTTGAATTCTGCTGTAAGCAGATATCCCTTAAGGCTACAAAAATAATGATTTGATTATCAAAGCTGTAGAATGTGTGGCTCATCTCCCTTTGTGTTACAAGGAGCCTTTCCATTAAATTTGTTGTTAAGCAAAATGTCTACAGGAGACTCATTTTGGATACTGATTATGCACCTCTTAGGAGGGGAATGCATTGCCTTCCTTCTGCATGCTGGAGTTACATTCCAGCAAGGAGATGCAAGGTCAAGCCATCAACCCTGTGTCTTCAATATACCTGGAATGAGTATATTCTGCCAGCATATTCAATAAAGCAATTACAATAGCATTAATGCAAATGACCAATGCATCAGACGCAGTGTAGGGGTAGAAGATGAAAGCATTTTAGCGTATTCTGCCCCAAATTTTAGAAGCTGCTTTATTTCACATGGCTCCACAGGAAGGAAGGTCAGCCAAACAGGCAACCCACACCAGAGGACTGTATGAGTGACATGAAGAGAAGAGTTGGCTAGTCAAGGTTATCTTAATTGCTTTGACTCAGCACTTGAAGGCCATCTCATTCATTTTCCGGTGCACTAGATCACTGGTGGTGGGGTGCTTAATACCTCTGTTCTGGTCTATAGAGGTTAAATGTAGAAAAGGAGTTGGTCTCCTCTTCTGTCTTGATGAAGAGGCTACCCTCTGATGGGAAAACAATAGTCCCTATTCATATCTGGGTATTGTAGAAGAATGCATGGCAAGACCATAGCACCTGCTGGATGAATATATTGTAGCAAATACAGTAGGTCTTCCTAAGAATGCTGTTCTTTAGAAACATTTGGCAGCTGCTGTGCATCAGACGCTTTCTTTGAAGGTGAAATGAATTCTGCTGGATGTGAAGAGCAGCCGCCATGCAGAGACACAATAGTATGAATGACATGCTTATGACCAGTCAGATGCCTCCTGCCACAGCACATCACATTTTTCAATGAGATTTGGGCATATGTTACCACTGATTCAGCAATGTGGGTGGGCTTGGGACAGATGCTGCTAAAGTAACAAGGAAGAGAACCTTGCCGGTAGGCTGCTAAGATGGAACATGAAAGCCCAAGAGCTCTCAGCCTAAGACATTTTGCCTTCTGTATTCTGTGGCTTCATTTCCTTTTTTCATCCTGGCCTCTTCCCCCCCTATTCCCATTAGAGGTGGTGAGGTAAAACCAGATCTCCTTCATTTCCTTCTTTGGGACTCATATTATATGTTTTATTAGGTGCCCATGTCAACATTTTACACCCTTATATATTACATATTACAGGTCTGATATCTCTTCATTTTTTTCTGGTAAAGAACACATTTGAAGCAGAAAAACTTTATTCATTCAGCACCAGTCAAAAAAGGAACAACTGTTTAAAATGACTAAACATATCTTCTCAAGTGCGATAGACTGGAGGAAGCATTTGGTGATGGGTTTGTGGTGACTTGGCAGGAGCTGCAGAGATTGCAGAACATCCCGCAGCTGTACTAGAAAGACTTAAAAATTACAAGATTCATGCTATGCTAAATTTCAAAAGTAACTCAGCTTGATGTCAGATTAATTTCTGGAAGGAATAAACTCCAGAGGTAAATCTGACTTGGGTGTCCTATATATCTTCATTTGCAGAGTTCTGGAGGAGGACGGAAGTTGGCAGCGTAGGACATGTGGCCGGACTTCCACTGATGCTCTGCCAGAAACTGGAAAAATCTGATCATAAATCTGCTAAGTTTCCATACCCATTACCAATGCTGACTCAAATACTGTTGTCAGTCCTATCTACCAGCTTCATGGGGTTCCATGGATATTTGTGGGATTTAAGGGGAAGAAAGGAGATCAAGACTCTCCTAGGTTTCTTAGCCTGTATCCATTAATTCCATTTAACAAGTCACAACATTAATTTTTGATCATTAAATCCATAAAAATAGTACTGCAACAAATTCACAGAAAGAGAGATTTTGATCTGGTATAGGTTTGAGCAGGGAAAAGATCACACCATAAATAAAAAGTTACGTTAGTATGATGCTCTGCAACTTATTAAGTGTCCTGACTGCCTTTTCTCCACAGCTGTGTTGTGATTACCTCAGGGCAAGTAAGCTCAAGCAGCAGTTTGCTCCTTACAGCCTTTTCCACACTGTGGGATGATTTGGCTGTCACTAAGTCCTTCTGACTGCCCTCTCTGTCCCACCTCCTGCTTGCAAGACAACATGTCCAACAAGGAACAATGCGAGGTGAAGTGGTAGGAAAGAGCTGCTTCTTCTGACTCTCACTTCTGCAGACAGCTGAGTTCACAATTTACCCCAAAGTGATTAGAGACATAAAAATCCCCCCTCCCTCTCTCGACTCAGTGCATTATTGCAATTGCTAATTTAAGCAGGACGTGAGGTGAGTTCTTTCAAAGAGTGAACCTGACCCTTCACCTTCTCCAGCACTACCCGTGGCTGTTGCAAAGCAATTGTGCCCGTCAATGGAGAACAGAGAGCAGTAAAAGTAATGAGAAAGGTAATAAGAGTTAAAACAAAGGTAGATGGACCTCAAACGAAAACAGGAAGATTTAGGATACCTGGAGAAAGACAAGTCAGCATTATATAGAGACGAATTAATACTTTGGGATTAAACTGTGTGTGAAGGGTAGGGGCATAGTGCACTAAAAATAGGAACAGGGTAATTTAGAAGCTAATCAAGCTCTGTCACAGACAAAATTAATAAGTAAAAAAAGTTTTAACAAGACATTAGCCATCCGAAGAACCTAGAAGGCCTGTGGAGGAGGATATTGTATCAGAAGGTGTTATTAACACTGCTATTATTAGATTGGGTATGATTAACAGGACTTGGTCAGAAAGAAGCAAGGTGAGGTTTAGAAGTGCAGTGGTGGATCACCCAGAATGTCATTATAGAGGTGAAAATTGTAAAAAGGAGCAGGAAATAGAGGAAATAGTTTTGGAAAATGATAGATGGAAGGACAGTGAAGTCTTCTGAACTCTTCTATACGGTGTAAAGACACACTGAGTGAGAGCAAGCAGGCAAGATGGTTGTTTTCTTTTCTGTCCATGTTTTAATTGTCAATGCGTTGGCTAACATTTGCAAAGATAAGACTTCCTAGACAGAGGACCTTTACAGCCTCATTATAAGTTTCTATGATTATGTCTGGTTTTTTTCCTGCAATGATTTGCAATTGAGATTTCATAAGAGCTGAGAGCCAGATATTCAGCTGGTGTAAACTAGTAATACTGCACTGAAATCAGTGGAAATGAACTGATTACCACCACTCTTTTAATTCAATATTCATTTTGAAAGCAGGGTGAAATAATATGAAAGAGTTTCATAAAGGTGAATTTTTGAAGGACAGGTCTGGTTGTAATCACCAGGTGAAGATGTAATTTGCTAGAGACATGGGCACATTGGGAAAAATATCACTGGCTCCAGACACTGATTTCAAAGCATCTTCTACCGAACACCCTCAGAGGCAACGTCCTGGTCCAGATGGGCACCTTTTATTTTCTTTTGTTCTAATTAAAAGTAAAAAGATATCTGAGCAGAAATGCACCCATTGCTTGGAGCTTTTATTGTAGGGTTTGATGGTTTTGCTTATGTTTGGTCTACACGTATTTTGGATCAGAGGATACCTTTTTCTGTGATTTCCTTGCTGTTGCTTGTCAGCAGCACATATACACATAATCAGCTATTCCAAATGACCCCTTGTCCTCACCTGGATCCCTCTCAATCTGTTACCAATTCTGCTTGCCATTAGTCTGACCCTTAAAAAGTAAAACTTTGCTAAGTCAGTAGGTACTTTTTTTTTCTGTGTGCTTTGGTTAGGCACAATAGAGCCTTAATTAACCATGAGTCTCTAGTATCTACTCAATGCAAATTATTCACAAAGAACTGCATTTCACCTGGAAAAAAGGTGATATTTCAGCACTCTGGAACTGCCACATTTCATTTCCACCCTTTCAGACAGATTCTTTAGTCTGCGGTGCCAATCAGGAGTGATTTCCCTGAACTATATGCCATTACATGGGGGGTAAACCCAGCTGCGAGCTCAGAATCTGTTTGCCTGCATCCGCTAGGTTTTAACCGTACACTAATCACTAGGGCATCCAGTCACCATTATTCCTGCAGAGACAATTTGACAGGTGACACTGTGACAGTAACGTCGCTGCTGACCGCCAGCTAAGTCCCTGGCTCTGGAGCGGCACGACCACTGGAAAACTCAGCAGATCTCCTCTTCCCTGCCTGCGTCCGCTCGCCGCATTTCAGCTGAGCAAAGGCGTCCTCCTCTCCCTGCAAATCACATTATGCTCTCTGTTTTCTGATGGAAAGCGGTAGTGAACCTGTAGAGCCCTGAAACACATAATATGCATGGCTGCTGTTTTACACTTGTAACATCTTGTATGCACTGAAATGTACAGCTGTTTACACTTGTAGCTCTGTCAAGTAAACAAGTGGTGATTTCTTATGATAGAGGGGAAATTGGCACAGGACTGCTATTCACTCACCTACAGCCTGGCAACTCCTGGTGGTGGAAATCATTCTTTAGGCACCAAATTGGCTTCAAGCATACTGTAAAACTGGTCTCTCCGAGGTGGAGAGGAAGGAACAGGAAATCTGTTGGCTGCATCTGTACCTCTAGAAAAGGCAGCCACTGAGCATCTGATGGGCTCTGCCTCCTGCCGCAGCCACCCACGTAAGTGCCTCGCAAACAGCCTGTGCAGTGGCTGTGCCAGGGCGTGCTGGCACGCAAGTCCAGCCCAGGCATTTTCAGGTAGCTCTTCTCCAGGAGCTGTAGAGCTTGTTACCTAAACTGCTGGTGAGTTCGCACTGGAGAGGGGTGTGGAGATATCACTGTCCCCTGAAGAATGCTGAAGAATTGTAACTTTTAGGATTAGTAAAGGTGATTAGAAATCCAAAAATAGCTGAGTCTAGATGATCTTTTCAGGGATAAACTGCAAAGAGCATCCAATGAAGCTAATGAGTTGCAAGTTCATAGCAAACAAAAAGAAGCTGTTATTTTACATGGTGTAGAGGTGACTTTGGTATTGCTTTACAACAGAAAGCTAGTGTGTACTAAAAGTTGGCATGAGTTCTCAGGGAAGCTGGACATCTTTGTGGAGATGAAATCCTTAAAATATTAAGAAAAAAAAAAGAAAGAGTATAGCATAGCATAGCATAATATACTGTAGCATAGAATAGCATAGCATAGCGTAGCATAGATAGAAAGGAATAGTTTAGGTTGGAAAAGACCCTTAAGATCATCGAGTCCACTGTTAATCTAACACTACCAAGTTGACCACTAAACCATGTCCCTCAGCACCACATCTACATGTCCTTTAAGTACCTCCAGGTATGGTGACTCAACCACTCCCTGGGCAGCCTGTTCCAATGCTTGATAATGCTTCCAGTGAAGAAATTTTTCCTAATATCCCATCTAAACCTCCCTGGTGCCACTTGAGGCTGTTTCCTCTTGTTCTATCACTTGGGAGAAGCAACCAAATCCCACCTCCCTGCACTCTCCTTTCAGGCAGCTGTAGAGAGTGATAAGGTCTCCCCTCAGCCTCCTTTTCTCCAGGCTAAACAACCCCAAGTCCTTCAGCTGCTCCTCATAAGACTTGTGTTCCAGATCCCTCACCAGCTTCCTTGCCCTTCTTTGGATATATTCCAGCACCTCCATGTCTTTCCTGTGGTGAAGAGCCAAAACTGAACACAGTATTCAAGGTGGGGCCTCACCAGTGCCGAGTACAGAGGTAGAATGACTTCCCTGGTCCTGCTGGCCACACTATTTCTGATACAGGCCAGGATGCCATTGACCTTGTTGGCCGCCTGGGCACACTGCTGGCTCATATTCAGCCAGCTGTCCACCAACACCCCCAGATCCTTTTCTGCCAGGCAGCTTTCAACCTGTAGCGCTGCATGGGGTTGTTGTGATCCTAGTGCAGGGCACAGCACTGAACCTTATTGAATCTAAGAGACATTTCTGCCTCAACAGAGTCAATCAGCAAACTGTTGGAAGCTGGGAGAGTCTCCAGGGACACGTGTGCTTCCCCTGTTATTATATGCTTGCTCTTTCAATATGTCTTTATATGCTTGTCCTACTCCTATCCTCACACACAGACATCAGCTTGTGATCATAGCTCCAGACAGTACACGGGACTAAATGGTCCTTTTCTTGACAAAGGTGTTTAAATTCCCTTCAGGTCTTCACTGTATTAAAAATCAAATGTCTCTGTATAACATAGTCTCTGTCCAACAGAAGTTGCAGCCTGGCTTAAGAAACAGTAAATTTTTTTTTTTCCTCATTTTCTGGCCATCAATTTTACCAACTGACCAAGCAAGCAGAATTATATTTGTTCTTCATGGCAGCCTCTGTTTCAGCTAAAAATAAAATAAAAATAAATAAATAATTTTAAAAAAAGAAACCTGAAAACATCCTCCATGCACAATTACACAGTTCAAACGTCACGAACTAGAGACCAGCAGCACAGCATGTCACAGTGGACATGTAGAGATGTAAAATAAAGGAAAATGGGAAAGATAATCACTGCCAAAACTGTAAGAGTGAAGGAAAGGACACCTACAAGCTCACTCTACCCATCCGAAAGCTGGGCAAGGGGAAAGGAAGACATTTCCAGAAGTATCAGGGAGACCTGAAGTGCTCCATCCTTTGAGACATGGCTCTGAAGTTTACTTGTGAGGAGTGACATGGTGTGTAAAGTCATACCAGCTGGTGCTCATGATTGCGTCCCACATTGTGTCCAGCACAAGAGCAATAGCTGGGGAGTGCTCAGCACTGGGGGTTTCTAGGAAGATACAGGAATGTTGGACAGGTACGGAGTGGAGAATGCAGTCACGTTCCCTTCAAAGTGGACATGGTTTCTGTAATGATTGAAGATTTTGTGACTGTAACTTATTGAAAAGAAGAAACAGAACAAAACAAAACAATGAAGCAATCAGCAACATCTTCCATATTGGGGGCTGGTAGTCCGAGGAAAAATTTGGAGGCTGAACACATATTTAATTTTCCATAATTGAAGGTTTTGGCTTACATTTTTGTGAAACTTTTTTTTTTTTTTTTGAAGGGGAGCAGAAGGGGAAGGGGGTCGAATAAAACTCCCTTTGAACTGTGGGGAAAACAATGATGCTCACCACCTTTTTTCACAGCAATTTTTCAGCTTTGTTTTAGTGCCTATAATACATACAAGAACTACTGCTGTAGCAGGGAGAATTATAGAGCACCTGAGTCCTGCCAGGGTGCAATGTTCCTATACTGTTACCAGAAGAGTAGGCCCACAATATCCCCACTCATAATCTCCACACACACATACGTACCCATACACACGCGCTTTATTTACAGCTAAATGTTTCTCATTTCTTGTGGTTCAGAAGAAAGCACTTGAGATTTGCATTTGTGTGACTCAAGTAGAATGGAGCAAATTGGTTTTAAATAAAACCTATCAAGAAAAAAAATAAAATCACCATTTACATTTCACCCAATATGCATGTTTTTAAAAGTCCTGAAGTATTGATCACAGTAGTTAGGCATAATCAAAAAAGCTTCCAACAGGGTCATAAGCACAGCTCTGCCTGTATGTTTTTTTTTGTTCTCAGCATTAGGTACATCTCCCTTGAGTTTTTCTGGAGCTGTATTAATTGGATGATTAAAGCAAAAGCCAGATCAATCGGAATTTGAAGAGATGGTGAGTGTTATAATAAAACAAAAAATAAAACGTTGTATCTACACGGTTAAAAAAATCAATAAAGTTTAGAGGAATAATGCAAAGAAGAAAATAAGAAAAGGCTAATTGCTCCATCTTTTTGCAGAGTTATTTCCTGAGTCACTTTCCAATCTTTATTCTTTTCTTTTTATGTCTCTGCAAAATGACCCTTGCTCTCCTTTTTCACACATATGCAAAACCACAGCTACATTAACAACTCTGCTGCTTGCTCCCTTGATTCCTTTTCTTTCCTGCTTAAAATTGCCCTTTCTGGCCTTATTACACACAGTGGCTAATGCACTCAGCTGGGATAGAGGAGATCTGGGTTCAACCCATAGTTCTACCCCTAAATAAGTGTATAATCTAGGGCACAATGTTTAATGAGTTCCCCACTTGTGTAATAGGACTGACAGTATTCACTTGTCTATTCTGACTATTTAAATTATCAGCCCATCTGGTAGGTTCATTTCCTTTTCAGAGTCAGAGTTCAGATCCCATTCTTACTTTGGGTCTATTGGCACTACAGTAGTCAGGGAAAAAAAGGTACAAGTAAATTCAGTTCTACAGGGGGAAGTGGCAACATTTGCAGTAATATTAAGGATCTGTTTAAACACTCACTTGCCTCAGCAGTGTCCAACTCTGAGAAAAAACAGAGAGCAGCACAGTGATACTTCTGCTTCTAAAATTGTACCTCCATTAATTGGCAGGATGAAGGACAGGCCGTTAACTTTCCTGCTGGTGCTCTGTGTACTGAAAAGATGAATCTTCTAAATAAGACATTGTATCCTGTGGTTCAGTATCATTTACAGACACCATCCCGGCCTCTGTTTCTTTTTGAAACTTGGGCAATGACTTCTTCTGCTCTGATGGCCTGGAGGTAGTCTTTTCAACCCAAATTTGAATACCTAAATAAATGTGTTGCCTTGGACAGATCCTGACTACCCAGCATATCATTGCTGAAGATTAGGCTGCTTATTTAGCTGCTTAAACATAGACTTCAGCTTCAAACATTTAAGCACCTGACTTGGAAGATCTTGGCGCACACTTCCCTTGTCTCCAGTTATAGCATTGGATGCACTCCCAGAAGTCCAGGGCTATCACAAGGTAAACATTGTTCCCCCTACTGAGAATAATAATTTTCATCATTCCCAACTGGGCATTTCCCTATATTTGTCCAAGGATTTCCAAATGTCTTGTAAGGAAGACAAGTGATGTCAAAAGAAAACAAAACAGTTTAGCTGACCCTGCCACCGCTGAGAAGTCAACTGAAGGATGTACAGATCACTTCTATACCTGGGGGGTGTCTGATGAGTTGAACACAAAATAAATTATAGACTAAAATAAACCATCGCCTGTACTAAGAAAATGGCTGCATGCCCTGGACCTCTCCTGTACAACATGAAGAAAAGGTACTCTCAGCAATCTCCCGGTGTTTTTGCCTCTTCTAGTTTCTCTTAGGCTCTTTGCTGTTGATTGCTGTCAGTGTATGCCTTAAGATATCTCATAAGTTAGCTCCTTAAGCCCTAACTCATCCTGATGGTCTATCTCCTCTCCTGTACCTCCCCACCCCAATTTCCTCAGCTTTCCCAGCAATGTCCTTCCCTTCCCCCAAAATCGGAAGACCAAAGAACAGGCTTCTCCATCTGCAAAATACTATATTTGTCTCTCCTGAAGACTGTGCCATCAGCATCAGAGTGACGAAGGAGCTGGCATGTTGTGAAGCACTTCCTTATCATCCAGAGTGCTCCCACTCAGAAGGACTTAACTGGCCCAGCAAAAAGTTGCAGCAAAGTGTCCTGATTCATGTAGCAGGCAGTGTGACTATAGAGGCATATGGAGGCAGTGTGAATCAGAAAAGCACTATTGATTACAAGTCAGGGGAGTGACACTGTTTTATGGTAGAAAAGGAGCTTACATTTTAAGACAAGACGTGAAGCCTTAATTCCTTTGAAGCCAATAGCAACTTTGCCATTGACTTCACCAAGGCAATATTTAATTTTAGCTGGACTGACCTATTATTTTTTAAGGTAAAAATTAAGCAGCCTTGGGGCAATTTTTAAAGAATTCTTAACCCGTTGTTCCTTCTCCTGGTGAGTGTCACATTTCAAGGCTTAGACCAAAAAAATAATACATAAAAAAAAAAAAAGTTATTGTTATATTCAGTGTCTTAAATTTACTAGGTATATCCTAGGCTAACAGAATTTCCTAGATTGGAAAAGACCTGTAAGATCATCTAGTCCAATCATTAATCTAACACCGACAAGCCCACCACTAAACCACGTTCCTAAGCACTATGTCTACACAACCATTAAATACCTCCAGGGATGGGGACTCCACCACTGCCCTGGGTAACGCGTTCCAATGCCTGATGACCCTTTCAGTAAGGAAATTCTTCCTAATATCCAATCTAAACTTCCCTTAGCGCAACATGAAGCCATTTCCTCTTGTTCTATCAGCTGTTAATTGGCAGAACAGGTCAGCTCCCACATCTCTGCAACCTCCTTTCAGACAGTTGTAGACAGCGATAACGTCACCCCTCAGCCTCCTTTTCTCCAGGCTAAACAACCCCAGTTCCCTCAGCCAGTCCTCATAGATGTGCTCCAGACCCCTCACCAGTTTCGTTGCCCTTCTTTGCACACTCTCCTGTGCCTCAATGTCCTTCTTCTGGTGAGGGGCCCAAAAATGAACACAGTACTCAAGGTGCGACCTCACCAGTGCTGAGTACAGGGGTAAAATCACCTCCCTGGTCCTACTGGCTACACTATTCCTGATACAGGCCAGGATGCCGTTGGTCTTCTTGGCCCCCTGGGCACACTGCTGGCTCATGTTCAGCCAGCTGACAACCAACACCCCCAGGTCCCTCTCTGCCGGGCAGCTTCCCAGCCACTCTTCCCCAAGCCTGTAGCGCTGGTGGGGGTTGTTGTGGCCAAAGTGTAAGACCTGGCATTTGGCCTTATTGAAACTCACACAGTTTGCCTTGATCCATCGATCTAGTCTGTCTAAATCCCCCTGCAGTGCCTCCCTGCCCTCAGGCAGATCAACACTTCCACCCAGCTTGGTGTCATCTGCAAACTCACTGAGGGTGCACTTGATCCCCTTATCCAGATCACTGATAAATATATTAAACAGTACTGGACTGCCCCCAGTACTCGCTCTGGGGGACACTGATCATGACCAGACACCAACTGGAATTAACTCCATTCCCCACCACTCTCTGGGCCCAGCCTTCCAGTCAGTTTTTTACCCAACAAAGTGTATGCCCATCCAAGCCATGAGCAGCCAGATTCTCCAGGAGGATGCTGTAGGAAATGGTGTCAAAGGATTTACTAAAGTCCTCGTAGAACAACATGCACAGCTTCTCCTTCATCCACTAAGCAGGTGACCATGTTGTAGAAGGAGATGAGGTGAGTCAAGCAGGACCTGCCTCTCATAACCCCATGTTGACTGGGCCGGATCATTCAGGTGTCCTCTGCATACTGCGTGATGGTACTCAGGATGATCTGCTCCATCAGTTTCCCCAGCACTAAAGTCAAACTGACAGGCATGTACTTCCCTGGATCCTCCTTCCGGCCCTTCTTGTAGATGGGTGTCCCATTGGCTAGTTTCCAACCTGCTGGGACCTCCCCAGTCATCCAGGACTGTTGAAAAAATGATGGAAAGTGGCTTGGTGAGCACCTCCGCCAGCTCTCTCAGAATTCTTGGCTGGATTCCATCCGGTCCCATAGACTTGTGTATGTC
Organism: Pluvialis apricaria; assembly: GCA_017639485.1. Lineage (NCBI taxonomy): Eukaryota > Metazoa > Chordata > Aves > Charadriiformes > Charadriidae > Pluvialis > Pluvialis apricaria. The sequence continues at coordinate 8,091,246 of CM030044.1, read as the reverse complement.
TGTGTGCTGCAGCAGGTCACTGACCATTTCTTCCTGGATTGTGGGTGGATCATCCTGCTCCCAGTCTCTGTCTTCTAGCTTAGGGGGTTGGATCCTCAGAGCGTAACTGGTCCTATTACTAAAGACTGAGGCAAAGAAGGCATTAAGCACCTCAGCCTTGTCCTCATCCTTAGTCACCATGTTTCCCCCCGCATCTAATAGAGTATGGATGCTCTCCCTGGCCCTTCTTTTGCTGCTAATGTATCTATAGAAAGATTTCTTGTTGTCCTTGAAAGATTTCTTGTTGTCCAAGCGAATTCCATTCACCTTGCCCCGACAAATGAAAACTCCAAGGACAAGCCTATAGATAGAGATTAGAAGGAAAGAAAAAAAGAAAGATATATTGCTTTTAATTAAAGTACATATCCACCAGGCAAGTGTGGACCTTTAGAAAAGCCGCTTCAACAGAGAAAAAGTGAGAGATCTGTGAACTGTCCCAATAACCTTATTGGGAGAGGAGCGGGAGCAGGGGAAGGCGACAGGAGTTTCTAACTGTGGAAATGAACATAAATAAGGGATGAGAATAAGACATATAAACCACTAAGCGAATTCCAAACTGCAGCTGAACTGAGGTGTGCTATGCTTTAAAATAAACCTTGACTGAAGGTTTACATTCACATACTGCTCCATTCATTTATATGATGTGTTTAGTGTGGGGGTGTCTGTGGAACCCTTCCACAGACTTGTATTTTTCCTCCTTAAAGAAATAAAGTTAATTGTACTTCGTGGTTGGGTTTTGGATTTGGATTTTGGTTTGGTTTGGGTTTTTTTTTTATGATTAACTTCCCATCCCATTAAGGCATCATTCTGTTTTGTGCAAGTTTTGAAAACAAAATAAAAATTAGATAAGACACCATTACTAATTAAAATTCCTGTCTCTATCTACCTGTGTGTCTTAAAGACTACCTTTTCCCCTCCCTTTTATTTTCCCTCACCTTTTCAACTGACATCATATGCTGTTATTTTGCACTTTGCAGTTCCTCAGCTAGTACTTAAGTCTGTGACCTTAATTATATCTGGGTAGCCATTCTATTGTAGAAATAACAATGGGAGAAATATATGTGTGTGCATGTATATATAGAAATTTATATTTAATTATTTAGTTCATAGTATACAAATTTAATATCCCTGCTACTTCCTATTTCAGAGGAAGGCTGGAGGTTTCCTTTACAATTTTTACTTTGGGTGAGTGAGCAAATGAACTTCTATTCCCCTGAAAAGATGGGACTTTTACGTGATGTTTAGATCAGGGATCTATCTTGAGCTTATGAGATTTGTAAGGCTTTAGTAGCAGCTGAGGGGAAAACGCCACATCTCCCTTATTTACGAGTGACTTTGAACTTACGGAAAAGCTCATTTGTATACATCTGGATAATCTATTTCTACAGTTAAAGCTGCTCTGGAAAAATCTAACCTTCGAAAGCAAAAATAATAAAAATAATACAGAAACAGCTGTATAGAAAAATGTGTAAATATTAGTTGAACACAATGAGACATTTGCTAGGGGCCGAGGAACCAGAAAATTGCAAGCATTTAAGAGAAATGCTTCTTACTTTAAATTCACTTGCACATCCCATAGTAATATGCCTCACTATGGCAGACTGCTAGGCAGAGGAAAAAAAAGCTTTGTGAGTTCAATAGCTACCCACTGATTGTAAACATGAGAAGGAACTCTGCGAACACAGTGCTGAAATATAGGGTAATTTCCTCTTTATTAGAGTCCATGAACTCTGCTACGTTAATGGTTAGGCTCTGTATACAGTGCATATAACAGAATTATACAGTTATTTTCTGCAGTGCTTTACTTGCCTTATCAAGTTCCTTTAGGAGAAAAAAAAAGGCAAAATATTCTTACTTTTTCCTTTCCTCCTCTCATGATACTTTCCACCTCTCATGCTAATAAGTAGTACAAGATACTCTGTGACTGATGTCTTTGTGATGCCCTACAATGCCCTACACTGATTTTGAGGAGCTTTTAACCTGTATCATGTACTCCAATTCAACCTGTTCATTACTCTTTACAGAGAGGAAAGAGAAAGAAAATGAGTGTTTGAGTTAGTAAAAGAGATTAATCAATGTATGGTGTATTCAGTCTATGGGCTGGACACTCTAACATGTGAAGTCTTCACCTCAGTTTTGCCATGAAGTCCCTAAGGCAACAGAGGTGCTGAAGAGACAACTACATACCCTGTATCCTTGTTTCCAAGAGGAGGAAACTTAGATCTGGAAATGAGAAAGGATGCATGACCACTCCTATGGGTTGTCTCAAGCAGACTGTAGAAAACACGTGGTGGTACTGCTCCTCACACCTGGCTGCAGCCCAAGCGTCTTTTGGGAAAGAGCTTGCTTCCTTGCTGCACAAATATAGCTGCACAAATATAAGATTAGTCCTACATGGGAAGTGTCAGGACCCTGAGGTCACCAATGGCCCAGAATGATGCTGACTAACCTCACCTGCGGCCCCTACCTACAGCCATGGCACAGGAGTCCCATTTCAGCTCAGTGCTGGACACCATTCCCTGCCCCAATGACACCATAGGATGCTGGTCTCCAGCCCTGCCTCCTGAATGGACCTTACACCTGTGCTGTGGGTTTCTCATCTCCTGGTTAGACCCCTCAGACATATGCCATGGCTTGTCTCCAGCCTCATCTCCAGCTCCTTCTCTTTTTCATCTGGATGGGACACAAAGATAGACCCTGGATCTGATTCATCCCTTCACAGTGTTACCAGTCCTCATCTCTACTTGCCATGTCAGGACCCCACAAGACTGCCTTGCCAGTAAGGGCCCTGCCTCTGTTGGGTCACCCTTGGCTTGTTGCCCATCACAGGGCAGCCCCACTCTCAGTGCATTGTGACAGACAATAAGAGGAGTAGAAGGGTGGCTATGCTTCCCAAGTGTATTTTAGTGTAGACAAAACTCCATTTACATAATGAACAGGCCATGTTCTTCACATACAAAATATATTATTTTTTTTTTCACTAAAGAAAAAGTAAGCAAAGTTCCATTCTGCACATAATCTTCTAACATGGTGGCACAGTAAAGCCCTTTATACTTCATTTTTCTCACCTTACTTAAATTGCCTGACAAAATGAGTTATCTAATCCAAGCTCACCTACTAGATACTTCATCGGGGCGGGGCGGGGGGGGGGGGGATAATTTTCCCAAGATGGAGAGGAAAGAAGGAAAAGGTCAGTTTACCACAGTATTGCCCTGTTCAGGGTTCCAGAGGCCACAGGCGACATCAGAGGGTCTCACAGGCAAAATACTGCCTTTGTCACAAATGGGGCACCACTCAGCTAGAAGATCCATATCAGTCATGTTTCTCTTTGTTCTTTTTCTGTAACAGTTGTTTCAAGTTTTGATGTCAATGACATGACTAATGTTGATATAAAATTGTGAAATCTGAGGAAGAGGTTGTCCATGTTTGTAAAGGAAAGTGTACAGTCCTTACATGTTGACGTTGCCAGGTGTTATCAAATTCCTCGTGCTCTACAGTAATAATAGGTTAAAAATAATAATAAAAACAAGACTTAAGGGAAATAAAATAACCTTTTTGTCCTAGTGTAATGTAAAAGAGAATTAAAAGGTTGAGTTAAAAAACTTTAAATAAGTTGATTGTTGTTACTGATAATATTACAATAATTTCTTATAGCACTATTTGCAATCTTGGCCAGTGTACTAGATTGACACAGAGAACGTATTTTAGGCCTGGATTTTTATAATGATGATTGATATTATTAGCAGCAATAGAAACAGGAAATGACCTGAAACAACACGATTCTTTATTTCTTTAATGACAATCGGGGGTGATGTCAAATTCTGCCTGTTTTTTTTTTTTTTTTTTTTAAATGATGAAATTTAAGGGAAGGCTTATCAGAAGTGTCTCTTCTGTTATCTGAGCTGCTTGGCCTATCGTTCCTCTTTTCTCTTTGCCAAGTCTGTGTTTGCAAAACAGAAAAGCTGAATCCAAGTCCCTGCATCTGGTGTCAATTGAAATAAAACAAAGACAGGCTCATTTTAGCCACATAATTTAAGAAAGAAGACAGTATGATAACATTTAGAACAAGCCTCATACACACCAGCCAGCCATTATCCTTCAGAAGCAGGTGGCAGATGGCATGAAATCATCTTCGTCAGACCTCCAAAGCTTTGCTGCCACATTTGGGAGGATGGTTCTTGTAATGACTACTTGCATATTCATACTGTGTGATGGGCACTTCTTGATTTCTGTGCACCTCATTTTGGAAAGAAGCTAATATGGCTACACATGTACTTTATTGCACCATTCACATTTGGCATCATTAAGAGGAAGGAGACGATTTTTTTTTTTTTTTCTGCATGCATCCTTCTCTGCTTGCGTCAGAATGGCACAGGGAATCAAAACGTACAGCAAAATCTGGAGCACCAAGGCTTGCCTGAAGCTGTGATGAGATCAGCCTGTGTGTAATGCCTCCTGTGAGGTGATATCAGAACTATTCCTCCCCAAGCCATACAGCCATGTCTGTCAAAAATATATTCTCCTTCAGGTCTAGAGCTCAAGGATTGCTCTCCAGTTTTCCTAACATGGTTCTCAAAGTCCTTTCCAAAACTAGGCATGAGAAGACACCTGCAGTTCAAAAACCAGCAAGGTGAGTTGTACTGTTTTTCCAATACTGCCAGGAGAATCAATGGCAAATCTAGGCAATTTACTTTGGGTCACAAAGGAGTAATTTACTCATACCTTACTTGCACTACTGAGTCCCTTTTATTGTTGGAAGTTCAGACAAGTTCATGACAAGGCTCCCCTTGACTTCAGCAGGATATCACAGTATTGACAATTTTCAGGATTGTGCCATAAGCCTTGGACTACCTTATGCTTCAGTTAAAGACATTTGTAAGCTAGTGATAGTACAGAAATCAGTTATGTCACTGCATAGCATTAAAGATAAAGCTTCGGGTTCCTGCAAATACTGAGAAATGCAGAAAACCTGGATCATAAAAGCTCAAAAATAGAGCAAAAGAAAAACAGATTCATTACTTTGGTTTGCTTCAGCATTTGCCTCATCAGCTTCTAATCCTGAAGTCAGTATTACAGAAAGGAAACAAAGAAAAACATGACTGATTTTGATCTTTTAGCTGAGTGGTGCCTTATCTGTAGTCAAAGGCAACATGGTGCCTTAGATCTTCTCTAGTAAATTATATGTGGCTTTTGGAAGTCACTGCCACTAACATTTCCACTGGCAAGAAAAACAAATTGTAACGTTCCCTCCAACACTTCATCTCTTACCCTGACTGCCCACAGGAGAGCAAAAGGCAAGGCCCACAGGTTCAGAAGAAGCAGTCGTGCTTCACCCAACACACATGAGTCAGAGGTTGCAGGCATACATGTAAAAGCAGATCAGACAAGCTTGCAGAAGAAACAGAAATAAAGTAACAACCTATCTTGGTTCAGAGTACTAGCCTACTGCATCCTCATGTTTTCCAAGACATTTCTTATAATGGATCTTCACCAAATCCCCAGGTAGCAAAGTGCTTGTGCTCAATTTAAACACATGCTTAATTTAAGCATGTAAATAGTCCAATTTATGTTGGATCAAGGCCTAATTCTTTCTCATTAAAATGTTATTTTAAAAACCTAACAATGCTGCTCCTGGTTTCTTTCATCCTCTTCAACTACGAGTGGCACTTTTTTCCTTTTTTTTTTTTTTTAATTTTGCTACATTAAAATGTTGCATATTCATGTGGCAGCTACCACTTTTGTCTGAAAACAATACACTGCACTCTAAGACTATTCTGCCCAGCCAGAAGATATTATTACATACCATAAACAAATACAGATACGCACTGTGACATCTGGATGGAAATAGCCCCACAGTCACATTTTACAAAGGAAGCCCAACTCAGAGAAAGAGCTCAGACATGTAAAATGGACATTAATGGCATCTTAATGTGCCTCAGCTGCCTCTAGGGGGTTCAAATATGTTGCATCACAGCCAGTTGTAGTGGAGGTTTATCAGCAGATGGAGCGTTGTGGGAACTCAACATGCTCTATCAGATACATTAATGCCCCAAACTGATATATTATGATTTTCTGTTTTGGGAAGGGAGGGATGCTTATAATTAATTATATATATTTTGCTGTTGTTGTTAAGCCAATCACTATTTACTTGCAGGCATGGAAAGCTGGTAATTTTACTTTTTTTTTTTTTTGCCAAAGGTGGTTCATACGCATAGAACATTATGAGAATATTGAGAAGGGGAAGAAAGCCATTATTTTTTTTTTTAATTTTGTGTTGATTGGTTTCAGTAGAACTTTATAGTGCACCCAAAGCAAAAATAAAAATGAATGGCAAAATAACAAAACAATTTGAGCTATGTATATGGATGTTTCTGTGCATGACTATGCCATTATAAATCCAGGGTTCATACAGAAATGATATATGGATGCAAAGGAACTCATGGATATGAGAAGGCAATTAAAGAAAAAAGTTGAGTATAACAAAAATTATGACAAGAAAGATTTAACCAACAAGGATTAGTGCAACTTTCCCAAAATCTGTTGTTAGAAGTTCTGTAAGGCATTTGTGTAGAGATCTTAAGGCACATTAGACCAAAAATCTTTCACGTGCCAACATCATTGGCCCTTGAAAAGAAAAAAAATGTGTTGTATGCCTTGTTTGCATTCAGTTTTATGAGATTATGAAGTTATGGATCCCTGTGAGAGAGGAACTGTACAAGGAATTGGATTTTTTATTTTTTTTTAATGTGTGATACTCAGGAATTAGTTTATGAAGTGGAATTGCTCCCTAGGACTGTGCTGTTGATATTAGGTTTTTGTTCCTGGAAGACAGAATTGCCTTGTCCATTCAGTTTTCTCAGTCCAGGACCAATATAAGCACCTGCCAGTTCTCAGTTCTTTGTCTTTGAGTATGGAGCAAACACGGCTTATCACTCATGTCACTGCCTAGAAGAAAAATAAGTTGTTCTCACGTTGCTACCATATTTTTAGCATAAGGTACAGTGTTTTCATCTAATTTCTTGATGGAATGGGCCAAAAATGAACCACTGTTCTTTGCCTAATGAACTGTACATTGAGTAACATTTCTTTTACCCAAATAGCTTGAACAGGAAGGTAAATAGTATAGACGTGGTTGAAACTAGAGGAATAATTTAGTTAAGTGTGATTTAACTTACACTCTTCCAAGCTTGGTTAATAAAATATTAGCCTTCCAAGATGTGCAGTGTATTTGTAGCTACTGTAGCTTTTTTGGTCTGTAAGGTCACTCATTTAATGGAATTCATAAGACAGGCATATTTTGCACACACATCTATATATATAAAAATATTAATATATTAATTTTTGCTCCTCATTACCAAATAACCATGTTTTTATTTTCTAATTTGAACTAGAAAAAATAAGACAAAAAACTTCTCAAACTATTTCCTTATCTAAGAACACCATCACAGTTCTGCTGAGATTCATACACACACACATTCACACATTTGCACACCCAGAAAGATTTGTATAAGCAGCATATCTCTGAAACAATTTTAATTTTTGTTTTTGGGAAGTCACACGACATCCTTGCCTCTAAATTGGAGAGACATGGATTACTGATTGACCTCTCAGTGGATGAGGAACTGGCTGGAAGTTCGCACTCAAAGGGTTGCAGTCAATGGCTCAATGTCCAAGTGATGAGCAGTGACAAGTGACGTTCCTCAGGGGTTGCTACTGGGACTGGTATTGTTTGGAGCAGTTGACACACTGGAGGGAAGAGTTGCCATCCAGAAGGACCTGGACAGGCCAGGGAAGTGGACCAGTGCAAACCTCATGAAGTTCATCAAGGCCAAGTGAAAGGTACTGTACCTGGGTCGCAGCAATCCCAAGCACAAATCCAGGCTGGGTGGAGCATGGATTAAAAGCAACCCTGAGGAGAAGGACTTGGGGGTGTTGGTTTATGAGAAACTCAACATGAGCTGGCAATGTGTGCTTGCAGCCCAGAAAGCCAACCGTATCCCAGGCTGCATCAATAAAGCGTGGCCAGCAGGTCAAGGGAGGGGATTCTGCCCCTCTACTTCGCTCTGGTGAGACCCCACCTGGAGTACTGCGTCCAGATCTGGAGCCGTCAACACAAGAAGGACATCAACCTGTTGGAGCGGGTACAGAGGAGGGCCACAAAGATGATCAGAGGGTTGGAGTACTTCTCCTACCAAGACAGGCTGAGTGTTGGGGCTGTTCATCCTGGAGAACAGAAGGCTCGAGGGACACTTTGTAACAGCCTTCCAGTATCTGAAAGGAAGTATCTGGAGAGGAACCTTTTACAAGGGTTTGTAGACATAGGAAGAGGGGTCATGGCTTCAAACTGGAAGAGGGCAGATTTTGATTAGATATTATGAAGAAAATTTTCACTCTGAGGGTGGTGAGGCCCTGGCCCAGGTTGCCCAGGGAAGTTGTGGATGCCCCATCCCTGGAAGTGTTCAAGGCCAGGCTGAATGGGGCTTGGAGCAACCTGGGCTGGTGGGAGGTGTCCATGCCCAGGGCAAGGGGGTTAGAACTAGATGATCTTTAAGATCCCTCCCACTCTAAACAATTTTATCATTCCATGATCTTTCAGCTCTCTTTCCTCACTCATCCTTTGTCAATTCTGTTTACATTACAAGCTTCTACAACAAATACCACGACTATGTGTTTGAAAAGTCCCTGAAATGACAAACAGTAATTTCAGTCATTGCCTTCTGGAGTTACTATTGAACAAATATATTGTGAGCAGTGAACCCATTGCAAAATAAAAATAGACCTTTTTAGTTCCATACAAAAGACCAAGATCTCTGTTCCAAAATCTTCAGGAACTGTTGTGAATCCCTTCTGAATGCTGCCTGTGTCTGTCCACAAACTATAGCAGGAATCTCAGGCAACTGCAGTCTGACTTCATATATCTTATCTAAGTGTTTAAAATTAGTTGAGAACAAATAATATCTAATATAAGCTGCTGAAACAGTGTGCGCCCTTCCCAGGCATTTTGCTGAATCTTTGCTTATCACCCCCAGTTTTACTGTACTGATGGAACCACTGCCTCACTGTAATCTGTTGCATGCTGCATAGCTGAAACGGTATTGGTATTAAAATGCTAGATGTTACACGATGATTGGTATGTGCCATGAATTAGCAGAAAAAAACACAGCAAGATGAACTTGAAGTTACAGGAATTAGTTTCACAGGAAGGCTGTTATTGCCCCCGTTAGCAGCTAAGAATTCACATGCAGACACATCTTAAGTAATGTGTTGAGCTGTCCAAAAGGTAATTTAAATGCTGTCAAGGCAAACAAGAATATGCTCACAAATTCAAGAGCAATATATGTGCAATTTGCACAACATCAATTTCTTTGGTTGTTTTTTGGATGGAGCCATCGCCATCAATTAAGTTAGTGACTCTTTGATTCAAATTACTTTTTGACACATAGTAAACGGAATGGCTCACGAGACCATTATTTTCCCCATTGTTCCCCAGGCAGCCATAGAGTAAATGCAAACAGGTGGAAGTGTGGAACATCACTGCTGCTGAATCACTTAACTGACCAACTAGGAAGAATCAGCATAATAAATATAAATATTATTTTGAGATGGGAGACAGTGGAAATGGATATTTATGTCCTCCGTGTTGTTCAGCATTTGACGTAACAACACAGTCTGCCAAAAAGAGTTTAATAAAAACGCTGAGCCAGATTCTCAGATGGTGAAATATACTATAACTCCACAATGTACCCAGAAGATAGAGCCAATAATGGAACCAGAGCACAGCACTGGGAGTTTGGAATAGTATATTCTAAGGTGCAAAATTCATCTGCAGGAAGTCCACAGCTCTTCCACTGAAGACTATTAACATAAAAGCAAATGAGCAAACATGAGTCATGAGATGAGAATCAGATGACAGGTTCTATTCAGTTATGTTACAGCAGAGACTCACCATTAGCATAATATTTAACTAGTTCTTCAAAACAGGGCCTTGTAAACCAAATGGGCCATAAACACCAATAACTCATAGTAGGAAGGTACCAGTAACCAGTCACTCCTCTCCCAGTGCCATGCCCTATAATCCAAGTGCGGCTTTGGGTCGCAGAGGTTTTGAGAGCACTCCATGGGTCACCATTTCACACTGAGCTAACCCTACTTCTGTGCCTCCACGTCCTTTTTGTTTCTCAGTCTGACACAGACTCACAATTACAGAGGAGTGTTTTTTTTTTACCTGCACCTTATACAGCTCTGAATATGCAGTCAGAGCCTACCATGTTATTACTAACATGCATATAGAAGAAAACTCATGTCACTTTGACACAAAAGGTACTGAATGTTACATTAAAGTCTAATAAACTGTTAAATAAAGTGCCTTGGGCAACCGTTTAAAGTGAGATAGGAGGCAGCTGAGTATTGCCATAGGTCTGGACCTCAGTCCAGTTGTCTGCTGGTGATTTTTATATGGCAGAGGCACAGAACAATGAGCAAGATCATCGCATCGCCTGGAGATGCGTTGGCTTGGGAAGCACTGACATCACCATGAGCAAAACTTCATGCACTGTAGAAGGTTATGATGTTCATGCAAAGGCTTTCATTCTCTCATTTAAGCTTAACAGCTTGCAGAGGAGAATGTCCATTTATAGAGGTCCTTCGGGGCTGCTAGCTGGTCTGTTTGGCGTGAATGACTGACACACCACAAAACAGTAGCAATGATATACACTATACATAAGCTAACAATGATTGATTAAAGTAATATGAGAGGGAAGATACTATGCCTGAAGAAACAAATGATATAAAAAGCTTGAGTACCGCTATGGAGATAACTGAAATAAGAATAAATGTTGGCAATGGATTATGTAAGTCACTGATGCCATCTAGATTTCTGAAAAAGATGCAGAAAAAATAACGCATGAATCATTTCATTACAAATGCCTGTTCATTTTCCTTCTCCAGCTTCCTATTCCCCCAGCTGAACATTCATTAAAGATAAATCTCAGACCTTTTGCTAATGGTTGGACAATACCTGGAGGGTCAGAGAGGAACTGTGTGGTCATCAGCTCTGTACACCTCCTTTATCAATTTTACTTAGCAGCAAGAAGCTATTCTGGACTTGGCCTCTGATAATAAGCCAAAGTATGACATATACGACAGAAACAGTTGAGCAACCAAGGTCTACTTTAGTGATCATAATATATTCAGATATGAAATATTCCTCTGGGCATATGTGGAAATAGAATCTCAGAAGTTAACGTAACTTTTTTCCCCCCTTTTTTAAGACTGGTTTGGAGAATCTAATATATGGAATAATTTGAAGAAAGTGAAGTGATATCAACAGCAGTGCAGAAATCTACCATTATGAACAAAAAAAAAAAAAAAAAAAAAAAAGAGTATGAAGTTCTGTATCTAATTGGCAGATATAGAGGATGGATACCAACTATATTCATCCGAGTAAAAAGTATCAAAAATAGGACGACAGAGACAAGGATGTGGTTAAGCAAAGATAATAAGGAGAGGGAGAAGGCATTTGAAAAGTTCAAAGGATATGTTAAGTGGGAGGAATGGGCAGATTATAAGTGTAGATAAAGCAAGTAAGAAATAATTGGAGTGAAAATGAATACTGCACATGAAACAGGCCAAGACATCTCAGCCCCACAGGGTTTTGAGATATTTACACAATAGGCAACTTGGAAAGAGGATAGTCTTTGTAATCATGATAATGAATTACATTTAATATAATGCATCAGCACCACAAAACATTCCGTTCCTCATTCCAGTACCTTATTCAAAGCTGCTGGATTTGGTGACAGTCTTTCAGTAGCTTTTGGATGATTAGATTAAGTCCTATTAAAACTATATATCAGGTGGGTTGAACATGCATAACCTCAGAATTTAGGCTCAAATCCTCAGCAGACAGCTGGGCACCTAAGACCCATCTGGTCCCCGGTCTCTGAAATGTCTTTGAAAATCCTACCAGTTTGTTTTTAAGTCAGGTTTCACCACCATTGAAAGATTTTTTTTTTTTTAAATATATATTAAAACGTAATAGTCATAAATATAAAACTCATATTTCTTTTAAAATCCTTTGTTTGGGGAACAAAAAAGAAAAGTTTAAGAAGGTTTTTATAAATGACAAAAAATAGTCTAAGATATTTTCAGGGCGATAGTTGCAAATAGAAAGATCTTCTTCAGGAATGATAGTCACCTGGCAAATTCGTTCAGCCAGACCTTTCCCATGGTTCATTTGTTCACTGAAATGAGTGCTCAAACCATGAGTGGAGCAGCAGTTTCTCAGTGTTGTGCATGGAAAGTGAATAGAGGCAGGCATTCAGAACAAGCCAAAGCAAGATAACTCAATTATGTTCATTGTTTGTGGTGTTAAAAACCACTCCTCAATTCAGGTGCAGCAAATACAGTAATTCCTCCGGTTCTTAGGCTACATATAAATATCCCTTTTTGTCAGCAGTTCTTTAAAGAGGAGGGAACTTCAGAGAAGTAAGGCACCATGATTTGACATGGCCTGCCTCAATTCAGTCAGTAAACTACAGTCAAGACAAAAATAGATATTTTTTTAATGGACCTGTACAGTAACCTGTCCACTAGGTTCCAGGATACAAATTTGCATCACAACAGGATCATGTTTAAAAATGTGAATGTTCAAGCAAATGTTTTCCATACCAACTACACAGAATGGCAAAGTCCAGCTGAGGATGCATTCTTTATACAGAGTGATTACCTCAAGAAGCAGAGGAATAGTTCAAAACATGTTTGAAGTTCAATCAATTTGGATTTTTTTTTTTGCAGATGTTATCAACAAGAAAAGATGCAGACATTAGAATGGAAAGTTATGGCCTGTGAAAAGAGCACCATGGAGAAGCTGGACTGATGAACAGGTTGGTTCAAGAAAAAATTGTAATGCTCATCTAATTAAATTGGTCTGAAGTATCACTTGTACAGCTCTGATGCTTTCCGCTGGAATATTGGAGAACAGAATATCTGGTACCATTTAAGTTAATTTTTAAATGTTGTAGTGGTGCTTCACGGGGATTCTAGTTCAGGTGCAGCTGGATTTCTTTTGGCTTTGTGGTGTTCTAACCCTGATCGAACAAATTGATCCGTCAGTTCCAAGGGAAAAGAAGTAGATGGTGGATCATGGTCAAAGCAACCTGTTTTAAGAAGAATTGCATAGTGAGAGGAATGGCAGACTACAAAGAAGAGATGCTACATCTACTGAGGTGCTGCAGAACAGGGTTTTTCTTATTGTCATTTAATTTGTACTTCAGACCATGATATTTCCAGATGAAGAGAAGATCAGCTTTACCCATGCCTGCATAACTGGATGCTAATATTTTGTATTCCCTTCATCACCAGGCTACCTTTCTCTCATGTGTGTGGTGTTTCTTCTTCCCCAGAAGATAGTAATGTTCATACTGCTGAAACCAAAGCAATGCATTCAGAGTTACATGACTCTTCTCAAGACAGAATTGTGTCTCGTTACTGACCCGTGTTGCCATATTGAGGTTAGTAAATAGTATTAACCCTAGTTTAAAGGTGGGGAGATTGAGGCAAATGTTAAGAACAGAGAGTGCAACTTCACAGCTAGAGAGTGAGTCAGCAGCAGAGCAGGAAAGGATACACATATTTTCTTTCCCTGGTACCCTCCTGTCACTTCTGCCTCTATTTTCAGCACTAGACATAGCACTTTGTCATAGGAAAGAAAAAGAGAGGGAAATATAGACTCCCTTCTTAAAAGTTTTCTCTTTTTTTCTCTTTTTTTTTTTTTTCTCTAGCAGTGTACCATGACCTAGCAAATCAGTTCAAAAAGAAAAGGCAAAAAGAAAAGAGAAGGAAAAATCAGTAAGTATATCTTATTAAACATTTGGGTCAGGTTATCTGCCTGTCAGCAAAAGGGGAAAACATGCATTTGGCATATTGCTGCTGAGCATGCTTTCTATTTCATCCCAGTGCACACCTCAGCTGTACCCAGCATTTAATAAGCATTATATTCAGTGCCCTTTAAAAACAAATGATTGAATTATTGCTCTTTTTATGGTTCCATAAAAGCCTTTATTAATTTGGGGGAAGAGGCTTCATCTTGCCTGCCTGGCCAATCCACAATGAGTGATTAAATTATTCATGCAGCTTCCAGTTGGCTTTGTTTATTGTGTCCAGATCATGATACCTTTAGTTTGGAAAATGGAAGCCAAGTAAGTGCATGTATCTGGTGGTTTCTGCGTGTGAGTGGGCTGCGGTGGGGATGATGTTGGAGTGTAAATCAGCAAGGACTTATGTAAAAAAAAAAAACTGTAGAAAATATATTCATAGAGAGTATTCATATGAAATATGTTGTGGAGTCTCCCACTCTGGAGACATTCAAAACGCGCCTGGACGCCATACTGTGCAACCTGCTGTAGGTGTCCCTGCTGTGGCAGGGTGGTTGGACTAGATGATCTCCAGAGGTCCCTTCCAGCCCTGACCATACTGTGATTCTGTGAAATTCTTGTCAATAACTACCCAGATTGGCCTGGAGGACACTGAGGGAAGGGAGAAACTCAGAGAAGTTTGCTTTGAGACAAAATTTTCCAAGCTTTTTGTTTCACTGCTAAGGCTGAAATTGGGGAAGGAACCGTGGTACCCACTGAAGTCAAAGAGAAGAACCTCACTGAAAGTTGAGGCAGGACTTTGGATTTCTATACTTGACGGATGGTAATTGTGAAATCATTCTGCTAAATGTGCTGCAGTTTACTGAAGACCTTGTTCTTACCTGCACAGGTAGAGAAAATGGGTTAAATTGTATCATTTGCCAATAATAAAATTTACTATTAGTCAGAAGAAAAGTAAACCTCTATGATAAAGTGACTCTATTCCATGAAGTCACCACAAGTACCACTCCATATCTGTTTGTACATGAGACTGTACAGTGCTGTCTCAACTTATTAAGTCGATAAGAAGACTACTTTGAGCTGCAGGTTCTAGTTTTGCTGAATTTACTGTAAATAGCTTGTAAAAATATGCATTTAACAAAAATTCTGAAGTCTTTGTGGTTATCAGCTGAATAACTTCAAAAGTACCTGGGTAACTGGAATGTAATTTTGCAGCATAGGAGTCTCTAATTTCCTGATTGAGATGAAAGTTTATAACGGGTTAATAAATTTCTTCAGCTAAATTGTGCTGCTTTCTGGACCCGAGAAGCTGTCCTTTTTCTCTCCCTAGGTTAAAAACCAACACCACACAGCAATGAAAATTTGTCTGTTCTGTTGAAAAAGCAAAAAATTATTAATAATAAAAATATAAGTTAAAAATTATTTTTAAGACCAGAACACAGAGATTTTGGACTGGTAGCACTTGTGACTTTCTACAACAGACCTGGAAGGGTGTTTTGGGGATTTTGTTTGTTTGTTTTTCCATGGATTAATTTATTTTTGAGTGTGAGGTATGTCATTTAAAAAAAAATAAAAATCAAAGAAACAGTGTATTACCAGATGTAGTCCTACCCTTCACAAGAGTATTTTCAAATACTTTCTGCTCCAGAAATTTTCTCCATGTGTGTCATACTTTGCAATGTTACTCTGAAAACCAGTCCCTTCCATTAAAATTAACCTTTCCTCATTAGAACCTGCCCCCCCATTCCCCGCCCCACCTTTTTTTTTCTTCTTTTTTTTTTTTTTTTTAATTATTTCAGTTGTCCTTTCTTTTTCCAACATAAGGCACAATCTCAATTGACATACTGTGTTTTAAGGAGCCAAATTTTGGGATTATTCCAGAGTTTCCACAGCCTTGAATTATGCCAGATGCTAATGTCATCAGTAACAGGGTCCTACCGTGCTGGTGCTGTACAAAGACAGACACTCAATAGCCTGAACATCACACTATGAGAGTGTGATTCACAGTAGGATTTCTTCAATCACTTGCCTGTCAAAACTCCAAAGACTTATAAAAGGGCAAGACTGAAGTCAATCTATGGTGAATCAGACCCCAATACACACTAACATTTAACTTAAATGGGACAAGAAAGAAGTGAAGAGATGCGTCTCAGGCCATGGGGAAGGAAGAACATTTCATGAACATTGCTTAGACAAACAGCAAAGAAAGCAAGCATCTGGGAAAGGCACATTGACAAAGAGCAAAGGACATAGCCCACTTCATATCTACGCATGGCAAATCAATTTAATGTCTTTCATTACTGCTTGAAAACGGAAACTTACATGCGAACAATAAACTTTAATCTGGTTGACAACAGTTTAAAAAATGCACTGAAAGCAAGTTTCGGCTGCATGACATACTTTATGACACTTATTAAAAAGACATACTTGTAAGTCAATTAACCTGCCCAATGGTACATTTTAACTTGTTTTCTATTAGGAAAGGCAGCAAAAGGGCAAAGTTTTTCATTTAGGAATGTTCTGAGTTGATTTCTTTTGCCTCTTCAAGCAAAGGACATTGCTGTTGTCATCGTCCCTAACAGTCCAATATGAAATATATGCCATTGGTGTCCACCAACCCATACTGTCACAGGTAATGGCTGCTTATTCTCTAAAACTTTATAGTCGCTGCAGTTTGCTATGGTAATTCATTAATTACAGTAATGATGACACCACAGGATGAGGCAGTTAACAAGACACATCTATCTGGATATTACAAAGAGCATCAGTTGCACCCAACATAGGTAAGGTCGCAAAAGCATTTTAGCTGAGCTTTGCTTGTCCCAGAACTTTCCCAAACCTTTGGGTGTTCTTGTTCCAGTTCCGATCCCCTTCCCTCCTTTCAAAATATATGCCATTGAAATATAAGCATGCACGTAAACACACACACACACATTCTCTGTTGTATGCATATATTTATTCTATATCTATGAATTATCTGTATAAAATATAGAAAAATATAAAGTGTACATATTAAATATATGTATATACTGCATATTATAAATATGAGTCATGTATACTGGACATGTGCCTGTATATGTATATACATGTATACATAAGGATTCATAAGAACATAAGTATCTGTAAGGATTTGGTATAGATTTAAAAAAAAATAATGCATTGCTATATGATTTCTGGTAGCTTAGCTTTATGGCAACGTGTGTACTGGAAAGGCAGAAAGGGAAGGGAGGAGAGAACTAAGATTTTCTCCCTTTGGAAAAGTATATTGAATTACACCTTGGCTTATGGATGTAGGGACCTGAGTCCTCAAATAAGGTTTAACTGTTTAAGTTCCAATGAGTTCTGTAAATCAATGCAAATGTAGACAGGAAGAGGTCTTTTGTCCATAGTACTGTGGTTGCAACAGAACAGATACAAAACAATGCTGTGAAAAAGGTGTGCCTAATTGCATTCCAATTAATTTATCTTGTAATGGTTAGTTCAACCTGGATTCAGAGGCACACTTTAGCTCTGAGTTCTGCCTTACTTGAATGATTTAAAGCCATCTGCCTACTTTTCCTACTGTTAAAATCACAGAGCTAAGACTGGTTGATCTGGTTAGAATTTGGTACCTAAGAACAGTGAAACTTTGCTCAGTTGCATCTCATGCTTGTGTCTGACCTACTTCACCAAAGGTTTTGAGTTTAGAGATTCTGAATGTGTTAGTTCCTTGAAGTTTTCCAGAATCACTTTGCTCTGCAAGTTAAAGTTCTTGCAACATTTGTAAACATCCTGATTTGAGCAGTATTCAAAGGACATTTTTTTATTATGAGGTATTTGATATTTTTACATCCTGTCTTTGCCTAGACTTGGAAGTGAAGAGATGAACTGTAACAGCAGTAGAATTTTAATTTCCATAATAAATATAAGAGGACAACTAGGCAGTTTAGGAGCATGGATATACATATATTTAGCTGTGCACTGAGTTATCTCTGAATCATTACTATTTTTGTTTCAGGGTTTTGTTTCTTTGCTTTAATTACATGTTAAGATCTTACATTAATCAAAAATTTGTACAAATGTTTCAAACGTTCCTAGTTTCTAATGGCAATGGCAAGCTGCATAACCTTATATATTAACATCCTTCTTTAGTCCTCAGAACACTTCAGAAATATGGCTGGTTTCATTATGTATGTCATTTTGGATATATAAGCCACATCTAACGTTACTGCTCAAGAGTGGAATTGAACTGGGCTTGAAGCAACATTTGCTTCATGGCCACATTATTTAACTGCTAGATCCTGCCAAATCTAGCTGCATACTGCATGCTAAGAGCAAGTGGTGTGGTGTGTGCACGCGTGTAATATCAGTCTGTGCTTAGTCCAGCTGTAACCCTGTATATCATCTGCCTCAGGAGCGAGGAAGCAGCCTGATGGGGAAGTCGTCAGGGAAACATCAAGTAGAGACCTTCTTTAATAAAAATTGATGTTATCTACCAGACAGGGTATTTAGACAGCTAAGACAGAGTTAGTACTGCCTTCTAGAGGAAGGAAGATCTGTAAAGTTATATCTTGGGACTATCCTGGATTGGTCTAGAACATCGACTCCCTGATTATGGGGGGAGGCAGAAAGAACAAGTGGAAGGTGATGGATTGCTGCATGAATATTTAAAAACTCCTGTGGCAATTATAATGTTTTCTGAGTCTGTCTTTCTTGGAGCAGCTTTTTGCTAAGCACGTATTTTTATTGTCTGTAATTATATACACATAGGTACATATTTGTGAATATATATGCAGAAAACAAGCATGAATGATCCAGGAAGGTGTCCGAGTGTTCCATGGCCAAGTTCTTTGAACTATCAAGAAGCAAGTGAAAAAGAAAGGAAGTAGGTAGTCAGCGAATAGGCAGCCTATAGTGGAGAAATGTGGGGAAAAAAAGAAAAAAAACACCACCTCCTTTTAAAATGCATACAAAGCAAGCCTCAAAAGGGCCTACAAACTCAAATGCTCTCAAGAGAGTTTGAGAGGGAGAAGTGCTTTCAATAACTGTTTTTTATCTTCAGGTCTTTTACTTTATATCACTTTCTCCAAGGGTAGAAGTTGACCCCAAGAGGGTCATGGAATCCGATTTATTGTGCTGTGTTTAAATCAACAAAGTCAGTTTTTCAAAGCTGTGCTGGAAGTCTCTGGCAATCTTACTTGAACTTACCTACCTCCTCTTTCTTCCCCCTTCATGTTTGTTTAGAGTGAGAAATATTCTGGTATCAGAAGGCCAAGAACATAAAAGATATCATAATCATGAAAGTTGACTCCCAGTATAGGATCTAATTTTCCAAGTACATGTGGTGTGAATATGAACTGAGTTTTGGCTTTCCTTTCCTTTTTTTCTCTTGTTATTTTTACTTTTTTTTAAGTGAGTGAAATTTAAAGTAATCGGATTTATTTACTTTTGATTTTTATAAGGACTGACATCTAAACCTAAACTTTTAAAATTTTTCCTTGATATTTGAAAGTATCAAAATATCTGGGATAAATATAAATGATGTCACAAAAGACCAAGAAAAATTGAGGCCACTACAATGCTTTAAATTAAATGAAGTCAGCGTGTGAAAAGAAATTATGTCTTTTAGTACATGGGAAATGGTATTAAAAGTAACAGTGCTGTGGACTGATGGAACATCAGCTTTACATTAGTGTTCCTCAATTCCACATTGTTGATGGGAACAGAAAACTAACAATGTAAAATAGGGCAATAAGCAGAGACAAATCTGTTCACACCTGTGTTAGATAATTAATTTAATATTTTTTGACCATTGACTGGTAGAAGACATGAAATTTTACCATTGGTCCCAAACTAAAAGTGTGCACTGGTTTAAATGAACTAGAATCCCAGAGATTGGTTACTTTGCCATCACTTTTTTTAACACACCCATTAAAATCTAGAAAAAGTCAATCCTTCTGTTTGACGCAGAAGTTTAGAAGTGACTTGAGTTGGTAGGAAAGAGGGAAGAGTACCCTTACTGCTAAACTTCAGTCATTTAATTTAGGAGTTTGTATTAATGAACTCTGAAGCTCCCCAGTTGTCTCATTAATGTCTTTGACTCTGGACTGAGCCTTTTGCTTTCTAAGGCAAGAAACATTGAGCTCAAGCTGGATTATATTTGAGTTTAATCATCACAGGTGGGCGTGCTGCAATTAACCCAAATCATTTACCTCGGATAAATCTGGCTTAAATTCCAGCAGAGGTCCTGAAGACAATGGATATTGTACCACAATCGAAAGGGGAATTCAGAGTTTGTAAACCAAGATGCTGCTCTGAAACATGTATTTGGGGTGCTGACAATGAAGTGGGTTTGAAAATTGTGTTCAGTTTATCCCATCTGATATTTACATCATTCCTCCAAGCACTTGAAATGATTACAGCATAAACCTCAGGAATGATTCTGCCGTATTTCTACGTGGCACAGGAGCTTATCAGGATCCTACTTTATGTCTGTATCCAAATAATCAACAATAGGAAATGATATTTATCTGGAAATGAACAAGAACCCTTTGGGGTAAAGTTAATAACACAACACAAGTGACTATCATTTCTTTATTGCAGCAATAGATTAAAAATAGAAACCAGTCTCAAAGGCTAGAAAAGCTTATTGATATAAAAGAGCAAAGATAGTAGGGTGGTATTGCTATTCTTCTCCTGCTAAACTCTGCTAATAGCTGTATAATTGTATTCTAATGTATCGTGGTAAAATGTTGTGAGTATAACAGCTATTTTAGATTAAACATGGAAATATATATCAATGTATTAGTCACTATGACAGAAAGTTGCTACTTTGTAAACCATTTTGACAATAACACTTACTGTTAAAAAAACAGGCTGGGATTGTGCTTCATTTTCTTTGTGTGTTTTTTAGAGAGGTGTAGATATTTAAAATTATCTGACTTCATTGTCAAAAAGGATGTTTCCAATAACCTTATGCAATCCCTTGTGAGCCACGGGTTAAAGACATTTTTATTTTACAGCTTTTGAAAGAACATTAAAGTCTGTGCATAAAGAGTTCAAGCAATGTAGACTGTAGCATGCTGGTAAACCAGACATTTGAACAGTCATTCTTAACTCCTGTTCTGTCCTTCCATCCATGGTTCAATCCTAAACTTTGAAGCTTCAGATTTCAACATCTTAATCACGGCTATTTTTTTTTTTTAACTCTTTTTCTTACAGACTGCAATCCAGTCAACTCTTTATTTGTTCTTTGTTAAAAGAAATAGAATAAACCTTTCTAGTTCCTCATTAAAAAGAATGTTCTCAAAACCTCTGATCATGTGGTAGGTAGCCATAAAATCATATAAAAATTTGATTCCAATGGAGCAATTGAATTTTCTAGTCCCATACACTGCATTAATAAGTTATTTGTCTTTTATCTAGTTGTTCCTACGTTTATTATAACAACCTACATTATACCAAATATTGTCTAGAAATTCTGTGGTGCTGAATTAAACCCACCAGGAAACACTACCATCTCCATTGACAGTTTGTTCCAAAGTTTGTTTATCTAGGCTTGTTAAAAATGTAAGCCTGGTTTTTCATTTTAATTTATTTGACTGTAGCATTCAGCTGTTGACTTTGTTACCATTCTCTATTCAATGAAACAAAGTTCCAAATTTCCAGTATTCTAATCTCTCTACATTTACGTTTTCTATTTTATGGTATTTCTTCCAGTTCTTAGATCATTTTTTGTGAGTCTTCTCTACACTTAAGACCAAGTGCACAAAGTGTATACTACAATTCTGTATAAGATTCCACAACTGGTCTTCCCAATGCAGTGCCTGCCCTCTTTCTGTAAAAATAACCTTGCCCCTTTGTAGGGAAGTACTGCATGGGAGAACGGAGTGGACTTTCTTTGCTTGTTATTTTTGTGACTGGCGTGATACCGCTGCCCCTTTCAGATTCTGATTTTCTCTCTCTGCAGCTGGGGCTTGAATGTACATTTCTCAAAAATCCGAGAGCTTTCTTTTCTTTTGGCTGAATTAAGATATATTTTGTTTAAATGGGCTCAGTTTGTTTTCTGAATATTAGCAAATATTTTGTTGATATCTCATACTCCTAACTTTTTCAATGGAGTCTAAGTCAGTGCCATTTCCAGGTAAATTATGAAGAATGATTCATAGATTTATTAAAAACTACCACATCAGTGTGCTGTAATAAAACCACAAGGGTTTTTTGAAGTTTCTTTCTGAGGCATGGAAGAGTGAGGACTGAGAAGGAAATAACTGGTCTTGTGGGCAATTTACTTCAGGATGTTGTGGAAAAGGATGTCTCAGAGATAATTTAAATATCTTCTCATCTCATGGGTAATATAAACAGTCCTATCAATAAGTGGGAAAACAGAAGAGGTCATTAAAAGCAGAAGGTGCTGAAATAAGTAAGAATGAAATTGCCTTCAAACTCAGGATTATACAACATAGTTCAGTAGTCCCCCATGTAACTTTAACATGTGGTTTAGGGAACAAACTAAATCATAGACTGCTTTCATCTCCTCCGATTGTAGAAAGAGAGAGTCTGATAGAGAATCTGATTGATTCATCACGTTCTTAAATTTAGACTCTAATATCTGCAATCATGCCAGTAATAAATAGTTCTATGACAAGTCCCTTTTGTTGGAAATGCATCACTGAGTGTGCAACAAGTAATATGAAGTTCCCTACCTGGCATAAAAGCCCAATGTATATAACATTATTCTATGACATTTTGTTGCTACAGGCTATTGTACAGGCAGCGCATATGTTTTAATACAATTCAACAGGAATTATTATTCCGGTTGTGTTAGTTGACACTTTTCAGCAGTGCATTTTAAAATCATAATCACAACAAGCCCCACAGACACCATTAAGTAAGAAACTTTAGAATGCTATCTAAGGCTTTCTAATGCAAAGCATAGGGCATTGGGGTGAAAAGCTGATTGTTGTGTGCTTTCAAGGAAGCAACAAGAGAGCTCTGAACTGATAATGAACTGGTAATATCCAACTGTTGAGAACAAATCCAAAGCCCAATGACATCAATGGAGAAACCTCATGGATTTCACGGGGCCATGGATTGAGTACTTAGGCACGTTCAGCAAAGCACTTACACAAATGCAGATGGTCCTCATTCTCCAAATCATTTAAGGACACACTGAACTTTCAATAAGTGCTCACAGCTCCACTGAAGTCAATTTAAGCATATTTTAAAGTGGTTTGTTGAACTGGGAGGGAATGATGAATCTGGGCCTCAGTGAATTTTATGGAAATGCATGATGTACTTAAATTTAACATATTTATGTAGTAAACTCCCAGATTTCTCCACTGAGTCCAATTGAAAAATGAATAATACATAACCTCTGGCCCTGTGCTTCTTTTGAGCTACAGAGGCCAAGCAGCCCAGAAGCTAAATGGTTACCTATTTCTATGCCAGTCTTTTCCTCAAATCCCAGCAGGAAGTTTCTACTTAATGGAGAGAGTAAACTTCTGTACTCAGCTTTCTATTCATCCCTTGCCAAGAGTATGGAAAACAGCAAATAATCTTCAACTGGGAAAAAAAAAAATAATAAATTTGTTAATTTTATTTGCACCATTTCTGACTAGATCAATTCATATGCCCTCAGATTATGATTACCTTCATATAAGTTGGACTCAGAACTCGACAACTTCCATAAACACTCTGTCAATGAGAAATACCATTTATATATAAAATTTAGTGCTTAATACAGTTTTTATTTTATTGCTAAAGGTTTCTGCATAGCTAAGATGATTTAACCAGTCAGTAAGTTTCAAGGGAAAGTGCATAGTAAAACGAAGAACAATGCTTCGCTCTTCTCGGTAGCTCCTAACTTTGCCAAGAAATTTATTTCTTCCGACGTCTGTTTTTGTAACAGGAACTCAATTCTGTGAAGTAAGAAAAAAACTAAAATCTAACATAAACTTTTTAAAAGGCAGACTTCTTTTCTATGTTATTCAGGTATACATGCAAAGATAAACATTTTTTCTTGAATGGGATTTATGGGCCACTTCTGACAGCTACCTACATGTTGAAATGTACTTAATTCTGTGAGTGATTTGTTTCCAACCACTTCATGCCTGATGTTGCTAAATTCTATAACTCTGCTTGCGAGACAGCATTTAGTAAAGAAAACAAGATGGATTTATTTATTCAGAAAATAGCTGGGGTTTCTGCTACTGCTCTTAAAGCTTTGATATTGTAAATACTGATGTATCAGATTTACTTATGTAAGTCCAATGGGATGGATCACAAGTATAAAACAGTATAGCTAAGTATTACGTATGCAGCTATAGGCACAAATTGCTGCCTTGTTCTGTGGTACAGAATTGTATGGACTAGACAGAAAACTGCTGCTCCAGATACAGGTAGGCACTTTCAGTCTCACTA
Organism: Pluvialis apricaria; assembly: GCA_017639485.1. Taxonomy (NCBI): domain Eukaryota; kingdom Metazoa; phylum Chordata; class Aves; order Charadriiformes; family Charadriidae; genus Pluvialis; species Pluvialis apricaria. The sequence goes on along the minus strand of CM030044.1, from coordinate 8,066,932 downwards.
ACTGTTGTTAGAGGCAGCAAAAATATAATGCTGAAGACAGTGCAAATGATACCATAAAGTAATTGATAATATTAAAAGTGGTTTTCTTCTCATTGTGAAATTCAGCATTCCTCTAAGTTAATAACTCAAGGAAGTGAATGGATGAAATAGATGATACTGAAGGAGATATCTTTCTTCAGATCAGAATCAGGGTGAGCAGAAAAACTTATATGGATATACTTCAATTAAAGAATTTTTGTTTTTATTATTATTAAACATTCTTTGTAAAATCTCTAAAAAAAAAATTACAAAACGGCAGTGAAAATGTGTCATTTTGTGGATTATTTTTTTCCTCAACCACAGCAGGAAGGCAGATGGAAAGCAGTTAGAAAAGAAGACGGCTCTGGCAAAAAATTCTCAGTCATGCAGCATGAAAGAGGGTGATTTCAGAGGCATTATTATTTTTGTCATTTTAATAGATTTACTGGCTCCGCATTAACCAAAAGTGACTCTTAGCGATATTTACCATAGTTACCTGTCATCTGTATATACCAGTATCCAGGGTGTGGGAGACTTTCACTAAAGGCAGGTTTCAGGGCTGGCCTGAAGCTATATGATGGATTTTGCAAGCATTTAGACAGACACCCTTGAGATCTATATAAAATCTTGATCATAGACCTACTTTCAGGCTTTGTCCCACTTGGGTAGCCCTTGCGCTCACCAGATTTGTTATGATACATGAGTACTCACAGCTGAATACTTGTGTTGTCCATTTAAGACTTGTCTGAGCAGTCTATTGCATTGCAAACTGTGATACACCATTTTGTTATTATATGTGAAACATACTCGCTGCAATCCCAATCAAAAATTCAAAGCGGGGATCTTAATACCAGATGATATTACCCCAGACTACCTTCCAAGTACCAGCTACTGTGTCAGCTAACAAATGAAAATTTTGCTGGAGAAAAATCACATTTGACAGGTATCATACTAACCTTGAAGCAAAAGTTGGAATGTATTTTACCTCTCCATAGATGCATAAATGTAAATAACAGTAATGCATCTACAGGATTTTTATGTCTGCTAATCCCAGATAGTAATGACACTATTTAATTTAACCTGTAATATAATGATATTTTTATATATGTATTTCTATATGCATATATATACACATAAATGAGCACAGAGAGATGTATGTGTAAATACATACCTGCGATTATAGTAAAGATACATTGCTTTTCATATTTAGATTGCAAAACACTAAAGAAGAAGGTAGGAGTGAGTCTTGCTGTTTTATACCTGTAGAAATAAAAGAAGAAAGATGTGAAACAAGTTGCGTAGTAACTCACTTGCTAAACTGGGAAACAAAAACCCTGTTTCTCAACTGCATGCTCCTTCTATCCACTTAGAACCACTGCTTCTCCTAATTAAATCCCAGATATGGAGCGGATTAAAAAAGCATGATAAAACCCGTCTCAAATCCACTCCACTGTCCTGATTGAAAAAAAAAACAAACAAGAGCAACAAAAAAAAACCCCGCACTGTAAAACAGAGGGTAATATCAGCAAAAGACTAGAGCACTAGCCGTAGGTCTCACAACCATTTGTACCAGGGCTGTTCTCCTCCTCCTCACTCCCTGATAATTAACAGTCATTTCTGCACTTCCTCATCTTCTTCGTATTGATCTTTCATCATATAATGGGTGCAAACAGCAAGAGGAAGGCTTAATAACAAACATTAAAATGAATAAATAATTACAGCCACAAATCTTCCTCAACCAACTGATTATTTGTTCAGTGACAATATTACAAGAAATTGGCTTTACATAATTTAAAAGGACACTAGCAAGTAGGGATTTTTTTAATAGCGTATTTCCTCTCTACATTCTCTGGAAAGGTGGGGGGGGGGGTGGCGGTCTTTTCTTTAAAAGACTACAAGGGCTTAACTTCCTAATCACTTTTCCAGCAACTTTATGATATTCAGTACATTTCTGAGGAGGCAAAAATGGCTTATCAGTGATCAGGAGTGAATTACCTTTCTCAAAGCATTACCATTGATCCAGGGTGTATGTGTGCCTGATTTTCCTGTCCTGAACCTGGGTCTCACAGGTCTGAAGGATGAAAACTCTAAGTAGGTTGGTAAGAGTAGACAAAACTAAAAGACTGAAAGAGACGTCAGGTGAAGGGATCTTGTGTGAGGAGGAATCTTCCTATGTGGAATGAGCTGAATTCAGCCTCACCCTTTGTTTCTGATGAGCAGTGCTGCTATGGCACACTCGCAGCCGCATGGTGGGATAGGAACAGGAGCAATACTCAGGTTCCTACGGCCTGCAAAGTCAAGGACCCTCCGGACTCCTTCTCTGCAGGACAGGGCTCAAGTCCATACCCTAGCCCTTGCTTAGGCCTATCCTTATTATTGTTTTTATTAGGATAGATAAGACTTTTGTGTAAGTGGCTCAATATTAGCAATAAAGGCTCAATATTACATAGCTGACTTGGAAATGCAGCTCACAGTGTTGTTTCAGAAGGTGAACACAAGGGAATGTGTCTGCCCTCAGTGTGGGAATTTTGTGCCACGGTGACATGACAGGTCCCTGGGACAAGCTTGATAAATTATGTTTAATTCAGAAATTCACCTTAATGCAATCACTCTTATCACAGAGACTACAAGCATCAGCAGCAACATCAGGGGCGTGAAAGTTTGCTGTTGCCTCTATCTTAAATGGTCTCTGACCTTAGTGAGCACCATTAGCTGTTTCAGAGCTGTCATGGGGTTGCCTGATAGGAGCACCTATCTGTGGCATGTCCCAGACCCCTGAAACCACAGGAATTAAGGATACTAGCTTGTTTTGAGCCAAGATTTTGAAGGTGAGAGGTCAAGTGTGCTTTATTCATTAATGTACTTCTCATTCAGAAAGCTCTGTAACTAGATGTCCACACATTGAACAAGTAATGACCTGAAAATGGCACGATTTACAGGATGATATGCTGGCAGAAAGTTTTCTAACACCTCCCAGAAGTGCACTTTCTAGAAACCCACTGTACATAAACATAAAGGTCTGCAATCTGTCAGTTAATATTAATGTGGTCATTTGCTGGTAAGTTGTAATAACATGATGCACATGGGACTTGCTACACTGACCTTTTTGGTGGAAGTGATTCATTAAATGGTCACTCATTTAGACAGCAGTAACAATTTGCACAGCTATTAACATTTTAGAACTTAACTGGGTATTTATTGCTTTCAAAAATAAATTTTTACCAAGGTTAGCGAAGACCAGATTTTTCATTATTCAATAAAGGAAAGAATTTGAAATTCAGGAGCATCAATTGCAAAGAGGTGGGAAGTTTTGTATGAAATGTCTAACTTCAGATTAGTCTAAATGGCTGAGCTATTATCTGTGTGCTTTTGAGCCCATGGCTACAAATCATTGCTTTCACTGTCAAAGGCTAAAACAAAATGTTTCTTTCTTTCCTGGGCTGTTTTTTTTCCCTCTTTCATTCCCACACCATTTAAAGAGTACAGAGAGAGCATGGAAAGCAGTGAAAGCTGTTAAATCACTAATAATACACCCTTAAACCAAGAACCATCAACTTCAATAGGTACCTGCTTCTGTCACCAGGTTTACTGACGTGTGTTAATCTGGGTTTAAATTTTGCGCAAAACCAAACAGAAATATAGACACAGAAACTCCTATAGGAACACGCTAATCTTAGCAAAATTCTAACACAAACAAAGTAATTTTCCTTCATGTCCTCATGGGTGCCAGGGACCTTTTTTTTTTCAATTTGCCCTCAAAGCTTCTCAGAAGTGTCCCAGAAGGCTGACAGAAACTCAGAGCTAGCAGATACCCACACTCACCTTTTGTTCTTTCTCTATTTCCTTGGCTTTCTGGCTGTAGGTCAGTGCACTGGGGTTGTTAACTCCATTCGTTTTAACAGATGGGGAACTCCCTCTGCCACAGACTGAAGGGAAGGCCTTTCTATTTTGTGAAAAAATTTGAAATCTGAATGAAATAGAGGCTATTTTGGTCTTAAAGAGTGTAGGAGAATCCCTGGTGAATGTAGAAAAATGTCAGTCTGGCCACTGATCAAGTGGAATTATGTACATGGATATGGGGGAATGACATCCTACTTTCTCTTTTACTTAATGATTTTTTGTTCCTCATTTGTAGATATGTGGCCACAGGTCAGTCACAAAGTACAGTGGCCCTTTGAGCCTTGCATGGCACAAACTTATACATACTTTTATTTCCTTTTTAGTTTCAGTTGTAGCCCGTAATTTCATAATCCTGAGATGTGAAATAAGAACCTAGAAACATAGCCTCACCATTAAATCAGCAACAGTATCCTTCCAGCAGAGTGGCATCATTTCAGATTTCCCAATGCACTGCCTCCAGAGATGGTGTGATGAGGCATGCCATACATGACCAGCCATAAAATATTAAAAGCGACCGTAGGAGTGACAAGATTGTTCAGCTGAACAGTTACAGTCAGTCTGGTTAGCAAGGGATCCTTCTTTGCTTCCCAATGAGCTGTTAAAGGGCTTACATTTTTGCAAACCTCTCCAGTGTCTCCTCTGTTTGCAAAAAGCACTTGCATTAAAGCAAATCTAGGAAAACACAACTCCACTGGGAAGTAGAGCAGCCATGCAAAATCATTATCCTAACAGCCCTAAACACTCCAAACTAGACTGTTGTTTCATAACATGTTGATCACAGCAAGGCTGAGTGGCATGTGCATGTGCTGTAGATACATGGTACATTTGCTTATAAATGAAGTGGGGAAAATGGTCAGGGGAAAATAAGATGTTAGGTTGGCCCACGGGAGAGCAGAGTTCAAGTTCTGATTTAACCACACAAACATCCACAGACTAGTGTGACAGTTTACTATCTCATGCCTCACTTTGCTATTGCAAAATGAGTGTGATAGTCCCCTTTTCATAAGATTATTATGAGGAGAAAACAAGCCTCTTTGTTAGCTTTCATTCACTGTAAGACACTTAGTAATGTGCAAATATATAGATTGACACTTACAACTGAAAGCAACTTTAAATGACTAAGCCCCAGTTATTTAATATATATATATATAAACGGATCCATAACTATGATAACAGACAGCCCACAAATTAGTTATATTAACATTATGCCAGCATAAAAGAAAATAATAATTAGGAATTAAAATAAATACAATACAGCTCTTGCGTAAGACAAACTTCACTATATGAAACCTTCACTGTTTTCACAACGCTTGCTTTGCCTTCCTTTTTCTAGCATTTAGCAACATTATTTCATGAGTACTTTACACTATATTCAGTATTAATGGCATAATTAGCAGTGGAAAATATTTAGTTGTCGCTTTGTATTTATTTATGTTCCTGGGATCATGTAAAGTTCTGCTACATTAAAATTTAATTTGAAAGAAAAAGAATTTTATTCATTTTTCAGTGTAATGACCATTTCTGGTTGGCTTATATGAATGATAAAATATTATTTGAACACACTTTTCCATTTGTTTTCCAGGCATTTATGTAAACTCCTAAAGAAAACACTGCAATCCTTTGTTGGCTGACTATTTGACAAAAGAATTGTAGACACATATTTTATTCTCAGCATCCTGTCAGGAAATGTTCACAGTTCCATCCATTATTTAGCACTTAATTTGTTAATCGATTGATAGATTGATTTGGGGATATTTTACACTGACATTAACATGCGCACACACAAAAATCTTGTCTCTATGCTAAATTCAAGAAAATCGTATCAGAATGTAAAATGTTCTAGAGTTTACAGATGTAGATTGAATCTGTCATGAGTTGGCAACTACTGAAAATAATTCATTGCTTGAAACATAAATATTTTGGATCAAACCTTAAAACTCGTTCGATTTGGTGTGATTATTCCTTCCATGTTCAAAAGAATGTGGGGCCATTCTATGGGAAAGAAAACTGTGTTTATTACATCATTTCTTCTGAAGAAATTTCCCAGTCTATAAACAAAAAAAAGCTACGGTCAGTCTCAGAAACCCAATGTTCTTCAACGCCATGGTGTTTAAGGACCTCAGACCTTTTCACCACTTTTCGCCTCACAGCTCTGGGCTAATGCTATAGAAAGTCCTTTAATTGATAATTGCCATAAGCTGTACATATATATTTCTTGTACAGAGTTCATCTCAGACAGGGCTGTAGTCTGAAGCTTGTTTCTTGGTGACAGTATAACTTTAAGCAATTCCCAGTTTGCCTGCCTTCCCTGAGCTGTGACAGGATGATAGTTTGTAAGACTCCATGGTTGCTCACTATAATGAGGCAGATGGACCTTTAGTTAGATGGAATACGACTGCTGTTAAGATCCCTAAATGATGGATATTGTGGCTTCTCTGTGACACAGAATTTACAGACCTGCAAGTCTTCAGTCCCAGCTCTTGATGACTTAGATTCACTTACTCTTCCTACTATACTGTTGAGTCTACTTCAAAGGTTAGTTTGGATAATATGGAGAAACTCAGTGGAGCTGCTGTGGTCCCCCTCAAGTCACAGTCTGGATATATCCTACCCAATATTTTCAGCAGTGTAGTTCCAGATCTGCAGTACCAGAGATGTGGGACCATCTGATTTGCTCAATGCTCTTCTGCGCTACCTATTCTTTAAACTTGCAGCATTTTGACAATTATGCCACCAGGGTTCTTAACGAGTATTCAGAATAAAATTCCTTTTAACGAAGCTTTGGCTTGATCAAACTAGTTCCATACAGACCAAAATAACAATGTTTATCTGACCAAAAAACCTTTGCACAGCTTTTGAACTAATGCAAGGACAAGTACTAAACAGGATGTTAAATGGGGCAATTGCATACCTCCATATTTTACCCATATGCTTCCTTCGCTTATTGCTTTTGATAGTAGTCCAGTTTTGTTTTCCATGTTCCCCTTTCTGTTGAACATGTACAAAGACAAAGACTCTCTTTTCAGTGAATAGGGAAAAAGAAAGAAGGAGCTATTGTAAAACTGGGATGAAATCCAGCCATGATGGGCCAAGTTCTGTGATCAGATGCGCTTGTAGGTCTCCAACTGCCTTTCACTGTGTTCTTCACATAAGCATGCAAGAGTGGAGCAGAGTCTCTCATATTTGGATTTTTTAGTGGAGCAGGTTGTATATTGAGAATACTGGGACATGGACCAATGCGGGAGGCAATCCAGAGCCTAAGAAAGCTGCCACTGTGCTAACTGAACTGCCTGAATTGAATCCCAAACTCCTCAGCATCAGATGCTCAAGTGATTTCCACTTCCATCTGAATGCGTTCCAGATTTACCATGAGGTTTACCTTTTGGTTTTGGAAGCCCTCTTTCCCCTGTTGATTTGACTGTGGTAAAACAACTTGCATACACACAAACATATGCAAGTGAAAGGAAAAGAAACAGGCAGGGAGAAGGGGGGGTGACGGGGACCAACAACTTGTTTATCAGATTCAAGTTGAACCATCTGTTGTTAATGATTAGATCTTCAGCTTCCAATTTTCATTTGAATGTTATTGCTCATTTCTAGCTGGGTACCGAAACGTCACTTACCACTGCATGCAGGATTCTAAATAAGAGACTATTTAGATTGGAAATCTGTTGGAGGAGGAAATTATGTTCCCTATTATACAGCAAAATACCTTTTCTAACACTGACACTTTCTGGTATTGTGTTGTTGACTTTTTAGGGAAGGAGACTCAAGGTCTGAGGCTGAAAAATGAATTCACCGGTGGTGCAAATTGCATTTGGGCTAGAGGGGGTTTGGTGAATGTCAGGGGTCTGGGTTCTGACCTCAGGCACTGTGGTGTAAAACAAGAAAAAAATTGTAGTCATCAAGTATCTGTTCCAGATCTACAGCAAAGGGAAGGGACTCAGCATCTGACCGTAGAAGTTTATACCACACTGCTAGAAGATATATTCTAAAATGGAAATAACACAGTTTACACTCGCTTGCACTTTTGTTACTTGTTCTTACTGTTTTCACCCCTTCTAATTCCTTTTGTAAATATAGAGACAAAATAGCAACTCTCTGGATGGAACCTGGCTGGATGCTTGCTCTGGTGGGGAGAGTAGGAACAATAAAGCCAAATGTACTTAAATCTCAGATTTTCATTCTTCATTTATAAACCTCTGAATGGCTATCTACAGCTACTCCACAGACAGTAAAAGTCTTTTTTTTTTTTTTTTTGATAAAAAGACCAATGTCCCTGCATGTATATCATGTTTTGCTAGAACAATTAATTTTTTGTCTTATACCACAGTCTTAACATTCCTAACATTTCTGAAAGGCAAAGATATGCTATTAGTTCTATTTAAAAATAAAAAATCACAGAAGAATGTTTCTTACCACCATGTCTCAGTTCGTAGCCCCTCTTTCTTTGATAGCCCCTCTTTTTCTGGTAGCAATTAAACAATGGTCCATGAAATTACTTCGAAGATTGAAAATGAAAATAAAGAACATGAATACATATGTGCACAAAGGCAAACAAAACCCCCCCAAATCAATGAAATAAAGAACAATACAAAGTCTAGCCTCACTGTGAATTGATTGTATATAAAAATCATTGTGACAGGCCTGCACATGATGATCTATGTAATTTTTTTTTTTTTTTTAAGAGGTTAGGTGGTCTTTTTGGCTTAAAATTTTTCTTGACAAACTGGCAAGATAACTTATCAAAGGACACCCATAACAGAAAATCCCAAAATATTATTTGGCCACTGAAAAATCCTGCAACAATGCGAGGCACTTTCTCCTCTTTTTAAGTTGGAAATGAGAAAAATCTAGAAGTGTCGTTCTCCAAAGCACCTAAGTGACTTCTGTATATATACATAAATCACAGAGGTACTTTGGAGTCTAGATCCCACTGGGATCCTAAATGCTTATATGATTTATGAAAATAGGACGTATGAGGCTGTGTTACTTAGGTAATTTAGAAAAAAATTGCTCCTAAAGGAAGAACTGATCTGGTTGGTTTTTGCAGTTACTTTGTTTGCTTTGCAGTCATATTTTACTTATGGAATCTTTGTGCTCTTATGCTTGCAGGCTGTGACAGAGCTTTAATTTGCTATTTTTCACAGCTTGCATTCTCCATATAGAATTTGTTCTATTGATTGCAGGTAATTAAATTGTATTTATTTGTTTCCATCATTAATGTGGTTCATGTGAGAGTCTGACCCACAATCTCTATGGTAAATATAAAAGTGTTTTATCTATACTGTACCTCAGTTTTAGCATCAAACAAATAGGATAGAGAGCACTTGGACAAGTTGGTGGTTTGCACTAAAAAAGGTTAAATACTTGTACTACCATGTTGAAAAGCTGAATCATTTATATCCTACTCCTTTTAATATCCCTTGGAAAAAGAACAAGACATAGCAATTTATTGTTAAATCAAATGTACTTTCTGTATCTCATGTGTGGCAAGAAGAGATACATCATGACAAATTAATTTAAGTGCTATGTGTATGTTAAAGCAATATTATGCAAACCTGAGAAATGCAAAACCTTATGCTTTTTGTGCAACACAAGTAACAAAGATCAGAAGTATGGCTGATACGCAGCTAGATAATAGACTAATGAACAGGACGTTTGCAGTCCATCAAAAAAATAGAAAAGTTCTATGAATGTCACCTGTGATATTATATGTTTAACACTGTGTAGTCTTAGAAGTATATAAATACAGTAGTTAAAAAAATGCATCTTGAACTGAAAATGTCTTATCGGTAACAAACGGGGCTTGAGTCCTCTTTAATGTATGAACACAGTAATTAACCCGTTAAAAAAGAAGCAACGGGTACACAGTATAAGATATACAGCATAAGGCATGCAGCATAAGAATGATATTTAACAGGAGTATTCATGATGTGGTGTAACAAGAACTGATCAAATGAACAGGAAGGCAATCATACCGTGGGGTCCCTAGATTCAGGTACTTGCAAAGTGCTATATGGCTATGGCTTCGCAAGAATAGCTGATGGTATTCTGCACTTGGCCTCAGCTGGACAAGAGTGCACTAGTCTAGTCCCTGCAGGAGTCTGAAAACAGACCCCGGGGCAGTTAGCTGTGACTAGCTGCATCATGAAGTGCTGTTAACGTGTGCAGGCCCCTGGAGAGCTTGAAGACCCAGGTGCCTTGGGAATGATAAGTAGATAGCATGATCTGTGGAAAAACCCAACGTAGAAAAAACTTCTGAATTTCTGTGACTCATGAGTGTGGAAAAACACCAGGTAAAAATTTCTGTAGTTGCTGGAATGCTTTAAAAAGGTCATGACATGACCACTGACCTTCATCTGCTGACAGTGGCATTTTAGCTGAAACAATAGCAACACATGTTTTTAATTTTGAAGGACTTGAGCTCAATTTCAATAGATGGTGTGCCCACGAGCACTGCTAGTAGATTAACACTGTATGGATTGCAAACCAATGAGCAATATGTTGTTATCTTATCTCCCTGTCCTTTATCTATAGGATGATTTTAAGGATTTGAGTGTTCAATAAACTGTACCCGTCTTAGATTAAAAGACATTTCAACAGAGAAACATTGCATTGCTACAAAAGACCTTATTCATGGTTTGGCTAAAACTTTCAACCCTCTGGGAATGATGCCTGAATTTAAGTGTAATGGTTACCATTGTGGCCAGCACACTGGTGCTTCAACTGAGACGGTCTCCAGAATTAAACACATGAGCAGTTCTGTGCTTTGAGGCCAGTATTAAATAGCTGGGGGCTATAACACGCCTGTGTTGTCTGTGAACTGGGAACTACTGTATTGTACAATTGCATTGCATTCTACACATTTCTCAACACTGAGGTACGCTTATTGGCTTCCGAAAAATAAAGTTTGTTTATAGCTTCTGTTCTGTGGACTTTGAAATATCAGGAGATGTATGACCTTGGACTTCAGTATCTTTTGGACCTAGTTAGCATTTTTCACCCACAGTTCTTTTCAGTGTAGATGCAAACTAAAGTCATTTGGAGAACCTTGACTGATTTTTAAAATGGTTTCAGTTTGGAAAGAGAAAAAGAAAAAAAGAGAAAGTGAAAGACACCCTCCACTTCCCAATCAAAATGTCTTGCTTCAACATTTTCAAAATGTATTAAGTTTTGAAACAACATGTTTAGAAGGATATATAGGTTTAGAAATATTTTTCTTGAAATAAAAAGAAAAAAGAAAAGAAATATTTCACTTAAGATATTCTAAAATAGAACCTATGTTTAACCTTTAATTATGATTGCAAGGGACTGCAACTGAACAAAGAAAAATGGCTGAAGCCTGTAGCACTGTTCACATCACAACATTTAAATTGGCCTGCACAGCATTGAGATCATCTGTCCCACCCCTGCGCGCCAAAGGCCAGTAGGCAAGCAAGTGAGCAAGAGGCTGGGAGGGGACATAGCTGGGACAGCTGATCCAACCTGAAAAAATGGGTATTCACTACCATATGATGTTGTGCTCAAGAATAAAAGCTACAAGAAAGGAGGAGGATTCAGTGGCATAACCATTCATTTTTAAGGCATTTGTCTTCCAAAACAACCACTACACTCATACTGAGGTCTTACTTCCCGAGTAACAAGCAGTAGGACAAGAGGAAATGGCCTCAAGTTATGTTAGGGTAGGTTTAGATTGGATATTAGGAAAAAGGTCTTCACAGAAAGGGTTGTTAAGCATTGGAACAGGCTGCCCAGGGAAGTGGTGGAGTCGCCAGCTCTGGAGGTATGTAAAAGACGTGTAGATGTGGTGCTGAGGGACATGGTTTAGTGGTGGTTTTGGCCATGTTAGGTTAACGGTTGGACTTGATGATCTTACAAGATCTCTTCCAACATAGAATATTCTATGATTCTATGAGATTGCCTGTTGGTGGGAAGTAGAGAAAACATCTTTTTTTCCTTCGTTTCCACATGTGGCTTTTGCTTTCTTTTGTTGAACTGCTTTTATCTCAACCTGCAGGTTTTTAATGTTATTTTCTCCCCCTGTTTGCTGAAGAGCAGGAACAAGAGAGTGGCTTGGTGGGCATCCAGCGGCCAGCCAAGGTCAAGATCCTGTATTATGAGAAACACTGAATAATTGTTCCTCTTCTACCTCTTGCTCTGTCATCGCTCACCACTTATCATCATAGGTCATAGGTCTCCATGGGCGGCTCTTTTTTGCCTCTCTAAAGCTGCACCCTTCTCCTTGTAGGGAAATATATTGTCTTATACAGAAATAGTCCCAAGCCAGTAACATTCGCTCTCCAAGACAAGTTCTTTGTTCATGAAGGAGAGTGTGAAGGCCTTTAGATTCTAGGTGGTTTAATTACCTACTTATCTAAATGTTATTGCACCTATGGTCAGTAGATGTATTTTGACTGCATTCTATCACCACTATCAAATTAACTTCAGCAAAAGCCAATTAACTACTGTAAATTATTCTACTTCAATTAGAAGAAACAGAAATGGTGAAGGACTTTAATATATTAATTTTAATCCACAGACTTATGAGGCACCAAAAAGAAAATTTGAATCCTTTTTTTGTAAGAAATGAGAAATTATCTGGAAGAAATGCAATAAAAAATAAGGATCAGGCTAAGTGTCATTATCATTTTAACTTAATTTGTCAACAGAGTAATATATCTAGCTATATTACTCAGTTGACAAATCAATTACAGTTATAATGAAACTTTATACGATTTTACTTTTATTTAATTAGTTGCATCAATATGTTTTTTTTTTATTTCAGTTGCACATGAATGCATCAAAGTATAAATGATGGAATAAGGTTAATTATAAGCCCTCAAAACATACATATTTTAGAAACAAAAAGAAATTTACAGTGCAAAATGTTATAAGTAATGCAAGCTGCAAGATGGTTTGTTAAGCTGGCTAGAGGCCATTTTCTTAAATAATAATAATAATAACAACAATAATCCATGTCTTTGTCACAAGCTATTTGAATTTTATAGAACCGTCTCAAATAATGGATGTGAAGCTATTCCCCAGATTTTTTTCTTCAAATCTCTTTGCTCCCAAGGGTAACACATTTTATTCTCCGCAAGGGAATGTAACTTCAACATGAAGATAGTGAGTCATCTAAAAAAGTGTTATCCGGTTCACTGGTGCTAAATACATTTGATGCATTATGCATAGAGGGGGGGGAGTGGTAATTTAAGAGAAACTTACACTATGCTATTTTATGTATTTATTTTTCTTTTTTTTTTTAACCACTGTTCAGCAGACATGCTACAATCTTAGCAACTGCTGCATCAAATGACGATTATACTAACATTAAGCTATAGATCACCTCCTTAAACAGACACTTGGAATTACATTTCTGTGGTGTTACACAGAGCTTTTAAAGTAGGCTGTTGCAATTATGCCATACAATTACCTAAGTGGCCCTGATTCAGGAACGTATTAAACATGCTTAAAATTAAATTAAAATGAAGCTTGTGCTTAAATATTTTCCTACATGAAGAAGGTGTCCTCATTTTTTTCTGTTAAATAGGAAATTGCTGTGCAAAATCAATATGTACTTTATTCAGGTATTTACTGTCATCTCCAGGAACACTACATTGAAGCCCCAGACAGACGGCATCCATTTCAGTTAAAATCCAAACAGCCATCACTATTTTCCCATGATTACAACTTTGGGTTGGAAGGGACCTTTGAGGGTCATCTCGTCCAATTTGCCCTGCAATGAGCAGGGCCATCTTAGCTAGACCAGGAAAACTTCTCAAAATGTCCCTTTTCAAAGTTAGACTGGACAGATCCTGGCCAGAGAAGATGGAGATTTATTTACTCTTTAATATCTCTCAGGAGACCTGTCTTCAGTTCCTTCCTCCTTTGGAGTGGATTCAAGACCACATTTCTTACTCCTAAATACAGCACTTTAATCACTATAGTGATGGCCATTTAATAGGGAGAGTCTTACTCTCTGGCATTTTGTTCTCAGATGCTTAAGTCTAACTCTGTGTCCTGTGGAAGACCCATTTAAATAAGGACTGGGGAACGGAAAACTAGATTTACACAACCTAAATATACTTGCTGGTCTGCCAGAACCACCTGTACTGGGGACATGGAAATCACAGTTGTGTGCAAAGTGGTCTTAAATGAACTCAGGGTGTGACGCAAAAAAAACCAAAAAAACCACAAAAAAAACCAAACCGACAGCAAATTAAAAAAAAAAAAAAAAAAAGGTTTTGGTTCAGCTCACTGCAGGTTTACCTGGGATAACGTGTGCCACTGGCCAGCTCTGGGGTAGCATTGTGGTCCCCAGGAGAGAAGGGGGTGGGCAGGTATGTCCTCAATGTAGTGCAAAGGGGAGCAGAGGTACAATTTCAGACCCACAAAGGTCTAATGGCTGCACAGCTGAGCACCTTCTGATTAACTGCTCATGGTACCATGCTGGTGCACCTTGATGAAGTGGGTGTAATGATTTCAGTTCCAGAATTAACTCCCTGGAATTATTGTTTGTGACTCTACTTGTGGATCCCTCTTTCTATTCTTGTCTCTTTTTCTCAGTTTTCCATGTGGTAAATGAATAATTAATTACAGTAATGATAATATTCCCCTTGTATCAGTCATTAGGCTGTATAGCATGACCTCTTGTCTCAACCTTTTATTATCAAGAATGATTTTTTCCTGTACACATCAGTGGCTATTTATACGATAGTGCTGCTCAGATATTTTTTAAAAGCTGGACTTTACCTCATGTCCTGCAGAGAAGAGAGTTCTTAAGGTCTGCTTCTGCACTGACAAGAGGATTTAAAGAAGAGAAGGAACCAGGCCATACCACAGCAGTCAATCTAAGTACCTGGACCATCAAAAAAGACGATGTGAAGTTTATGCAATGTGAATATTCAGAAAAAAAATTGCCATTTACAGAGTTGGCATTCACTAAAGTTGCCATGAACAAGTGAATTCTTGTCACTTTTGCTGACTCTTTTCTGGAGTGTTTCCTTTTGCCACTTTCTCACAAAGATTGCAGTCTTAATGTCCCCGTGGGAACAGTCAGGAAGAGATGTAACATGTCAGTTACCTGATATTTGGAGGGGGGAAGGAAAAAAAAAGACCAAAGAAAGAAAAAAAAAGGTCCTTTTTTCTCTTGGGCATTTTGGTTTTCAGACATTATTTTTGAAAATGATACAAAACAAAATTTTGGGAGATAAGATACAGATTTCAATGATAGATATGTGACAAGAAAAGAAAAGCAATACACAGAATTTTTACTTATATATTGAGCACTGAAGACCCTCTCTGTCTGCAGAGTTTTCTGTCTGCAGAGTTTTCTGTCTTCAGAGTTTTTGAAGAATGTTGTCTGGAAATTGATCATGGGAATTGTTTCAGTCCTTAAGGATGGATTTTGTTCAATTACTAGCATAATTTCAGAGCACAGTAGTCACAAATTTGTCTATTTTCTGTGATAACAAAAGTGTTTCCATTTCTAATGTTTCCTAATTGTTAGCACTTTTATTAAATGCAAATAAACATGTTGTTCATTCCTTTTCCCTTCTTTTCTCTTCCCGTCTTTTTTCTTACCTTTTATTCTTCACTTACTTCTTTCCCCTTTATCACTCAGAAAGAAATGCGTATCTAGAAAAGTACTTGATATATACACCCCCCGAAAGCAATGCATTTTTTGCATTAGAAAAAGTTTTCAGTGTTGTTCTGAACTATTTGATCAAAAGCTCCACAAGCTACATAATAAAAATCTTTTTAAAAGAAACTTTAACATTTTTTCATTTTTAATGAACTTGTAGGTACATTGAACAGGTAAAGTGTATTTTAGAAGGTATATTGAACAGGTAGGTGTATTGTTTTGTTTACATATAAATTCAAAGGTGAATGTGAGGCTGTTCAGATGTTATTAGTTTTCTTGTCTCTCAATTGCAATAACTGTTTTAAATCAAAACACTTGCTTTGAAATTGAACACCTATGAGTCAGTGGGAATTTGGGAACACTGAAGTGATATCTTAGCAAAGGTGACACTGTGTATACATAGACCTGGCTCCTGGATATACTTTTATTTCTTATTTACGACTAGCTTAATCAGTTCCAAATGAGCTGATCTCAAGTTAAGTTTAAACTCAGAGCTGGGAGGGGAAATGTGAGAAGTAATAAAATGCACAGCAAATATTAGATTTTTTTAAAATACATTTTGAGAATGCGTTTTGATAGCTAGAGAACAGACTACATTTACAAGTGGGTTTATATCCACTACTGCATCTTTCCTTTGAAACAGCAAAACACAGTGGGTTGAAAACTATCTTGTTAATTGTAACAGCCTGATTTGTGTTACAAGGGAACTTTTTTTCTTTAAATTGTGTTATGGTTCTAAAAAGTCTTTGTAGTGAAATTCTTTGTCAATGTGTCCACGTTACAAACTCTGACATCTCTTGTGAAAAATGAGTTTGTCTTTGTTGCCACTTTTGATGGAAAATCTTGGGAATGGGTGAAGCTAGGAAAGTGAACGTGCTGAAGATGAAACATAGGGTTCAGGACCTTGCTCTGCTCCTCTGGATGCTCTTTCTCATCTAGAGCACTAATGAGAAAGTCTTATTCTTCAGATATAATTACCTAACTTGCTGTGGAGGTCCACAAAAATAAGAGATAAATAGATCCATGTATTTTACTTACCTCTGTGGGTATTGAAAGTGTCTTCCCATAACTGTCACAGACACCAAGAAATTGTGCAATGCCACAGCATCCAGCGGTCAGATCCCACTAGCTGTAGTCTTTTCTGCTATCTGCACTTTCCTAGAGGTTTTGTTGGAGGCAAGCTCTTGAGTTGACCCAGAATCTTAAAAAATAAGACTTAAAAAATCACACACCACATTCAGCTTTTTCCCCCTCTTTGTTCTCAGCTTCTCCCTGCTATCCCATCACGTCTCCAAATGCCTCTTCACCTCAGTAAGATTTTGACATTTGGGAAAAACTTGCTTTTTAAAAAAAGAAAAGGATAAAACAGTTTGGCACAAGGGAGCTACAGCTCTTCAGTTCCCATTAGAATTTCTGAAACGACAATAGCTGAGAGGTTAGGGCAAAACCTATTAGAAAAGAAAAGTTGAGGTAAATCAGGTGAGCTCATCGAAGAAAATAGGGAAAGATTGGTTCCCTTTTGGGATTAGGTCTAATTAAGGTGAGCAAGCAGCTGTGCCTGTTTGGAATAACAATTGTGCTAGCATGTCACTTTTTTTCTGCTTAGTTGAAATTTATATAGTTTGGGAATGGTGGATGTAAGAAAATTAGAGCTCATTTAGAATCTGTTGAAAGGACACTGCGCCTTCATTATTAGTTTTGCATCTGAATTTTCCTGGGGCTGTCCTCTCACTGTTATAGGTAATGGATTTTTCCCCAGATGTAATTGGATGAGTTTAATTTTTTCTTTCATTACCTGTCTAGAAGCCCTCTGCCCCTATTTCCCTTTGTGTTTTATTAGGACTGTAACCCCTATTTAAATAAAGGCTTTGATTGTGATTATATATGTTCAATCAGCACTTTCTGATTGAATAGTTCTGGTCACACAACGCTCTTGCCTAGCATTTTTTACTAATTACATTTTAGCCATGGTTGTGTACTGTAGAACTTAAAACTGTTTGTTTTATACCTTTAAGCTCTGTCTAAAAGTTTGTATCTCCCATGGGCCAAAGCACTTACAGCAAATGTAGGCATTTTCTGATACTAAGGTATATGAGCTGAGCTATAGGTCATTCTACCAGGTTACAGTAGTTGCCCACTAAAAAGATGTAGCACTGATTACATCTTCTCCAGAGTCTTTGTCTATATACATGAAGTTGGCTACTTTTATAGTCTTCTGTAGTTTTGATTTTCAGAGCTTTCTTGTAGGTCTTGGGTTTGTTTGTTTGGTTTTTTTGGGGGTTTTTTTGGTGGTTTTTTTTTTTTTTTTTGGTTGGTTTTTAGGGTTTTTTTTTCAGTTTCAAGATAATTTTTTTTTTTTATTTTCATGTTTTAAAATTACTATTACTGTGTAAAAACATGTTGAGTTTTCTGCTGTCAGAAGTCACCATACAGGAACGGATTATTTTCTTACAAACATCTGATTAATTCCAATGTAATTCCGGTACTCTGGTATTCTCACACTACAGAAGTTATACCAGGGTAAGGAAGGAATTCCATTTTAGGCTTCTAGGCTTTACAAAGCTCACTGGGAACAAAATGTCTTCCTGTACATCCTCCTCAGTGTCTTTAGCTCCTTTAATTAGTATAAGAGACATAATGAAAATTTTTGATTACAGATGTTAGTCCCAATTCAGAAGTGTGACTTTGGAAAGCTAAAGGCCTATCTCTTTTCAGCCTCATATATTAATACATTAATTATATTTCTTTCCGTGGTGTTCAAAGCACCATGCCAGGTTGAGACTGTTAAAGTTAACAGCACTCAGCTGTAGACTTTGGGGCCATTTATACCTCCTTAAAGTGAATGCAAAATGGATTGAACACATGACTAAATCAAAATGGTAGTGTTTGATATCATTCTGTACTACCCTTTTATAACTGTCAGGAATAGTGATTATACGGAACTGCAAAAAATCCCTCTCTAGTCTGACACATCCTTCTCCTTACACCACATCTCTTGGTCTATAGCTAAAGTTAAAAAATCTGGCTCAGGATTTAATAGTGGAGAATGTACCAGAAAATCCCAGTTTTGCTTGTGACTGGGAAAGGGACCACTTAGGTCTAGATCTCTAGTCTAAATTAAACAAAACTGTCACCGACTGTGGGATGCATCAACCTCATACCAGCTTATAGAATCTGCTTTTTCGGGCTATCAGTGGTTAGAGATATTGAGTGGACACTTTATTATCTATATATTTCCAGCATTATTTTGCTATGTGCAGATGGAATTTGAGCAGATCTATTTGATATTTCAGCTTTGAAACATTTTCATCCATCACATTATTACAAAATGACTAAACAGTGGGTGGTTATAAGAGATCACTATTGGAAGAAGCTTACAGATTGCTTTTATTACCATCCTATTGTGCATACAAACAGCTTGTACCCCTCCATACATATTTATATAACTTAGATGCCTTAGAATTCTTTTATTCTGAATAATTTCACCACAGAAAAACTGCTTCAAAACCGATAGACAACCTCAATGTAAAACAGTAATAATAATAGAATCCTGTACTTATAAATAAATAAATAAATAGATAAGTAAAAATAAGTTTCTCACCTTAAGAATGCATTACTTACTGCATTTCTTTGGAGAATTGTCATCAGACATAACATGATGAATTCACAACTGCCAAACTTCTTAGTTTCAGAGCTCAAAAGACAAAGCATCAAGTATTTTACTGACAAAATAAATTCTGCCTCTAAATACAGGAGGATGACAATTCTTGAGAACATACCGAAACATGACATTAAATCATCAACTTGAAACATTCCCAAGAAATAAGTCTTAGAAATTCTTGTACCCATTTTAACAGTTTGTTTTTCTCTACCTTGGGTGTCCCTACTGCATCCTTAGTGTCTCTAATTCTCACTGAAACAATTCTCTTTGGTGATGATTCTTAGGTCTGGTCTTTAGCAATAATATAGACACAAACTGGTTTCTAACAGCCCAGGAGCAAAGTTTTTCCTTGGCATAAATCACAAAGGCAATGTAGAGCTAAGCATTCACTATCAAAGAACAGAGCGAGGGAAGACAGCAGTATAAAACTCAGATAATTGCAAAAAGAAAGCAGAGGTGACCTCAGAACGATGAGCTGTATGAGCCAAATGTTGGTTTCATGCATTCCAGGGCAAGGTATGTCTGCTAATAGTTTGTACAGCCCATTTACAAAAGCTCCATTTTTTCTGGAAACAGAATACACAAAGACGGTATTTAGGGGAATAATTTCAAAAGAAAATATACTGAAGTTAAATAGAAATGTTATTAGTGATTCCTGTGGAGCATAATGACATTAATAACAAGAATTTTTGATAATTGCAACAAGAATTTCTGATATTAACAACGGATTTCTTGCTGGCTTCTTCCCTTTGCAAAGTATTTTCATAGTTTTAATATTAATATAAAGTGAGAAATATTGGTTTCTTGTATATTCAACATACATATTACAGGTATTCATGCCTTGTTTTCATTCAAAAATACTGAAAATAACCAATGAATTTTTACATGATATTCATATTGCAAACAGCCTTGTGGACATCTAAGTAAAAGCTGTAATGAAGTTACATCAAACAAGCAAGTAATGAATTTTTAATTTTATTTTACTGAGGATGAATTTTCACAATTCTTTCTTTCTGTCTTCATATTGAAAACAGCATCTGCTACTAAGCATGAGCTTCAGTTAAAAGTGAAATTAAAAATAAAAGACAAATGGTTCTCTCCGGGGAAACTAAAGTGCATATCTTTTTTCATATTGCTATTATTTTCAAAATCAAAAGAGTAACATTTGGTTTGTTTTGTTGCTTTTTTTAAACTAAGCTATCCTTTTTCTACTGTATTTTTAAGGAACTGCTTCCCAAAAGTTCCAAATCTCACACATGAAAGACACTAATATTTTCTTTTTACCTTCTGAAGCATATTCTAAACATAATTTTTAGCTTATTTGGATGGTTACATCTCTTAGTAGCTAATAATGGCATTGATATAATATTTTCAGTGCAAAAGAATTCCAGACTTCAGTGCTTGCTTAATGCAATTGGAGTCTGTTTTGTAGAAGGAATTAACAAATTTACTCATTACCAAGTTCTCCATGGAATTATAGCCACCAATGGATAGCCAAAATTAGGGCAGTTATCTAACCAAAGTTTATAAAATTTTATACTATAAGGAAATTATCCTCCACCCTCCAATAAGTCTTTTGGGGGAAATTTAATTTTAGAAGAATATAATTACTATCTGTATGCAAATAATGGATTTTTCATGAATATTCATTCACATACAAAGCAATCTCTGTGATTATTTTGTGATCTTTTATGACAAACAGTCATGAGTTCTTGTTTTGCTGACATTAACACTTCCAAAACTAAAAATACATTGTATAGAGTTTATTTGTTGGACTAGCATGTTATTTTTCTATTCTTCACTGAACAACTTATGCAAGTAGTCAGGCTTCATCTCCAAGTTCTCAAGTGCTCAGTAAAGTCATATCACTTTTACATTATTTTTAGGTTAAAACTTTGATGATACAGATGCTTTGTGATCTACAATATTTTGCAGGTATACTGTAATAGTTGATAGCCATTACTACAGTTTCTGATTAAAAAAAGGGATACTTATTTCTTATTGATAACATTCACCCAAGGGAAATGGATATATAAATATCTTTTATTTCATCTTTTGGGAGGCCATCTGCTGGCAGACAGAGACACCTAAATTTAAGTAAAATGTGTTATAGGGGAAATCAGTGTCTAAGCATCCATTGTAGTGAATAGAGATCTAGTCAATGAAGGCTCTAGAAGGATATTTAGCTGAAAAACTGCAGAGGCTTGACTTAGGTACCTTTATAGTCAACCAGATTTATTTGAGAGGCCCTCACATTTTTTCTGCAGACGTTGCTCCAGTTTGGCTTAAGCATCTTATAAGAGTCATGTTCCAGGTCAACACTGATATCTTTAGATAAGACAGACTTTGGACACCTAAGTATGCACAACTAATGTTTAGTGAGCCCCTTTACCTGACCTGAGTACCTCTTTGTCCTCCTCTAATTATGTTAATGAGTTTCATAGTGACTCTAATGGGATTTAGACTTATAGATCAGATGTAGGTGCCTGGCTGTAGAAAAGAACTTCACCAGCAGAAAACTTTTAAGATCAGAAGGCGTTTTATAAAACACAGAGGAAAAATGCTGAAGAAAATGCAGGATATTGCAGTCTATTGCTTGTGGGCAGGAGTTTGCCAATCAGGTGAGTGCAGGTAAATGAAACTTTTTTTTTTTTTTTGAGACATCTGTGTTGTATCTTAGTAATTGAACACCCATTTGAAATAATTATATAAAAAAGTAATTTTGAATATTTTTCAACTTGAGAGAATTTTACCTGACTAGTAAAACACTCAAAGGAGCTGACTGAAACAGTGGATAACTGGACATTTTAAATTATGGTGCAATATTTCTGTAAAAGTTGAGCACTATGCAAAAAAGAATTCCATATTCAGGGAGGTGAAAGAAAAGAAGCAAAAGAAAGATGACTGCAGCGCTATGGTTACATATCTCAGCTGAAAGAAGATGGACGTTGAAGGTGTCTGCTTTGCCTGAAGTTGGCCGATTGGCCATTGTGGAATACATGAACAGACTGAAAAACCACAAATACAGTGAAGCTGGATGAAGAAATAATTGGAGCAATAGCAATAATAGCAGCATGATTGATAAGAGTCATAGTGACTTTACATTAATTTGAAATTTACAAGTCTATATTAACTAATATTTAATATCTCCAGTATTAATAAAAGCTAGAGCCCAAATGCATTATCCTTGTATAATCAAATCCAATGCACGTTCTGCTCCTGACTGCATTATGCACAGAATCCAGCTCACAGCAGATAAAACTTAGCTAATTTCCACTCATAACTGACAATGTCTTTGGCAAGAGCTTATCACTAGAACAACGATGATGACATATTACATCAGGAGTAGGTCTGAGACTGTTTTAATGAATATCACCTTAATTTGGGAAGACCTAAGCAGAGGTACGCCTCAGTTTGCTAGTATATGCTGTCTGTGTAACTCACTTCATGAGGTTAATAATCAGCATGGGCAGTATATTTACACTGAAATAAAGTTATATAACATTTCATTCATACATTTCATTATTGCTTTGAGACAGGGAGTTGCTGGAAATCATCATCTACTTCATAGATGACATAAAAGATGAATTTGATTTATAGGATTTTCCTATCGATCGCCAGACATATCACAGATGACACTCATCGACTTGGCCCGTGACGGAAAGCCTTCAAAGGAAGGAAAATGCAACACATGGTCATGACTTCCAGCTAGCAAAAGCAGTAGGTACATCCCTGGAGTTCAAAAAATATCTGGGGAATACTTTTATTTCAATATATCATCCTAACCTCAGTCTGTGGAAATTGCAGTGCATCCTCTGGAGGAAAGTCGGCATCTGTATCTGTGATTTACAGGTGGGATACAGCAGAGGCTCACATAGTTGTGACTGCCATGGCAAGAAGGGGAAGAGTGGTGTACAAGCACATAACCATTACTGTATCATAGAGCTGGGATCATATATTACAACAGCCAACTAATTGCTGTGCATTCTACACTAGTGCTAGATTCCATCAGCACTTAAAAGGGCAAAATATTTTCAAATTCTCAAAATTTGCATTAATATGATTTGTTGGATTCTTCACAGAAAGTTTTTTAAACAAGATTTTTTCAAGTGGGAAGGAAATCTAAAACAAATAAATCTGCATTGCTATGCTAGTTGTAACAAACCACCTGAAAGTTTGATCTTGCAGAGTGCTGGTTTCCCCTTCACAATATTCACCCCAGAAACTAGCACAGTCTGTTAGCTAAGGCAACAAGCCTGTACCGAACGAGAGTGTTTTTTCTTCCCTTCAGCATCCCTGGAAATGGAAAGATCGCAGAATTTAGCAGGATAGGAACATTGGGCTCATTTTCTGATTCTTTCTTTCTACAGACATGATTTCTGAAGGGCGATGCTCTTTTGAGATGGTAAAAGGATTATTCCATTGATGCATATCATCAGCTTATATTTAGGAGCAAAGATGGAAGTGACTTGGAAAGAAGGGAATTTTGTTACCTTACTAATTGAATCGGAATGTCTTATTAGTATCCTCTCTCAGTAATCTGATATGAAAGTCACTAATATGATACGACTGTAACATTGTATTAGCCCCAATATATTCTGATATGATATGAATGCTAATGTAATACAAAGGAATGTTGCTAATGTGCTAATCGGATAAGATATTGCTAATGAGATATGAGAGACTCCACTAAAAAAATTCATATTACTTCCCTTAACTTTTTGGAGATAACATTAACCTTGCTCACCAGGGGTACTGTAAAATGTGTTTTTGCGCTTTTCTGAACATTTAGGTTTCTGCCTGTCCACATTTCAGGTTTGTAGGCACTGTGTTTTTACTGACAGTGTATTTGGCCTCAATAATAAAGAGAATAAATAAGTGCAGAGTGACTTGTATAGTCTGAAAACAATATGTACATAAACAACTCTTTCAACTAATCTCCAATTAGGACTTCAGGCTCATAATATCCAGGTGAAAGAGAGTAGTGTCATACCCCATATTACACAGGAAGAAACTGAGGCTCAGAAAAGTTGCTTATTCATCACATAGCTGGAAGTGAATATAGACAGAACTGCAGAATTCCTGTAGACAGAGGTCTGTTTTATTAATGAGATTTTTCTTTCCTTTCCCACTATAAATTTTCATTTTCTTTTTCTTTTTTTATTGCTTGTTGTGTTCTCAAGCAGGGATGAAAAGAATGATGGTGCTATGAAGGTATTGGACTAGAGCTGCGAAGGTTGTCCTTCACTTCCCCATGTCTATGAGACACCAAATGGAAAAAGACACATGTAAACTCAGGTGTGAAGTTTTTAAGCTAATTTGCCTGAAATTGTTGCACTTGCAATATTTGGGCCATACTTGAGCTGATATAAATCAGAGCAGCTCTGCTGACTTCAGTGAAGTTATGTCTTCTGTACTACATAATAACCTATGCATTTGAGAAAGATATTAATATTTTCCTGTTAGTGGAGGAAAGGAAACATGAACCATCTTAAAGCTCGTAGTGTCCATTTGAAAATTCTGCTGTCTTAGATCAGAAATGGGAAACCTGTGTCATACGTGTTAGAATCATAATAAAGCACTCATGAGATGCCATACACCCAAAACATCATGTCAGTTTGTCTTTAGTTTCACAGTCCTATGTACCAGCCTGACAAAGAGATGTGCTGTTTTGAGTAATGGTTAGTAAATACTGATGGGAAATGAGGGAGATTTTGACTTAGTGTTAATCTAATTAACACTGCTAGTCTAACTAGTGTTGCTTTTTCTGTACAGATCTCAATAGCAGGCCTTTTTTATCTAAATAGATGTGACAACAACAACAAAAACCCAGCACCCTTTATGGATTTAAAACAATAGCTTTTAAAATTTATTTTTGACTACAGAAATATAGCCAGTATTGTGGAAAGATCAAGATATTTCGTGCTTTTCCTTGTATTTCTGTAACTGGGACAGAGTATAATCTAAAAAAGCCAAGTGCTAAAACAACTGAGTTAAAGGTTACATTGAACTTTTCTGGATATTTAAGGCAAGAGTAGGGTTATAAAGACCAAAGTGTAGATTGGTAAATCATTGAGATTTCTCGTTGTCTCAGATTAATCCTATATTTGTCCCTCTACAAGTATTTTGGAGAAATAGCTATCCGCCCATCGAGTTTCCTGTCCTGCTTCTCTTCTTTGTTTATTTTGGTCTATTTAAGAGATAACATGGCAGCCCCCTCCAAGAGAAGATCTGTGCTCTTCCCTGCTGTTCTTCACTGTCTGGCAGTGTCCCCAGATCACTGTTTAAGTGGTGTCAGTGTCACGTCAGCTGATAGGCAGAGCAAAATTCATTGCAAATAATGTATAACTTATTGCCACACAATACTTTTGATAAAGTAACCCCAGAATTCATTCATGAATGGGTATTTCCCTAAACACTGTTGCAAACAGGAACGCTTCAAATGCATCTATTTTTGTTTGGCTAGACAATGATCATCCTCACTACTGTAGGAGGACTGCTTCATTACGTGTTAACAATTTCAGTCCTGTTAGGGAGATAAATACAGCATATTTAACCCCACACTATGATCCTTGTTCTTATTTTTATGTTTTCACTGCCTAAATCTTCTTCTTGAATGAGTCCATATGTTGTCCTGTACCACAAGGTAAAACAAAAAGAAAAAAAAAAGACAAAAACAACCCTCCACAACAGCCTTTACCCCTACACACACTTTTTAATTGTATAAGAATGAATCTTAAAAGTAAAAGAATCTTTTGTTCTCTGGTCCTGGATATATCATTTTTTTTCAAGAATGCAATGAATTGGTGAAGCAGGTGAAGGGCCTGGAGCACATCTTATGAGGAGCATCTGAGGGAACTGAGGTTGTTAAATCTGGAGAAAAGGAGGCTGAGGGGAGACCTTATTGCTCTCTACAACCACCTGAAAGGAAGTTGCAGAGAAAGTGAGAGTTGTTCTCTTCTCCCAAGGAACAAGAGATAAGACAACAGGAAATGGCCTCAAGTTGCACCAGGGGAGGTTTAGATTGGATATTAGGAAAAATTTCTTCACCAAAAGGTTTATTAAACATTGGAACAGGCTGCCCAGGGAAGTGGCTGAGTCACCATCCCTGGAGGTATTTAAAAGAGGTGTAGAT
Source organism: Pluvialis apricaria (assembly GCA_017639485.1). NCBI lineage: Eukaryota > Metazoa > Chordata > Aves > Charadriiformes > Charadriidae > Pluvialis > Pluvialis apricaria. The sequence goes on along the minus strand of CM030044.1, from coordinate 8,040,571 downwards.
GTGGTGTTTAGGGACATGGTTTAGTGGTGGACTTCGTAGTGTTAGGTTAACTGTTGAACTTGATGATCTTAAATGTCTTTTGCAACCTAAATGATTCTATGATTCTATGAACTAATGAATCAAACTGCCAGTTATGGCAGAGAAAAAGAATAAGCATAGTTCAAAATAATATTTTATTGGGTTGAAGGAAGGTCCTTTAATGTATGAGTTTTCTCTGAGATGGGAGTGAAATACGTAGTCCTGAGGTGGATATGTGTCAATAAAAATTATGACTGTAACACCTATATGTATACAAAATGTGTTAGAGTTAACACTTCTAATGTGATGTTTAGCAGGAAGAAGCTTCAGTAAAGGAATTTATAGTTATGTGCAAATCTAAGCATAATTGGGATATATATTACGTTACATTACTTAAAATATGTGGAAAAAAAAAATGAAAACCAAACAAAAACTGTTTTCCTGAAGTGACAAATCCTTAGCTTAAAGGTTTTGGTTTTTTTTTTAAATTTCTTCTGCAGTAGATGTAACAGCTATGGTAAGCAGAAATGCCTAGGAAAGACTATGATATGTGTGCTGGAGGGTGTGGGGTGGTTTTTTTGTTTGGTTGTTTTTTTTAACTACGTACTATGTAAGGTCATATTTTCATACTTAGAGTCAAACTGACTGTTATGATTTTCATAACAGTTTCATCTTTTTTAGTGCCTGGCAGGTTGTAGGTGGAATATGTCTTCCCAAGAAAAGTGTGTTACTACATGAGTTAAAACAGGAAGAAGAGACAGGGAACATAACCTTTCTTCTTCTTTTGCTTCTTGGATCCTTTTTTTGTGCCAATTTGGCAAAGTTATATAGTTATTTTGTGGTTTAGATTATCTGCAAAATGGGTGTATTCATAATTACCTTCTTGCAGAGGTAATTATAAACTGTTTAATACTGATTAATAATTAGAAATGTTTTAATCCCCTTACAGGAAGGGAATTAAATGCAAAGTACTATTATTGCTGTTAATAATGCAAAGTGAACTTTCATGCTTATATGTAGTGGTTTCCTCTTTTATCCATTTCCCAGCTTAACACTTACTTTTTAAATTGAAACTATATTAGGCAAGGTTATTCAGGAGACAGTAGAATGGTGGATGCAAGGGTAAATTTGAGGTAGAAGGTGGGTTAGTGAAGGGAAATGAAGCCATTGTCTTCATTATATCTTACAATAGAATGGAGGAAAGCAGCACAAAAGAACTATTAGTATTAATATGAATAATGACCTATAAATATTCCACTTGTTAACCATGTAATCAATTCTCTGATCTCAATGGATGTCTATCTTCCCTTTTGTATATTTGTATATTATAATTTAAATGCATACATTATAATCACTTTTTGGCTTACTGGTTTAATGTATGAAAGATTATTCATTTAGCAGTCAGATATTTATTTATTCATTTATATTGTATTGGAATTGCAAAGTCCTTGCTTCACAGTTTTAGTACACTAAGTAGTTATTCCATAGGGTAGTAAGGTTAAAAGTGATATGATGCAGGGGTTTCTAAAGCTGACAGAGGCATCTGGTACTCACCTTTGGGTACTGCTGGTAGATGCGTTGTTCAGACAGGTTTCAACCATAGTCACTCGGTTGGATCCCCTGTGTTGCATGTGTCAGCTCCGTACCAGAAGAACATAAATTTGTTTTTAAATTGTATCCTGATGACACTCACTGAGTATTTACAGGTTGGCAGGCTAAAAACTGAAAGTTAGAACATTTATCACGCTCTCCTTGCAGTTAGTATTGGGCAGAACCATGTTCAACAAAATAATTTCGTCAGTATACAAACACAATTATACGGGACCAGATGGAATCCACCCAAGAATTCTGAGAGAGCTGGCGGAGGTGCTCACCAAGCCACTTTCCATCATTTTTCAACAGTCCTGGATGACTGGGGAGGTCCCAGCAGATTGGAAACTAGCCAATGGGACACCCATCTACAAGAAGGGCCGGAAGGAGAATCCGGGAAACTACAGGCCTGTCAGTTTGACTTTGGTGCTGGGGAAGCTGATGGAGCAGATCATCCTGAGTACCATCACACAGTATGCAGAGGACACCTGGATGATCCGGCCCAGTCAACATGGGTTTATGAAAGGCAGGTCCTGCTTGACTCACCTCATCTCCTTCTACAACATGGTCACCCGCTTAGTGGATGAGGGAAAAGCTGTGGATGTTGTCTATGGGGACTTTAGTGAAGCCTTTGTCACGGTTTCTCACAGCATCCTCCTGGAAAATCTGGTTGCTCATGGCTTGGATGGGCATATGCTTTGCTGGGTAAAAAACTGGCTGGAAGGCCGGGCCCAGAGAGTGGTGGGGAATGGAGTTAGTTCCAGTTGGAGGCCAGTCACGAGTGGTGTCTCCCAGAGCTCAGTACTGGGGCCAGTCCTGTTTAATGTCTTTATCAATGATCTGGATAAGGGGATCAAGTGCACCCTCAGTGAGTTTGCAGATGACACCAAGCTGGGTGGAAGTGTTGATCTGCCTGAGGGCAGGGAGGCACTGCAGAGGGATTTAGACAGACTAGATTGATGGATCAAGGCAAACTGTGTGAGTTTCAATAAGGTCAAATGCCGGGTCTTACACTTTGGCCACAACAACCCCTGCCAGCATTACAGGCTTGGGGAAGAGTGACTAGAAAAGCTGCTCAGCAGAGAGGGACCTGGGGGTGTTGGTTGTCAGCTGGCTGAACATGAGCCAGCAGTGTGCCCAGGGGGCCAAGAAGGCCAACGGCATCCTGGCCTGTATCAGGAATAGTGTAGCCAGTAGGACCAGGGAGGTGATTTTACCCCTGTACTCGGCACTGGTGAGGCCGCATCTTGAGTACTGTGTTCCGTTTTGGGCCCCTCACCAGAAGAAGGACACTGAGGCACTGGGGCGTGTGCAAAGAAGGGCAACGAAACTGGTGAGGGGTCTGGAGCACATCTTATGAGGAGCAGCTGAGGGAACTGGGGTTGTTTAGCCTGGAGAAAAGGAGGCTGAGGGGAGACCTTATCGCTGTCTACAACTGTCTGAAAGGAGGTTGCAGAGAGGTGGGAGTCGACCTGTTCTGCAAATTAACAGCTGATAGAACAAGAGGAAATGGCTTCAAGCTGCACCAAGGGAAGTTTAGATTGGATATTAGGAAGAATTTCCTTACTGAAAGGGTCATCAGGCATTGGAACACGTTACCCAGGGCAGTGGTGGAGTCCCCATCCCTGGAGGTATTTAATGGTCATGTAGACATAGTGCTTAGGAACATGGTTTAGTGGTGGGCTTGTCAGTGTTAGATTAATGATTGGACTAGATGATCTTACAGGTCTTTTCCAATCTAGGAGATTCTGTGATTCTGTATGAACTTTTCCTCATCTTTTTTTGTCCACCCAACAAGCTTGTTTGACTCCAGGTAGACCACCTAGTACATAAGAGAGGTTTGGGTAAGTGGTTTGTGACAAACGTTGAGGTAAGAAATCTAGTGTCTCCAACCTTGCTCTTCCCCAGGTTTTGAATAGGTGCTGTGGTTTAACTCTGGTAGTGAGCTAAGCACCACACAGCCACCTGCTCGCTCCCCCTGCATGGGACGAGGAAGAGAACTGGAAGAGTAAAAGTTGGTTGCAATGAAGACAGTTTAAAAGCAAAACCGTATCCTGAGCTGCATCAAAAGATGTGTGGCCAGCAGGTCAAGGAAGGAGATTCTGTCCCGCTACTCCGCTCTCGTGAGACCCCACCTGGAGTACTGCCTCCAGCTCTGGAGTCCCCAACATAAGAAGGTCATGGACCTGCTGGAGTGGGTCCAGAGGAGGGCCATGAGGATGATCCGAGGGCTGGAGCACCTCTCCTATGAGGAGAGGCTGAGAGAGTTGAGGCTGTTCAGCCTGGAGAAGAGAAGGCTCTGGGGAGATCTTACTGCGGCCTTCCAGTACCTAAAGGGGGCCTACAGAAAAGCTGGGGAAGGACTTTTTACTAGGGCATGTAGTGATAGGATGAGGGGGAATGGCTTTAAGCTGGAAGAGGGCAGGTTTAGATTAAACATTAGGAAGAAGTTTTTCAGTTTAAGGGTGGTAAGGCACTGGAACAGGTTGCCCAGAGAGGTTGTTGAAGCCCCATCCCTGGAGTTATTCAAGGCCAGGCTGGACGTGGCCTTGGGCGACCTGGTCTAGTGGGAGGTGTCCCTGCCTATGGCAGGGGGGTTGGAACTCAATGATCTTCAAGGTCCCTCCCAGCCTGAACCATTCTATGATTCTATGATTCTATGAAAAGCCATGCGTGTAAGCAAAGCAAATTAAGGAATTCACAGTATCACAGTATCACAGTATCGTCAGGGTTGGAAGGGACCTCTGGAGATCATCTAAGTCCAACCTCCCTGCCACAGCAGGGACACCTACAGCACGTTGCACAAGACGGCATCCAGGCGGGTTTTGAATGTCTCCAGAGTCAGAGACTCCACAACCTCTCTGGGCAGCCTGTTCCAGTGCTCCGCCACCCTCAGAGTAAAGAAGTTCCTCCTCATGTTAAGATGGAACTTCCTGTGCTCCAGTTTCTGCCCGTTACCTCTAGTCCTATCACTGGGCACCACTGAAAAAAGGCTATTCTCGTCTACCTGGCACCCTCCCCTTAAGTACTTATAAGTATTGATAAGATCCCCCCTGAGTCTTCTTTTTTTCTAGACTAAAAAGCCCCAGGTCCCTCAGCCTTTCCTCATAAGAAAGATGTTCCAATTCCCTAATCTTCTTTGTAGCTCTTTGCTGGACCCTCTCCAGCAGTTCCCTGTCCCTCCTGAACCGGGGAGCCCAGAACTGGACACAATACTCCAGATGCGGCCTCACCAGGGCAGAGTAGGGGGGAGGATGACCTCCCTCGACCTGCTGGCCACACTCTTCTTGATACACCCCAGGATGCCATTGGCCTTCTTGGCCACCAGGGCACGTTGCTGGCTCATGGGCATCCTGTTGTCCACCAGGACTCCCAGGTCCCTTTCCACAGAGCTGCTCTCCAGGAGGTCAGCCCCTAACCTGTGCTGATGCATGGGGTTATTCCTCCCCAGATGCAGTACCCTACACTTGCCTTTATTGAACCTCATCAGATTTTTTTCTGCCCAACTCTCCAGCCTGTCCAGGTCACGCTGTATGGCAGCACAGCCTTCCAGCGTGTCAGCCACGCCTCCCAGTTTTGTGTCATCAGCAAACTTGCTGATGGTGCACTCTATCCCTTCATCCAGGTCATTGATGAATATATTGAACAAGACTACTTGCCATTGGCGAGCAGGTGTTAAACAATCTCCAGGAAAGCAAGGCTTCATCATGCCTACTGGTTGCTTGGGAAGACAAATGCCATAACTCTGAATGTCTCCACCTTCTTCCTTCTCCTGCCAGGTTTTATTGCTGAGCCTGATGTCATATGGTATGGAACATCCCTTTGGTCATCTAGGGTCAGCTGTCCTGGCTGTGTCCCCTCCAGCTTCTTGTGTGCCCCCATCCCACTCGCTGGGGGCAGAAAGGGTCTTGACTCTGTGTAAGCACTCTTCAGCAATAACTAAAACATCCCCGTGTTATTAACACTGTTGTCATCACAAATACAAAACCTACCTCCATACAAGCTGCAACGAAGAAAATTGACCTTATCCCAGCCAAAACCAGTGCAACAGATAAACTAGACACTGGTTTCCAAAGATACAGATGGAATTAAGTTGCCTTTTACCTTGTTACAACTAAATGGCTTTCCCAGCTAATGAATCTGTAGGCCATAGAAATCATGATCACACTCAAAACCAAGTAGTCTATGTATATATTTTCTTAGTGAGAAAAATTTTGAAAGTTACAGGGGGAAAAAAAAACCTAAAAAAAGAATTTTTCACCTTCTTTTACCTCTTACAATGCTATTTTTTATACCACAGGGCTTCAGCTGCATCTTCAAAATATGAGTCTTCTGTAGGCTGTGTGTTGGATTCTGGATATCCTAGCTGTGTAAAATGCCACTGGACTTCTAGGCAAATGAATATTCTGTGACCATAAAGGTCGATTAGGTAGTCAGAGATATTCACACGCTTGTAGAGATGGAAAAACAAGGGAACATCTGCATAAACATCTGAAAGTGGTCCAGCTGCTGACCCTTGCTCTCACACAGATGTCTGTCTACTCTTCTGTCTCAAATATAAGTGTATGTATAAGAATAGTTGGACAGAAAGACATATGGATAGCCACATGTTAGTGGATGATTGGTTGGATAAAGCTAGTACTCAGCAAAGAGGTGATGAATAACTTTGAAAGAGATGAAAGCCAGTACTTTTTGAGCCTTGCAATACTGGAAGCTGGAACTCCTCACTGCCATTATCACTGAAGGGACAGCTTCCCCAAAGAGCATCCCAAATTGCCCCATTATCAAACTGTTATAGGACTGTTGTGTTTAGATGCTCTCTGAATCCTTCAGCTTCTTTTGGCTCAGAAAGAAAGATAAAACTCTAATACCTGTGTCCTACCTGCTGGACATTTTCTGAGAAAGAAAGAAAACAAAGTTTCAGTTTGGAAGGGGACTTAATCATTGCACCTGTAACACTGTCTGTATTTCTTATAGATTTCCATTACTGGCTGCTTTAATAATGTCTCTCACTCACTCCTTCTTTTTTGCACAAACTTGGCTTTGGTTCCATTTATTCCTTTCCTTCTGATAGACTATAGATCTGTTCATCCGAAGTCATAAATCCTCACTAGTATGATACACAGTAGAGATTTAGGGACTTTGCTTTTTGGGTTCAACAAAGACTTCAGAATCTCTCTTGATAACATTATCTCCTACCTTTTTAATTTTTTAGCAGAAACATTTTCTGTAAAATTGAAATCCTTTATCTTAAAACCATAGATCTTAGCTGTGACCTTGTACCCTTTTAATATGAATAAAAGCCACTACTGAATGCCACCTTTCCTATTTTGCCTGGTCAGTTTACAGTATTGCCTACTATTTCGTGCTGCTTGAGAAACAGCCATCTTCTGTTTATCCACACTAGTTAATTTTACTTTTGGCCCTAGGGAGCTTAAAGGAAATTTATTCCACATGGGGTCTTTTTGGTTGGTTTGTTTTTTGGTTTTGGTTGTGGTTTTTTTTTCGCTGTGAGTTGGGTTATCAAGGTTATTGGAAATATAATTTGGATTTGTTTCATGTCTTTTAGTTAAGATAGTATTACTGGAGTTAAAAACTTGTTTAAAAATATATGAGTTTATGTTCTGTTTCTACTGTTCTGTAGTATTTAATCAAGGGATTCTCAATGTCAGTCTATTTGCATTTATATTGCACTTTTCAAGAAGGTACTTTATAAAACTTTTTTTTAAAGTGAAATAGAATAAACTATGAGCAGCTAAACTGCTAGAAAGAGAAGAGGCAAGTCAAATTTGAGGTTTTTCAGCCTGTTTGCTTCATGAAATTCATGTACACTTGCACAGGTGGACAAGGTTTTGCCCATTTTCCAGCTACAGAAAAATTCTATTTTTTAAGGATTTATAAAAAAAATTTTAAAAAAACAACAATATGCCCACGAGCTATGAAAATTACCTTTGACACCAGTGGGTTTGGTTTAGTTTTGTTTTCCTGTTGTGTGTTGCACGTTATGTTATGTATGTGGTATAGTTTCACATGTTTTTTTTCTAGTTTTCAAATAATTTTCCTTCTTCAAAATAAATCGCAACCAACACATGTTCTCTTCTCCACTAGATAATTTGAGAATGATGAAAGGGAATGCTATAATTTACAAAATTGTATAAACAGATTTTATCACTACCTATTTTATTAGTGCTTTTCCAGAATCCCACTCAAACAAACATTCACAGAAGTCCTAACTTGCAAGCAAATAGTAATGTTTCACATCTTATAATGTTGTTAATTCACAGGGCATATTAATCTGGGCTAGCACAGGGTGTCCTAACATATTGCATTGAAAGCAGGATATCCTGCCCATTGATTGCTAACATATCTCATTCACCCTTTTTTCATTCTTTTCTTAGGAAAGGGAGGACACGAGACTGCTGAATAAAGAGGGTACCAATCTGTCTTACACAACATATGCAGTTAAACTGGAAGCAAGGCAGTGGCTTGTATTTTTTAATATAAAGAATTCAAAGGACTTAGAGTCCTGTGAATTCAAAGTTTCAAGTGTGATTCATTGGACTTTAAATAGATATATACAGAGCAGACATTTTCATCTGAGGTAGTCACTGCATACTCCCTCTATAGTAAATGGAGAGAAGTAATCACATCCAAGGCATGATTCCTCTCATTTTAAAGCAAGGATCTAAAACATGCTGTGAAGCACATAATTCTGTTCACTGGCTGTAAAGAAAGACTACCTAAGGTGCAGACATTATTGTAAGTATTTAAAGCTAGATAAAATCTTAACTTTTAATTAACTAAATATACAAAGATATTCCTACTCTGACTTTAAATATATATATATATATATTTAGGCATAGCTCAAATTTCTATGGATATCAAAAATATTTCTTCCTATTTATGCTTTGTTTAAGTAATTCTGTAAATCTCACAGATACATACCAGTTTTTGATTCTACCAATTCCTAAATCATTCTCTTAACCTGGCCTGGAAAGATTTGTTATAACCTTCCCCACTTTTTGTCTTAGAATTTCATATAATTTAAAAGTCCCTCCAGGCTGTGGAATGTCTCCAGCTTAAAGTATTGGGATATTTTCCCCAGAAATGTCAGATCTAGAGCTGTTTGCTGTAACACACATTGACTTCAACAATGCCACACTACTTCCAGCACTGAGAAAAAGAGAAAAGAAGTCTTTCACATAATAGGAAAATCTGAGGTAAAGCATATAAGATGGAAAACGAAGTGCCTGAAATGTGATTTTAAAATAATAATAAATGTAAATGTATGTGTGGAGGGATTGTTTTATTTTGTTTTCTCTTTTTTTAGTTGTTTTTTTTTGAAAAAAGAAAAAAACAAACAAAAAACCACCAACAACCCTCCACAAACAAGAAGCAACAAAGCAAACAGTGCCTGGAATCCCAGCCTTTCTTTTTATGCATATTCCCCTATGTGCTGCTTCTTAAGTGTCCATTTGTTTGCTATGGTAATTTATGTCATTCTGTATTGTATTATACACCTAATGCACAGCTGGTCTCCTAATGTAGATTTCTTCACTCTTGCTTCCACATAACCCTTCTTTGCACCAAGTACTTATCTTTACAATTATTTTCCATGGTCTCTGATTCTCTAGGCAGCATAATATTTCTGGTTGCCAAGCTGCTGGAGCAGGCTGGGCACATTCAAATCCAAATGTTAATGTTTTCTACTTCCTACATGGGTAAAATGGGAATTTTGTTTCTTTTAAGCATACAGCTTGTTGTTCAATGCTTCTTGGTACCATATCAAGCTGTAGCACTGAGGAAACTTATGAAAAAGAGAAAGATATGGGGTGGGGTTTTTGTTTGTTTTTTTTGTTTGGTTGGTTTGTTTGTTTGTTTGTTTAGTTGGTTGGTTTTGTTTTTTTTTAATCCATTTGTGTTGCAAAACAGTCACAAAAAAAAAAAAGGTAGCAATTGTTTCTTAACCACCTTCTTGGAACGGAATCGTGTCATTTCAGAGCAATTAAAACAGCTTGCAAAAGCCCCAGAAACATTGGTCTGGGCATTGTCCTGGACTTAGCTAGATATGGACAACCAGACAATTAAAGAGCTAGACATGGCTAGACATCAAGATTTTTATGTATTTATCTTTTGTTGACTTTGCAAAGATTTCAGAAGGAGTCCCTGTGTCTTGGAAGGCATTCCATGATTAATGGATGAGAATTTTTTTACATTTGATGTGTTATGTAAATGTACTGGTGCTAAACTTGAAGTGGACTGAATGTACAGCAGAGGTCAGAAAGAACTAAGTTCCCGTGTATCTACACAGCATCTCAGAAGCATTAGTGAACTTGCCCTGACCACACAGCCTCAGTTACAGTAGCAATGACACTGGAGAAAAGCCAAAGAGATCAGGCATAGTTTTTAAAGCCAGAGGTAAGTCAGAGTGAATTCTCCATTGAGCTATTTGAAAGGGAGTCCTTAAGAGCGTCTCATACCATTCCAACATGTAAAGACTCCAGAGTAGACCGTGGGTAGAACAGTTTGAGAATAAATAGCAGCAGCAGTCGTGCTTCCTGTGGCATGAACCTCTAGAAAGTGTGGTAGCTTCTCTAGGACTGTAAGGTTATTCACAAAACTTCTCTTTGATAGAGTTGTAGGAAGAAGGCTTTGCACACTGAGAATTAGAACATGCACATCTAGACGTAAAACTCACGGAACACAAACCAAAGAAAGAAGTTCGAGAGACATCACACTTCTTCCTTCCGTTTCTTTCTTCTTCCAAAAGCTTGTGCTGGTCCTCATTGGAGCTGCCCCTGTGTTTATGTCAACTTTTCATGGACGTTTTCTAAGGGCTGCTTCAAAGCAGCACAATAAACAGAAAGCAAAAGGGGTCAGAGAGTGCACCCACAACCAATGCACCACCCAGTGTGGTAATTGTCTCAACAAGAGTCCTGTAGAAAACTGTTACATTCTTTTTGGAAAAAAAGAAACCAACCAAAAACTCAAAACAAAACACTTAGGAAGTCCGATTTCTCCCCTGTCCCCTTAAGGTGATATAAAAGCCCAGGAAAAAATAATGTCCCCCCTTAAATCTGATAAGTGATTGAGCACCTCCAAACTCTGTACCCCAGTGGGTGAAGAAAAGCATGAAGTTCATGACTTTGGCATCTGTGCTGCTTTCTCCTGCTACCCTGAATTACTCTTCATTTTGGCTAATATACTGTTGCTTGCTAAGATCATCACTAACTGAATGATTTTCCTCCATCTGTCTAAAAAGGCAAGGAAAGTAATGAATAGGTTAAGACATCCTCTCACCCCTAGAAAATGCCCTTTCCAGGTCAAGGTTAGAGTCAGAATGGTAAGAGGTGTGTGCGATGGGAGCTTGTTTCTGTTGTAATTGCTAGCAGGCTAAGCAGACCTGAGCCTCTAGGGATGTCGGTCTGTCAGTGATAAATTGATAGAAAACATTCTTGAAAAGTTTGTTTTGCTGCCATTATGCTAATATTTGCTTAGTGCATATGAGTTTTGTGTGAAACGCCTGCAATCCAGGGGAGAATGAGGCACTTTAAATTAATAAATAACAATAACAACGATGACATCAGGGTCAAGAGAAAGAATGGCTAATGAAAACCATCACCTGCGCCCAGCCGGAGCATGAGAGTGAATCCAGCTTGATGTGCGCTGGGGAATTCTGGGAATTTAACAATTAAAGGCTGTTTCTCCAGAGAAGAGAGGGCTCCATCTTCCTCGACATTGCTAATGAAGTGTAATTCATTTTACCTCTTCCCCACCTTTCAAAATCAAAGTTCAAGAGGCCGTAGCAGACAAATTTCAAAGGAGAGGCATGCATACCTCTTGCAATGCTGCTCATGCTCTTTAGGGAATATCCTCATGTTCTATTAATTATTGTACTTCTCTGGCATTATTATTCATGGACTAGCATCTCAAAATACTTGACTTAGCAGTGGTTCTGGAACTAATACTAATAAGTACAAGGCTGTGCCTTGGGTGAAACATGTTTTTTTCTTATGGGTACAACGGAGGGTAGTACTTTTCTTCACAATTCAGCCAGGTTTTTTTCGCATCTGTGAGCAGAAGGCAGCCATTTGGTTAATTATATTGGTTTCAATATTTAAGAGGCAGCATTGGGAGCATATCATTGGGAATGCTGGTGCAGCACCCGTATACACACAACCCCAAGTGGTGTTGCTGCCATATAACCAGCAGCATATCAGCAGACAGAAGTGTGAACAGATAAAGTCCTGCACTATTGTCAAAGATATGAGCCAAGCTACATAATAGAGGTAACAAGCTGCTTTGTAGGTTCACAAAGAAGTAACCATGTCTGTGTGCAGACTTTTTCAGGAGGCAGATTGTCAAGCCTCCATCCTGCCACAGCACTTCCTTGGACATGAACCCCAAATTGCGTTGAAGTATTCGTATCTCAGACAGTGAAGGTGTCATGGTTTAACCCTAGCCGGCAATTAAGCACTACATAGCCACTTGCTCAGTCCTCCCCGGTGGGATGGAGGAGAGAATTAGAAGAGTAAAACTGAGAAAACTCATGGGTGGAGACAAGAACAATATAATAATTAAAATAAAATAAAATAGTAATATTATTAACAATACTAGTAACATTAATAACAATAGTAATAATAATAATAATGAAAAAATTGTAATGAAAAGGAAAATAATAGAGAGAGAGAAATGAAAGCTAAGAAGGACAAGTGATGCAAATGAAAACAATTGCTCGCCATCAACTGATCGATGCCCAGCTAGTCCCCGGGCAGTAGCCTCCCTGCCAATCTTCCCCCCTAATTTTATTGCTTAGCGTGATGTCATATGGTATGGAATACCTCTTTGGTCAGTTGGGGTCAGCTGCCCAGCTGTTTCTCCTCCCAGCTTTTTGTGCTCCCTCAGCCTGCTTGCTGGTGGGGTGGTGTGAGGAGCAGAAAAGACCTTGATGCTGTGTAAGCACTGCTCAGCAGTAACTAAACCATCCCTGAATTGCCAACACTGTCTTCAGAACAAATCCAAATCATAGCCCCTATGTAAAATCCAAATCATAGCTTCTACTTTGAAGAAAATTAACTCTATCCCAGCCAAAACCAGCATACGACGTCATTGGGAAAAGTAACCAGCGAGAGGCTAGGAATTAATATCATAGTTTGCAAGGAGATTCTGGACCTGTTAAGGCTAAAGAAACTGGAATTCACAGCTTGAATGGCTGGAAGAAATTCTCTTTGGAAAGTCCTTGACATTAAACTAGTTTGCTCTGCAAAACTGAAAGGCCAAAGAATCAATGTTTTAAACCTGAGTGAATGAAAATAAGCTTTAAAAAATACATATTTTTTCATGGTTTTAGGCAACTAAAGATCTTCAAAGGGAAAAAGAACAAGCTCTGTATTTAACTGTGGGGTTTTTTTTGCCTGCCTCATCTCATTTTAGGGACCCAGAAAACCTGGAACTTCACTCTCACTTTACTAAATATTTCTAGTTAAATTGGAAAGTTTTCCTACCTGGATTTTAGACATTAATGATGTTTGTTCAAGCTGCAAACAAGGGTCTGAAAGGAGCTCCAATTCTGAGCTTTTCCATGACATAAGGATATTCTCCTGTGGGACATTTTAGTCTTTCTTAAACATGAAACTTGCTTTGTTATCAAGTGAATTAACTTACTAACCAATGCCAAACTACATATCTTACAGTTTCAAGAATTTTAAGTAGGCAAACATTCCATATTTATTCATTTAAAAATAATTCAAAGTATACTAAAAATTAAAAGTAATTTTTAATTTGAAAAATAGGCAAGCATTCTACTATCAAGCAGTCAACTGGATATAATCCTAACATGAACTGCACTGCTAGGAGAGAACAATTCCTTTTTCATTTTACAGGGATGTGTTTCCTTCCTCTGACTGCATAACAAGTACACTTTTAACATATATATATAAATTTTGGCAAGAAAACAAGGAAGAAAAAAACCTTCTTAGCTTTTGACTGATCCTGGCATTTCCTTTACTTACTGGATATCAGTGTGAAGAGCAGATTGCAATGTTTAGCTGTCTAATATATGCTGTGAAAGATTTCATTGATACTGCCATGCTGAATTGTTAGCCATTAAAAGTCTTTCGTATTGCATACATTTCTACACATTGTTACTAGAGATTGCTTTGTACAAGAGTGTTTTATTAGGATAGGGTAATTTGATGGATTTCAAACAACGTGGAATATATATTACACTTTATGTATACATATATTACATATATATATAAAATGAAACAAGAAGTACAATTTGATGACCTATATCATGCTGTGTATTTGTGGAAAGTATATGACAATTAGTGCTATAGTTTTAGAACAATGTATGCTGTTACAGCTTTAATTCCAAAAATATACACACTCTAATATGCTAGTTGTCATCCCAGAAATATACGTGCTGTGATAGTTGTCATTATAGAAATATACATACTGTGATAGCTGTCATTGTGAAATACGTACTCAGTAATAGATGTCAGCAATGAAATATAATAATAATAATAACGTCTAGCTATTTTTCATTACCGGTCCAAAAGAGCTTTAAAAATATAGTATCATGCCCAATTTTCAGCTGGAGGAACTGCTGTCCAGAGAGGATAAGTGATTTGCCCAAGGTCATGCAGCAGACCCATGGTGGAGGTGGGAACAGAATGCAGATTTCTTTTCCTCTAGCCTGGACATCTCGTCAAAATCACTCTGTATTTGAAAGAAATGGATATTTTCTCACAGTGGGACTTCAGACTGTTTAGAAACTAGCAGGACTGGCTCGGCACCTTCCAGAATCAAGGCTCATTCCCCTTGAACAGAGATAACAGAACAATTCACAACAAATCATTTATCTGACAAATTAGCTTCCTTCTACTTCCCAGCAGATCACAGCCTTCTCAGATTTATTTGCTATCTGAAATGATTTGACAGACTTTTCTGCCTTATTTTTTTTTATTATTAAGTCTGTAGAGATACTGTGATTTTTTTTCTGGTGTTTAAACTTGGTGGTTATTTGCAATTGGTGAGAGAAACTTCATAATCTTAATATTGTCTTCTTGACTGGGTAAAAGAGCAAGAAAATCTCACTGAAAATATTTGTATCTTTAAAACTATTACTGCTAATAGTGATAAGTGTTTGATAAACACATTCTTGGCAGGAAACCTCAGTGTCTTGAATGTTTGTAGAAAGTGGGTATCAGATAAATTAATGCACATAGAAATTCACATAAGGTTTTTTACAGTGTTTGTTGGATTCCAGAAATTAGATATATTAACTCCTAGGATTATTCTGCACAAAAAAAACCTGATGAAATTAGGAGCATTCAGTACAAGAAATACTAGTACCAGAACATGAATGTGTGAAAGTTGTTAGAAAAAATAATATGATTTAATAGTAACAATGATGCCATTACAAGCCTTGGTCATTGTGCAAGGCACATGTGCAATGCATCCTCGTAACACGGGATGACACATTCATTCAAAATAATCTTTGAGATGTAAATATTTTTAGTCAATGATTTTTGTTTCCATGCAGAATAGTGCTACTAGGTGAATTATTTACAGAATAGGAGTGGAAGTCTTTCTGTCTTGGGACTGTAACAGTGTACGTAAAGGACACGTTCAAAAGGCCACAGATTTCCAAAGTAAATACCTGGAGAATCTGCAGGGAGAAAGTTTGAGTAGCAGTTGATCTACAAAATGGTTTTCTGTAGTTTCTATAGAACTATTTAGGTCCAAATCTCATTCTTTGCCCTTTTCCATCTATGTTCAATTCACTAATGACTGAAGACAACCTTCAGATAATGAGTAATTCAGCCAAAAACTTACTTCAGCTTTTTCTTTTCCACCTTCCTTTTTTAATTGTACTAAAATTCTGAAATTCTTGTTAGTACAGATTAAAAGCATGTACTTGCATTACTGATATAGACAGTGATAACATGAGACTAATACATTACAGTGGAAGATCATCAAATTTTGTATGAAGTGATGAAGGCAGAAGAATTAAATACATATGTAAATATTGCCACAAGCAGTAATTACATAATTAAAATGCAGGCATAACGGGGAAAAAAAGCCCCCTAAAATGGAGAAGATTAGCACATTCCCATGTTAAATTCCAGAGGAGAGAAGTTAGAATCTAGAACAGTCAAGAAAAGTTTTGCTCAAATAAGAGAGGAGAAAATTCAGCAGCATTTTTAAGTCTCCTGTGCTGTCCTTCTCCCAGGGCCATTCAGCAGTGTCTTAGCAGGCTGATAATAGACCTGTTTGGTCTTTGGAGACTATGGGAACTGCAGTTCAGAAGTTATGCTGGGAGAGCACTGCAAAGATTTTTTTTCCAGCAGCTTTTACTCATCCATGTTGATGTGTGGGGTCTAAAATCCTGGTTTTCTCCTAGACAAACAAAGTCTATACAGCATACAAACACTGGACACAACTTAGCTGACAAGTGAGCTAGACAGCTTTCAGGTCTAGTGGGAAAAAGAAAGAAAAAAGAGGGGGAAACAAACAAAAAAAAGGGTTGATCAGGTACTTTCTCAGCTCTGCTGTGAGTAATATTCATGCAAGGCCATGCTAGCTTTGCACCTGGTTTTCTCATTTTCTATTCAGCTTGTCACATTTGTTTACAATTTGTCTTATTTTGTCATTTTCTTTGTGCCTTCTACCCTATGCCGAACACACTTGGAATTTATTTGCAATTCAAGAAATGTATTGCTGGTGAAGTGGGACAGTTTTTGATGGGGACCCCAAAGGGAAAGGAAGACACTTCTTCTGAGCACAGCAGAGGTGAGAGAAGTGAGACAACAGGTTGGGTAGAATCAAAATATTCCACCTTGCTCTTCAATTGCAGCAAGGGGAAAGCATTTGATGCTTACAAGAAGTGTAATCCTCGTATGACAAGGAAGGGACAAATATACACAGGAGAAGAAGAAGGGTTATAAAATCCCTCTTCATCTGCTCATATATTTGACAATAATCTAGCATGGTCTTTCACGGAATTGGGAAGAACCTGGTACAGGGCCTTGCTTTTCCATGCATGTGTCATATAAGAAAAGACCAGAAGTTCTATATTTTAGTACCTTAACATTCAGCTATGCAATGGATTTTCTGAGGAACTTAGATATGTTTGCTTTGAAATACCATTCTGCCTGAAAAAGAAGAAAAAAGAAACCAACAAAAAAAACAACAAACAAACCA
This sequence comes from Pluvialis apricaria, assembly GCA_017639485.1. Lineage (NCBI taxonomy): Eukaryota > Metazoa > Chordata > Aves > Charadriiformes > Charadriidae > Pluvialis > Pluvialis apricaria. Next base: position 8,023,756 of record CM030044.1, on the reverse strand, counting down.
AATAAGAAAAAAAAAGAATATAGAATTAAGGGGAAAAAACACATAAAGCCAAATCCACAGTGCTATTAATTCATTTGAAGTCACAATAAATATGCCAGTTAACACCAGCTGTGGATCAGGCCCACAGGATTTAATATGTTCCAAAATCATTTGGAAACTGTTTCTATTAACTTGCTTCTCTGGCATATGCTAGATTTCAGCATGTTTTGTTTTTAGAGTTTATTTTAGGAATTAGTCACGGATTTTATTATTGAATATAAAGGTTACCAGATCTATAATGTAACATGGTAAATGAAGTGGTAAGTGAATTCATGTTTGGTAATTTCCCACTTTAATTAGTATGCATTAAAAATGGTACTTTGCTCCATATTACCTTTTTTGTATACTGTAATAATATTGAATTTACACAAAAGCCTGTTTTGGTGCGTATTTGCATTGTTTTAACTGCTGCGTGCACATGAAACATGAAACTGGTGGAAGAGTTGCTTTACAGGGTCATTGGAAAATTGTGGCCTTGGCCTCTTTTGTTCGTTCCTATCCATCTTTTTGTGAGAGCTGGGGGGGTCACCTCCAGAGCCCATGGCCATGAGTCAGTGAGGCTCAGTGCATTCCTTCCCTCTGAATTTCTTCTGCACGTTCAGCTGGCTAAATTATGCTTCCCTGCTGTTAGCTTGATCCAAACCTGCAGAAGTCAATGAAAGACTCACATCTATTTCAAAAAGGACCAGGCTCCCAATTTGCTGTTGGCGACTTCACCCCAGAAGTGGCTTCCCTGTCTTGTTCTGAGTTTATCACTTTGCCGAGTCCTTCACATACTTAGTGATTTATTCAGATTAAAGGCACTGCAGCCCCTCCACTCTCTCCATTTACATGTCAGTGAAAGCACCCTTACATTATGCTACGTATAGCAACATTAATTTGGCTGTGCCAGGCGGCAGAGACACTTTTCCAGCTCCTTCTCCTTCTTTGTGGTCATCTCTTAGCCCTAACTTTAGGCAAATCACTCTACTAAAGAAAACAGGACTTCCTGAGTTGCCTTCAGTATTGCTCTTAATGCTGCACGTCGCAAAACATTGCTGTTTCAAACCTGCTGAAGCATGTACTGCACTGGTACCTTCAGTGATAAACTCCATGGAGCAGAATGTGTCACAAGGAGAGAGAACTTGCGTATGTTGTTGGGTACCTCTCTGTACCCAAAGATAATTAATCTGCTCATGACTGTATGTGAGAGACCCAGAAAACAAGACTGGATTGTAAAAGGTGACTCAAATAAATTTAGTGGTATTTAAATGTGTGGGTTTGTTTCTGCAGAGTAGATCTAGCTGAGTCAAGGAGTGTGCATTTGTGTGTGTATACATATATATACACATACATGTACATGCATATATATATATATGCAATGCATTTAAATATATGTTTATATTAAAAAATGTTTGAATTAAAAATATCAGGAAAAGTATGTAACACTATATAATGTATCATATGTTTACAATATCATTTAGTATATATTTAGCGTAGTGTAAATAGTGAAAAGAATGGTGATTGCTTATCGATATTACCATTGTTTAGTGTCATTGCAATGGTTGTTCTATTATTATTGTTATTACAGCACTTTTGTAGCATCTATTTTACTTCCTGATCCCAGAACAGCTATTTTTAGCTCACTTAAATGAAGATATATGAAACAGCTGAAGATTCATAAAGTTACAGAAGGATGAGCATGAATGATTTGTGATAGCAAAATAGTTTAGCATTAACCAACAGAGAAATAAGAAACAGAGGTCCTATGAGGCGAGCGGGAAATACACTCTGGAAGTCAGCGGTGCACAGACCTGCAGTTTGCCCCTTCGATATATAGAGCTGGGAAAAGCAGGACTGCAGAACACAGTTCGGTGTGGAATGGGAACAGGTATTTTATTGAAGTCTATTGCCGGCTTTTACTGAAAAGTCAGGGATTGATTTAATAAGAAGTCCAAATTTAGAAAGAAAAAAATAAATAAAACCTAAATAGAAGAAAATACCTAAATTGACAGTAAACTAAGAGAGTCAGGCCAATCCCTTGTCTCAGCTCTATATCCCTATATACCCTTTGGAGGCCTATCATCTAGCAAACTCAAAAGAGAAGAAAGTAATCTAATCCAGAGCCCGTTTCTTGAGATTAAGTTTCCCTTAATAGTAAAGGCAATAGCAATGTAATATTGTTAAAAATCTACGTTGTGCTACTGAATGATGCAACATTCAACTCACAGTTTAGCAACAAATGAGCAGGGTTAAGGTGGTTTCAAATTGCCATTTATTTTCTCCCAACCACTGGGCTAAACCAAGGGGTGCAGAAGAGTTCAACATCATTTTGAGATGCCTGGATGAATTAAAGGGACCCTCGTTTTGGTGCAGTATGGGCTGCAACACTGTCCAGAAACTTTTAAACACTAGTTCTTCATCTAATGCAGAAATGATTGTGCTCTTCTAGGTCTGCGTTACACTGGAGGTCAGCAAAGATAATCATAATAGCTTCTACTAGTTTTAAAATACAGGATTCACCTGCTTATCTCTCTGCTTCTATAAGCTTGCCATGTTATGGGGGTACTCTGGGGAACATCTATACAATCTCAAAAGTATCTATCTGCATTGACTTTTTTTTTTATTTAATAATTAAATGATTTAATCTGTGATTCACAGCTATTTCAGTGATTCTATTCTTTCCCCATAAAGTAAACTGAAGGAGAAAAGCAATTTTTTTTTTTCCGAAGCCCTCCCTAGGACTTTACATCAGTATTTTCTTTCTCGAAAAAGAAAACAGCTCATTCTTTTCCTCCTGACCTGAGTATTTCTACCTGCTGTTGGGCTCAGACCCAGATATTTTCTGCCCTGCTAACTTATGTTTTGTTAATTTCCTTTCCTGTCTCTCATATGATACTTATCACTTCAGCTATACTTTGTCTGCCATTTAAACCACAGTTCCTTATTTGATTTCTCTTTTATCAAGCACATGTTAATTTCCTTCTCTCGTCCTCTGTGTCACTGCCTCTCCTTTTCTCTCGCAAAATCCTCAGGGCCAAAAGTTACGCCTTACTCCTGAGCATTAGGATATTTTACAGAACCTTCCCCTCCTCCCCTCTTCAGACCTATCCGTCTTTATCTTTCACTGAACAACAGCACAGCAAACTGACTGTGATTCAACACAGCTGAATGATTGATGCTCTCCGAGTCCTGAGTTTCTTTTCCTCGTTTATTCACACAGTCACCCGCCTGAGTTAAGGGTTTCGGTTGGTACCTGCCATGGTGACTAGAAAAACAAGGGTAAGCTGCCAAATCCAGCGACTGTTTTCTTGTTCTCATATTGCATTTCCTTATCGGTTGTGACAATGTGCCACAATTAATGATAGCAGAAATACCTATGTTTGATACCATATGCATCATACTTAGTGGTGATGGATTAGCAATCAAGAAAATTAATTCTGCCTTTACAAAGTAACATCTGAACTTTGAAGTTAGGCAAAAGCTTTATAGAGCAGTGAAGATAAAAATTTCTCCTGGAAATGGGATAGCCATGTTTCCATTGTACCTACATAATTTGTTCTGGACTGAGCCCAAATAAGATGGTATATTTCCCAAGAAAATGCAAGATGACTTATAAAAAACGGAATTTCATGTAGCTCTGTGATTCTCAGGCAACACTTTAAATATTAAACCAGTCCCAATGAGTAGGAGTCTGAAAAGGGGTTCAGAACAGCGGAATTTGATGCCAGGTGCACATCCAGATTTCCTGGATGACCTTGGATAAGTATCTGGAGTTATTCTGAGCCATAGTTTTTAATCTATAAAATAGATCCTTCCTTAGTTCATAAATGAATTTTGTGAATAAAATTTGTTAATAAATTTGGGAAACTTCCATACTGTACAGAGAACTATGGATGTACCTTGATTGCTAGAATAACAAAAACCCAATGATGGAAATAGCTAGTCAGTCATTCTGTGCATGCTCCTTACTTCATAGCCTGCAATGTCTTTAAAGAATCTCATATAAAAGCAAGATAGCCAGACTTTAATGTGGTGCTGGACACTGACTTGCCTAGGTTCCACCAAACATAGGTCATTTACCTTGCTGGAAAAGATCATAGCAACTCAAACTGTGGCCCAAAACTATGTACAATATTTCTCTTTCCAGATAACACTGGATAAAAGATCGCACTGGAACAGGCTTCCCAGAGAGGTTGTGGAGTCTCCCACACTGGAGACATTCAAAACCCACCTGGACGCCGTCCTGTGCAACTGCTGTAGGTGTCCCTGCAGTGGCAGGGTGGTTGGACTAGGTGATCTCCAGAGGTCCCTTCCAACCCTGACCATTCTGTGATTCTGTGAACATAGTAATCTTACCTTTTTGAATTAAAATAATGAAGGTTGCAATCATTTTATCATCTCAAATCACTATAGAAAACAAAATAGATGTTTTCGAGAGGCTGAGACCCCTCAGATGCTCATTGTGCAATCATGACTATGATATTGATTCCAAAAAATGCCTTAGTGCTCACTGTGCCTCTTTGTCCTGGTGCTGTCTTCCTTTTGATGCTAGGGCTGGGATCAATTTTAATCTTATTCCTGATAGGTACAAGCTACATGTCACCATTACAGGCAGCCATTTCTCATTGTCTTTGTTCTTAATGGATTAAACCAGTAATTTGGGGAGGGCATAGCATATATATTTGCCATACATGCACTTGAGGATGAGAGAAGTCTCATCCTAGACTGCAATGACTGTAGTAACTAGATCTCCATTGGTTATAAGTGCTGAGGGCTACTTCTTCCGATGAAGACATTCATCTTTCAAGCATCTACACTTATGGCATGAACATCAATTATTGCATTCTCATTTAGTTATCTCTAAAACGAGAGCAACATCTTGCTTTATCAGATATAAATAGAAACATATGCACACCAATGCAACAAATAAACTGACAGTGCAACATCCAGAATTTTTTTAGGATAAACAGTATTTTTCAAATAAACTGAAGACTGTGTTTGTGTTGGAAGTTTTGAGAAGTATCCAAAAGAGTTTATATTGTGTCACAAAACTGGTAAGAGTGAGAAGAAAGTCTTCCACAGAGAAAAATATATGCCTGAAGATAGGAGACCAAACAAGTGGATATGACGCTTTGACTAATAAGAGGGCACCTCTTCTTTTTCGGATGAGAGTTTGGGAGTGGTGTTACATGAAGATATAAAGCCCTTTAACAAACACTAACAGGAGAATAGCAGGGTTTGAATTTTTCACATGGTTTGACTTCATGTATATATTCATTTATTTAATAAAAAGTAATAAAAAGCCATGGGTCTGTAATAATTAGGTGTGCCTTTTTTTTTTTTTTGTTATATAAATGTTCTGTTTCTTTTCTCTTCCTGACATATTTATTTAGCTGGAGATTGCTTTTATATAGACAGACTATGGTGATTAGAAGTTTCTAAAGGAGTTTCCATTCACCATAAATACTGATAGTTTTAACCTACTGAAAGGTTGTTTATAACAGTTTATTTTCATAACCGTAGTCCGTAAGTCTGGCTTTTAGAAACAGCAGGTCTTATAAACCATGAAAGAGTAATTTATGGAAGATCCTGTAACCTGGATTGCTGGAAAGAAGGGGAAGTAAAGAATTTTAAGAAATGACCACTATTGATCACCTCATACAGTGGATGGCATTTTGCCTTCATCTTCAGGATAATTGGACTGGGAGATTACAAATCCATAGCAATAGAAGGCTTTCCTTACTAGACAGTTAATGCACCATAAATCAGCTAGTAGGAATAGCTCCTGTGTTGCAGTCTAAGTATGTTTTCATTCAGCTCATTTGCACTTCAAAGATGAAGTCGATAATTCAGCTCCAAGTAGGTGCAATTGGGGGATATTTACCTTTTGTAGAATATGAATACAAGCTGAGAAAATACCTAAATTCATTTGCACGGGACATTACCGGTCAGTCTGATACTCAGGCAAGCAGCCCAGCTTCCAACTGAAGTCAAGAGGTGAGCTTGTAGCTGCTCATAAATCCCTCAAGGTCTGTGTGCTGTGGCTAAACAATGTTTACTCACTATTGGTGATCAATTGTTTTTTGCTTAAAAGGTAAGCATAGCCTTTGTCTTTTAAATGCTATATAAGCAGTCCCTTCCCTGCCTTATCTCTGGCAGGGTGACTGGAGGTAGGTGCCTTGAACCCAGTTTGTGCAGCGTCCCTCAGAGGGGAGGAGTGAAGGCAACTCTAGGAAGGCACAAATGAGCTCCTCAAATCATGTGTCAATGCTAGATAAAGTTCAGCTAGGTTTGAAATCAAAGAAATAAAGTCATCAAGGAGGGCAAAAAATAATTGAAGATGAGTCTTATTTTTCACACAGCATTTTATGACATTTCTTCCAAATAAAACTCCCATCATAGCAGCAATGAAGAAAATCCTTATTTTGTCTTTCCTTCTACCTTCCCTCCCACACATACACACACTTACACACACACATATTAGATTACTTAGTCTTGTGCAGTGCCTGGACAATATTATATTGCCACTCATTGTTCTGTGGTGTTTTTTTCCTACCTACATTATGTCTCAGAGCACAAAGAAATATGCATTCTTTTCAGTGCAGCTTGCAGCTTTGAATGAAGTGAATGTATAGACAGCTTTATCATTCCCATCTGGCTCCATTTTCTACTGTGCTAAAAAATGGAATTGAATCCAGGATGGGCAGAAATGGTCTGAAGTATCATCTCCAACAGAAGATGAGGTGGGATTTTTCCTCTGCAGTGATGCTTTTCAACATTGGAATGTTTCTCAGGTTTAGGGGATGAGAAGGAGAACGAGAATGGGACTTTATTTCATATTTTACAGATGGGAAATTAAGCTCTTCTGTTCAAACACCATACCTTTATTTCAGAGCCCAGCTCTGGACCAGTACAATCTGAAGCTCACTTCAGTCATTACAGCTGGTACCCGAACACTAGTTTTCAACAATCTGTTCTATTTGCTGGCCTTTAAAACTTTTTCCAGGAGAGCTATCATTCTCAGTGTCCAGAAATCAAACTTCATGGCAATGAACTTGTTTTTCTTACCAACTATGTAAGCAACCCTTTTTGAATAATCCTCTAACTCTCCCAAGAGCTCAAGGTCACAGCTAGAAAACCTCAGTACTGTACTCCCATTACTTCCATAACAACAATCCAGTTTATATTGGAGTGAAAGTAGTGCCTGTGTCTGAAGGTTTCCCTTAAGAAACAGAAATGGAAAAGAAGCCAAATTTTCTGCTAGCATGGCATCAGTGGGTTACTGCGCAGAAGACCTTGCCTAATAGATATCTAGGAAGGAGATAACTATGGGCCAAGCACTCCTAGCTGGGCACAGAGGAGGAAGGAATTTAAGCTTTGGGAAAAAAATACAAAAAATAAAAAGTTAGCAGAAATTAGGTGCTGTCCATCTTGGTCCACTGAAGAAACTAATGCCTATTGAGAACATAGTTTCAATACCATTGAGTCTGACAGAATTTAAGTGGCATGCTTGGATATCTCTGTGGAATCTGGTCTCGAAAAGAAACCTTGGGAAGTCTCAGGAGGCTGAGCAGGTAAGCAATACTCAAGTCAGCAAGGTGCCAAAAGAAATGCAGTATTACTTGAAAAATATTCCATCATTTACCAGATGTTGTTACATACCCCAAATCTTTGAAACTATTTTGCTACATGCATTTTTCAGTTTTTCTTCCACATATGTCTACATCATTCCAGGCACAACTCAGCAGCCCTGTTTTTAGTGAATCTGGATTATGTGGATGTGTAGCCATTGGACTCAGTCTCTCTTCTGCATCATTTCCAGGTAGCTACCAAAAGCGGAAATAAAAGACCCATATTATACTAGCCAAAATCAAATCAATTTGAAGTAATTTTGAATCAAAATAGTGTAGATATAACAAGTAACATTATCTCCAAAAGAACAATCTATCTTATTTTCAAGATTGGAATTGTGTAATTATGAATTACTGTTCAATTGAACTAATCCCCACAGCTACCAATGGCGGAGTTTCTACTTCTTCAGTAAGCCAAAAACATAGTTTTAATCTAATCCCTGTTTGACAGAGATGCCCACACCAAAACCACAATTTTGTATGTACAAGATGTTTGAAAAAAGCACCCGAACTGACAGCTTCCTCACAGTCCAAATAACAATGGAGGATCAGCTGGTCTGTTACCTGTTATTTGTACAAGTTTTGGCAGGGCTCATTTCTGAAACAAAACTTAATGCCAATTCAAGTGCAAATTTAGGAGCCTTGGATACTGAAATATATTATCTGGCTACTTGTGATGGGTAACATTTGTATGGATTCAGAATAGCTCTGAAGAAAAGGACTTGGGGGTGTTGGTTGATGAGAAACTCAACATGACCTGGCAATGTGTGCTTGCAGCCCAGAAAGCCAACTGCATCCTGGGCTGCATCAAAAGAAGCATGGGTAGAAGGTCAAGGGTGTTGTTTCTGCCCCTCTATTCTGCTCCTGTGAGACCCCACCTGGAGCACTGTGTCTAGCTCTGGATCCCCCAACATAAGAAGGACATGGACCTGTTGGAGCAGGTCCAGAGGAGGGCCATGAAGATGATCAGAGGGCTGGAGCACTTCTCCTATGAAGACAGGATGAGAGAGTTGGGGTTTAGCCTGCAGAAGAGAAGACTCAGGGGAGACCTTATAGCAGCCTTCCAGCACTTAGACAGGGCCTACAGAAAACCTGGGGAGGGACTCTTTATCAGGGAGTGTACTGATAGGACGAGGGGTAATGGTTTTAAATTGAATGAGGATAGATTTAAACTAGAAATCAGGAAGAAATTCTTTATTCTGAGTGTGGTGAGACACTGAAACAGGTTGCCCAGGGATGTTGTGGATGCCCCATCCCTGGAGGTGTTCCAGGCCAGGTTGGACGGGGCTTTGGGCAACCTGGTATAGTAGGAGGTGTCCCTGCCCATGGCAGGGGGTTGGAACTAAATGATCTTTAAGGTCCCTTCCAACCCAAAGCATTCTATGATTGTATGATTCTATGATTTCACTGTTCATCAGGCATTTTTTCCAGTGGTAATGTGACAAAGTTTGGAGGGAGGGTTGGAACAAATATAGGCTGGCTGGCAGATTATTAATAATTTAGATAAGAATTCAACCCCCTGAAGTGTTTTTTTACTGATCTTAACCATCATCCCCAGTGTATTTTTGTGAGAAAATAGTGGGGCAATGCATTCTTCTAACCACCATTATCTCCCCCTGCATGCTACATGCTTAGGGCTCCAGGTATAAGCAGATCCATATCCTATTCTGCAATGCTTTCTATTCGAAAGGTCTTGTAACCTGCACTGGTTGCAGTTCAAGTTCTGGGTAAGAAAGCCCTCTCCGGAGATAGCCCTAAGATGGAATGATTGTCCTTAGAGCTTCAATTCAGCCAGGGCCAACTCAGCCCAGAGTTTCATGGTGCTTCCCAGTCTCAGCACTCTCCTAACCTTTCTGATGGCCTCACACCAGCCTCTACATTGTGTTCAAAAGCGCATGTAGCATGTTCCTCTTCTCTGAAGCAAAACTGACCCTATAGTGTATTTTCTAAAAATGATTGTTTCTTTCAAAAATAAATCACACCTTGCTCGTTCTCGCTGTTCTCCAACAACCAAAAGGTCACTCCCTTAAGGAATATATATCCATTTGATACTCTTAGTCACTTTTTGGACCTCTCACTGTCTTCACAAACCAGTCACAAAGACAGATCTCTACTTTTAGGATTCAGACTTTCACAGCTTCCTTTTTTAGAATGTTTCCATGTAGATAAGATATGCCACATTATATTAGAGGACACTGCTTTAAATTATAGATTGTGTTCTCACCAAGAGTCTCAGATTTGGGGATTTTCACAACTTCTCTGAGAGAATATTTCAAGCCAAATAAGCCCAGCTGATGAGGACATTCTTCCCGACATCCCACTACAATTTTCCATTTCTTTGCTATGATGTCTTACTGGTTTTCAGACCATCTGCTCATCATTCTAATTATGGCTCCTCCCTTTGGTATTTACAAACTTCAGATATTAAAAATACCTGGTCAGAGCTCATATTGGCAAGCTTTCACTCAATCTCTGGTGATGGGGCTGAGCTTTCTTTATAAAATCCCACTGAAATCACTTGCGATTGGTTTAACAGAGGTATAGACAACTATTTGTGAACTTCAGTAGCCTTTGAGAAAGACTGCAAATACCTCTTTAAAGTCATTCGTTTCAGTGACATTGCTAAAGCATTTTGAATACACACAAATGCTGATCAAAAACATTTGTTATTAATATTTATCTTTTGTTACTAAAGGACATATAAGTACTAATTAGTTGTATACACAGCTGTATTAAGATGGTCTAAATTACACAGCAGCTATTTTGTTTTAATCCAAAATTTTTAAAATTGTCATCTGATCTATAAGCAGATCCTGACAAGAATGAATTGTTTGAGGCAATGTACCAGGAAACAAACCTTACTTTTCACTGAATCATCTTTTGTGCAAAAATTCAGCATTTTATTCTTTTTCTTTTTTTTTTTGTTTGAAAATGATGCTTAGATTTGAAAGCTACATTTTAAGAAACAGGAATACATTTTTTGGAAAGAGTTCTAATTCTTTGTCCCTAAGCATCTTCTAGAACACACACACTTTTTAAAATCTGATTTCAGTTGTCTAGCAAAAAATAAAAATAAAAAAAAATTGCCCAAACCCACAAAAAAAACCACCAACAACAAAAACCCCAAACCAAAGCCAAACATCTATTAAATATTTCTTGAATAAGTAGTGGAATCATTATGTGCGTACTCACTGAAGGGTATCTATGAAGTCAAGATAAAGAGGTAATAGACTCCAAGGTCTTACATACTAGCCTTCAAGTCAGAAAATCTGACTTTTTGGCTAGACTCTGTTACTGATTTACTCTGACACCATGACTCGATTTCATCTCCCATATTTTATCCAGTTTGATTATAAATTCATTGGCCCAGCAACTATTTATCCTTATAGAGAGAGTCCAAGAAGCTTCTAAACTTGGATAAGGCCACTAGATACTGCTATAATAATCCATTACTCTTTTGAGGTCAGATCGGTTGACCTAATGGACCTTCCCAGCCATCAGCTCAATGAATAATGACTGCTTCATAACAATCAGTACCAGTTTCCAAAGGATTTCTGAGGAATAAAAGAGGCTAAATTCATAGCAAATGCTATCTACATTAAACGATGTAACCAGCACTACTCTGATCATTTTTATTGCTCATCTCTCCAATGTGCTGATGGAATCATTATATTTGCAAAACTGTTGCTGGCATTTCCCTTTGCTATCTCTGACAAGCTCTTTTGTGTCAATGCCATTGCTTTTCAGGGATGCACAACCAGTGTTTCTTTTTGTAGCAAGCATGTTTCTAACGCACCCTTTGATGTATCCAATGATAGTGTCATGCATACTGACACATCACACCAATTCAGCAGTGGAAGCTATGTCTGTCTTAAAGTTTTGTCCGAAGCTTGTTGATGTTGTCCCTCCCAATAGTGTTTTCAGATTTTTTTTGCTTTTAATTTTTCCCATCAGGTTTGAATTTAGTAGGGATTTTTTAAAATGGTATTAATTATTTTTTTTATTATTATTTTTTTTTTAGAGTATGTTAGCTTGATATTGTGTTTGCATGCTATGGACAGATGAGTAAGGTGTTCTTGTGGCTCACCCTTAGCCTAGTTCCCTCCCGGAAGTCTATCCTGATCCAAGTAACTGACTTACAAGATACGGAAGGATAGATGTTTAGAAACTAAATTTTGAACAGTCAGTGCCTATTATAAACAATGCGCTTAGTTTACAGCTTCTCTGTAAGTCAAGGGAACATCCTTCCCATGACCCACCTCAGGAGCTGAAAAATTGTTTAGATAATATAAGTTGCTTAAATGTCTCAGGGAAAGATATGAAATCAAGTAATATTAAAAAAAAAAAAAACATTCTCATAGGAATGTGGTTGAACACAAATAACAATAAAGTTATTGCACATGTATGATTCGTACATGACAGTTATCTCTTTGTCAAATTAGCATTGTATTGAGAGATTCTGTAAACCAAGAATCTTGTTTCACTACTATTTTTGTATCAATGAATGTTTCATATTTTTTGGATCAACTTTCTACAGAAAATGATATGTAAAAGCAATAAAAAAAAATGAAAAGAGACAGTGAAGCAGTGATTACCTAAAACCAGAGTTCAATTCTCTGGTCCTCAACTGATTTCTTATGTGTCTGTGGAGCAGATAATTCTGTATTTCTGCATCTCCAAGACTTACTAACACCTCATTCTTGTGAGGTTGAATCAGCTGAAAACTGAGAGATGCTCAGGCAGACATGTCAAAAGGAAAACTCAAGTGTCCAGCTCCCGTCTCACATGCCACAGCAAGGGCGACAGTACTTCACACGTCTGCAGTGGCTGCTCCATGCTTCCATGTGTTTACACAGCCAGGCAACCTGCCAGTGAGCTGTGGCTTCTGTGGAACCACGGGTCTCGGGGACGACTTGTGAACCTGTGCTGCAGAGAAGGCTTAGGCTCCAAACAAAAGGAGAAACCCATGTTATGCCCAGTCCCTGGCTGCAGAATAGTTTCATCCCTCTTCCCTGCTAACCTGCTAGGTCTCACATGCTAGGACATGAGAAAGCTGAGATTTTTGCTCCTAGAGTGTCTCAATAAGAGTGTTTTTCTATGCCTTTAGAGGTTATGGAGGCTTTGGTTGCAGTTGGTTATAGGACTGTAGAAACAAGCAGTCCCTGGGTTTGATGACCACTGTTCCCTACAAGGCTAAAGGATGTTCTGGTTCTACTGGCTTGTTATACAGATGAAGGCCATTTCATTCTCAGATGCATAACGAGGCAGTACGCAAGGTTAAAGTCGTGTCTGTATACCCATTCACACTAAGAACACAGCACAGAGGGCTCAAAATTAGCCACCAGAGTTGACTATAACTGAAGACAATCCTTGATGCTTCAGCTACTACAAAGAAGACACGTATAACTCAGGTCCAGTGTTGTACTAGTGCAACTTCTAGGACATCACCAAACAGACATGAGTTGCACTGCATCAGGCACTTGCATCAAGCTGAATAAGGCTGCATACTTTTACATCACTGTCCCCATGGCACAATAGAAACATGTCTTAGAAAACTGTTTCACCAGAAAGTCTACCCAGCTATGAGAAACTTGTCCTACAGCTCTCCTGGAATGGTCTTCACAGTCAACGTCACTCACTGTTAAGCATCCCTCTGTGAGCCTGAACCACAAAGTATCTGAGTTAGTTACAGCTCTTGATTGTGGTAATTGGTTCTTATTTTAAGCTATAAAGACTTGTGCTATTTTCCTTTCCATAGACCATCCTGATTTAAATCTGCTATCGCCCAAAATAGCAGGCAGACACTAGCAGTACTAAGAGACGTATCAGAGCTGTCTGAAGGTTACTTCAAAATTTTTGCAAATGCTGATCCTTTCTCTGAACCACTCCAGGATCTATCCAACTAACCCTGCTCCAGACGTGCCATGGGACAACTAATAACTGTGCTTCGCACTTAGAAACAACCCTGCTTGTGTAATTTCTGCCATTTTTCCCTCTCCTCCTTTTACCATTCACAACATTTGCATGAAGACAGGATCTTCATTTCAGAGACGTCCATCTGCTCTGGTTACTCATTCTCTTCCTGAAGTTATAAACCTCTATTTGCAGCTTTATAATCCTCTCACCACGGCAACCTGTGGTGAGGTCACAAATGGAGAATTGTGACTTCAGGTGGGGAAATGAGCAGCAGGAGCAGATGAACTGTTAAGAAGCGAAGATCCTGTTTTCATTGCAAATGTCCTTTGCATTAAAGAATGAGACTGGGAAAAAGCAGGCAAGGGAGGACACTGACAGAAAACTGTACACACAGAAACCATATTCAAATGCTTTAAGTATCTGCATATGGTGAACTAGCTCTTGGAGGAACAATATATTAAGATGTACCAAAACTCCCTTCCCTTCCCTTCCCTTCCCTTCCCTTCCCTTCCCTTCCCTTCCCTTCCCTTCCCTTCCCTTCCCTTCCCTTCCCTTCCCTTCCTTCCCTTCCCTTCCCTTCCCTTCCCTTCCCTTCCCTTCCCTTCCCTTCCCTTCCCTTCCCTTCCCTTCCCTTCCCTTCCCTTCCCTTCCCTTCCCTTCCCTTCCCTTCCCTTCCCTTCCCTTCCCTTCCCTTCCCTTCCCTTCCCTTCCCTTCCCTTCCCTTCCCTTCCCTTCCCTTCCCTTCCTTCCCTTCCCTTCCCTTCCCTTCCCTTCCCTTCCCTTCCCTTCCCTTCCCTTCCCTTCCCTTCCCTTCCCTTCCCTTCCCTTCCCTTCCCTTCCCTTCCCTTCCCTTCCCTTCCCTTCCCTTCCCTTCCCTTCCCTTCCCTTCCCTTCCCTTCCCTTCCCTTCCCTTCCCTTCCCTTCCCTCCCTCCCCTCCCCTCCCCTCCCCTCCCCTCCCCTCCCCTCCCCTCCCCTCCCCTCCCCTCCCCTCCCCTCCCCTCCCCTCCCCTCCCCTCCCCTCCCCTCCCCTCTCTCATCCCTGGCCTTTCTCCAGAGGAAGGTAGCTAATGGACAGCCCTAGAGAGTGAAGTCCCTTCTGTCATGTGGAGCAGCAGTTCCACTGTGGGCAGCAGAAGCCCGGGATTTTCCCTCACTGCCATGCAACAAACCTTGCACCGGAATCTGGGAGACCACATCTTGGCACTGAGGAATATCACACTGGCAGAGTAGGAAGAGCTCACAGTTGGATTTTCAAAATATTGAATACTGTAGATCTGAAATTCATGGGAACTGGGCCTTTGATATTCAGAAACAATCTTTGTGTGCCTTGCCTGGCTTCTTTCTCAGTTTTGCAGGCCCCATTTGTATCTAAGCAGCACACGTCTAAACCCAGAGTAACTCTGGTTCAGTGGAGATGCGTCATGCTTACTCTGGTGCATCCGCCGTCCAAAGGCAGCCCTCCCGTTTTGAACAAGAAATCTACTGCTCGGGGAGGAGGCAGGTGTCTCTTGCATGAGGAAGCCACAGACAGCAGCACACATAAACACCAGCACACACACACACATACACGTACAAATTGCCAGTCCAAAACAGTTGGATAGGAGCCTGACAGTAAGGTAAGCACTTAACTTCTCTTCCATCTTACTACTGAAGGATGAGGGAGGTTGATTCATGAGATTCAGGCACCATAAAATGTCCCCTGGGATATTTAGTTCATCATGTCCTGGTACGAGGTGCAGAGCAAACCCCGCTTGTCAGAGTGCTACATGCGAATGTTGTGGTCGGGAGGAGAAGGGCTGCAAAGGGACTTTCACGCTGGGAAGTGGCTCTGCCTGTCTTGACTTGAAAAAGGCAGGGGAGGAGTGGGCCAGAGAACATCTGACATTTTTTCCCCTGACTCTTTCGAATACAGGATACATTACCTCTGGCGAAAAGTCACCCTGCCTATGTTAGTCCTGACACGCTCCCTGACGGGAGAAGGTGACATGGCTGTTTGACATTCAGGGCTACAAGGTTGCTGGGCTGTAATCTCTAGTTAAAATTGAATCTTGTACGTTGCACCTTGCCAGCACAGCCAGACTCCTCATAATTATTTGGATGCTACTGTATTCGGATTTTATTTTCCCAGAGAAGAGAAGGGTTAGTTGGATTTATAATTTGTCACTGGCTGTGGACTTAAGGAGGGTAAATTTTGTTTTCCTTCTTTAATCGTTATTTTTTTTGGTTTTGTTTTTTTTTTTTTAAATAAAAATCCTCTTCAAAGGCAGGAAGGAAGAAATTTTATGTAACACACTTTTCAAGAATCCACTACAACTGAATAAAAGAAATTTTTACTCACCCATCGATTGCTAACTTGCTTGTTCCCATGATATAAAGAAGAAGAAAGTGCTATACGGATGCCACAATCTATAACAACATAAGTAACAGGAAGATTTTAGACAGAAGGAAGGCAAGGTCAAATTCACCTAAGCAAACAGCCGAGGAAAGAAATGGATTTAAACTTTACATTAAAACCTAGTGTGTTATTGCATTTCAGCTTATTGTTATTTGATGATCATTTATATATGTATATACCATATACATATATGGTATAAAGGAAAACTTATCAAAAGGAAGACAGGTCTGAATAACTCCTTAGATGTCACGTTATGCATCTTTGCAGCAATGAATTTGTATGGTTTGAAAAAGGAAGACCTTGGGTCCAAGACACTTGTATTAATCTTGACATCAGATTTTTTCATCACTATACAAGCCTGTTTAAATGGTTAGGGACCTGAGGATCTGCATCTGAAAAGGCTAGTGACAGAGAGGGACTGACTGATGTAGAGGGGTATTAAAACCACATTCAAGGGATGGTAGAAACTGATGAGCCTTGGTGTTTGTCAGCCTGTATTTGACCTCGTATTAGTATCTTGAATTCAACACCTATGAAGGTGAAATCTACATTTGTTTAAGTGGTAGATAATGAATGCTGGGTTTTGACCACAGCTTTCCAAATATGCTAGTAAAGGCAATGCTCCAGTGCTGGATGTTTTGAAGCTTGCAATGACGGGCAATATACATTGAACAGCAGGAAATGCTGAGTTAAAGAGCAACCTGAAGTCCTAGAGGCATCCACAAAGGTAGATTTGATCCCTTTATACCACTTGAGTGAATTAAAGGAGAAATAAATGTAGGAGAAATGACTCATTAAAGAAGATACTATGTAAAAAACTCCACTTTTAGTAGAAAATACCCATAAAAGGCTTGTAACAGCCTTAGCTCCTGTATATGGAAGTTCCATATAAATGAGGAAGAAGGAAGGAGATGACATGGAAAGACAGTCATTCAGCTTTTCTCTCTGCCCCAAGGTTTCTAAGAATCAAAAGAAAGAAACATAAAGGAGCTCAAATTGGTGTGAAGGTCCATGAAAACTCTAAATATCTCTTGAACACCATGAGTACCAAAACTCCCTTTTCTCCTCTTCCTGTGGTCCTGACTGAAAGATGAAGCTCAGAATTTCGGTTGCCTTGTCATACCTGAACAAGCAACACATATGTCATATAATCAGTTCCCAAGATCTTCCCCTGTATGTTGTGCCCCTGTAGTGCTGTGCTTCCTTATTTTTTTTAACTTCAGAGTAAAGAACCAACCTCCCCTTTTCTTCCCATCCTAAAATCTATGTTATTTTGCAATATAAATTTGATATGCTTAGAAACAGGAATGAAAAAACACTTTTCAGGTGTCTTAAAAATATGTCTGATGTGCTGGTCCCTGCAAAGGGATCCCAAGTCATTGGAAGAACTTCTTCCACATATTTTGGAAAATGCCACCAAGGTGGCCTTTCCAAGGCAGATTGTCATTGCTGTGTCAGTAGAAGTTTCTTCTTTTTTTCTGATATACATAGAACACTTAAATTAGTATTGACAGTGACATTTGAAATGCTGTATCTCTTCTCCTCAGCTGGAACTGTGCTGGCAGTTCTTCCTGTGGATACTTTTGCAGCAAACTGCTGAAAGCCCTGTAAACTTTCTAATTTTTTTTTGACAAAGAGTCTGCAAGACACACACACATGCACATTCTTCTTTTATAATGAAGCTAGTTTTCCCACTCACAGAACTGTGAGTTACCAAACTCAACATAATCTGAGTCACAAAGCAATAAGTTAGCAGGACATTTTCTTCTGCCTCACCAGCGTCTTTTTTTTTTAATGTGAAAACTTCTAAGAAGTAACTGATTTCTTGTTTCTTTACTATCTGTTCTGTAAGCATATGTGAATATCAGGACATGCTTGTAGGCTTATATGCCCGACAGTACACACATCCCTTCTGGTTTCATACAAAAGACACTTCCTACACAAAAATGAAGTAGTCCATTATGCTGAGAATTATTGCTTGAAATCCCAGAATATTTTACTGATTGGAACAGAAGGTGGCTTTTTAAAATGTATCAAAACATGAAAACAAGCACCTGAAGGTGATCTAGAAATGCAGTTAGAAGAGTTAGGCACCTAATTACATTTGCGCTCCAAAGGCAGTTACGTACTTCTGTAAATCCTGTTAGGTGCCTCCCTGCACCTTTGCAACCTAAATACAGCTGTAAATCTGTCTGTCAAGCCCTACCTTTTTATATTAAGCTGGAAACCTGCCTTTTCTATTGTATAATTACTTGCATTCCAATCCATGAAGGAGGAAACACGGGTCACGAAATCTGTCACTGATATGCATCCCAGTTTTTATATCAGACTTGGGTGATGCTTTAAGAGAAAATGAGGAATTATGTTGGGGGAGAGGAGAGGAAAAAGAAAAGATAAAAGAAAAGAAAAGGAGGAGAAGGAGAAGGAGAAGGAGAAGGAGAAGGAGAAGGAGAAGGAGAAGGAGAAGGGGAAGGGGAAGGGGAAGGGGAAGGGGAAGGGGAAGGGGAAGGGGAAGGGGAAGGGGAAGGGGAAGGGGAAGGGGAAGGGGAAGGGGAAGGAGAAGGAGAAGGAGAAGGAGAAGGAGAAGGAGAAGGAGAAGGAGAAGGAGAAGGAAAAGGAAAAGGAAAAGGAAAAGGAAAAGGAAAAGGAAAAGGAGAAGGAGAAGGAGAAGGAGAAGGAGAAGGAGAAGGAAAAGGAAAAGGAAAAGGAAAAGGAAAAGGAAAAGGACAATTGTTACAAGATTTTTTTCCAGGTTAAGTGATCATCTTTTTTATAACTGCATATTTGTCTATTCATCCACCTCTTCATAATTTTGATCTTCCTGATGTAGTGATGGCAAAATATTCAATTCCTAGTTTTTATAAAATTCTCACATAATAAAAGGAGTGAGAATGCATTATTTCCCCCTTAAGGAAGAAGCAGCCATACAAACTCACTTCTTATGAGACATGAGAAAATCAATGCTATGATCCAAATTTTATTAATGTCCCATGTTCAGGAAAATCTTCAGTCAGAGCTCATCTCTTGTTAGAAAGACCAACAGCATGCCACAAAGCTGTAGGAAACCAAGCATCACATGCTTCATCACCAGGGTATGACACATTTTTCATCTGTTTGAGAGTGTTCAGGATTTTTGCCAGATGTTTTCAGAGCAGACAGGGCAGTTAGAATCAATGTGCTTTGTCCTCTGCTCGTGTGATGTACCTCAAGAAGGTTCTGTAAGGGTCCTTTTGAGTAGTACTGTTTAAGATAACATACTTACTTGGCAAACAAGTCATCTTTCATGACTGTCAGAACAAATATGTGCCATGAATGTTTTTCTAGGTGTCTGCTTTCTGTATTCATTCACTGGTCATGATCCTAACTCCACTGGTGTAACTGAAAAAACCTTTATTGTTTGGGACCCAGTTTATCTGTCAAGGACAGTGAGATCTTTCTGAAGGGTAGACACATATCTGGCCTGAATTTTAAAGGAAGTTAGACAGACATCTTACAAAATCCCCCTTCATGCCACCAACGAGGCAGGAGACTTTTCAAAGTGTTCTTGGATTAATTAGCATTCAGTGAAGTGTATTGATGGATTTTAATCTATTTCTCTGAAATATTTTGATTCTGAAATCATTGTGACTGTGAGCTAGGGTAAATATGGCAGCTAATTTTACTCCCAGGTGGGTAAACTGTAAACCATGGCATATCTGGAAGAGGTTTTGCCATTATTGTTGTTTTCTTCATATGCCTCTCAGTGTGCCTTTGAAGAACTTCAATAGACTTCTTTGATTCTGGACCAGCAGTGCTTAAAATACTCAATAGATGATTGAATAGGATGCGTTGTAGGGAGAAGTTTGTCAGTAGCAGCCTCAAGCAAAATGCAAAGATTATACCGGTAGATTTCAATAGATTTCCTCTATCTGCCTCTAAAAGTCTAAACTTTGGGGGGTCTTGCATACAAGTGTGAATTTGAGCCATCTGTTTATCTCAGGAATATAACAAGAAAAATCAACCACCACAAGTACGACCTTCTTTTCTATAGTTTTTCAATATTTGATCTTCCAAAGCTTTTCTCTCATTCTTGCTGGGCACTGTCAGATTCAGAGCTTGCTGTTTCAAGTCTGTTTAAATGTTCTTTATTGTCAGTCATTTTTGCACACACACACGCCCAAAACTAATTCACACATACAAAACCACATACAAAGTACTTACCTTCATTTGCTGATCAGATTTTAGCAAAAGTTTTAGCAAAGGAGGAAAAATAGACCCCCAGAATATTTGTGTTTTTACCTCCTCCTGTTTTAACATATTGGGGAGACAAAAGCTTTCCTGACCTCAAAGGACTCTTCACTTGTCTTGAAAAGGATATTTTTTTCAGACTGTTCTACTTAAGCTTCTTTTTAGTTATTTGCAACTTCACAATCCCATTCACAAACTGTTGCCATGGTAAATAATTATATCACAGATGAATTGTGTATGCTCCCACTTCATGGCTGGAAGAGAAATTGTAAAAGGAGAGGTGAGAATGAGAGAGAGAGAGAGAGAAAAGAAAAAAATCAAAATCCTTTAAAATTACAGGGGAGAGAGTTGAGAAATGATTGCCTCCTCGTTAACATAATTAACTCCATGAATTATAAATTGGTATTAGAACTTCTGACAAAAGGAGTAATTATATTTACTCATGTAAAATTAAACAATACCAAAAAAAAATTAATGGGATTCACCAGAAGCTCTGTTAATATTATCATAAAATTCACAGATCCAAATAGTTCAGATTCAGAAGTGATTTAAGCAGCATAAACTTTAGTGCTTCTTAGATTTCAATAGAGTGAACATGTTTCCTCAGTGGTTTATAATCAAACTGTGGCAAAAAAGCACATAAAACCGCCCATTCCTCAGACAAGGGAGTACTAATATACAGAGACAGCTGCATTCTTCCTAAACAGGGGCTGCTCATAGGTAGCTTTTTGTTTTTGCAGGGAATTTGTACACACACGCAAAGCTATATACAGCTACACAGACACTTCTCATGAGCAGAATAAATCCCACAGTTGATCTCTGAACTCTGGGAGAACAAGGAAAATATAACAGATGCAACTATAAGGCAAGAGGTAATCTAAGCCACCGGTTTGCCTTTGATGTTACCACTCCCATAAGTATACATTTTCTTCTGTATAATGTACATCAACTCAGGATCCTTCTCACTCAAATTTAGATACGCAAAACTCAGGGCTTAGTCTGATATAGTCAGCCAGTTTCTTCTGGAATCACTGTAGACAAACAGCTCAAAAGAGTGATTGGGGCCATCTAAAATGAGCTCTGTAGTAGATGGGGTTGATTGCTTTATGGAGATGTCCTCCTTGTTTTTCTCCCAACTTAAAGGACACATTTTTTTTTATTATTTTCCAAAATCTTATATAATTTTCCCGTTCTTTCTTTGTATTACAAGTATCCAACAGCCCTTTTTTTTTCCATTTGATAACTTAAACTGTTGTCCATGTCTCAATACTTTAATGCTTCACATTTGCTACTTGGTTTTATCTATTTATTTATCTATCCTCTTATTGATTTATTTATATATTTTTCACTGTTGCTGTTCCAGCAGGAACCACTCATGCAATCCCAGATGCACTGTGATGCATCATTCATGAGTTTTCAACCATGGGTCTATAAAGTAGTAATAGGATCTTTGGAGCTAAAGAAGTTAGTCCACTGAGCAGTAGCCAGTGTGACTGGTTCCCTGCAAGGGGAGAAACTGGCAGAGATGGTGTAATGTGCTAGTGTTAAGGCAGTTGTCCATTTTAATTGTTCATGGGTGCGGTATTTACTGAGTTTCCAAAGTTGTTTCCCTAACTCCAACATCAACCAGTGTTCCATAGTCTCTTTAGCTCATGAACCCAGTCAGATATTTTCAGCCTTAGATGAATGATCAGCTTTGAAACCCCCCACCCCTCCCACTCCCCCATATTGCACTCAGGGACTGCATTTAACTTTCAATAAGTTTTTGTATCTTCTATGAATCCTTCATTTCCCCATCCTGATCAGACACATAGAAAAGAGTAGTCACTTCACCCAAGGCTTGTCTGCATTTAGTATTTCACCCAGGGCATTAATTTCAATTTTCATGTTTCTACACTATTTTTTTCCCCTGCTCTCTCTTTCTCTCTTACAACTTTGTATATGCCAAAAGCCTTACCTGCCAACTGTTGGGAAAAAAATGTGATTTCTATTGAATAGTGCACTTTGGAATGAAAGAAAACATTGTATAAACGAGGCTGAGGAACTCATTCACCTATGCCTATATTACTGTGAAATCAATTATGCAGGGCTCTTTCGAAAGTTACTGATTGTAGCAAATTGAATGGCCTCCATTTCAGTATAATTTGGAGAGGTTGATGTAATCAGAGACCTTACACCATGGTGAGATACAAGATTCGTGATATTCAGATGGGAAAAAGGCTACAATGGTTAAGCTTATTCTGTACTCTCCGCTTACCGGCTGTAATGCTTTCATAAGTACAAATGAAATTGTTTTGATGAAGGCGGAGATGGTTCTAAGGGACAGGAAAAGGGGAGGAAAAGAAAGAGGAGAAGGAAAAAAAAACCCAACCAACCTACCTATATCAGGTTGTTTGAAATCAAGGTACTGTACAGTTAAGTGAGGCAGCAGTGGAATCTAATTCTGAGCATAATTGGTTGCAAATGAAACACTTTAATATTAAATCTTGAGTTGTGCCCTGGAGCTGCAGTTCAGCTTTGCATGAGCTACATGTAAGTGGAGGCAAAAGTCTTCTCCCCTCCCCCCCCCCCCTTCTTTTGCAAATGTACATTCTACTTCAGTCCGTTGGAAATTTGTGGGGCAAAATAATTGCTTTTCAGCTTTTACAGAAATATATTCTGACCTGGGAAGTTTTGTCCTCCTAAAAATAATAACAAACAAACTAATAAATAAAACAACTCAAGAACGACGAAAATAAGCAAGTTCCCAACAAAATCCATCTCATAATGTCAGCCTGTGGCTCAGTGTTCTGTGATGTGTGGCTGTTTATTAAACTTATGGTGATATTATATAAGGACATTTTATTTGTACTGACAATCTTTTGGATAAGTGTCACAGTGAACTTAACAGACAGAGAGCAGCAGAAAGTGAAGTTGTCTGGAAAAGGGGAAGGAATATTAGCACATTGGCTTCCTAATTTCTCCATGCACTAGAAAACTTCACATTCCAAACCAAATCTGGAGGTGAATTTTATAATTTAGATTTGTCTCTCTTTGCAAAATGAAATTAGACTAATTATATGCTCCAAGATCTTTTTTTGGAGAGGAAAAATAAAAGAGCTCATTTTGCAGTAAAATCTGGAGTGAACATTTCAAATCACATTCTACTGTGTTCAGGTCACTTAAACCAGTATCCCCCAGTGTTTCTTGTCACTTTAAAGGATGTGATCTCTGCCTTTGCTCTCCCAGTCTGTAAATTACAAATAATAACACTTCCTTCACCTGGAGTAATAATCTGCATTTTAATTTTTTTTGGAGGTAAGAATTAGACCATATAATTTCCATGCAAAATATCAAGCACACAGTGACACATCCCTCTCCTTGTTGCTCAGTCCATTTACAATACTGTCAATAAATGAAATTCTCATTTCTAGATTTTCCCATTTACATCACTAAGCAGCTTTTCAGTTTTTCAGACTTAATATGAGCATAGAAACAGTAAATTGTCATAGAGAATATTGCAATGTCACTATAAGAATATTTTTCAGTTTAGTTAACTCTAAATAAAAGAATAAATTCATGTATTTGATTTTCAGTGTTTGAAAAGATAAAGAATTATTGCTTTGTTCCCTATGCTTATACTCACTTCTGAAAAAAAACCCAACCTCGAACATACAAAATTAACCATAAAAATTAAGACAAAAAATTTAAGTTTTTTTTTTTAAGTTATCTGAAACTGGATACCTAAATGTCACGCATATCACGTTACTTCAGAAATTCTCAGTTCATGCACATTTCTCAGTTTAAAAAAGTCTCAGTCTGTAGTGGCCCAAGACTTTAACTGTTGTGATCTTGGTATCTAACTCTTCCCTTATAATCAGCAAGTTAGGAAACTGATGAATGATGGAAATCTGGAATCCTGGGCCTTGACCCAGGATTCTATGCTCATTTCTCAACCCATTTCTATGCTCACCTAGTATGTTCCGAGAGGCTGGAAGTTCATAATATTTTCTATAAGATTCATATTTAACTAGTTAAATTTACCATAGGCCATAAAAGAGCTACGTACATTCATTTTCCTACCTACAGAAAAAGGAAAATTGGCTTCTTTCTGGGCACTTTAGGACTCTTTCTTTGCATAGCAAATTTATTCTGTATTATAGGTGGCTGCAATGCCTTCCCAGGGATAAAAAATTAAGAAATCTGGGTTGGGTATATTTAATACAACATGCACCCTGACTATAAGTTTCATATAAAATATAAAGAGAGAAAAAACATGGAAACATTACTGATTCTTGACTGAGACTATATGCAAGGGCAGCTAAATGATACCAGGCTGATAGGGAGTTTGACGAAACGAGCCACAGCATCCTCCATAGTCTTTACATGTAGAAACTAGAAAACTAAATCTGTTGTTTATCCAGACCCTTTACGTTTATGAATATAAAACTGTAGATATTTACTCCCAATAGGTGATTCTTGGAAAGTATTGCATTCCTAGGATGAAGTTCCTTAAAACACACTCTGTGTCACCATATGCTAACTGGCAGCTTGCTGTCACAATGGCATCTCAATACCATCATAGAAAATGGATTAAAAGTAATACAGATTTCATTCAAATGTAGAATACCCAGAGAAGCACTTAAGCACATATTTTAAGTTTCTAAAGACATTGACTTTGAAATTGTCTTATTCTGTTTCAGATATGAAGTATTTGTATGTCCAAAATAACATATACTACATAAGCTGCTTACATAATAGACATTGCCTCCTCCTACAAACACTGCTTTGCCTCAGCTGCTGAAGGTCATTTCTATTTGTAGCTGTCTTGTTGTCTCCTTAGCTAAATTCTTCTACAAACATCTCAAAATGCAGTCTGCTTTATTTTGCTCTTCTGTTTCCTTCACTAAAAAGACAAAACCAGAAAGCTACCTGTAACTTCCAGTTACAACTAGATCTCCAACTTTGCTTAGTCCTTATTGTATGAGAGGAAAAGAGGAAAGGAAAAGGTTACAGCCTAACTGGGAGATTACATACAACAAATACAATTGAACAGCAGCTGGACAATTAACCAGCTACAATATAGCATTCCTATTAACTTCTTCAGACCATAAACCTGGAGTAGTGCACACAGTTCATAAGTAAGGAAACAGCTAAGCCACCCGTCCCTGCTGGCAGAAAGCTTCCTTAGAAAACGTTTCTCATTTGTCTGAATTTCACTCTGCTGTTAATGTGAAAGGAGATGGGGACAGAGGGGAGGAAAGGACAAAAAAAACCCTGCAGATAAATTTAAAATTTTACAAGGGGGGAAATAGCTATAAAACAAGGGGGGAAAAATGCATTATAACCCAAAGAGAAGCATGTCTCTTGAAAATAAATATCTCCCAAGCTCATAAACAGTGAGGCCAATGGTCATGAACGTAGCAGATGTTTATTGTCTCGTGCACCCTCTGCTACTTTGGGATAATCACTTAAATATCGCCAAATCCAGTTTGAATTAAAATTAGCTTCATATTTTCTTTCATGATTATTCCATTAAAAAAAAATCATATGATTAGCCAATTAAACAGAGAGGGAGAAGGGAAAAAAAAAAAAAAGAAAAGAAAAAAAACAGTAGGAGAGCAATAGCCTTTAATATTTTCAATTAAGATGCAGTGCCACCAATAAAAGAGGCTTACATTTTCATTTTATGGGCACCTATGGAGAGCATTATGACACAAATGACTCAGAGCAAGGTAATCGTTTCAAAATATATTGTAGTGGAAGACTGTAAACAGTGCAGTGTATTAGCTTAGATGGCATGTGATGAAAATACCAAGCTTCCAGAAGTGCATTCAGTATTGGTTTCAATATTTCTTAGGGCATGCATTTGCAAGGCATGCCTCCTTTTATGGGAACCAAAGGAACGTCCTTACCGAGACCAAAGCCCACTGCCACAGAGGAGCCTGCTCCTTGAGTTATGCTTACATGTCGCACTGGCTTTTGAACCCTACCCAGACACATCAGGCCGAGGCACCAAACTGTGGAAGAGGTTTCTAATAACATGCACTCCCATGAAATCATTTGAGGCTGGTCTAAATAAGCCGTGGGAAGAAGGGGTGTGGTGCGCTGACTCTGGCTGGACACCAGGTGCCCACCAAAGCCACTTTATCACTCCCCTCCTCAGCTGGGCGGGGGAGAGAAAATATAATGAAAGGCTCGCGGGTCGAGATAAGGACAGGGAGAGATCACTCAGCGATTACCGTCATGGGCAAAACAGACTCATCTCCGGGAAACTAATTTAATTTATTGCCAATTAGAAGTCAGAGTAGGATAATGAGAAATAAAAACCAAATCTTAAAACACCTCTCCCCTACTCCTCCCTTCCTCCTGGGCTCAACTTCACTACCGATTTCTCTACCTCTTGCCCCCCAAATGGTGCAGGGGGATGGGGAATGGAGGTTGCGGTCAATTCATCACACAATGTCTCTGCTGCTCCTTCCTCCTCATCACAGGTCCTGCCAGCACCCTGCTCCAGTGTGGGTTTCCCACGAGGTCACAGCCTCCTTCGGGCACCCACATATTCTGGTGTGGGGTCCTCCGTGGGCTGCAGGTGAATATCTGCTCCACTGTTAACCTCCATGGGCTGAAAGGGGACAGCCTGCCTCACCATGGTCTTTACCAGGAGCTGCAGGGGAATTTCTGCTCTGGTGCCTGGAGCACCTCCTACCTCTCCTTCTTCACCAACCTTGGTGTCTGCAGAGTTGTTGCTTTCACATACTGTCACTCCTCTCAGACAGCTACTGCTGCGCAGTTTGAGTTGGGGTTTTTTTCCTCTTAAATATGTTATCCCAGAGACACTACCACTGTCGCTGATGGGCTCAGCCTTGGCCAGTGGTGGGTCCACCTTGGAGCCGGCTGATATTGGCTCTATCAGACATCAGGGAAGCTTCTAGCAGCTTCTCACAGAAACCACCGCTGTAGCCCCTGACACTACCAAAACCTTGCCACAAAAACTCAATACAGTGGGAAATCACATATTTACGAGCAAGATGTCAGCTAGGAGACACTGTCACTGTCCATGCACAACCTGAAGAAAGCGAAACAAGTTTATCAGAAATCTGTTCATCCCTAAAGCCCAGACAGAACCTCCATTATCTTCTTTATGGTAACGTCTAAGAAAGTATATTATAACCAGAAACACTGGGTTTGAGTTTTGGCAAGGGATAATCACTTCCAGTAAACTCCATTAAGTGATTTGATCTTTATAAACGTCTTTTCCCAGTTTAAAGGTATTTATCACTTTAGAATTTTATTTTATTTTTTTTTTTAAAGAAAGAAAAACCTTGTAATAGGACAAAATCTCAGGGCAGGACTTATATTGACAACTTCTGAGAAAATCTTTTTCGTTCATTCCCCACTTTTGGAACTCTACAGTTTTCCCTTGATAAAAAGAATTTGCAAAATACAAAAAGTGGTAGATCTGCTTGGTTAATACTTCGTTAAATGACCTCCCCCTACTTTGTTGGCAGGAAAACACATACCAAGCCTGTTACATGCTACTTGTAAATTCCCTGTGGAGTACCCTCAGTTGGAATTCATTACAGCAATGGTTTTAACTTGACTCTACCAGGCCAATTCCTTGATCTTGTCAGTCTCCTTTCTTAAATTAAAATATTAAACCAGGTGTAGAGTGTTACACAGGAAGGCACCGTTGGGTGACTCTACCTTCCTTATTAAAGGAAAAAAGATGTCAGGCGAACACAGCTCATTAGGAATGTGAATAAAGCAATAGCTGGGACTGAAGTCTGAAACAAAAAGGTTGTTAGAGATGGATGAATTTGGAGACTGAGTGGAAGAACCAACTCTGTTCTTTTGCATATGCCTAGTAAAACGACTTGCTATCTCCTTCCTGCATCCGTAACAACCCCTAATCCCCTTCCAGCGAAATTTTGCAGACTAACTTCCAGCTACTGACTAGTGTCCTTGAGTTGTTTACTGCAACAGTGTTGCTCCTTTTAAAATGTAACCCAAGGGAAGGATGTCTTTGAATACAAATGGTAGATGAAATTTAGAATCTGACAGATAAGACCCATCATAGCTTTATGTTATTTGCCAAGAAAGTCACATTTATGACCAGCATTTCTGAAGCCTAAATATTTGAACTGGAGATCAAATTCTGTTGGAGTTACTTAACTGGACAGTAAAATGTCATGTTTTCAATACAATGAGTAGAAATTGTATGATTTTGGATCAAGAGGAAATTTTCACAATTAAGGTGGAATGACAGTGGAGAACTTCACAGTCTTCTAAATCACTCTGTCACCTTGAATGTTTTTCAGCAAGTTATTCTATAATGGGAGCAGTATTTATGTATTTTACACTTCCTAGACATAGATATTTCTAATTTCCTCTACTCTGGTGATTTATTACAGATTACTCAGTCTGATTGACAACAGATGTGTGCAGGTGTAATCAACGGAGATATTGGCAAATGACACCAATGGAGGATAGGTGTTACAGGGGGTTAACATGGTTGCTTCATTTAACTGCAGACATGAGTTCTTAATAATGGTGTTGGATGCTCTTTAATATTAAAATTTGCAGGAATGGTTTAGTTTCAGATTCAAATGAAAATCAAGTCCCTTGTGCCTTATATATGTATTCATTTAGCTGTATCAAATGGGAATGCTGCTATGGGAAAAGCTGACCTCAGACCTTCAAAACTGTGGCAAATCCGAGAGCAGAGAGGTTGATCATATGAACTGCCTGTTTAGTTAACTCCAGAGTACGTGGAAAACTTTCACATCAACACTCCCATCATTCAAGCTGAAAGAAGATTTTTAATGCCTTCAAATATAACCCAGTAGGTATGTCTCTCGGACAGATTCTTTGAGAGAACAATGTCATGTTCAAGGAAAATACTAGTGGCAAGGGATTTGCATGTAGCATAGAATACAGGGAATATTCTCAATTTTTGACCCTGAGCTCAGTTGAACATCATCGGGTGTTAATTTATTTGTTTTTGAGGGAAAGGGTTCAAGGAAGAGGGTAAAGCTAGAGTAGCAGTGACAAAGGTGCATGCTTGTCAAGGGCATAATTCAGAAGCAGGCACTAGACATAATTACTCAGTGACATATGCATTGTTTCAGTACAGGGAATGAAAATAAAGAAGAGACATTAATCAGAATGATAATCAGTCAATGATGCAATAATGATGATCTAGCTGTACTTAGTCAGAACACCTCATGTCCAGGAAAATATCCAGGTAGTCACCATTTTCATACTGATTATATCATGAAAAATGAGGGTAATGATTCAGGTTTGGCAGACACAGGGTTCTCTTGTGCTGAGAAACTAATAAATGGACACTAAATCTTGATATACTTATCACATTGGGGCTGTCAGGAGTGCATAATCTTCTCCAGAAAAGTTTCCTTGATCATTCAGTGCATCACAGTTTACTTTTCCCACTTGACTAGCACTTTAATAGCATAAAAATGCTTAGTACTACATTAACATTTCCTTTGGATATTATGTTTCTCATATACATTGATACTCCAACAGTATCTCTTTTCAATAGAGTGCCTTAACTAAGAAGGGCCAGACTCTAATTTGGGCAGCATTATTTGCACTGTAGGGGTACACTGTAGTCCCTTATGAGCTCCTTGAATTTAGATTTTGACACAGGCGTGTTACCAGTTGGATTGAATCTGGGTAAAATTTTTATTCTCTGCACCTGCTCTACATATTGAATGAGAAGAGTTATTATTTGCTTCTGCTACTGATGAGAATTAAATTACTTCCTTGTCACTCCAAGCAGGAAGGAAGCAGGGTAGTTATTGTAGCTACAGAGAGTGCTTCCATTTTGGAAAGCTCACCTATCAGAAGCTAGATGTATTTTAACTTTCCCTAAAACATTTTTTCATTATTTGAAAATACCTTTTTTCTTCTTTTTTTGGTTTTGTGTTTGTTTTTTTTTTTTTTTTTCTTAACGGCAACCACAAAGCTGAAAATGAATGGTCATTTGCAGGTAGTCATAAATGAAAACACTCATTTACAAGCTAAATTATAAATGGTTTTCAGCAAATACAGAAAATTTAAGACCTACTACATCTTCTAAGGAAAAGCCTATTGTCTCTGGGGCATCTTTATGAGTCTTCGCTTTTTAGGTTGTTTTTTTGTTGTTGATGGGTTTGGTTTGGTTTGGATTTATTTTGTTTTGGCTGGTTGGTTATGTGGAATAGAAAAAGTATATCACAAGGCCTGTCAAGTTTCTTGCATCTCCAGGAAAATATAATTACTATATTACTATATTATACTCTATCACAGCATCTAATGTTCTGGAGGAGTGCGTTCATGTGCAAAGAGCCAGAAGAAAGTTCAGAGGCATTTCCCAGTCTTTCACTGCCTAAACTATTCTGGAAGGATAGAGCTAGGATTCTTGATTTAAGTAAAGCTTTTGATGTTTTTTCATATAATACTGTGAAACAACCTAGATCAAGAACTATTTCATATTTCCATTAAAAATCTGAACGAAAACAGAATTTTCCAGTGCAACACTTCATGCTTGGCAATCAACCAACTGTACAACCACAAGCATGGGAATGACCACGCAGGCAGTAATTCATGCTGAAGGGACAAAATAATGTAGAAATAGGAATATTTTCAGGGGGACACTTGAAAATCTTCAGGCACACTCAGTGTTAATAAAGTCTCAGGGGGATTTTGAGCTTGGTTTGTCTGGAAACGCTGCAGGAATTTCTTTCTCTGAAGACTTTTAAGGGAATACTCTGCAAGCACTTCCACGACTGACTGTGTTATTTATTGTAACACATGACCTGAAAAGGCATTAGGGGAAGTGAGACAACTTTCATATTTATTTACTGTGATTTCTTATTTCTCTACCAAATTACAACCAGGAAGAATGCAATCATGTACTCAGTTCTTCCCACACACATCTAAAGTGATGTGCCTCTGTAATGTACCTCTTAGATATCTGATGTTTTTTTCCAGGTCACTTCCATATGAATACTCTTGTACCATTCCTTACTTATGTGCATGTATGTTCTTGGGCGAAATAAAATAGAACAAGTCTACTCTAGAGATGTGCTCCTCTCTTCACAACAATGTCACTGATGCATCCCACATCCTCTCAGAACATGTATCTCTGCTGTGAGGGACCCATTCTTTTAATTCCATATCTGTTTGTTCTTAATAAACACATTATAGAGGTTTTTTTGTTGTTTTGTTTGGTTGGTTGGTTTGGTTTGGGCAAGCCTTTCCGGCTAATACCAATGACATGGTGTAACATGAAAACCATCGCCTTTAAATTCTATTTTCTTCCTTTCCAGTCTGTACCTTGGAACAACTCTTTCTCCTCTTTATATTCCCCATTTATCAGCCACTTAAATACCTTGTGAGAGAATGAGGCCAACTAATTGTCCATTTGATTCCTTGGCTCACTCATCTGCTTAAGGACGTCTTGTTTACATGGATTTTTCATTATGGACGGAATATGCTCTTACCCACACACAAGTATGGCATCTTCGTCTCTGAAGAAATGGCACTTAAACTCATGGTAATTTTAATAGAGAAGTCCACATTCAGCCCTCATTCTTCTCTAAATACCTGCTGTGAACAAGTTATCTCTTTCGTGCTGCTTTGAAATGAACAATTAAAGGAAGTTCAACCTTGAGTAAGCCTGGGAACATGTGCGCGTTCTGGGCTTGGTGGAGGATGTCTCATCATGTGTTGTCAACATTTGGTTTTATTTCTCAAAATACAATAGTAATTTTCTTTTGTGAAATCAATAGAAGAGACAAAAAAAAAGAATAAATGCTGATAAAAACAGATTATTTATAAAAATAATCTGAGTTTACAGAATGCTTTAACCATTTGCTGCTAATCCAAACTTGAGACATTTACCATTAAGGAATTTCATTTGACAAAGGAAGAAACTTGGCTGCAGCTGGAACCTGTGACGGTTCTTTAGATTTTCACACATTATTTCATTTTTCTACTCTCATCTTGTTCCCTGATTGAATTCCAGCAACTACTCCTATCTACGCTACCGGATTCAAAACCTATCAAAGTCAATGGAAATGGTCATATTAACTTCACTGGGCTTTGGTCCAGGTCCTGAGCCATATGGAGCTTGAACCAACCTTGACCTTAGCGGAGATGAAACAAGTCACCTCCGACATCGTAACAGTAGTTTTCTACAATCCATCAGTAAGATGTGTCACATATGCAGCATGAGTGAATCCACCTGCCAAGAGAGGTACTTTTGCGCTACTGGCTGGTAGCCAGTCTGGTCAGTCATGCTATTCTCCCTGTATGATATGAGAAGTTATGCATATCAGGCATTTTTTGCTCCTATTTAAAAATGACAGCCTGGATTCTAACTTTGCATTAACTGCTCATAAAGTTCTGCAAATTTCTCTCCTACCTTTTGTGATTAGAACACTAATGATCTTCAGATGGTTCAGAGCAATGCTGCAGAAAGTTTGGATGACTAACAGACCTTTCCATTGTCACTACTGGGGAATGTTTAAAAAAAGGTGATGCAATTAAGAAATATTCATACAAATTATAAGAGGAAATGAATTGTGATTTTGAGTTAAATGGCAGAGCATTAATACATTCTTCACAGCAGAATGTCCTTGCATCTTTAGTATACTCAGGTGATAAGTATGTATCTTAGGCTACCGCTAAGCCATGATTCCCCTCAGTGGGTGAAGTGAATAGTGCTTTAAAACTGAGAAAGAACTTTTGTACATCGCATGTGCAACATAAAATGATCACAATTGCTTAATCATAACAATGCAAAT
Source organism: Pluvialis apricaria (assembly GCA_017639485.1). Taxonomy (NCBI): domain Eukaryota; kingdom Metazoa; phylum Chordata; class Aves; order Charadriiformes; family Charadriidae; genus Pluvialis; species Pluvialis apricaria. Next base: position 7,990,774 of record CM030044.1, on the reverse strand, counting down.
GAAATTTTGTCTAGCTTATAGAATCATAGAATCATAGAATGGTTTAGGTTGGAAGGGACCTTGAAGATCATCGAGTTCCAACCCCCCTGCCACAGGCAGGGATACCTCTCACTAGACCAGGTTGCCCAAGGCCACGTCCAGCCTGGCCTTGAACACCTCCAGGAACGGGGCTTCAACAACTTCTCTGGGCAACCTGTTCCAGTGCCTTGCCACCCTTAAAGTGAAAAACTTCTTCCTAATGTTTACTCTAAACCTGCCCTCTTCCAGCTTAAAGCCGTTCCCCCTCGTCCAATCACTACATGCCCTAGTAAAAAGTCCTTCCCCAGCTCTCCTGTAGGCCCCCTTTAGGTACTGGAAGGCTGCAATAAGATCTCCCCGGAGCCTTCTCTTCTCCAGGCTGAACAGCCCCAACTCTGTCAGCCTCTCCTCATAGGAGAGGTGCTCCAGCCCTCTGATCATCCTCGTGGCTCTCCTCTGGACACGCTCCAGCAGGTCCATGTCCTTCTTATGTTGGGGACTCCACAGCTGGATGCAGTACTCCAGGTGGGGTCTCAGGAGAGCGGAGTAGAGGGGCAGAATCACCTCCCTTGACCTGCTGGCCACACTTCTTTTGATGCAGCCCAGGATATGGTTGGCCTTCTGGGCTGCGATCGCACATTGCTTGCTCATGTCGAGCTTCTCATCAATCATCACCCCCAGGTCCTTCTCCTCAGGGCTGCTCTCCAGCCATTCCCCGCCGAGCCTGTATTTGTGCTTGGGATTGCCCCGACCCAGGTGTAGGACCTTGCACTTGGCCTTGTTGAACTGCATGAGGTTGGCTTGGGCCCACCTCTCCAGCCTATCCAGGTCTCTCTGGATGGCATCCCTCCCCTCCAGCGTGTCTGCCTCGCCAAACAGCTTGGTATCATCAGCAAACTTGCTGAGGGTGCACTCTACCCCACGATGTCATCCATGTAACTGTCACTGAAGGATTCTTTTGCATGAGGCATCCAATACTGTAACAGGTTTACAGGAAATCAGGTTTTTCTTCCCACAGGTATTTTCAAGGATTCATGACTTTTCCCTGTTCAAGATGCTTGACAAAATTAAAAAAGTCAAAATCTCAAAAATTCCCCTGAAAATACACTGCCCTTACTACAGGTACAGTAAAACTAGTAAAACCAGTATATTTGTTTCAGTTGGCTATCCTAAGTCCTTTGCTAAATCTATACCACTATTTTTAACCCAAATTTATTTTACGTTGTTTTCTTTACAAAATTCTCTCCTAAAAGGAAACAAACTAAGTCTACTTTTCAAGTCTAGTAAAAAAAAAGAAAGTTGATGATATTTAAAATTATCTTGCATAGGAAAACCTGTACCCTTGACAAAGAAAACTTTTGACTTTGAAAAGTAAGCATATGAGTAAGGAAACAGAAGCAGAAAGCTACATAACCAAAACTGTTGTACCAACAGATTCCTTAACCACAGTTACTGAGCAATGTTAAAATTAGTCCTGAGCTGAAAATCTTCTGAAGATAACCAGATGTTTCAGGTCATGATTCACTATTCAGTAGACTTTTTTTGATTGTTTTTGGTTTTTTTTGTTTGGTTTGTTGTTTATTTTTTCTTTTTAATCAGTACTAAATTAGTGTTACAGAATAGTGATAGATACATTCTATAATTTAACGATTGTCTTTTCTGAGAAGTGTTTATTTCTTGTTGCTACCTGTTAAGTCCCATGCCATCAGCTACAAGACATGGCATGTACATTTCAAAGTCCAAATGAAATAACTTCTTGGCTACATCCTAACTAGTTAACATCTTGTGAGCTCTTGCAGAACAAATACTTGTTCTCCCCTCCAAGGTTATTGTTCATTCACTTCACTGCAGAAGTAGCTACATGTTCCTCAACAAAGTAGCTCCTATTGCATAAGACTGCACATAGCATGAGACTGTACATCAGACATCCTTAGGCAGGCATAGCTCCTACAGTTTCCCCCAGCAAGCAGAGGCTGCACCCTGTGTCAGTGAGAGATTTCACACTGAGGTCCAGGACCTGCTTGTCTCATGCGTATTCTGTGCTGTTTATCTCTGGGATAGTGCCTAATCAATCTCTAGTGGGGATATACAGATCTTGCAATCCTTAGGAAACCCTCAGCATGGAAATCACCACATTACACCAATAATTATTACCTTGCAGGATTTCTGTACGTGCAACATTTTACAGTAAACGGAGTGAAGGAGATGTCTTGCAGGTGAAAGGACAAAGAGAAAACTGACACCCCAGGGAGACATCATTCACAGAGTATGGTTGTCTTGTGGGCGGTTTTCTCCTCACTGGCAATAGGTCTTGAAGCTCGTTTAACAGTGCGTACCTCTGGCCTCAGAACTATTTCATCCTGGCACAATGCCCTGTCTCTTTACCAATTATTATGAATTTATCTATGACTTCCTTGGTTCATGTCAGACTGAGTGTTACAGGTCTGGCAGCTGAATGATCCTGAAGAGCTTTGAAGAAGTATCTCCTCAGATCTCTCGGTTACACACAGCACAGATGGTTACACTGATTTATTTATTTATTCCCCTTCAAAATATGAATTAGCTTTTTGCTCTAATCAAGTAGCCTCTGTGTTTGTACTCAGATCAGTGTATATTTTAGGCCACATCTAACAAATTGTTCACAGAGCAGTAATTGTGCTTCATAGCTTCTAATTCCATCTTATTCTTATTGGTCATACAGGCATCATTTCTACAAGGTTAATTGATGAGACCAAACTCAGAAATGAGGGATCAGAATCACAATGACTGTGTGAGATTTATGAACAACAAAAGATTATTATAAGCAGTTCTGAGATGGTGAATGCAAAATAGTATTTAATGTTTACAGGGGGGGAGACCAGGGGCTGAATAATGAGAACCTTTTAAAAACTCCATAAAAATTCTTGGGCTCTTACAGCACCTGTTATGTAGGTTCACATGTAAGGGGTGTGCTTGTGAGCAGGGATTGCATAGTGTGTTTGGGGACTTCATCATAACAATATACTTAAAAGAAAGAAAGAATATGTCCATTAAGTGGGCATCATTGAGATATCAGTACTGCTTTTGCCATCCATTTTTTTTTCTAGGAATACTTTGGATCAAGGAGGGGAATATCCATATGATATTGGGAAGGGTTCCTGTATTTTCATCTGAGATTTATGCATCAACGAGAGCCTGTGTGAGAAGTTACAGGGGTCCAACCTACTGCATAGATGCCATGGGATTGCACTCCCATAAGCAATTGGGATATGTTGGCCATAAGGAACATGCAGAAGCTGACAGCACAATGAGCGTACAAAGAATGAAGAGTTTCCAGGATACATCACATTCCCTGTGTATGTGCTGCACAGTTGATAAATGGATTGGCAGAAAGCTTGGCACATCTGGAAATACCTTTGGACTTACTGCACCTGTGCACACAATCTTGTAGTGTTTGTGTACTGAAGATAGGTGTCTTCAAGGTACATCTGTATTGTGCAAGCTTCATAAAATTGATTAGGGTGTCCATAGTGATGTTTTGGCCAGCACTCCAGATACCCAATAGCTTGTTCCAAACAATTACTCCGTCAGAACAAAGTCTTCAATTTTTGTTGGTTTGTTTTATTGTTTGTTTCTTTTCCCTTCCTTGGAAATATGTCCGAGAAATTCAGTCAAATGGTAGCCCTACTTCAGGGGAATCTGGCACCAAAGGCTGAATTTGCCACTGCTGTAAGGATCTTGTGTGACCTTGACTAAGTCACTTCTCTTTGTTTCTCAGCTTCTATCTGTAAAATGGAGATAAATGCATTTCCATACCTCATGGGGGCCTGCTAAAATGCATTCATTACCAAGAAGTACATTTTATCTCCAATTTACACATTTTTTTTCTCTGCTGTCCTTGCTAGAAATCTGATTGTCCAACCAGTCCCAATATAAAACCTCTTGCTTCTGAGTGGAAGCCAGGATCTACCTATTAAACTTTTTAGAACTACCTATTGCGTATTTTTCCTCTCTGAAACCACCAGTACTACTCTTTTTATATACAGAATTCTGGACTGAACAGGAAGCTTTTCTCACCCAGACTGTTCCTGTATTGCTCATTTTGTGTTGTGTACCGTTCAGGGAATAGCGTCAGTGTTTAAGAACAACTTCCCCTAAGGCATCAAAATGCATCAAAATTTATGGAGGAAATGGTGCTAATTAAATCAGAGAGACTGTCGTGGTTTGGGCCAGACTGGCCACTGAAACGAATGACAGATGCTCTCCCCAACCAGGACAGGGATACAGATTGGAGTACTTATGGATATCGTCTGATCTTACTGTTGTGGTTTAGCTCCAGCCAGCCACAAAGAACCACGTGGCCACTCGCTCACCCCCCACAGCTGTGGGATGGGGGATAGAATTGAAGGAAAAAAGACAAAATTGGAGGAAAAAAGACAAAACTCGTGGGTTGAGATAAAGGCATTTTAACAGAACAGCGAAGGAAAGAGGAAAAGAACAGCAATAACACTGACAGAGGAATGTATAAACCTGACTAACGTACCACCACCCACTGACTGGACCTGGGAAGCTCCAGCCCACTCCCAGAGGCGACTTCCTGCCCCCTACCCAGCCAGCTCCAGGCTACAGACCAGGCAAAGTTCACATAGTATGGAATACCTGTGTCCTGTGCCAGCTCCTTGGGAACATTAACCCTACCGCCACCAGAACCAGGTCACTTATATTTTCAGAGCCACAAAAAAGAAGGGAAACAACTTCTGAGCCAATATTCAGTTCCATCAAAACCATCTTTTTATCGTGTAATCATTTCTGGGAACCTTACTGTGTTCTTCTGGATCGATTCTATCCTGAATCTCTTATATCTATTCTAACTTTTTTATACATGTATACACACACACACACTTATAAGTACATATATTCACACTCACATACATAATTATAAATCTAGAGAAAGAGGTGCTGCAGAAACACTATGAACGGATTATAAGTTGTTTTGTGGAACAAAACTGAAAAAGCTAAAAGATGTCAAGCTGTCTTCAACTCTACTCATGGTGTTTTTATTTTTATTTTTTTCCCCCAGGGAAACAATTTTTTTCCCCTGGGCCTTTTTAGATTTTATAGCTTTGTAGATTTTATAGCTCTAAGCTCAGGATTGGTGCATCCCTAAGAGCAAGAAATCACGCAAGGGAAGCAGGATACTTGCATGCCTGAGCAGGGAGCTTCTGAAAAAGCTGCAGTGGAAGAAAGAAATTTACAGTACGTGGAAGAAGGGACTGACCACTTGGTAAGACTACAAAAATGCTGTCAGAGTACGCAGGGATGAAACGAGGAAAGCCAAGGCCACCTTGGAATTAAATCCAGCAAGGGATGTCAAGACCAATAGGAAGGGTTTCTTCAAGTATATAGGAGGGAAAAGGAAAACTAAGGAAAATGTGGGCCCACTGTTGAATGAGACAGGTGGCATGGTGACAGATGTTGCAGAGAAAGTGGAGCTGCTAAATGCCTTCTTTGCTTCTGTCTTTACTGCTCAGGTCAGCTCTCAGGAGTCCCAGACTTTGTGGGTAACAGAGAAAGTCTGGAGGAAGGAAGGCTTTCCCTTGGTTGAAGAGGATCAATTTAGAGATCAATTAAGTAAACTGGATACCCACAAGTCCATGGGGCCTGATGGGATGCACCCGCGAGTGCTGAGGGAGCTAGCAGAAGTCATTGCTGGGCCGCTCTCCATCATCTTTGAAAGGTCCTGGAGATCAGGTGAGGTGCCTGAGGACTGGAGGAAAGCCAATGTCACTCCAGTCTTCAAAAAGGGTAAGAAGGATGACCCAGGAAACTACAGGCCAGTCAGCCTCACCTCCATCCCTGGAAAGATGATGGAACAGCTCATTCTGGGCATCATCTCCAAGCATCTGGAGAAAAAGAAGGTTATCAGTGTAAGAGACGACTTGTAAATTCCGTGAAATAAATGGTGAGAGACAGGGAATGCCCACTGAGCCTCACTGAGGAATGTCTCAAACTCTTGGAAGTACCTTGAGATATGGCTGTAGTCAAGGGGTGGATAACGTGGAGTCTGGACAATGTAGGCTTTGTGCTGAAAGAACTGATAGGGCTAAGACTTTCTTATCTCTTGTGAGACTCAGAAGAGAAAACTCATCTGGATAGCACAGGATGCATCTGAGGGGGGGTGGGGGGAGAAGTCTTGTCAAGACAGGGCTTTCTGCTCAACTTGTGAAGCTTGTTAGTTCTCTGTTTTCAGGGCCATCGTGTCTGACGAATGAACTTTGCCTCATTATCCACAAAAGGCATATTAAAGTTCACACCCCTGCATATGCTAATGAAGATTATTGAGATCATGCTAAACATACATGAATACAGGACTCGTCTCTCCACCCAAATCATGCTACATGTCACCTTGGGGGGAGAGAAATCTGAGCATTGTAACAGTGGCGCAGGTCACACTGATACCATGAACATAGAAGGAAAATAAGTGCCCCTAGAGAGACTTTTTTCCCTGGGGATCCACAGAGGAGCCAGACCAACGCTGGAACCAGAAACACTGATCACTTTATCTCTCTGTCTCTCTCTCTTTTTCTCTATCCCTCTGTTTCTCTTTCTTTTCTCTTTTTCTTTTAAAGTTAAGTACGTAACGCAAGGCATACCTTACCACTCACCATAATTCATAGTATAATTTGTTGTATATCTGTTGTGAAGTAATGTAAGATGTACTTTACCACTTGCCATACTGTGTTTTACCATTTGCCATAATTAGTTATATACCTAACTAATTATCGTGGACCTGGATAAGACATATATTAATCACTGTGGGAATCTAATAAATGTTTTTGTATGGACCTTGAGATTTGTCTCACCTTAGTCCACACCACCGGGGATTTGCGAATCTGAGTCACTTCCCCCCCGTCTCATGAGTGGGATGTGACAATCAGAAGTAGTCAACATGGATTCACAAAGGGGAAGTCATGTTTCCCTAATCTGATAGCCTTCTACAATGGTGTGACTGGATGGGTGGATGAGGGGAGAGCAGTGGATGTTGTCTATCTTGACTTCAGCAAGGCTTTCGACACTGTCTCCCACATCATCCTCACACGCGAGTTTAGGAAGCGTGGATTAGGTGAATGGACAGTGGAGTGGATTGAAAACTTGTTGACAGATAGAGCTCAGAGGGTTGTGGTTAGTGGTGCACAGTCTAGTTGGAGGTCAGTAACAAATGGTGCTCTCCAGGGGTCAGTACTGGGTCCAGTCCTGTTCAATATATTCATCAATGACCTGGATGAAGGGATAGAGTGTACCATCAGCAAGTTTGCTGATGACACAAAACTGGGAGGCGTGGCTGACACGCTGGAAGGCTGTGCTGCCATACAGCGTGACCTGGACAGGCTGGAGAGTTGGGCAGAGAGAAACCTGATGAAATCCAACAAAGGCAAGTGTAGGGTACTGCACCTCAAAAGGAATAACCCCATGCATCAGTACAGGTTAGGGGCTGACCTACCAGAAAACAGCTCTGTGGAAAGGGACCTGGCAGTCCTGATGGACAACAGGATGACCATGAGCCAGCAATGTGGCCAAGAAGGCCAATGGCATCTTGGGGTACATTAGGAAGAGTGTGGCCAGCAGGTCAAGAGAGGTTATCCTCCCACTCTACTCCACCCTGGTGAGACCACATCTGGAGTACTGTGTCCAGTTCTGGTGTCCCTGGTTCAAGAAGGACAGGGAACTGCTGGAGAGGGTCCAGCAAAGGGCTACAAAGATGGTTAGGGGACTGGAACATCTTTCTTATAAGGAAAGGCTCAGGGACTTGGGTCTTTTTAGTCTGGAGAAGAGAAGACTGAGGGGGGATCTTATCAATACTTATAAATACTTAAAGGCAGGGTGCCAGGGGGATGGGAACAGGTTTTTTTTCAGTGGTGCCCAGTGATAGGACAAGAGGTAACAGGCACAAACTTGAACATAGGAAGTTCCATCTAAACATGAGGAGGACCTTGTTTACTTTGAGGGTGGGACAGCACTGGCACAGGCTGCCCAGAGAGGTGGTGGAGTCTCCCACACTGGAGACATTCAAAACCTGCCTGGACACCACCTTGTGCAACCTGCTGTAGGTGACCCTGCTGTGGCAGGGTGGTTGGACTAGATGATCTCCAGAGGTCCCTTCCAACCCTGACCATTCTGTGATTCTGTGTGATTCTGTGATTCTGTTGCATGGAACTAGTAACTTGGCTGTTATCTCCAGCTGTGTTAATCGGGACCAGAGAAAAAACACACATACACTTACATCATAGGTTTTGATAGGTTCTACTGGCAAATTTCACATCAACTGAGGTTTTCAGGGGAGAAAAAAGAAAAAAAGGGATATAACTGAGTGGGCCAAAAAGCATTTGTATTTCTATGGTGCAGTAACTGGGACAAGAAATTTTGATGCCTTTCAGGAACAGGTCACCTTTGCCTTCAACAGTGAGGTCAAAAAGATCTGAGCAAGGCAAGCATAAAGACAAAATAACCTTTGCCTAGGAATCTGCTTGTGCTGAACATGCAGCTGGGATCTTGTCTGCTACCGAGCTCCTCTGTAAAAAGCTGAAACATGGCAAATGTTACTTTGAGCAGCAGTGAAGAGCTGGAGTGGAAGACACACCAGCAGGAAGAGGAAGGCAATAAAGACAGTGTGTAGAACACCTCTGAGAACGCGATTTACACAGACTTATTTTACCAAGCATAGCTCTGTAGGGAAGGGAACAAAGGTGTAGATCTCTACTGCCATCACTCCATTTGGGCACCTTTTAGGGTGAAGAAACTGACCTGCCCCAAAGTTGAACCAAAGTTTGGATAGAGAACTGTTAGTAGGGTATAAATAACAAGGGAAAGTAGCTGGGTCAATTTTCTCATCAACAACTGAAAACTAAAGCATGATTGAGTTTAAGACTGTGGCTCATGAGCATGCTGAGAAAGTGTTACTTACAGTTTTTATTGATCAAGTTTTCCTGAGCTGCTAGTTCATTCACTTCCCTCCCCTGCCCCCTCCTTCAAAATGGTTCTGCCAGTTTGGTCACTGTTTCACACCACTTACAATCAGGTAGAATTTTACTTCATGATGAATATTCATACCATACAAATTAGTTTTACATTTGTAAGGGTGAAAAGGGTTTACACGACAGCTTTTCACATTTTATTTTCTTTCCAATAAGAAACTACATATGACTAAACTTGGCTTCTTTTTAACTGCCACACAGTACCCAGTAACAAGTAAATCCCATGAAGACATGGGACATGTTTCACCTGTTTTAGTCATCTACATACCATTTAAGGTACACAGCCTTGTGATAGCACTTATTCAGCTAAAAATGTGGGAATTCAATTGAGCAGAACCTCAAAGCAATTTACTGTATGAAAAATTATAGCATAACAATCCAACATTTTAGCACCATCTAGATTTCTAGTCTCAAAACTCTACCTCGCACAGGATATTGTTTAGTCATACCATTGAACTTGTCTACTAGTTAGAATACATTGCTGTTATTGTCAAAATCTTACTGTTGGCAGCAATATATTGTGGCAAATCGAGTGTTATTTTAAGGCCCATGCCCATTGTACAGCATTGTGTATGTCTGCTGGTTTCTGTTATGATGAAACATATATGGACCTGTCTTATGTGATCTTCATCACTCTTAATTATTCATTGATTGTTCATCCTTAGTTTTGCACAATCTTTAGTCTCCTGATTTTAAGCGGTCTTGGTCAGCAGATGCTAACTGTGGATGGTTTGAATACACCTCACACTAATCTACAGAGCAGTTAAGAACTTTACGTTGCACAGATGCTAAGCTTAAATACCATGGAGAAATACTGGCACAGTAATTAAAGAATTACATCAACACACTGTGCAGGACTTAATATAGAAGGAGCACTTGTGTATTAACCTTTTAGGAAGGTCTGGATAAATTCCACCTAACTTTTTGGTACACAGCTTAGGCACTCAAGCTGGGAGGCTAGTGGCCCTGGTTTCTATCGCTACCTCCAAGGAAAGATGCAGTCCACCCAGGATCTGAAAACCCTTCAGAAACCACAAGTTCTCTCAGTTTTCTTAAAAAGTAGCACAGGAATAGAATGGAGTGGAATGGGACAGGATAGGGTAGGGTAGGATAGGATAGGATAGGATAGGATAGGATAGGATAGGATAGGATAGGATAGGATAGGATAGGATAGGATAGGATATTTCAGTTGGAGGGGACCTACAGTTTAGTCTTTCTGTTTAGATATCTGGGTGTACTAAAATGAGATGAGGTGAGCCTGGACTGGAAAGTTGCAGCTGTCACAGTGTCACCCTCTATGATTCTGAGAGGCTTAAAGTCTGAAGCTTCAACTGTGTGTGTCCTGAAATGCCTTATTGGCCAGCTGTTTGTTAGCGCTTTAACAAAGACATAGGACTTTATCAGCATTTTTGCTTCATGGAAAATGGCTTTTTGCCAATACCGCTTATCTCATGAACTCCCAGTTGTAGGAATCCCACACTTCTATTGTGGATGTAACATAGACAACTCTATAGTGAAGTCACAAAACTTTGTGTATGCAAAATTGAAGTTTACTTTCCAAGGTCAAAATTTCCCTCCACTTCGTGGGGTTGCAAGGCCACTTTTCAAATATTCAGCCAGACATTTCTCCAGACATATCTCCAGCATATTTCAGACAGAGAGAAACCCTGACTTGGCTTGACTTTCATGAGACAACATTTGCCTTCAGCTCTGCATCTTTGATATGCCATGGGTTCCTCTGCACTGTAGGCTGGCCTTCAGCTTCAAAGCCTGTCTCCACATGAGAAATCCACACTGTGTCGCTTTTTTATGACAGTCAGAAAAGTGAAACTGCACATCAGATGCTGATTAAACCATCTGTTCTGGGGCAGGTGCTTTCAAACCATATGGGGCAAGAACATCTGATTGTTATTTGCAAAGCTCAACAACAGCAGTGTTTACTACATTGTATAATCCACTGTACTTCTCACCTGAGCAAGCCCTAGCATAATCTTAAAGACTCGAACCATATTTCTGTTGAATGCAAAAAAGAGTGAAAACAGAGAATTTTTCAAAGCTCACAACACAGGGCTGAACAGTTGCATGACATCTTCTGAGCAAGGGCAACTCATAGCTGTGCCTTTAAAAGGAATGTGGCTAGCATGAGGAAAAACAGAGTTACTGGACTATACAAGCATAAAGTACCTTTTGTTGTCTTAGGCCTCCTTGATAGACTTTAGGTGCTCTCCCATTTTTCAGCTACTTGCTGCAACAGCTGTGACCTTTTTTTTTTGTCATAATGGTAGGACTCATAAATGTACTTCAAAACTGAACTTGCTACATCAAGACAATTATTAATATCTACAAAAGTAAAGCCTGCTAGAAGATAACATTGTTGGCATGACTTACAAAAAAGTGGAAAAGCTCAGTCTTTTTCATGCTGAATGTGGCACCATAGGGAAATGGCAAGACCAATGACTGACATGATTCTCACTGAGTAACAGGAATCCTCCTGATATTGAAAAAGTATATTCTATTTTACAAAAGTTGACGTAAAATACTATATTTTCATTAAAAAATTGTTGAGTGGTTGGTTGGCTGCCTTTGTTGTTGCTGTTTTGTTTTTTAATTGGAACATCCCAAAATAGGATAGGGAGAATTTTTATGGGGGAGAAGGGTTGTACAAGCACATAAAGAAGAATAAAAGAATAATCTGGAGAAAAATTAAGCAAATTTTACATTTTTTTTCTTGATTTTCCTTTTGGAAAAGAACCCAGAGCAATATACTTCTCAATCCATTAATAAAACTCCTCAAGATGTTAAAAAAAACATCCCAAATATGCTGGCAATTTGAGAAGGAAGAGGGTAAACCAGAGATAGTGATGTTCTCTCTCTGAGCAGAGTCACAATCTCTGGGACATCAAATGCATTAAAAGCTAAGAAAGAGCTATTCAACTGGTTATGTTCATTCCCAGCAGTTTTTTATTCTCTATTACCTTACCTGACTTTTAACCCTCTAGTCTCCCACAAATGAGGTACACTGAGGGGTCCCTGTCTGTGATGGGTCAGAGAGGAGACAGCAGAAAAGCATGTTGTTTATTGCATAGTATAATATTTCCAGCTAGCCAACTGTTGCATCATTTTCCATTCAATGAGCACTTGAGTGTTAGCAGATTGCCTCCAGGTTGAGTGCACAAAATGCTGTAGGTGCTTTTTGTGGCTCACTGAAGGGAATGTAACTGACACTGACGCTATCTGGAGCTGAGACAACATTAATACAATGAGACAGAAAGAGAGTCAGGCCATGGAAAAAGAGTTTGACTTGAATGCTGGCTACAGATTTCTTTTCTCTTTTTTTTTTCAGGAGCTGCCCATGTTCCACGTCAGAGGTGACTGCATTGGAGCAATGTGTTTATTCTCAGCTCCAGTAGATGAAATTCTGTTCTCAAATGTATCTACAGAATTTTCAGGGACTTAAAGGGAATTCTACTCTAGGAACAGTGTTTTATTCTTACTTGGTAAATGTCTTCAGAAGTACCTAGGGTGAAAGACATATGGCAGCATGAGGTTTTTTTTGTATCACACTGTAATAGTAAATCTATATTTTTATCAAGGATCCTGTACCAATATCTATACAAATAAATTGAATATATCTGGTCACAGAAACCTGATCAGCTGCAGCGTATATACTTAGACCTGCCTGTGGCGCATTTTTGACCTAAGCCATTCAGAACCCTTTGAATCAATTCTCAGACATGGATAAGGAGTTAGCTTAATCCAGAGATGATTTCTAATGAGTAGCTCACATGCAATTACTTTGTTTCAGAGGATAAGCAAGTTAAGCCAATACAGGTCAGGGTCATTCTACTGCTTTCAGTGCCCGAGAAGAATCCCAGGTGCTTTTCATTTATGAGGACAGATGTAGCCACTAGTGTTGCAGAGACTTGCCAGAGATCTCATTGCACTATTGTAATGTTGTAAAAGGGCTTGGTCACCTCTGCAGCAATATTTTTTTTTTCCTTATATGAAAACACTGGACAGCTCATACAAGATCATGTCACATTTTCTTACCTATTTCTCCCACGTGAGGTTCCCATTTAAAAGTCCCTGTGGCAATAAGTCCTTTGAAGAGACTGAGTGGAAGGACAAAGACCTCTGTTGGTTCACCAGGACACAAAATAGATGTGAAAGTAGTAGACCTAGCTCTGAATTCAAGGAAATTCATGCGTGGGCCATAGATTCAATGCCTGGAGGAAAGTAAGGAAAGTAGCTATAACACTTACCACAAAAAGACAGCTAACAAGTTCACCTCATCTGAGAAAAATGAGTCGTGAGAAATCTCACACCCCCTTGTAGGCTGATCCTGTGAGTGGTTTGGGTTTTTCTTGGTGTTTTTTTTGTTTGTTTGTTTGTTTTCTTTTGAAAGAAGATGGCCATTACTGCACAGTAAGTGGTGTGAGCTGCTTGCAAGGACATGAGATTGTTGTGAGTGTCCTGAGTGACAAAGCAGTGAATTGAAAAGCTTGTGCTGGAAAAAAAAAAAAAGACAAAAAAAAAGAAAAAAAATAGAACACAGAACGATCCTCCTGAAGACAGAGGTATAACAGCAAGAAATCTTCTGAGGCTTGGTTACAAAGATTAAGAGGAATGTAATGTGTTAAACTCTAAGCAGCTCAAGGCCCAAGCTAAAGCCCAGTGAAAGCTTTTAAAAGGCATCTGAAATGAACCAAAAAGATAGTCACATCATAAAACGATGTGGGTAAGAGACTGAGACTTGTGAAATGTCTGTCTCCATTACCCTGACAAAGAAACCACTGTTGTGATAAAAAGAGAAGAGAAACAAAGCATAGTTTTCATGTACTTCTGCATTAACTGGTCAGAAGTGAAACTGGGCTTATCTTGTTGAATTATCAAAGCAGAAAAGTGTTAAAGACAAAAAAAGGTGCACTAACATAATCATAAGCAGTAAAACATCATACTTTTAAGCCTCTTAAAGTCATTAAGTCACTTAAAACAGTACAGATGACTTTGAGTAGTAAATATAAACATTAAATGTTCAATGAATTTGACCAGTTTAAAACCTACAACTATATAGCATCAGAGAATCATAGAATCACGTAGGTTGGAAAAGACCTTTAATATCATCAACTCCAACCATTAACCTAACTCTGCCAAGCCCACCACTAAACCATGTCCCTCAGCACCACATCTAGCCGTCTTTTAAATACCTCCAAGGATGATGACTCAACCACTTCCCTGGGCAGCCTGTTCCAATGCTCGACAACCCTTTTGGTGAAGAAATTTTTCCCAATATCCAGTCTAAAACTCTCCTGGCACAAGTTTCCTCTTGTCTTAGCAATTGCTACTTGGGAGAAGAGACTGACATTCACCTCACTACAACCTCCTTGCAGCCTCCTTTTCTCCAGGCTAAACAACCCCAGTTCCCTCAGCTGCTCCTCATAAGACTTGTGCTCCAGACCCCTCACCAGCTTCATTGCCCTTCTCTGGACGTGCTCCAGCACCTCAAGGTCTTTCTTGTTGTGAGGGGACCAAAACTGAACACAGTATCCGAGGTGGGGCCTCACCAGTTCTGAGCTCAAGGGGACAAATTACTTCCCTAGTCCTGCTGGCCACACTATTGCTGATACAGGCCAGGATGCTGTTGGCCTTCTTGGCCACCTGGGCACACTGCTGGCTCATGCTCAGCCGGCTGTCAGCCAACACCCCCAGGCCCTTTTCTGCCAGGCAGCTTTCCAGCCACTCCTCCCCAGTCCTGTAGCGCTGCATGGGGTTGCTGTGACCCAAGTGCAAGACCCGGCACCTGGCCTTGTTGAACCTCATATCATTGGCCTCTGCTCATCAATCCAGCCTGTCCAGATCCCTCTGTGGAGCCTTCCTACCCTCAAGCAGATCAATACTCTTGTATAACTTGGTGTCTGCAAATCACTAAAGATGCACTCAATCCCCTTGTCCAGATCACTGATAAAGATATTAAACAGAACTGGCCCCAATACTGAGGCCTGGGGAACATCACTTGTAACTGGCCACCAACTGGATTTAACTCCATTCACCACAACTCTTTGGGCCTAGTCATCCAGCCAGTTTTTCACCCATCAAAGGGTAAACCTGTCCAAGCCATGAGCAGCCATGTTTCCTTTTGATCACCACTTGATTTTTCCTGTTTCATGATCTACCATTGCACTCTCTAGGACATGTAGCTCTTAGTCCCACATAACCTCCTTGTTCTGCTGCTCAGAAGACATCCAGAATTCATCACAACTGTGAGGTGCTCTGATACTGTCTGGAGTGCAAAACTTGGCAGAATGGTATTGTGAAGTATTAAAACAAAGTGAAACAAAAGGTCTATTTTTTTTTCCAGACAAATCATTAAAAAGGGAAACAAAAAAGATAAATAAAACTAACATTTCTAGAATTTTTAGCATTGTTAGAATTTTTGAATTTGAATTTCCATCTCAGGCTGACTTCAAAAGTCATTATTACTTTTCATATAAAAATGGCAAAATCTAATTTAAAAAAAAGTCAGAATGATGTATTTTGATTTTAGCAAGATGTTTCAGTTGACCCCAAACATTCAATACTTTATTTAATGAGAATGATAAATTATGTATGCATATGTTAGCTTGTTTCATAGGTATTTTGGTTCAAATTTCATAGGGAAGTACTTAAATAATGCAATTTAAGGCATTTCCTAGTTTAAAGGGGAAAAAAATCAACCAAAAAATACTAATTTTCAGTGTAGAAAATGTTGTGTTACATAGGTCTGACTGCAACGGACTACTGAGTTTCAGGCAGAGAGATGCTTTCTCAATTTGCAAGGGCATTTTGTTTAAAATACATCTGAAAACTATATGTTCAGTTATTTTTAATTTCTAAATGAACACAGTGCAGCAAGTGTTTTAGGAAGCACTTACATGTCAGTGAAATGGGTCATGTTACATTGTCACAAGGTTAGATTCTTCTCTGTATCATACCCAATGTTTTCAACCTCATTTCACACCTATATATTTTATTCTTTGTGGCACCTGAGAGAAACAAAATGAAATAGTATCAAATAATTCAATACTAAGTGCTTCTCTTTTAATAGTAAGAATAACAATATCTTTAAAAGAATACTTCTAAGTAGGCAGGGTGGAAAAGTTAGAATGAAAGAAGCTGAAATTGGAAAACCATGGGTGTTAAAAAAGAAATGAGAATTATAAGGAAAACCCCTCCTTTTTACCTTATTTAGTTTCTAGCAGAACTGATTTGAGATCATTAGAGTGTCGTTGTGGTGTGTTTTGTTTCACCTATATCTACTTTAGCTTCATTTTAACCATATATTCACTTAAACAATTTATATGGAAAACACTGTATGCTCAGTATCTTTTTACAAATCTTTAACTCCTTATATCCTATGAATGATTCTTTATCCCAAAAATGCATGTCTATTCGTTTCTATCTATACTAAAAAAAACCAATTTTGAAATGCAGAACTTGCTTAAAAATAAGAAATATCAGAATTGAGGTTTTCTAAGCAATACAATTATACCTGACTCATGTCCACACACCGAAATACATGGTCACGGGCTGTTTGATTTCCACACTAATTAAAGTTGTGTGAGCCACCACAGTGTCTCAGCAGTTGTAGTTCCAATTCTTTCATGTTCTTTTCCTGAGCCCTGACCTTAATCTGCCTGCATCATATGTGATGCATTGATGTCTCTCTCTGTAACTGTGGGGCAAAACTCCTACAGCAAAACATTTCCGATCTTGTCTCCTCTCCAGATCCCTGCCTTAGATCCTCCCTTCCCTTCTGATCATTCCCCCTGATAAGCTGGTCTATGCCATCCTACAGGAGTGTACAGGTAAAGTGCCAGTGGAAGGCAGCTAAGAGTTTGTAAAATTGTTTTTCTAAACTCAGAAAACGTGTTATCCTCAACAAATGAACTAGAATATGTGATTTTTAAATAAAGGTATTAGTATCTTAGAGATCAGAATGGCAGACTTGTGTCTTCCTCTGAATAGATTTGAGTGTGATATCCTCAAGTGACTTTCTTTGATTGCCTGGACAGAACAAATGCCCATGATTCTTCATGACAATGGAAGCCATCTACGATACAGAAAATTTCTCCTTTTTTTTTTGGCTTGAAATTATTAAGTGGCAGCATTTTGAATCCATGAGATTCATGAGGGCCTGTTTCCTGTGTCGTTGCAATTTTGTGTCATAAGGCTGGATGCCAATACTGCGGCATCCTGGGAAAACAGGCCAGTAAAGAATGGTCAAGGAGAGAGCTTTGCAGACTACGTGTCTCTTTCATTAGAAAGGAAGCATGGCAGGGGACATTAACAACTAGATTTCTCTGGTGACATTCCATATTCATTTACATAAATTAAGGAAAGAACTCCAATATTTCAAGTCCCCAAACTTAATTTCTGTTGGAAGGTTTGTCCAGATGAATCCTGAGCAACATATATTGTAAATAATACAAGTGATATATTTCTTTTTTTTAATCCAAAATTGGTGACCAATTTTTTCATTAAAATGTATTTATTAAGTGTTTTTATGCTCATGAATACGCAGTATTAAAGCATTTTGAGGATAAAAACCTCATGAAATAATAGTTTTAACTCCTAACATTTGTTCATATATTTTCTAATGGCTTACCAGCAGTGTGACAAAGTGTATGAGTGTGAAGGAAGTGGAGGAGGAAGGAATAGTACCACCTTTTCCTAGTTTCATTCTGGAAAAGTAGAATAACTTCAAAAGAGCATCTTGAAATGGGGAAATGTGGGAAATATTCTGGTCCTCTTACTAGCTGCATTTTGAAAGAAGCCCAAAGAAACCTGAGGAAAGCAGAATAATTTCACAAAGGAAACAGTCTTTCTGTTTTCTATGCAGAAGCTATGGACTCTTTTACTAATCAAAGAACATAGAAAATTCAGTTTGAATGTTATTATGCCAAAGCAGGAGAGAAAATTCAATCTTTCAGCTATAAAAAAGAGATTTTACTCTTATTTTAAATGCAAATCCCCAGACATCTTTGCATAGTGTCTCTACTCACCCCTTATAATGAATGGATTCTTCACTGCTGAAATCTTGAAATCTTTGTCAAAACTAAGTGCCTTTCACCGATGTGTGTTCTTTAGGATTAGGTATAGGAACAGTGCAAGCCTATGCTGTGAGTCATGGAGGTCAGATTTGAGGGCAAACTTGAGGGCAAAAGACCTTATCCACAAGGTCTTTTGTGGTTGTAAACTAAATTAATCTAATAATCATATATAAAGGTGGAAAAGCACATAGGTGAGAAGGAAAGAAAAGCAGAAGAGGTGTAATACAAGAGTTTTCTAAATTCTGAAAGGATATATAAAACAATAAAAATGGCTTGGAGGGGGAAAAATGCAGAAAATATTCTGATTTTCTTATGTACATGCATAGACAAATATCGCACCTTGGAGATTATCTTAATTTGGAAGCTCACAACTCTGTAGATTATTTTTGTTAGAAGTCGTTGCATTAATGCAGTTTATATCTTACCTGCTACAGCAATTGATGATCTGATTTAACCTTACCAAAAACTTGTTTCAGTATGCAAAGTAATTGAAGAGGCAGTGTAGCCACATGCCAACAACGACTGCTGCCATCCTGGACCCTCTGCAACTGGGAAGCGATTAATGAACTGTTGCAAGGTAGAGATATAGAATTCAACTCACAAGACACAAATCCACAGCCTTACGTTGCCTTATGTTTGTTAAAGAAACATTTCTCGTCCCAGTGGGTTATATAGGGATAAGCAACAATGAACAAACAATTTACCATATCTCAGATGTCAACACTCACCAGCTGATCTACAGTAATGGAACCTATGCATGTTTCTAGCCTGTTGCAAATGAAAAGTAAAATGGTTTACCTCAACCATTACAGTCGCTCATTATGGGGAGTCTAGATAGAATGAGCCCTGGCTGTGTCACTAGGCTTTCTTTACATCATCAATCATTTTGCCTATAGAAGGGAGTTTTTGGAAAAGCTATAATCCATTTATCATTGATGATCTTACATAGAAAGGTGTCTTAGGATGATATAAAGAACTAGGGTGAAGCATATTGTTGATTATTACAACCTGACCGACCTGTTAAAACAATGTAAATGATCATCTGCCAATGCTGTCAGTGTCTCTGCCACTGCATTTCATTCAATTATTGGATTTAATGGAATTTCATTCCATTTTAAAACTATATTCTACAGATAAGAACGGTGTTTCTGGAGCAGGGAAACAAAACTCCGGTGAAACAGCTGACATCCATCTCTGAACAGATAATCATTTCAAGACACAGATCAAGTAATGAACAAAAGTGGGGCTTCATCCACCTCCCTGTCTGGGGGCAAAATTTCAGGTATTACTCTCCAGTCATGCAGTGTAAGAGGCAGGAAATACTTTTTTCAGGTTTAATGATTTTTTGTTTGTTTGTTTGTTTGTTTGTAAGTGTTTGGGGAAAGAGTAATATTACAATTCTTCTTTCTTTTTCTCTCATTTACTATTATATGTGGGTGAGTAGGGGATAGTGAACAATAAATTACACTACTTAGAGATGTAGGCTAAGGCTTTTCTTGTCAGTTGTGTCAATAAAGTACACACATAACATCAGTTTCCCATTATACACATCATTCAGACTCATATATTACTCAGTATAATGGGAAAAGGGGCCACTGAAATCTAAAATGAAAAGAGAAATTGAAGTACAACCAGCGAGCAGCAGCTGAGCCAAAAAGCAGCTGTGGCAGTGAAACATTTAGTCGCTGCTGCTGGAAAAAGAAGAGCAATCGGCATTGAGGACGTACAGTGCCACATGCCGGGAAGCTTTGCAGCAGATGGGTTTCTGTGGGACTGGAAGGTACTCATTTCTTAATATTTTTTCTCCTTTTTTTTCTTTTTTTTTCCCTAATGCATTTGCATTTCATTTAAAATAATTGAATACAAGCACAAAACACAACCCAGGTCATGCTACTGGCCAAGTCTTGCCAGCTGCCTTTATTGCTTGTTTATACTAAAGAACAGATGCCACAATTTGTTCTTAGGCTAAATTCTTATCTTACCAGTTATGCTACTGGGTTACTTTGCAATAGTGCTCTAAAGCCTCATATCTGGATCACCTTATATTCAGAATTAGTGTTAGATCTTGGAGCAATATGGTTCAGTCACAAGACTTATAGGACCAATTCCCCTTTTTCAAGCAAATTCTGCTCTGCATATTGCAGTAGTCAAGAGTAACTTTTTGTGTAGGTTGTTTGTAATAACACACTTAGAAATGTATGATGAATGACCACAGGTCATCGATAATATGCAAAAAGTCTCTATTATAGACTATCAAAAAAATACAGTGCCTTTTCTGTGGAAGTATATACTAGTTATCTTTTAACATCTTTTAACAATTATTTCATAACAGACAGAACACAAAGGGTGTGTTACACAGTCTAGGGTTAAAACTGATAAATTCCCCCTTGTTTCAGCTAAAGCTGTCTAACAGTCACCAGGAGCTCCTGCGATGTTCATTTTTACTGCTACTTGCATTGCATTGTTACTATTATCATAGAACCATAAAATCATTGAATGTTTTTTGTTGGAAGCGACCTTTAAGGATTACGTAGTCCAACCCCCCTGCTATAGGCAGGGACATGTTTTACCAGACCAGGCTACTCAAAGCCTCATCTTACCTGACCTTGATCAATTCCAATGATGGGGCATCCACAATTTCTCTGAGTAACCTGTTCCAGTATCTCACCATCTGCTGTTTAACAGTAGGTCAAAAATAGACGCAACTCACAGGATCAGTTACTCTGTATAACCAGTTGCTGCCTCTTCCTACTTAGGAAGTGTCATAGCTTGTTCTGAAGGATGCATACAGTAGAAAACCCAAAAAAAGGAAAAAGGTAACTTGTTATCATCCCTGTTTCACAGAAGCGGGAAGACTAAAGAACAAGGAAGTAGAACCTGAACCCCAGGTGATTATTTTAGTACCTGAGTTGTCTTTCCATACAATTTATGAAGTGAACAGAAGGTGGAAGAACAGCCTCAGTTCTGACTTTAAAGCTGTGAAATGCAAAACAACATTGAGGCTCATTATTAATTATAGCACACTAGAAGGGGAGGTAGGGGGGGTGGTGGAATTAAAGTCTATTTTCTGAACTAATACTTATAAAAACTGGATGGCATCGTCTTTGATTTCATAAATGTTCTGGAAGAAAGTGTAGTGATTGCATAATAGCCCCATCAAAAGGGTGGTTGATTAGTTTAGTCAATTTAGCATACATTTCAGCTATTATTTTCATTTGTGAAGCAGAGGCTGAATGACACAGTTGCTTTTATCCTGCACACTTTGGAAATGAGGAACCTAAAGTCTGAAGTGGTTCTTTCTTACTCCTCCACAACTCGGGACATAACTGTGACAACAGTGTTGGAAGATCATAGAGTAAAAAAAATATTCAATACCTCGGGTTTGAAGGGAATTATGAGCACCTTATTTTGCAACCATCCACCCAAAACAGGGCCAAAACCCTGCATGACTGATATTATCTCCTATAAGTGTTCCAAGCTATTTCTTCCATTACTAGATCACTGCAATATCTCTAAGAAGGTCATTAATACCAGCATGTAGTTATTCTCTGTGCCATTTGTCAAACATTTGGACACTTCCACCATCTCTACCCTCTCAACTCCATGGTCTTTTGATTGGAACTGGGTGCTTGCTGAAAGCAAAAGAACCTCATTAGCTTCACAGTTGTGAAACTCATAGCTGACACTGTGCTGGAGAGTATGTAGACCAGGTCAAAGTATTCATTTCGTATAGAATAATTATTTCATACAGATTTTGTATGACCATAAAATCTGTATTTCAGAATTTCTGTTTCTCTTCTGATAAACTATTCAGTTATGTTCACCATCAGTATTTTATCCAAATCTGATCTCATTTGTTCATTCCTTTTTTTTGGAGGGGCTTCTGTTGATTTTGAACAATAGCTCAATGCCATACCCTTCCTCACTCATCACATTTAGAGGAAGATTCACTAGTTCAAATGTACTGCTATGTTAATATGACTCTGTGGAAACCACATAGGTATTTTGGACAGGCTAAATTGGGAGAAAAGGAGTTTAATTCTGTTTCCATATGCCTAAATAGGCCTGTCCTGGATGAGATTAGATGAGACACAGGAACTGAAGCTACACTGTGTATCTTAATTGGGGGAGCTTGGAACATTTTGAATTTTTGAGTACAAGGTGTAAGTCCAGTCATGGTTTAAAGCTTTACCAACAGAAACTAGGCCCTTATCCTCTGTATTTGTTTCCAAAGGAAAAAAAAAACAACAAAAAACAAAACCCTGTATGAAGAAATCTAGCATCACTGATGATATGTTGCAACCAAATTTCATGCTAGTCTACTGTGGAGTGCAGGATCTTGGGGTGTGTTCTGCTGCATGCCCCAGGCCAGTTGAAACATACCCACTGACCTGGGCTGTTAATGATTTGAAAAGGTTACCATAAATTATTTTTATTAGCTCTCTTGCACATATCTTCTCTCTCAATCCTTGCTAGCATTCTGAAACATTAGTGACTCTAGGGATGTTTTGGATATTTTTCAGGAAAAAGGAAAGGATTTGCTGTGGTTTGGGCCAGACTGGCCACTGAAACAAATGACAGATGCTCTCCCTTACCTCTCTCTCCAAGGAGAAGAGGAAGAGAGAGAAAGAGACTGATAAGTTTAGAAAAAACTAAACTCCTTTAATGAAATATTAATATAATAATAAAAAGAAATAATTAAATATATACAATATATACAAAACTGTATCAAGCCCCTAGGATGACGATCATGCCATTGGCAGGCACTGAGAAAGTCCCAGGCTGGACTTAGCGATGGACAGGAGATGGATTCCAGAACTGAATTCAGGAATGCAGGGATCGGGATCGAAGGCAGACAGAGTCCTCCTCAGACGTCAGCCATTGAAGAGAGAGGGCTGGCCCTTTGATCCCTCAGCTTTTATAATGAGCATGAGGCAGATGGGATGGAATACCCCATGGGTCAGTTTTGGGTTACCTGTCCTGTCTGCTCCTCCCTGCAGGTGCAACCCCTCTATGCTTCTCTGCTTCCAGACCTCCAGTGGGCCAAAAAACAAAGTGAGCTGCCCTTAGGTGTTATAGCAATGAGTACAAGCAAGAACCTCTCTGCATACCATGCCTTGGCATAAATTAAAAACAATCAGGTCTTATCTCTCTGGGAGTGAACAGTGTCTGCGCAATATGCTGTTAATTTCAGAGAGTTCAGTAGTTAGAAGAGGCTTAGCTACAAAGTAAAATTACTGAACAGAAAATTAGTTCTATTTTACCTCAAATATATGAAAGGTTCAAAACCCCTTTAACCATCATTGTTCATAATTGTATACATGCTTAAAAATACACTGAGGTAAAAAGGATGTAGAGTCAAGGTATGCATGACATGGCTTTAGGAATCCCCCATAATTCTTGCAGGGAATCTTGTGTTTTCTGTACATCCAGATGGAAAGTACCATATGGAAATTAGGAACAGAATAACTCTGCCATCACACCTTGTCGAAGGAGGAAGACAATGTGAATTCTTCCAGCCATTTTCTTTCATCCATCCTTACCTTGTTATGTCTCCCAGAACTTTTTTGTATTCTTCTTATTTTCATCCTACTTCTCTAGTCTGTCATTCACTTTCTTTCTTTTGTCTTATCTTTCCTCTTCTTTCTTTCCTCCCAAACCACTACTTCTTTGTCAGTTTGCATCCATCCCCATCTCTGTGAAATAGAGCTTTCAAAGTTTATGTAGTTAGTGCATGTTGCTTGCTCTGAGAGAATGAGGGACACAGAAAGTAGTGACTAATATCAGAATCATGAGTGAAGATATGTTTTATTCATAAACCCTGCATCTCCAGTGAAATTAAAAGCAAAGCAAAGGGTCAAAGCTCTGAACCCTCTTTCCTGGAGCCTGTAAACCAATAAAGGCTTTATATTAGCTATCGATATCTATCTCTGACTTGGCTTAATAACATCTTATTCCCTGTTTTCAGCAGCCATCAATAATATTTCTGCCTGCCCGCTCAGGTCCCCATCTCTGCGTGCAATTGCATTATAAGGGTCTATAAGCCCAATTTGCTTCACATTCTTATTTTTGGAAAAGGCTGGCTGGCTTTTGTAATGAGAGCAGCTGCCAAGAAGGCTTGACAGAATTTGTGGCCCATCTGGCTTATAATCTTCATTCAATATCGCAGGAGCCTAAACTCCCAGACCAACTGATAAGTCAGAGCGTATAGGCAAGCGGTTGCAGTAATCTTCCTTGTGATTTCTCATTAAGGATAGGGACATCTCAGTGAATCTCTCATATCCTGGATATCATATCATTTTTTTTTCTCTTTTTCCTTTTTTTTTTTCTAACAAGACCAGTGTTGTTCCACTTTTTAAATTTATGATTAAAAAAATGGCAGTTTAAAAAGTATTTGGGTTCCCTTGTATCATGTTTAAGAAACTAGAAAACAAAGGTCTGATTCTGCCTTTAAAATCAACAGCAGTTTGCCACTGTTCACACTTGAAGTACGTATGCTGACATTGTCCTTTCAGAATCACAGAAAGTAAGGCAATAAATAATCCTGAGAAAACATCAAGAAAATTTTCCTGCCATAAAGTGGGATCAGTAACATATCCAGGATCCTCAGGCCTCAGTCATCTTTGTAGCATCCCCAGACCACCCTTTTAGTGCTTTAAATCCTCTCTTTTGAAAGGTTTTTCCTGTTATCTCAATTCCTCCACAACTTGCAGTTTCCACTCTGAACACAGAAACAAGCTGATTATGCCGCATGCAGCATTCCCACACATCCCCCACTTCTTGAACACAAATATCTCCAGTTCTTTTACTCTTTCTTCATAAGTCATGTTTTGTAGAGCTCTGCTATTCTCCACTGCTGCTTTCATGCTCAGTTCACTTTGTTGACTATTAAATGATGTACAGAGGTACTTGTACCCCAGATGTACCTCCCACATTAGGTAGACCACTCAACTTCCTGAGTATGAGCCCTATTTTCCTTTAACATTTCATCCAGCTTCAGCTGTCTGAAAGTTAAGCCTTTGCTTTAAACTTATCACTTTGGCTCTTTCTAGGGGCATAGACATCCTTCAAATAGCAGAGATGGATAGCTCCAGAGTGCTAATCATCTCACCTAGTTTAGAGATTTATCTTCAGAACATTTGAGATGCCTTTTGAGATAACAGACTTTCTCTGTGGACTACAGTGGGGACAAGCTATGACCAGAGGCCCAACTTTTACAGGGCTATCAAGATCAATTCCTCTATTAGCAGAGGAAATGAATAATGTATTTTTTTTTCTTACAGCTCTGCATGTCACATCTAATTTTTTGATTTCTCATAAGATGATAAGTCCACATTTTTTGTTCCCCTCTGCCAAGGCATTCATTACCCTTGTGATAAAAATTGAGCTCACACAGTCGTTATTGTTAATATGTTGGGTTTCTTTTATATACATACTTTTCACAAGAGCTTTGGAGATCTCCTAGCTCTCTGCCACACCTGATCAGAAATAGTCCAGGAGAGATTACAGGAAGGGAATATCAGGTCAACTGCAGAAACACAGGAACAAACATATATTCATACAGTATTTTTCATACATTATTATGATGCATTTTTGTAGTGTTGAAAACCTCTCTCAAAGCATAAATAAATAATAAAATAATAAAATAAAACAAAATAAAAGACAATATGAAGGATCCTAACTCACCTGAAAGGACAATTTCATGAATATGATGGTAAAGAACATTTGAAAGGCGCATGACCTGACACTGGAAAAAAAAAACGGATAATTTAGAAAATTTAGGAACCTATTTGTCCATTAGTCTTTTTTTTATTAGTCAGACCCAACTGGAAACATAGGAAACACAAGTCAACAAATGGACATCTTGATTTAAAACCATTTCATAGGTGCGGTCATCTTCTGTTTCATACCATGAGACTTCATGGGGATGAGGAAAGTAAAAGGTTGTTATGAAACTCTGCACAACACAACAAACAGTCTACTTCATAGGTGGGTCTACTGATTTTTTGGGGGCTCATTGCAATTTGGATAAGGATGCTGTTTAGGTTCTAGCACTACTTGTTGTATTGCTACCAGGTCATGAGAATTGCAAGATCAGAAAAATAGTCCAGGTTAAACAAATTTTACTTGGTTTTTTTGGCTAAACTGTTCTCTACCCAGGTAGTTCCCCAAGTTCTCAGTTACAGTGGATGGATATGGGAAGGATTCTTATACTAATTTTCACATGGGTGACAAGAAGCTATTTTGAAGGAGCATATTTTGGGAAAAGTATAGCTAAAGTTAGAAATACATAGCTAAAGATAAAGCCGCAACGTGGAAACTACATATTACCTGCTTGCAGCAGAGAACCTCAGCTCATTAGATTGCTAACTCACAAACTCATTAGCTCTCTGCTCATTAAGTACTTAGCTCCATTTAGTTCTCTGCTCATCTTTCTGTTCAACTCTCACCTATTATTTGCTCCATGCACCATATCTGACTCAGAGTTGGTACAAAGCAGTACATTTCAGTGAAACTCATTGAGGTTTAACCATAAAACTTGCCCTCGCCCCCATTTTTTTTTTTTTTATCTGTATTGTATAGAACTTATATGATGCGAACAATAAAATAAAAGCAAGCAAAAAACACAGTCATCAACCTTTAGTGTACTTGGAAAAAATAATACGGCAGAACAGACTTGTTTCCAAATTTAATCTATGTGTTTTTCTTCATCAAACTTGAAACCATATTTTCCTGAAATCTTTAAAACTGCAAATTGGCTAGTGTGTGAAGGACTGATGCTTGTTCAGTTCAGGGATGTGTGCTTTTCCTTTGCAAAAGAACTTCAGCGCTTGCTTACAACATTAAAAATGTGAGTATAGTCACTGCAGTCAAAAGGATTAGTTGTGTGCTAAAAGCGAAGCAGGTTATGCTGCAGAAAACTTAAAATTGTAAGGAAAATTACAAACTGTCCAAGAAAATACTAAATTTGCTGAACTAGCATCACAAGCACCAAAATGCCATAAATTTGTGGCAATCTGTGGCCCAGAAAGCTAACTTGTGCTCATGGATCTTCACCAAAGTCAGGTAGACTGAAATGTATTATTATTTATACTTCATGAGTTTGCAAGTAACAAATGAAATCAATGTCCCACCGTGCCAGATTTGTTAAAGGGTTTACTGCTCTGAAGGGCTGAAGTGATAAAAAGTCAGGTAGGCAAATCATAGGAAGGATGAATTTCCCTATTGCAGCAGATTCCCATTTGGAGTCTGCATTTCAGAGTTCTGGGATGGAAATGTGCATGGCGAAGTTCAGACAGAAAAACCACCCACCAACCCTTAAGTCTTATTCTCATGTTTTTGTTACAAAACCAACCTTTTCTGCCCAGCCTTTTCCAAAAATAAATGCACTGGGTCCCATTCCCTTTTGACTTAGTGGTGTAAAAAGAGAAGAAAAAAACCAACTCACCCGTAGTTATGTGCTTGATAATTAATTTTAGGTACAACAGTTTGCCAGAGTGATTATAGCTCCTTCTTCAAGAGAATAATACCATAGTGACACTGATGTAACTCAAACCAGGATTAGGCTCAGAACACTTTTTTTCTGTCTCAGCCTCAAGGAAAGACATCGTTATAACTTACAGAATAATCATGTTTCCATGTTTTGGTGTGATAAGACTTCAGATATTTCAGTGTTGTGGTTATATTTCCTAGAGCTGCTCCTGCAGTTTATGTTTGTCAACCAAACAGAAAGGTAGAAAATGGTGGCAAGGGTGAGAAAGAAATGAAAATAACACCAAATTAAGAGTAGATAAAATTATTTCCAAATCCTTCCTGCAGGGTCTGTAGTAGTCTACATCCCTAACA
Source organism: Pluvialis apricaria (assembly GCA_017639485.1). NCBI lineage: Eukaryota > Metazoa > Chordata > Aves > Charadriiformes > Charadriidae > Pluvialis > Pluvialis apricaria. The sequence goes on along the minus strand of CM030044.1, from coordinate 7,962,810 downwards.
ATGTAAGAAGCTGAAAGAAATTGGGGCTGGTGGGGTGGTGGAAAGAGATGGGAGATGGGAAAAAAGGAGGCTTTATAAAAATTCAGCTTCATTAATGGGAGATACTGCGAGAGGGGAGTTCAGGGATTCATTATCTCACAGATAGCAGTCCAATCTGACAGGAGTGGGTGAAAACTTCCTGACCCCATGGACTGGTGGATTTCATAGCTCCTTGTATTTGTCTTTTTAAAAGTTAGGAGGTGGGGGAAAAGAAAAAGAAAAGGAATAGCCTGTTCTCTGAAGCCTTGGGGCTTTTCTGCTACTGTGGAAAGGAAGTAGAGGGAAAACAAAGCATAAACAAACTAGAGCTCCTGCCCACAAATAACCAATAGAGACTAAAAGTACTATTACAACTGTACAATAGTTTAAGGTCAATGTATTCCTTTTCTAAACCTGTGAAAACCTGACCCACATAAGGTATTAATATTCATAACACATGAAAATTAGGAACTCCTGGAAGCAGTTTCTCCTTCTATAAGTACAAATTTTCACTGCCTACATCTAGCATTTAAAAGAAACCATCCAGATAATTAAAATGCCTATAAATGAAATGTCAAAGTTAAATGTTTTTCTTCTTTTCTTTTTTTCTTTTTCCTTTTTTTTTTTAAAGTCCTAATGCTTAGGGAAAGTGAAACCTTTATTCTAAAATAATATGCCTTAAATACCAGTATCTTTGTAAAAGAACAGAATAATTAAGGTTTGCCAAGTGAAAAGGGTCTATAGGTCTAACCATTTCACCATTCAATATGTAACCTTTATGAAGGAGGGAAGGTTTATAATAAGTGTATATATTGTTTTAAATACTGCCATCATTTCATTATTTCAAACATGAGTCAGAGTGCATGTAGCTGTCAGTCCAGTGTTCTAGGAAGAAATTAATCATATACAGAGAAAAAATTAATAAAAAAGTAAGTATTTGGCAGCCTTCAGATTCCTTTTCATAATCCTCATTTTTCTCTGATAGATGGAGCTGATGAAACAAGGAAATAAATCATGCACAATTAAAATGAGTAAAAGCTGAAAAGACAGTATCAGTGATTATGTTAAAGAAAATGGGAGGTGGAGGGAAGCTGTACCATTAAGAGAATTCAAACATGGGTTGGATTCCCTCATTTGTCATTCATTGACACAGATACCTGAATTTTAATTGAAACCTCCTATGTGGCTGGCGTCTGTCAGGATGAAGTAGTTCTTCAGCAGGAAGAGGGCCAAACTTTGTTGTGAGCTGAATTTCAGGAGTGACAGGCAGCAGTAGGAGCCCTTCCTATCAACTGCCATCATGGGAACGATCCTGGAGGTTTAGGGGGAGCATCATGCCTTTTCATCATGAATGGCACTCAAAAAACTTACAACATTTTGTGTCTCCTCACTTTGTCAGTTAAGTGGGTATATTACTTTTTACATAGTGGGAGTTGTAATCCATTCATGGAACCACAGCCGTGATGAGGAATGGCAATATAAGTCACCAGCCAAAATATCTCTGAGTAGTTGTGTTACCATTTGAATAAACATATTTAAGCTGTATTTTAAGATGTATAAATCAAAATAATGGTACAGATTTTTAACCACAGACTAATTCTTTTTGCATTATTTTTCTGCTTATTTATACAATAATTTAATTACTTTCCATAAAGAATGTTGTGCAAAGGAAAAAAGGGTCTGTTTATAAAAGAGAAACCTTGTTGTTGCTGGAAAGAACAAGGGCGCTGTTAGATTTGTCAATGGTCTGGTCTTCTATACAGAAAAAAACTAAAACAAAATAACATTCTTAAGTTTTCCTAAAGAACTAAGCAATCAGGTTAATAGAATTTAACAGATTAATTTCTTCTGTTGGTAAAGAATGGCACTGATTGACCACTTGGTTTCCTTTGTGTGGATTCTCTTGCTTTTCAGTTTGAAAGTACTCAAGCCATGCCTGCCTAATTTATTCTCACTTCTTCCCCTCTGCTTGGTGTTGTAGTACTGTGTGGGGAGTAGGTAAGAACTTAATGCTAATTCAGAATTTTGCTTTTAGATAGCAAAAGTCTAGTAAGGAAATGATTCAGCAGAATACTACACTCTAACATTTTCTCATCTACTGAGTGATGGATGAGTTTTACTATTTTCTCCCTCTTATATCAGAAAGGAGGGAGGATAAATGTGACCGTTATGGTTTTCACATTATCAAAAGAAAACTCTATCGCCTGCCTGCAGCATAAAGTGAAAGAGTAATTCATCTGGTACTATGCTACTGAAACAAGTCTCAAGTTACACCCAAGAATGCAGAGGGAGGGATTACCAAGGTTGTCTACTGAGATATGAAAATTCAGTTCTCACCAGAAGCTTAGGGGAATTAAGTCTCAAAGCTAAACACATTCAACGGCTCTAATAATCACCCATCAACTGTAAAATGAAAACTGACCCAGCTGTTGAGAAACTAAGCTGAAACTCAACAAATTGTTTCCTTGTTTAACTGATATCATTAACTTCTTCAACATTTTTCAAGTTAGTTCATCTTTCAGTTCTTCAGTATTCCAACTATAAAATGGGGATAATCTTACTCATATCCCCAAATAATGCTGCGAATATAAGTATTCTGGTTTTCTTTTTATATATAAGTTCAGATTCTCTGGTAATGGAAGTCAGACAAAAGGATAAAATAAGCAAGTTAGTATAAAGGAAAAATAAAAGGTTTTCATCAGACTTATGGTATGCTTTCACAATCTCAACTGAATCTGTGAATCACATGGGTTTTTCCCAGGTTCTCATGTGACAAAGAGGAGCTAGATTTCAACCCGCTCTTACTTTTTTCATTATTATTAGATGCCTTGACTGGGGGAAAATTTTAATGCCCATAATTTTTCTCATAAGGATATTTGGTACAAAGGAGAAAGAACTTTCCTGGGCTGATAAGCAGTAAGAAGAGCATACAGCATTTTGCTTGTGTTCTGAAACATATAGGGGAAGGAGCACCAAAAGGCTACACTGGCAATAACGTGATAATATAAAAACTATTGCAGTTTTGGGTGGAAAAATTATTGGAATTTGACATTTCTGATCAAGAGCTCAGTATTTCTTCCTGTTCTTTCATCAGAGAAAGTCAATAAGAACCAGAAAAATGAAACCTTTATGAATAAAAAGTAGGAGGGAGTAGCCAGGAATTGTGCATTAAGCGTTAACTGATGTGTCTTATCATATGTAGAACTTGGTCTTCATAGACTTGGCAGGGTTCTGCATATTGGATCATGTGTATAAGCATGGATCAAAACTCACTGCTTCTAGCTGTAAATCTCCACATGTGTAGGCCGGAGGATGCTTACCAGCATCTGACAGTACAGCGCTTGTGAATTACAACTGATTCTGTTGGTTTTGTGATATTTTACTGCTAGACTTTGCACAATGGATATGTTTCACTAAGTCTGAGTGTTGTAATTTGTTTGAATTCAGATGCCTATGAATATATTCACACAGAGTAAGAAGTCGCTACAGGACTTTAAATTAAAGGTGATGATAAATAGTGGTGTATTGAGTTGTGGGAAAGAGTCTAATGATGTGCCTTAAGGACTAGCTGGGTCCAGCTTTATCTTCACTAATGATCTGTAAATGAGAGTCAATAGCACAGTTATTAAATTAATGGATGCAACTAAATTGGGAGGTGTTGCAAAGCCGAGTGAGGTGATAAGAGTAATGTAAAAGGATATATGAGGCATTGTGATAAAAGAACAATCCACAGCTCAAAGCTGTAGCATAGGCTAAAAAGCAGCTGGAGAATAGCTATATACTGGAGGAGAAAGAGAGAAAAAAATGAAGAGTAGTGCTGCAAAAGGAAAAAACAAATAATAGAAATATTGTATAGCAGAGTGGATGCTAGTTTGCAACGTGATATAATACATATAACAGACAGAAGAATAATAGATGTGCTTCTGTTTGCATGCACAGAGATGTTATTTCAGGGACAAGGATGTAGCAAATTACCTTTCTGTTGCAATGTAAAGATGAAAGATTTTGAGCTGTACAAGTAAGAGAGAAATTTCTAACCAGGTGAAAAGGTGTTAGGAAGCCTCACTTTAGTTCCTCGTTACCTGGTGAAAGACCAAGGATTAGATTCTTCAGAGTATTCAGGTATTTAGATAGATATGTGCCTAGTGAGCTTTTCAAAACCATCTATGCATTGATTTTGATGGGAATTAGGCATATGTGAACAGTTGGAATACTCATTTGATGTCTATTTGCCTCTTTATGCATGTTAATAGCTATATAAGTGTTTAAGCTACTTCTGAAAATGGGTCTTAGCTATTTAAATGAATTGGATCTTATGATGTTTAGGCTGAAATAGCTTTAAAAATCAAGGCATTAAAACCTGATTCCTGATATTTCACTTAGAGCTAAATGTAGGAGTCAACTCCCCTAACACTGGTTGCTTAAAAGTTTAGCCTCCTGTCTAAGCCAGATACCAAGACTTTCTGTAATCAATGAAGGGAGTTAGATACCTCCAGAGGGTGATTTATCCCAAAAAGGTGCCTAAGAGAGGTGACCAATTTCCACCTCTCTCCATTAACAACAGAGACGAGCTAGAAAAAGATCCTTGCCTGGAATTCAGCTTTTAGACAGCGTAAAGTAGGGGAAGTAATCCCCACTGCTCAAAAGTAAACTCCCAAAACATTGATTTCAGGTTAATGTCACCTATAAAAAAAGAATAAAGGTTTGATTTCAGCAAAGAGAGGTAGGACGTCTGTTACAAATTTCCAGAATTATGAAAGAGAACTTTTTGTCATCAATATTTGTGTAATATTCAGCTGGGAAGTACTAAGAGAAACATTAAAGAGCAATGTAGTATAAAGTAATGCTTATTTTAGATATTTAACCTTAATCTTTGTTAAATTAATTTTTAAGTGGTCAACCCCATTTGTGGTCTTTTGGGCAAGTACTAGCTCCTGTTCTAAGCTGAATTTAAGCTGAACTGAAAGTGCATTATTTCTTTTCATTGTCTTCATTGTGAATTTCAGAATAATTATAAGAAGTATATGTTAGGTACGTCTCTCTTTACCATATGAAGTAAATAATACCCCTGTTGTCCCACACTTCTGTTATTCAGCTTTCAGCAGGTAATCCAGGCAAAACAGGATCTTATTCCCAGATAAAAATAAGTTCCCCAGGCAGAGCTTGGAAAGGGGAGAGAAGCGCATGTGACTGAAAGACAGTGCTGCCAGCATGGTGCTGTGTGCTAGCAGACTGCCAAAAATAATAGCAACAGCTTTTCCTTTTTTATTTTCTTTTTTTAAGGAGCTGGTTACAGAGGACCTTTTATGTTTAGACAAGAAAAAATCTATACTAAATTCTTTTTAAACTTCGCTGCTTTGTTGTGTTTCTTTAAGTCTATGTCCACAGGGAAATGCAATGCCTGTGGTTTATGGAAGATGGCAAAGATGATTAAATTACCCTTCCAATTTCAACAACAACATCAAGAAAAGTTGTCATAGTGCAGTAAGGTCTTCCAATAGAATGTGGTGGGTTTTTTTGTTGCTGTTGGGTTTTGTTTTGCTTTGTTTTGTTTTGTTTTTAAAATTATTCAAAACAATCATTATTCAGTAATAGTAGTTAATGCTTCCTTACTAAAGAAGCATTTGGCTAAAGAGGTCAAATTTTTTTATAAAGATACCAGTGGCACAACTTTTTCCTTTTGTGGATATGAATATTGAAGCAGAAAAAAATTATGGGAGTTGTCCAAGGTTGTAGAGAAATTGAGAGAAGGGGGAAGGCTTGACAGTCACATATGCTCATTGGCTTGACAGAAGAAGAAAAGACACCAAAGTTAGCTTTTGGGAAGTGAAAGTAGATACTAAAGCCCAGGTTTCACAGCACCACAATGAAGACCTTTGCATGGTCTTTTCTTGTTGCATCCATGTTTTATTGATGCTTTTTAAGAGAACAGTTTCCTTTCATATAGTTATGCACTTTCATTTTTCTTCACAAAAAAAAGAAATCTCACTATACCTTTCACTACTGTTACTCTGAGAGCTATCTTATAGATGGGCAAGTAAGTCATGGAGCACTTAAAAAAGTAGCTGCAAGGCTATGTGTGGACTGACGAGTTGCAAAGATGAATACTATACCCCTTTGATAGGACAAGGGGTAATGGTTTTAAACAAAAAGAGAAGAGATTTAGACTACATTCGAGGAAGAAATTTTTTTATTATGGGGGTGGTGAAACACTGGCACAGGTTGCCCAGCGAGGTGGTAGATGCTCCATGCCTAGAAACATTCAAGGTCATGTTGGACAGGGCTCTGAGTAACAGCATCTAGCTGAAGATGTCCTTGCTCATTGCAGGGGGATCTAACTAGATGACCTTTAAAGGTGTCTTCCAACCCAAACTATTCTATGATTCTATAATTTTGTGATTCTATAATTCTATACAGCATGAGCCTTCCGTTGGGAAGCTTGAACATTGGACTTATGGTTCTAATCTGCATTAATTTTACGAATTACATTTTGAGCATAAATCTAAAGTCACAGATGGATTATAAGCAAACAAATGATCGAACAGTGCTTGAATGCTAACAGTTTTGAAACGATATCTAACTGGGTTTACCCATGACCTAGATGTGGAAACTTGATGTGTTCTGTAGCCCTTCTCTCATCCCCGGGGACAAACAGTCTTGTAAAGGTATATCTCTATTTATATCTGTATCAGGAACATTAATCTGAGGATTATACCCTTAGGTCATTTAAATTACTTGCTGCTTAAAGAGATGATACTGTCAGATACATGCACAATTACCTAATCTGCATATGCAAATTCAGGCTCTAAATAATGATCTTGACTAATTGAACCCTTATGGGTTAGTCCGATAGGATTTAACATAAATGAATAATTACTGTAGAGTTTTTTGAGCATCCTTAAATTTTTTTGTTCCCCAGTTCAAGGCATCTATAGGAAATTAATTGTCTCTAAATTTGGAGGAACTTCTCAAGTATCTATTTAAGAAGAAGAAACACAATGATTCCATCATACTGCTTCTATTTAGTACTTCCACAAGCAAGCTTTGCACTTAATTAGCTTCTTATATCGGAAAGGATGCTACATTTTCAGAAATGAAAGCCCAAAACATGTAAACACCTATTGAAATGGGCAACTCACTTCAGATATGAAAAATGATTGGCGTTCACTTAAGTTATTAAAAGGCATTCAATTATTATTATTCTACTTAGAATAAATGTGCTTATTTGTAGTAACAACAAATAAATTTACTATTATTTAGATTAAACCTTGTTTCCTCTGTCTGTATGTGCATATGTTTTTATCAGGATATTATGTAGCCCTTTTTAATGTATAAGAAGCAACCTTAGTCGTTTGTTTGAGTCTTTCACGTCTTCACAACTGAAAGAAGAAAAATAGAATCAAACAATGAGACCAAAGAGTAAGAAAAGAGAAGATAAAAGCTGGAATTTAATTGTTACGGTCACTTCTGAAATGGCTGTAGCCTGTGTAATTATTATTATTATGGACTAGATTCCAATATCTTTATATGACATAGCTTTCCTTCATCATTGTATGGACAGGATAATTTTAGCAAAGAAAGTACATCTTTAGGTATTAGACACTCTCACAGATTTCAGCTGCAGTTTGAGGAAGTCTGCCTTCTGAAATTGGGACTGAAAATTTGGACTGAAATAGGCACCCTAAGAAGATGAAAAAGGATGAATCAGATACTATTCTTGACAAGAAAGACTTGAGATGACTCTTCAAATGGGAACTTGTCTTGAGATCAGAAGATTTAATTCCTTTCACTGGGTCTCAGCCTTTGAATTTTGGAGCTGTTTGAGTGTTGATGGAATAAGTGACTCTTAATTATATAGGTTGCATCTTCATGTACAATTGAAAAAGTGATTGCAGGAGGAAACAGAGGTACATATTTGCCCTATGCTTACTGTGGCGTTACTCAGAGAGTCAGAGTGCAATAATAGAAGTGAATAAGTAGAGGTGAGTATCCACCAACCTTGTAATAACTCAGGATCTCAGACAGACTTGTACTGTGGTTATTGCTCTCTGCTAGACTATACTACAGTGCATTCACAGTTGTTATCATCTGAGCCAGCTAGACAGAAGCTCATACAGTTATTTGACTTCAGTTTTAAATCAACATTTTTTTTGACAAGCATCACTTAAAATGCTTTTGAAAATCTCAGCCTACATCATTAAATAATACCTAAATCTAGTGTCCACTTGAGTAAATTTTAATAGATATTGGATTAGGCCCTTAAAATGCAGTGTTGCAGCCTCTACTTAGTTCATTAAGGGCATGATCCAATGCCCAGTGACATCAATAATAGCTTTTGTATTGAGTTCACTAGTTTTTTGATCAGACTGTAAATCCCTGGCCCAAGCAAAGCTCTTAAGCCTGTGCTTAAATTCATTGCTGGATCCAGTCCTGATTCGTCACAGATAACGCTTGTTATAGTTCTCTAGATTCTTTGTGCAGTTTCTTTTTTATTGCTGTGATTAAAATAGTGAATGGGGACAATTTTTTTCACAACTCTCTGATGTGTGTACAGATGAAAGTTACTTTCCCAACTGTTTTACTGTAGAAAAGACCATAGGATGGCTCATAGCAGATCTATGGACTCTCTAAGCTCACAAAAGCATATCACAAAATATTTCATTAAAGCTGCATGTTATTTCATTTTGTCTGTTTTCAGACCCCTAAACTGTTAAAAGAATTGAGGACTATATTGCACTGACGGAAAGAAAAAAATCACCACTAACCCACAAGTTGTAAGAGAAGTTAGCTCAGGAAGAAAAAGCTTTAGATCTAGGTTACAATAGGGCTGCAAATACCGACAGATGACAAAGCGTGGACTCTGAGCAGTGTTAGACTCTTCTAATGTTATAGATTTTAACATAATTATCAATGCTTTCCTTTCAGCTATTATGCTATTTTAATTGCATGCGGCTTATTTCTATGGTTTATAGAGCTATATTTGCAACAAGAAAATGAAAGCAGCAAAATGAAAATGGAAGAATTATGCTAAAGAATCTTCTGAGTTCTGAATCAGTGCTTTCTACTTTATATGTGATTCATTTTTTCTGGTTTTGCCTCTATACTGATGGTTATTACAGGTCAATGACTGTCTAGGTGTTTTTTTCTGTTAAAGAAGTCACTTTGCAAAATTGTCAGGCTCCAAAACTTTTGAAATGTTGCTTGTCAAAGTTATATTTTCCATTTCTTTGTTTTGTTAATTCCTCTCAATAACCAAGAAAACTTCTCCATTGTCTTCTGTGCCCCTTTCATTCTACATTGTGGTTTCTTTCTCACTCCTATCTCTGGATAGATGTTCAGCACTTAACCCCAAAACTGAGAAACGTCTCAGACCCTATGGGAACAGCCTCATCCAGTGCATTTATCTCTATTTTTGCCCCTTTTAATGATGTTAGTCCATTCCTTTATACACCATGGGAATACACTTCAAAGTAACCGTATCTCTATGCATCTTAAATGTGAGCTGGTTGCCTCCTTGATTTCACTGGTGTTGGGGTTTGTGGAGCTACCTGTTAAAGTGAAATTGTTTCTTTCCTCTTGCCTTGACAAGACCACCTTAGCAGCCTAAGACTTTCATCATGATTAGTGTTATTACAAAGATCACCAAAGGAATTAGTAATGATTAGATGCTTCTTGCCAAGCTCTGTGGGGTAAAACTGTCATCTGCAATATGTGTGCAAAGCACCTAGCTCAAGAAGAGCCCACTATGTCTAGAGTTTTCCAGGCGCTACAGGGGGTATATTGAAAGTTATATTATCCACCCACAATACGTGCAAGAATTTGGCCTGCCCTTGCTCCAAGCCATGCAGTTGCTGTTAAGCTCTGAGCCAAAAAATAATAAGCTCTGGTGGGAGGGAGACTGAATTATCTTGGCCTGAACAACACAGCAACTCTGCCGCACGGCTTTGAAATTGGAGCGGGCTTATGTCTCACACCGTGGTCAGAACTATCTCATATCTGCCCCAAATCAGCCAGTCAGATCGATCCTAACACATACATAACTGTTAATAATAATAATCTGTTTCAGTGCTTTTATTACAACATTATATTTACCCTCCAGGAACTGATATCAGAATCTTGTCCCGTTTATATGTACATGTATAAATATACTAACTGTCAGCAGGTGTGCTGGAGAAAAATAAAAGGGTTAGAAAATATCTTGCAGATAAGAATTTCTTTTTAAATGTTAATTTTTTAGTGTCCCCCCTGCTCCACCCCCAGTATGTCTGCCTGTAAACTTCATCTTTAACCTTTTTTTTTATTATTATTATTATTGTCATCATAGCTAGAGCACATACAGGCAGAACATCGGTTTAGTGTGACCTTTCTGAAATCACAAGCAATTCTTTCTCTTTGTCATAGCTATAATAGAATGGATCAGATACTTCCTGAAGACGTTATAATAGAGTTCAACTGTCTAAGCTGTACACTAATGAAAAATGTAAAATCCATCTCTTCTCTGCAGTGGTCTCTAGTAGAACAGAGATGCTGTCTTGCAGAGAGCTTTCCATATGGTACATTGGGATCTCTGATATTTCTTGTACTGTATGGCAGATTTCAGCATGGGTAGGTCCTTTTTTTTCTTCCCCTTCTGTGTGCCATTCCTATAAAGACATGAATGTACTAACTAATAAGCTTTTATCTACTTTCACTCACTCTTTCCTAACTTCCCTTGCAATAGCAAACTACAGTGATACATTTTCTGTTTCAAAGACATGAGACAGCAGAGGAATATGATAAATGCTTAACTCCTTTGACTTTTTATACTGAATCCAATCCTTCAGCAGGTGTAAATCAGTGTAGCTCTGCTTACTTCACTACAATTTTGCAGCCACACCAGTTGAACATCCTTTGCACAATGTTTAAGAAAATTACTGGTTTGGTTTTGTCTTTATGTGAAAAAAAGGAAGTGTCTTAAACATTTTAGGTGTAATTTTTGGTACAAATAATAAAGGGACAAACTGATGCTTCTGTAAACAGAATTCTTCTGTCTATTTCTAGAACAAAGATAATATTGCTAGTAGAGCTGTCTGATTTTCCTTTAAATCCTTTAAAAAAAGAATAAACACAATACCTTTTTCAATTATTTTTTTTCTTTTTAACAGAGATGTCATCGATGTCATTCCCTCTTCCTTCTTCTGCTTTTGACCTCTCAGTTTGGTGGAGGAGGAAAGGAAGATGGTGAAAGATAATGCAACATGCTGCTTGAATTGACAATTTTATGAAGTCAAAATGATCAATGAGGTGTTGCATTTGGATTGAAAACAGTGAATTTTGCATTGTGACCTTTCCAAACAGACAGATTTCAGAAGTTTTTGTTCTGTAAAATTTTCATTAGTTTGACTTTTCTTTGTGCTTCAGAACAGAAATGTATATTGAAATACCAGAGTTTTTTACTGGACAAGCATTCTATTTTCAGGACAGTTCTAATTTGAGTTCTTGGCTTCTCTGGTAAGACTGCCAATAAGACTGCTAATTAGTGTCCATTTAGATGGTGATATTTTTTATCTATATCTTTACATATTAACTTTCAAAAGGGAGATGGTACTGTGTTCCTTATACACTTGTGTACATCTCTCATTTCTGAAATATCGGTTAAGTAATTCTTTCGTATAACACTTCTTAGGATGTTCTGTAACTATGTGTTGTGGTTTAACCCCAGTTGGCAACTAAACACCACACAGACACTCGCTCACTTCCCCCTGGTGAGTTGGGGGAAAGAATCAGAAGAGTAAAACCGAGAAAACTAGTCGGTTAAGATGAAGACAGTTTAATAAGTAAAGCAAAAGCCATGCACACAAGCAAAACAAAACACAGAATTCATTCACATCTTCCCATTGGCAGGCAGGTGTTCAACCGTCTCCAGGAAAGCAGGGCTTCATCATGCTTAATGGTTATTTTGGAAGACAAAACATCTTAACTCAAAACATCCCCGCTTTCCTTCTTCTTCCCCCAGCTTTATGTACTAAGTATGACATCATGTGGTATGGAATATCCCTTTGGTCAGTCGGGGTCAGCTGTCCCAACTGTGTCCCCTCACAACTTCTTGTGCACCCCAGCCTACTAGCTGGTGGGGATGTACAAGGAGCAGAAAAGGCCTTGATGCTGTGTAAGCACTGCTCAGCAGTAACTAAAACATCCCTGTATTATCAACACTGGTTCCAGCACAAATCCAAAACATTGCCCCATACTAGCTACTGTGAAGAAAATTAACTCTGTCCTAGCCAAAACTAGCACACTAAGCAAGGTGTAGTTTCAGCCAGGAATTTGGTGATGGATTTTGCACCTCTGCCACTAGTTTCATATGTTATTTTTGATATTTCAATTGGCTTTTGTTTCCTCATATCTCATTTTTTAATTCAGCTAGAGTATCAAAAAATGTCACATCAGCTATGATAAAATTGAAATTTAAACTCTTTTTCTCCCAACATCCTGAGGAAAAAGTTTAGGGTTTTGTTTCTGTCTTTAGTTTTAAAAAGCAGAATGTGGGACTTGTAACTGTCCACTGTGGTTTCGATATGGATTTTCTCTGTGTCTCCTCTGAAGGCTCAGCTCTCATTGGGCAGCATTTTGCCCAGATATTATAAAACAGTAATATGATGGAGTTCTGGTTACTGATCTCTGCATGAGATAAAAGTGATCAATCTGTTACATTGGTTTGCATTGCTAGTCAGAAAAGTAACCATTGTTTTGCAAGTTCAAGGAGTTAAAATTAGGGTCGCTGAAAGATAAGATTTTGTTTTGTGAAAAATGGTAACATATACATTGTCTTATTTCTAAGTGTCAGTGACTGAGATTTTTCAAACATCCCACTAAAAACCCAAGAATCCCTTGAATGGCTTCACAGAATCACAGAATGGTCAGGGTTGGAAGGGTCCTCTGGAGATCATCTAGTCCAATCCCCCTGCCACAGCAGGGTCACCTACAGCACATTGCACATGGCGTCCAGGCGGGTTTTGAATGTCTCCAGTGTGGGAGACTCCACAACCTCTCTGGGCAGCCTGTGCCAGTGCTCTGCCACCCTCAAAGGAAAGAAGTTCCTCCTCATGTTAAGATGGAACTTCCTATGTTCAAGTTTGTGCCTGTTACCTCTTGTCCTATCACAGGGAACCACTGAAAAAAGACTCTTCCCATCCTCCTGGCACCCTTCCTTTAAGGCCGGGACTGGACCCAGTACTGACCTCTGGGGAACACCACTTGCTACAAACCTCCAACTAGACTCTGTGCCACTAACCACAACTCTCTGAGCTCTATCTGTCAGCCAGTTTTCAATCCACCCCACTGTCCAGTCATCTAACCCACACTTCCTAAGCTTGTCTGTGAGGATGATGTGGGAGACGCGTCTAAAGCCTTGCTGAAGTCAAGGTAGACAACATCCTCTGCCCTTCCCTCATCCACTCATCCAGTCATGCTTTCGTAGAAGTCTATCTGATTAGTGAGACACGACTTCCCCTTGGTGAATCCATGTAGACTACTTCTGATAACCTTCTTTTCCTCTAGATACTTAGAGATGACGCCCAGAACAAGCTGTTCCATCGTCTTTTTAAGGACGGAGGTGAGAATGACTGTAGTTTCCTGGATCTTCCTTCTTGCCCTTACTTGCTTAGTAATACCGCTCCATTTATGCCAGTCATGAGACACACATTCAAAAAAACCTACCAGATCTGGAATATGAACCTTGGTTACATTTTAACATAACAGGTAAATGCTATGCTTTGACTATCAGCATGAAGAATTGTCCTCTTTCTTCCTCTGAGACCTCCTAAATATTTATAGGAAGAAATGTAGATTCAGCTGAAAAGACTCAGAGCTTAATTCCAGAATAACAAGTATTCTAGAGATTAAAATAATGAATTATGATAATGGTGGCATCAGTTCATTTGCTAAATCAAACAATATAGACCTGAAAAATGAGTTCATCAACCCAGTGAACTGCTAGAGAAATTGGACTACTGATCAAGTGAGAAAAATTTGGTAGAGTACTGATAATCTGTTTAATCACACACTACAAGTCAGTAATTCTCAATAAGTTTGAGTGAGACATGCCAACCAAAATCAAGTATATGATAAAAACATGGGAAGAATTCAACTCAGCTGCAGTCTGAAGTGGAACATGGAGAAGGTCAGTTTATGTCCTTGCTCCCTTAATGTACATCACAAACCCATTTACTTGTTTCACCACCCCCTCCATCTCTTAGCAAAAACCAACCAACCAACCAACCAACTAGATAAAACCAACAACAATAAAGTTCTTACACAGGTCTTCATTAGACTGATTTACGAAAATGACTATGTATTTTCTGCAGTGATGCTGCTTCAGGAAAGAAAAGAAAGTCTGGTTCTGAGACTGTCCTTCTTTGCACCTGAAAGACGTTTTGTAGAAATGAAGCATGAAAAGAAAATGAAGAGCTCCTTTAATTATCTCCAGCCAAAGGGAACAGAGCACTTTCTTACTAGCAAACTTTCAAAAGATAAGTTCTGATTTTCTTGTTGCTGCTTATAAACTGGGGTAAATTCTAAGAGCAGTTGAAAAGCCTATACTTTCCACTCTGAGAAAATTATTTTGGTACCATTTTCTGATCTTTTATATTCTTTTCTTAGACAATGATCTAATTGATGGGATCATTGGTGATAGGGCTTAAAAGGATCCTCAGAGGACATCTAGTCCTCCCTTCTGCCCTAAAATAAGATCAACAAATGCAATGTTGTTCCTGACAGATGTCTGTTTAGCTTTGCACCTGCTAACTTGCACTGAGTTTCTTCTATCATATGTGTAAAATCTCTCAGTGTGATGTTTCTTGCGCCAAACATGGAAAGTAGGTTTTCCCTTACCTTTGCATTAACCTTCCCTTTACATATCCAAAGCATGTTTCTTCATTTTCTTGCTATAATAAACAATCTTTTTTTTTTTTTTTTAATTCCTGTTTTCTAGGCATCTGGCAGTTCACTTTAATCTCTTCTTACAAGCTGATCCATGTATTTCTTCAAATGTGAGACTTTAAGCCAGCTGTAGTACCTTAGTTGAAAACTGGCCAATAGCAAGAAAAACAAAAAGATTATGTGTGTATCTTGCATGTGATATTTTTTCATATACATGCCAGTATTTTTGGTGGGGTTTTTTTGCTTGTTTTTTAAAGTCTAAAACCATTGAGTCATGTTAGGAATGTGACTCACAAAAAGCATCAGATCTACTTTGTTCAGAAATTTTGCCTGATCACTGGTTCCTCATCTTGTATTTGTGCAGTTAGTTATTTTTAAATGCACAGGTCCTTTTTAAACTGCATCATATTTTTCCAGACCATTTCTCCAATTTGTCAAGATCATTTTACATTCTAATCCTGTCCTCTAAAGTACTTGCAGATCCTCCTGGCTTGGTATCCTCTGCGTATTTAATAACCATAATCTCTCTTCTATTATTCAACTCTTAAATGTTTCTTAAAAGTCCAAAATGAAAATACCCTAAAGTATGTCTCAAAACTACAATATCTCCAGAACCTCCTTGTATTTTTTAAAACATACGTAGGACAACAGCTTTCCATTAGCCCTGTAGCAGTTTAGAAAAATATTACACACTAATCAGACTGCCAAAACTGCTGTTTGTCTAAACCAAACAAACAAAGAAGTGTAACTACTAGTGTTAACTACTGATGCAATTAATAAATGCGCTGAATGAAAAATGCTTAAGTTTAGAAAACTTGTATGGCTGAATAATACCAGCCCATACTTTTGTTCAATAGCAAAATCACATTATAAGATAATAATATTGTGGCAAGGAATGACGGGCAGTGGGCCAACATGATCTGAAAGGTGCCCAAAAAATACAGAAGTGACTTTTTTTTTTTAATTTTAAGATCATTGTCTTCATTTTGAACCTTGTAAGGACCAAAATAATGTTTCAGAAATGCAGCTAACAGGACTGACTATTATGTATATAGTGCAATTCTTCCACATTTGCTCAGTTCCTTTTGTGTACTTGCAGTAATGACCTTCAGTTACCTTTACAGCTCAGATACCTTTCAGTTGGCTTTAGATATTGAGCAGCTAACTAACCCTAACCCTACAGTACAGTAGCTCTGGCACTGGTGCTCTCTGGTTGATATTTTTTTAACCTTGAAACTGTCTCAGTGTATTTTTTTGCTGCAGACAGAAAAAGTTCATGGAGTATGAGGCTATATTAATTTTACTTATTTCTTCAGGCTTTTTTTCCGCAGATGGCATTTTTTTCCCTCTTAAAATGTAGAAAAAGAAAACCGTAGCAAGCGATCTTTCACACTTAAAAAAATAAATAAACCAATCTATACTTCTTTGTGTAGGAGAGAAAAATGTACTCTATGTCCATGAGCAGTGTGAAATTTTCTTGCCCCTAGAAAAGGATGTTTCTGGGTTTTTTTAGGGTCTTTTTTATTTCATAGGCAAAACTCCAATGTTTCTCTTTTTTTTTTAATGCAGTTGTTATGATTTCAAAAAGAATAAACAATGAATAGGTTTGGACTTTTTATAGTGGATCTGGGAAAAAAAAATCTGAAAAGATAAGTTACTGTGATAGGGTAATTGATGTACATGTTTTAATTTCCCAAATTCTAAATGCCAGAGAAAATAAAATAAAAAATACTGTATCAGCTGCTGCTGAAAGCTTTTATATTGGGTTTCACCAGGTTTACTTCAGACTGATTGGCATCGTGCAACAGCACAGGTTGAAGGTCAACCAGGTGGAAAGCAGCTTGGCAGCAAAGACTGCAGGTTCTTGGTGGATAACAAGTTGAACATGAGTCAGCAATGTGTCCTTGCAGTGGAGGGGTCAGACACATCCTGGGCTACATGAGCAACAACATAGCCAGCCGCTCCTGGGAAATGTTCATTCCCCTCTATTTGACCCACCTGAGACTGCATCAAGAGCCTTGCTATGTCTAGCTTTGGGATCTCCAGACAAAAAAGACATTGAGAGACTAGAGCAAGTCCAGGGGAGACCACCAAGGTGGGCAAGGGTCTGGATCACACTGTGGACCATGAGAAGATGAGAGAGCCGGGTTTATTCACCATTAAGTAGAGAGTGCTTCTGGGGAGACTTAACAGGAGGGGAAGACAAGAGACCACAGCAAGCTTCTTCTAGAAGGTATACAATACAAGCTAAAAAAGCAATATAAGTTACAATACAGGAAATTCCAATTAGGTACAGGGTGATTTTTTAATTTATTTTTTTTACCCCTCACCTGAAGGTGGTCAAATACTGGAGCAGGAGGGCTCAAAGAAGGTGTAAGAACTCCATCGTTGAGACACTTTCAGAATTCGTCTGGACCGTGTGTGAAAAACCTTCTCTGGTTGGTTCAGATTTGAGTGGGAGTTTGGACTAGAGGACTTCCCTACAAAAGTGTATGATTCGGTGATTTTATACATTCTTCCAGATTTGTAGGCTTTGCCTGTATTACAAGGAAGAAAGTCAACACAAAGTTGTGAGGTCCAACATAATTCTAAGAGATCCCAAAGACAATTGTAAAATTGGTCTTACAGGGCTGAGCAAGAATGCTGGAAAAAAATGCTTGAAGCAATGCCATGGGAAGAAAAAATAGTTCCTGTGAGTGGGAAAGAAGGCTTTAATTCATCGATCTTTTTGAGAAGATATTACTCCTCTTGCACAATGTCTGATAATTTCTGGGCTATGGGCTGGCTGTTGTGAATGAGTAAGAAAATTCTTATGTATCAAATAGTAAAGTTCTGTCTCGGGTGGAGGGGAAATAAAAATCATTCTCTCCACCTTTTTTTTTTTTATTTTATTGTGGTGGTGCCAGGGCAAGACCTGCATAGTGTCTCATTGATAGGAAAAAAAAAAGTTCTTTATGAATTGGGGCTCCCTAGCACATCTCTTCTTATTTAGCAGTTCAGTCTGAAAATCTGGCCTCTGAGTAAGGTTTTCAAGTGCATTTAGTTGACCTTGATGTGAGAGCATATATTCCAAGGCAATTCTTGCCTATCACACTTGCAATCCACCTATAGTGCCAGTAAGAACTAAGCCTCTAACTGCCTTCCAAATTCTAAAAAAAAAAAAAACACCAAAAACTGAACCAAAAAAGGGATCTTGGAATCCCAAATCAATAAATGTTACTCAAAGAGCTCCAAAGTCCTGCAGACTGTAATGATCAAATGTATTTAGGCACCATGCAGAGAGGCCCTTTTGGACTTGGCCTGAGGCATTTCAGCAAATGGTATCCAATTCCCTGACACATTTTATACTAGGACCCCACCTATAAACAGTTTACAAAGAACTAAAACATGATTGCTAGAAGCTACAGACATAAGAAATCTGTTATGGATGGCTGGAGGGACATGAGTGAAATGTGTTATAGATTGTTATAAGCCAACTATTGACCTTTTAGCCTCCAAGACCTGCTCTAACCATTTATTGAAACCTCTATTAATCATTTATTAACCATTTAGAAGCTATAAAAGAAACCATAATATAAAGAGTGGCTTCTGTGTTTCTACATCTCCTGCCAGGGGGGACAAAGTGGCCACAAAAAGGACAAATTGAATATGGCAAGCGTTCCTGTTTCCTGAAAATTACAGATATATTCTGAGCCATTAGCTGGGGTTTAGGAGCAAAAATAAACATGTCTTCCTCTTGCTGCTCTTTAGATCGAAGTCCGTTCTCTCCTCAGTTGCAATTTGAAACTGTATTTGAGACAGTTTTCTATATCTCAGGATGGGAGAAGGGAACCTAAAATGACATCACATTAAAATTAAAATGAGCAAAAGTCATGCAATCCTCACACACACTGCCCAGAGAACAGAATTTCTGCAGCAACTTCTATATCCAGCCAGAAACTGAAGCCACAACAGTAGCGATATGCTGTGGTTTTGCTCTTCTTGCTTAGAAAGGTCCTCTATTTTCATGGCTGCAACAAAGATGCTAGATGCCAGCAGTCTGAGAATGGTTATTACAGGCAAGTGACACTCTGGTGTAGCCATGAGTGATCAGATGGGATTTCACTGAGCTGAAACCCCAACTAAGGCGCAGTCTGTGTTCTCACAACATCTGAATATATCATAAAAGTTAATGTATTTAAGCTGAGAACATTCCTGCCAGGTAAGGAAGTGCTCACATCCCTGTATTCCAGATTTGGAAACTGATATTAAAAATAATAATAACAAGAAAAATCAAAGCCAGATGCAAGACACCTGTGACAGGTCTTTGTAACAACTATGAAACCTAACGATTTTGCCCAGTGTCATACTATCAATGAGTAGGCATGACAGAGTCAGATATCTTAGACGAATGTGAGCATATGTGCTTAACTAGATATGGTTAAGTCTAATTCTGCATCGCTTATCTTTCTTTTGAACTTAGAAATAACAGATGAACATAAGGAGTCTGATATAACAATTTTACCAGTCTTCCAGTTAGGCATCACATCATCCTTCCTTCTTGTTATACATAGGAGCAGTGTGAAAACCATGCTATCAAAACAGTGATGGGATACTTTCATGTCTTAGAGTGTCTCGCAATTATAGCTGCTTACATCTGGAGTAGATCTTTTGCAGTCAGCTGAAATTAGTGCCACTGTGTGGTTGTTGACAGAGGTCATGATGCAAAAAGTGGAAGAGAAAAAAAAAAAAAACACTTAAAAAAACTCTAATCTAGTTCAATCATTATGATAAGAGTGCTATAAGTACCCCAAAGATGTTCTAATTTGCTTTGCATGGATTAATATTTTAGCTTAATTATACTACTTTTTAAGGTCTTAGGAGCTGGCAGACAATGAAAATGTGAACAATAAAAATGGAAGATGAGCCAAGATCCTAGTAGAAACAATCCCATGTTATAGCTCAAAATTTGTAACAATTCGACTCTTTGTCTTGAGCTAGCTATAAATTCCACATTTTTCTTGTGTTGGTCATTTGATATCTGCTGCATTTCTAATGAACTCGAGGGATAGAGTTAAAGTCACTTAGGAGTTACTTCCTATTACACGAGATGCAAGAATTGATTAGTGTCTGTTGGAAATACATATTAAAAGTGGATTAGTTTAAACCACTGCCAAGGATCTGTTGAAGCTTTCATAAGAAAGAATGGAGTAAACTGATTTCTTCTGCTTTGCAATTGTAGTGGACTAGCTTAACACACATGCAATTGGTGTGCCTCTGATGAAAGACTGCAACTTTTTTGTAATATTTGATTTCATGACTTCTATCATATTGTCAGATAGTCAGACTTTGCTTTCTCCTCCTTCCAACCTTAGCAGGTACAATACAAGGTACCTATGAAATAGTGAAAAGAAATCTTTATCAAAACAGCTTACCTCTTGAGTATGAAAAGCTGGAATACTGGGATGAAGATATGGTTTAAAATAGAACAACTATGCAACAGGAAACAAAATCCAGATCTTCCAACTCCCCAGTCAATATCATTCCCACAGGATGATATTCCCTACAAAAATAATTTATGTCCACGTTTTCCATCTGAAAAAAAATGTCATTTCTGAGACCAAAGAACTGAAGTGAAAAGATGAGAGAAGCGAGGAAATCATAAATGTTACATTAGCTTGAAGTTAAGACTATACCTTATTTACCTTTTCTGTAAAAACTTTAAAGGCTTCAGGATATCTTATCTAAATTACTGCTTCTGAAGCCCTGATAACCCTGCAATGGATTTAAATAGTCCCTGTTATGTCAAACTAAAAATATGTGGTTTTTTACAAAAAACCAAACCAAACCAAAAAAAACCCCACCCAAACCCTAACCCTAGCACCTGCTAAAATTTGTTATTCTCAACCCTACATGTATTAGGCTACTCCCAATGAAGGTGCAAATTCACGTATCCCTGTCAGAAGGGATTAAGAGGGTGCTCCTTAAACTGACATGTCGCTGAAGGTGATTGGAGCATCATCTCTAAATTTGAAATCCAGAACATTTTCATCTCTGCATGACTCCTTATGGGCTGAACACTTGGGAGTTCTCCATTTTAAATTTAGCCACTTCTTCTCCTACATGTGTTTGTAAGACTGGAAGGTTCTTCCTGGACCATTAAATTGAAGCCGCCTCCTCCTGTAGGCAAGCATGATGTATAATCTCATTTATAAATTTATCAAGCTCCATTTTTAAACTAGTTATGTTGTTTGATCTCTTTACTCCCATTGAAGGACCGTTCCAGAACTCCACTCCTCTGATGGTAAAAACCTCGTTCTAATTTCAAGACTAAATTTATTCATGGGCTGTTTATACCCATTTGTTCTTGTGCCAATATTGGCCTTTAGTTTAAAAAGCTCTTCTCTCTCCCTGATGTATATTGAACTGTTAAAATATCTGTTAAGCTGGAAATACATTAGACACTGGGTGAAAATCCACCCCTTCAAAGATTAATAAACGTCAAAGACAAAGCAATTGCAATTCCTATGAATTGTAATTCATAGTTGTATCTTTAGCCTATAAGCTCTTTTACTGTGGGGACCAATGAAGCTTGTTTATTTTATCCTTCTCTTCTGGACCAAACCAATGCACTGTATAGTGCTGTGTCCTTGTAGAACCATATTAATAATAGATACCAATAGTACATCAGGTTTTGTCATGAGAATCGAGAGATCCTGCTGGTAATTCCTTTCTTTAGCCCTATGAATCCAGATTTAAAATTTGGATCTTACAGTTGTGCTTTAATAAAAACATAATCATGAATGCTTCCCTGACGTGCACATATCTATTGTCTTCAGCGGGAATTGACTCAGGCCCTTATTCAGTTTTAATCAGCGTGATTTTCTTCTCGACACAGACTTTTGGAACTGAAACTCATTAACTGATACGGGAAATAAGTTCCCTTTTTCCTCTTTTTTTTTTTTCTCCTTTCTTTTCGTTTCTTTTTTTTTTTTGGTAATAGGAGCTATTGCATTGTGTTCCCTTAATTACACCATGTCATGTCACGTCGCAATGTAAAATGACACAGTGTAACACTTTGTGACATGTGATAACTATGATGAATTACATTCAGAACAAAGACCTGCTTTGAAAGGATATATCTGATCTGGGGGAGAGCAGGTATTTCAAGCACTCCATGGATATTTTGGATTAACGGATAATTCCCCATCACATATCACAAATGTTTAATAATAAGATTATGAACATGCTGGCAGAGGATTTTTCCTGACTTTCATCCTAACATATCAATTTTTTATTTACTGTAGCAAATTAATAACTTCTCTGCTTACAGTGTGTTTTTATATATATATAAAGCCAACTACTTTCAAGGAGATAAGCTTCCTATTTGATTTCTTGGAATAATCATATTAAGCGATGAAATTAACGTCAGAGAGGAAGGAGGTGTTCACCCTAGCAGCAGTGTTCTCTTAATATTAAAATCATAATAATAAAACCGTACTATTATACCAACCGGGGTGGGGGGGAGAAGAAAAACCACATGAAAAATCAAAACAACCTATCACTGTTAATTTTGTCAGACGTCATAGAAAGTTTAAGCATGAATTCTCTCAAACTGTAGTTTTCAAGAAAAAAAAAAGTATCTGAAAAGTGTCTAGAAAATGCCATTTTTAGACTTCCACAGTGACTTTCAGATCAAATGTGCCTGATTCATGTCAAAACACGATATTTTTTTTCCCCTTGACTGCCAGTAGTACAGCTGCAAGTTGGGATATGAAAATCAAGCCGTGTTCTTCTGTCATTGCGCCATCACCAGCAATGAGGATCTTGCAAAGAGAGCTTAGCTGCTGACAATTTTGTTGATGATGCATGAGGCAGAGAAGCATCCAGCACTCTTGTCCAGACTTGTATTGATTCTGCAACAGGAAGTTTATAAAAAAGCTTTTTATTTTTTCTCCCCCCCTCTCTGAGTAAAGTTGGCAGATATAACTGGAAAACAAAAAGGGAGCAGGACTAGAGAATTCTAGAGAATTAGTAGCTTTGTTTCACGTACATATTTCTATAACACTGGAGGATTTATAGTTTTGTTTAAAAAATCATTAAATAAAGAGTGGGTTGTAATCTTTTGCTTTGCTTATTGAACTTACTATGTTTTAAAGGTAACTATTTTAATATTTCTCTTGACGTCATAGAATATGCCCTATTCAAGCTGAAATAAACCTGGCAGCACCCTGCAATGCATTAGGAGTTTCAAAACAACGTAAGGCAGGACCATTAAAATCTATTTAAAGGGATTCAAAAATGTCCTTGTATAAACTGATGAAAATAAAATGTGTAACTGAATGATAAAAATGAATACAAAAATAATATAACTATGAGGAACTTAATCTCTTGTTACTTTAGAGGAAGCTCAAATCTTCTGTATTTACATTTGAGACCCACTTTCTGCTTAAAAGCATCACGCACCATCGTGGAAAACACATGGCTGAACAGCCCCTCTCCTTCTCAGATCCTTCTTCCCCCTGGCATTTTTACCAGACTTTGTATCTTTATAAAATCCATATGCTTTGTCAGGCTGAAATTTGCTGTGCCTTTGGGAAAGCATTTCAATACTCTGATATTTGGTATTTTAGATGTGGGACTGCAGCCTTAGCATTTTAGATCATCTGTTTCTGAGAAAGGGTTTTTGGGGATTGATTTGTGGGTTTTTTTCCTGACATATTTGAAACTCAAAATGATGGCTCCATTTCTGATTACTTTTCCATTTATCTCACCTGGAGTATAGCTCCTCCTACTCCTAGGAGAAAAAAAAAAACGTTGGAGGAGTTATCAGAAGATATGTTCAGCTCTCTGTAAAAGCATATGCAGAAACAGCAAGACTAAGTAACAGGTTTGCTGACAGTTTGTGGTGGCAACCATTTCATGATTCCAAGAGGCAAGCTGATGTCATTGAGATCGAATCATATTCACACGCTCTAGAAGAAGAAACACAGCTGGGGACCATGTTTCTTCTACCACTCTTTGCAGTTTATTGTCCAGAAAAGTTTCTGCTTTGCTTAAACCCCAAAGTAACCTTATAAACTAAAATTTTGAATGTGTTCCTTGGTAAAAATCTAAGAACCCCCACAGGTATGTTAGAATAAGACTGAAAGGGAGCACAGGAAGTCATTTGGGCCACATTTCTACATAAGGCAAAGTCACCTCTCAAGATATTCCTTACAGCAACTTCTCTTAACTGCTGTTAAACTGCTCTTGGAGACCCCTGGAGATGGACATCTTATCCCCTTGATCTTGTCAGTCTCACAGGAGTTGGGTTCTTTTTCTTAAATAAAAAATAATAATAAAAACATAATAATAATAAAAAAAAAAACTTTTGGAAAGGTGTCTTGCTAATTTGTAGAACTAATTTAGAAGGGACTCTAACCATTTCTGAAAGATAATAAATTACACATTCTCGAGGCAGATATGTGAGAAAGGCTGCTGGACATGTTGCTCCTTTTCCACATGGGGAATTATTATAGCAGAGCGCCAGCTCTGATTAACTAGAGGGGAAGATGAAAGACAGTGAGGATAATGTAATCGTGTTTGCTGAACAGTGGACCTGAATGTGCTTAAGGTCAAGCATTGCTAATATGCAGTCCCTTAATAGGAAAATCTCACAACAGTTTTGGAAAGAGTAACATTGTTTTTTTACCAGTTATGGAGAAGAATATATTGAGGTAAGCATGGTTTGATAAATTAAGGCTGCTATAAAATTAAAGGAGGGAAAGACTATGGAGGGGGGGAAGAAAAGAGGAGGAAGAAAGGAAGGGTTAGGTCAAAAAGCAGTGAAACACAACTGCAGTTCCTGGGTGCTGTTAACAGCCCCTGGGAATTATCTGTTTTCCAGCTGAATTCAATAAATCTGTATTAAGTGGAGGAGAGATTAGCTGGAGAACCAAAGTAGATTTGCTTTTGTAGTCTGGTGATCTGTGAGTCCCAGCTTTTCTGACACCCCATGAGTATGCTAAATCTCTACTTGAAAGGATGTGGTCTGC
This sequence comes from Pluvialis apricaria, assembly GCA_017639485.1. NCBI lineage: Eukaryota > Metazoa > Chordata > Aves > Charadriiformes > Charadriidae > Pluvialis > Pluvialis apricaria. The sequence continues at coordinate 7,937,857 of CM030044.1, read as the reverse complement.
TGAGTCATGCCACAGTCAAAAAATCCAAGTCTCTCCTTCCTGCAGGGAAAGTCAGCAGTGAAAGAGGAAAAAGGATTCATGCGGAGGTTTCATGAGGGCCATGTAGACACACCATGTCAGACACAAGCACAAAGAGGAGTTGTTAAAGTATCTTGGGGGCTGTGCAACTTTGGTCGAAGACAAGTGGAGAGAACTTGGTTTTGGTTCTTACGTAGAAGCGCCATTTTTTCTTAGCAGCAAGATTTCATAGCCCTTTCTTCCCCATGCATACCCTGCTCCCTGAATGTTCTGTACTATCCAAAAAGGCAGAGAGTAACTCTATGTATTATAAGTGTATTGGGTCATCGCTCAAGGAGGGAAGAATTAAGGTCGGATTGGCATGTACCTTAACGCTTCATTACTTGGTTTTCAGAAGATTAATTTTAGCCACTCTCTGTGTTCTGGAAGGCCATTAGGTACCACTGGGCCACCTTAGCTCTACAATAATAAAGTCTGGGTCACTTTTTTTTTCACCCAGAAACAGAATAACAGTTGTGGTGGTGTCCCTTTGGATTTACAGTGATATAGTGGGGAGCAGAAGAGGATCCAGTACAAAGAACAGCTGAAAACACACTACCATTGAATACTTACAGATTGAAGTGGCTCGGGATTTAATTCAATGAGCCTTATCCTGTGGGATGCCCAATTATTGATGCCTGATGAAGTACCTTTAAAGGTAAAGGTGTTTTTTTCATTGTCTTTAAAGGGAGTTGGTTGAATGGATCCAGTGTTGAACATTTCCAGCCGCCACTGATACTGTAAAAGACTAACCTTACTGAAAGTCAGATTCTTTCTTGCTGAAGTTTGTCATTAACATCATGCAGATCAATAGGAGTTACAGGCCTAAGACAGACATGAAACATTCCTCCCATCCACAGATTTACTTACAGTGGAAAAAACAGTGCTGAAAGCTGCACATGAATTTAAAATATGTAACTCTTTCACACAGTAATTCTATCATTACAGGCCTAAATTAGTTGCCTCTTTACAGGAGAATGTCCTATGTCAGTTTCTTTAATAGCATAAGTAGAACGCATATGTATAACTCACATTGCACACCGTGCAATCTTCCTATCCCTAACAATTCATGGATGATATACTTATTAACATACAACTACATACACAATTGCAGAAGTAATTGAAATATCTGGAAGATGAGAAGTAAGAGAAATTCAAAAGAGTCCCTCTAAAAGGAGAGAAAAAATGCCCACTAGAAAGGTCTAAAATGGTTGTGTCAATATCCAAAATATACCAAAGATCTTGAAAACCTTGAAGGTTGGGTTTTTTTTGTAGGTTGTGTTTTTTTAAAGAAAATGTCTTCACTTTAAAGAAAATGTGCAGCTGTTCCTTTAACATCTTATAATTATAAGACAGTCAGAAAGTGTTGGAACAGGGAAGTGTGTGTGAATGGGGGTTAGCATGCTGAGACATTGTATTTCAGCTGTGAAAATCAATACATGCTCCAGAGATAGGGCACTTGATCAGAAAGGATATTGCAAGATACAAAAGAGCAGATATGAAATACCATTCCTGTGAAGTTCATTCCTTGCTCTTATTACATCAGTTCAGTAGAAAACACAGTGTGCATGAAGCTATACCAGTGTCAGAAATTTATTATTGCTCGTCCAAGATTTTTATAAGATTTGCAAGAGATTTTAGCAAAATTATCCTTTGTGCCCCTTCTTTACCAATAATTCAGAACCTGGAGGTCCTGATGATGCAGTTGTGAAGGGTTTCTTGTGTACCAGTCTCTTTTTCCTCCAGTTCCCAATTAACACAACTGCAGTTCTGTATGACTTTGCCAGGAAAACAAGATCATTATTTTCTTTTATTTCTACTTTTGAGAAGATTTTTTTTCTTTTTTTTTGTGAGAGCAAGTAGGGAAAAAAAAAAAAAGACAGAGGAGATGCAGAGGAGGAAATTGACCCTGGGAATACATTAGCTTGTGAGACTGTTTTCACACTGTGCTAATGCAAATGGCAAATTTGCCCTTTATCATTCTTACTTTCTTGTTTCTAGCCAGAAATTGTGTCCTAAGTCTGAGAAAATTTCACAAAATCACCATTTTACAGAGATTAAAAAAAAAAAAAAAGTTTATTTGAGATATTGGTGGTTTCCAGCCAAAGAAGATGGCTGTTCTCACTGGGACTGTGCAAACCGGAAAGACCTTTCTTTGTCACTAGCTGTGTAAACTTTTTCAAACCAGTCCACATTTCTGACTTTTTCTTTCATTTTTCATGCTGATAAAATACTTACCAAGCTATGTAAAATAACTTGAATTCTACGAGGGAAGTCGCTCTGTCTATATAGAAGTTCTAATATTTCTTAGTTGTCTCCTTTCTTAAAAAAAAAAAAGTACTAATAGCTAAGCTTAACTTCATTTTGAAGCTTCTGAAAAAAAATTGTATCTTAAATGTTGTATCAGTAAACAGGAAATTTTAGACAGTTTGGTTTGTTTTGGTTTTTTTTTTTTGTTGTTGGTTGGTTGGTTTGGTTTGGTTGTTTTTTGTTTGTTTTGGGGTTTTTTTTGTGTGTTGTTTGTTTGTTTTAGTATTTTTCACCATAATCTTGTTTAGACACCTGAAGTTAAACTGGAGCTCTTAAGAATAGAAACAAATGAAGGTCTGATACATTCAGGGCCCTGCAGACCAACCCAGAGATACCTGTAACATGTATGCACCAAAGACTTGTGTGCCACACTGACCTTCCCTATCAAGGAATTAATCACTGCCAGCTTCATCACAAAAGTGGAGCAAACTTTGAGAGGAACCAAAAGCCCCCATTTCAATTTGTGACTTTCTAACTACGCCTCAGCTGGGGTATTTTCCTTGCATAATGTTTGGCTGGCCAAGTTCAGATCCAGCCCTACTCGTGAAAATGGTTCTTGCAGCACTGTAAGAAGATGAAGCCCCAGGGACGAAGCACTTTATACTGGTAAAAGTGTATCTCCCTTCCTTTCTCCCTTTCCCAGTAAAACGGCATCTCTGACACTCCTTCACTGGCAGAGCTGTTCTGGCAGAAGTCTGTGTCATCGGCAGCTTTCAAATTGCAGCTGGTTTCTAGCCCACTCCTGCAGCAGAGCCACGACACTGCCCCTTCCATGTGGCTTGTAGCAACAGATATATTTAACTTAGAATAATATCCCAGCGAGAAGGTGGAAAAGACAAGTGAAATGGCCTATTCTGGCAATCATTCCAAAGCTGGTGTTAATGTCTTTGGATTGCAAAGTGGAGAAAAATAAATAGCTGAAGTGCTTTACAGATTAATGCAAAGCAAATAACTCTCAACAACCAGGGTCAATGACTGTCACTGTTGCAGCTGTGATCATCACGCAAACTGTCCTCACTTCATTCGTGTAATGTCCTACACCTGCATGCTGCCTGTAAAGAGTCCCCAAAGTGCCTGCTGAGTCACAACAAATGGCACTGGAATGGGAGGAGACATATCAGTTTAACTGCCTAGATAGCAATGCTTGTTGGGGCACATTTGGTTCTCATCCAGAGGGCACTGACAAAAGTTTTTCACCACTCACAGCTTCTCCCTTCTCACCCACCCCAGGTTTCTCTAAGAGGGAAAATAAATAGCTGACTGAATTAAATCTACCAAATGGGATATTTTTTTAAATGCTTGTCAATAACAATATACTTATTTCATGTTTCTGTTTGAACATAATCCTAGAGATTAGCAATTAGGAGGAAATAATAGGGTCTGATCTTATGTGATAGGGAAAGCATTATTATTCCTGCTATACAGATGGAAAGAAAATTGGAAAGGGTTCAAAAAAAAGGCTAAAAGGATAAGTCATGCCTTCTAAACACAGCTTATAGGCTGCTCTGTCTACCTAGTTTATTAAAGAGAAGGCTAAGAGGTGATTTGATTGTAGTCAATACATACGGAAAATTTCTCACAGAGGCTGCTGTGAGCTAGAAAACGTAGCATAAAAAGTTTCAGGGGCTCGGAGACCTCTCTACTACAAAGCACATTTGTAACAATAAAACTAGAATAACTTTGAGTAATAATGGACTCACAATTACCTAATGTCATTTCATCAAGATTTCATTTCCCTCCACCCTATGAAGGACATGCTATAATTCATCCACCAGATAAGTATTTGCTGTACAAGCTAATGAGTGAAATTCGTTGGTTGAACCAGATCATGATAACACTATTTTCTGTTCTTATAAATCCATTTACATCTCACGAATGATTTCTGCTTCTCTTTTTGCTTTTGCACCATTGATACAGAGGTTCCTAGGCTCTTCCTTCAGAATATACTGCTATATAACAATTTAAAAATCCTAATTTCCATAGCAGCCACCTTAAAAGAGTTACATGAGTGCCTGGCCACTGCATGGGGAGAACTGGGGAATCTTCTGTCACATCCAGCTTTAGTTAAGACTCGTAACAGTGAGAAGTTCTGCAATATTTTCTGCTGTACAGTCTAATATGATTTTTAGATTATACACAAGTTAAAATGCTTGTGAAATCAAGATGAAACACAGATAAACTTGAGCTTACTGCCATTTAATTTCAGAAGTGTCTGCCACCCAGCAGTGTGTTACAAGACACTAAAAAAAAAAAGTTTTTTTTTTGCTTAAGCTGCAACATCTTGTGCTTTTATTGGGAACTGGAAGTTCCTCGTTCAGACCTCAGTGTCTTGGCCAAGATAGCATCTATCACATTTAGATACATAGGCTTAATTCAGTGCATGGTCAGTCAACCATGAAGTTCATATTTGGTTCTGGATATTAAGTTTCCAGGCATTCAAGGAGGCTTGTGTCAGTGGAGCTGCTTTAGGCCCATGTCTACTGCAATGCAAAGGAGAATGAAGTACACTGATGCATGGTAGTAATCTTTGGTCTGTAGATCTGGCCCTTGGTGTACACAAACAGGTAGCCCACACCAAACAGGCTCCTAAACCATTAACACCAAAAGAGAATTGCAGCAAGAAATGTGGCTAGACCACAAATACTGTGAATTTTCACAGCACACCAACATGTTATTTAGCACAGGTTTTCTGTAATTGTGATACAGTGGGAAAAATCACAGTGTTCAATGGCCCTTAAACTCTGCCTTCCATCTCTATGAAGGGGTCATCTTGCTGTTGATATGTAGGGTGCAGGGGGCCGTAACACAAAACATGCAGAAATAATGGATGACTCAGGATCTGTTAAAGAACCTTTTTGTTTCCAACCCTGTTAGTGCTTCAATTGTTTGTCTGTGTCTTTGCTTCAGTATTTATGAAAAGGTTCACAGTTCTTTTGCCACTCCTGCTGTGTTACCATCAACCATTAACTTTCCTTTGAAATCTCTGAAACAAGGGGATGTACCTGGTTCATTCAGCACTGCAGGAGGTTGCAATGCACTGGGGCATTTTCAGACCAGTCAGAAGACGATCATATGTTGGCTACCTAGGCAAATCATTAAACCTCTATGAAAAGTCTGAAAAAATTTGCATTAACTTCAGCCATAACTGAAGAGATGAGAATAAGATTGATAGGTTCTCACTGGAAAAACAAAAATACCCCCAGTTTTCTGCTGGGCAATTTGGAGAAGTCATGGAGAAAAAAGAAGTGATTAGGAATGTGAAAATTTAGGTCAAAATGAGCTATGAAAATGGGAGAAAAGTTCTAGGCAGCCCACTTTACTGCCAAGAGGAAATAGGATTATAAAATACAGAAGAAGTAGACAATGTCAGTAGAATGAACTCAGTATCTAAAAAGAGTCCAGAGACCTAGGAAGTTATGAGTACAGGTAATAACAAGCAAAGCTGGATAGTATTTTAGTGAAAATCAGAGGGCAGCAGCACAGTCGTAAAAGGCAGCGAGAAATGGAAAACGCCAAAGAGACTATGTCAATTTCTATATAAAAAAGAAAAGACAGTGAGCTTTAGCCAAGAGAGATTCCCTGGGCGGGAGCTATTTTGCATCTGACCCCCCCCTGAGACCTTATTCCCTAAACACAGTGACTCTGAAACCAGCACAAATTCAAACTCCCAGCAAAACCATGTAGCATCTTGCTTGTGTTGCCCAGAGCACTGGAAAATCTTGCACTTGGAACATGCATAGGTGCTTCTAAAATGTATGGTATTATCCTTTACTATTTACACCTAATAAAAGTTCTATAGCCATGAGACATCGCCATCTATCACCGCCATTCAGGTTTAAAACACCAGTGTCTGTCATCGTTCTTGGCTGAGAGATGCCTTTTTTTGGCTTTGATCTTGCTCAAGACAGGATGGACGTATGTCTACTGTTCTGTTCCTCCCATAGAAGTCTGCAAACCCATCTGAATTATTTCAGCCGGTCTCTGAGTGGTTTTGCTTCTTCAGAGTGCACTATGGGGTGTTCAGAATGTTTCATGGGCACAGGACAAAATTTTGGATGTGTTCCTGCTCTCCCTGAAAAGTGGTTAACGAATGCCACACTGAAACTATACTAGACAACTTAGAGAATTCAGCTCTCAGTTTGAAAACGCAGTGCTCTGATGAACAGCTAGAGATTAAGAGATATGTATCCACTTGAGGGCATTGTTATGGCCTAGTTAAACTGAAATAAATTGCACACTTTTAGACTTGCAAGTTTTCTAGCGGGAATACTTCAGTGTAGAAACATGTTCTAAATATTGGCCTAAATGGGAGGGTAGGACCCAAGTGAAAATTGTTGATCAGATTTGGAATGAAAAATTGTTCTTTAAATATGAACGGGTTTACAAATGAGAATTGTACAATGTGGAACGCCATTTTGTTGTTATTATTATCATAATAAGCAAACAAACAAAAAAACTTACTGAGCGTGGTAACTGGAGTATACTTCATCCTGATCTGCAAATTAACTGGAATAAAGTACAAGACATTGAATGGGGAAGTACATTTGTCATTTAAAGAGACACCTACAAACGCTTAAGCAATCTTAAACTCAAGCACTACAGTCCAAAACAGGTGAAAGAAAGACAGCATGCATAGGTGTGCATATACAGCTACAGAATATTGAGACATAGCTATTGGTATTTTAAGTAATATCATCATTTCTGTGATGAAAAAAATTTGGTTTAATGTATGTTTCTTTTTTCCAGGTCTGCAAAAGAAAGGGAAAAGGTGAAATTTTCCATTTTGTGACTGAAAACCTTTTAAGCTGTAGTTTCCTTTCTCCTCTAGCAGTTTTCTGCTGAGCTTTTCTTGGGATTGGAGAAAGGGAGGAGGAAGAAGTTTTTTAATTTTTTCTTTTAACTCTCAGTATTTTCTACCAAAAACTTTGATATAAATCTATTAAAAACTATATCAAACATGACCTCTCTTCTCCTCCTTCTTTCATAGTTACTCTTTCACACACACACTGATTTGAACCACAAGCATTATATAAGTAAATTTTATATGAACAGTACTTTTATTTTACTATTCAACCTGTCTAGAAGTAGTGGTCTAAATAACAGAAATTTGCTGATGGTTGAAACCCTTTAGTTTAAAGACTTTATATAGGATGATAAATACTGATCTTTCAGTGTTGAACTCCGAAAAACTGGAGTTCCAGTCGCATATTAATTTAGCCGTGCACACCTGCTTATGAAAGGGGAAGTAATACCCCATTTCTTACATGGGCACATGAATGAACAGAAAGGTAAAGCATTGCATAATAAAATAAAAAAAGCAGCAGAAATGTTTAATAGCCATCTGACATTTGGAATAGTGCTTTCAATTTTATTCTTTGGTTATTAAATTGTGAGATTTATTTTCCTTACTTTTGGAGAAAACCAGCTGCTAACAGGTTAATCCCCGAGCACAGCATCACACCTGCGATTGCCTCTGTCTTCTGAGTTCCCAGCAGACCGTCTGCAGCTCCGCTGATGTAATGCAGTTTGGCTACACTTTTAACTTTCCTCTTTGTGCTGTGTGTATGTACTCACTTTATTATAAGGGAGAAAGATAACCCATTTCCAATCCATCTATCCCAATACCATAAGAAGCTGAGGCAATAACAATTATCTCTATCCTTACATTTTCTCTCTTCTCTGGATAGTTCTTGTACAGTAATGAATTGTAACAGCTCCTTCACACAGACTCCTCTCCCATATAATTAATGTCCTAAGATATTCTATTTACTGGTGAAGCGGTTTGAATCAAGAAGTGATTACTTTTGAAGTAAACAGCGCTGCTAACCACATTCCACAAAGACGACAGCAGTTTCCCTAAAGAAAAAAAAAAAAACAAAAAAACAACACACACACACACAAAGAAAAGAAAGATCTTTGCAAAACCAGACTCTCTTCATTGGGATATTTTCCTTTCATACACATCCCTTCCAACAACCACCATCACTTTTTTCTTTCATGTTTTTTATTCTGTGAGTAGAACAGGGAGTGTCTTAATCAGCAGGCTGTTTTTGAACTCTGGATATTCACAGGTTGAATTAGAATACGTTACTTTTCTGCAAACCAGCAGAAAGCACTCTTTTTCTGAAAGACAGCTTCCCAAGGAAACCTCAGAGTGAAATATTTTCAGTTTCGAATATGTCTGATGATATAGCTAATATTCTTATGGAATGGTAGATACATAATGAGCATGCACATAAAATGAGATAGCTGGTGCTAACTGACACTGGATTGATGGTCCAGAAGATCACTTATAACTTAGCCCCTACAGTCTGAGCAAGGGCAAGGGAGACTCTCCACTGCTTAGCAGAGGAATTGCTTCTGGAAGACTTGCTTTTTTACTAACTCAACCCATTTCCTAACTCCTGCTTTTGAGTCTTCTAGAAAGGGAGTTTAATGTGTGTGAAAGAAGATGTTAGGGAAGGGATGGCTGACACTTCCTGTTACAAGCCAAATATAAAAACGTCCTGTTTAATTCCACATATTTACAGCGTTAAGTGTAATTATGCTGCATTGTGCTTTAGACATGCAAAGTCTTATCCAGCTCTTTGAGAAGTTAAGAGCGGTGTTTCTTCCCAGCCTGACTTATGGTAAAGGAATTTTCCTGGAAAATGGGAGTTGATCATCTGTGATTTTCCATGTTCCCTGTCAGGGATTGAGGTATTTCATATTTTAGCATAAACCGTAACAACTAAACTGTTCCAGTGTAAGTCATAACCTCTCTGCCATTTGCTTGAACAATTGCGTCTGATCTGAATCCTGAAAATATTGCTGTGAAACTCCAGACTAGTAATCTCTTTCCCTGTCCCTGTGCTTATGCTCCACGTAGAAAATTTTTTGGCAGCTGAGCTCAGGAAAACTCAGTCAACCAACAGGAATACTTAGGCTCCTACCCAGATAATGAAAAGGAAGACATTTCACTAGTATATTATGAATCACTCTTCAGAGACACCAAACACTCTGTTCATCATACAAAGAGGCTGTGCATCTAAATTGCACCCCCAGAAGCACTCTGTTGGTGCCAGGCATCTACATTTCAGATACTGACAAATCTAAATTAGGCTTCTGAAATAAACCATCAAGGTGTTTATTGGGTCCTTGCTTTCTTAGACATTACAAAGACAAAATCGGGTGCCTACACCAGCCCCTCCAAAGATAGCCTGAGGTCAAAATAAGAACTGAATCTGAATATCCCATAATGCCATTAACTATATTTGTTCTCTGTTTTGAAGTCTTTACATTTTCTAGGTCATATTTAATCATTTACAACTCACCGATGGATCTCCTTAGTGAGGACATACCTGTGCTTGTAACAGAGGGCATCATTTCACATTCATGAGAAACAAAGCACCTACTAAGTCTCATAACATCAATAGGCACTTGCAGCACTGCATCTTCCTAATCTCCTTCCGACCCCATACCCTTCACTGTCTTTCCTTACTTTGTTTGCCTTTGAGATGTTTGGAAATCCTTGGCAGTCATATTTTAATATTCATCTCCATAGTTTAGTGGAGGATCTCCTTATTCTAGCAGCTGATTTATTAGGGAAAGACAAACTAACATGAATAACTAATGAACTGGATGTTCCTATAGAGAAAAAGAAATTGTCTTCCAGCAAGGTTTTTGGTAAAGGTTTGTAAATAGCAAACAGATTACTTTTGGAAGAATCCTATACAGCAGAGTTACAGTTGTACACGATGGTCTGGATCTTCAGCCGAGAAGGGTCAAAAAATGCAAAGTAGACCAAGCCTTCACAAGTGTCCACTTTTGGACTAATAGAAGGATACAACCTCATAGTTTCAGAAGATGATTTCTCTTTTCCAAGAACTTGGTCTGGATATCATCTAGTCTACAGAAATGCTCATAAACATGGGACTATGATCTTTGGGATCTGCAGAGGAAATTTCAAAATTGAGGTTATGAACTACTGCAGTTTAAGCTAAATACAGTGGAAGTCCCACAGGTGGTAGTGGTAGGAGACCCATATGTTTCCTTGCTCACACACAGATGGAATGTGTAATAGAAGCTAAACAGCTCAAGATGTGAAATATCAACTCTATTCTTCCTAAAACTTGTGTGAATGCTTGCATAGTTCCAGTGGCAAAAACTGCAGTGGTAATGTGGATCTAGCCTTCATCAAAGTATAAATGTTAATTATGTCCCCTGTCTAACAGGAAAATCAATCCATTATTATAACATGGATTATCTACCCATCCAGTATCCATGCAGTCTCAACAAAAACTATATCTTCTTTGCTGAAGAGAATTATGATTTTCTCTTTCTGATGTATAGGTAAAGCTTCAGTATATAACTGAGTTTCTGCTACATTATGTTCAGCATTGCATTTGTCCTCACAGGAAACGTTAAGTAATGTGATAAAGAAACTGTCTCATTATTTGACATCAATATCACCTACTTATACTCTTTTAAAAGTATAGTGTACAATTATGTATCTGCTTAATCATTTATAATTGCGATTATTTTGGAAATAATTATATTTCCCGACACAAAAGTACTCTTAACTGCTTTTCCAGCATATGTCTTTATGGAATCTGGAATCTTTTAAAATTATATTTTGTACAAGGTAATATAAAGCTGTATTTGGTCTGCAATTATCCCTACATACAGACCCTGATTAAGTACTGTTCTTACTATCTGTTATTCATGAACCACTGGATAGAATGGATCACTGTTTATTCCAATTGCTGCTAAATAGTTTGGTACATCAAATGTAATCTTGGGTTAAAAAACAATAAAATCTTTTTAAACACATTTTTAAAATTCAGGTCATATGCCTTATTCTTAATTTCAAAGTGTATAGAGTAACTTTTTTTTTCCCCTTTAATAACACAGAGATTTAGATTCTCTTAGTACATGGAATGCACTATTCTCTCCTGGAAAATAGCGGAAAACTGTCTTCTTGGTAGTTACGAGGCATGAAAAAATAGGATACAGAGTATCTCAAGCCCTTTGAATTCAAGCATAAGGTAAGATTTTTCTTTAGCAGCTGACTAAATGTAGATTTATTTTTTCCTTTTCAGATGATAGAGCACTCATTTTTTGTAGCAGGATTTGATTGTTCATAAATGCACGAGCCTTGTATGGAATTATTATTCTGTGCTGTTATTTACTTGTTTCCATTTGAAGAACATTGTAGTTCAAAGTTCAGACAAGAGATGAGAAAGCAGCACATCTGTGTACTTTTCTTTAATTTACAATTCAATTCAATTCTTCCATGTCTTTTTTTTTTTTTTAACACAATCTTAAATGAATCATGAGCAAATAAGTATGGAACTAAGAGGAACAACGTAAGCGATGCTTAATGCTGGAGATCTTTGCTCAAAAATGTGTAGAAAACATCCTATTAAAGAAGTAACAATTTGAATTCTATTGGTCTCTCCGCCTACCAAAAAGATATTGTATTTAAGTGTTTACAAAGCAAAAATGCTTGCAAACCTTTGTACTGCATAAACTCAGTGGAGAGTTTGGATGAAATATTTTGTAGATAGAAAATATTGGTTTCTGTAACATGTGGGAAGAATGCAGACTTTTGACAAAGGACTGTCATATGGTGAAACTGATGAGATGAGAAATGGAACTTCCCTCATCCCCTGCCCTTAGGAGAAGCCTCCCATGTGACTTCACAACAGAAGCCTTTTACTGTCTGACCTTTAGTTTCTTACTTGCAAATAAATTAGTGTATTCTTTCCTTTTCCTGTCTGTCGTTAGACAGAGAATTTTTTCAGACAGTGACTGTCTCAATAAACGTTTATATGATGCTTAAGAATTTGTGACTATGGTGTTCCTTAGACAGTTTTTTTCTGCTGCAAAACAAATAAAGAATAAACAGCAAAACCTACTTTCACACTTGGTGTGCCTAAGGAAAACATCCTTTGCAGACTCTTGCCAATGTAGAAGGTAAACATAAGTTCGCAACTAACCTGTTTGGACATCCATTCACTAGTCTCAGCAACATATTATCTGAAAACTTTGCATAATTCCAAGCAATGTTTTTAAGTCCTTACTTATATGATTCATGCTTTCATCTGGTCTATGGAAAAGCATGCACACACCCCCCCCTACCTTCTTCTTTTTAATTATGGTAGTGGTTTCTGTTTTCATTTGGGAAATGGGGGGTGGGGGGGCTTGTTTTGTTAATTATATGCCTAAGTATGTTTGCTGTTCCAAGTTTATGTTAGAAACTGTATTGCATTTGGGTGTCAAACTAGTTGACTCCCTTAATTTTTTCAATCTTTTTTTTTTTCTTGATGTGTTATTTTTTGAATCATCTGAGTCCAGACTCTGAAAATCCTGTCTCTGACACAACCAACCTTTAAGCACATTATCCTAAGAGACTAGACAACCAACACAGTCTTCATCGTTGTGCTCTTTGGCTACTCATTCAGATTATGTTGAGTTCATTGAGTCAGGTCCAGAAGACCCTTAAAGGTCCTAAACTTGTTTCCTAAGGGAGACAAGGTACAAAAGTGAGGACAATTCTGATGTTTTCATAGTAGCTAGCAGACCTAGTGCTGAATAAGTACTGTGCAGTTTTTTGTGCTAATCAGGCTTTCTTGGGAGCAAACAAGTCCATACCTAGATCAGAGGTATTTATTTTTATGAACCATACTGGAGGCAGCAGTTATTTGAAATGAGGCTAAGTCTACCAGTTTGGAAGGCTTTTAGCCATCCACCAGATGAATTCCTCAGATTTACTGATGTCTACAAGTGTCACCTCCAAGAAGACCCCCGCAGAAGTCTTAGACTCCAATTGACCAGTAAGTGTTTCACAAATACCTGCTAGAAATCTGCAGCTAAGATTGGGATATAAGACCTTACCTGCAGATTTTGTAGACTGTCTTTGTTACAGTTATTTCCTGAGAAATACTAGTGTCAACTTTCCAAAACGAACAATTCTTCCTAAGCATGGCCTTTGAATGAACTCTATTCCTGCACAGGAAGGAAGCAGCACAAATGCCATGATAAAAACACTGTACATGAGCTAGAGTTATAATGGATTTTGATTGTTTTAATTTAATGTTCCATATTAGGTTTCATCTGGCAAATTGGCACACAGGCACTGGAGCAAATCCACTGAATTAGGAGAATCCTCTGTCCGATGACTTCCTGGTCCAACTCAGTCAATGGGACAGGTAAATGTCAATGCAATAGGAGCTTTATCCAAAGCACAGGCACACATGCAGGCATCTATAGTCAGGCTTCTGCACATTGCTGCAGACAATCCAGATCCCTGCCTTTCCAAAGGGCTCTTCAAGCCATGCCAAATGGGACCCTTATTGTGGTTGTGCCAGTAAGCACCATGCTGAGACTGTCTCAGCTGGAAGCCACCCTCAGCATCTATTACAACACTGCAGCTGTGTTAATAATATTAGGTGACTCCTTTGTTTCCAATTTGAAGCTGAAATGTGCAATCTGTACAGGATATGAGCTTATTTCTAAATCCCGATGGATGAATGTTCTGTATCTTAATAAATTATTTGTGGAATATAAAACCTAGTTGTAAATTAAGGCGTCTGTTCCAATGTGAGTTTATCTTGGATAATGCTGACACTTGCTGGAGGGCTCAGATAGTTTGTAAGCTGTATTGGATTTGTCCTTTTCCTCCTCCAAACAGAACAGTCACAAACTGGCAAGTTTGATTTTGGACAGTCTGAAAGGATCATAAAGACACTCTATATCAGGGTGGGGAAGAAAAAAAAAGAATTTTTAATCTTCTAAAAGATTTTTTTTTCTAAATGTTGTCTGAAGTACCTGTGTCTCAGGGAAGCAAAGATCTTTTTTGTTTGTGAAATATGGTGGCAAAAGGAGCAGTTCAAAGCAAAATAATTTTATTTTGTTATTGTTCAGTAAGTATAGGAACTCTAGCAAGAATCAGCCCAGCTCTTGCAGTCTGATTCAAAGCTTACTGAAGTTCAAAGAAGTTTTATTTATCACTTGAAAATAGTCTGGATCAGACCAGATTTGGAAAAAAAGGGTTTGTCTATGTATGAGGGGAAGAAAATAAGATCATAGGACTAGTCTCTTAGAGGAAGAGACAGGAACACCATCACAGGGGTTGTTGAAGTTAGGCGAAAGAAACCATTGAAAAGGTACTGTAGCATTTATTAATTGCATAATGGCTAAAGGGATATCTGTGCCCTGTAGGATTTTGCTAATATTTGAATTGGGATGGAGCAACAAACCATGGAGGCAAACTGATTTCAAACACTCCAGAAGTTGTGCTTGTTCCAATAACATGAAGCAAAGGATGCAATATGATATATATTTGTTTGACGGTGGTTCTTGGGATTGAAAACTTATGAGGGTAATGTCTTCTTTCCCCTCTCCCTTTTCCTGTGGTCAGTACTTTCATCAAGAGTTATTACTGTAAGACAAATGAAAGAAAGTCTCTTTGGCACAGAAATGGGCAGAGAAATTTGGCAGAGAAACTCTTTGGCAGAAAATGGGTTCTTCATGTCCCACACCATCACCCCCACCCTACTGTGCAAAGCAACCACTTCCTGCAGATTCTTTATTTTACAGTAGTTTGACTCTTAAAATATTCCAGTTTGAACTTGAAACATTTTCATTAAATAGTTTGCTTCACATATGCCACCTCATTACGTTTGGGGAGCTCATATCTCAGTCTATGTTATAGTTCAAGTCTCAGAGCTGTACTATGGCTTTACAAAGAGCAATTGCCATAGTACAAATAACACGGCAAAAATCGGATGCCATCTTGTGTACTGGGAAGTGTCAGCTGACCTAAAATTTTGATCTAGAAAGAAGTGAAATATTTACAACAATTGCCATAGTAACTTTTCTGAAAGCAGTTTCAGGTAACATTTGGAGGGAAGGGAAGGGAAGGGAAGGGAAGGGAAGGGAAGGGAAGGGAAGGGAAGGGAAGGGAAGGGAAGGGAAGGGAAGGGAAGGGAAGGGAAGGGAAGGGAAGGGAAGGGAAGGGAAGGGAAGGGAAGGGAAGGGAAGGGAAGGGAAGGGAAGGGAAGGGAAGGGAAGGGAAGGGAAGGGAAGGGAAGGGAAGGGAAGGGAAGGGAAGGGAAGGGAAGGGAAGGGAAGGGAAGGGAAGGGAAGGGAAGGGAAGGGAAGGGAAGGGAAGGGAAGAGTTTTCAATTCAGTCAAGAAGATTTCCTGTGGGAATGGGAAGAGGGAGGAAAATGCATCACCCTTTTTTATTACTGTTATTTTTAGTAGCGGTTCTAATGTTCAACATTCTGTTTCTCACAGGATTTGGGGGTTTCCTATTCTGTCCTACTTGAGATCTTGAAGTGAAAATGTACTCTATAAAATGGGCAAGAAACAATAAAACACCCATTACAGCAAGCTTTTGAGCCTACTGAAATGAGATATTGATAGCACAGTTTATATGCAAATGTCCTTATTGGCATCTGAAATATAACATCTGACCAGGCTCAGCAACCTATATTTAGGCTTCAAATCTTCCCACCTTCTGGTGTTTACAAGTGCAACTGGAAATGCAGCTATAAATATTGAACATCATCTAATGTTCAGAAAAATAAAAGGCTCAGAGGAGAGTTTTAACTATTTGCACTTCATTGGAAAGATGATTTTATCAATAGAATTAGAGGTTACTGTAAAAGCTAGTTGTAGGATATCCTTAATGCTTACTTTAATATTATTCAAGTGGCAATATCTAGGAATGAATTTTCAAGTGGTGAATCTCAAAGGGCTTGGATTCATCCCATGAAGCTTTTGCTGCCCAATAAAGAGACAGTTGACTATGCCGTCTTTACAGATAATAAATAAAATGAGACACCTCTGGAAGCCAGTTCACACCACCCTACAGTTGCTTTAAAGTAGACAGACACATTTCAGATGTCTGAAGTTAGGGAAAATATGTTTATAAATAAAGAAATACAAATGTTTTATTCATAACTAAATGTATGGGAGATGAGTCAAATTCAACTGAGCAGTCTGTCAACAGGCTGATACCCTGTTCCCTTGTTATGTTTAGAAGCAGTATTTAATAAAGCCATTTAGAGTTTCTGGGTTCCAAAGACCTCACCTCCCATCCCCACAGAGGGGATGCACCCACCGCTTAGTGCTTTCAGGGTCTCACTGCATTTTGCACTTAACATAACTGACACTGAGCAACTTCTGGTGTTGGTTTGGCTCTCAAGATGGTAGTAGGGAGGAAATCTAGTTTTGCACAGAGATCCTAACCCCTTTTCCATAGACAGAGCTTTCCCCACACATTGCCCAGCACTACCTCAACCTCCCTCAAGACAGTTGTTAATATGAATTTAGAAGTCCAAGATTTCCTCTGTAATAAGCAGAGCCTCTTCCATAGCTCCCTCACTCTCAGCCTGACTTACAAGGAGGAAATTATTGGGCCCCTGCCCTACTATACGCTTTGGCGTAGTTACATGACCAATTTGTCTTCTTCCAGGTAACCAGAGATGCCTACAAGGTGATGCTGTTGCCAGGGTATCCACTTCCCTGACAATCCAGTTGTTCTCATTAGGAGAATGCTTATTTTATTAGATGTTTTGTTTGCATGGAGGACCATCTCCAGTCAATGATCCTCAGATATTAAGTCCAAGCTTCCTCCTCTCCTAATTTCAGTCCAGCATGAAAAAGGAGCGGGGGGGCAGGGAAATGACAGAAGTAGAAGGATCTGCATCCACATGGTGCTGTCATTTTAAGATCCATACAAGAACTCATAGCCACAGGAAGTATTTGTAGGTTATACATATGGGTATCACAAATTAAGACTTCACTCATATCAAAGGTAGCACACTGAAATTTGTTAAAAAGATATACACAGTGCATAATTAATCTACATAGCTTGTCCCCAAAAGATGTCTTTGTTTCCATGAGCTCAGCAATATTCAACTCAAGTTTTTATTTAAATAAGGCATTTATTTATATAATACTATATCACCTGTCATAAATAATTAATTTATTAACGTATAATATTTAATATATAATATGTAATGTTATATACAATGTGATACACAATATATAATATGTAATATAATATGATATGGTTATATATGCATATATAAACACACACACAATGAAAGAAATTAAAGAAGAAACATGGATAAAACTGGCTGGCATGCAACTGAGAGGTGACTAGGAAATAAGCATCCATATGGGAAGGCTGCCTTTCTTTGGCTATCACACTTTTTCAGCTATCTTTGTCTGAAACCTGAAGGAAGACCTTGAAAGCCACGGTCCTTATGTTCCTATAACAAACTGATGCAAGAGTTTTTCATTTCCTTCAAATAAATTGTATCGCAATAGGAACAAAACATCAAGTGAGTGAAGGAGCAAGTACATGGCTCCCTGCTCTTTCTCATTTACTGAAGACACAAATGTTCATTTTCTATCTGGTTTCTTTATCTTTATTGCTACTTGTCCTTTGCCTGTTTGCATCTTTCAGGAGGACAAAAAATGTGTAACATTGTCTTCTTCTGCACTCCCCTGAAGAAACAAAATTAAGTTTCAAAGTAAAGTCTTTTAGAGGCAAAGTAAATTACAAGCAAGTGTTGTGGATAATGGCAAGGTAAATTGATTTCTGTGTAAAAAATGTACTTTTTTTGATTTGTTGATAAAATTTTCATGTTATACATGTTAGAACTGTTAAACACATCATCAGGAAATGGAAAATTTATTCCTTTAACTGTTTTTTCCTTTTATCACTTTATTTCTAAAAGCAGTTCCTAGTATAATATTGGAAATCGTGCACATCAGGTAAGCAGCAAATAGAATCCTTAGCCATTATGAAAAGTACATTACAGCACAAACTTTCATATCTCGGCTATTACATGCTTGGATATCTGGTTGTCTTATAATCAAAAAGAAGCAGAATAAAAGTTAAAATTACTACTAAAGCTGGGAGGAAACACCAATAGCAAACCCCGAGTCCTTTAAGTATTGTTTTGAAACTGCTGAATAAAAAACAAATTAACTCTTAAATTTAGAATTTAAAAAGTCCCAACAGATGGAACATATTTAAATTTGCAAACACATATGCACAAAGGTGGAGTAGGAATTGGGAATGCTGTGTCAGCATACGGAATGGAAAGCTTCCAGGAAAGATTAGTTAAAGTTTTGTAGAAAGTAGAAAAGAGAGAGAGACCTGTTCCACATCAGAGAGTACTTGTGGGAATAAAGAATAGTCCAAAGACATATATAATAAGTCATTTTGGGAATGAGCCACTGAGCAGTTGAAAAAAGGAAGGCACCTATGTTTATTTCTCAATTTAAACTACAATAGTACCACACAGTCTGAAAAATAATTTGCAATTTAATGTGCAAGACATTGTACACGGACTTTTTTAATTTTGCAGGTCATGGAATCAAGGCAGCTGAAGCATGCAAGAAAAGAACCTCAAAAAGTTCCTGTATAAAAAAAAAAAAAGAAATGTAGGGCTAATCATCTTGCAAAGGTTACAGGAGTTTTGACAGTTCTAGTCAGGATGATCATCACAAGGAACTCCTTTCACTTTTCAAAAAGAATTCTGTCAAAACTTCAAGTGAAGTCTAAATCTTTCAACCTCCTCTCTCTCTTTTTCTTTCTTTCTCTCTTTCTTCCTTTCTTCCTTCCTCCTCTTCCTCTTTCTCTCTTCCTCTCTAGTCCTCTTTTTATGTCTTTCTCCCTTTCACTCTCTTTCCACTTCTCCCTTTCTTTCTCTTGTTCTCTCTTTCTTCCTCTCCCTCTTTCTCTTTCCCTCTTCTGCTTCCTCTTTGTTTTTCTTTCCTTTTCATTCATTGATTAATTTTTAAGGTGGGGATAAACTCACTCTGGATGTGGTAATTTCTATATTAGCTGACAGGTGGACAGAAGAAAGGACTTCAGTATTAAACTTTCCTTCTGGCAATAAATATTCACCAGTGTATTGTTCTAAGCATTTTTAAACAGAGATTCCATCTTTGCCCTTGGGATTGTTGTTGAACAAGGCAGAACATATCCCTGTCATAAAGGTTTCTCTGGTGTTCAGCCAAAATTTTTATCTTATTTCATTACTTGAACTGAACCCCAGTAATACTCTTCTAACCTTGGTGATTGTCCCATTAAAAGGTCCATGTTCTTGCATGTCCTTCTATTAGGGACATTTATCTCAGATTTACTTCTTCAAACCTCCCCCCTCAAATTTGTTGCTTTAACCCAGAGGCAGGCTGAAGAACACTGTTCCAAAACCAGTGAAGTCAACAGGACCTTCTCCAGCGTCTTCTGAACTTTTAAAAACTGAGTGTTGAGAAACAAAAGAACTGCGCGTATGACAAGAGAAATAAGTAGTGAAAAAGTGAGAGAATGTAAAGTAGAGAAAACACATTAGAGAAGGAGGGACAAGAAAAGTAGAGAGGTAACAAGTACATCATTCCACCTTTTTAACATCTTCCAGAGACATACAGGATTGTTTTCATGTTTACTGATCAATCCCTAATGCTTTTTTAAATCTTATTTTAAACTAATTAAGCAACAGGGCTTTCACTTTTTCCCTTGTTCAATTTCATCCCATTATTTTTAATTGTACTCCCTTGAACCACCCTAAAGTATTTCTGTTTGGTTTTGCTCCACCTTTCAAATGTCCTTGGTTTTGTATCTTGTTCTCTCATTCCTAGGTCCTTGTTTACTCAGGCTAAACAAATTTGACTCTTTACATTTGATAATGTCTAAATGTGAAAGAGGGGGATGGTGACTCCAGCATTGTTTCATTCAGGGAACAAGGTTAAAAATATATTTCTGGCTGAGTATCCTGTTTTATTAACGGTGCTTAATTGATCATGGTGGAAAGGCTGTTATAGTCAAGTGGAGGAGGGTGTTACCTTCTAAAGCATTTTCCAGCAAATTTACTTAATTGTTTCTGTTTACTGCATACCCATTAGTGCTCCATCACACATTAAAAGCAATGGGCAAGATTAATAACAGCCCACTCACCCCCAAAATATCAGAGCCACTTTATGTATTGATGGCAAGTGACTCATTAAGTTTAAATGGGTATAAGCTATAATTTTCATCACATTCCTGGCTTTTTTTTTTCTTCCTGAAACTCGACATAACTCTAATGATTTAATACTTTATAGGAACAGGGAAGATCAGAAGATTTGCCAACTCCAATCATGACGAAGGATAAATACTTGGTAATATTAACACATAACACAAAACCAGTTAATTAACCTCTTTAGCATGTTTGCTGTATTTCTTATTTACAGATTACAGTGCACTGTTCGAAAGGGAGTAAGCAGTGTCTAACAGAAACAGAAGAACAAAATTCTCTGTGCTGTTTTGGGGGCCTCACAGAGAGAGCACAGACAATTGCTTCTGCCCTGGAAAATGTACCTGCTGCTTTAAACTTAAGGTAAATGGGTTCCTACAAATCTATGACTCGGGGTTAAAGAGGTCTGTAATGATCTGTACACCAAATAGTTTACACATATTATAATAAGCTAACTAGCAAATTCCCCATGTCTGTCCAACTATTCTTTTCCTATAACAGAGAAAGTAAAGTTCGACAAAGCCAGCTTCTGCCCCCAATCTCCCTGGTTCTCCCTTGTCATAAAACTAAAAAAAAACAGAACTACATCATGACAACAGTATTCCACTTTCTTTCTTTATTTTTTCTTTTTTGTTTTTTTTTTTTTTTACAGGGAGAAATTAAGATAACTGTTTCTCCTTCTAGCTGGAACTGGTCTCAGGCTTCATTGCCTGAATACACTCTGTAGTGTAAAATTCTCAGGCACTTCTCAGGATGTAAAATCTTGGTTTTGGCTGTTTACAGATCTTGGGATCAGATTCAGGCTAAATACTTAGCTACTTTGAAAGTAACTGGGGACTTGATGCAAGATCCTTCCAGGACTACAGGATCCTCTACAGTCAAAGAGGAGCACTCCCGAAATAAGACCTTAGAAAATGGGACTTTTTCCACACACATGAATCTAGTGACTAGTTCAGCACTGTTTTTGTAAGAATTACCAATATTGCTTAGTTTAAAATGTTGGAGTGGCATGTAGAAAAACAATAAACAAAAAAACCCAGAGGGATTATTTGCACCTGTGATTTGTGCAGTGATCAGCTGAGTCCTGTCTTCTTCCTGTGTCACTGTTTAAGGGAGGAAAGAAGCCACAAGACTTTCTCTTATCTGTTCTCTATTCATTGGTAGATCTCTATATATCTATATCTGCTTATAAGGCTGACTTTCTTACACATGGCACTTAAATTTCTACATCTGGTTGTTAATTTTCCATATAAACTCAGAGTGGTTCTACTGACTTAAATGGGGTTAATCCTAATGTAATTTCATGTTACAAAAGAGAGTTCAGTATATATTAATATAGCTATGCACAGAGGTGCACTCAGCAACATCTTTCAACACTTTTAGTGTAAAAATACAACCAAAAATCCTGCTTCATTCTTCATTCTTCCTGCTATTTTTCCTGTCCCCTTAGTCTCACCATGTATTTGTCCCTAACGCAAGACTGCAAAATGTATTTGCACACAGTGAAAGCAGCAGATTTCTATTTATCATCTGTTTAAGTCAGATAAGATCCTCATTGTGTACGTAATGTCTCTTTATCTGAAGACTCCTTGTGCCTCTCATTTATTCTTTCATTTTAATTACTCTATTTTCAGCTTTGATTTCATTCTCAGTATCTTTCTTAGCTACTGGATCTTTGGGACTGTTTACTCCTTGGAAAGCCAGCTGATTAATTTTAAGACTCACAGACACAGATTCTCAAATTATTTTTGTTATGGTCACCATTCTTCAAGTTTTATGTTTTTAACAATACGGATAACAGAGTAAGTAGCAACACTACCAAAACAATAATATGTTTCAGAGTTTAATGCAATATCCAGTGAAGGTCCTGAAGCCCTTCCCAGTAATTTGAAGAAAAGTCATTTTGCAGACCTGAAAATTAAAAAGATAAACTTTTTTTTTGCTACTGCATGTGTGCCAAAGGTCTAATTACAGGACCTTGTCTTGCAAATATTTAATAAAAAATTTTTGTTAAAGAAGTTAAACTAATTGGAGTTCTAAACTTTATACATCTGTACAAGGGAACTGTTGGATTTTTGTCATAAGTTAGTGTCAGTTCACAGGAAAGGCTGCCTTTTAAAGCCTGTGTCCTTCACGTGTGTCCCTCTAGGTTTGTAACTATGCATTTGTACTTGCAGACTGAGCAGGTACACTGCTTGATAGTATAAAAATTGCCCTTTCCATGAAACAGGTGCATGTGTGAACACAGCTGATTGAATTATTGGTCCAGAATTTTCTTCAGTTTCAAATAATCCTCTTGGTTGCAAGAATCTCTGATAAAATATGCACACAAGCCTCAATGTAGGTGTAACTTTACCAAAAGCTCAAAGGTAAAATTCAAAGCAATTTATCTAACAAAACAAACAACACACCAGTATTTCATTGTAATTAGTACAGCTTGTGGTTTGAGTGATGCAAGTGTGTTAAGTAAAAAAAAACAAAACAAAAAAACACCAAACCAAAATGAAGCCAGCTACAAGAAGGTTTATGTGACAGAATATCTTCTTGGATAATAAACCTCCTTTTATATACTTACTGGCTTCTTTTTGGAGCTGTGATGACCAGCTGGATAATATGCAGAGTTTTGCAACTGGTGACTACTATAGTTTCTCTCCTAGGAGTTATTGGAAAGGGTTTTATAGGCACACAACGGTTAATAGCTTTATGAATTTCCTGTAACATCCATTCAGTGTAGCACAAGCTCTAATTTATATCCCTTATCTATTCCTATCTGTCTGCCTTTCTGATGCGATGACTTACACTGAAATACCATCTGTCTGAAATGTATGGTTGGCATCACCTAACTTGGACTTAAGCTGGTTTTTTTTTACTCTCTGAAAAAATCCTTCATTTGCCTTAGCACTGGACACCAAGTGTTGGCAACTCGTGCTTGTACACTGACGCCTCCTTGGAGTTTGCATAATGGGAGCTCACTGGGATACATTCACGTCAGGGGTTTTTAACATTCTGACTCCCTATTTCATCAAGTCCTTTAAAAAAGTTATGAGCAATTGTGCCCAGAGCTTTATAGTGTAAACTAATTTACTATCCAAACTACAGCTTTCTCCTAATGTGATTGCCAAATTATCAATTAATCAATAAAACAATATGAAAGAGAGAGATTTAGGGAGATTATCATGTAACTAAAAGGTTCTTCGGCTATGTTGTACTGGTTGGCTGTGAATGATCTCTTTTTATAAAATGACTAGTCTAAATTTTCAGAAGCAACCTGTGATTTTGTTGTGCAGTATTGTTAACTCCATGCTCCTGAAAATAATGAGTTAAATTTTTCCAGAACCATGAAGTTTTCATTAAAAATCTGCGTGTACATGATGTGCATACATTATTATAGAAATTTTGCTATGATTTCTTCGTATACTAAGGTCTTCTATACAGTTCTTCAGAAATACGGACTAAAAACTACTTTATAAAAATGAAAATTATTTTTCTATTAGTAATAGTTGAGAGTTGGTCTTTTAATAATATGTCAAGTACTATAAAAAAAATGCAGTGAGATAGCAAGAATTGAAGAATGCAAGGAAGAATAGAGAATAGAAGGACTTTTTGAGATGCCACCCTGAAACATGATAATATGGTCTGTCTTCAGTCTCATCATTGCTTCTTTTCCCCATTACATTATGAATTTGGCCTTCCAAATATTGTTACAACTAATATAAAAAGTCACTTTTGAAAAATAAAAAAAAGTGCTGTAATATCTCCTTAAAAATGAAAGAAAGAAATTGACTTTGATTCATATAAATTAAGCTTTCTTACTATAGTAACTTATGAATCATGGAATTAGATCTATCTAACCAATGTTAATCTTGCTCCAGATAATTGTGAAGGTTCTCTTCTGACCCAATACATAATTAAAAATCAAAATAATAAGATTTATGTTCATTTGTTTATTAATTTTGTATATCTATAGGCCATTTTGCTGGCAAAGTCTGGAGCAGAAAGATCCAAGAAATATTGATTTTTTTCTTCTTCATGACTATTTAATTGGTTAAAGTGTGCACCATTCACACTAGCCAGCAAGTTGATGCTGGTTACATTTTAATAAATGTACTCCTCACCCGATCAATACATCCCTGGGAAAAAAGTGCTGCTCTATCATATGTTAATGGGAAGAAAATCTTTTTACTAGAGTCAGTCATCATGACAAACAAGAATATGAAAACTGTTAATGAAATGACCAGCTGTCTATAAAATGAAAGACTCACAAGACAGTTCCCTTTCTTCCTTTAATTCAATGGAACAAAATGGAAAATTACACTGGAGCTTGTTGAACAGGATGTAATGTTCACAGTCAAAAATCAAATGCCATAAAGAAAGTCAGAATTGGACTTAATATGTTTATGAGCCAGAGACTGGAATTCACTATAGCTGTGTCGACATAGAATATATTCAAATGTCCATAATGGAGCAAATTCAGGCCCAGTCCCAAAGATGGATTTAGAGTTCTGACTCCTATTTGGGTTTCAAGCCACCTATTGATTTAATTGACTTCAGGAAATCAATCCGAGGTTAGGAGAGTTCTAAGCAGAATCTGAAAGCCTAAATGTGTTGAGAGATGTTACACTTAGAACCATATTTTTTTTTTCCTTTATCACTCTTATCTCATTAATATTTCTACTAGAGGCAGTGGGACTGCCTGGACCATGTCTCTGGCTTTTGTAACTCATTATGAGTCTAACCTAAATGGATCAGATGCCATCTCCTGGTTTTCATACATTTAAAGTTTTTAAGACCAGTAGAATTGTTAGATTATCTAGTTTGATATCACAGGCTCCTGGTACTTATCAGTTGATCCTGTTGAGCTACATTTGCCTATTCAAATGTTCAGTGGCTGCAAGAACAGGGTGTTTTTAGTTATGCATTTACAGTATAAGTTTTATAATCCTGTTTTGATTACTAAATCAAGTGTGTTTGTAAGGCACCAAAACATTATAATTTGCTATCCAATTTGATGTTGAAGATTAGATCCAAAAAAGGTATTCAAGTATCTCATAACTTGGAATGAGCTGGCCAGTTCCTGGAAGACATTTTAACTGTTAACTAACTGAATGGGCTGGGGCCTGTACTCCCTACATACCAACCAAAAAAAAAAGTATAAGCAACAGAAGCAAAGAGTCCACACCAGCTGATATACTGAGCATGGAAAAATCTTTGTGAGACAAGAAGAATCGGTAAAAAAAAAGGGCCATGTTTGAAGCTTTATTTCTTTTTGAAGTTCAGGCACTTGTATCAAAGGGATAGTTAAGCCACCATGTTAAAATGGAGTTTCAAATGGACCCTTAAGCATCAGGCACCTCAATCAATCATTTAAGAACAAAGAGAAGAGTCTGTTGTTCGATGTATTTATTATGAATCATTATACAGAAGGTGAAAAAGCTGTGTTTAATAACCTTTGTAGTTTGATTTCTGAAATGGGTGCTCCTTAAGCTGAAAACTTCTTTACTTACGGAAGCTAGACTGTGACACTGAAGCCTACTTCTTAGGTAGCTCAGGTAGGAACGGGAAGAGATCAATGCTGGAGCTTGTTCACAGCTGAAACTGAGATTAAAGGGACTTTTTGGATATATATTGTTTGTATTTTTGATCCAATGGTTGCTTCCTTCCAGTGCAATGGCCAAAACCCAGCTTCATTCTTCCCTTTGGCTGTTCTTCTTCTGCTCTTGTGGTTTTTTCATGTCTCATTAAACAGCACCCTGTAATGTGTGGTGATGACTATGTAGAGGTATGCCAGCATGCATTCTACTAAATTCTGAGTACATGCTGGAGTACCTCTGCATCATCTGAGTAATTTGGGTTTCTTCCTCCCAAATCACCAATACGTATGACCAATTCATCCCTTCAGAATCACTTTGATTTGAAAGTTATTCTATCAAAAATGAAAGCATCATCATGCAAAACTCAGATATGATTGGATACGACAGAATGGGGAACATAGCAGAAAGTCTTTGCTCTTATGACCTTCAAGAACCTTCTTTCAAACCTCTATTGTAAAACATAGAAATTTTCTCACATAGAATAATTTTGAGTCCCTATATCCCAGGATTATTGCAAAAGCAAGAGCTACTCTTCTTCCTTTTGCCCCCTCCCCCTAAATACATCTTCGTTCGTATGTTCTCAGCAAACTGTTGTTCTTTTCTTTTCCCAGAGCTTTGTCAGAAATTTCTTTCCAACTCCAACAAAAATATCTTTCTTCAAATACTGTGATTCTGGGCTCAAACTGGAATTTATTTCAGAATCACTTGCAGTTCACCAACACAAGCATCTCCTCCACATTTTTTAACAAAACAATGTTATTGCTCCATAGCACTAACTCAAAGTGTCGTGCTGTATTATCCAAACCCACTGGGGAAAGAACTGTCTTATTTTTCTCTTTCTTTTACCTTCTGCTCTTCTTACACTGACTTCTTTTTAGCTGTTCCACGCTTTTTTTTTTCTTACTAGTACAGGAAGTTTCTTCCTTCAAGACACTCTTTTTATATCAGCATCTCTGGCTAATTTCAATTGTTTTGAAAATTCAGCGAACAACATATCTCGTTTTAGCTCCTCTCTATCTCCTATAGTAACGTATATGCCTAGGCTATTTAATTGTGATACAAATGCTCAAATACATTTTATCAGTAAATTGGACAAATAAATACCTAGTAAAGCAAATTATTGACTGGACACTTTTCCATCAGTGTAAATAACTTTGTCTATCTGAAAGGTTAACGTCCACCTACCCTAGTCAGACAGCAGGGGAAATACCTTCAGGGGACAATGAGTTAGGGATATCTGCAAGTACCTACCCCTAACCACGGGCTACAGGAAGCAACCAGTTTTGACCGAACACATTTTAAAATAGCATTAGGTGAGATGAAGACTACTCTAAGTGCAATAGAAATAGTGACGATTTTTTAAAGTAAATTACTATTGTAGCCTTTATCAGAACATGTCTTTGTGTTACTGTTTAAATGGTTTAGGTTTTTTAGTTTGATTTTAAGGATAAAAAACCCCACAAAAAGAAAAAAAACAACCCACCAAAAAAACCCCCGAACAAACAAACCAAAACCCCATGCGGTCAGGTTTGACTAGCTTATATAAGAAACTGCATACGATGACTGAATCTTTCTCTGTGCTACTTATTTTGTTCCATTCTTTTATTACTTCTATGATCTTAACAGATGAATGCACCAATAGCTCAATTTGGTCCTAACTCAGCTCTGCCTTGTCTGTTTTACTGCCATCAATACTGCGGATACAATATTGCATCTGGAACTTAAACTCAGTGAATGCTTTAAACATTGCTAAGGTCTTGATCCAATTCTCACTGAAGAGACTCGCTGAATGTGAATATTCCCACTGATTTCAGTAGGCTCATGAGAGCTTAACTGATAAGTTACATCAGAGATTGTTCACTAAATTTAGGTCTAAATTCATAGTGTCTGTTACTTTATAATTCATAGCAAAAGAACACAGATAAGAAGTATTTATAGTCATGAAGGTGCAAAAGAAAGAGAAAGACCTGTCTAAACAAGGGACCATTTGCAAAACATAACGAACCAGATTGTTTAAAAGCTGACCTGACCAAAGACCTTAGGAAGTTGAGTTAGTGGAGAAAAATTGGTGTGGGCTCACAGGGAACATATTTTGTTGTGAGATGTTTTTTAAAGTATACTTTAACTTCTCTCTAAGTTAGGAGCGTTATATGCTATATGATGTATTCTGAGAAGGTAGCTGTGTAAAGTAAATTCTTCCTTAGTTATCTTACTGTTGCTTTTTTTCCTCTCACCTTTTTTTCTTTTTTTTTTCCTTCTTTTTTCCAAACTGCTGCTACTTTTCAAGGAACTCCATGGAGACAGACTGCAGAATGTAAAAACACCTGAAAACCTCAAGAGTTTTTGAAGCCTCAGTCCTTAAGTGAGGCTTTAATCACAAGAGACACACAGATGATTTTTTTCCACCTCTGGCAAGTGAATACAATGGAAGAAGAAACCTAAAGATTCTAGCCTAAAGAGGTGGTAATTAATGAAAACAGAAACAAGTGCCTTGGTATGTTGTGATAAATGTGGATCTTTTGGGGATTAGTCTTACTACCTGAAAGAATTGATTCTTCTTTTTATTCTCAGAAACACTGTAATTATTTGAAACAAACTTTGTCACTTCACACATATCCATACCACCACCCAGTAAAATAATTTGGTCCCTGGATCCATTTGCTGACTCAATATTTTATGCAAAGTAGAATTTCATCAGGAGCATTCAAGGGAGAAAACATACACCAGACAAGTCATTTCTTCTTCAGGTGGTCTCCAGATATTCCTGCTCATTGAATAGCTTGGCAAAGAGAAAACTGAAGAAGGAAAAATGAGTATTGATTTAAAAGACATTGGGGATCCACTTCCAAATATAAAAGGTAGGTCCTATATCCTGGATTAGCATTGGATTGTAAATTAGCAAAGGGAGCTCCACACTGCAACATTTACTTTTCTGAAAATGGGATGTGCAACCAGGTTTTATACAGGACTTTGTGAGATTCAACCTAATTCCTTCTTAAACAAGATGGGATGTCACCATACAGGAATGCTATACTAATGATCAAATTCCTCTTTACAACATCTGAGAAATTATTGGGTTAGTGGTTGATGGGGACAGGTGATTTTCATTATTAGAGATAAATGAACTAGAAGATTCCCTGAATATTTTGATCTCTCAAGGAACCAGCTGGAGTCTTTTTTGAATTGAAATGCAGAACATCCAATATATATCTGTGTTGCAGTGTAACCCCCTAACAACAAGCACCACACAGCCACTTGCTCACTCTCCTTTGGTGGGATGGGGGAGAGAATTGAAAGAGTAAAAGTGAGAAAGCTCGGGGGTTGAGATAAAGAGTTTAATAAGTAAAGCAAAAACCACGCACCCAAGCAAAGCAAAAAAACAAGAATTCATTCTCTACTTCCCATCAGCAGGCAAGTATTTAGAACCATCTCCAGGAAAGCAGGGGTCCATCTCTCGTAACGGTTACTTGGGAAGACAAATGCTATAACTCTGAATGTCTGCCGCTTCCTTCTTCTTCTTCCCTCAGATTTATATGCTGAGCATGACATCACATGGTATGGAATATCCCTTTGGTCAGTTGGGGTTCGCTGTCCCAGCTGTGTCCCCTCCCAACTTCTTGTGCACCCCCAGCATACTGGCTGGTGGGGTGGGGTGAGGAGCAGAAAAGGCCTTGATGCTGTGTAAACATTTCTCAGCAATAAAAAAATATCTTTCTATTATCAACACTATTTTCAGCACAAATCCAAAACATAGCCCCATACTAGCTACTATAAAGAAAGTTAACTCCATCCTGGCCAACACCAGACCAATGTAACCTCAGAAAAATGCACTAGAATTTGACTGAGTCATTACCGAGAAATTTGGCTGCCATCTGAAGACAACCGTTAAGGAGAAGGTATGTAGCATCATTTATAAAATCGAGAATACTCTAGGTCACTTATAATTGTCTGCAGCATTTTCACTCTTTATTTATATTATATGGCTATGAAAAAAAGAATTTTTCTTCGTATAATAAAGTAAAGGAGCTTTTCACAGAATCATAGAATGGTTTAGGTTGGAAGGGACCTTAAGGATCATCTCGTTCCAACCCCCCTGCCATGGACAGGGACACCTCCCACCAGCCCTGGTTGCTCAAAGCCCCGTGCACCCTGTCCTTGGACACCTCCAGGTATGGGGCATCCACAACTTCTCTGGGCAGCCTGTTCCAGTGCCTCATCACCCTTAGAGTGAAAAATTTCATGCTAACATCTGATCAAAATCTACCATCTTCCAGTTTGAAGTGATTACCCCTCATCCTATCAATACGTGCCCTTGTAAAAAGTCCCTCTCCAGCTTCTTTGTAGGCCCCCTTCAGATACTGGAAGGCCACTATAAGGTCTTCCTGGAGCCTTCTTTTCTCCAGCCTGAACAGCCCCAACTCTCTCAGCCTCTCATAGGTGAGGTGCTCCAGCCCTCGGGTCATCTTCATGGCCCTCCTCTGGACTCGGTCCAACAGGTCCATGTCCTTCTTATGTTGAGGGCTCCAGAGCTGGATGCAGTACTCCAGGTGGGGTCTCACGAAAGCGCAGTAGAGGGGCAGAATCAACTCCCTTGACCTGCTGGCCATGCTTCTTTTGATGCAGCCCAAGATGCAGGTGGCTTTCTGGGCTGCAATGGTACATCGCTGTCTCATGTTGAGTTTCTCATCCATCAACACCCCCAAGTCATTCCCCTGAGGGCTGCTCTCAATCCATTCTCCTCCCAGCCTGGATTTGTGCTTCAGATTGATCTGACCCATGCACAGGACCTCGCACTTGACCTTGTTGAAATTCATGAGGTTGGCATGGGCCCACCTGTCAAGCCTGTCCCAAGTCCCTCTGGATGGCATCCCTCCCCTCCAGCGTGTTGACCACTCCACACAACTTTGTGTCACGGGCAAACTTGCTGAGGGTGCACTCAGTCCCACTGTCCATGTTGCCAGAAAAGATATTGAACACTACCAGTCCCTGAGGAATGCCACTTATAACTGGTTTCCATTTGGACATGGAGCCTTTAACTACAACTCTTTGAGTGTGACCATCCCGCCAGTTCCTTATCCACTAAGCGGTCCATCTACCAAGTCCATGTCTCTCCAATTTAGAGACAAGGATGTTGTTTGGGACAGCATCAAACACTTTGCGTAATTCCAAGTGGATGATGCCAGTTGCTCTACCCTTATCCAACAACACTGTAACCCCATCACACAAGGCCACCAATTTTGTCAGTCATGACTTGCCCTTGGTGGAGTTATGTTGACTGTCACTGACTACTGATTGTTTCCCATTATTTCAACCTAGGGTTCTGTGATGGAATGGAGTCTCTGTCTTTCATTTATCATACAGTCTCCTTCTTAAAGCTCTCTTGTTTCCAGGGTAGATACCAATGGGTGGCAACTAGATGTTTCCACTATGGGAAATTCAATATAAATACTTTTGGTTTTGTTACTGAATAACTTGATTTAGTTTGCCATATTCTAATTTGAAATAGTAGTCATTATATTTTTAAATCTTGTAGAGAAGGAGTTTCTTGTTTGTTATTTATTTAGTTAGTTTACATCTAAATTTCTCAGTATATTTCTGAACTTCCAAGACACACATACGAAATTTGGAAACTTTGTGAAGTCTGTTCATAACAAGTATAACAAGATCCCTCCAGCCCTGCCCAGGGTATTTAACACTTGGAGCTCTCTGTTAGCTTGAAGAGTTTTGGATCAGCTCCCAATGCAGTAGCAGAAATGAACTTTGAAACTTGAAAGTTTGTATACCACAACTTTGGGCAGGCTCTATAGCAAGGATGTATTGGATCAGCAGTCTTTGAAAGCCAGGTTATCTTGCATACTGTTTTGATGTGTATAATCTAATATACCTGAAGATAAGGATCCTGGAAACCTGAAATCCTTGCTGACTCAATGGTCAGTACATGACACAAACTCCTTAGAAACACAGACTTTGGGTTACTAAAACAAAGGAAAGTAGGTTGTTAAAAACCCTTTGGAAAAAATGTTAAGAAACCATCCAAGAGAAACTTGATTGTGTTTTGGTGTTGGCTAGTAGAAACTGACATTTAAATGAAACATTTCAACTTTGATGAATTGGGATTTTACACCAAAATTCTATTTCATCAGAGGATTCCCAGGTAGCTCTAATCAGATGCTTCAACCAATAGTGAGCAGTAATTGCATTTAATGATTTTAAAAATAAACTAAATACCTTCCATGTTAAATTCAGACATATTATGGTATGATATGCCATGAAGTCAGAGCAAGTGTGAAACAATGTAAAGATATTAAAGCTATAATGGAGGCATAAAAGGTAAAATTCAAAGCTGACATTGTACAACACAAAATCAAATTTCTACGTTTCTCCAATGATAGCATTTTTGAAAAAATAAAAAAACAAAACAAAACATCAACGTACATATTATTTTGGGGAGCAGAAAGGGAGAAATGCTAAACTGTAATAACATATCCTGCTTTATTTTATTGAAGTATTTAAAATGACTTTTAATGGAAAATATATATAGGGATTTTTTAATATTAATTGATTTTTAAAAAAGTAGTAGTCTGAATCTCAGAGAGGACAATTTCACTGTTAAGCAAGCACCTCTTGGCAGAAAAGAAGAGCTGGAAATTCTGCATCAAGAAAGAGCCACTGGATAAGTACAATGTGTACTGAAGAAGCTGTAATACAAGCCAGATGTAATTGTAAAAGAAAAGGAAGGTGTTCTGTGATAAGCGTGTGTGTTTCATGACAAAGATAAGCTGGGATTTCATGTTGGGAATTCAACACCAATGTCCTTTCTATTTGATCTAAGCAACAGTGCTTTAAAGAAAACCACAGAATTTGTCTTTTTTTTTTCTTTTTAGAAGAAGACATGGTCCAGCACACCAAAATGAGGTATATTAGAGGTAAAATGTGGGAGACAAAGAAATGGAAAGAAGGAGGGAATGAATGTCTACCCTTTGCATCTTCTTGATCTTTACAGCCTTATGGTTTGCTAAGTTAGTTAAGGGGAATTTTCTTCCACAAATTAATAATGAAATTAATCTGTTCTAACATCAGCCATCTGGGTAGTAGAAAACTTAGCTAAGCTCCCGGTAAAGTAATCACCTCTACAGGGCGATTCTTCTGAATGATTCAAGACATCCATCACAGAATCCAAAATTTGCCCTCTGGATGGGCCTATTTCTGCTCACTAAACTAGATGGGGAACAGGCCACGACTAACTCACAGTTACTGGGTGATGCTGTGCTTATTTAAATGGTGACTGGTGCTGGTGCACAAATATGTCTGAATATGAGGTGCATTGGATCAGTCGGCTGGACCTGAGGGTCAGTCAGCACTCTCCTTCCATGGATCTTTCAGAGTGATTCTTAGTAAACTTGTCAAAATATTTCACTGCAACTTTAAAAAAAAAAAATCAAACAGACATTTCTGCAGAAAATGCTCATATACAGAGATCCAAACAAATAGAGAGATCAACTTTATTCTTTCTCCAAAACATCAGCCAGTAAAAAGGAATATGAGTTTTGGGTGGGGTTTTTTTGGTTTGAGTTTGTGGGTTTTTTTGGGTGTGGGTTTTGGGGTTGGTTTTGGGGTTCTTTTTTTTTTTTTTGGTTGGTTTTCTTTTGCTCCATTTTGTTTTCTTAACCAAGAAACAAGATATACAACCAAACCATGAGGTTTTAGTAGGAATCAAGAAAAAAAACCCTTTTTTTTTTTTCTTTTTTTACTTTGTGGAAGACAACTAAATGACAAAAATTCAGTTTCAATAAATACCAGAAACTCTATAAGATAGTGACAAAAGTGACAGGTTTATTTTTATTGCATTTTCTTTGAAAGTACATCATAATAACCAAAAGATCCCAATTCTAATTAAAGAGAGTTGATAGTGTGTTTCAGGTAGAATGCTCAAAGAGATGTGAAGAATATTATTACCTTAATAAACAGTCAAGACTATGGAAGAAATTACCTATTCTGTAGTTGGAGTATTATACCCATGTGCCCTGTTGTTTACTTGTCAGCTGATAGTGTATCAAACCTGTCCTTCAGCCTTTATGCATCTTGTAATAAGTATTTTATCTGAATGAATCTTTATCCTGTAGTCTAAATAAATTCAACTGTATAAATAAGTTAAATCCTATTTTTGAAAGATGCATTTATTTACATCTATTCTTTTACAGCACATCACTGGAAAGTATTTCATTTGATTTGAGAAGGAGAGAGCAGACTGACTGCAAAAAACAGAATTAACACACAGTAGCATTCCCATAAAAAGCTATCTTTTTTCGCAAATACTTGTGCATTTGTGGGAGTGCTCTGTGCAGCCAGGAAATGTCACTGCAGATGAATTTTAAATAAAGTGTTCATATTTCTTTGGGGACTTTCAGATCAGAAAGGAAATGGAATATTTACAATTTGGTGCATAATTCATTTTCTGTGGGTAACTACCAGTTTTATTTCCACCCCCAGCCTGAATGCATTGAAATCTTGTTAAAAAATAAAAATCATAAATATTCAGCTATAAACATGAAGGTTAGGAGGTAGTAGTCATAATAATAGTAACAATTATTATTAGTTTAATTATTTTTTTCTTTTGCTATCCACATAAAATAAAGCAAAAGACCAGAAACTTCTGAAAGATGTCTTGCATTATTCTTTAGGAAGGAATATGGTTAAGCAAAATACTGCCACTTTGACATTGTCCAAATGTAGATTTTGTACACCTGTAGATTGTATGTCTCTCTCATCCCATCACCGATTTTACCTTATCAAAGAACTGTGGACTTCAGTAGAGCTGCCTCAGCTTCGCATCTGTGTAACTGCATAGCCGTTTGACCTAGCAATTGCCATTTAACCATGGCATTGGCATTGCACTGAGTAGAAACAATCCTTTTTTGTGAATTGTTGATACAAAGCTCAGTAAAGGAGAGCCCTAATGCCTGACCTGTATGCCACCTCAATAATGATAATTCCCTAATAATTAATTATTTTGATGTTTATACAGCTCTTTAAGATGAAAGATGAAGAGTGTGGTATGTGTGCAAAATACTCATATATTTTGTTTTCTTCTTTGGGGGAAAAATCTAGTAAAGGTCGTCTCATCTCACTGCTAACCTGATATACAGCAGATAAAAAGTTTCAGTCTGATTTCATGCCTGTCATAGCCCCTATATCACTCTGCATTTATGGAATATTTCAAAGTTGCGTTCATTTCTATCCTAGTCAGATCTCAGAGAGGGCTTTGCACTTGATAACAGAATGAGGCTGCCAAGTTCCTTATAAAGGAGGAAATGGCAGGAGTGCATTTAACCTATTTTGAACAAATTGCATTGGCTGACAGTCAAATATCATATTGATTTTAACATTGCTCACTTTATAATTTGCTACATGGTCCTAGTCCGGCATATCTTACTGACCTTCTTACACCCCTGCGTTACAGGCAGCTTCAGGTTTACTGAGGTATATGTCTAACTTGTTTTAATGATGGAATACACACTGCCCCCTGCTGAAATGCAACCAGAAGGCCTGTGGTTGTTTTTTTCCATACCAATCTCTCTTTCTTCAAACTATGTTTTCACCGGTATTGGACATATGCATGATTTTGGGGCCTACATTTTAGTGATGTAGATGACTCAGTTACCCATTTTAGGACTGTGAATAGTTATCGTAGAATCATAGAATGGTTTAGGTTGGAAGGGACCTTAAAGATCAGCTAGTTCCAACTCCCCTGCCATGGGGGATCCTGCTAG
Source organism: Pluvialis apricaria (assembly GCA_017639485.1). NCBI lineage: Eukaryota > Metazoa > Chordata > Aves > Charadriiformes > Charadriidae > Pluvialis > Pluvialis apricaria. The sequence continues at coordinate 7,902,103 of CM030044.1, read as the reverse complement.
ACCAGGCTGCTCGAAGCCCCATCCAACCCGGCCTTGAACACTCCCAGGGATGGGGCCTCCACAACTGTTCTGGGCAATCTGTGCCAGTGTCTCACCACCCTCACAGTAAAGAATTTCTTCCTAATATCTAATTTAAATCTCCCCTCTTCCTGTTTGAGGCCATTACCCCTCATCCTATCTCTACATGTCCTTGTAAAAAGTCACTCTCCAGCTTTGTTATAGGCCCTCTTCAGATTCTGGAAGGCTGCTATAAGGTCTCCCTTATATCAGTTAAGTTTTTGGCCATTCAAAAGCCTTATTAGCTGCTTCTGGCTTGTATCTCCAAAGTCAAAAATATCTTATACCTAGAGTTTAAGTTCACTGAGCAATCACACTGTTAGCAGAAGTTAAAAGATTTTTTTCAGGTAATAGCTGTCTTTTGGAACTGTCTAACAAAATGCATTTGGAGATATTCATCTTACCTAGCTTCGGACATCTAAAATTTAGCTGTGTAGTCTAACCTACAAAAATAGGTTTCTACTTCAGTCTATGGAGGGATATCAAGACTCCAGAAGGCAATTCATCCTTTCTCAGAAACTTGTCTTAGGATGAGACAAATTGTGCTCTCTGTTTCAGACTGTGCAGCTGAACTTAAGAGACAATTCTCACCTTTGAAGCACACAAGCGTCCAACATTGTATGTCTTTACAATTAAACTGTGAAGCTTGTTGCAGTTCTTTGTTCTTACTTTCCTAGACCTGATATTTTTTGAGGATGTATTTCTTCAAAAGCTGTTCTCATTTATTGAGTTATGAGTAAGCCAATATGTAAAAAGTCAGCAGGCTTTTGTGATTTTATAAAAACAAACAAAAAGAATCCATCCCCCAAACCAGAAAACACAGTCGTCTCTGCAAAACTACACTTGCTCTAACTGCAGCTTTTTCCTTCCTTCTCCCTCAGTTGAGACTACATGAGTTTAACACAGACAGCTTTGCTTTTCCTATGTGTGATCAGAAATTTTTCTGTTTTGGACTGTATCCTTGGCCTTTCTTAAACCTACTGTACAGAACAAGTCTTCATATTACCAGGAGAACTGGCAGATTAACCTCACGGGTCTTTGATAGCTCTAATTTTCTGCCTTCCACTATGTCACTTGCCTGGAGGCTGTTGGGAAGTGCTAACCTGGAGCATTAAGTCATATTAACCCATGACAGTGCTGTGAGTTGAGGAAGATGTTGAGGGTTCTTATAACAATATGTCACATGTCTTCACTAATCAAATGGCTGCATCATTGGGCACATTCCTCTTTGACAGAGCTTTTTTAGTGACATAATGGTAGACTACTTGATATGAACATGGCTATTTTCCCTTTTGTATGTCTTTGTGATTTTAAATGGTTAAATATGAAAAATATCCCATCCATTTCAGGTGAATTTCTTTATTAACCTTACATGTCTTCTCCAAGTGAAAAAGCTGTGGATAGTTTCAGAGATTAATTATTAAGTCCACCTTCTGTGGGGGCACATATCTTTAAAAAGGATCCTGCTGCTTACTGCTATTCATCTCTTCATTCCTAAGCACTTGCCTTTGGTTTGAATATAATGACCATTTCTATTTGTAGAAATCAGTACAAGCTGCTAAAGAGAGGTGTTTCTGATGTGCAGAAAACCTTGCCTCATAGGGTCACCAGTGCTTTGTCTTGGTTTTTTTTTTTTTTTATGGTACCATTTCTGTCTGAATATAGCTTTTTCCTTTTTTTTTTTTTTTCCCCTTGCTTTATGTTTACACAGTACTTGCTTGAGGTCAGAGCTTGTCTTTTGATATCTGTTCAAACAGCACAATGATATTCTGGTACATAGGAGCTGTTCTTAAATATTGTCATAACTGTTACTGAGAAGGCAACATGGCCATATTCATTTCTTAAACAACTAACCAAAATACTTGAGTGAGGTAAATTATTATCTTAGGCTCCCTCTCTAGTCATTCAAAAAGTATATGTCTTGTGTGTCTTCTTTCTGGATGGAATATATACTGAGTCTAGGCCAACAATATTCCCCACAAAGTTGTTTTGGTTAGGTACTCTGAATTTGGACCTTTGTTTCTTCCCTTAGATATTTTACTGATGCTTCTCCTCATTCAGTAATTCATCTAAATGGGTACAAAAATAACATTATTGATTGAAGAGACCTTTTGGTGAAGTTAGGAAGATTCTGCAGTGCTTTTTTACTTGTTTACCCATATCCCATGGTGTTTGCTTTATGAATGTGCCCCTGTTCCTCTATGTGCTGAGAGACGTCTCTTGTACTAATAAATATAGAATAAGGGGGAACACTGTAGAATATTTTATCTTAAAATTGTAATGAACAGAAATTTTATTCTGACCAATAATAATAATAAAAGATATGATCCACCTAATGTGGAAACACTTGGTTAGTTCAAGGACATGAATTGTCTTAACAGTAGACGGACTAGGAAAATTAGCCTTACTGTTGACATAAGTAAATTAAGGTTAAATTAATAAAAAGCAAGCTTTTTTTTCAGTATTTACACCGAGGGAAGTATTTAGTTTCATGTCTTCTTCTGTATACTTTAAATTCTTATCTCTAAATGCTTCTTTCCTAGAGTGGCCTTAGCAGTTATTAGGATAATTCTGTAGTCAGACAAAACACTTCTGTTCGGTTTGTGAAGGTAAGGACTGACTGCAAGTAACTACATTCAAATATTCACAAAACTCTATTTTCCTTAATATTCATTGCGGGTTGGAGGGGGGACTGGACTGATAAAGCTTTTGGTTGACTCAAACAGAAACCAAACCATTTATAAAGTGTCCCTGGGTTTTATTTTGGGACTTCCAAACCTTTTTTGTGTCTTTGAGAATAGTCCTTTTTTCAAATAAAAAGGCTTTAAAATTGAAATATACAAACCATATTTTCAACCATTTTCTGCTAAACTGAATGAGTTTGAGTTATTGCTGCAATAGTTTGACAATCAGAAAAAATAGATTTCTTAACAAATCACAATTACTAGCCATAATAAAGGTATTTTAAAATAATCACCCTCTCTCACTTAAATCATAGCAAAAAAAATGTGGTTAGCAAATTTGCAGAATCAGGGAACACTACTGACTCCTGATTTATCAGTGCCTTCAAGTAGGTGGTGGGTTTTTTTTATTCCAGAAGCCTTAAGCATGTGTTTAATTGCTTCCCTGAACCAGGGCCTGAATCATGACTCGCACCTATTCTTTCTCTACCTCCATCAGTACTGAAACATCAACTGTATTTCTACTTACAATTTTTTGTGACGCTGTCAATGCATGAACAAGAACTCTGCAGGGTTTTTTTTTTTTTCCCCTTGCCTGCAAACAGTTTTCATCAAAAAGGCTGAATCAAATAACTATCCAAAATAATGCAGATATTTGTTTATCTTACCCTAAGAAGAAATAAAACACACATTTATACACTCTCAGAGACACACACAGATGTGCTAAAGGGATGAAGTGCTGCCTTCATTGCAAATGACAAAGAAACCAAATGGATTGCTAAAAGCAATATAGCCTCTTCTCCCTCCGCAAGGGGAAATGGCTGTAGCTTCTGTATGTTAGCTGTCTAGAAAAAACTTTATTATGCTTTCTCTGTCTTGCTCTTTCCCCTCCTCTCTCTCCCCCCTTTTCTCTTTCAGTTTATCAGTTCATCACATAGCAAATGTGACATCTCCTCAATATATCTCCCTTTCAGATTTCATTGACCTATGACCCATAATGTCCCAATTTGCTTCAAGTACTTTTATTTATGCCATTCTTAGGGCCTATACATTTTGATCTAAGAAACAGTATTCTCTCCTCAGTGCCTATGGAGCACACTTTACAGGTACCATCAGTTCAGAAAAAGCAGTCACCCAATATATGAGATTGTGACAAGGTATAATGTAATGGTAGTTATGTGAACCTCCAATAAACTAGTGGTACTTCACAGATTACTTGGAGAGAAAGTCTTTTAGCGTGCTTGAAGAAGTATGAAATGAATTTCATTTCCTTCTCATTTGCCTTGCTTTTGAAAGGTTTCATGCAAGATATGTGACCAACTATTATAGTACTAATCCATCCATGACAGAGCTCAATTTTCCCTGAGAATTTACTTCTGAATGGGCTGCAGAAAAACTTGAAAGCTCAAAATTAAAGTACACTGAACAGAGCAACCACTGAGCTGTGGGCAGCTGTCTGTCAAGAAAACCAGTTGGAACAAAAATGTAAATTAGATTTTATTTTTATTTATGTTTTTAAAGCAATCCGCAGAGGTAAAGTTTTACAGCCCTGTGTGTAAACAAGAGCAACGAGATGGAAGTGATGACAAGCTGCTGTTGTTGTGAGTTATTCTCATTAAAGTAAATATATAAAAAAAAAAAAGACTACGGGTTACTGACAGTTTTAAAACAGAGCGCTGTACTGCATTTAGTCACCCATTATGAACAGAAACTCTGTGGTAATTCAGGCACTGATTTTAATTTTTTTTTCTCTTCATGTCACTAGGCAGATGACTTCTGTGTGTCATAGCCATAATTCTTGAATAGGGTCCTGAGAGTGGCTAAAATGGATTTTAAAATACATGGTGCAATTGAAGGTAATACTATATCCATATAGTGCTTGAAGGAGTGAAGTAAGCCCGTTACCATTAAGGCACAGACAAGGCTGTGATGGCACAGTGATGTAGTACTCACCTACCCTATGATGGAGATGGTGCACATCACTCCGTTGCAGTGCAGGCAGGAAGGCTGCGCTCCTTCCCGCTGCTGCTTCTTGTCAGATGAACAAGGGTGAGAGCAGACATGGAGGGGATGCTGGTCAGGGAAGGTGGCATGTTGAGCCCATTCAACACCACGGAAGACACTCCATAAGTGTATTTTAAATGCAGCTTCTTTAATTGATGCCAAAAGCTGGTCTGGCTTCAAATACACTGGGAGCAAGAGAAATGAATGGGAGGTTGATTTCACACACCTGCTTCCCATCTACACAGTTAATATAGATATCACTACATGAGAAACTCTGTGGGATTTCCTTATTCTTGACTGTGAATGGTAGAATATAGATGTTTCTATGTGAGGTAGCCACCATGGCTTGGTCAAGGGGCAAAATCTGACCCTTTTAAAGCATGCTTCATTTGACCTATCTTAGATGTGGGTCTGAGACGAGTATTGTCCTAAAACCTCCCATTTTGCTTCGCTGGATGTGGAGTCTGGGTGAGTAGCTCAGATGGAGATGTCAATATGTAGGCAGAGCAATCTCATCCTAATTTGTACCCTTACATTAACAACGTAGTGATTCTCATTTTGCAACTGCCTGTACATGAGGACTAATTTCTTTACAAATATTGACAAATTTAATCTTGGACTAAAAAGCTCTCTAGTTTGAGCGTGAAAAGAACTATTTTTGTGGCACATATGATTACATTCTACCTTTGCCCTGCAGCAAAACTGCAAACATTTGTGAATTTGCCTGAGGCAATAAGTCACCGTTTCCCAAATTATATGTTGCCTTCAACATCTGATAATCACTGCCCTGGAGAATGAAAGGTGAAATGGAAGGATATTTGGTGAAACCAGAAAAACATGAGATTCCCTCCCCCCGAATAGAATTGCAAGTAATAGGACAGATCAGCAGAACTGCAGCAAATCATGCCGATTGAGAATATGACCCAGAGCCCATTTCTCAAAAATATTCTCTCTTTTTTTTCAATAAATGTTACGGTTAATATAAGGTAGAAGAGGAAAATATGTCCATCCCCTTGCCGCTGTATGACATTGAAGAAATATTCCTGAAAATATTTTTCAGTGTTTTGACAAGTACATTGTTCTCAGATCCCAACAGAAAATTTTCAAGGTGTTGGCCACAGGGAAGCTCACAGCATGTATGAGACAGTTGTCTATAAAGTTGGCCAGTAATGCAAGAACTTCATTGGTAAGAGTGGGCTCTTTGTGAAGACGGTTCATATATCAAAAGGTATTTTATGGGCACTGGGCATATAAAACTTTTTCACACTCAAGTTGAAATAATTACTGCCAGTCCTATGATTGATCCCAAAATATCTAGGAGATTTAACAAAAACACTTTTTTTTCCCCATACAAGTGATTTACGTGCTGTCTAGTATGAAGTTACACTTTTATGTATTTAATTCTAGATACTTTTCTGTACCTAATTTCATCCTATCACAGTTCCACCCACATGCATACGGGCATAATTTAATATGTCTTGTGGGTTTTTTTTTTCTTTTTTTTTTCCTTGTACTCACTAACACAAGGAATGGCACGTACACATAATAGCTGGTTCATATTGCCTGTCTCGACATATACCACATAAAAACCCACCACATATTAAGAAAAAAAAAAAAGAAAACCCCAAAAGATTGTTGTAATTAAATAGTTAAAAACTGTGTCACAAACATTATCTTTCTTTCACAAATTAAGTATTTTCAAAGGATATTGTTTATTTGTATTTAAAAGACATAAGTTTTCATGAAAAGTCTCAATATTGCATTAGAAAGGCATCTGTATTAAGCCAGAAGTTAAAAATCCCATTTATTTTTAAGACTCTGAGGTCCTGGAAAAGATATTCTGTCTCTTTTTGCTTGCAGATAGCTTACATCATTGTCAATAAAGAGTTGTTTCATTATATGATAAGGTACGGTGTTATTAAAAGGAAGCATAGTCTGCCTGAGTAAAACCATCTGCATCTCAAAATAATTGCTCTCATTGAAGGGAGGATACCTCCTGCTACTTTTCTTTTCAGGGTGCTTTACATTTACCGTCAGTGTTGCAGGATCTCAGCTGTCAGCCTCTATCAAATGTGACACTGTTTTGCTACAAAGAACTTGCCAGGTCTCCAGCACCAACCATGTCTTAAGGTTTTATTGGCAAATGATGGTTTAGGAGCTGCCATGCTGGATCTGTGTTGGTTCATCCAGCCCAGTGTCCTGCCTTCATTAGTGGCTGGTGCCCAGGACTCAAGGGGTGGTACAAGGTACCCTGCTCCTGAGGGGGTATCTTTGCAGTAAAAATGCTTCTGACTTCCCAGATTCTCTATTGGCAGTTTAGAGAATTACAGACTTGAATATTCTCTCCTTTTTTTTCTATTTATACTCCAGGCTGTGGAATTTCATCCGGCAATTTCTGCCTTTGGTGAGTTTAAGTACCTGAAGACAGAGGAAGACAGAAAAGAAAGCAACTGTATTCAAGATAATTAAGTATAGGAAGGAAACTATTTCTGTCTAAAATTCCATTTATTTGAATACAGAACTAAAACTATACTCTTTTATTGTGGCAACAAACAAACAAACAAACAAACAATACTTCTCTCTAAAACCTGGCCTTCTGTCATTGTATGTTACTGACATTCATTTACAAGTTTATTGGGTGATAGATCATAAAGTGGTGGAATTTATGCCAAATCTAGGTGACATCATACGCATCGCAGGGTTCAAACCCCAGCTGTTTTCAAAGTACTTCCTCTACCTTCTGTCACCCCTGTGGCAGCACAAACTTGCACCTTTTTAGATTATTGGTATTTTCAATTACTTGTCTGAACTAGACTTTTGCGGCCAATTAGGGGCAAGAAGGGTAATAAAAATTGCAAGAGACAGCCACTACCTCTGCTGCATGGATAGGCCATATGATAAAGACTTATTCCTGCTTAGTACCAAGTGCCTATTGCAAGCTGTTGAGCTGTTTCAGCTCTTTTTTAACTTTTGCCAACACTAATTTTCTTAAATTTATCCTGTCAGTTCAGATTCTTCTAGTATCATGAATCACATTTTGACATAATCACAATGAAATACACTTTCATTTTCTTCTGAAGTGGCTTTTCATGTTGGATTATTATTTTTCTAATTGTGCATTAAGACAGACATATTTCAATCAAAATATTTTCTTTTTTTTGCAAGGGATTTTTTTTATAAAAAAATGTAAGACCTTCCTTTTCAGGTTTTGTTCCAATTTCTGTCTTTCTCCCTGCTTCTTCGCAGAAAAGGAATTCTCCAATTCATTGGAAAATAATTGTCAATTTCAAGTTCTTCTAAATTTCTTGAGAAGTCATTCATATCATTAACTCTTTCTTTTATTCCATCACTAGAGAAAACTCAGTCCTTCTTAGACTGTAAATCACTGTGCTTACCAGTGTAGGATATTAATGAATTAGCTACCCCATTGGTAAAGCATTTTGAAATGCATTAGTTAATGGAGCATCTACAACAACATTAGTGTAGTGCACTCTCCCTTTTCAATCAAAGTGGTTATATGTTTGCACACACATGAAAGACAAACACATGTTTACACAGGGGTAAATGGATGAAACGTAATGCATTGTGATTTTGAGTACTCTTCCCAGCCTAAATTACTCAAGGTCTAATAACAGCCATCCCTTTGCATCTATAGACACCAAAACAGATAAAATTAAAAAGTCTCTCTTTAGAGCATAAAGAAGTTTCATTTGAAGCTTGATCACTGTGCTGGGATATGACAGAACTGTATTAATTTTCAGTTCTGCCATAAAATCTTAGTGTTATCAGAAATGGAAATAAATATGAAAAGCAGAAAATTCAGCTAGATGCACAGTGGGATAGCTACACACTACACAAAGATGGCCAAGTTTGACCATGATTAGTATGGTTTTCAGGCTCTTCAGGCTAAGGGACAATATATATCATACTGCCTTAGCTCCAAACATGGGTTTCTCACTAATTTTGACACAAACTGCTTTCCAGCAGTGACTGGAAAATTTCTTAGTCATGACTCGTGATTTGGAAACTTCAAGAGGAAACAGCTTTTATATCATACCAAATAAATCAGCTCTGAGTAAAAAAAAAAATATTTTCTTGGGGCTTATGCCATTTAATTAAATCCCACATTTCTTATTACATTAAAAAAAACCCAAACACAATTTTATATATTGTAAATTTTTTGCTGAAATACATTCCCATGAGGAAATAAAAAGTGCCAGCACGTTATTTTTAAGTAAAGCTTTAGAAATATACTCCAGGAAAACAGAAATAAAACAACAACAAAAAAACCAAAAACCAAAATCACAACCCAAAAGCCAGCTAGCAAATGTAATGTGAACTTTGTCTGATGTTATAGTAGTTAATAATTGTTTTGATATGGCTGGAGATTAGGGTGGAAAATAATGATACAGAGACGATTCAGGTATGTAACTCGCCATGATATTTTAAGGAAAAGAAAAAAACAACAAACAAACAAACCAAAACCAGATGTGAGATATTTTTACTTACATGTGTAAGTACCTTTGAAAATTTAGTTCTTTGATCCTTTTATGTACTATTTCATCGTGTCCTGTAGAATGGTAACATTGTGTTTCTCAGATTTGTGTTCTAACAGAACAACTTCTGTGTTTAAGCAGCACTTAGAACGTGAGACTCTGGATTTAAGACCTTGAGCTACTACTGTAATGAAAATAATTTGTAAGTAAATCCAGGTGGAAATCTGTTATAGCTGTTTTCTGTCTCTTTACCTTTCATTCAACTGGAAAATTAGGATTATTTATCTTCCAGCAAAAACTTTGGGAGGGCTTTGTTTTTTTTTTTTTTCTGCAATATCTTTTCATATTTTCACTCATTCATCAAAACCAAGACCAGAATATTTGTATTAATCAGAAGAGCTCCTCGAGATCTTCCAATGCTAGATATACTGCAAAAAGAAAAGTTACTTAGTTTTATTCTGTTTATCTCTTTTTTTAATGGAAGCTTGATGCAAATGGCTAAGCTTTCCCAGCATGGAAAAACAGATATTTAAGGGAACATAATTTCAGATTCTATGGTTTTATTGTAGTTCGTACCTACTTGTAGTTTTGAAGCCCATATTTGTTCTGTGTCTAGAAATCTACCGATAATCACCTATTGAAATGAGGTTAAACAGAGAAGGAACAACCTACAAATAAATATGACAGAAGCAGGGAAAGAGGAAGAGGGAGAAGACACAAAATATTAATATGAAAAACAGCAATAAAGAGAAAAGACCAGGGGAAATAGACAGCTAATAGGAACTCATGCTGGGGCTTTTGTTACAGAAGGAAGAGCCTGGAAAACAAACACAAACATAAAGTCTGTGCTCAGTGTGTGCCTTTAAGCCATTGGCATTAATTAAGATTCTATGGCTTACAAACAATTATGACATAATTAAAGTAAGATTCTTTCTACAGTAAAACAATAAGAAATGACTTTTAGAAACCGTGGGAACTATTAAAACGGCACATCAGTACCAAAATGAGCAATATTTACTAGTATTAGCACTATTAAAATGCCTTTTGAAGACAAACTTAGGCAATTATTACTGAGGAAAAAACTCACACTTTGAGATATAGAACAGTGATAATTAAATCCCTTTCTCTATATATCTCTGCTTTTGGTGTTTGACAGAATGGAGTCTTTAAGAGAATCTATTTTAATGGTCTTGAATTAGCAAGATTTTCAAACAGAGAGAGCATACTTAGCAGGAGGTTGATATCTACTGAAAGCTTTATTATTGGTATTATTGTATAGGTTAGGGAGCTGTTTTAAGGGCCTGTTCTACAGAGATATACCCATGATGTCTAAGTACTCTAATATCTTGCAAAATTTCAGAGGTTGGATGTTGTGCATTTAAGTTCAGTCTCCACTTGCTGCAGGAAGTTTGGAGAGCAATATGAATTTTTCTTACATTTATGCTATTAAGACTATGGAGTAAAATAAGTTGTTCTTACCTTTAAATAAAGTCTTATTTTGTTTGACATTGTAGATGTCAAAGAAAGAAAACAAACATACCACTGCAGCTTTCGTTAAAGAAAATTTTGGGGACAGGATAAAAACAACAAAAATACACATTAAAAAAACCAAACCAAACCAAACCACCGGAAAAAAGAAGCAGCAAAGAGTGAAAGATTGATTTGACTTGAAATGAGTGGGCTGCAGAGTCCAGTGTTCAGAAGCAGAAAAGATCAGATTTCTTGGTCATTATCCTTTGCATTGTTCATTATACCATAATGTTCAGCTTTGGAACATAATTGCAATAGAAGAGAGAAAATATTCTTCATCCCTATTTAAAAATATATAAATTTGTTAGAAGAACTTGGAAAGGCAACATAGTGATTCCTGTTTGTGATTGACAGTGGGTGAACATCTCTATTGCACATATTGTTACATGGGATTTGACACTACGTGCCATGACATGGGTCTTTTCACAATAAAATTCAGTCCTTGATGCTGTTTATTCATTCTGCATCAATTTAATTAAAGGGATGTGCAATATCATTTAAGTAGGTCGATGCAAATTTGGGTTATATAGAAAAGAAAAAGGTCAAAGTTTGGTATGAATAATAATATTTTTATTATATTTAACCATAAATGAGAATGAAAAATGTAGATAAGAATAATTATAATAATAATTAAAAATACAAGAACATGCTTCTGAAGTTAAACTCAATGGAATTTCTCTAGCAAAATATTTTTGTATTAATAAGCATGATTTATGGAAAATAATAATAAAAAATGTTCATAGGCAAGTCTTTGGGTCACACTGATTTGAATTTTCCTGCTTCTCCAAACAAAGATGAAGTGATTCATTTCATGTCAGTTCAAAGTCAGAAAGTATTCATCTCAGCTGCCCTGGAAACAGTTGTTGTAAAGTTCATGACAATCTTGGTCAATCTTGTGATGAGTGGGCATCTTCTGTTGAATTTTACATCACGTGACACATTTTTCTCCTGTACCCTCAATCATGGGAGATTTACTCCAGGTTCAGAACTGAACCATAGTTACATGAGACATCCGTTCGGAAAATCTCATAACAAATTACCTTGACTCAAGAGGATTCTGGTGAATTTTCAACAAATTGGCAATGTGATATGTTACAAAGCATTTTAATAGTGTGACTCTTTGCTTGAACACAAGCATAGATATGAATATGATGAACAAAAATTCTGATTCTCAGTCATTTATATGCTACACTATTTCAGGAATGGTATCTTTGTCATGAAAACCCCACTCTACCTGGGTACAAGATAATGCCCTCACTCTAAAATTAGAGTTTTTAACTGTAATACTGAGCGCTTGTTCTCCTGCAAAAACAGCTGTTTGAAACTGACTGAATTTAATCAAAAGGTCCTACTTCAACACAAAGGGCCAGATCTGTTGTGCGTAAACCTCAAATGAGATTGCTGCGCCGATCAGCCTTGCATTTCAACTCAGAAAGGCTGAGTAAAATCCTCCTTGAAACTCATGGCTAGACAACTGCAATATTAGGCACATACTGTTTCATAGGAGCTAACTCAAGCACTTGTTGACCTATCTGGATCCCCATATTTTGATCCTCCAGGTGTAACAGAACACACTGGCATTAGTTTTTCAGATCAGCCCATCCCTTCTTCAGAGACCATAGCCTCCTGAGAGCTGTTCCAGCACCAGCAATGATGGTTGCCCTTCACAGATATGAAAAGCTTTTTTTTCAGCTCTGTTCCATATCTGTGAAACATGGAGGTTCCTTACTCCATCAAGAAACTTGGTATACTAAAATTTTGTTATTTACCACTAGGTCTTATCCATTGTAACTCATTCTTGTTTAAAGTATTAATCTGACAAAAGTAGTGGACCTAATTTTCTTATCATTTATAATTAGGAAATTAACAAAGTCAGCAAAAATACTGCTGCTTATACATAAATTAGTCTAAAGACTAATAGTTGGTCTCATAATCTTATCAGTGGACTAAAAAATGTGCTCTGTTTAGCTTTTCCTTTTTTCTTTTTCCTGGCTGAAACAACAAAGTCCTTAAACTTTCTTTAGACGGCTGGATAATTTCCCAGGTACCCTCTTTTCTTACAGTAGAAGGGGAAAGAAAAGCATCTTGCACAAAGTTCTTTACAAAGTAGGATATTTCTGAAAAAATTTCATTGTAGTGAAGACCATAATCTTGGCTGGTGGTAGTGTGTAGTGTCTGGATCTAAAATAAATTAATCCACAAATTCAGATAGTGGACCATTTCTAAGGCAATGGTTATTATCAGTAGATTAAGCATAGAGCCTTCTCTGAAATACAGACTGCATTAATGGGCTACCATAAATTGGGCATACTGTAAATATATGTCTAAAGATCATACATACTCTTTAGATTTATAAACTTAAGGTCTACTCTCCCCTCTTGCTTCACAGAAAGACTCTTCATTCTTTTCTCCCACCTAATGCAAGAAGATTTTTTCAAGATTTTTCTTAGTGTATATTTAAACACCAAAGAAGTCACACAACCTCAGAAGGACATTGGTTTTGTAACTAGAATTTCATAGCCATAATTGAGGTGATTCTGATGTGCTAAAAAATATACTTCAGAGGACTGCATCTTTCCCTTTTCTGTGCACTAGCAACTTTAGCTAATGGCAATCTACAATAGCATAGGAGCCAGGACTTGACATTACAGTGTTATGCATAATAAGAGTCACATCTGGGTACAGATTTTCCCTGTTGTTTTCCTGCTCATATTTTCTGTTTGAACTCCATGTGCCCAGTTGATAAGTCCTCATTAGAAGAATCCCATTTGGTCCCACAACCAAATAAACTCTTCTTACATCTCTCCCCTTATTTGGTTCCTAGAAAATGATGTGCCGGGGAATTTCTGCCCTTGGCTTCTGAACTTCATTCAGTACCTGGTTCATCATTCTTGTAGAAAAGTATATTAACACATAAAGAACAGGAGTACATTAGCAATCATAATTTCTTTCAGGTACTAAATGCAGTTCATTTTGTTGGTGCAAAAAGCCTCAGGTGTTAAGTAGGTGGTATAAGAGCTGGAAAAAGAACCTCATAAATAATTAAAAAATAATAATTAAGCATAGCTACATGGAGCTTTAGCAGTAATTTCCATAAATGGACATCCTGCATATTGGGTTAGCTGATGTGACTTTTTTCTGTGATAAACCATAAAACCTCAGATTCAACCATTTTCATAGCTAATGTTTTGCATATCCTGTAATATAATGTATTTTTTTTAAATCACTACAGATGGGGAAATGCAATGGCTCATGAAATTGGTGAGGGAATATAAGGTGTTTGGATCAAATCTGCTCTTACACAAGTATGAGTTTGTAGCTATAAGACTGCAAACCAATCCCCTGGAACAAGGCAAACCTTAAACCTTAAACATTGCAAGAAGGTCAGTGGGAAAAAATAAAAGAAGAAATGCACTTTCTGCTGATCCTCCTTGCATTGGTAAGCAGCAGAACCTCAGCCATTTCCAGAACAAACTACAGCCTGGTGAGAACTCTCATTAGGTGCCCTGGCAGAGCTCTCTGAATCACAGGACTGACAGAGGTCTCTTGAACAAGGTTGACTGGTTTCTTGCCTGTTTCCTTACACGGGGAGTAAGATTTGGACAGACAGAGAGATATATGTCAGCTTGGCATGGCTAGCCTTTACCATGTTAGCTTTAGGTTGAATTGAGTTACCTTCACTCTGCCTGCAAAGCACCACAAATACTTACTGCAAACCAGGATCTGGCCCAAACATGGGAAGCAGATTTTTTTAATGCTGGTTTGTATCTGAATAGAGCTGGGTCTGCTGGCACCAAAGGGAATTTTTTCTTTGTTGGTTTTAAGGAAAAGAGGTGACATTGGACACCATGTATTCTTTTGGAAATGTGTATCACACTGCATTACATCTGCTGTCTTGGTTTTCCTCATGAGAGCTAACAGAGGTTCTGGGCTTGTAAGAATTCCTACATTACCAGAATTAAAAGCTATATATAAAGGCCAAATATTAATTGTTACTACTATTTTCCTTTAGCATATGTAATATTATCTTTTGAAAGCATTTCTAGAAATTAGAGAAACTAATTATATAACCTAATAGTGGCTACTGAGTGGCCTTTATGAAAACCTTTTTACAGTCCTTTGGCTTGCAGGCATATATTCATGTTAAGAAAAAACATGCTGCTGCAATTAGGTATAATTGGAGTCTTCTAACACTATGGGCCTGACTGAGTCCCTTTGAAGTCAAAGGGAGTCAGCTAAAGAAAAGACTTGGGATCATGTTGTATCTCAACAGAGAAGTCAGCTTGCAAGCCTTTCCACACACTGGTTTGCAAGTCTTCCATTCCCCACCGCTGGGAAACTATCCACCAGCCCTGAGGAAAGAAGAAAACAAATAAATAAGAAAGAGCTGTGAGAAAGGAGTAAGAGAAGAGAGATGGAGGTAATGCTGTCAAAGATTAATGCACTGGTTCTTATCCATTTGAAAACATAGTCTGAGAACCTACTCCAGTTGTCCTAGACCAAATAAAAGCTACAGCATCCCCACCACAATTCTGCATAAAGAAGTTCAGCATTGTGTAGCTGTCTGTAATGCACTGTTCAGGATGTTCCATTTGAGGAAGAAAAAAAAAAAAGGTGGGAAATGTGGTGGTGTACAACTGCATTTGTCATCCAAAAAGAAATAGGTCTTTCCAGATGAGGAGAGAAATTTGTTGTTGGAGAAAGGTCACAGGTCACTTCCTCCAGCTGTACAGAGCAACATGAACCTCCGTACTGCAGGAGCAGGTATTCATCATCTGTTTAAAAAATAAACAAGAGGAAAAAACAAAAGGATATCTGAAACAAATCGGAGTCAAGAAAGTGTTGATAGCGTCACGAATTTGATTCAGTTAAAAAGAAAAGGCAACAGCTGCTGCAATAACTGTCATTCCTTTCATTAATATACATGCAACAAAAACAGAAGGGTTTTTTTCTCTGAGAAATGCATGCACACACACACGACAAGTTAACAAGACCTTAACTTGACCACAGGTACTCTAATCTGACTGGTTAGGAAGAAGCCAGAGGATCAATCTTGAGTTTTCACTTGAAATAATGAGGCATAGCATTATTAAAAAAAAAAAAAAAAGGAAGAAGCTTTATTTTCCCTGCTTTTAGCTGAATAAACAGCCACTGTAAAAGACCAAGATGTGATCCATGCTGTAGTCCTAAAAGATGCTAGGGATTTTTTCCCTAAACATTTCCATTCATCTTCAGATCACCGGAGGATGCCTGAATATCTCATGCCTGTTTTCCAGTTCCCGTTTCCCCAAATGCTGAAGTCAGGCTCCACCAGTTGCTGAAATCTATGAAATGACTGGTGGTTTATACAGGCATATCAGAGATACTAGCTGAGATGCTGCAAGCTGTGCAAGTACCCCATCACCAAACCAGTCCAAGCTCTCAAGTCCACTTTGTGTCTGAATACATGAATGGAAAAATAATCCACATTTACGTTTCAGCTGCTGTGAGTGCTATTGCTGTCAGTTCTGGAGTATGTTGATACCAGGACAGTTTATGCTTCACATAGCTATGTGACTGCAAGGCATTCCTAGACCTTATATCGGCTGAAAAGGTGTAGCTTCACCAGAGCTATTCCCAAATTGTTTTGTCCTAGTACAGCTGGTGGAAGAGTGAAAAGGTGAGTCTGGGATCATGCAAAATCAAGTGCATTTTCAGGCTGCATAGTGAGCTGAAAGAAAATCCTGTGAACTCCCTAACAGGGTGCACAGCACAGCCTAACATCACCCAACTCTACTGTGCACACACCTTGAGGTATGCAGAGACTAAACTTCACCAGTGTAATTTCATTCTACTTACGTTTCTCAGTAGATTAATCCAGCCAGGCTGCTGGAGATACCTGAATCCTCAAAACCTACTTAGCATCCCACAAGTCCATTCAAATGAGATGTATTTAAAGGTGGTCAAATGTAAGGTTTGTCCACATACTTTTGTATGTGTGTACACTTTCTACGTATATAGATAACAAAACATCAAAAATATGTATATGACATGCACATGCGTACTGACATACAAACAAATAAACAATTTTACATACAGATATAAAATGTGAAGAAGAAACAAGGGCGTATTTACAGAAGGAGTAAGATCCAGCCTCAACAGTTCAAACACAAGCTCTTACTAAAGGCATGATGATGTGAAAAGTTTATGTGATTCCTGAGCATGCAGTCAGGAGTATGCTGTAACCACCAGGTGTGAGGCTTGTGTTGGAATGCTCCATCCTCTTGCCATACCAAATTTTTAGTAGAGATGTTAGAATCAGAAGGTAGAGAGAAAAGAGACATATGAAATATAAGGTGGAGAGGTATTGTTACTCCAAGGACTTAGACTGTTAAACTTACCTATAAGGAGATCAAGAGTAATCTTAAGTACTGCCATGAGCAGATATGTGAAGAATTTAAGAGCTCTCAGAGAAAAAATACTTGACCAGGGGATGGTGAGTGACCTTACAACAGTCCAGTTCATACTTTTTCATAAAACCTAAGAAAGAACTCAAGAATACGGAATTCAACCATTTCTAGCAGCCAGTCAATACTGACAGAAGGTGATGGAAAAGATGCATCTCCCACTCCTTATCCAAATGCAGATCACATCCCAGTTTTGCTACCCCTTACTTATTTTCCTCAGTAGCAGTACTTCAACGAAAATGAGTTTAACTTCTGAGTTTAATTTTATATTTCCATCTTTGCTGAAGATCTAGCTGGCTGTCAGTATGATACCATGGGATGGATGTCGCCTTTAAAATGTTTGCTTTCTTAACTTAGGGAAATGCGTGCACACCTGCCCCTTCACCCTTCCAGCTCTGTCTCTCTTTTTCTCTCACACAAAGATACGAAAACAAAACCCTATGTTAAAATAACATCATTAAGGTTGCAAAGTCAAGCCTGCGGAAATTAGAGAATGTGAAAATTAAGTTTTCCTGTGAACCTTAATTAGCTGAAGGTGGCAGGCACCCTGTGGAAAAAATAGCATGTGATCGTGTAATTAAAGACTGTGCCATAATGCCCCCACACAAGGGTGCCAAATTAATGTTGCGCGGGCAAACTTAATTCGAGCATTCCCTAACTTGTTTTGAGTACTTGACTTTGCAACCTTAATAATGTTCCTCTAATGCAGTTTTGTGTGTGTAATTTTAGACAGAACTATCTTAAAGAAGCTTTTTGTCTGAAATATTACTGTCACTGAATCTTATTTAGACTCTTATTATATTATCATGATTTCATGGCATTTTAATTTATATTGCATTATTGGACTGTTAACTTACTTCCACTACTCAATTAGGCTGGCAATATTGTTTCACTTCTAATATGCTTCTCTTGCTATTCAGCATATTATAATTATTAGAAGGCTATTTATATTTACCTAATGCCAGTTAAACAAGATTCTGTTGAGTGTCACCATGTTAGCTACAGACCCTGACAGGAAAGAAATTATCTTAATACAGTCATATAAACATGTTTATAAACTTCTGAAGCTTATGTTCAGAACATAATAGTACAAATAAAAATTATAAAAAGAAGGGTAGTGTAAGACCACATTTAACATAAATAGAGTCTGACATTGATTAGATCTTTGATTATTTGATGGCATACATTTGAGAATATTGCATGCATGCTTTTATGGGTATCCCTTATAACCTCTCATAATACCACGACCATTTAATAGATTTTTGTATATTGAATATTTTTTATAATAGCTATTCTTATATCTTTTACTAATATCTCCTTGTTGTTTGAAGCAACACCTCTAAATTCAGAAAGCTGTACAAATCAGAACTCACTGATACATAAACACAGGAAACTGCGCTTGCATTAATGGGTGTGCTTTTTTTGAGATGCTGTGAGCTGGAGATATCTAAAATAACCTACACTAGCATATGCTGTTCAAAATTCCTCCTTCTCTCTATTGATTACATAGGATACCAATACAATAAGTTAGGTAGTAATTACTGCTGGGATCCAATCTGATCAGTCTTGCTCTGAAGATTGATTCCTAATGGGACTCATCCATTAAATGAAAATATTGGGGACAGCCCCTTCCCATTTAATCTTTACTCAATGGTTTAGACAGTGAGCAGGTCTATCACTAGAATTTTTTTCAGTCTGGGCGAGGATTGCAAGCAACAGCCTGTTTTGCAAAAAAAAAAAATAAAAAAAAAAAAAGAAACCCAACCACCAAATAATGTATCTTCCATCCTAGAGGCCTCTCATGACTTCAGCAAGTTTGGGTAGCCCGGAATGTAACAGATCTCTTAACAAGAGGAAGGTAAACAGCTTTCCAAAACAAGCCATCCTGAGCATCTCTGTTTGATAAAAGTTTAGTTGGAAAATACACTATGGTCAGGGCAACACCTGCAATTTCAGCTAGGCTCAGCTTGTAGGTTGTCAGGTTCACGCCCTGGGATTTACGTAGCCACAACATATTGAAGGATTTAGTCCAAAATTTCTGCACCATGCTGTTGCAGCATTCAATTCTTTCATTTTTAATATTAGTTTCAGTAGTGCCTTCAGGAACTAAAACATGGTTCAGTCCCTCCCTGGAGTTTAAAACATACGCTGCATATATAGGTAATAATATCAGGTGCCTTCCTCAGTAATCAATTAGCAAAGCTGTACCTATTTATGGGTGTGTGTGAGAAGGAGCTTAACTCAACTAATTTTGCAGCACAAGTTAATAGCTTTCTTCCTCTAATTAATTTTGCTGCTAGTCTGAACTCACTGTAATTGGTATATCCAAAAGCAAGGATTAGCAGAGTGGACCACACCATTGGCCTGTTCATTTTAGCAGCTCACTTCTTCTCACTTCATAACAGTGGAAAGTTATAAGAATTCAGGAAGATGGTACCCGAATCTCTGCAATGAACAACTGCCATATAATTTCCTTTAAAGCCCATACCTTCCTCAAGCTTTTTGTGTTTGCTTGCATAACATCTTCCAGGCAAGGGAAAGCTTGGACTTGCAGTAGTACAGTCATAACCAGTTCTTCACCAATAACAGAATCCCAATAAGCACTTATTTGCAGACTTACACAGCTTGAGTTTCTGTCTATGCTGAACATGGCTATACAGCTAATCTTTCAAACCTGGATAATTTAAACTGATTAATTTAAATTTTAGGCAGTGCTTTCTAGGATGTCCTTGGGAAATCCTGCAGATATATTCTCTGCTAGCATTCAGTTACTCTGTGAAACACAGGAACTTCCCCATATCTCCTTAGTAGTGAGGTGCAAGAAGGGAGCAGAGTGAACACTAATTCCAGATACTGGAGGTATTCTGGGGTAATCTGGGTGGGGGGATTGGCCATTTGTATCACAACAGGCAGTCCATAAATGCCATGTGCCAATACTGCAGAAGGAACAGTAGAACAGAAAACTGAGGCTTGTCCTATCAGTGCCTTCACATTGATGGCCATTATTTCCCCTGCTCCACCACCATTTGCATTGAGAACGCTCCTGCAGATTCTGGTCATCTCATTTCTGAGGCAAAACTGACTGTACCTTCTGATATCTGTGTTTGACCCTAGTTTGGCAAAAAGCTGAAAGAACAAATCTGAACTCCACACAGAGAAGGGGGTGGGTCAAAGGAAGATCCATACCTCCTGACATAAAGAGGAATATTTTTTATCAGCTTTGCTGCAATCCTCCTTCTCAGCCCCATCCCATGGTGTCAATAGAGGAAGTTTTCCATTCTTACCCACTAATCATCTCTGACATGTACTTGGCAATCTTGTCTATAAGAATCTGCCTGTGATATTCTAAGCCGATCTCAAGGAGAAAAAAAATGCAGATACAGCACCTTTGAATAGTAAGAACTAAAAGACTATTTTTTTTTATTATTGTTGTTTTTCTTTGCAATGTTTTAAACATTGCAAATTCAGTGGATAAGACATATTCATTTGGTGTGAGGCAGGGCACACTGGTCTTTAATAAGAAAAAAAAAATCCTCTATTATTTCTTAGCAGTAGAAGGGAGTCTCAGCTTAAAGTTACGTGCTCCCTTTTATGGCAGAGCTCTCATCAGCACTCTGTAAACTGCTGGACCAAATTCTCCCCCATAATTTCAGTGGGGCTGTGGGAAAGGAGAATTTAGCTCCCTGTTGATAGATGGCTGGCTGTGTATGTGGGAGGGGGCTGAGGGGAAGGCTGTTAATTAAATTTGAAGGCGAGATTCTGCTCTTTGCAGCTGAATTAAAAATAAAATACCAATTGAAGTTTAATTACTGTCTTTGCTTACTTGTGCATTCAAACTTGAAAGATGACTTCACACTCCGTTTTTAAGCTCCTGTGGCTCAGAGATGATTATGGAGTTTGAGTGCTATGTGACACACAGTCTTATCAAATACCCCATGCTACCACAGAGGCATTTATGCAGCTGATAAGGTAGGCAGCAAGTGAAGTCTCTGGGCCAAATTGAGAGGGATGTTACCCTGCAGCATGCAAATAGGAAGGAGGCCTGCTTTAGGAAACCCCAGGCTCCCATTGGCTTCAGTTGAGGTAATGATTACTCATTAACCAGTAGCAGTTATTCATTACTGGTTAACTATGAGATAACTATTGCTGTCCTGCAGTGGGAGAAAAGATTTAATTAAGGCTAAATAAGAGGAAGAAAACCTGAAAAGACTTCTGAAATAGTGCCTTCTGCCCTTTCTGTCTGCGAAACAGTGATATTTTACATGGTGAGGATTGCAAGAGTATAGGCTGGATCAGTGTTGTTCTTATTTAGAAAGGGAGAATGTGAGGGGGTATAATGATATGGTTTTATATTAACGTTTCCCAGCTAGTAGCATTTGTGGTGGTGCACTTTTGTATTGCCTCTTCTTTCTCCCAAATCACAAGGCTTCTGTTATTTTTAACACCAATGAACATTACTCTGGAAGTATCCTATACTTTATCTGGAACAGATTTTTTTTTAAGAGTCTTAAGTAGTTTTAAGCTCTCAAATAAGGAAAAAAAAAAAAAAAGAAATGCAAGCCCCAAACTCCTCTGAGTCCTTTTTATGAAAATCTTACCAGAGGGTACTGTTGCTTTTGAGTAAGGGTGCCAGAGCTGGTCCCACACACTTCTTTACTCCCCTGGCTGCCTCTGGCTCTCCACCTCTCACTTTTAGTAATTCACTGGAAGCTTAGGTGGAGTTGGTGGCCTATAGCTATAGTAAATCAAACTAATTACATTTGCACTAAAACGGAAAATGTCTGCAGTGCAGGTTTTTTTTTTGCCTCTTTTTTTTTTTAATTTAAAGTACAGACTGTTAATACATCTTTACTTAGTGTAAATTATTCCTTTAATGTAAAGCTAAGCTGAAGCAAATGCAGTTGTTCAGTTGCAACAACTGCAAAGAGTGAATACCATTTACAATGCTGAATTGTTAGGATACCTGTTCTTCCAAGACCCTTAAAACGGCAGCTGATGTCAAGGAAGACAAACATATGTTGCTGAAAAACATGATGCAAAAGGTCTGCAACCTTCTAGAAAGCCAGCTAGAAACAAGGCAAGATCCACCGGGGTGTCTAAAATAACAACAGGTATCCATGTTTAGCCATATAAGTTGTGTCCATGAGAACTATTCAGTTTATCTTAAAGTATTACATATATTTAACAAGCAGAAGAACTTCCTAGCATTCATGGACTCTGCTGGGCTTGATTCAGTTGTGCACAGGCAGATGCTTTATACCACTTCAGATGTGATAGGACGTTCTCTCTGTCCTCAGCTGCCAGTCCAGGAAATCACAGTTCCTGTGTTGTAACTATGACAGCAGTTACAGACCATCTGTCAACTGCTTAGTCATCCCTTGGTACCTGGGATGCTCCTAGCAGTGCCAGACACCTACCTGTGGGCAACTGAACTGAGGTCGTCAATGACTTCTTCACTGACACAAAAGACACTGAGGTGTAGGAACCTGCATCCGCAATATTTTAACCCATATGTTCAGTCTCACCCCTCCTCTCCACAAGGCTTCTTTGGGCAACTTTTGGCTAGCAGGCAATCTGCTAAAAGACATAGACACAGAACCTTACATTGTCTGGCATTTGTAGCTATTTAAGACTCAGTCACTGGCTGACTCTATGGTAACAACCTATTCTTGCAGTTGGCTTTCTCATGTTTAAGAGATATGGGATGCACCTTTTAAGACAAAAACTTAGTCTGTATATCCAAAGTTCCTTTCCAACGATGATTCTTCTTACAGACATCTTCTAGTGTTGCACAAGTAGTGGTAATAACAATTGGATAAAGGAAAAGATAAAATGTAGTTTTTCAATTCCTTCCTTATTCAATAGCATTGTTTAATTCGTAAGTTAGACCGATAATTCAGGGCTAAACAGTCCTTTCAGTGTAGCAGACTAATCAAACCCAATCATTTCTTTCTTTCTGTGAAATGGTTAATGTTTGGAGCTGGGAAGATAATGCAAATGAAAACTATTATGCAGAGTTAGTTTAACGATACGCAATTTAAAACTGTAGCAATTGTTTTTGGTCAGTTTCTTGCAATCTGCAAGGTAATTTTTTTCAATTTATTTGGAATTAGTCAAGTGCACTGTTGAAAAGGCAGAGTGAATTGATGTTAAATAGTTTTTGGAAGATGTAATTGTCTGATGATTTGTAAATAGCCAAGCTTATCAAAAAAGTAATTTAAATGTTATGCTGACAATTTTGTTCAGTTTGGTGTACTCTGTAAACTTGTGAATCCAATTTTTAGCCCTCATTAGCATCAGAATTCTCTTTGCACTGCTAAATGATTTCAGGTATTTTGTGTGTGTGCCCAAAGCATCTGGTGCTGAACTTTTACTGATCCTTAACCAGCACAGAGTCAAGTTGTAATCAGAAGTGCTTCTATTTTCTACTCACCATAATCTATTGTGTCAACAGAGAGGAGAAATTAACGAATACTAGTCATTTATAGTCATGCATCATAAGCCACTGTGATGAGTTCAACACAAAAACAGTTGCAGTATTTCAAATAGTTCCTTTCATTCAGGTTTTAATTGTTTAACACTTTTTATCCAATTTTCATGTTTTTCTCAAAGCAATAAAATTTCAAAATTTCCCTTCCCTTCCCTGCCCTGTCCTGCCCTTGTCTTCCCTTCCCTCCAATAGTTAAAAAAAAAGAAGAAAAAAGAACTCATAACCTAAACCAAATGATTTCAGAACTAGTAATAGTTGTACTACAACGTCATGGAATTGTGGGTAATGGAGGTCTCATCCTTAAAATTATCCATTCTAATTGTTAACAACCATTCAATTTAGCCGGATATTTCTGCATTCACACATTCCTGCATGCATTCCAATGTTTTATTATATCCAGCAGTACTGCATTAAAAGAATAAAAAAAATATAAAGGTAAACACTCAAAATTAGGAAGTATTAAAATAAAAAAACCAGCATTGTTTAATCTTAATTCATGTTTCTTGAATATTTACACTCTGAAACAGTATTTTTATGATAGAATCATATCCCATTTCTGCTAGTGGACTCTTCCTGGGTCACTATACAGCTATAAGTTATTGTTCTAGCATTGTCAAACAACAAGCCAAAGGGGAAGGAAGACTCATGGAAATTGTAAAACATAATATGAAATGAGTTATATATAAGAAATTGACGTTTTGGATAAATATGAAGGGGGAAGGATGTTGGATGACCCATTGATCTGGAGTCACAGAAACTTCCTGAAAAGAGGGATTAAAAAGAAAACCCCCACAACCTTTTAAATGTCTCTCTTAAAAGGCAGCCTGTTCCCTTCCAAAATGTAAAAATAGAACAAAGAACCTTAAATATAAAAATGCTTTTGACAAAAACTGAAAATCCAAAACATTTCAGAGGAACAAATCATGCCCTGTAAATAAAAGTATTTTTGTCAAAAATTGCTAAAAAATACTGATATTTTCACAATGAAGCTTATATTTGTGGAGTTCCATGTTCTTGATGAAAAAGACTTTGACAAAAGAATAAAAAGCCATATTTTTGCCTTTTCAGAAAAAGAGAAAAATACAGTGAAAGGAAACTCATGCTGACCATTTCTACCAGCAGCTGGTGATATGTACCATTACCCATCTACACTGGTTTGGACTTTTCTGCAGCATATATGCATCCATCTCAGCTGGTACCCTTGGCTCTCCTTTTAGTTCATGGAGAAAAGCAGATATTTTGAGGAGAAATTAATTTCTTTCTGATTTAGAAAAAAGACTAAAGAGACAATTCATACCTTATATTGTTTATTTTATTACATCTCTCTCTTACTATGAAGATATCTAGCTTCTCATACTCTGAAGAGTTGTCTTGGTGGAGGTGTCTGTGTGATAAAGGTCCAGAGTTAAAGGGCACACCTGTACCCTGACCAAATTGAAGAATAATTCTAAGTTTATAACAATTCAGATAAGATTATCATACGAAAAAGAAAAGAAAACAAAAAGACAAAAAGAAATAGAGACCCTGGGGTAATTTCATTGCAATATGTACATACCTTGACAGGAAAAATATTAGCTAGTAAAGTGCATTTTCATGTAGCAGAGACAGCCCTAAAAAGTGCAGGAAGTCATACAAATTCAAGCAGGAAAGCAGATATTTTCAGCAGTAAGAAAGACTGAACAAGCTGCATGAGGAGTTCTAGATTGTCCGTCACGGAGGTCTCCCCATCAGGAGTGCAAACTTTCTTGGAAAAGATGCTAAACATATACAAAAAGGTTAAAAACAGGGGCAATTGTGTTGTGCAGGAGGCTAGAGTCTGACTTGGCAATTTGTCATAATTTAGAAAATAAAACCCCAAGAATCTATTTCTTGCCCTTTTTATTCCACACAGTATTTCCTTATGTATTATACCAAGTTGGTGTGGAACTGTTTATTGCTCCACACAGGCAACAGAGGTCTGACAGTCCTTACAGGCATGTATTGCAGAGTCTTACCCTATAGGTTTAAGAAAAGGCTTGTAGCCAGAAAAAAAAAAAAAAAAAGGAAAAGAAAAGAAAGTCTATCCCTCATAATTTAAATTCTACGTAAATTATTCGCTATACTGACTTCAGAGCACCAGGCCTGAACCTGGAACACCATCTCTTAAGATCACACCCTGTCCTTACAAACAAATGCCACTGCTTCAGGACAGCACAAGGAACACAGAGCATTTCATTTTGTTTTACTTTTCGGGACTTTATTTTGATTATAGTTAGCTAAATCTTCCTTTCTGCCTCCTCTTTCTTTTTCTCCCTGTTTCTCCACTCCCCCCTCCTGATGTAGTAGAAGGAGAGCACATGAACCACAGGTATATATATATACTGCAGGCATCACTGCTCTGCTGTTATGTTCTACTGCATTGAAGAAAATGAATCTTTTCAAACAGGTGAATTTTCCAACAGAAATGGACCAAACAGACTCAGTTCATTGAATAGAAAATGTAATGGTGATCTAAACCTATTACCTTCAATGGAGTCTGTGACATTTTCTTCAAGCATATTGATCTGCTGGAGAGAGAGGTGGGGGACTGAGGGAGAAAGGGAACTTTATTTTTTTACTTACTGTGTTGTGTCAGTCATTGTAATGCTAGGCACAATGTATAAAAGACTTATAGAATCAACAGGGCTGGTGCTTTGGTAGGAGCTGCAATAAACACTTCTGCAAAGCAGAATTAAAAAGCTGCTTTAGAATCAACTCTATGTAATTTTTAAAATTGCTAAGAATAAACCTCATTTTCCCCTGCTCCCCTCCAACATTTTCCCTTGCACAACAGCCAAACAGATTTCAGCCAAAAGACACCCAGTGCTTGTCCAATAGTCCATTCGTCTTTGGTAATTTGTAATACCTTTCAGCTAGTTAATCACATTTCTCCCCATGCATATCTCTTTCTACTAGGCTGTTAATAGAGACTGAACTAATTTCAAATCTTATTTAACCTAATTTGGATTGGCAATATGTCTGTTAGGAAGGAAAAAACGAAGAACACCACCAGCCTGTTTCTTGTATATTTTCTAAGATTTTATTATTTTATTTTATTTTATTTTGTTCTGTTTTGTTTTGTTTTGTTGTAGAATCATGTCTCTAGAGATTAGCAAAGAAGCAGAGAATTCTGCCTCATTACAGAACTGACATTTGTGCTGTTGTAGTTAGGGTTATATCAGTGTTTCTATTATAATGTAATTCCTCTGCTTTACTGAATAAAATGGCCTCTTATTTGAAAATTTTTACATGAACAAAGTCAATTCAGGTTTTGTTCCTACACTTGTGACAATAAATACGCCATCTTTCTGTTGTGTAGATCTACTTTTGAGTACGCTGCAAATATTATTTTTTTTTATTTAGGGAATATTAGTAAGACCTTTGAAATAATACTTTGCAGGGAACATCACCAGTAAAGTTAGAAGACACATTAAAATTCCTTGGCAGGATCACTGTGCTAGCGAAATTCTCTAATATTAACATAATATTGAGTCCATTTATTTTGGCATTATCTTAATTTGATCCATTTTGCACCTTGTCCATGGTATATATATTTTTTAATTTGTGCCAGCACATGAAGCTATTGCATTTTGTTGTAATCTGAATTTTATAATCTTGCCTATTACTTACAAGCAATCTGCTGCTACAGTTGTTCCTAGGTGTTTCTATAAACTAATTTAACATCTGTTTGTACTATGCAACAGTATCAACTTACAAATGGGCAATAGAATTTAGCATTGTTGAGAATTACCATGCAGATAGATGGAGTTGCATTAGTAAAAGTAAAAACCACTCAGTATTTCATTGTAACTTCCTAAATAAGCTTTGTTATCAAGATTGTTTTACTTTCAGTAGGGCTTCTGAATTGAATAGCTTAGTTATTTACAATAATGTATCAGCCAATATGTTTTATTTATAAATAAATAAATAAATAAACACTTTAAATCATAGTTAAATTGAGTTTTAAAGTTCCAAACCATTCTTTATCCATAATGTGATTCTGGGATCTGAAGGCATATATACAGTACGTGTTAGCAAGTGAACAAATGCAAAGTGGGAGTTAAAAAATTGCTCTGAATCATTAGAAAGATTTAATTAAGATACAACGCCTGTAAACTTGTCTGGGCTGCACTGAGAGTAGAATTTAGCCCCTGAAAAGTATCAGCCCAGAGCACTGAGTGTACGTGCTACAAACACCTCTATTCAAATCTGTTTACTTACCTTGGCATATTTAATAGGAAAAAAACATTGTCTAGTGCTGCTTATTTCCTTCGGGTCCCTGCCATAAAGTGTTTCTCTTTAAATATTTGCCAAAGCTGCTCCCGCTACATGTATTTTTTGTATCATTAGCAGAGATAAGATGGGAACTCCTAGATGTCCACTAAGACTGAGGTCTTGTTTACCAACCTGTTACACATGTAAAAAGAGTAAGGCTCTGTCCCAAAGAGGTGAAAGGAAATAGGAATTGATCCCTGTATTTTTGGAGATAAAGTTTGATGCACAGAGAAGGATATTTTGTCAAGGGTCATACATGTCTGTAGGGCAAACAGGAACTGTAATCCTTAAATTCATGTGTACTCAAGCTCAGAGTCTACAGAACATGGCACAGAGCCATCAGAAGGCTCAACTCAGCCTACCACATTCCCATATTCCTACATATTGGCTAGTGAGAATTCACAGTCTTCAGGACTTAACACACATCAAGGCTAGAGTACTTCTGAAGCCAAGATGGGGCAGTCAGCTGGATCAGCTCACAGATCTAGCACAGAAATAAAAACAATATGTTCTTCTCAGGTTTGTCTCTAACAGTCAGGGTAAAAACCTTTGACAAGATTTTATTCAGCAGAAAATGCCTAGTCCGTGGTATTTGCTCAGATAAAAGTATTGCCTGTGTTGGCGTACTACATCGTCATTGACCAGGTAGCAAAAAAATAATTCAAGGACATTTTGGGGACTATAAGAAAAGAAGAGCACATCCTCTTTTCCTGAATTTTGCCTTTGACCTTTCATCATTGACTATTGCCAGAACAATAATACAATGGTAGCTCAGGGTTTGCTTTAACTATGTTGTTCACATTTAAGAAATAGAAGGGAAGGTTCTTCTTTTTTTCTTTTTTTTTTTTTTTTTTTTTAACCCCTGTAACTGAAGGGAGATAATATAGAGGAACATGTCATGTTCGCAAAGGAAGAGTGTGACAGAAGTAAGACACGCAGACACAAAAAAGGGGGAGCTGGGGGAACTATTCTGTTTTTTCCTGTTGATCCTTTACTTTCTCTTTGTAAGGATGGGGGCACATCTTTTATTTTGTAGGAGGATACATGTGCATATACATTCAAGTCATCCATATGATCAAGCTAAAAATAGCCGTGAAAGAATGGAAAAAATTTCTAATGCTATTGCTCATGTAACATGCATGGTCGTCTTTAAAATATTCTTTAAAAAATGGTAAATTAAATGCCTTGAGACAATAGAAAATGTGCTGAATATCTCCAGCAGAGAGAATATCTCCCTTCAGAGAACTAAACATGGCATGGAAGACCACCAACATCCCTTTAGAAAGCGTGACAAGAAAATGATATTCAGGAAGGGGGAAAAACATGAGCAATAACTAAAAATTTGTAGAGATATCCAACCTTTTCACACAACGGTGTTGGCCAGACACATTCTCAAGCTATGAGAGAAGTATAGTGTCAGACTATGAGAAAAGCACATCTCCAAATGAGTACATGGAAATGCAGGATTAGAAAGTGCAACAAAGCAAATCATCACTAGTGACTGAATTGGTTTTAATATATCATTACTCTGCTTTGCTTCTGCATGTGGAGATGTGTACAAGCCCAATGCAACCCCACCTAACATCAGAATTAGCCCGGCTATTGACAGGTGTTGGATGGCCTACTGAGGTTTATTCCAACCCAATTTGCTCCATGAAACTAGAAATACCTGTTACCATCAATGTCTCCAGGATGGGTAGTAATGCCGATGAAGATGTTGTGACAGACTTTAGCAAGAACTATCAATCTTAATACTGATATCAAGAGCAAGGGGACTTGATTGGCATGTACGACCTTGCCTGTGCTGCTGCGAAGCTGCTAATTAGAATAAAGGCAGCATGTATTTGCTACATCTTACTTTAATGTAGACATGTTCTTTGTCTTTTGCTCTCTAGACTTTCTGTTCAGAGAGCAACGGTAATAACTGTCAACTGGTCTAGCAAACCAAGGCACTTAGAGAAGCATGTGGTGTGATCTTTTACTCTAATGGCCCAGATTGACATGCAGCCGTAGAACACACTGTGAGATAGCTCACTCGACAGTTCTAGAGAGTAAAGGGTGCATTTGTCACTTTGCTTTCTATTATTCATAGTGCAATAGTTTGTAGGACTCTTAGTCATGGACTAGAGCCCAGTTACATTAGAAGTCTGACATTTCTGTAGATATTACTTAACTGTTTTTACATGTGAACTCACAAAGAAAGCATTTGTCGTTGTTAATGAAACAATAAAAAGCTGACTGATATATACATAATGCTCAGAATAATATCACCAAAATATTGTCCACTTACAGAACATATTCGCAACTGTGAAAAACTTTAAAGTCTGCGCCAGAACAGTTTTGTATTAAAATGTCCATATTTTTTTATATTGAAGCTTTTCTTTGGAATGGATTCAAATTTGATGAAATATTTACTCAGAGAATGTTGAGTGAGTTACTTTGACTTTTACATTTCACTCTAATAGTGTTGAAACATTCCATTTTCCAAAAGGAAAAATATTTTAATAAATAGAAACAAATAAATATGTTATTCTAATGCTGATTTTTTTTTGTTTCTATTAAAAATTAATCCCACATGATACAGATTTTATTTGATAGTAGTAAGTGTGTAAATATAATTACTATGTAGGTATACATATAAAGATAATCTAAGCAGGGGGAACTAAATACATCAACATTATAAAGTAGAAATAAAATTATTTAACCAGCTGAAACAAAAGTATTTGACTATGGAAATGAAATCTTTTCACATTAAAAACCACACCACCACCAACAAGAACCTCTTCCCACCCCTGCACAAACCCAACCATTTGTTCTAAACGGATTGCTTTACACATTTTTCCCTCTAGTTTCCACTTTAAGGAATAGCCTCATTCATCTCAGTAAATTCCTAAAAAGATCTTGGGATATACTATAAATGTCCCCATGATTAAGTAACTGCTCATCAGATTATGTAAAAAGGAGATAGACGATCACATTATGATATTCTGATTAATCTGCTGTGTGAGAGAGCTCATTGTGGCACAGCCCTCAGCTACCAGCATCTTTTACTGCACTATTAGGATGGTGCTATGTCCAATGATTTTTGCAAAACACTCATATGTAGTGAAGTCCGTAAAAACCTAAAAGTACTATAGCAAGACGGCTCTGCATGTTGTCATGAATTATGCCCAATTGTCCATAATATTAGTTCGTAATTTAGTGAGGACCCGTTCTGGTAAACTTTGACTCCATTAACTCTGCTTCTACATTTAGGAAAGCCTGCTTAGACTCTCATGGGACTATTGAGCTGGATCTGCACCAATTTCTTCTCCAGTTTCTTATGTAATTTCTTGAAATTGATGGAATTACAATGGAGCCAAGTGACCAAAGAGAGAATCAGACTCAGAGGAACTGTTCACATGAGTGAAACAGCATAGAACTTTTCAGACTATGATAATTATGATTCATTGAATTAACATCCAATTTCAAAATATCTGGATGGATGAAGTCCAGGATGTTGATTTGCCTGGATAATAAATAAGGACAGCTCTGAAATAAGGCCAGAAACCTTAATCTAAATGATCACAGGCAAGTTTCAAATGAAAAACTGTGGGAGGAAGCTTCATTGATTCAGAAGTGTGCAGTTTTATTGTGAAAGAAGAAAGAAATGGGTCTGAAAGCTTGTGGGGATTAGCAGGAAAGAATAACAGAACCAGCATTGACTGCATACAACATGTTCAGAGTAATAAACAACAGTGTTATTAGCAAATATAAAGCCTGTGATAAACAATGCTGTGATGTTTCATTCACTTTAATAGGCAGGAACAGATAATTGGGACAAATAAAGTACTGAAAACTGTCTCTAACCACCTTTCTGAGCTGCTCTTAGAACAAGTGAATCAGGTCCTGGCATGCTGCAGAACTCAGCAGTAGCTTTGGAAACCAGCTTTTGTGTTTCACTAAGAGAGTATGTTCCCGTTGCTAATGGAAAACAACAGAAGCTAAAGACGATGGCTTGAATTGTCAGATCTTCTATTTTTTTCCTCCTCTTTCTTTTTTTTTTTTTTTTTTTTTTAAATTGGTAATGAGAAGACAAGGAGACAATTCCACACATTCATCAAAGAGCTTGCGGAACTCTTTGGAATTTATTTCCCATTGAAGTCCCAGACATTTCTAACTATGGGCGCTTTTAAAACTAACCTGAAATTATTTGTTTTATCTTGCAACATTCCTCTTCCCCTGCCCCCATGTAGCAGTTTGTGCGTGGAATAGGTCATTGTATTTTATTTTCATCCCATCTGTCCTTATCTTTCCTTTTCCTTTTTCCAGTCTTTTTTTCTGTCATTATTTGAGAACCAGCTAGAGATTTGCCTGGCACTAAGGGTGCTAAGGGAAATGCTGGAGTTGTTCTAATGCATTTGCGTCTCAGCTATCCTCAGACAGCAGGGGGGCTTTGTCATGTCAGCCATATTTTAAAGTTATGACAACATTAATCTTGACATTGAATCATAATTACTCCTCACCTGGGGTTTGATGTACCCAGAATTGCCACTTGCTGCGGTGAGCAAGTGTTTCACATTAACAGTGATATAAGCCCAGGTAATGCTTAAAGTGGGAGGATAGGGGAAATGGGTCTTGGCAATTTGCTAAAGCTTTTTATATAGTCTTAATAATGTAAAATGCCAGCCTAGATTTCAGTAAACTGCACACACTGAAATGCTACTGCTACAAATGCAGTGGTCTGGCAGCACGGGCTGACTTTCAGATCAAACTGATAGCAACACTTTGTAACTTTTAAATGATAGAAAATCTTTTTCCACTGCACTGACAACTCAGATCAAGCAACAAAACCTGTACTCTGAGCAACAATTTTGCATGTGTGCGGAATATGTTTTGTCACTCTTCATTCACGTGCTGTCCTAATTTGCATTCAAGAGTTGTGCCAGTTTTACTTTAACGAAGACTCCAAATATTTGTGCTGTATAAGCACAGCCATGAAAGCACGTAAATTGAGGCAGGGAGATACTAACAAAGTGGCGGGGGGGGGGGGGGGGGGGGTAGGTTATAGCACTGGGTTTTGAACTCTGTGGACTGGCTTGGATTCCTGTTCATCGTAAAGTTCCTCTGTGACTTTCAGCACTAAGTTACTGATGCTTTGGCACACTTCACCTAACTTTAGGTATTAAAGTCATACCTAAAGAACACCTACATCTGAAAACTTGTTCTCCCAGGGTTTCTCCTGCAGTCAATTGACAAAGATGGAGAAGTCAAAAGACTGATTCAGATTACAGGTGGCCTGACTCTCCCTCCATCAGGAGCTTAAGTGACTAAGCATGTCAGCTAAACGCCTCAACTTAGTGCAATGCATCAAAGACTTAGGACCCAATGGGATATAAGGACTTGAGTATCTAATCTAGGACTTACACAAAATGTACAGTAAGCACTTAAACTGTCATCCTTAGCTGACCCCTAATGTCCGAGGAGCTTAAAATCCTTTGCCACCTGACTTCTTTAGTTTAAAGTTCCCCAGGTACCTATAAGGGTATTAAAGTTTGGCAGAGATGAGCAGCCTAACTCATACCTAATATTGATTACAATGCAGCAACTAGGCTTTCTTCTGCTCAAGTCTCCTGGGGAATCTAATTCTAGAAGACAATCTTAAAAAGGCCTAATAAGCATTTATAGTAATAGGGATATCTATGTGCTGCAGTGGTTTCCACCTCTCTTTTCAAGCATATTAATGGTTGTCATCTTTTCTTTAAAATAGTAGTTCAAGCGCCTTGCAAAGATGTGGGAGACATGTTCATTTCCACATTTTAATGAAGCTCAAACATTTCTCCATCAAGCGTGTACCAAATAACAGGTTACATGCCATTCCAGCTGGAGGCAAAAGATGGAGTACATTGATTTTTGCTCTGTCTGCTGAAGTTATAGTATTTGATAAACTGAATTGGGGGGGGGGGGGGGGGGGGAGGAGGGTGAACACAGAGGTGGAGAGAAAAAGAGACAAAAAGAACACAGTAACAGGAAAGCTAGGGCACTCAGTGGAGGCAGGGATAAACCGCCTTGCACTTACTCTGCAGGCACAGTATATATTCCAACAGTGTCTATATATTAAAAAATACACTGTATGTTTGCATTCTGGTTTATTCTGCAGTATTTTTTTGCATGCTGGTATTCAAAGCATTTGAAAAATTAATCACAGATCCAGTAAGAGAAGTGCCTAAATGCTATGTGTTCTGTTCAGAAGCTTGAGTCACATGCTTATGCTCTTATGCTTTTTATTTGATACTGAAGTAAGATGCCTGAAAACATACTCAGTTTTTCATCCTGTGGTAAGTCAGTACTGTGTCCAAACCCTAAATCTCCAGCTGTATTAAAGTGATGTTAACATTTGCACACCCAACAGAGAAGAAAATACACAAGAAAAGATATACCTTATCAAATACCAAAGAATAAGTATTAAAATGCCTAAAAGAAAGAGACCTAGTTTTAGTCACAGGACTTCATGATTACATTTATAACCCTTAATGACAGCTAAATCTGAAGAGACGCTTTCTTGATCTTACAGGTCTTTATGTCTGCCATGTGACTCCACGTGTTTAAAGGGAAAACTCTACTCAGAGTCTGTTAACATAGATGAATCAGCAGTTTGGGTCCACTTTCTACTGGATATATGCTCACACTGTAGCTGGCAGTATCATCTAAGGAGTGAATATAAACTAATGAGTTATTTCCATGATTAGAAACAGTCTTCCTGCATTACTCTCAAGGAGTATTGGTGACATGTGGAGAGAGGTCCTACTGGTACTGATGGAAACCTAAGTCAATGGTGAGCATAAACCAGCAGTAAAACCATAGATAAACATACACATTAGATTTCATGCATGCATAGACAC
This sequence comes from Pluvialis apricaria, assembly GCA_017639485.1. Lineage (NCBI taxonomy): Eukaryota > Metazoa > Chordata > Aves > Charadriiformes > Charadriidae > Pluvialis > Pluvialis apricaria. The sequence goes on along the minus strand of CM030044.1, from coordinate 7,867,225 downwards.
ACGAACACATGCACATGCAACTGTTGCTCTATTAAGCTGCCCCTTATATTGCTTTGTATGCCGGTAAAACATGGATGTAAAATACCACTTAGGAAAGCAGATAAGTCAGAGTACAAACAGTAAGGAAAGCTGTTGATAATTGGGGCCTTAAATGTTCAGTAATAAAACCCAATGACAAACCATATTAACTCTTTGACACATTAGTAGTTGTCTTGCGCCTTGCGGAGAAGGACAAATTCACTAAAACCTTGTGAAGTAACATATCTAGTGAATACCGTAAGAAATAGAATTAGTAAGAACAGAAATCTCTGAGAAATTACATATGATTTTTCAAGATTTCTCTGATCTCTAAGTTTACTGTATTGACCAATCTTACCCATTTTATTGTGATAAAAACCTTTCTATATGTGTTTAATTTTACCACGTTTTGATTGAAAGACTTTTCACACAGCTTATATAGCCACATTGGAGCAAAATGAGTGCAAAATGTATGAAAATGTTGCCTTAGACATGTGACTTCCTGAGGGGAGATGAATTATGAACCATAACAGGCAGTGAAGAATTGGACTCATGGATTTTTCCATGCTTGTGTGAGACATGACAGTCTAGAAAAAGGCAGATGAGATGTTTTCCTGGGAAGTAACTTTATCCTTCTCAGATTCACACTGGTACTCATTAGCTTTTTTGTTGCTGTTTTGTTTTGTAAATATCATGCTCAAAGAGAAAAGGAACATCTCAGAACACAACCATGCAGCATGACATTTTTCTCTTCAGCATGATGTGTTTGTGTTTTAAGGAAAGAGTATAAAGTTTTCAAATCCTTCAGTCAGCTAAAGAAGATTACCTTGTAGAAGCACTATGATCCATAGACAAGATCCCCATCTTTCTGGTCATTATCTCAGATCTGCATCATTACATTGCATCACACCAACCATCACCTTATCTTCCCCAAATTTGCCACAAATTCCCTCAAGCAATGGAAAGGATGGATAACAGCAAACCTTTGTATTGAAATGTACGCCCCATTGTATAACCTTAATCAGATCTTTCAGGTGGTCTGTTACTATTATATCAAAACTTCAAAAGCAGAGAGTTACGTTTCTTCACAAACTGGATGAGATGTGAAATTGCTGTGATGGCAGCTCAGCCACCAGAGGTTGTTATACTTGTCTCAGTCAATATAAAATGCCACTCTCACCCACATACACTCAATTTACAATCCACAGGAGAATGAATGAACTAAAAACAATAGCCACATGCATATCTTATGAGTGTTTACTTATGAAAAATCTCCAAGGTTATTCAGCAGAAACACAAATATTGGACATTAGTTATATAGAGTTAACAATAAGATACAAAAATATGTTGAAGCAAGCAAAGGAAATTTATCAGCCAATTTAAAGCTTCACACCTAAAACAAAGTTCCTGCTTCCTTTCTTTGCCATTTTCCTTTTTGTCTGTATAATTCAAAATGTGCATAATAAAACCAAAAATATATTAATATAATTCTTGCCTGTAAAGCTACTGAATCATTTTTTAAATTGTTTTAAGAGATTTTTGCCTTATAATTTCAAATAGAAAAAATTCTTGTTATTAAAGAGAAATGAAGGTCCCAAATAAAGGTCTGAACTGGATTTCACTGGCATGTGTTTGGTACCGTATGTATCCTCACTGTCTTTAATGAAGCCTACTTTTAGTTTACATGAAAGCAGAATCAGACCTTTTCATCACCAAAAAGGCAGTTGCTCAATTAATGCCCCAAACTTTTTCTTTTTTTTTTTTTCTTTTCTGGCTCTTGATTTACCACTTAAGTGCTAAATTTAGCTCTTGAATACTTGTGCTATTAGTTTTATGTAAATGAGAAAGGACTTTTCTCAAAAAGACAGTTTGTGAAGTACTGAAGTCACTTAAAACACTAAATCCCGTTGACTTTAAATAGAACAGTAATTTGACAAAAGATATTAAACACCTATGAAGAAAGACTGAAAAGCTGACCTTACTCAGGTAAGAGTTCTAACAACTACTCTAGGGAATCATATTCATAATCTCAGTGGCCAAAGAAAATTAATTTAATGGAAAGGAAACTTGTCAGAGGGACGCACTTGGAGTGAATTGCAACTTGGTGTGTTACATTTTCACCTATCTTTGAATCACCAGAGTGACAAGGTTACTATTTCCCTAAAGAAAGTGATTTTTCTGCTTTTCATGGAAATGCTGAGAAACGAAACTGGTTTGGTCATCTCTGAGATTTTTAATCACTCAGCTTAGAACACTTGTATTCAGAACTTTTTAGTCATGGTTTTTCACATTTATTAAATTAAGTTAAATAGAACATCATGTACAGGATGATGATGATTTTTCCTTAGTGACTAAAAACATCAAAAAATCTCAAGATCAATGAGCCTAAAGAGTTTTCAAAATAAGGAAATTTCCCTTCTCTTGAATTCCCACCATTTCCTTTCTCTTGAATTTTTTTTAGGAATTTAGAGGTTTCCAAAAGCATCCATCTCATTCTGATATCCTTATTTTTGGGTTGCTTAATTATGAGGCAAAATGGAAACTGGAACCTCCTCTGAAAAATGAAATATGAAATTTTAGCTCAGGAATGCAGTCACCTAGATTTAGCCAGATAATTGTAAGTGCCTTCATGGAAGTTCTTCACACATCACCTTAAACCTGACACCTACATGTGGGCAGCTGACTGCCTCTCCAGTCTCCATTAACTGTATTAGCCGGATTGCCCTAGACTGTAATAAAAGCTTAGACACATAGTTCACACAAGTACCAAAATTTAAGTGTCTAAAGTTTCCAAATGCTTTTTAATTTAGCAACAGCGTTCAGTTGCCCAAGAATCACAGACTAGCTGAGTCTGGATGGGATCTATGGAGACCACCTAGTTCAAAACCGAAGCAGGGTTTAAAACCATGCCTCAAATCAGGCTCAAAGCCTGGCTCAAATCCCTGCTAGAGCAAGTTGTTCAGGGTTATTGAGCACACTGTAATAAACTTGAAGAATCTGAGTAGCAGTTCAGGAGACATGTATTTCCAACATGCCAGTTTTCTGAAAAACATAGAGGCAGTTCCATCTCCAATTTGGGGCTGACTTGGGAGCCCATCACAGGAGGGAGGGAGTAGGGAACTGATGAGCAGATTTAACATAATTTAAGATAATAGCAGATCTAGCATAATTTGCCTAAAGCAAATTATGGGTTTGTACACTCAAAAATATGGGGTAATCTGTCTTTACAATGTATTGAATGATACATTAAACAGACTTATACTAAGCCTTCAGCCTTTGGAAAAAGGTGACAGCATCTTCATTGAAAGTCAGACTAAACTAGCAGTTTGCCAGTTGATCCTGTTCACAGGTGGAGAAAACAGAGATTTCTCACTTTCTACATAGGCTGTTTATGATTGAAGAGTAGTGAAGTTAATGACATCCTTATGATCAGCTGTCAGAATACCTATACAAAGGCATAGACTTCCTATGCATCCTTTATTTGTGCCTGAGCAGCCAAGCACCAGGATCAGTTGCAAGCAAATAGTTAAGGTCTGTAGTTATCTCAATAGCAATATTATATTACATCTCAGGAAGACTCAACACACTGATGAAGTAGGTCTTGACAGTGCTTTGTAGCTGGAAGAAGGATCTGAAGGCCACACTTGGATTTTGATCTTTTTTGTGTCATTGTTTGAATGCATATCTTTATGCAATTATAGCTCACAAAGACTTTCTGTGCCTTATTTTACTCAACTCTAACGTGTATTATACTATCTTCTAAGGTGTTGTAAACTAATTTATTTTTGTAAGGTTTTTCTTTTGATTTGTTTGTCTGATCTTAATTTGGAAGAATATGAGAACAGTTTTTTAACAGTTGAAATATTTTCAAAGTAGACTTTGAATCAGCTCTATAGGTCAATAGTGAAAAATTAATAATTAGTCATTGGTATTTAAGAGTTATAAATTTACAACCAGCCATTTATGAATAATAAACCACGTAGCTGGTAGAACACAGATACTGGAATATTTTTTTTTTGTGTGTTTTTCTTCCAAAAACTTTTCAAATTGATCCTAGTCTTTTATAGAACCATAATCTCTGTTGACTACCTTATGAATACATGTAATTTATTGTGTACTGTTTCTGAAATACATTTTTTTGAAGGTGGAATCCATGTCATCTTACTTTAATAATAAAAAAGTTAAATATCTGTCTCAAATATTCTCATTTTTTTTTCTGCTGCAAAATGAGAGACTCATCTAGGGAAAGCTAAAATCAATGCTAAAATAGGTGCCTTATTTGGAGCTGAATGTTATTCCAGTGCGTAATGGGGGAGAGTAGACAACTTGTTTAGAATAGATACCAAAGTTTTAGAAAATTAAAACTAGTGTAGATTGATCCAGCCACTCATGTTAGTTATTATTAATTTATGATGTATGATAGGAAAATAAATCACATGTTATTGATTCTGGATTACGAGTAGGTTGTGTTTAATTACTTCTACAGTATCCTTTATATCTTTTCCAACCCTGGAGAACAAGAATTTTCATTACATATTGCTTTCTCATCTTCAGGAATACAATGATCCTTAGATTTCAAGAATAAGAATTCTCCTGACCAGAGAGTAAAACAGATACTTGAAGATCTCTTAAAGGTTTAAAAAAACCCCCAGGTTTATCTGAGACACATCTCTTTTTCATGACTGTGCCAACAATACTTCAGTGCTTAAAAGAAAAAAAAAAACAAACCTTTTGAATCGACATCTCAGGATTTTTTCTCTATGAATGAAGATATCCTCTTCTGACAAACTTATTTTCCATTACTGTCATCACTTAACTTAGTGCATTTCACAGCACCACACAGAAAAATGATACAGCATCCATCACAATTCCTACTAAGCTGCAACAAAGTCCGTAACAAGTGAAGTCTAGCTCTGCAATGTAGCTAGACTTTATTACCCTGCAGAATTTGTTTCAAACTATAGTCTGAAAAGTAAAGGTGAAAAAAATAGAGTGATTACAAATGAGATCTCCAAAGAAAAAGAGTAGAAATACTTAATGTAGATAATTATGCAAACAAGATTTTCATATCCTAAATTTTAATAAAATTAGATTTAACAAAGCTCTCCAAGGAGGTGGCCCTTAGGAGTTTATCAAGATGAGCATTCTTAACTGAAAAAAAAATTAAGCTTAGGGCTAAATTGAATTAAGGGTGAAGAACTAAAAAATACCACTGATGTACTGGACAAGAGTTGTATACAACTTCACCGTTTTTTAGAACAATATTCAAAAAGTATAAAATGCAGAAGAAGAAGAATCAGAGAAGAAAGGGGACAGAAGAAAATTAGTCTTTTTGTCCGTTTCAAAATATGTTTCCTACAGTAAGTACAAATAGTGGAACTGAGATAACTTCAAGGTGAAATCAGATGCACTGAATTGGCCAAAGTTAAATTAAGTCCCATTTTTCAAAGGTGAAATCTTAAGGGACTTAGGCTCCCATATACTTCCGTTGCATTTCAAATTGAGATTTTGTCTCTTGAGCTGTCTAGATGCTTCTGAAAACATTGCTCCGGGTCAGTCTAATTCATAATTAGATTTTAAACTACTGGCTGTACTGGGAAGATCAGACAAAATTCAAATTTGCTCCATCTCTGCTAGAAACCCTCCAGGACTGCTTTTCAAAAAAAGGAACAGATATAGTACAGGGTACAGTAAGCTGCAGGGGAGTTCAACTCTCCTGCTTAATGTCAAGTGGAATAAAGGGTCATGCACCATTTGACTCCTGACCTGTCTTCCCATTCCTCTTGAGGAGAAACCATGTTCACCTCACACAGACCCTGAACTTCCCACTTGCTAAGCTGTGCTGGCTTTTAAGCAATGACAAAAGCAGTAAGAGTCTCTTGTATTTCTGTCTTGCATCTCCTTCATAGTTAAACCACAAAAATAACAGTGTTAATAGTTACGCAAACACACATTATCAGTTAATGTAGCATTTAAGCTGCTGATCAAATCACATTCTTACTCTCCTATTATCCTCTTACTGTTTTGTCTTTTTACTAGATGCTATTTTATCTGTGTGGGGATATATTCCTCTTTCTCCATTATGCCACTTTTTCCAAAGTTGTTTTCTACAGTGCCCAGATTTGTAAACACTGCCATCCAAATCCAGCTACATATTTCTTTGGTCTAGCTGGCAACAGCAAAACTAGGTCTACTGGTAAATCTAGTGTGTAACCCACCTCAGGGGAAGAGGGATGGCTGACAGATATCACTGCAGGAAATCTATACCTGGTGATATGCAGACGTTACATTGCTCTACTCTTCATTATGAAAGGATCATAAAGGTACTTTTCTAGCCTTAAAAATTATGAACCTACAATGAGTGGAAATATTTTAGATTTGATAGATCTTCCCTTTCTGGACTTAATATTACGACAGCATGTGTTTTTATGTGTTCATATTTCTATAGATATTCCTTATCACATGCAATTCTCTATAGCCCTGTATGTTAGGCAGTGTTTTGATTGCCTAGAGCTTAATGATGGTGATGATAGGGTTGAGCACTTATGGGTAAGAATCAGGGGCAAGGCGAACAAGGCAGATATCATGGTGGGAGTCTGTTGTGGATCACCCTATCAGACTGAAGAGGCAGATGAAACATTCTTCAAGCAGCTGCGAGAAGTCTCACAATACTTAGCCCTTGTTCTCATGGGGGGCTTCAGCTTACCATATGTCTACTGAAAATACAATACAGCTGAGAGGGAACAGTCTAGGAGGTTCCTGGAGTGCTTGGAAGATAACTTCCTGACACAGGGGTGAGTGAGCCAATGAGGTAAAGCACCCTGCTGGACCTGTTGGTTGTAAGCAAAGAAGGACTTGTGGGGGACGTGATGGTTGGAGGCTGTCTTGGACATCAATCACAAAATGATAGTTTTTGATTCTTGAAGAAGTAAGGAGAGAGGTCAGCAGAACCTTAGATTTCCGGAGGGCAGACTTTTTGTTTAGGAGACTGGTTGACAGAGTGCGGTGGGAGGCTGCCCTGAAGGGCAAAGGAGTCCAGAAAGGCTGGACATTTTTAAAGAAGAAAATCTTAAAGGTGCAGGAGCAGGCCGTCCCCACGTGCTAAAAGATGAGCCGTTGGGGAAGAAGATCAGCCTGGCTGAACAGAGAGCTTTGGCTGGAAGTCAGGGGAAAAAAAAGAGTTTATGATCTTTGGAAAAAGGGGCAGGCAACTCAAGAGGACTACTAGGAAGTCATGAAGTTATGCAGGGAGAAAATTAAAAGGGCCAAAGCCAATCTAGAACTTAATCTGGTTACTGCTACAAAAGACAATAAGAAAGGTTTCTATAAATACATTAGCAACAAAAGGATGTCTAAGGAGAACCTCCATCCTTTATTGGATGTTGGGAGAAAAATAGTGACCAAGGATAAGGAAAAAGTTGATGTACTTAATTCCTTCTTTGCCTCAGTCTTTAATAGTAAGACCATTTGTTCTCAGTGTACCCAGCGCCCTGAGCTAAAAGACAGGGACTGGGAGCAGAATAAAGCCCCCATAATCCAAAGGGAGTTGGCTAGTGACTTACTACACCACTTAGACACAGACAAGTCTATGGGACCCAATGGGATCCACCCGAGGGTACTGAGGGAACTGGCGGAAGTGCTCACCAAGCCACTTTCCATCATCTATCAGCAGTCCTGGCTAACTGGGGAGGCCCCTGTTGACTGGTGGTTAGCAAATGTGACACCCACCAACAAGACAGGCCAGAAGAAGGATCTGGGGAACTACATGCCTGTTAGTGTGACCTCAGTGCTGGGAAAGGTCATGGAGCAGATCATCTTGAGTGCCATCAGCTGGACTGTACAGGATAACCAGGTGATCAGGCCCAGTCAGCATGGGTTCATGAAAATCAGGTTCTGCTTGACTAACCTGAACTCCTTCTACAACAAGATGGCATGTCCAGTGGATGAGGGAAAGGCTGTGGATGTTGTCTACATAGACTTTAGTAAAGCTTTTGACACCATTTCCCCCAGCATTCTCCTGGAGAAACTGGCTGCTCATGGCTTGGACAGGTGTACTCTTTGCTGGATGAAAAACTGGCTGGATGACCAGGACGAAAGAGTTGTGCTGAGCGGAGTTAAATCCAGTTGGCAGCCAGTCACAAGTGATGTTCCCCAGGGCTCAGTACTGGGGCCAGTTCTGTTTAATATCTTTATCAATGGTCTGGACAAGGGGATTGACTGGATCCTCAATAAGTTTGCAGACAACACCAAGTTAGGTGGGAGTGTTGATCTAATGGAGGGTAGGAAGGCTCCACAGAGGGAACTGGACAGGCTGGATCAATGGGCCAAGGCCAATGGTATGAGGTTCAACAAAGCCAAGTGCCAGGTCCTGCACTTGGGTCAAAATAACCCCATGCAGTGCTACAGGATTGGGGCAGGGTGGCTCGAAAGCCACCCAGCAGAAAAGGACCTGGGGGTGTTGGTCGACAGCTGGCTGAACATGAGCCGGCAGTGTGCCCAGGCGGCCAAGAAAGCCAATAGCATCCTGGCCTGTATCAGGAACAGAGTGGCCAGCAGGACTAAGGACATGATTTGTCCCCTTGAACTCAGCACTGGTGAGGTCCCACCTCGAATATTGTGTTCAGTTTTGGTGCCCTCACGACAAGAAAGACACAGAAGTGCTGGAGCATGTCCAAAGAGCAACAAAGCTGGTGAGGGGTCCGGAGAAGAAGTCTTATGAGGAGTGACTGAGGGAGCTGGGATTGTTTAGTCTGGAGAAAAGGAGGTTTGGGAGAAACCCTATCGCTCTCTACACCTACCTGAAAGGAGGTTGTAATGAGGTGGGGGTTGGTCTTTTCTCCCAAATAACAAGTGATAGGACTAACGGAAATGGCCTCAGGTTGTGCCAGGGGAGGTTTAGGATGGATATTAGGAAAAATTTTTCACCAAAAGGCTTGTCAAACATTGGAACAGGCTGCCCAGGGAAGTGGTTGTCACCATCCCTGGAGGTATTTAAAAGAAATGTATATGAGCTGCTGAGGGACATGGTTTAGTTGTAACTTGGCAATGTTAGGTTAGCAGTTGGACTTGATGATCTGAAAGATCTTTTCAAACCTAAACAATTCTATATATTTTCTCCCTTTATTTTATAATCCTACAGCATAAACTGTATGGTTTCTTTATGTCTACTCTCCTTGATGCAAATATCAATATGCAGTTGCTGTTAAAATGCCACTTCTTTCCTGTTTAAACATAATCAATACAAACAAAAAAGAAAGAAAGGCAGAAATGATATTTTTGCCACATAGAATATTATCATTTTAGTCCAGAGGCAAAACTTTGATCATGTTGTCTTGATTCCTGGGTGACACATGGGGCAGAATTTCACCCAGCCTTTTCTGCTTACAGTCTACACCTTCTAGTTGTTCTAAAATATGCAAGTGCACATCAGTAAGGGCAAATAGAGGCTTGATCTGAATGATGGAGAAATTCCAGAGAAAAATATGAAAGAACATACAATAAATCAGGCACATTCTGAATATATCAGACGTACTGCACATGCACACATTGACTCAGTGGCGCATGGATGTGGCAGAGAGATCATAAGTCTTCTCTGATGAGGCTTCTGTATGTTCATAAATCCTTGACAAACTACACTTCAGTGAGTGGAGCTAATGGAGTAGGGAGGTAAATTCCCTTAAGCCAACCTAGTCAATCTCTGCTTTCACTCAGATATAACTCTTTCACCTTCATATTGCTGTTTTACAATGCAACCTGCACCAGAAATGTTGTAGAGACTTTTACTCACACCCCATAGTCGGTGTGGAATCTAAGGTGGCTTTTCTTGGCTAATTCCACTGAATATTCTCTCCACAAGAAGATTATGTGCAACCTGATGCATAAAAACAACTGAAAAAAAAATCTTCTACCTAAATCTTAAATTAAGCTGTTGAATTAGGCTTAACCCATTATAAGGACCTTAAGCATTTATGACTCCAGATGTAACTTAACAACTTAGGAATTATAATTCCCAGGCAGAATCCTACCTAAAAATTTGCCACTGGCCATGAGCAGTCATGATTCAGGGCAATGAAGATCTTTCTTTTGGCCCGGAAAAAGCTGTGCCGTCTTACACCACCTTGCTTTTTCTTCATCTAGACATTTAGACATACCCATCTACATTTTCCATTCTGGCAAAAGAAAATTACAGTATTATCCCACAACAACAATATATTAATGTGTTAATATTGCGAAATACTTAGAAAAAATGTTATTATAAATAAATTTTTAATTGTTTTTATGAAAAGTTGTCATAGGTATCTTTAGCATGGAAATCATCTAACTACCCTGGAGATAGGAATAATGTAACAACCTTAACAGATCAGAAACTCATATTTTGATGTTTGAACTACAGGCCAGTCAGTGTCACCTCTGAGCCTGGCAAGATCATGGAGCAGATCCTCCTGGAAACTCTGCTAAGGCAAATGGAAAATAAGGAGGTAGTTGGTGACCACCAATATGGCTTCACTAAGGGCAAATGACGCCTGACAAATTTGGTGGTCTTCTATGACAGCATTACAGTGTTGATGGACAAGCGAAGAGTAACTGACATCATCTACCTGGACTTATGTAAAGCATTTTACAGTGTCCCACATGACATCGTTGTCTCTAAATTGGAGAGATACGGATTTGACAGATGGACCACTTGGTGGATATGGAATTGGCTGAATGGCCACACCCAATGAGTTGCAGTCAATGGCTCAATGTCCAAGTGGTGAGCAGTGATGAGTGGTGTTCCTCAGGGGTTGCTACTGGGACTGGTACGATTTAACACCTTTGTTGGCACCATGGATGCAGAATGGAGTGCACCCTCAGCAAGGTTGCCCATGACACCAAGCTGTGTGTCACGGTCGACATGCTGGAGGGAAGGTATGCCATCCAGAGGGACCTGAACAGACTTGAAAGATGGGCCTGTGCGAACCTCATGAAGTTCAACAAGGCCAAGTGCAAGGTCCTGCACGTGGGTTGGGGCAATCTCAAGCACAAATACAGGCTCAGCGGGGAATGGCTGGAGAGCAGCCCTGAGGAGCAGGACTTGGGGATGTTGGTGGCTAAGAAGCTCAACATGAGCTGGCACTGTGCGCTTGCAGCCCAGAAAGCCAACCACATCCTGAGCTGCATCAAGAGAAGCATGGCCAGCAGGTCAAGGGAGGTGATTCTGTCCCTCTATTCTGCACTCATGAGACCCCACCTGGAGTACTGCATCCAGCTCTGGAGCCCCCAACATAAGAAGAACATGGACTTGTTGGATCGAGTCCAGAGGAGGGCCACGAAGATGACCCGAGGGCTGGAGCACCTCTCCTATGAAGACAGGCTGAGAGAGTTGAGGTTGTTCAAGCTGGAGAAAGAAAGCTCAGGGAGACCTTATAGCAGCCTTCCAGTACTTAGAGGGGGCTTACAGAAAAGTGGGGAGGGACTCTTTATCAGGGAGCATAGTGATAGGACAAGGTGCAACAGTTTTAAACTGAAAAAGGATAAATTTATATTAGGTATTAGGAAGAAATTCTTTACTCCAAGATGGTGGTGAGGTGTTAGAACAGGTTGCCCAGGGAAGTTGTGGCTACCCCATCCCTGCGAGTGTTCGAGGCCAGGCTGGATGAGGCTTTGAGCAACCTGGTGTAGTGGAAGGTGTCCCTGGCCATGTCAGGGGGGGTGGAACTAGATGATTTTTAAGGTCCCTTCCAACTGTAACCATTCTACAATTCTATGTTACAGAAGAACTTGAGGCTTAAGCATGAATCATTTCTGTGGATTCCAGAGAAGTTCCATTTTAAATCCCTTGCACCCGATTTCCCCCTGGAATGTTGGACTCATGTCAGATCAACTCTTAAAAGAAACATTACTCTCTATACTCTTTAAAGTTTCAAGAATCCGTGAGAGAAATAAGTGATCTGTTAATATCTGGAGTCTCACAAGACACGGATTAACCACACCACAGACCCTAACCCTTATTTAATCTTGATTGCCTCGAAGAATGGAAGCTGGTAAAGCCAGAGAGCTGTATTTAATGCTATGTTTGCTACAGATGCCTTATTAGGCCTCATGTAAGTTATACTGGGCACAGATCAGATGGTTAACTTGGTTGTGACTACTTGACTTGATTGATAACACAGGGAGCCAAGGTCTGCCATACACAGATAATAGATACTCTGAATTGCAGAGCTGGCCCGAACTTGGACTTCAGATGAGTCACAGTGTTTAACTGCCTGAATACATTTCTTAATCTTTTCAAATCTCCATGCCCCAAATGCAAAGTAGAATGATAACATCTTCCCTGACAGGCTTAGTACAAAACCAAATATATTAAAGTTGCTGAGTGGTTGAGAAATAAAATTATCATTAGGACTTTCCAAACCTCTTGAATAGTTAACTAGGGTCCTATTGTGACCCCAGTCTGGTAAAAATGGTTTCCTGTTTGCCTAATAAAAATAAGTTATTTATTCTTATCTCCTTGTTATTTTCTTGGCATGATACATTCTGAACCTGGCCAGAGATAACAAAAGAGGGGAGAGGAGAGGAGAGGAGAGGAGAGGAGAGGAGAGGAGAGGAGAGGAGAGGAGAGGAGAGGAGAGGAGAGGAGAGGAGAGGAGAGGAGAGGAGAGGAGAGGAGAGGAGAGGAGAGGAGAGGAGAGGAGAGGAGAGGAGAGGAGAGGAGAGGAGAGGAGAGGAGAGGAGAGGAGAGGAGAGGAGAGGAGAGGAGAGGAGAGGAGAGGAGAGGAGAGGAGAGGAGAGGAGAGGAGAGGAGAGGAGAGGAGAGGAGCCTGGCAGCATGATTTCTCCGTGGAGTTCTTGTTTTTGAGCAGGAACATTTTTTTTATTATTGGATACAGTCCTATTTTTACTCACTTTTAATGCCCTCCATTGTATATAATTATCTTTTCTAGGCTCAGAAGCAATGCGAGCTTTTTATATTTGCAGATGGAGCTGGCTTGCCAAAGCGTATTTTTATCATGAATTTCCACATAAAGACAACCAAAGATCTTTGCAGAAGATAGGTGAATACCATTTGGAGGAGTCAGAAGGAAACAGCTCATGACAAAGCCACTGGAAAATTCAATGCTTACCCATATTGGGAGGCAGTGGGAAAAGAAAATAGAGTGCGTTATACAAGTAGTAATGATTCCATTGTGGAAAACATTTCCTCCAAATAGATACAAAGATGGGATTCATTTACAATGCACACATCTACATCGGAATTAGTCACCCTAAACTCCTCTATGAGCAAAAATAAACAACTTCAGGATTCAATTCATCTGGCCTCTCCTGGATATTATATTTAGGATAAGACTTTGCACTAAAAAAGCCTATTTTTCTCACTTACTGTGCTTTCTGAGTTATTACTACTAAATGGGAACAGGGGTGATTAGCTCAGACGCAGACCTCTGTACTTTAGACATCCATAACTAGTCAGATGAAACATTGTCCAGGGGTCAGAAAAGTATGAACATAAAAATGCAGAAAGAAGATGAAAAAACCAGGTGTGTTTTTTCAGAGAATGGAAGGAAGGAAGTATTTGGAGTCTAGTGACCTGTGCATATCCTCTGAGATTGTGCATGTGCATATATACACATATAATGTCTGCCATAACAGGTTGTGTTCTTTGAACTTCCATGCCTTGGTGTACATGGTAGCTGTTTCTTTAGGGTGGGATTATGATGAGTAGGGCAGCTGTATCATGCAAAAGTGCCCTGGAATTCACATTTGGGCATGTTTCCTTTGCATTTATGTTAATTTTAGGCTCTTCTGATAGTCTTAGGAGCAATTTATACAACTAAAATAATAAAACATTTGGCCCTCTTGCTGAATTTCAGTACCCTGAAAGATGGGAAACCCACAAAAAAACCAGCTTCCTTGTTATCTCAGCTGCAGAAATTACCGCTTGAGGGAAAAAGAAAAGCCTGTGAAAAATGCAAAGACAGATACAAATGATAAGATCTTGAGGTTTATTTGGGTTCCTGGGGAATCAAAACATGCAGCCAGAAAGTAAAGAAAGAAAAGAAATAATAATAAAAATATCTAAACCCTTACCATCTTACAGGACTGAAACTATCTTCCTTTTGTTTCCCAGTTCACAATAAATGGTACTTAACACTGTGCGTTTAAGTCACTTTTTGTTGCATTTTAATCTGGTAATTAGTTTTTCCATGAATCAAATATTTTTTAAGGAGATCAAACTGAAATAGCATTTAGCTTCATTCGGATGAGGCTGAAGCTATGCTTCATTTGACCAAGGGTGTTTAAGAGTTGAACAATAATGTGTAATATAGAAAGTCTTTAGCAGCAACCTTTTCCATTCTAACTAGTGCATAATATTGGTTTTGCAATCATTTAGTAATTATATAAGGAGGACATATTTATTACGAATTATTGATTTTATAATTACTGCTGCTAGTGTTCACATTATTACACAATGAAAATCTTTTAATATACAATGTTCTTCACCCTCAGCTGGCAAGCAGATAGTGCAATGCAATTTACTGAGTAGCCAAGAGTAGATTTTTATCGGCACTTTTTTTGCCAACTACCTAAGTGGCTTGCTTTCTGAAAAAAATATTGCTAATGGCACTTAAACCAAGAAGAATGTCCAATCTCTCAAGGTCATTCCTGGAAGATTATTATAGTCAGTCAACGAAGAGAGGGAGAGAGAGAGAGAAAGAGAAAGTGAGAAAGAGAGAGAGAGAGAAAAATTTGTTTAATTGTTGAGTTATTTTACTGCTCATATCACCAGGAATTAAAAGTTATAGCTTTAAATTTGCTGTAAGCTAAATAGACATAAAAGGCCACTATCGTACACTGGATCATGACACATGAAGATATATCTCTTATGAAATTGATTTTTCCATGTGTGCAGGCTGACTGCTCAGTGCAGCTAACCCGCCTGTAGAACTGCAGGGAAAAGTTATATTCGGGGCTAGTGTATAATTGTCAATATGTTTTATATTCTTGAGCAAGGGATTTTTCTTCAAGACGTGTACAAAAGAGATTGTCCAAGTTCACCATTTGATTGGGTCTGCAGCTGCTCACTAATAGCTGTTGCTAAGAAACTGTCACCCCAAACAAAGAGGAGTTCACACCATCAGAAATCTTTGGAAATAGGGCTCTCCATTACTGGCATGAGAATATAACGTCCTGGTTACAGAATTTAGACCTGGCAGGTGCAGGAAAGAGGATGCAAGTACCTTCCACAACTTCCTCTGCACTTACCAGGGTTGAAACTTTGACTGGAATCGTGCAAGACTGGAAATCTGTTTCCTACAGACACACACACACACACACATACTTAAACATATATGCAAATTCAGCAGTGGACTCAAGGATGGATGTGAGTCTGAATTTTGTTGCCTGATTGCTTTGCCCTCAGTAAAATGATTTTATTAGGATATGGTTGTCATGTAATGTTTTTGTGAAAGAAAAAAATACTAATAAAACACTGAGATCAGCCTGTTCAATGGGAAGTATTGGTGTTTCATTCCAGTATAGACCCCAGATCATCCCAGTTACATGATATGCTGCTCAGTGTCTCACCACTTATGCATTCACACATACAAACACAGAAAGGAACCCAAAAAAAAATCATACTAGGAAAGAAAGTTTCTGCTATACAACAGACCTGATATGGTCTGGCAGGGAGCATACTTTTGATTTTAGCAGAATAGAAACCCACATACAAGAAATCTAAACAGAGGAAAGAGAAATTCACATAAGTTCTTCACAGCTGTTTGACTTTTCAAGACAGGGGCAGGGGGCGCTGCGACATATCAATACTGGGAAATGTTATCTTTTCTTTCTTTAAAGAAAGATGAAATAACACTATGCCTGTAGTGGTTCATGGAAAAACAACACACACACACACATAGAAAACAGAAATAGGAAAAATAACCTTTTTTTTTAATAAGGGATACATTGCCACAAAATTATAAATGAGTTGCTTTTCTGAGGTTCATGAAATATAAAAGGATGATTGCAAAAGTACTATTGTTGTCATTCAGTCAACGGGATTTGAGCTATTTTTGTATGTGAGTATTTTAAGCTGTGTCTGGTATACCCCCAGGTTGAGACAACATTATTCTAAAACCTTCCAGGTAATTGTGTCTATAGCTGAAATAGAAGAGTCAGGAGCATGTCAGGAGAACCTAATTCCACAGCAAGAGGACATTAGCACACAACACCTCACTTGTTCCCGCTCACCATACATTTCAGTTTCCAAAGAGAAGAAAACGAGCTGTGGACTTTCTAACTAGGTCCACATGGGTTAGAAGAACTCTGGGATTGCTGTTTTTTTTTTTACCAAGTGCAAATCTGGTGTTATAAACAATTGCAGGAGTATACACAATGTATCATAACGATTGTGATATGCTGGCCATGGCAAGTTTCACAACTGGGTGTGCTTCATCATTACAAATGCCTGAGTGATGCAATGTAAGGATCAATCAATCCTGACTTGGTGTTAAGATTAACTGGATGGTCTAATGAGTCTTTTCTGTCTCTTATGGTAAGAGGAGATCAATCAATGCAGAAAATCAGACCAGTGATATAAAAATAATATTTTCTTGGTGTTTATACCCAGAAGTTTTAAACTTTGAAAAGTCTGTGAGCTGTAAGAAAAATAACAAGAAAAATAAACCTGTTAATCCTTAATATTTTTTTTCAGCAAGGCAAGTAGTAGCCAAGCAAACATTACAACTTTCTCATTCTATTATACTTGGTATAAGTTTTTGAAGCATGTAAAAAAGTACAATCTTAAAAGTATGATTAACTGGAAATTTAACACAACTTTTCATAAAATATCTAAAGATTTTGATAAAAGGTTTCAGATAAGATTCACTCTCTGAAGTGTTTCTTTCTCTCTCTGCTGCCTTTTTCTCTCTCCATTGACAATAGAATAAGTTGAAGATGATAAATTTTCATATGTAACCATTTGAAAACCTAAAAAGTGGTGAGTGTGAGATGTGGATGTTCTGTGAGGTGTGGGCACAACCATGACAACTCATTTAGTGGTGTAGTAACTTGGGCATTTAAAAAATAATTTTATCAACACACCTGCAGAAAACATTCCTGCATCATAAACTCATTAACGTTTTCTAGTTTGGTTGAATAATATTACATAATTTTCAGAAACCAGTAGCCAGGAACAAAATATTTAAAGGTAAAGTTTGAAAGGAAATTCAATTCATCTAAATCTAGACTATCAAAATTAAAAGTTTAATCTATGCTTATGATGTCAGATATAATCAACAGAGACCAAAAGTCTGCTTCAGGGTGCAATTCATCCTGCTCTGCCTAGGTACATGTTGTAGGAGAAGGTGAAGTATCTGCTGGAGGTACCTAGCTCTCTGTTGATTAAGGTAGGGAGTCCAGATGGCAAATTCAGATTGCATACAGGACTTTACATTAACTACTTTGAGGTTCTCAAACCTGAGAGAAATAAATACATTACGTTTCAATGAATTTTTTTTACATAACTAAGTTCTGAAAATTATCATTACCTTGGCTGAAATGCACAAATGTGGTTTTGGATTATGTGTCCAGTTTCATATGTAAGACACTCCGCACTACCGAGGGAAAATGCCCTGTAAATGTCAACTCCTTCAACTACATGGTATTTCAAGATCTAAACAACTAGATTCCAAAATTATAGAAAGACTTTGTCCTGCATCTTCTTTGTAGTTTACTCTGTGGTTCAGCCTAGGAGTCCTAGTCAAAGACAAATTCCTAGCTGTGTCTGCACCAATAAAAAAAATTAATAAAAAAGAGGGTTGTTGTTGCTCCAGAAATGTTACAATTTACATAAAAGGTACAAAAACACATAACTTACTGGCAAATGGAAAAGTGGGCATCTGATTTGCTTGCAGGTCTTGCATTTCAGTGGTTTTTTAGAAACATTTTAATTAACAAAAGTGAAAGCAGCTTCCCTGTCTTAAGGCAACCAGATATGGCTCTCACGAAATCCTTTGTGCCTTTTTTTTTTTTCTTGAAAATGTCAGGGAGTGCAATAATAACAATTAATGATGATGACTGTTGCTTCAAAGCCAAAGACTGTGAGTTTAATAGGTTCATAAGTCCATTCCTCGCTGTGGAAGTTGATTTGTGACATCCTGTCACAGACCTGTCGGGCATTTTGTTAGTGCTGGTACAGAAATATTTTATTTTCCTTGAAAAAAAAAAAAAGGAAAGATAATAAAAGTAAAAAGAACCATTTTGAATATTCTTCCATATTTAGAGGTTTTTTTTTTAATTTATTTTGTGAGGAAAATGAAATTAAGTGCAAATGTATTCTTTCAAAACACAAAAGTGCAATACTCAGGGAGACATCAGCAAAGATAAGCAATATATTTTTTTTGCCATAGAATGCAGGTAAAAACAACTTATCTCCACTGGAAAAATAAGAAATTCAAAGAAGTTAACATAAATAAAATTCTGAGACCACTTCAAAATTCTTCTCTTAGTTTGCTTCAATGTTATACTAAGTGCCAACTGATCATGTATCTGTCCATCTTGAAAGCTATTGTCATGCCATCAGCTGTCTTTCACTTATAAAACATACACATTTTTTTACATAGCTCCTCCTTTAGCCAAAGACCATTGGATGTAATTGCATAAGGGGAGATGGGCTGAGACCACTATCATTGACCTGAATGCCTCAATGACTTGCAAACTTATAGGCTCAGCTACTAAAGAGAGAGAATAATTACAATCTGTCAGTACAAAGACAGGTAAGTTTTTTTAAGTGGGTCTGGGTTTGTTTTTGGTTTTTTTTTTTTCAAAGACAGCTAAACTAAACATCTTCTTCTAGTTAATCTTGTAAACTACCTCTTCAGAAAACAAACCATATTTAAAAGCTGATTCTTCTCACCTGAAGATTACAAGCCAGGCATAAAAGATGTACTTTTTTCTCCATCAGTTACAGAGGAAGCCAAGAAGAGTGACAAGAAACCTCACAATTCAATAGTGATATTGAAGCGAAATGGATCTCTTTCTACAAGCACTTTTTAATTTAATGGAAATAACACAAACTGAAAAAAAATTCAGCCCCTCCACTTTAATAGTCTGTAATTCAGTATGATTTCACAGGTGCTGTTTAAAATGAGTTTTCAGAGGTTTCTTTACTTTTAAGTCTAAAAGTAAAACCTTGATTCATTCTTCAGTTTTGTCTTAGAAAAGTGCATCTGCTGGTGTGAAATAAAATCAATATATGTAGGAATAATAATAATAGATACACGATAATATAGATACACTCTTATTTTTAGCTTTTTCTTAAATAAAAATGGACTTTAATTCCATGACAAAATGATAAAATCTTTTTTTCTTAGTTGGAATTACGATTTACACCCTTACTATCAATAAATTTCCATAAGAGAAGAAATTTTAGCTTTCATGGGGTCAGATAAGAAATTAAATACTCTAGAATGAAGCCAGCATTTTTCTAGAGACTAAATCACAAGTTGTTTGAAGGCAGTTCTGTTTGTCATTTACTTTCAGCTTCACTTAATTGGAATAGCAAATAAAGCTTAACATTGCTTCATGTCACCACTGTAGTGTATGTGACGTCTTTCAGAGAATGCAGATGCTGTCTTGGCTAGTGAGCTACCTGCTTATCATCAACTGCTTTATGGCACACAAATCACTGGTGAACCTTTACAGGAGTCTTAGATTTTGAAGTTAGAAGATATTACTGGATTTATTTAGTTTAGCTTCATTCATAGCACAGAACATAGAATTTTTAATTCCTGCTTTAAGTCAATAGAAGTCCTTTGCAGAGAATAAACTTTTAGAAAAAACCTAAACTCAATCTTGTTAAAAAAAATCCAGAAATGGAGAATCCATTATATATCTTTGCCTTCTAACAGTTAATTACTCTCACCATAAAACCCTAAATGTATCTACTCTAAATTTCCACTTACTTTTTCTTTTCTCTTGTCCACTAGATTAGCTCTGTAGTACTATTATCTTTATTTTTATCTCTTTTTTTTTTTTTTTTCCTGTGGTATTTCCCCATTTTGTAACTATGACCAACATGCTTTGTTCCTAAGTAAATTACTTGTTATTAACCACACTGAAAATACACACCAGGCTTAGACACAAAACCTATTATTACAAGTCAGCTGATCTCTACTGTCTGTTCCATTGTGTACAATAAATCTGGGTTAAACATAAGATAAGCTGAGTTTGCTTAGTCCTCTTTTCACTGAGGTAAACTAATTCGAACAGCCTTGATTTTCTGCAGGGTAGACTACTCCGGTGGATAGTTATCATGAATCAGCTGACTTGTTATATGTGATGCCAGAATAACTTGTTCATATATCTGAGTCTAATAGTATCCTTGTCCCTAGATTATTGGAGACACAGAGCACTGTGTATCAGCGTCCTGTATTCTTCATTATTTATCATTCCTTTAGCTTTTGTATCAACTCCAGGCTTTACTGGTAATGATTTTATGTTTTCTTCCACCTTGTTGATAAAATGTTTACTAGCATAGAGCCAAAAATCAATCCCAGGGAGACCCCAGACAAAACACACCTTATTAGTATTAATTCCCAATTTGCAATTACATTGTGGGACACAGTTATCAACCATTACTTTAATAATTCAATGTGATTTGAAAAACAATAAGCTTTTAAATTTTTTTAGTTTCTTGTATACAAATCAACTTCTTTAAAGGAGTTACATTATTATTCAACATTATTACTTTATTGAATTGAATCAGTCCTCTCATCAAAGCATTGACATGACCTGGTCTGAAAAGATTTATTTCCAACCTATGCATATTCACTGACATTACTACATTACTTTCCTTTAATTCATCATTAATTCAGGCTTGTCTCAAATGGTTCATCATTTTGCTTCGAATCTAAATGGGACTTGTAAATGCTTGGATTACCCTATTTATTCTTCCTTAAAAAGTTTATCACTATACATTCTTTCCATTATGCTCCTGGCATGTCCTGAAGTTTTAAAGACTGGATCAAATCTACTTTAATGGTTTGGGTAGCTCCTGAGCCAGCTCTTTAAAATTCTTAAATATAAAATTACTGTCATAATGATTTAGAAGGGATTCTCACATGAACCCAATAGGATTTGAATAGGAAGTATTTCACCATGATTTGATGGCCAAGTGCTGATCGGAACTCTTCACTGATCATTTCTAGGTTTTCTATTTCCATTATAAATATTTCTACCAATCCTGTGCACTACCCTCCTAGTGTCTTGTTGTCACATGCAATATATACTAGTTTGGATGACACGTTGTTATAGACTTTGAAATGGTAATTGTTCAGAAAACTTTGTATTATCAGTTACAAACCAAGGTGTCTTCACTGGAAGAATTTACCCTTCATGTGAGCTACATAAGTGAGTTGTAGTATTCCCTTGACAAGAGGGATATAGTAAGGGCTCCTAGCTTTTTGGATAATTAACACAAAAAAATCAGATCAAGAGATTGTCCCAGCAGAATCTAATTTCGGCTTCCAGAACTGGGTTACCAGATATTTCCTTTAGCATTGTTGAAAAGGAAAGGGAAGGCAAAAATAGGGTGAAAAGGCACATGTCTTTAATACCATTCATGGTAACAAAGAAATCATATCATTACATCTTTGGTCACATCTGATCAAGCCACTTTAATGATATCCTCTACTGTCACTCCCATCCATTGCTCATCATTTTTACAACTGTGGTAGTTATGCTACCTCTGGTGTTGTTTGCCGTCTAGAATTACTGTTGGGGCTGCTTCAATCTCTGTTGTGCTGTTAATAGTAAATTTAGCCATCTGAGTAGATCCTCATATCGGAACTTAATGGCTTCTGAACTAGTTCCCACTGCAATAGAATTGCTTTGTTGCTGTCTAAGGACATGGAGAACAAACACACATGCATACAACTTCCAGGGAGAGCAGCCAGGGACCATTTGCAAGATCACCCTTTGTTAACCAGCCAAGGAGCAATAACTCTGTAATCAGCATGAATGTGGAAACCAGCTGATATTTAGATGCATAAATGGTTAGAACACTTAGTGGACAAGGATAAGCCTTAACTTCTGATCTTTCACTGGAAGTCCACGACATCTTTCATGGCATTTTGCAAAAGTCTGTTCTTTTAGGTAAGACATCAGATGATAGCCATTCAGCAGATCTGGGCTCAATACAGACCTACAGCTGCAATCTTGCTGCTCACTAACCTATGCCCATGAACAAAATAAAGGCAATGATGCCTCCTCTACCTTGTTTATCTATATAGATCATAAACTTCATTAGAGAAGGTTGCATGCGGGGATTTATCTGCTTGTTGTTTTTTTCTGTTTTGTTTTGTTTTGGTACTCTGAGTATATACAGCACAACAGGACTCATCAGTTGAATAGGTAACCATACTCTGCTAAGAATATTATCACTACATGGCCTCATCATTTCTTTATCTTTCTCTGAAGTCTGCAGTACTGCATGCATGTAGACATTCTTATATATCCTTCTCTTCTTACCTTCCCCAGGAAAGAAAGATTTAAAAGTGTTTTTATTTCTTTGATTTTATCAGAACAATTCTATTGGGCAATATTTGAAATCACAAACCTCAAACTGGCTGAGGAGATGGCAGGTAATATGTATAGCCATGTATTTATTACATTTTTCCCAGTGACTGCACACATGTTGAATACCAGAAACATATCTCAATTTTAGACAGTAAATATTATTTAAAATGGCATATAAGTTTAATCAGCAATTAGTCAGTAATCAAATCAAGCCAGTCATTCCAGATTCTCATTTGTGTAGTATATATTTGGTCCTGTGCTTCTTGACTGACATTATCTGAAAACATGCAAATGAAAACAGTCAACTCAGTTGTGTATGAAGTATAGGAGGAAAAAAGGAACTCTAATTTCATACCATGTTTACCTATCATTTTAAGGGATTGCCTATGCTGTGGAAATACCTTAATATTTATTTTTTTTCAATTAATACAGAGTATTCTGCCTTAATGGTAAGCAGAGAAAAAGATTCCAGCTTTAACATTTGCTACTATGTTGGGTTTTTTTTCTTCCAGTCTTCCTCTCTGCAACAACTCCATTTACCTTGAATGGCATCACATAAAACATCTCACATTACATGAACTGTGCTTCTCCCAACTCTTTTCCTATATAAGAGAAACAAGTATAAATCTTGTCTTCTACCCAAATGTATTATAATGAATATGGCTGTCTAAAGGATACAGATTTGCCTGATTTTCTGTTGAGGAACAAATTAAAAAGATCAGTCCATCCATACCCTACTGGTGGCTATTAAGGAAATAGGAGCAGGTACTTGATCCTTATTTACACATCAATAAATCCATGTGGGAATCTACTAACAGCAAGAAGGAAATTAAGTTTAATCATGCTTTCTTGGATTATATGGGTTTTGTTGATCCTGCCTTAGGACAAGGATTTTTCTACATATTCGGTTGTGGTCCCTTCATTCAGGTGTTTCTGTGATGGCTATGTTACAGGCAAGTAATGACCCAGATTGTGCTTTTGCCCACAATGGTTGAGAAAGGAGGACTTGGGGTGAAATACCTTGAACAAGACTGGTTGAGCATGAAACAATAAGGGAAATAAACTGCTTATCAGAAACATAAAGAAATCAAATTTTTGAATGGTTTGCATATGTGTATAATCATCACTGTTAGCATAAGTGAACTTTGTGTTTATGGGGGTGTGTATATACAAAAATAGAAAATTTTAAGGGGAAAAAAGAGCTGTATCCTCAGAAAAGATAGAAAAGTGCAGAAAAGAGAAAACATGTTTCAATACACACACCAAAAAAAAAAAAAGTTACATGTCAGTTCTTTCTTTAAACAGAATCATACCAATTCTTTGGTATATAAAATGTATTGTTAAAAGAACTTACGTAAATTGTTAAGTAAATGATTTCTGTGCAAGAAATAGGAACATTCTACAGTTTATTGAGATGCTTAAATTGCGTTACATCTATACATCCACTAAAGAGAAGGAAAAAAAATTACTTCTCAAAGCTGGATGAGAAGTCCAGATAAAAATTGAATTGATATCAAGATATGCCTGTCCTTCTCCACTAACTATGCTGTAGGACAAGAAGACTTCTAATTTTAACTTGTTACTGGCCTAATGCCAAGGTGAGACGAATAAAAACCAAACTAAAAAATTTGGTTTGATTCCTTCATTAAACCCAAGTAGAAAATAGAGTAATAATAATATTATAAAAGTACAGTGTCCAGCGTAAACTTGTGCCCTTTCAAGTCTCCAAAGAAACAGATTTTGACTTCAAAAAGATCCATGAATGTTGGTTTTGTCATGGTCTCAAAATAATGCCTTCAAAACAGGACCCATTTTCAGTCACTTAAGTTAGAAATAGTGTCTTCGTTTTTTTTCTCAAAAAAATAGTTCATACTAGCTCAGAAATGAAAATACTTTTTTTCATAAATCAATCACAACAACCTTTATTTTCCAATGAGTTATATTTAAAGTTTGAAACAATCTAAAATTACAATTGTTTTTTTTCTTTTTTTCATATAGTTTGGTATTAAATTCATCATCCTTCAAAGAATATCTGTGAATTCTAACACTTCTTATATATGAGGTTAAAAATAGATCAATATGGTGCTTAACTGGAGTGCAAACCATGTTGTAGCCTGATGCCAAGTTCAAGGATGGTCTTGCTTTATCATCAGGCTCCCCAAAGATAAAAGTTAGTTGGATTCTGATTTGGGACCCAGGCAAATCCATCATTTCATTATGAATGTGTCGTATATCTTTGAGTAACCTTGGCCAAGGGTATGAATTCCTGAAGAATTTACCAATAGCTAAGTTTTGGTGCTGTGATTTTACATTATATCTGTTACTGCACAGTCACTGTCTGTAGATGCTCTTTTTCCCCAAGTGGTGTGCACATAGCAGGGCACCTATGGAACATTCATGGAGCTTTGTTGATCCAGATCATGTTTTTTCGCCTACAAAATAGAGACAAACTTGATTTTCTGTGAAGTGTTTTGAGTGTACTTCTACAGAACATAACTAGCTATTATTATTACTATTAATAATAATACATTTGCTAATGCATTGACCAAAATCTTTGTAGATCTGTGAAGTTCCAAGAAAACTAAATCTCTCACTCCCTCTATTAGCAGACCCTTTGCTTGACTTTCCTTCATTAAAATGAAAACAGTATTAAAAGGTCTGATCAGGATTGTAGCTGCAAAGAAAGTCAATAGGAGCCAGTCATTTAACTTCTTTAGGCACCTTTGAAAATCCCAGCCTGACATCACTACAAATTAGCTGAACCAGAGCAGGGTTTTTCTTGGTAAGTAATATGAGAGTCACAAAGCACTTCTGCTTAACAAATGTTTCCTTTTCGTTAGAGAACTCTCAGAATTTTTTGAGCTTGATTCTCAACATGGATTTTTCATATGGAACAATAGTTAGCACTTTGACAGTTAACACAGTAATGAACGATTAGGCAGTAATTTATCTGCTACAGTGTACAACGCCAATGAGATAACTTTTCTTAGGATTTCTGGCAGGGTTTTTTGGGTGTTTCAGTTATTTTTTTATTCACATCTGGATGTAGTTACACTGGACTACTGTGTTACACAGAATGAACAAAAATTTCAAAGACTTTGCTTGTTTTTAAAGGAATGCATTCATTTTGAGGTTTTTTCTCCAGATTTGTCTGAATCCCACTACTGCAGTATTGAGTATGGATTAGCTTCATAAAGGTTTTAGATGTTGTCACTTAATAAAATGCAGAATTAGGCATTTACATAGTGTATCTAATGCATGGGAAGAATCAGACACCAAGAAGGTGGTCCATGAGACTGAGAAGCTACAGTAGAAAATCCACAGGGTGAAATGAGATGCAGATTTCAGAGCTGTGATGAAGACATTTTGATCTGGTTTGATAGAAATGTCTGTTAGAACTGCAGCTCGTTCTCGAGCTTGCTGTTAAAACAAAACAAAACAAAAAAAATCTAATGATAGATGTTAGAGGTTGAGCAAATCTGAGCAGGACATCCACCCTTTTATACTCAAAAGTAAATCAGGAGTACGTTTCATCTGATCTCCCTTGTTTGCCCTTCTTAGGATGAGATAAGTCTCTTGAGCTTCTTTCCATAGACTTTACAGGGTGACTAAGCTATTTTTAAAATCATAAATCTGATCACATGAATGTCCCCTTAGTTGACCAAGTCTATGCTAGTTCCCTAAATCTGTGCATGGTATCTCCACAAGGTCACCTAGAGAACCCTAAGAAAGCTTCCAAAGACAGATACAATCAGTTGCCCTCCAGTAGTATCTGTCATAGACTGGAGAGAGCTTACATGATTCCTTCATTGAAGAATTCTAGAGAAAAATTAGATTACTCTTTCCCCACTTCATTAATTCCACAGGAGCTTAATGGAACTCACTAACCATATTACTAAAAGGTTGGTTCGTTACGTGCATATACCACAGAAGAAACACAGATGTTCATGGTAGAAATATAAAAGTCTAAGAAATTTTGGTACCATGGGTGAACGTCTAATAAAGGTGTTCTGAAGAATGAAACGTTGGGCTTGGGTATCTAAAAACATCAATTTTAGTGCTCAGCAGTACTTAACTCGAAGGATCAAAGAACTCTTCAGTGTTATGTCTTACTGGTGTCAACAGCCCTTTCCACTTACGTGCTATTCAAGAACCTAATCCCCCCCCCGATTTGCCTCAAGGTCTGACTTACGGCAATTAACACTGGCAATAAGATAAACAATTAAAATTTAGGTTATTATTAATGATTCAATACATTAACATTATTTCAAGATCTACTTCGATTAAAGAAGCATTAACCCTTCTATGATCATAGTCCCAGAAGTCATCTTTTTTAAGTAAAAACAAATAAATCTTCTGCAAACACCCTTTAATGATGGATATGGCCCTAAGTCATTCACTCAGCTGTTTTATTACTTGTCTTTAAGTCTGATGAGTTCAAAGCAGATGTGCATCACTGAATTCTCAATAAAAGGCCACTGCTTGTCCTGCTGAATAATAAGAACTGCTAATGACACCAATTAAGAGCTGTAAATGTCATTTACACTTGTTTGTTATTTTTCAAGTCAATAAGGCTATGGAAGGGACAGGAGCCTGAGATCACTTAGACTGTAGCAGTCTGAGGGGACATTTTAATTGAAATATTACGTAGAGTAATAATAAGAAAAAGATAATGGAGCAATTATGTTTGTGATTGGGTCAGTTGCAGAAGACACTTCAGCCACGTTTTTTTTTTCAAGCATTATGAGCTATAAAGAAATAAAAGCCCAAAACTGTGGGGAAAAAAAAAAAAAAAAGAAGAAAAAAATCCCTACCCCAAACTCCAAATCCACATAAAACCAAATCAAAACAAAACCCTTACTAATTGCAACAAATTAAAAGTAGATCTGTTACAGTACTGATTTCCTGCTCTACACTGCATTAGCTCATGGATATCAGGTTTCATACACACATTCAAACAAACAGTTGGGTCTAGACTCAGAAAGATTCTACCAGGGCAGCTAGGACTGATGACTGCACTAAAAATACATTTATTTAATACTATATTGTGGAGGATTGATAACAGGTGTTCTGAATGGAAATCAGTCATCTGGAATCTGATGTGTTTAGTCACAGGTCTAGTTCCGGATCTCAGGCTTGGAGAAAGTACAGGTACAGGGACTCCATATGTGTTTATGCATCAAAGCTTTCATTGGAGTATGCCTAAGAACACTCCTTTGACATTTTCTTGCAAGGAACAGGAAGGAAATGAGTAAAACTGGAAAATCTGAAGCTTCATAGCCCCAATATGTAGGGCTAGGATAATGAAGATAATTCACCACTTCTCAGCTTGGGTAAGCGCCTAACCTCAGCAATTATATGTCACAAATGTAGTCAGAACTACTGCTCAAGTGGCTCAAAGGCTACGTGCATTCCCATGGTACCTGAATTTCTCCTGTTGGTCCTGTGTAAGGAGACATATCTCTCCACAGCACATGTCTCTCTTCACTGTTCAACAAGCTGCAAAGCGCTGCCTTTATAGTCGTGACCCTCAAACGAGAAGCTTCTTTATCTGTCTTACATAAGGATCCCAGTGCTGTGGTCATGGATCCTGTTCACAGAAAAACTGTAGGACAAGAACTACACCTGTCGCCCTACATCAGAGTAAGTCAATGAAGGATTTTTGACCTGCTGTATGAGAAACATTGACTAAAATGATTTTCTAGAAACAGAAAAATAGACTTTAGTCTCTTACCACCTAATTGACTGCCCTCTCCACTAATTCATACAATTAATCTCTCTTTCTCTTTTTCTCCTTGTCTCTTCATTGTGGGCATTAAGATGTGAGTATAAATCTGATTTGAGAAACATAAATTGGAAGCAAAGCAGAGTGAGGATTCAGACCTTTACCAAAGAAATCAAAAGAAAAGTTTCCTAGCCAGTAAGTTGCTAATTAATTTGGGGTGGAATTTATCTTTCTTTTCTCTTGTTTTCAGGAGAGTACAGTGCTTTGCTGTGGCCAGTAAGTAACATGTGCTTTCCAGTCTTTCCTCCCATCCCACTCTAGCAAATCTACACCTAGCTGAGCTAAACCTTTACCTTTTAAGTGCTTTAGCGCTTCCAAGTGCAGGACCTTGACTGCTGAAACTGTGTTGAAGATGCTTCTAAGCACCTAGGAAAATTGGAAGAATCTATTCCTTCTTCGTTTTATTAAAAACACCCTTTACACTTTGAATATCCTTCAAAAAATCTGCAAAGGATTTGTTCTAAGTAATGCAGAAAGCCATATGTACAAAACAATGAATGACATGGAAAAGGTTAAATAAGAAATTACTGTTCCCTGTGAACAATAATAGGAGAATCAGAGGCATCAGTTGAAACAATCATATCAGTTGATAAATATTAAAAAAAAAAAGGAAAAGGAAAAGATAAAGAAAAAAAGGAAAATAAAAAAAGGAAAGAGAGGGAGAGGGAGGGGAAAAGGGAAAGGGAAAAGGAAAGGGAAAGGGAAAGGGAAAGGGAAAGGGAAAGGGAAAGGGAAAGGGAAAGGGAAAGGAAAAGGAAAAGGAAAAGGAAAAGGAAAAGGAAAAGGAAAAGGAAAAGGAAAAGGAAAAGGAAAAGGAAAAGGAAAAGGAAAAGGAAAAGGAAAAGGAAAAGGAAAAGGAAAAGGAAAAAGGAAAAGGAAAAGGAAAAGGAAAAGGAAAAGGAAAAGGAAAAGGAAGAAACATAATTACATGGTTACTATCTAAACTCTGGAAATTTAACTGTGGTACTCACTGCATCAGGATACTGTGGATGTCACATGAGTTCACGAACTCCCTGAATCACAGACTGTTGAGCTAGAAAAGCATAGCTGCAAGCTTGCCTGTATTTGTACTCCTCCCTAAGTATTGCTACTGGCTATTTCTAGGGGTGGAATACTGATCTAGATTAAATTCTTGTCCCACTTGGCATAGCACTTACAAGAGGATTATATTCCTAAATGTTTGGCAGCCCAAACCTGAACAGCATCCAGGTGAAATGCTATAAAGCAGATTTTTGCTTTTTTTATATTCCTTCTTTATTTTCCAGTTCTTTTATTCTGGGAAGGGGACGGGGGAGGGATAGGGGAGGGAGGAAAAAAAAAGCCCGACAAATAACCAGATAAACAAAACACTTCTACCTTTGCAGGCTACTATTACATCTACGTCTGTCTTTTTGTGCTCCCACCAACTAGCAGTTATTGAGTGCTTTTCAATTGGCATTTATGACTGCCTCTAATGGCTTGCTTGTACATGAGGCTTGCATATCCTAACTAAATATTCAGTGATTTTTCCTTATTCTAATGTCCTTAATTAGATTTATGAACTCTTTACTATGTTTTATGTTGATGAGGGACTGAGAATAAAATCCCGAAATGCTCACTCTAATAAAATATCACAGCTAACCAACTTGTGCTTTTGCATGTGTTATTTCAGTGAATAATGAGCATTAAATAATGTTCTGAATATGTTACCAAGGATGGGCTAAAGAAATATAGACTGGTGATCTATTACAATACATTAATAAATACACTGGTACCTATAGTTTGCTGTCCGTAAGGAGTAATGGATCATGCTGTAAGAACAAGTTAAGGGATAAGGAGCTTGAGGCTTTTTTGGAAAGTCTTGAATATAACTACCCATTTTATATAGAATAAATTAGTATTTTGTCATTCCTATTATATTTTGGATTTTTTTTTTTAGTTCTTTGAATCTGAAGTAAATTATTGAGTGAGATATAAAAACCAGTTGTAGTGTAAGATAGCTTTGTCTTACATTTTCATACTTAGAACTAATTAGCTTCTTTTCCCAGATTAGATAGTGAAAATGTTTAAGCAACATAAACCATGGTAGCTGTCAGCAAGTAACACTCTAATCAAATTGACATAAAACTTGCCAAAAAGATAGTACCTAGTAATAATTACAAGAAAACTTACTATACCTATGTGTTTGTCCAGGACTTGAAGACTAAGATGAATTTTTCTTACAGGTATCAGATCACTTCAGTGTGAATTCGCCAGGTACTGAGCCTGCTAATGCACTGTGTAGGTAATCATGCCTTCTATTCAGGGGAAACTGTACATTTTTCAGAATTATGTCCAGAGGTAATATATATCAACACAGTCCTATTGACTTCAGTAAATCTGCTGTGACTGACATCAGCCCAGTTACATAAGCTAAAGCACATTCTGCTGGCTTTTATCCTTCTATGAGTCCTTGGTACTGTAAGAGAGACCAGGAGAGTTACTCTGTTTTGTGATGTCTTTTTGTAAGCAGGTAGTCATATCATTCCTTATCCTAACAAAAAGAATCATTTTGTGAATGCCTTCCATCATTCCTCCTTCCTTCTTTTATATGACTCTTGCTGGCTGTGCCAATGGACTTGAAACACTTAAGTCTTTCCACTGACTCCGCTGTGATTTGTATAAGAATCTATAATGATATGCTTTTTCTGTCTGAGACAATTTTTCACTGTTTTCTGAATAGCCAGGTGGATTCTGAATGTTGATTAAGCCATGTTGATGTTCCTGAACCTGCTAATGCAACTGAAATTATCTTGTGAAATAAAAGTGACATACCAAGGGCAGCTGGTAAAAAAGCTTCTAAGAAATTCCCTCAGGAATGCTAGAAGAATATATATACACTTTTTGACTCACACTGAACCATATACATATACAGAGCAACATGTTTTGTCCAATGTTATTACTAACTTACAGAAACATAGCTTTCCTTTAACATATATCTCAAAATTTAGACATTGAAAGCTTGGAAACTTGCATTTGTGTGTATGTAAATACTCATGTATGTAAACTACAAAGCAAGACCAATACAAACCAAGTGGGTAAACCTCAGCTTAAGGGTTCAGGTATCTGACATCCAAGACTTAGCTTGATGTACAAGTGTGATGTTGATTCACTTTTACACAGAAGTTTTGTGTTGAAGTGTGAGACAGTAAGATGAGTAAAACCACAAAAGACAAGAAAAGTTAAAACAGAGTGTAATTGTTAAGAACAAAAAAGTTATGTAATGATTCAAGGGGAAATATGCTAACACAGAAAGTTTAAAAACTCTAAGTAAAGTTTCGGAAACTCGAGAGGTGGCAACCTGACATTGTTGAGGTACTCATAAAAGCAATGGAAGACGATCGTTTCCCAAATGACTAAGCAAATGCTCAACAAATTTCTTTTTTCTTAGCTGTTAACGCTTTGTTCATTCAACCTTTGTATCTGTTGCACCTATTAACAAATAAATAATTACATTTAGAATCATAGAACAGAATCATTGAAAAATCCAGGCTGGATGTCTATAGGTCTGGTCCAACCTTCTCTTAAAGGAAGGGTCTTTGAACAAGGGTCCTGTCAAATTTCCAGTGAGGCAGATTCCATCGCTTCTCTGTGAAGCCTCTTCCAACATTTTATTGTTCTTACTGCACAAAGGTTTTCTACCTCCCTTCATAAATCAGGTTCTGCAATCTAACTGTCTTGGTTGGTGGACCTACTCTGAACTCTGTTTTTTCAGAGCAAAAATTAACATGGGAAGCAAACTAAAACTGAACATAGTATTCCAGGTGTATCCAAAAAAATGCTGACCAGAGTGGAATAATCACATGCCTCCATCTGTTGGCTATGTTCTTGCTCATGGAGCTCAGGAAACAGTTTGACTTCATAGTTGTAAGAGCTCTCTGCTGACTTATGTTAAGTTTGGTGCCCCTCAGGACCCTAAGGTCCTTCCAGCAGAGATACACCTAGGCAAGGCAGATCTCAGCCTGTACTCTTGCTGCTTCTGTCCAGGATTTTACATTTATCTCATGTCAAACCTTATTCAGCTCTTATTGGCCCAGCCTTGTTTGTATCCTACTTACAAAGTTTCTTTGCTCAAAGTAATAGTTCTCAAAATCCATGTGACCTGTGGGAGTGAAGATGTTTACAAATGAGAGAGATTACGATTAAAATTGACATTTTGTACAGTCTGTCACATATCCAGTCTGAGGCACTTTTAAAGGATTCTTAGCAAATTCTGAAGTTTGCCAAAGAAGTAGGTAACAAGGTGCAGCCTATGCTCTGTGAAGAGCCTGTATGTGAAATGGGTTAAAGTTTTTACCGCATCCGCTTTCCATTCAGAACCACAATTTGGAAGCTCCAGAGCCAGACACTGCCTCTTTCCCTCTTTGCTACACACAGCTGTCTTTAACTTTAACCCATTACATCATTCTTTGATATTTTCTCTTGTATCAATCTCACCTACTGTCCCCTATTCAAACTGGTCACTGCTTCCAACTTGTATTCAGTAACTGGGAGATGGGAGGATGATGAAGGTGACTGATCTGTTGGCTCTGTAGGGTGATCTTTCTCAGCTCAAAGAGGACTTTCTCTACCTTTCAAAAATCCCCAGGTAAGAGCTGTGAGAAGTGCAGGGAGTGTTACTTTTCTTCCTGAAGTTCATCCCGGATTACATAAAAATCCACATATCCCCTTCATAGGTTTTTTGGCATGAAAACACAATCAAAAAACAGTCCCCAGAAGCATACAAATGGTCAACTGGAACACTCTCCTTTGGGAAAAAAAAAAAAAAATTCCAAGTAGAAAATGTGTTTTAGTCAACACTGTCTTGATTTTGACATTTTTTCTTTTGCTTTTCCCAAATGACATTTCAAACCAAACAAGCACCACACATTGAGAACCACATTAAATTATTGCATTTCAAAGTGTTAATTTGGCTTCAAACAGCATGTAAAATGGACAGTTATTTCACAATAAATTGCAATTTGGCACATCAGAGTTAGACAGGCTGAAATATCAAAATTATTTTAGTTGCTGGATTTGCTTCTCATGCAAATATAGAAACTTTTCTTTTTTGGGGGTGTCCCTTTGAACCGATTTTTTTTTGAAAAGACAAAAAGTATCAAACCACTTTCTTCTCTGTATAAATTTTCAGTGATTTTAACGCTGTCATGATTTGGAGTGAAAGTAAGTGTCAAAGTACTGGTACATCAAAACATTTGGACAGATATTGTATTTTCTGATAAGTTCTAATACGCGCATATACCAAAATGCTTCAAAGCAACAGTTTATCGTTTTTAAACCCCAAATGACCTACAAACACTTTTGGAAAAATGCAGAATGCATCAGACTTCATGTTTAAGGATTTTTTTATAATATAACATTTAGTTTATTTTTTAGACTTTATTGATAGTGGCTGGAGTATGACATCAATGGTTTTGCCAAGGAAGCCACAATTTATTCCTTGTGAAGATTTCATGACTGAGCATAGGGGTATAAATAAGACCTTTGCAATCTGTGCTTCTTATATGAGGTCTGTCCTGCTCTCGAAGCACCAACTCTTATTTATATGTATATAATATTAGAGCAATAGTCTTTGAATCAATATTTATAAATGAATGTTAATCTTTTATAGAGGATTCATTAACGAAATCAAAATTTATTACACTATAAATTTAGTCCTGAGATACTATATTAGCCAATCTTACAGTCCCAACTGACTCTGTCTACAGTGCAGATCTGTTACTGCAACCTGCATAAATATCCAGAAAATAATGTATTTTGTCTGTTTACTTTTCCTTAGGATAAACAGTGAAACAGTAAAAAGAGGCTAAGACACAACAGGGGATGCAAAACAGACAAGCTGCAACAGCCTACATGGGAGGATATTACAGAATTACAGTTGTTCTTGCAATGGCTACCAGCTGTGCATCTGGAATGAGCAGGTTTGGAGGCCAGGAGTTTTTAACACAGGAGGAAGTTTGCCTCAGATGCTCACTCCTTTACATTTTTATTTCAGTCTTCATTTCAAATGTTTCAAGGAAGAATATTCCAACAATTCCAGTTATTTCTGTTGTTGTTCTTGTTAACTCTTCTGTCAACATCTACAGGCAGTTAGAAGCATATTAAAATGTGTGTTGTTAATATTTCAGATGACTGCATTTGGTCACTGAGGGTTATCTGCCTGCTTGCTTTGTGCTGTTTTTGCAATGATAGGGAGAGAAAATTTTTGGATGCATGAGCTCTGCAATTGTCCCTTTACTGTTATTGATCCTCACACCAACCGCACAGACAAGGCATTTCACTGAACCAGGTTTCACACGCCCTGACTCTAGAAGCTGCAGAAGCTTTCTGGGGTTATTTTTGGCAGTATGTGTTTATCTGTGTGAACACCCCCCCTCTAAAGACCTAGTCAAACTCCAAAAGACCATCCCTTTTTGTAGTAAATGAGACTGTGGCCACTCTGAAAACAAGATCTTTCAATCAAAGAAGCATGTTCAGGAGTATATCTCTATGCACATGATAGCAAGTGACAGCAAACTCAGAAGGCATAATAATTGTAATTCTGTCATTTTATCGCTTCTGAGGCCTTAAACTCAGCATACATGTTCATTGCAGGTAATGAAAAAGAGTTCTGAAAAAGCAAAGAGGAGAAAAAAAGAAAACAGAAACATGGTTATACTGTGCTTATGCTGACAATCTCACAGCTTACACAGCCCTTGAGCACTTGAAGTAAAGAAATAAAGTTGGGCCAGATTAGGAAGTCATTCTCTATATGACACATTCACTGATGGCTTTTGTCTTGCAATTCAGTACTTACCCAGACTTTCACCTGGTCAGAATGCACCCCTGTTATCACCTGGGCTGCATGACCAAGTTGTCTTTGCTGGGAAATTAGGATGTTTTGGCAGAAATACCCAGAACTCTTCCTGGTGTCATAGCCAGAACAGAAATTCCAACAGAGGAACTTGGAAGCATCTCCAGTTTCCCTGAAGATCACTATGCTTGAAAGCCAGGATGACACTGGAAAGGTACAGAATTAACTGGTAAGGTACAGAATCAACTGGTAAGGTACAGAATCACTTCTCCTCTTCTCCCCAACCCACAGAGTATTTAATTATTTATATGAAGTGGAACAGTTTCTACAGGACAAATATAAGAAACCCACATTGAAGTGTCTCATAGCCTGGTGGTTAGCACGCAGCCTCACAGGCTCCCGTTTCTCCTTCTCTGCAACAGAGAGGAGGAAGACTTTAATTCAGGGTGCTCACGATGTGGGTGAATGCCCCAGCAGGTTTTGTGGGTCTCCCTGTGCGTTGTACTGAGGTGTCTGTGGCTGGTCCTGAACCTGGCTGTAAGACTTGAGCCCTCAAGACAAGAATGAGAAAATTTATCTGTTGACTGCTATCAGAAAAGGAAAGGAAAAATCTAAAATTTTAGGTTCCTCTTCAGCCTCTGAATATGAGCATATTCCAGTGGACAGAAACTTTTGTTACTATTTCTTTCCTCAGTTGGACCAGATCTATCTTGCACCTGATATGAACAAGATTATTACATCCTAAGATGTTATCACAATAACGATATTAAATTTAATATATTTTTTAAGTAGCAAGCAAAAAAGTCATCAACAATTTCCTTAGTAATATTTTATCCACTTTCCCCAAATTTCCTCTCCCAGTCAAAGACGGAGAGTCTTTCAGGACTATATCTTTTCAGGAGACAAGATAAGTCAAATTACATTGAATTTATCAGAATCAGATGATTTTTAAAGTTATTCTCAGAAGCAAGACTGGAGAACCAATATGTGACTACTAACCCAGCCAGAATACTTTAGCTGTGGTCTGCTCTTATTCTTCCAGCTATCAGTTCTTTGTCCTGCATCTGTTGTTGGTTACTGCTTCTAGTATTGTTCCTAGAAGCAACCTGTGAAAATAACTACTCTCTAGTTCTTTCCCTCCCCCTCTTTAAAAACTCGGACAACTCAGATAATCTCCAGGCATTCTCCTGTAGCCCTTTCTTTAATGAGAAGATCAGCTGGCTGTATAGCTTTCTTCAGTGTATACTGCCAGCTAATGGCAACTTTATTAGGTATCTGCAGTGAGATGATGAGCCACCTGGGAGTATTAACACCTGGATTTACAGTCACAATGGTAGAGCATATTGAAGTCCTTCACTACACTGAATTACTCAATAATAGCTTTTGGAAACATAAATAATCAAGAAGCATCATTTTTGAAGATAAAAGCCAGGAACATGTCTGGCTAATTGACCATGATGGAGTTATAATAGTGAAATACTGCACACTTTTGGAGTAAAGTTCTCTATCGGGCTGCCTATATCTAAAGCATTGAGGGTTGGCAACTCTACTGAAGTTTAAGGATAGCAACTCCTGCACACTGCTCCTGCCAATAAGATGCACATCAGATTTTACATTGGTCTAATCTGATGCAATAAACTGTGGCAATCTAAGAAACACAGAGATAATGTGAAACAGGAGGAATTAAAACAAGATTAGCTCGCAGAGAATGCCATCAAGATTGCTAGTTCAGTTTGCATGAAAATCCAGGAATGGTAGATCCTGGAAACAACAGAATGCTTTATCCTGCTTTTCTACATTACGTTAAGAAAGTGTTGAAATATATTTGTGAAGAAAGTGTTGAGATATATTTGTGTGTTTTAATCCTTTTAACTCCAACTGATTAGGAAAAGTGCTTAAAGTTACATACAGGTATAACTGCTCTCTTGCAAAGAATAAATTTCAGAGTGAGCATTACAACTTGGATGAGTTGAGACCTATATACACTCAAGTTACTTCAGAGGATTCAAGGCAGAGAATAAACGCAAAATATAAAACTATAAAAGTCTCTATGAATATATGAATACATTTTATTTTTAAATTTTATGTGTTTGTGAAATAGTTTTCAAATGTCAGTTTTTGTTGTTTGCTTATTGTTGATGTTTTGGATTGGTTTGGTTTTGGGGGGGGTGAGATGTTATAAATGTGATTTTGTTTTTCATTTCCAAAATTTCCACAGAAAAAAAAAGTTGTAAAATTATTCACGGACTACTTACTCACCTGTACAGTTGATAAGCTTACCTCTGTTAAACTGCAAAGAATTTTTTTGGAAAAAAAAAAAAAAACTCAAAAAAAAAGCCCCCAAAACCCCTCAGTTTTTATGTGTATTCAATTTCTTCTTCATTTGCTATTTTTGTTGTCAAAATTAAAAAATAAAAATAATCCCCTACTTTCTCTTTACCAACACTCAAAGTATCTATAGATATTTTTTCTCTAAATGCCAATATTTGGAAACTAAAAAAAAAAGATCACACCACCAATAGTTAGTTCGAAACTTCAGGGAGTAGAACAAGTACCTCAGCATACGTAAACCAGTATCAGAGAACTTATTTCAGTAAATATTTGCAAATAAAAACCATGATATTTTACTCACTACCTCATGTAATTAACTGGTAAGGTACAGAATCACTTCTCTTCTCCCCAACCCACAGAGTATTTAATTATTTATATGAAGTGGAACAGTTTCTACAGGACAAATATAAGAAACCCACATTGAAGTGTCTCATAGCCTGGTGGTTAGCACGCAGCCTCACAGGCTCCCGTTTCTCCTCCTCTGCAACAGAGAGGAGGAAGACGTTAATTCAGGGTGCTCACGATGCGGGTGAATGCCCCAGCAGGTTTTGTGGGTCTCCCTGTGCGTTGTACTGAGGTGTCTGTGGCTGGTCCTGAACCTGGCTGTAAGACTTGAGCCCTGAAGAGAAGACTGCCACTCTGTCACTTCACCAGAACTCATCTTCCTAGAAGCTCCTCTGTTGCGCAAGCGCAGTTCAGTAAATCAAGTATGGTTTGATCAGGGCCTATGGCTGGGCTAGGCAGCGCTGTGCGGAGCTGGAGACCAAACAAAGATGATCAGGTGACTGGAGCATTTCTCTGCTGAGGAAAGGCTGAGAGACCTGGGTATGTTTAGCCTGGAGAAAAGAAGACTGAGAGGAGATCTCATCAATGCTTATAAATATCTAAAGGGCAGGTGTCAAGGGGATGAGGCCAGATTCTTTTCAGTGGTGGCCAGCGACAGGACAAGGGGCAACGGAACAAACTGGAACACAGGAAATTCCATATCAACATGAGGAAAAACTTCTTTACTTTGAGGGTGACAGAGCACTGACAAAGACTGCCCAAAGGGGGTGTGCAGTCTCCTTCTCTGGAGACATTTAACACCCCATAGATGTGTTCCTGACCAACCTGTTCTGGATGACCCTGCTTTGGCAGGGGTGGGTTGGACTAGATGATCTCCAAAGGGCCCCTTCCAACCCCTACCATTTTGTTAGTCTGTGTGATTCAGTGATCCTGCAGCTTCCCTGAGGCAGTGACTGATCGTCCCCGAAATGGGGTACCGGGCAGTGGAAAGGGTGAGGGGAGTCCCAGGAGAGGCTGGGCAGGGACAGTGAAGCCTGTGGGTGCCTCAGTGCATCAATCTGCAGCATGAGGCAAGCGTTAGGTGTGTTTTAGAAATGGAAAATGAAATTAACTCTGTAAGTTCAGGCAGAGCTGAACAGAACACAGAACTCATCCTCAAAATGTTTACAGAAATTCACCCTCACCCTTGCAAGCCATTGTTGATGTTTTCTCTACAGTTCTCAGGGTTATAAACTGCTCTGTAGTCCTGTTTCCCAGGAAGGCCATGTTGTCACCCAGTGACATACTCCTGGCGGAAGGTCTGATTTGAAACAGTCATAAAACATATGTGCCTTAAAGCCTTAACACATGTGGTATTTAAAATCATATCTCCTGATGTTCACTGCAGTATTCTAGATTTTTTCATCCTGTCAACAGCCCTTACAAGGATCCATTTGAGCACAAATGCACTCCATATGTGTAGGCTGAGGGGAGAAAGGTTGTAGTAAACTAATTAGAGCAACCAGGTTAATGGGTGTTCTCCTATATGCATGCAAGTGTAAACCAGGTATGCCACACTGTCTTGGGACTCAGTGGTCAAACGAGGAGATGCTGAATGGGATTTGAGAATGTGGGGATCAGATGTAGAACCAGGGGAAAAAAAAATACTGAATTAGGATGTTGCAACAAGGCTGTAAGCTACATATATACATAAGAGCAAGTGTAGGGTACTGCATCTGGGGAGGAATAACCCCATGCATCAGTACAGGTTGGGGGCTGACCTCCTGCAGAGCAGCTGTGCGGAAAGGGACCTGGGACTCCTGGTGGACAACAGGATGACCATGAGCCAGCAATGTGCCCTGGTCGCCAAGAAGGCCAATGGCATCCTGGGGTGCATCAAGAAGAGTGTGGCCAGCAGGTCGAGGGAGGTCATCCTCCCTCTCTACTCTGCCCTGGTGAGGCCACATCTGGAGTACTGTGTCCAGTTCTGGGCTCCCCGGTTCAAGAAGGACAGGGAACTGTTGGAGAGGGTCCAGCAAAGGGCTACAAAGATGATGAGGGGATTGGAACATCTTTCTTATGAGGAAAGGCTCAGGGACTTGGGGCTTTTTAGTCTAGAAAAAAGAAGACTGAGGGGGGATCTTATAAATACTTATAAATACTTATAAATACTTAAGGGAGGGTGCCAGGCAGATGAGAAGAGTCTTTTTTCAGTTGTGCCCAGTGACAGGACTAGAGGTAACAGGCACAAACTTGAACATAGGAAGTTCCATCTACACATGAGGAGGAACTTCTTTCCTTGGAGGGTGGCAGAGCACTGGCACAGGCTGCCCAGAGAGGTTGTGGAGTGTCCCACACTGGAGACATTCAAAACGCGCCTGGACACCGTCCTGTGCAACCTGCTGTAGGTGTCCCTGCTGTGGTAGGGGGGTTGGACTAGATGATCTCCAGAGGTCCCTTCCAACCCTGACCATTCTGTGATTCTGTGATATACTGGTGAAGTAAGCCAGTGACAGGTGTGGGTATTCTCCAAGGACAACAACTACAGAGAGACAGTTAGCTAAACACAGAGTTCGTTAGAGTGGTCATGGTAAACAAAGTATACTTGTTGTGTGAATAAAATAATTATATAACAACATTATACCCAATTATTAATTAATCAGGCATGAGAAGTTATTCCTCAAACTGACAAACTAAGAAACTGCCTGGATTTCAGTTAACCAGTTAGGGCATTCGCAATTTTAATTAAGGAACTGGACACGGGAAAGACAAGTAGTGCAGAAATTGCTGAAAGGAATAATTAATGAACTACAAAACACAAGACATAAAGCTTTTTAGAGTTGGTGCCATTTTCTTGCTTTCACTGCCAAGCAGTCAGATAAAAATTTGCTTAGACGAAGGCATCCCAATTTAGACTCAAGGGACCTCAGTGTCTATTGGAATCAAGACAATCTAAAAACAGCTCTGTTCTGCTTCGAAAAGGTAAATGAACCTTCTGTGGAAAGCAGAAGTGTGAAAGGTTCAGAAGAAACCCATTACAAGCTTCAGCACACACTTGTGACAAGAATTCTGCCTCTGTATTTGCAGAACACAGTCTCCCCTAGGGACGCCAACTAACCTGTGAAGTTAAAACACCACATTCACTTCAGCTGTATAACTTCTCTCAGATGGTGGTCTAATTGTTCCCTGTAATGTTTTTCCTAAAACAAATGAAGATTTTTTTTAGCATTCTTAAGAGCAGAGTTGTTAAAGGTTGCTGGTCAGAACATATTTTATTAAGTTAAATTGTATTCTACTATGCTGTTTTGTCAAAACGGAAGTATTATATACAAGTGCATTGGTTGCAATAAAGTTTTCTTCAGGATAAGTTTTATTTTTCATTTAATCTTTTTTTTTTTCTTCTTTTCTTTGAAAGGGAGAGATGGGTGCCTAAGTTCCTTTGGACATGAATCCAAAACCCAAATCATTCATTAGGAAAATAGATGTTTCAACACTATGTGGAAAAAGAACAAGTTTCAAAACCTTGAAAGTTGCCTCAAAATGAAACTGTCATCTCGTCGACAGCTCCAATTCTTTAAATTGTTTTGCCTGACACTTAGTAGAGCTTCCAGTAAATGGACTTCTTTGATCATATCTGAAGAATTATATGTCAAAATCGAGAAGCTCCTTGTTCACTTTCACTCTCGCTTTCTGTCTTGCTAAATAAACCTTTGTAGCTTAAGTTTTGCATGATACTTATATTAATACAGAAAATCAACATCGCAAAAATCAACATTACAAACAGTCAAGGAGAAATAATGCTTCAAGTGCTACCAGAATTTTACGATACATCCATCCACACACATGAACACACACACGTTAACATAAACGCACGACGTTGCATGTGCTTACTGCCTGGGTATATTTCCCAACTATCCCCTGCTGTTTGGGTTAACCCACAACACCAATCCAGTCAGTTAAAGGACATTCTTCTGAAGTGCTGCCTTTGATAAACAGTATCTGCTGCAGATCAGACCCTGGGCTTTTAGTTCTTCAGATTTCACATCTTTCACAAACTTTGGATAGGATCCCCAGAAAACGAATTCCAGGAGTTGTTTTTAAGAGTTAAGTAAGGGAAGCCATTTTCAAAAGCCAACTACTTAAGAAAAACTAGGCAGTTATAAATGAGGTTACAAATTCCTACATAGCGGTAGGAATTATCCCTATTAAGCAGAATCACAGCATCACAGAATGGTAGGGGTTGGAAGGGACCTCTTGGGATCATCTAATCCAATCCCCCTGCCAAAGAGGAGTCTTCACAGCCTCTCTGTCTCTCTTCTCAGCCTGATCCAGTGCTCTGTGACCCTCAAAGTGAAGAAGTTTTCCTCATGGTGAGATGGAAATTCCTGCGTTCCAGTTTGTGCCTGTTGCCCCTTGTTCTGTCACTGACCACCACTGAAAAGAGTCTGGCCCCATCCTCCATACAAACTAATTTCTTTCAGAAAACGTTCTCCTCCAATCATCTCTTTAGAGGTCCAGGAGTAGAAGAACAACTAAGGTAAAGCAGTTGGTGAGATCTCAGACTTCTGGAAGAAGTATATCTAGATGAAGCTGTTCTTAGTTTTTCTCAAGTGTCAAAGATTTCCCAGACTAGGCAGGATAGAAGAGTTTACAGATTTTACATAGCAGTTAAAGTAAAAAGGGGACACAATTCAGTCTTTTAATGTCAAAAATGAAAACTCAGATTAAAAAAAAGTTATTAATGGAAATAACTGCAAGCACTGGCATCTCACTGGCTCTTTTTTAGTTTTGCTGTTTTGTTTAGTTTTGCAGTATGAAGTCTGAAATAATCACTAAGATCTGGCTAATTTTGTCATAAAGCTTCATTTTATGCTTTTTCCGCATCTCCTAGCTTCTGGATTCCTTATTTAGAGTTTGTCTGGTATAGATTCCTACTCACTTTGCCTGCAGCATCAGTTAAAGAGCAGTGCCTTCATTCTAGAACAAAGTAAAGGAGCTATTATTGCACAAATTATTGTATATTAGGGATCCAGGGCCTGGTAAAGTCAGGGAATTTTTTTGTTTTGATTCCAGTGTTAAATTTTCAAGTCTTCAATTAATCATACACAAAGGAATAAATAGAGGTAATTTTTGCATTTGACTGCTGCTCATTCACATCTAGACTTACTGTAAGTGAACATGCAAATCCTGCAAAACTTTTGTTCCATTCATGTTTTAGATTCATAAGCAGTTGTTTGTAGGTATGGAGCGACATATGCACTTCAAGTACTTCGTTTCCATGGCATGTCTGACCTTTCAAAAAATGAAAGGAGGTGCATATAGATCCTGGTGCAAAGCTCAGAACGGAGCTCACAAATGCCATCGGAACCAACCCGCTAGTTATAGTTCCCTTTTTTTTTTTCCATTTTGTTTTCCATCCAACACAAAATTAAATGAATCCAAACCCAGCATCTGCATACTTAGAAGGTTCTAGTACAAGAGGTTTGCCTCTCTCCTGTCAAAAAAAATGTAACCAAGAAACTGAACTCTGAGCTTATTTAACCAGTGATATAAAATCATCATTTTGTTGTATTAGTTATGAATTGATGCCTTTCCCTCCAGCAGAATCTTTCTTCAGTATATACTTTCTTCGAGCCAGGATGAATTTGACTAGTTTCCCTCCAGAAGGTACTGCAGGATGCAAGATATTCCACATCTTGATGCTAGCAGCATTCAAGTGTTATTTATTTTTCACTTTAAAAAAACAAATGGAAACTTGTAAAGTTTCTCACCAGTTCCCATATAGACATAAACAGCCCATCCTTCTCTCAATGTTCTTATCTTAAATCTATGCAGTTGCAGAATTTTAAAAGAACAGTCAAGTTGAAGAGTTTAGCAGAACAGCCAAGGGAGTGATAAAGGAGAAAAAGAGAACGAGATGTAATAAGACTGGGTTTGAAAACGAAGAGGAAAAAGGAAATGCTTAGTCTAGCAGGTTAAAAAAAGGCTCAGTGAGGACAACTCCACCCAATTTGGCACGGAGAATATAGCTGACTGGCTTGCCACCTCATATGTACCAACTTCCAGTCTGTGAATCTCTTTAGAGCCACAATGCTGAGCGCTGCAAATCATCCACTGAAAGAACCTTCAGATCTTTGGAACTTATTGATACAATTACCCTTGTGCTGCTGAGCTGAATGCAATGTCCATTGTTTGTCAGTAAACTTTGTCTGCAATTGCAAGAAAAAGAAAAGAAAATAAAAAACTATTAATCTGTGCAGCATGTACCATGT
The DNA here is from genome assembly GCA_017639485.1 of Pluvialis apricaria. Lineage (NCBI taxonomy): Eukaryota > Metazoa > Chordata > Aves > Charadriiformes > Charadriidae > Pluvialis > Pluvialis apricaria. The sequence goes on along the minus strand of CM030044.1, from coordinate 7,823,190 downwards.
GGGTACTCTTCCTTTTTGAATCAAGCTAAACTAAGAAATTCATTTAACCTTTTAGTGTCAAGTTTGACGGACCCAAGGTGACACTGTATTTTTTCATTGTGCAGTACAGTTTATGATTGCAATAAACGTGAAGGGAAAATTGATGTTGACAAAGATTATATATATATTTTTCTTCTTCTCCTGGTAAGATGGAAAAGTGACAAGTGTCACTTTTAAAAAGCAGTAGCCTCACGTACAGTCTAAGGACAAGGTTAGTCATCAATCATGTCTTTTCATAAGTCTTCACTGATGAGTTTGACTTTGGACCTGCAATCTTTGAACCTTGTTTCAGCTTTTGTCCCAGAATCATAGATTCATTCATTCATTCATAGATTCATGGATTTTTAAGGCCAAAAAGGACAATTACAATCATCGTGTGTGACCTCTTACATTACACAGGCCACAGAGTCCAAGCTGTCTTTCTCCCTACCCCTACTTCTTTCACAAATGTTTTCACATTGTTCTTCTGCACTCAGTTGCTTACTGAACTCATTGTGATGCTTAAACTTTATTTGGTACTGTCTATGCCTCCACTTCTACTTGTTTAGGATGTATTCCTGCCATAAATCTCTCACAAAATAACTCTTGCATAAAGCTTGATACTAATGACCTACAGCAACTGCTTGTTAAACACAGAAAACATTGCTCCGGTGTCTTAAAAATGCACATCATAGAAACATAGAACAGTTTGGGTTGGAAGGGACATTAAAGATTATCTAGTTCCAACACCCTGCCATGGCCAGGAACACCTCCCACTAGACTGGGTTACTCAAAGTGCCATCCAACCTGGCCTTGAACATTTCCAGGGGTGAGTCATCAATAAATTTCCTGGGCAACATATTCCAGTACCTCACTACCCTCAGAGTAAAGAATTTCTTCCTTATATCAAATCTAAATCTATCCTCTTTCAGTTTAAAGCCATTACCCCTTGTCCTATCACTATATGCCCTCTAAAAAGTCTAGTAGTGTTCATCAATAGAGACTGTCTTCCCTGACCCTAAGTGTTCATCAACTAATCTCTTGAAACTTACACATTTAACAAGTGGGTTTTTTCCAGAAAACAACTTTGTCTTAGTAAATGTAGTGGAATTAAAGATATTATTTCTATTCATATTAATATCTGACACTTCTCCAAGCTTCAGACTCCCATTTCTCCTTTTTTCCTCTCCATCTCTCAAGTCTGTCTGAGTCCGTCTCTTTCCTTCTCTATCTGCCCCACAAAAGTTTAAATGCAAAGGACTTCTCAGTTCACAGGTAAAATAAATTGTCGATGTGTGTCTAGTAACAGTTCATAGCCTTTTACTCCCCCCACCCCTCGTACAAAAATTAATGGGATACACCAATCTGCCATTGTGTCCTTGACATGTAATTTGTTATAAATAATAATACAAATGATTACAGGGAAAGCTACTACTGCTAGGAGTGCATCAGTTTGCCAGCATGGGGACAAATAAGACAGCTCTCTCTGTGGGTGACTCTGTCATCACGTTTTGTACTGGCGCTACCCAGCAGGCTTAACAATGTGAGTCCTGTCATGGCTAGTCTCAAAGTTTCTTCAGAGAGAAGCTGGAGGGCTAAAGCCCTTTTTAAAGAGAAATAACTAAAAGGAGTTAAAAATAAGTGGCTCTCCGATGGGCCGCTGTGTCGAATGTATTTAATTGCCCACAAGTCGCATATCTTCCCTTCTTCGTATTATTGCACAAACCTGCTGCATTTCTATGGTACAGCAGTTACTCAGGTTTTATCTTCTACAGAGACAAGCTGTAATTTCTTTTATAGGGAAAGAGGAAAAAAAGACTCATAACAGAGAAGGCAATTACGGGAGCAACAGTCAATGCCAAGGATGGGAGGAAGTGTTGCGTTGTTATTCAGGTGCAAACCTGAGAATCAAAAATCCTGGAACGTGTAGTAGTTCTGCCCCACACCTGTGTGGGTAATTTATTTAGACTTAGCAGTAAACTGGAGAGGTTTATAGGGAAACTCTTTTTTTAATACCTCTTCCAACCTTGAAACTGATTTCACCTTCTTAGTCTGTTGATATGTCCAGATTGTTTATATTATGGTACCACTTAGGCATCCTCATTTAAATACAACTATGCAAGTTGCTATACAAATAAATATAATGAAATTCTCAGTTACCAGAACAATTTAAGCATTTCAAGTCCTGAGGTTTGTTTTTTTAGTTTATGTTTGAACAAAATATGTATTTTCTATGAAAATGTGTATGAATTTGCCACATCCCTTTGACGAACTGCTGTAAGAAATGTGTTACTGAATCAGGAAAGTTGAGTAGAAGATTTGACAAAATCATAGAGGAGATGGGAACATGGAGTGTTAACAAGTTTATACTTTACACTTCCACTGATTTGAGTTATTTTTCCTTGAAAGAAGCTTTCTTTTTATGCTTCACAACATACTGGAAAATATAGTTCTGGTTATCCCATACTCTTTTGGGTGGACAAGCTATGCCACTCATAATGAACTGAGGCTTTGAGTAATGCAATTTTTCAGCAGTCACATATCGTTCGGTGCATTATGGAGATGTAGTCTGTTGGAGGAGTACATGTCATAGGAAAGAATGAATGCCAGTTGCCTGAATGGTTCAGACTCCAGTAAGTGAAGATGAGCAATATGAAACCCTGCATTTCAGATTTAATAATAAGCAAAACTCAATCAAAAAGTGATTAAACATCTTTCATTCTCAGGATATTTTTTTCGGAAAAGTACATTCCATGCAGGTTTTTTGTGTTTCATTTTTTTAATTCTGATTGATGACAAAAATACTAACATTGAGATACTTGCATTTCCCCAGAACATTAAATTTCCTCATTGTAGTATTTATCTTTTATATCATTAAAAAGCCTCTGAGCATCCATTATGATAACATTTATGTAAGTGTGGATAATAGTCTGCTTTTGCCATCAGCAGTTTGTAGTTGAAATAGGTCATATTATCAGGTGATATTATCTGCCCCAAAAGTTCGAAACCCAAACTATTTTCCCTTATTGAAGGACATAATTGTAATCAATGGCAGGTACTTTCAAGAACAGCACATCCTCCACTGCTCAAGGAGGTCTCTCATTTCCCACTCACACTCACAGACACACAGCCTATTGTACAGTGAGAACATGATATTCTAGGTCCAGCAAATTGTTCTACAAAAGCAGGATTGTATGGATTTCAGTGGGATTTGAAAGGCAGGATCAATGCCATGAGTTACCTTTAACAAACTCGTAATGGAACATTCTCATTAGACAAATGAAGGAAATATCTCACGGTGAGTGACAGGGTTGATAAAGTGAGGGCATCAAATCAATTATATTCATTAGTAGAGATAGCTAGAGGAATATAGTTTTTAAAAAATAGGATTGCAATAGAAATAGCAAAATATTTGGAAATCCCAAGAGATTGTGTTGGCATCTTTCCCTAATATTCTAAAAATACATAGTCCACAGTTGGAACCCCAACCTCTTATTAAGGACTAACAGGAGAACAGATTTTCTGAGGAAGCAGTAGGCATTCCCATTTGGATCAACATAACCAGGAGCCATAGGTGCTTAGCCCTTCAGAAACTTGGTGTTTAATTTACTTGTTTATGCCATTTTGGTCCCTGCCTTTAAATCCTTACATCAAAAAATCTTGATCTACATTTAAATGCAACTGTTGTATATGCTTTTACTTCCAGTTTGATTTGCAGCATAGATAAGAGTTCTAAAATAAAGCTAGCATGTACTGACAAGCTTTATGACACTGTTTTAAATATTGCTGTGGAAATCAAGACTTTAAGACAAAAAGAAACTCAAAAGAAAACAAACAAAAAAACCCCACAGTGCAAATCCTAAACAAAGAGACAATTGCTTTATTAGAAAACTGTTTCACTGGAGTGCATCCTACATATGAAATTATCGGGTTTCTCTTCAGTCTCTAGGGATATCCTTTAATCATTTAATTCATTTCTACTTCCAAACCTGTTTCCTCTCCATTGATGGGGAATGGCTGCATAAGTTTTAAAAAATCAGAGGCGTTTCCAGATGGACTTAAAAACTGACAGCTTTGAACTGCAGGCTTCAGATGTTTGTAAAATTTAGTTCTAGTATCTGGATGGTCTGGCTGGTACCCTTATAGGAGCTCTGAGCTATTGGAAAATATTATGAATAATACAACAAGACAATAAAGCACAAACGCTCTAAAGTAGCCAAGACACACCTTTGTGTTGCCATGTAAAGGTAGGCTGCTTTGTTCAAGCTACCATCAGGGACGTTTCAGGGAATAGTGTTGTGGGAGAGGATACAGCACACACAGTGTCTGTCTCCTAAGGAGTAACTGCTGCAAATACTGGGGTGGAATGAAAAAACACATCCTTGAAGCATGTGTTTGCTTCATACCCTGATATCAGAAATAGTGTGAATTTAACTATATGATTAATCTTGTCTATTTCCTATTTCCTTATTTTTATATCCACTGAAATACATTCCTTTAAACAAACAGCCCTTCTTTTTTTCCTGTTTTCCCCATATATTTTCATTTGTGTCATCCTTCGAAGCAAAGTACCCCCCCCTCCGGTTTAGTCTAGAAATAAATCAATATCTTTCAAAAGTGGAAGGTATGTGCACTCAATGAAAATAGCAAAAAAGCTTGACTGTGGACAAGTCGAATGTTAAAACATAATAAAAATAGGATGAAAAGATTAGTGTGAGAAACAAGCTGCTAAAGTTTCTAAAATAAAAGAAGTAATAATAAAAAGTTTTACATATCCATCAAAAGCAAGAAACTTGCCAGAGAGTTTATGGGATTTACAAATGACCAAGATGTAAAAGAACCATACAAGGAAGATAATGTCATAACAGAAAAGAAAAATGAATTCTTCATATCCATGTTCACTGTGAAGAAGGGAAATTCTGTTGCCTCTCTGTGTTTGAATGTCAGTCTCAAAATGAAGTGTCAGCAGTGGAGATTTTAGACATATCGATAAAAAGTAACAAATCATCTAGACCAGATGTTATTTACCTAAGAGTCTGAAAGGAATTCAAGTATATACTTACTGAATTAACTGTGTTTTAAACCCTACTGCTTCAGGATAAGAGGTAAGGGGGTAAGGGAATGGGTAAAGAGAAGAGGGAAGAGGAAAGAGAGAAGGGGAAGGGGGAAGGGGAAAGGGGTAAGGGAGAAGAGGAAGAGGTAAAGAAGGAAGGGAAGGGGAAAGGGAGAAGAAGGGAAGGGAAGGGAAGGGAAGGGAAGGGAAGGGAAGGGAAGGGAAGGGAAGGAAGGGAAGGGAAGGGAAGGGAAGGGAAGGGAAGGGAAGGGAAGGGAAGGGAAGGGAAGGGAAGGGAAGGGAAGGGAAGGGAAGGGAAGGGAAGGGAAGGGAAGGGAAGGGAAGGGAAGGGAAGGGAAGGGAAGGGAAGGGAAGGGAAGGGAAGGGAAGGGAAGGGAAGGGAAGGGAAGGGAAGGGAAGGGAAGGGAAGGGAAGGGAAGGGAAGGGAAGGGAAGGGAAGGGAAGGGAAGGGAAGGGAAGGGAAGGGAAGGGAAGGGAAGGGAAGGGAAGGGAAGGGAAGGGAAGGAAGGGAAGGGAAGGGAAGGGAAGGGAAGGGAAGGGAAGGGAAGGGAAGGGAAGGGAAGGGAAGGGAAGGGAAGGGAAGGGAAGGGAAGGGAAGGGAAGGGAAGGGAAGGGAAGGGAAGGGAAGGGAAGGGAAGGGAAGGGAAGGGAAGGGAAGGGAAGGGAAGGGAAGGGAAGGGAAGGGAAGGGAAGGGAGATTCATTGCTTGTAAAGATGTCTTGTTCAAGAACTGAAATCCTAAACCCAATCAGAATTCCCACTAACTTCAGTGTCCCTGACTTAACATTGCATTAAGATTGCATGCAGAGCTTGTACTAGTATATATTTGTTGTTTTTTATTTGGAAAAAAAGGAATTCCACGATTTGGAAGATCACCTTAGCAATATCATTAACATAATTTTTAAGTATTCTGAACATTTAACACATTTTTGAGCTTAAAATTTTAGATATTCATGTTTTCTTCAATTTACTCCACAATGTGACAGCAATCATATCATACTTCTTACTCTGCTCATTAAGAACAGACATCATAGCAACATTAATGACAAAAGCTCTCCAAAACTGTGTTTACATCTTTTTATTTTAAGGAAATGCAAAATTCATTGCTGATGACATGGCAATTTTCCAACCAAATATTTCTTTTGGTTGCAAAGACAGAAAGCATGTGAAAACAAAAATACGTTTTGGCAATAACAGCTTTAACAAAACTCACTACACAGCGGCTTCTGTTGCAGTGAAGTATCAGTCTTTGAAGGGTAATACTAATTCAAGTAGCATAGCACTGCATACAAGTAAGGGGTCCAAAGACCTTGAATGTTGAAAAGAACTACAGATCTTCAAAGTCTCACATACAAACAAAAAACTCAGTAGTATGTAATGGAGACCTGAATAATGTAAAAGGTTTTGTGTGTGAGGAAGGGAGGTGAAGGGGAGAGAGAAATAAAGGAAGAAGTAGAGGAAAAAGAGAGAGAAGTGGAGAAGTGAAATATGAGTTTTAAGCATCGTAATCGGATCTGAGTTGTCGCCTCTTGCCTAGATCTCACAAACAGCAATGTCCAGACTTAGTGAACAGCTGAATGTCAGTGCTGGCTTGAGAAAGTCAGTAAGGTAACTATACCAAATCTAACAGCAGGTGAGGTTTTTTGACAAGAAAAGAGATAGATGGTTTGAATGTTTGGTTTCTAATAGTAAGGTACCCAAAAGGTATTATGTCAGAGGTGGAGGAAAGTAGGTCGTGATTGTTGGTAAGAATGTCTGGTCAAAATTTGAAATAAAAAGAAAAAATCTATTGAATTTAGGAAGCTAGCTGCAGACATATTTAATGACATTAAAAAAAAAAGGAATTGGAAAGAGAATGCAATGAAAGACAGAAGAAAGGCCCAAACATAAGAGAAGAAACTGAAATGGCAAATTATGCTATTGCATGGACTTGCTCGGTTTTTTTATCTTTACGATTGCAATATAATTCAACATTCCTCCTCCATAAAGCCAATGACTTTTTTCAATTTCATTTTAATAATTTCCACTCACCAAATAAAATTTTTAGCCTAGCCCCAAATTTAATTCACTTTTGTTTTGTAAGGGGAGGGTGCCAGGTAGATAAGAAGAGTCTTTTTTCAGTGGTGCCCAGTGATAGGACTAGAGGTAACAGGCACAAACCTGAGCACAGGAATTTCCATCTACCCATGAGGAGGAACTTCTTTACTCTGAGGGTGGCAGAGCACTGGCACAGGCTGCCCAGAGAGGTTGTGGAGTGTCCCACACTGGAGACATTCAAAACGCGCCTGGACGCCGTCCTGTGCAACTGCTGTAGGTGTCCCTGCTGTGGCAGGGGGGTTGGACTTAGATGATCTCCAGAGGTTCCTTCCAACCCTGACAATACTGTGATACTGTGATACTGTGTTCAAATTTGTTGTCAGCTAAAAGAAAGAGCTCAACAACCCCAAACTTACCACTACTACATAATAGTGATAGGCCTGCTGTCTAGGGCCAATCACTCGCGATATTAATGCTTCAAGTTCAAGGGGAATTTAACCCCCATTTAGAGTCCTTCAGAAGGTTTCTTAAATGATCAGGTAAATAAAGAATTTATCAAAATTAAAAAAAATATCGTTCCTCGGGGGTCGGTACTGGGGCCTGTACTATTCAACATCTTTGTCAGCGACATGGACAGTGAGATAGAGTGCACCCTCAGCAAGTTTGCTGATGATACCAAGCTGTTTGGCGAGGCAGACACGCTGGAGGGGAGGGATGCCATCCAGAGGGACCTGGACAGGCTGGAGAGGTGGGCCCAAGCCAACCTCATGCGGTTCAACAAGGCCAAGTGCAAGGTCCTACATCTGGGTCAGGGCAATCCCAAGCACAAATACAGGCTTCGCGGGGAATGGCTGGAGAGCAGCCCTGTGGAGAAGGACCTGGGGGTGCTGATGGACGAGAAGCTCGACATGAGCCAGCAAAGTGCGATCGCAGCCCAGAAGGCCAACCGTATCCTGGGCTGCATCAAAAGAAGTGTGTCCAGCAGGTCAAAGGAGGTGATTCTGCCTCTCTACTCCGCTCTCATGAGACCCCACCTGGAGTACTGCATCCAGCTCTGGAGCCCTCAATGTAAAAAGGACATGGACCTGCTGGAGCGTGTCCAGAGGAGAACCACGAGGATGATCCAAGGGCTGGAGCACCTCTCCTATGAGGAGAGGCTGAGAGAGTTGGGGCTGTTCAGCCTGGAGAAGAGAAGGCTCCAGGGAGATCTTACTGTGGCCTTCCAGTACCTAAAGGGGGCCTACAGGAGAGCTGGGGAAGGACTTTTTACTAGGGCATGTAGTGATAAGACGAGGGGGAATGGCTTTAAACTGGAAGAGGGCAGGTTTAGATTAAACATTAGGAAGAAGTTTTTCACTTTAAGGGTGGTAAGGCACTGGAACAGATTGCCCAGAGAGGTTGTTGAAGCCCGGTACCTGGAGGTGTTCAAGGCCAGGCTGGACATGGCCTTGGGCAACCTGGTCTAGTGGGAGCTGTCCCTGCCTGTGACAGGGGGGTTGGAACTCGATGATCTTCAAGGTCCCTTCCAACCTAAACCATTATATGATTCTATGAAAACTCATTTTTGTAATTAAATAAAATATTATTCAAGTATATACTGAAACCTGGAGGTCCAACTGGACTAGAAATTATTGTTATACTCCCTTATGACTCCGTTTACCACTTAATAACGCTAAAGGTGAAAAAGACCTTCCTCTACACACTTTGATAGAGTTTAGGAGTAAGTAGGTCACTGCTCTGGAAGGCAGTAAGCAAATGTTTTGGATTAAGGTCTTAATTCAGGAGAGTGAGTGATTCAGTGGTTGATTCCTGCCTCTCACCGTATTGATGGTAGAGTTTTCAAAGGGCAATTTTCCTCAATCCTTCTTCCTCTTAGAACTGGCCAACTTTGGCACTTTTTAAATACAAAGTGAGAGAGGAATTTTAAAAAGTTGTTCTGTGGGATACCCGAATTTTAGCTACTTGTAGAGAAAGAACCAATCAGAGCAAAAGAGGTAAAGAAATCTTTCTTCAACTATCCACAAGATAAAAATGTTGAAACATTCTTTTAAGAGGTGAGCTATATTGCTCAAATGTTGTCAAAGAGAGAAGTGAATTGAAGCTGTTCTAGTCACTGAGTTTTTGCGTAAAAGGGAAAAGCAGCTCCAAGGAAATTGCTCTTCATGTTCTGAACTCTTCTTCCAAGTATCTGACAACTATCATGTACTTTAGAATCAAATGTAACATTTCACTTAAAGAAAAAAAAAGAAGGAAAAAAACCCAGAAAGAACGTTCACATTTAGTTTTGCTTATCCCATTTCGCTTGTTTATCTTTTGCTTCTTTTTCTTGTAACTAAGTCAGAAAGCAATTTTCATAAATGTATTTGTAGTGGTTTTATTTACTACAATTCCCTTTGATTTAAGTTTAATTATCAAGATATGAAGTTTGAAGAGTATTGAGAAGCCTATTTGTATCAGAGAGGATTTGAGATATAATTTTCCTGCTCCATAATTAAAAGCAGAGACTTCTCTTGGATATATTTCCTCATTTAAACTATAACTAAGATTTTATTTTCCTTTAATTTATACCTATTGTATTTTGTTTCATTTAATTTTATTTATCGATAAAAATAGCTGAAAGTAATCTTTCCTACAGTGATCTGAAGACAAATATATTAACGTGTCAAGGCATTTCAAAATTAGTCAACATCCCCTACTGCCCTCAGCAAACTTTCATTTGGCCCATTATTTTTTTTTGTGTTATATTTTGTTGGGGTTTTTTTTTGTTTGTTAGTTTGCTTGCTTTTGTAAAAAAAAAGAAAAGAAAAAAAAAAAAAGCCCATAAATTTAAATGAAAGACACAATGGAATTTAACGAATAGAACAGATGAAATAATCACCTTGGAATCCATAATGTCAAGGCCATATTTCATATCACCAAAATATAGTATTTATATTGAGGAAACTTCATTTCTATGTTGGATCACAGAGAGAGGCTTTAAGTTTATGTTTGCTGAAATCAGGCCAAGTTACAAGGTGTATTCCTTCCTAAGCCACAATGCCATTAGTTCAAACCTTTGCAGGAGGGACAAAAGCACAGAGCAGTGCAAGGACCCAAGGTACATAAAAGTGACTGTCAGCAGACAAGCAAGACACACCTATGGGTTTCAGTATGTCATGGACTTGGGCTCTGGGCAAGTGAAATCATATGCCCAGCAATATGAGGCCTTGATCTTAGTTAAGACCTCAGGTTCTATTTCAGTTCAAATGCTGCTACTAGTATTAAATTTCAGTACAGAAGTCGTCTTAAAAGGAAATCGCAGTTCCTGGCAGGCAATGCTTTCTCTTGATTCAGTCCATATCTGCTTGGTTTGGGTTGTAATTCCGCTGCTAGGATCTGTCACTGCCAGGGGACGTGCTTCCAAGCTCAAAATGACGACTGATGAAACTTGTCCCTTTTTTATGCACTGGTAGCTAAGATCTCCTGGCTACAGGGAAATATCCGGACTGAAAGTTATTGAATTTTTAAAGTGTTGATGACAACTTCCATATATTTCAGTGAAATTCTGATAAAACAGAGACAGACAGACAGACAGAGAGAAGACACAGTGTACCTATATGTTTTCTATTTAAACAGGATACATACACATAATGCCATAGCAGATCATAACTCAGATTTACTGATACTTATCTGAACAAAGATTAGTACTGCTCTCTACAGATCAAGAATTTGGGGACTTAAACTGTAAAAGTGTAAGAGAAAACTGGTACCTTAAAATATTTGCAGTTCCTCCATGGTGAGTGTCTAAAATATCAGTCACCCTGAGAGGCTGATTCTGTTCTCATCTATTTAATTTTAGGCCAGTGTACCTCCATCAACTTTATCAAATGTCTTAATTTCTACCAGTGGAACTTATGACAGATGTCATTATCCATTTCACAGAATACCTGCAACCTATCTTTAGAGAGTTCCACAGATCCTACCCCCTCCCTCAAACGCATCACACTTTAGAGTACATTTCTGTCAGGTCTGCTGCTATCAGCTAGTTAAAACCTGTCTTAGCAATTTTTTATTCCTGGTAACTTGGAGATGTCATCTAGCACCAGGAATTTAAGTTACACTTGTTTGGACGAACAGCCTCCTGTGTGTTGATTAAGTATGTTTGATTGAGTATGGTAGAAAGCATTAGGCCAACAAACCCCATGAACAATTTAAGATCTAGAGTCTTTGCGAAGTTCATAAGGGATAAAAAATATATATATATTTTAAATCAGTAAATCAGAGAAATATATCTTAATATATTTTGAAACTGGTCATTGTAGATCTGCAAATCATCACGTGAAGATAAACCTTTTGTGAGATGCATGTATGAGTCCATAAACTCAGAGTCATAATTCTATATTGGTAGCACTTGCAAATTTAGCTTCTACCAAACTCTTCTATTCAGGACCCTCCCTGAAGATGACAACGGGCCTTTTTTTTTCAGAGTAGAATCAATAAATAAAGGCAAGTAAGAAATTAATCTATTAAAGATATTTTAAGATCAATATTTAAGATGTCTTCAGCATGTCATCAGTGGAATGATATTGTGTAGATGTAATTAATATAGGTTGTTTGCAAGTGAATCCTTTACAAGGCACATTCTGGAACTACAGTAATTCAGTGTTATCATTAGAATTATAAGCAAAAGCATAGGATTAAGCAGATGGTAAGACTCATTTTTCCTGCTTATTCCACATCCTGTTTAACACAGCTATCAAAATGACTAACTAGCACCTTTTTGTCATGTATTTGATACTGATAGTGACTATTATGATAACTATAATGATAACAATAGCCATCATAGTAATCAAACACGTTCAAACTTCACAATTCTGCATTCACAGGAGGAACAGATTGTGTTGAGAAACCTCTGATGGAGATAAGGTGAGATGATGTCATCGGTATAATATTCAAGTAAATGATTTCAGGAGTAACTCTTAACTTTTAACCTTGCACACATTCTTAACGCATTGCAGTCCGAAGGTTTAGCGGGAATTATCCCTCTGCATTCAACATTGGTGCATCCTCACCTTGAGTACTGTGTGCAGTTCACACTTTAAGAAGGATGTGAAGATCATTGAAAGCATCCAGAGCAGGGCAACAAAGCTAGTGAAAGGGCTGGACAGAATGTCCTATGAGAAGCAGCTGGGGACTTTGGGCTTGTATAGGTTGGAGCAAAGGAGGCTGAGAGGTGACTTCATTGCTCTCTACAGCTTCCTGAGGAGGGGAAGTGGAGAGGGAGGTGCTGAGTTCTTCTCCTTGATATCCAGTGATAGGACATGTGGGAATGGATCAAAGCTGCACCAGGGGAGGTTTAGACTCCACATTACCAAATGTTTCTTTACTGAGGGGATGATCAAACACTGGAACAGGCTACCTACAGTCATGGTCAATGTCCCAGGCCTATCAGTGTTTAAGAGGCATTTAGACAATGCCCTTAACAACATACTTAAACTTTTGGTCAGCCCTGAATTGATCAAGCAGTTGATCATTGATGATCATTGTAGGTCCCTTCCAAGTGAAATATTCTATTCTATTCTATTCTATTCTATTCTATTCTATTCTATTCTATTCTATGCTATGCTATGCTATGCTATGCTATGCTATGCTATGCTATGCTATGCTATTCTATTCTAATTAAATTACAGTGAGGAGTCACGGTTATGACAGCATTTCAATTCATTTTTTATCTGAAAAAAGTTAATAGGAACCCTCATCTTTTACAGGCTACCAGGCTTTCTTTTGACTCTGTCAAATGTAAGGCCAGGTCATGCAATAATTAGCATTATAAAGCAGTGAATCTCACTGGTATCAATGGCATTTTTCTCAGAGGAAATCTATCATGCTCCTATTACCCGAATCAGACCTACCCATTTCAAGGACCTTTAAGCAAAGAGTAAAGGGTATAAGAAGGACCTTAGGTATGGTGATTCTCAGTACTAAAATGTGTAGAAGTGGGACACCTGGCTCCAGGAGTAGAAATGTCAATGCTGAGATAGATATCTATATTCCCCGGACCAAGTGGCGACATCATTTCTGCCCACAATGTTTTGTTCACAAGTATCAGAACTTTAAGAGTGGTAACACCTAGCAAAGAAGGGAATACCAGCTACAAAAGAGAAGGTTGTCACTGAAATCTCTTCCCTTCCTTGAGATAAGTTTCTTAAGTTGGTCACTCATACTATATCAGGACTCAGACGCAAAACTACCTTACTTTAACCTACACAGCCACCTTACATATATGTTATATGTATACAGCTGAGAATTTGGGGAGGTTTTTTTTGTTTGCTTTGTTGTCTTGGAGGGTTTTTTGGTTTTGGTTTTGTTGTTTTGGTTTTTTTTTTTTAATTGCAGAGGATACTGGAAAACACCTTCTCCAACTCCTTCTTTATTCTGCAGATGAAATTTCAAACTTCCTCTTATGCTCCTCATGAGTTGGCTTCAAATAAAGAGCCAGAGTCTTACCGGGTGTCTAGAAAAGCAGGAGACATCTCCACATGCTAAATTGAAAATAGCCTCACAGTGTGGACAAGCATGCTACAGTAACCGCGCCAGGAACTGAGCCCCCACCTAAGCAACCCCAAGCTGTTATGTTGCAGCCCAGTTCCAGACGTCTGCTGCCTGGACATCCCTTCCATCCACGGGATCAGCTGCATGGCTGATCACCTCCAGGATGTGCATACTTCTTCCTTGATTTAAATGAACATCAGTCTGTTAGGAAACAGCCACAGCAGACTTGTCCCATTAGACCTATTCCTCTCGCCTGCTTTCTCAGTGGAGTGTGTTGAAAAAGGTTCAGAGGATGGAGACTAAGGAGATCAAGCAAGAAAACAACATCCAAAAGGTACAAAATAAATTAAAAGAGGAAGGAAAATAGGCTCCTCAGCTGAAAGGGCAGCAAAGCCAGCTTATATTAGACAGCTCTTCAACTAGCAGCTCTCACAAAGCTACTAGTTAGTATTCCATTTCCAGGCTCTGGCAAGCACCCCATCCCATTATGAGGGAATATAATCTTCTTTTTGCTTCATCGTTTGTTTTTAATAAATCACATGCAGAGCTTTTATATCATAAGCCTCCAAAATAAAACTCGTGTGCACACATTTCACATAAATAAATAAAATAATAAACACACATGCATACACACACAAGCAGAAGCCAAATAATTACTGAGTTGCCAGGGTCCCAAATGCTGGATTGTAAATTATAGATTGGTTTGGGAATTTTGCCCTGTTTGACTCAGTTGTGACAAATATGCTTTAAAACGTAAACTGTGTGATGCTGATATACTGTGGGTATATTCAGAGGGAGTCTGGGTTCCTCTAATATATTATTCTGGCTTCTATGGAAAGGTCAGCATTTTACCTTCTTCTGGAGCAAAGATAAACTCTTGCAGGTCCGGACAATGCCATGAGTTTTCTTTGGCAACTTACTCTGCTTCCATATGTTAAAAGTGGGAGCACTAATTTCATGCTTAGCCATAATGAGGACTATCATGTAATTTTCTAAATAGGCACAGTTATCAACTCCAGATACGCACAGTAAAATGCATAAAATTATTCAAAATTATGATTTTTATTATAATAAAAATGTGATTGTTTGTTTTGCCTGCTAGTTTTATGTGTGGGGGTACTTTTAGTACATGTTTTTCCAACCTCTTCCTGTAATGATAATGAGTACAAATTTGTACAAACAAAGAGACAGGGTTTGGCTGTCAGAAAACCACACAAATCTGAGAAGGACAGATTTAAGAAATGAAATAAATTTTGTGACACATGACAAATTGATAGCACTAAGGAGAGGTTGTCTAATGCAGAAAGATAAGAAGCTAAACCTGAACTTAGGGCAAAATTAACTTAGTTTCATTCAAGCCTACATTTCAATTTATTGCCACCCCAAGCTAGGTGACATTTCCATGAAGGGTAGTTCTTCCAATGTACCAGTGTAAATACTTTCATAGTGGACCATGAAGGTTCGATGTTTTACACTACTCCACGTTAATGAGAATGGTGTGCTAAACAAAAAATAAAAATTTTAATAGAAAGAAATAAAATCATGAAAAATCCCCCCAGAGACACAATGGCTTACATGTTTATTTGTTTTGTTTTGAGTTATTTTTTGGTAAAGTGTTTATGGCAGGCTGTTTTGCATTCATAGTGACAGGAATTATATTCTTGTCCCCACATACTATAGGATGCTGGGTAAGAGTTTTCTCTCATCAAGTTTCTGGAGGACATAAAATTGGAGAGGGGGGTAGCATTGTGACTCAGGGATGTCCACCAGTTGCAGAAGTGGTCTTTCATAAACCTCATGAAGTTTAAAAAAAAGCTAACACTAAATCCTGTGTCTGGAACAGAATAACACTATGCAACAGTACAGACTAGGGACCAACTGGCAAGAATAAGGTTTTGCTTCATACTTTCTAATTCTAACTTCTGGTTTTTTACTATGTATTTCTATAGGATGGGAAGTGCAGGGACATGGATGGAGTTGTGGTGTTTTTTGAATCCAGTGCTAGCTTTTTATGTGTCTGTATGAAAGGTTATTACACCAGTGATTTTGCCACGGGCAACTGCCCCAGAAAACAAGGAAAAGAAGAAATAATCAGTTAAGTTCACAGGAACAAATACCAAAATGGCTAATATCCCTCTATGCTTCTAGATACTTTTCATCATCTGAAGATCACTCATATTCCAGTTTGTGAGCCCAGATCACTGATTCTAATGGCTTTTAAGAGAAGTTTTCAGTGTCCCTGTACAGTAACTTGGAGGTTTACATGCAACAAATGCAATCAGAAATACTCTGTGTGGTTGTGAGGGGAAGGGGAAAGGGAAAGGAAGAAAGAAAAGGAAAGGGGAAGGGAGGGAAAAGGAAGAAACAAAAGGGAAGGGGAAGGGGAAGGGGAAAGGAAGAAAGAAAAAGAGAGGAAAGGGGAGGCAAGGGGAGGGAAGGGGAGGGATGAGAAAGGGAGAGGAGGGAAGATGGAAGGGAAAGGGAACACAAACCTGAGCATAATTGATGGTCCAAAAGAATTACCTTTCAGCCGTGGTATTTCATAAAGAAGGATTTAAAATCTTAAGTGGCATAAATTCTTTGTCTCTGCAAAGGTGTGGTAGGCATTTGGTATATATTACAGATGTATTAGACACGTAGATAAGATTGTAAAAGGCATGGAACAATCATTGGATGCAGATTGTGCTTCAGGCACACCAATCTACAGGTGCTAGCATACTACAATTACAACAACTAGGTTGAATTACAGCTACCCAGCAGAGATGTAATAAAGGTATGAATTATTGACTTGGCATCATCCTGAGACAGCTTTGGTCACAGCCTTGCTATGTTTTGGAGATGATAGAATGAGATTTGTGTGATGTAAAATTGTAATCAAAGACAGTTCAGGATGAAAGATGACCGCCAAGGTTATGAACCTTAGTGGGAGGCTGCATACTCTGATAAAAAGGAAGCTGCAAGGGAGAAAGTATTGATCATTTGGTTGCATGGAGCCAACCCAAAACACCGGGCTCCATTCAGAATTTAACTTCAGGATTTATTCACTTGTCCAAACAGCACATGTAGCTCAGGGAGTTAATTGTATCAGAGTGGCCAAGAATGGGAACAAACATACCAAGCAACGGCTTCAAACCCCAGGGTCACACAGGTTGCCACTGAAGAGAAAAGAAGGTGGGAGGAAAGCAGCTGTGATTCTTGATCCAAGACGTAGAGAATGGAGGTGTAAAGATTAAGATTTCCAAAATCACGTTGTAAAGCAGAATTAAGGCTTTGTTTCTAAGTCTTATGGCTTTTATTTGTTTTATGGCTTGTTCTGGTTTGGTTTGGTTTGGTTTGGTTTGGTTTGGTTTGGTTTGGTTTGGTTTTTTTCAATATTGGCCCTATGTGGCTGCTATTTTGTATTAATGTGTATTAATATCTCATAGCATTCAAAAAGGGGAACACGAGAAGTTAAGATGAAACTGTGCTGCACATCAGGAGAGGAACAGGCAGATAAATATCTATCTTTCTCTGACACAAACACTTTTAATGACAAACTTCGTGTGCTTTGTGAAATAGGACTTGAAACCACCATAGTTTTTCATTCGCCTACATAGCTGCTGAAGCAAGGTTCTGTGGGTCACTCCTGTTGAACTCAGCAGGTGCATAAAATGTGATATGAGCTAAAGACCATTACTATGGTTGCAAAATCTTGTGCATGCTGGTAATAGACTGAGATTCAATGTTAAGAAGACATTTTTCACTATGAGGGTTGTAAGGCCCTGGAATAGGTTGCCCAGGGAAGTTGTGAATGCCCCATCTCTGCGAGTGTTCAAGGGCGGGTTGGATGCAGCTTTGAGCAACCTGGTCTGGTGGGAGGTGTCCCTGCCCATGGCAGAGGGTTGGAATTAGATGATCTTCAAGGTCCCTTCCAACTCAAATCATTCTATAATTCTGTGATTCTATGATGGGATGCTTGGATTTGTATGTCCTAAGAGAAGGAATATGAGGATGTAGTTAGCCAAAACAACCACACAATGTCAGCAACAGTAGTAATGAACTGAAAGAAGCTGACATTGAGAGCAAAATCAGTACAACACTACCCAAAATTTCTTTCTTTGTCTCCTCTCTCCCAGCTCCAGTTTGTGTTTTTCACTGAACAATGGTAAAGTAAGTTTGCCTTGAATATTAAGAATCAGAAATCCTGAAAACAAAGCACAAGGAATTGCAGAAATTATTAAAAAAAAAAAAAAAAGATGGTAAAATGAACGTAGAGCCTTTGCCAGATCTGAACAGCAAATCTTTATAAGCAATTTGAAGTATCCCTCCTCCTTTCTTGTCTGTCCTTTCCCCAGCAGTCTACTAATTATAATCAACTCATGCATTCTCCATCATTTCCAAAATTTTTGTCTGGAACACGTCTTTTAATCAAATTTCTTACTGATGACTACTTATTTCAGCCTCTTTCTAATAACATCTTTTTTTTCTTTGTTAGCATAAATTTTTATTAAACATTTTTTGAAAATGTAAAACTTCTACTAAAAAGTAACTCGTGCTTTAATGTGACAAAAATGAAACATTATAACACAGAATCATAAAATGGTTTAGATTGGAAGGGACCTTGAAGATCATCGAGTTCCAACCCCCCTGCCATAGGCAGGGACACCTCCCACCAGCCCAGGTTGCTCAAAGCCTCATCCAGCCTGGCCTTGAACACCTCCCGGCATGGGGTCTCAACAACTTCTCTAGGAAACCTGTGCCAGTGCCTTGCCACCCTTAAAGTGAAAAATTTCTTCCTAATGTTTAATCTAAACCTGCCCTCTTCCAGTTTAATGCCATTCTCCCTCATCCTATCACTACATGCCCTAGCAAAAAGTCCTTCCCCAGCTCTCCTGTAGGCCCCCTTTAGGTACTGGAAGGCCGCAATAAGATCTCCCCGGGGCCTTCTCTTCTCCAGGCTGAACAGCCCCAACTCTCTCAGCCCCTCCTCATAGCAGAGGTGCTCCAGCCCTTGGATAATCCTCGTGGCTCTCCTCTGGACATGCTCCAGCAGGTCCATGTCCTTTTTACATTGAGGGCTCCAGAGCTGGATGCAGTACTCCAGGTGGGGTCTCATGACAGTGGAGTAGAGGGGCAAAATCACCTCCTTTGACCTGCTGGCCACACTTCTGATGCAGCCAAGAATATGGTTGACATTACTCAGAGACCCTCTAACCTATCACAGTGTGTCATATGTGCTTTAACACACTTATCTTAATGGAAAGACCTAACCTAAAATAAAAGCCGAGACTGAAAATGTTAATTACAAGCTGATGACTACAAGCATTCCATGAGGTAATAATTCAATCAATTTAAAAAAAAAAAAAAAAAAAGTTTTGTAGTGGAAGACTCAAAGTCCTTGTGATTTCTCAGGTTTCTCAAAGAACAATATTAGCTGAATGAAAAATTCCTGTGCAGAATTTGAAGAATAAAATATCAGGAAAAAAAAGTCGGGTCAGGTGTTAAGATGGTAGCTTTAACCTGGTCTCTATTTTTCCAGTTTTCTATTTTCTTTTTCTTCATTTTGTTCCTAAAAAGTTATTGTGAGAAAATAAAGTGAGAATAAAGGGAGGGGGAAGAGAATATGAATAAAAAAAACTTGGAAATTTTAATATTTGGAGGTCATCAAGAAAATGGAAAACTTACCAAACAATAAAAAGCAAAAGTAAAAAAGATTAGATGTTTTTCACTTATTTTTAGTTTTTTTAAAGTATACCTTTTCTATAGAAATATTGTATTTTTAAAATTTCACTTACAATATAGTTGTTGTTATATTTCATCTATAGCTCCGTCTTTAACAACTTTAACAACTCTCCTAGTTATTTCACCCATTCTGTACTTTTCCCTTGTCTTCCATATTTGTGTGGAGGGAGATGAAACAAAAGTCAGTTTCTCCCTTGGAAATAACACTTCCTTTTAAGGGGTCATTAAATGTCTGTCTGTCCATTGATTATTCTGTCCTCAGCAAAATCCTTTATTTTTTACTACCAAA
Organism: Pluvialis apricaria; assembly: GCA_017639485.1. NCBI lineage: Eukaryota > Metazoa > Chordata > Aves > Charadriiformes > Charadriidae > Pluvialis > Pluvialis apricaria. The sequence continues at coordinate 7,803,520 of CM030044.1, read as the reverse complement.
TGACCGTTTTTGTGGACTACATCTTTTCTTTTCTTTTCTTTTCTTTTCTTTTCTTTTCTTTTCTTTTCTTTTCTTTTCTTTTCTTTTCTTTTCTTTTCTTTTCTTTTCTTTTCTTTTCTTTTCTTTTCTTTTCTTTTCTTTTCTTTTCTTTTCTTTTCTTTTCTTTTCTTTTTTCTTTTCTTTTCTTTTCTTTTCTTTTCTTTTCTTTTCTTTTCTTTTCTTTTCTTTTCTTTTCTTTTCTTTTCTTTTCTTTTCTTTTCTTTTCTTTTCTTTTCTTTTCTTTTCTTTTCTTTTCTTTTCTTTTCTTTTCTTTTCTTTTCTTTAATCCTGCCAATGTTTAGAGGAAAAAAGCTCAAAAGCTGTAATCCAGTATCTCACATCATTGAAGTCTGAGGTGATATCATGCAGCATTGTCTACTTAGTCAAGTTTAGTTCATAGCCCAGCTTTTCCATGTGTTTAAGACATTTGGACCAAAGTCTTCTTTTCAGCCCTATTTGATCTTACACGTGTTTAGATTAAAATAGCTAAATGCTAATTCACAGTTTTACACTGTGCATTGGACAGTTTTACGTCTTTACATAATTTCAAATTACATGTGAAAAATACAGTAACTCATATTAATGCATTTCCACAACATGATCAATTATATTGCATTTCCCAGACGTTGAAGTACAGTTTTATAGCACCAATAACACATGTAATAAAACTGTATTTCCTTATTAGGTCTTTTTTTAAAGGAAAAAAACAATAACTGAGAATTGTTTTCTTCAAAGTTACTTTCTTTAAAAAATGGTTTAATTGTTCTTATATTGCATAATAAAAGAACAGACGGTATTGACAAAATTAATTCTAGAAAAAATGGTTGCTGTTTGTTTTTTATCTTCCAATAAAGCACAATGCTTGACTGGAATTTGAAAAATGGCCTAATAAAAAGAAATCACTTACTTACAAAAATGTGAGAATTGGTAAAGAAATTGTTTTACTTTTTGTCATTCAGTAGCTGATTTGAAGAACTGTAAATTACTGTAAATATCCTGATCTGATTTTGATTTCATATAACCTTATTTGCAGTTATTCTAATTGTAAAATAGAAAATGTTCTAGATTGGGATATTTTTAGTGTATAGTTGGTACATACTACTTTTCACCAGACATTTCTCGTCTTTCCTCTCCACTTGCTGCACAAAGGCTTTTATCTTCAAAACTTTTTTCTTCCCTGCTGATACACAGGCTGGGAGAGAAGGGAAACTTACTTACTCAGGAAGGGGGTAAATTAGCCTGTAGAACTTCTTTTATGAGGTCTGAGAGATTTTCACTGACCTTTGACTGACTGAGGAAGTTGATGTTTGTGTGGATCACAGACATCAATAAATCTGTGATTCTTTTGTCCTAGGTCTTTGAAATCACACTCAGTCTGGTCCCAGAACTTGTCTGGGTCAGTACATCACCTAACAAGGAGACTGCAGAAGCAGATCGACATAACAGGCTGCCTGGCTCTCCTGTCATGTGTGGAATTTGGGGAAATGGTTGGGGGGGAGTGCCTCTTACTTTTGAACACTTGAATTTCCTAATCTCAAACAGGCACACAGACCATAGGGAGTCATTAATATTTCTTATGTGTTTCTGGAGTTCATTGTTTAGCTGTATTTTCAAAATTCTTCCTGAGAAGAATTGAGTGTGACCAGTCTGTATAACCTCATGTTCTCCCAAGTGCCCCTGTTGGTCTCTTTGAGACTGGACACTTCCTGCTTTTTCTGTATCTACCCTTAACATAGAATCAAATCAGGTAGATGTTTATTAATATGTTAAAGAGTGCTGCCTAAAAAGCGTACTGATAGTATGGTTTGTTGCTTCACTTTACCATGTGTTATTTTTCTAATATGCCTGTGATATACTATGAGGTTTAGTAAAAATATATCAGACAATTGATTAAAGTTGGAATATTGTCCTCATAATGTCCAATATCAGAAAGATCTGATTTTAAACGGGGCTTTTGATTATCTCTGCAGTGCAAGTATCAAAGGGAAGTAATTTATGGGTCCTAGATGTTCTTCCATACCGGAAAATTTTGAAAGTGGATGTCTCTAACTCCTGAAGAATGATGAAATGACTTTCAAGCTTTTGCCCCGTTTTTGCCAACAATTGCCATTGGAAATTAAGATCTCTTCAAAGACTAAAGAGAGCTTACATGTGCAAACTTGCTCTAGTTAACACAGTGTGTATACAGTTCACAGAATGCTGGGATCTCCACACTGAAGCCTGAAAACCTCTTGTTAACAATATCCTGTTAATAATACCTTAGTATTTAGATGGTGCCTGCCACTGGGTATTGTAGTAATACCTCTAGCAAAAGCAATTTTAATGACCTTGGCATTCTTAAAAAAGCCAAAAGAATTCAATGTGTTCCTATTATGCTCAAGTTGAGTTGTGGAAGAAACATTTGTGAAAACTAGCTCTTCACAGGTCAAAACATGTGTAGGTCTCAGAAATCAAGGGTAGGCATTCATACTTCTTTCATATATTTTCACTCATGTTTCAGTGTACCTGAATATGTGAGTATACAGGACAGACAAATGCGGTTTAGATCACTGGAACTCCAATACCAGGTTTACATTCCTATTTAAAATAAAAATCAAAAAAACTTTATGAACAGCATTATTTCTACATAAATGATTTTTACCTGGAACCATAAGCTTGTCTTAGCTTCATAGCAGTGATTTATTTTGTTCCCTGCTGGTGTTATCCTAAATAATATTCAACAAGACAAAAACATTTTAGAATGATTTTGCTTCATCTAGTCTCCTTGCCAGAAAACATAACCAGGAGTTACCTTTGTAGATTGTTTTTCTGTTTGTACTTTGAAGCCAGTAGGAGATCAGATTAATTAAAAACAAAACAAAACAAAACAAAACAAAACAAAACAAAACAAAACAAAACAAAACAAAACAAAACAAAACAAAACACACACCCCCCCAAAAAAAGAGCAGTCATTTTACTGAATTCATTGATAATAAAACATTTTGATTGTGCAGAACACCTCTCATTTCAGTTCAAGAAATGGATATCTTTGAATTAAACCAACCTCCGTATCATATTTATGTTATAGATCTTGACAATCCCATTCTTTCTGAAGGGGATTGCTACATAACATGTAAGAGCAATTTTATTATTTTCATATACCTACCTATTTCTGTGACATCTTATTTTCAAGTATGTTAAAACACTTCGTCATTGTCTTCTAGTTTCCTGTGTCCTAGAAAAAGGAGTGTCCTATCCACTGTCCCATTAAAACTTGTCCATTGATGACTTCTTTCTTCCCAAATCTCCAAACAGGCAGAATATGAGAGTGTGATCTGTGTTTAGCTAATGATAGTAGTGATTATCTAGACATGTACAGAACATTTTGTCGGACTGAGAGAAAGCCTCATCAGAGACCGTCTTCAAAGACATTTCTCTGCATGGTCCTATGTGATTTCCTATCCCAGTTCAACATACTGTACCAATTCTTATGATAATGTTCACATGTCAAAATTATAAGCTTTTCTTTTTCCTATTGTGGCTTAAAGTAGGTTTATAAAAATGAGTTTAACAAGTTGAAGTTCCCTACTACCAACATTTTCCCCTGAAAAGGGTATTTGGACACTTGTAAGAAGGTACCCAGATGACTGATCAATAGATGGTATAACCCCACAACTGCTTTATAGAACTGGAGTATCTCATGATTTTTATTCTGAAATAAAGCTGTCCAGTCCCTGGTGGTTTGGTCACTGGTATTTGTTGTTAAAATCCTCAAGTTTTGTTCTTGCCCTCTCTTGAAAGTTATTTTCAAGTCTGCCTCTATAAATATTTTTTGTATTAAAAAACTAATGCACTTGTGTAAACATCGCGTGTGGTTCTCCTACCAGGTCATATAGTTATCTAATTTTAAAATATGAGTGATAAGAAGCCCCTAGAAATGGAAAAGTTCAAATATTGAAAACAGCTAAATGCAATGTTTTATGCACAGGTTTATGAGGTGCAGCTCTTAGATATTTTAACTGGCAGTAATTGTTCTTTTTTGTTATTTGAGCTTTTTTTCATTATCTGTTTTATTCAACTGTTATTTTCTGACACATTAATCATGCAAAATGGCATTTAAACATTAAAATGAACTGCTCAGGCTGTTTCGTGTGGGAAATTTCACACTGATATCTTTTATCCCTCTACAATTTAGAGGGATAACCTCTATGTTATATTTCAGCTCCTGGTAGACCCATTTCCATAGATGCCATCAGTGATGCCACTCTTTAAGGTACAAATATGCCTGCAAGGCATCAGAATCTAGTAAAAGAATCACTACTTCAAATGCAAATTGGGCATGGTTGAAGTGAAATGTGTCTGAAGGAGAACATTACTGGAGACTAGACATATTCCTTTTCCTTCTCCATCAAAGTACAGAGCATCAGAAGTTGAGTTTATTTTATTTTATTTTGTTTTGGGCTTCTTTTGGTCGGGTTGACATATGACTGAGAATTATCAGACAGGCAGCATTAGCAAATAAGGCTGTCTCAGTCTCTGGAGGAAGCAGGGTGGGATTAATCTCACTGAATTCTACATCTGAGTTGGCCATTCTAGGACACCTTTGCAGTCAACATAAAAATTCAAATATGTGAAAGAGGAATAAACATCTAAAACACAACTGATTACTTGTTACTTATGTAAGTGCTATCATAGTTGTAAACATCTATGCACCATGGATGTTTGAAATTAAACTTATGAAGACCAGTGCCTATCCATGTTCCAGATGAGATCATGGAACTGATTGTGTGAAAAGATGATCAGCTTCCTAGGACATGCACTATTGGGAGGCTGACATGACAAAGACACCAAATGCTTTTCTCAGAACGTTTGTGTAGAGTTTTATGTCGTACTAGGACAGTTTTGTGCAGGACAGATGACCCAGAGTTCTTCTGACTCCAGGAACTGGTTGCAAAGGGATTTTTTAATTGAGCAGAACCTCTTGTGATTAGGGTAGACAACGAGTGATCAGATCAAATATGCAGTATTAATGTGACCGGTTTAATAAACATTGTGGCAAACACATGTCCCATAGACATGAGATCTATGTCTGTTTCTTTTCTAAAAATAGAGCTTCTGGGGACAGAAATAGGTTAGTCAAGTATTTGCCTTCCTTTTTTTCCTGCAAAGCAATGTATTAGAAGGCTAAGTCACACTGGAAGAATTATTTATTTACACTTTTTATTGTCCATAAGAGCAAAGTGAGGGAAGGTGCAAAATCAAAAGCTTTTGTGGGCAAAAGTTCCAGAAGCCAATACCCATCAGTAGAAGCATTAAGAAGAGGTTTTTTACAGGGAAAAAAAATCCAAACCCTTTTAACTCAAAATCTATGTAGAACAAAACTGCCTTACAAAGTGCTCTGCGTGTGCTCACACTCTGTGGGTGAAACCCTAACCCTATTAAATCACTTGCTTCAAGCAGGAAATTTTGTTATCTCTTTCTCTGTACCCTACAGAATTAGAAAGTTCTTATTAAGGACACTGGGAAAGAAACCAAAACAATAACAAAACCAAATTGGTATGATATAATTTTGTTATTAAAGCAAGCACTATCTAGAGACGGGATGTCTAGATTGAAGTTACCAGATTTCTAAGTGCATTTTATTTTCTTGAAGGCATCAGCTGTGTGATTTAAGTTAAACTTTGTAAGTATGCAGAATATTTTATTTAAGAAGTCTGGTCTACTTTGCAGTTCCTAGGGCTCAAATTACTAACTGTTGTTCTTCCTTCCTTCCTTCCTTCCTTCCTTCCTTCCTTCCTTCCTTCCTTCCTTCCTTCCTTCCTTCCTTCCTTCCTTCCTTCCTTCCTTCCTTCCTTCCTTCCTTCCTTCCTTCCTTCCTTCCTTCCTTCCTTCCTTCCTCCTTCCTTTTTTCCCTCCCTTTCCCTCTTCTAATTTTTCATTTCAGGACTACTGGATTCTACTATTTTCCAGGGGTGTGAGGGTGTGGGGTGGAACTAGAAACCTAAATTACACAATCAGATTGTACTCACAGCTGAACTACTAGACAAATTGCAGCTCATGAAATATGCCATGGGTCAGGAGACTGAGTAATTTCATTTTAATCAGTCTTATTTGAAGTAGAGATGCCACTGTAGCAAAAGATTCGTAGCAAATGAAAGCTGGCAGAGAGAACGCATTAAGGAATATAAAGTTGCAGTTGTTTGGGTTTTTTTATTATACACTTAGTTTCTGTACCTAAGCTAAGAGTCTAAAATATTAGCAGAGATCTCAGAATTGTCATCTAGCCTGAAATGTATAAACATTTGAAGCTTGCAACTTACCAAGGCCTTTATTACTGGTACAGTTAAATTGTCTGTAATTATATCCCAAGAATGTGCTTACCTGATGTTGACTCTGGCAGAATCAGTATATTTTTACACACAAGGTCTTCACCCGTCCACAGTTTTCTCTTTTACTCTCTTCCTTTGGGTTTTAAAAACCTCTGCAATGTGCAGCGTTGTTTCATGCTTCACAAGCAGAATAAAAGTACACCTCAGCTACACAGCAGAGAAAAATAGTATTTTTTTTAAAGGACTATCTTAGAATCTTTATCCAGTAACTAGAATTACTAATGTAAATTACATTAAGATTCCTCTCAAATTGCTTGTATTTCATAATCAGAACTCTGCATGCCGATTAGGTTATAGCTGTAGGGAAGAGCTGATCTTAACACATGAGGAATTACTGTGCGTAAAAGAAGAAAATTTATTTTAAAAGTTCATTTCTAATTTCTTAGGGAAACTGGAAGTAATAATGAGGCTTTGCACATATTTAATTTTAAAAAACAGATCTTTAAGTATTCACGCCAAACAATAAAGAAGTCAAAATATTATTTTCCCCCAGCTAGAATTTAGAAACAAGGTCAGGTGTATATAGTTTCTGAAACAGTACTTAACAAAGAAAAAACATTAACAGTAAAGTCATTCCTTCCTGTATTACACAGCTGATCAAAGCCTAGAATATGTGGAAATGGGTTGAAAGGCTGTTATCTACTTTTTATTAAAAATAAAATAAAGTATTAAGAATCATTATTTTAACAAAGATTATTCAAAGGACTTTTCAGGGCTTGCCTTTGGTGAGTTACTGGACTTTGTACAAACAATTTGGTTAAAGTCCTATATGACTGTTTTTATTAACATAATTGTATCAGTGTCAGTCATTATGTAAATATGCTTATGTGAGTGATGAAGTACAGTGATGTATGACACCTTTTACTCACACCACATGTTTCCTTCCCTGTTTAATAGTATCAAGGTATTCAAATACTATACAAGAACAGGAAAAAAAAAAAGGAGGGGAAAAGCAACAACAATAAAAACAAAAAACCAACCAACCAACCAAACAAACAAAAAAAAAACCAACAAACAAGCCCCCAAAACCTCAGACCCTACTAATTTGGGGATCTAAAAGCAAAGAGGAACTCAGGGGGAAAAATTACATGGAGGTAAATGTTGCCATGTAGTTTCTGCTGGGAGGATTATCGAAGCTACCTGTTTAAAACGTTTTTAAAAAAAAAAATTATTTTTTTTCTTAAGGAAACCTTATTATTCTTCTGTAGAATCATGCCCAGACTGACACCAGTGACTATGTGTAATACTTTAGAAATATACCTTAGTTATCCGTGATATAACACTAAATGGGATCAATCACATTGTAGGAAGAACCTGAATACAAATAAATAATAACTTAAATTAACACTGACTTTAAAAGGTGTGATGTACTTCACGGAGAGAAGTGTACTTCACATAACTAGGCCATGTGTATGACACAGATGTAAATGAAGACCCACATCCTTTTCATAATGGTAGTTAGAGGGGAGACAACACTCAACAATGTCTGAAAGGACACTAGCCACATGTGTTAAGAACAACTACATAATTCTTCCTCAAGAGTACACTGAATGTAGTGAGAATTTCAACACAAATTCATACATAGATAACTATACATTAGGCATACACATTTTGATGGTTGACTCTGGAGCTGACTCCCAGTAACAGAGTATTTCCAAATTATTACATTGAATCAAGGAAAAGAGTAATATGTCAGAAGCAGATGTTCAAGCAAAATTCCTAGTAAGGAAGTAAACATGATTAAGAGTTGACAAGTTAATGTTTAAACACAAAATAAATAGGTTGCAGAGAAGGAAATAGATCTTTCCAAATGTTAGAATTTTGGACAAGAAAAAAGAGCAGACAAATGGAAGAAGGAAGGAAGGAAGGAAGGAAGGAAGGAAGGAAGGAAGGAAGGAAGGAAGGAAGGAAGGAAGGAAGGAAGGAAGGAAGGAAGGAAGGAAGGAAGGAAGGAAGGAAGGAAGGAAGGAAGGAAGGAAGGAAGGAGAAAAAGAAAGAAAAAAGAAAAGGAAGAAAAGGAAAAATAGAATTAAAAAGGAAAGAAGAAAAAGGAAAAAGGAAAAAGGAAAAAGGAAAAAGGAAAAAGGAAAAAGAAGGAAAAAGGAAGAGAGACAAACAACAAGCTATGTTCAAATGTGAAAAAATAAACTGAGTTTGAATGTACAAGATTGGCAATCCCGTTTCTTTTTTTCTCATAGTGGGAAAGAGATGGAAACTTATTATTATAAACAATGCTGTCCAAGTTACTTGTCAACATCTATCAGCAGCTGAAAGGAGATTGGAATTTAGTAAATCTAGTATCTCCACTTAAAATGATACAAAATCTGTGTGTGTGTATGTGTGTTGCCATGTGTTAATCTAAAATAAAATGCAGAGGTTGCATTTAGATCTCCATACAAAGATTCCCCTCATTAGAATAGGATTATTTGAAGACAGATTACCTTTCAGGAAATATTTTGGAGAAGAAATGCATCAAACCCTGGAAAATGTATAATCTTATGAACAATGGCAGGTTATCTACCTGGAGAAAGAGTCAAGACTGCCGCTATGTCAGTAAAAGTTCACAGCTAATACAGGTGAGAACTAGACCAACTGAGAAAAAGGACCTCGTGATCCACTGTATATGCTGTGGAAAGCAGTGGTAAACATGGAAAATAAAACAAAATGGAAAAGAAGCCAAGCCTAGACAAAGATAAAAGCGTGAGCTACAAAGACCAGAACTACTTTACGATCCGTAACTGCAGCTCAACCAGCCAGCATGATGTATAATAATTGAGACTTAGGAGATCAGGATCTTTGTGCTGTGACTGTAATGCATCCAAAGAGCCTCACTATCCTCATATTCAGTTTTCATATTAGTTATTTTTTTAAATCAATGACCGATTTGATTCTTGCTGTGTTTTTTAGTCAGTGGTAATAAAATCCCAGAAAAACTGACAGGCAAAATTTGAAGACAAAAGGAATATATCTAAGGATGTACTAAAAAAATAATTTTGAATTTAAGAAAAAATTTAGACTTTTATTTTTTTTAAGAAGAAAAAGAAAGAAATAATAGAAGAATTAAAACCAAAAAGAAAATATTACTTGGTATTCCAAGCTGTTTATTTGGAACACTACCACGTATTACTAGGCATGTGGTAAAGGCAAAATCAGAAATTCAGTCATGATAGGGCACCAGAATCGTGTAAAAGTCCTGCCCAGCTCTCTAGGAGGCTATAAGGACAAATTTCAAAGAGATGGACACTTGGAAAGCAAGCTAAATTTGAAAATAGATCCCTCTCAAACAAGCTCATGAGACTACCTAAGTTTCCATTACAGATCAATATAGATGCACACAGGCATATAATCCATCACTTGTCTGTTTAGATTGCAAAGTTCTCCCCAAGAAAGATCACTTTTGACTCTGTGTTTCACAGTGCCTGGTGCAATGGTGTTTCAGTCGTGGTAGGAGCTTTTAGGTACTATCATACTAAATTAATCTGTTAGCAAAGGGTCTGGGCATTCTTTGCCACTATATGCAGTTTCTGCTACATTTTCTGTGGGATTACACACAGAAGGGCACCTGTACCTACAAGAACAAAGAAGATACCTATCATATAAATAGAGGTGTCTGTAGTATAGCAGTCTATATCTAGTCATTCCTCATAGTCAAATTAGAAAAAAAGATGTTTTCAGGGTAAGACTCATATGATGCATTTGCAGTGTCTGTTTTAGGATGAGATTAGCTTTAGTCTAGAAGTGCTTGTTTTTCTGTTGACAATTCAGGGAATCTAGATGACTGGCCCAGGTATATATAGTTACATACATGTTAGATTTCTACTGTTGGACAGATTAGACCCAACACAAACCCATTGATAACCATAACAAAACAAAACAAAATTTAAAAAAAGGAAAAAAAAAAAAAAAAAAGGGCAAATAAAAAGCATAGTGTCCTTAACATTCTTGATGGTTGACAGCATTTTTTTTTTCCCTAGACATTTCTTTTTTCCCCTATAAGATAGCAGTATTAATTCTCAGCTGTGAGGGTTAAAAAAAGATGATTGAACATTTAACAAACTACTTAAAGTAGCTACAGCTACTAGATAAGAAAACAGTGGAATCAAGCAAATCTTGTTGGGGTTTAACAAAGACATTATTGTTTCACAGGTGCAATGGATACACTTAAGACAAATTACTAGCCTTTGAGGAGGGTTCAATTCAAGGGAGAGGTCCGGGATACTTGTTTTGCCAAAGCTGATTTCCATGCTGATGGCGAAAACATAGTAACTGTGCTGTGACTGACTATTGAATGGCAAGTCTACCCTACAAGTTTGTTAGCACTTTCCATAACTAATATGCCCATGATGGAAGAGAGCTGATGTTCTCATGCTTCCCACAAGATATAACCCTGGAATTATCTGTGCTCAAGTGGTCTACACAGAAGTTAAAAATAAGCCTAAAGGTAACGCACACTGAACATGAGTCATTGGTATCAACGCTTACACATTGCTTTGAAGAGTTTCTTGGCTATAACTCTTCCTTCAAAACAGTTTCTTACAAGCACTTCCTAACCTGCTCCAGAATGGCTTTTCCCTTTACAAAATTTTTGATTCATGGCACCTTCTCTCTGTCTGTCGTCTTCCATATCACACTTTGCTCGGCTAGGTCTCTTATTTCAATGGAGAAATTAAACAGTGACTTTAGAAAAAATTATTGAAATGCTCTCTTCTGCTCCCGAAACTGGAAAAGAAAACTATTGAAACACAATTTTGAAATTGTCATATTGTTGAGTACATTTAGTATCTGTAAAAGGCAAATAAAAAGTAAAATCAAAAACTTAGATAAAGTTAAATAATTTTTTTAAAAATCTAACAAAATATATACATACGTGGCAAATATTTATACACCATGACACTAATGAAACACATTTTAAGGAGAGAATCATAATGATTCAGATTCAAGAACTTGGATTGTTAAGTGGGAAATCAGGGAGCTGTTCTGATTGTGTGTCTGTCATTGAGGTCTTGTTCTTGTTAACCAGTTATAGCCTGATTCCAGTTTTGCGAACTGTAGAACAAAAATGCAAAAATAAACAACATATTTTCCTGCTCTCTTCTAGCACCTATAAAGTTGTTAAAAACCGTGCTTTTTGGCTCAGTACCTGCAACTGATATGATAAACAGGAGCGTGATGTGCTAGAACACAATGAATACGCATATGTGTATATACGCCTGTATATATTTCCATTAGAAGACAGTTTGTTACCTAAAAGAAAAGCATCATATGGAAAAAAAATGTTGTTGCACTTTCTGTATGACAGTACATATAGAAATAGATTTTGCTTGTTTCACAAAATTGGTCTGAAAACCGTAAAAACACAGTAAGTTTTGGGAAAGTGTTTTAAGAACATTCAAAAAGTCAGGCTTTCATTAAAACGTAAACCTATAAACCAAACTAAATTTCAAAAACCCCCAAAAGATGTATTGGAAATACACAATTCAATTTTCCATTCTTTAATGTTGAAAAGTAAGAAATGGTTCTAACCAAAATTTTATCAAAACAGATATAACTTCAAATAAAAAAGTTTTCTAGAAACTTTTTCCTGAAATGACATTTTTTCTGATGGAGAACTTTTTATCGGTTTTCTGTTTTGTTTTGTTATATTTTTTATGAACAGCTATAGAAGGTATAGATATTAACCCCTCCACTTCTGGGATCTTTCCTGTCACTTCGTGACAATATGTGGTATTTTCAAAGATATTGTGGGTTGCTTGAGAACAGAGAATGTGTTCCAGTTTCCAGAGAATGTGTACCAGTTTCCCCTTGAATATGGTCTGAATCACATTAGGTTTCTATCACTCATGTCATTTTCCATGATGTTCTATGACACACACTGAAAACACAGAGAGAAAAAGCCATTTTAACTGTTTCTGGTTTTTTTTTTAAGTTCCAGTCACCTGCCAGAATGCATTATCCTCAAGAGCACTGACAGTACAGGTTTCTTTAAAAACATGATTAAAAGAGTCACAAAATGTCAAGGAGTAAAAGAAAGGAGGGAAGGAAAAGACACAGGCTGCTAATTACAGTTTTACATCCAAAGTATTAGATTTAATAGTTGATTAACCTTTCTTCTGATATTCTTACCCACTGATACAATGTAATTTAAATGTAACCTTATTTTATATTTCCAAAATACTGATTACTGATGATATCCATATGTGGCTGATAAAAAGAAAATATAATAGTTAAAATATATCCTCTCTGTTGTGACACTAACAATTATTTACCTTGTATATTTAACACATTTTTATTTTGCCTATGAGATACAGACAGCTATAATTATTTCTTCAATATCTTCTACAGAAAAAAAATTATGGGAAAAAATCTTTATTGCCTCTGGAGAATTTTTTGTAGCGTATTGAAATAGCTGTGTCAATGTAAAATCATGTTGCAACAAGGTATAGATATTTCTTACATCACTTTGACCAGGCGAGGTCAACATTAAACTCCCTTCCTAGGGTTGACTTTGAATGCATACATCAAGGTTAGAACAACAATGTCCAAACTTCACACAGTGTGACATCCATGCTGAGATAGTTACTGTAAAAAACTAATCTTTTTTCATTGAAGACCTACTTTTGAGAAACTTTGTATAAAAGTTATGTTCACTAAGGAAATAATCTGTATTCTGTCTACAGGCAGTGCAGAGAAATTGGTTTCTCCCTGGGGAAATTTTATCCCATCCTAAAGTGAGATGTCTGACACACATCTTTAGGTATTCGGTATTAGGTGATACAAATCCTACCTTGAGTTAACTTCAGATCAAATAGGTGGAACACCAATAAATTAATTTTCTCTCTATGTTCTTTACCTAAACAACCTAACATTTTGAATCCTCATCTGTTTAAAAACATACTAAAGTTACAGGTGAAACTTCAGGGACTCAATTCACCAATGACCTGGATGAAGGGATAGAGTGTACCATCAGCAAGTTTGCTGATGACACAAAAATGGGAGGGGTGGCTGACACGCCGGAAGGCTGTGCCACCATACAGCATGACCTGGACAGGCTGGAGAGTTGGGCAGAGAAAAACCTGATGAAATTCAACAAGGGCAAGTGTAGGGTACTGCATCTGGGGAGGAATAACCCCATGCATCAGCACAGGTTGGGGGCTGACATCCTGGAGAGCAGCTGTGCGGAAAGGGACCTGGGACTCCTGGTGGACAACAGGATGACCATGAGCCAGCAATGGTGGCCAAGAAAGCCAATGGCATCCTGGAGTGCACCAACAAGAATGTGGCCAGCAGGTCGAGGGAGGTCATCCTCCCCCTCTACTCTGCCCTGGTGAGGCCGCATCTGGAGTACTGTGTCCAGTTCTGGGCTCCCCGGTTCAAGAAGGACAGGGAACTGTTGGAGAGGGTCCAGCAAAGGGTTACAAAGATGATGAGGGGACTGGAACATTCTTATGAGGAAAGGCTCAGGGACTTGGGTCTTTTTAGTATGGAGAAAAGAAGACTGAGGGGGATCTTTTGAATACTTATAAATACTTGAAGGGAGGGTGCCAGGTAGATGGGAAGAGTCTTTTTTCAGTGGTGCCCAGAGATAGGACAAGAAGTAACGGGCACAAACTTGAACATAGGAAGTTCCATCTTGACATGAGGAGGGACTTCTTTCCTTGGAGGGTGGCAGAGCACTGGCACAGGCTGCCCAGAGAAGTGGTGGAGTGTCCCACACTGGAGACATTCAAAACCTGCCTGGACGCCACCTTGTGCAACTGCTGTAGGTGTCCCTGCTGTGGTAGGGGGGTTGGACTAGATGATCTCCAGAGGTCCCTTCCAACCCTGACCATTCTGTGATTCTGTCATTCTGTGATTCTGTCACTGAGTCTGATTCATCAATGAAATCTCAGATACTTGGAAAAGAATCAGTAGCCAAAAGTTTTTTGAAAAGAAAAACAAAAAAACAAGCAAATCAAAAAACAAAGAATGAAGGTCAGTGGATAAAATAGTCTTAATATTTTTATAAAACAAGAAATGGGAATTGCTTTGTCCCACCTTTTGTCATTTAGTGATTAAATCACAGAAGTGCGACTTACTTGTTTAATGCAAAGACAATTAAGATTTTCAGAGTCAGATGAAAGAGGAGTGAAGGTTACACAAGTATAAAAAATGTAGAGTCCCTGTTTCTTTTCATAATGTCAGACTTGAGGTCAAAAAGGACATGTAAAGCAACACTACCTAGTCAAAAGCAGGTTTTGTAAAAGATAGGAGTAGGAGAAAAATACAGAATGATATAGCATTCATTTCTACAGCTATATGTTGCATCCAGAACAAACAGACCCATGTGGGGCCCGCTGAGTGAAGGTTCGCATGAGGTTGTTCAACTGGTGCATACAAAAGATACACCAGCACTCATAAAACAACAGCTGAATGAGCAGACAATAAAAGCCTAACTGCAAGAGGCAGTTAAATGATAAAGAGATGCTGCAGCACTGAACTTGCTTAGGTAAGAACTTTCTGCCCAGTGCCACTCCATTATGATTAATGTGTGCACATGCGAACTTTATGAAAAAGATAATGAATTGATTGTGTTCCTAAATGGTGCCATTTTAGACCTGTTTGGATTCCTGCCTTCCCTGGGGAGCAGATGACCACAGTCTGTTAGCTTAAACAAATGAACGTTTAATGGTCGTCTTTCTGCCAGCCAAGTGGAAAAGGGGAAACATTTATCAAGAGAAGAGAGGCAAAAACTGATCAAGCTGGCTATTCATCTGGGATATAGGTGCTGCAAAGTGGCTGTTGAGAAGTGAAAACTGCAGCAGTTACCATGCCAAACTCACTTCAGGCATTGTTCAAAATGTGGAGGTCACAGAATCCACAACTAGAGAGAATTTCACATCCTGGGTTCCTCAGAATACAAAAGCCAAGAAAGGTTAGTTTAATTACTTAACCACACAAAAATGCAAGCACAGGAAGATCTTGCCATTGATGTGGTAATTCTGCAAAGTTTTTATTTTTTATGTTCAATGGTCTGTTCAATGAGACTGGGAAAACTCACAAAAGCTTTTGGCTTTGTAAAGGGTTTTGTTTTCCTTTGTTTTGTTTTGGTTTGGTTTTTACATCTTGTTTGCTTTACGTTTTTTTTAAACCACACTTAAATTTATCTCCTCCAGTCAATTGTTTTATTCTTATCTGGATGGGCTTTTGAAGCAAAGGAAATAATCTAACAATTCAGTGTCTTTCCATGTATTGCATTTATTTCACTTGTTTTCAGACATCTATTTTCACTGAGAAAAACTAGCTTAGTGACTGGTTTAAACTGAACACCTAACTTAAGATGATTAAAATTATACAAATCCTTTGTCCAGAGAAATGACTTAATCTTTCCTGTTGGTAAATCATCAGCCATGGTTTTGTACTAGTTATGGTGATTAGACAATGAAAAAAACAGACCGTAAGAAATGAAAAAATTCTATGTTATGGTAACTATGGATTGGTCGTGTTGGGGTATAAATTATTATTTATCTTTATGAAAGTAATATTTCAGGGCCTACTAGAACAATGCAACATTAAGTATGTAATAGTACAGGCTGGGTGCCAGCTCAGTATAAAATAGCTTTAAAAAAAAAAAAAAATTGGTATCCTGGTGGATAACGTGAACATGTATTCAGTGTGCCCTTCCAGAGAAAGCTAAGTGCATATGGACCTGTATTTGCAGCAGTATAGTCAGAAGATTGAGGGATTTGATTATTTTCCTCTATTCTGCACTTATTAAGCTGTATCTGGATGACTTCGTCCATTTTTGGGCCCCGAGTACAAGAGAGAGGTTGGCAGACTAAACCAAGTCAAGGTGATAGCCACCAAGATGATTAGAGGGTTGGAGCACGTTTTATGAAAAGACACTGAGACACTCAGTTTTTTTCATCCTGGAAAAGAGAAGGTCAGAGTGTGGGAAGACCAATAACTCTTTACAAGTTGCAACAGAGAAAATTCCAGCTGGATATTAGGAATTCTGTTTCTTCCCCCACCCGCCCCCCCAAAGATGCTCAAACAATGGAATAAGAGCCCAGAGAACTTGTGGTCTATCCATCCTTTGAAATGCTAAAAACCTGACTGGACCAAGCCTTAAGCTACTTGATCTAACATTGACGTTAGCTCAAAACTTGAATAATGAATAATGGGTTAGTTTTTCTGAAATCTTTGTCTCCTTGAGACACAATGACAGAAGCAACTGTCCCAATGTGCAGAACTAATCTTCTTTTCAGCCTCACCTCTGTGTAGTTGTTCCTCTCCAGTTTATAGCTCTCCTATTTTGAAAACTTGGTTATTCTAGACATAGCTTTCCAGTACATATGTTTACCATAACAAGAAAAGAATTTCACGCAAATATCAAATTTCATTGCATGTGTTGGAAGCATGGTTTAGAAATATTAGACATCCATTCACAGAACTCCAGTCAATGCTGAACAGGAGGCTAGCAAACACTAAGGGTAACAACTAGACAGCACACTAATTTTAAATGACTCGGGCAATTTCCTGGGATCTTTATTCAGCAAAGGCAGTCAGGTGTTCAGTTTTATGTCTCATCCAAAATATACTACTTCCCATAGCAGAGTACTGTTCTAATACAGTATTGAGAAATCCTTAAAGAGAAGAGTATTGCGTATTGAAGAAGTCACCCACTTCTGCTAATGAATAGTCACTTTTCCCAAAAGTTCTGGGTTAGTCTTTTTGAAATAAGTATAGTCCCATTGCTATGGCTTTTCATGAATGTTGGATGTCCAGCTGAAAGTATGTATAGCTTCATTTGCAGAAAATTTTAGTCATCAAGGCATACTCCATGATTTTACCATCTCCAGAGCTAAGTGTAAGTGATCACTGAAAATTTAATTAAGACTTTCTCTGAAGCTGACTTACAGTTTCCCACAAAATGAGTTGGATTGTAAATGCAAGTAGTCATGAACTTAAGGCTCAGTTGTATGTTTTAAGCTCATCTCTGCCAGAGATGTTCTGTCAATAAATGTTCTCAAGAAGATCTCTATTAAACAATGGGGTATTGTTCTTCTATTAGGTTCCTTTTTTCAGACTACCTGAAGAAACAGAACTCCAGTTAGCGATGTAAACCAGATGCTTAGCTCTTTCGTTTTGCTAAGTACATTTTCTCTTTGTAAATTATAGACATGCTAACCTATTTAAAACATAACTCAGGTGGCTGGTGAACCACAGCGCCTGCCAGCTCCTCAAATAAAGAGAATCCACTTACTCATCTGCCTGCTAAATTTGGATTGACTGCTCACTGTCCAAATTGATAGTGTAAGGATCTGTTTGAGGAAAAGAATACCTCTGACCACATTTTTTCTTTCTTTTTCCTCTACATTACCCTCTCCTTTTGTAAAACAGGTTTGTTGCTCTGCATTAATGTGACATGATGTAAGTCGAACTGTCACCGCACATCAGAAATTAGAAGGAAAATATTTTTTCTGACCAGAATTCCTTATGTGATTTTTATTTCCTTCAGCTTTTAGCAGATTGAGTACTGAATTGTTCAACTACAGCCTGTGGATAATTTAATACCCAGAACATTCCTCCTAGTGTGAATTACAGACACATTTGACTTGTTCAACAAAGTCCTGAACATTTTGTTTCAGGCCTTATCTATTACATGGGAATCTTGTAAATATTGATCGATGAAATCCCAGAGAAATCTCTTTTAACAAACTTGCTTTTTTAAAAATAATATACTAAAAAAGAAAATAGTCATTATGCTTTCGATCCAGTACTATGCACAGACACTGGATGATTGTCAGGTGATGTAAACCAGAATAGAGCCACTGCTTTCAACATTCATTTTCACTACCAGGTTATCTTACTCTTCTTAGAATTGTTTAGCCTTCAGAAATTTTGAGAGGTTGCAAGCTTATAAGAATAACTTGAACCATATTTTCCTCTTAGTTTTATCAGTGTGTATCTGCAGTAATCATCAGTCAAATCTATGAAATGACTTCAACAAAAATTGTGAGAATCAGAAGAGAATCAAAATCATTATATTTACCTAGGAATTTCCTTCAGGTGGATGAAAGGTTTCCACTTTCAGTGTGGAAAACTGAGGTGCAAAATT
The DNA here is from genome assembly GCA_017639485.1 of Pluvialis apricaria. Taxonomy (NCBI): domain Eukaryota; kingdom Metazoa; phylum Chordata; class Aves; order Charadriiformes; family Charadriidae; genus Pluvialis; species Pluvialis apricaria. The sequence goes on along the minus strand of CM030044.1, from coordinate 7,785,016 downwards.
GCAAAAAGACTGAGAACCATACTAATCTTACCCAACTTTAGCCATCTACAGGGAAAGTAAATTCATCTCAACAATCATCTCAGATATCTGTCTACATGCAGATAAATCACTCTTTGGAGGTGTTTTTCTCTTTGTATGGTCTACTAAGGCAGTCTATACTACAAACATAGATTAGATATGTAATGTTGTGTGGCTAACACTAGGTGAGATTAATCCAACCTTGGGATGACCATCAAAACAAATAATTAAACAAAAAAGAGAAATCTACTGTTACCATATAAAAATACAATTAGGAAGTATTTTGCACTTTCTCTTGCATGAGACACTCTTCCTCTTTTAAGAAAAAGATTTAGATAATTCACTGATATAACTACAATGTTTAGAACCTGGAGACAGTTTTTGAAGAAGGACTTGAATGGAAAGTGGGTTGAGAGATCATAAGTAGTGAAATATATAAAGACTGTAGAATACAAAGTATTTTCCATTCAGTAAAGAAGTTGTTATTGGTATATTTTTTGTTTGTTTGCTTGTTTTATGAAGTATACATATTTGTCCTGGTTTGAGGGTATTCTAAACTGAAAATGGTCAAATGAAAAATTCTCATCTCAATTTCACAGGGTGTAACATTCTTCCTGAAATGTCATAGAGAGAAAAGTACAATGTACAATAAAGGAGGGTAAAAAATTTTGATTTTCAGTATAATATGGGCATTAGGAGATTTGAACAATATAGCTAAATACTGACATTTACTTTGGCCAAGATAAATAGTTCCCAACGCTGCATTGACTATACCAATCAGTTCTCTACTAACTACAGTACAAGCAAGCGTATTGTTTTCATGCAGCTAATTGAGTCATACTTAGTGGTGGAATTACTTTGACCAGAAGTGGTGTTTCTAAATGTGGTTTGTCTGATCTTAAAATCAGTCCAAATATGTGAGAAGAATCATATCTTTGGATTGTCTACATTTCTTTGCTGACTGTAAGGGGGGAGACTAAGCTGTCTAGTTCAGAAGTATCTTCTCAATGTACATACTTAAAATTAAGTGAAACTAATCACATCCCTGATTTCTTTGGAAACTCAGCTTTGGATCCTAACTATAAAGTTATTAAAAAAAATATATAAGGGAAATCATTAGGACAGGAAAAGGAGGAAGTGAACAACAGAAAAGTTGTGGGAAGACATTGCTTGTGACTGCTTGGAACTACCACCCCCTTTTAGGAGACCTTAAAAAACTAAAGTCCAAGTGTTATTTAGTTGGGGAGAGACAGAAAATGTTCAAGGATGAGAGAAATAGAGCATGAAAGTTGGGGAAAGAAACCTTTTGTTTCCCAAGAACAAAAGGAGATTATCGATTCTGTGGGATAACTTTGAACGTTAATCATTTTATCGTATTCATGTGTATATTTATTTATCTATTGTACTGAAAAATATTTTAATTGAAAATGGAACTTAAAAGGTCTTCCCTCATATATTTCTTTTTTTCAGTTTTGAATATATTAATCCAAAAACATACAAGCATTTAAAAATGCAGTTACTTTTCCCTGCAGCTGGGGTAAATTAAAAAGTGGGAGACTGAAAAAAATGCCAAGAAAATGTAAATTTAATGATTTATGTGTTTATTTATATGTGTGTTTGATGGAAATGACTTTTTCCTTCTTTTTCTTTTTCCCTTTTAATAACTTTTTTTTTTTTTTTCATTTTAAGGCTAATCTATTAAGTAACCAAGAAATTGGTTCTGAAAAAAAAATATGAAGTAAAGGGAACATGTAGTTTATGTTGTAATTACAAAGTTTCAACTTTGATTAATTTATAGTCATGAGCAAGCAAACAAAACAGGACGATGAAAACCTTAAGAAAAAATAAACCAGAAATTGTGCTTTGCAATTGTGGCTCAAATGTCTTGAAAATTAGCAACACTTGCTACATAAAAAAGCTTTTGCAAAACTTGTGTGACTGCAAATGTCATTGATAGATTTGTATTGTAAAAAAAATAACACAGCAGGACAGGATGAATTTTAACTGTGAATTTGAAAAGGCAAATATCAGTGTAATACTCTGGTTTATATTTTTTATTCATTATTGTGTATGGAAAAATAGCAGAAAACTATGTGGAAGGACAAAAATGTGAGGAGTAACTGAAAAATCTAGACAAGTCCCTAGAAAAAAATGCTAGAGAAGTTGGTTAGAAAAAAAGTGTGGTTTTTTTTATTGTTTGGGGTTCTTTTTTTGTTTTTCTCTCTTAGAAGGGGGATAAACACTGTAGAAACGTGAAGAGGTCCACCTGAAAAACTGTAGAACTCCACCATTCAAGAACTCCACCATCAGTCCTAAATGTCATTCTAAAAATAGCCAATGCAGGATGAAAAGGCCACCAGACAAAAAAGTCTGGCAAAAATCAAAGTATACCATCATTTGTGTCTAAGTTGATGAAGAATTCTCATCATGAAAGGCAGAATCTGTAAGTGAAATCTGTAGGCCAAAAACTTCTTTAATTTCAAGATGTGAGTTTACACCATGCAAAACCACGGAAAAAAAAAAACAAACCAAAACTGAATAGGTCCACAACAGAACTGTTATGCATATTCACTAAAAAATAAAGCTAGTTTTTCACAGTCTCAAGCCACTTGGCATGGTCTTAACTGCATGTTTTCAGAAGTGGTCTTCTGAAAAAATGTCATATTTCCAGAAACCTGAAACTGGAAAAAACCTGCTGCCTCACTCCCTGAGCTATTAGAGACGCGTAATAAGATTATGATATAGGTCTATATCATAGAGAATGAATCATGCTCCATCTTAAAAATATTTCAGTTGGGGAGGGGTTGCCATGACTACTTTATGACTTTCACAGGAAATACAGACATTATGCAGAAAAGTGTCAATTTTGCACAGAAAATATTACAGAAAGAGTTAAAATAGGTACAGAATCAAAGCACAGAAATGTAAGCAAGTCAGATAGTCTATCTATCTACCTCGTGTCCTAAGGCCCAACTATACCAATGTCATTACTAAGAAATATGTTGCTGAAGCCCTCTAAATCTGGGAACTCCACAACTTTTCCAGCCAAAATATTCCACGTTGCTTCAACATGTGGAAATTCTGGTAAGGTATTCCTTGAATCCAACTTACTCTTTCTTCATGCAGTTTAAATCCATTATTTTTTTCTAATAATTACAGACCTGGAAAATAAATTTCTCCCTTTTTTTTAGCAAGCATTCACTCATTTGAAGGATGTTATCAGTTACTCTGTCAGTCTTCTCTATTTTAGCAAAATGACCCCAATTGTTTTGATCTTCCCTCATAGCTTGTTTCTGGACCTCTGATCGTTGTTTGCTGTCCTGTGTGCGCTTGCCGCTTCTATCTCTGAAGTGCAGCACTCAGAATTGGATACCATGCTTTAGCTAAGGTCTTATCATGAAAAACAGAGGATTATTTCATGTATCTCACAGGCTACATTTATGTTTAAATATTCCAGTACAGTGTTTACCATTTCATCTTCTTTTGTTTCAATTGTGTGTCAAATCGTTTCACTTAAATAACAGAAAAATCAGTTTAGTCTTATTTCTATAATTTATAATTGTTTTTTTCCTGCATCTAGCAGTGCACTGATAGCTGTCCTGGACCAAGTTACTTAATTTTTCTGTGCCTCATTTTTTTTATTTTTAAATTGGGAATACTGACATTATTATATACTACATCTTTGTAGTTCTTTGAAGTCTAGGGTTAACTGTTACAATATATGAGGTAAAGATCAGTATTTTAGATTATAGACAACATTTTAGTACAATATTTTATACTTGTTAATTCGTTAAACAGTTTGCATGTTTCAGGGAAGTATGAAAATTTTAAATCTTTTTGGCATATATACACACTAGATCTTCAGAAAATCTTGTTTTATAATGGTCAGTGTTCTACTCTAATTACCTGAACCACTAAATGACTACTTGCTTAAACTCTAGTTCTATACTCTGAGACAGGATTTATAAAAAATATAACTTTAATTTTGTTGTGCTGTTGCAATTCATATACTAACTGACCCCATTTTTGCAATAGTCAATTTTTGCCACTATTTACCAGTAAAATCCAATTATTAAAAAATCTATAAGGCTGGGCCAAATGTGTGAAGGTCTCTTTGGCACCAGTATGGATTTAAGACTGTTGGGTTCCATCAGTAGAATGCATTAAGCAGAGGAATAGCATTTTAATGACAATAAAAACATAGTTTACCTGTCCACAACACATTGAATTCAGTTGGAAAAGAATTTACTGAATTCTTATTTCATTATTCTTAAATGTTACCAAGAGGGAAAATAAAAGGCTACACACAAGTATTTTAGGGTCTTTTTTGAAAACATAGCAGATTTAGAAAGGTATACCTAGCAAGATGCCTGGATGCCTCCTGAAGGCAATACTTGTGCCTTAAAAGCAATGTTCTGCTTCTGAAAAAAAAAAAACATTTTCTGGGGAAAAAAAAAAGAGCAGTTAGTATCACTAGGGGCTGCCAAGCAAGCTTCGGAGTCAGTAATAATGAATCAACACTGTTAATGTGTAAAGATTTCACATTTTAGAACCTGTCTTGCATTGTCTACTGGTTCTGCCAGCCACCCTAAAAGTTTTGTGGCAGAAGTCCCAACATTAACCTTTTGCTGCCTGTTTCCAGTAAGACTCTGCAGTCAACCAATGACCACATCTACTGGTGCACCACTAACTGTGCTGAATTTAGATAGGTCCAGCACACGTGTCTGACTATTATGTGAAACACAGAAATAAAGGGCGCCTGTGCGTTCCTCATCAAGGGTACCCAATTTGATCATTGCATTTGTATTCCATTGCCGGATCTCCTTGACTAAGCTGATATTTCTGTTAAATTCAAAAAGCTATCTCTAAACCTCAGTCATATTTAAAAGCAACACCTGTTCACATAAGGTTTCCGCACAACACATCAGTGAAATACTCAAACGCAAACTGATGATGAATGACATCAAATGACAAATTACAGCATTTGAAATGCTAAGGCTAGAGGTAGTATCCTGATCATCATGACGGCCTTTCCCTTACTTTATCCCATCTCCCCCATGCAGCTTTTCCGGAAGATAAATGCAAGAGGAGTATCTCCTTTCCTCCTTACTCACTCACATAGTTCCTTTTTGTCTCTTGTTGGAGAGACTTGCCCACCTCTGAACTCACCTGTAACCTTTCAGAATGTTGCAGACCGACACATATGTAGATAAAAGCCTGTCTTCTTAGGGTATTCTGTTATGTTCACATGATGCTCCCTCTTCCCTGGGGTCTCTCTCTCTCTCCTTCTTGCTGCAGCTCAGCGCTGTTCTTTCCCCACTTCAGAGAGCGTTTAATAGCAAGCTCCCAGCTCTGCAGAGCTTCAGGCCACAGTATGTATATGTTTTAACTGCTAACAACTATGTTTCCTATACATTAGCATGGAAGAAAACTTACTGTTTATGCACCAAAATCTTAAGCACCAGTTGAGCAAAATTAGGCGCAGATTGAGCAAAAGGCTTTCGTTATCATTTTCAGTGTGCAGGGACATTGATATCTCTCTGGCAAGAAACTGCCCATAATCACTGATGACCAAATCTCTGATTTTAAGAGTGGAAGTGTCAATAAGAGTCAATTATAGTTTTAGCTGTTTAGGAGGCATACCGAATGGTGATTTTGAAATGGTGTACTGAACACTGATCTTCAGCACAACAGTTTCTGATACTGATGGACTTCAAGGTTGTGAAATTATTCTACTGTGGATATAAGATGCCACAAACCAGAATACTGTTCAAATCAACCAATTACTTGAGATGGTGAAGCAAATCTTCCAGGTCAAACAAAAAGACAGCTTTACATTTGAAATTTTAAGCCTTATATCAAAAAGGTGAACAAATGATTTAAAAAAAAAAAATATTTCTTGAGGTCTTATTTTTATAGGAAGGATATGATCCCCTGTGGTTTATAAGACTCATTGATCTGCAAAAGTAGTGTCATGAAGTTGGAAAATACTTTTATGAAAATGCTAAGAGTAAGGTCCATAAGCAAGGTTGTTAGATAAGTAGTAATAAATGAAGACACTGGCCTGTATTAAAGAAATCCATGTATCAGGGTTTATTCTTGGCAATCAAATTTCTGGAGAGATCCAATACAAATGGAGGCTATGTAATTTACAGGTGCTCTCTTATGATACTGCAATCTTACTACAGCCAAAGCCTGAGACTGTTTCTTCATTCTCAGTTAATGTGAGCAGACTTGGTAGTTTTCACTTTTGGGTTATATACATTTTCTGGTAATAAATTTTACCATATGTCTTCATATCAACTGGATAATTTCAAGAATTGTTTTATTCTGCTTGCTTTGTTTCTTTTTTTTAGGATAACACAAACATTTCATATGTGCTGCTTCTTTTTGTTGTCATCTGTGATGGACAATATTGACATCTAATAATTTGATATACTAACAAAAATATTAAGGAAAAAATGTATCACAAAGCAGAAAGTATATTTATTCCCTTACATCCTGCCACATATAGGTCTGTATGTCCTGTGCTAAAGTTGTACAGACTTAAAAAAGGTTATACACAAGGATCATGTGCAAGAGTGGAATCTGTGAAACCTCCAGCAAGGAGATGTATTTATATTTATTAGGGAAACAACTGAGTAGATAGAAGTTAAAATGTGGTTTGAGGTCTATATGTAAAATTGAAAACTCAGTTTAAAAATAGTCAGTGAAATTCTACTCCCTCTGAAGCGTGTTGTATCAGCTAGAAAATAGGAAATGAGATTTTAGTCACACTTTTCTGTTTTCCCTCAAAGTGCTAGGAATCCATAGATAAAGGTTTTGCAACATGCAAAATTGTACCATCCATGAGCTCCACCATGACCCGGAAGGCAACTGCAAAGTCACTGAATTCCTCACCTTTGTCACCATCTAACTAGATGTTCTGTTACACAGAACTGGAGCGTGTTTTTTGTGGGCTTTCACCAAAACAAGAATGCCTTTAAAGGAAAAACCAGCCATGGTTACAAGACATCCAGTGATGTGCTGTTTGTATTACACTAAATCTTTCTGTACATATATAAATATGTACTTGCATGAAGCAGAAAAGCACACTGATTTTTGTTGTCACTAACATGTTTTCTGTGTGCTGCTGCTTCATTTTACCTCTCTAAAAAGAAATCTTCTGAAGTATGTCTTCATGAATTGAGTAGTCTGAGCTTGCATTGTTGTATGGGAAATGGTGCGGGCAATTCATCCTCAGTCTCCGTCTTCACACTTCACCAAGATTTATTAATTAATAAGGATGTATTTTCCGCAGAGGGCCAAGAGGACTCTAGCTCCCCATTAGCAGTAGCTTGTAGAGGCTCACATTCCCTGTTACATTACAAGGGTGATGCTGTACGCCTGCTTTGTCCTCTCATCAGATTGTGGCTGTGTCCAATCCTGACTGCTATTTCTGCTGTAATTGCGAACAGTTTGATTTCTGAAACAATCTCAGCTCTTGCTATGCTCCCTTGGTCCTCTTATAGAAAAATAATTTGTTTTTCTTTCTCTGCCTGCAGATTCCGTAAACATCAGATCACATTTTGAAGTGTCCCCTCCACCCCCCACCCTCTATTTATGGAGCCTGTGGTGACAGATAGGATCATGAGGGGTGTATTATTGGCAGGATGTTTTAATAGGCAGGGAGTTTTGGGGCTCAGACAGAAATTCCCAGAGTGACCTCAACCCATTCACTTCATCTTCCGGATGCTCCAGTTGAATAAAAGAGTATCTTATCTTCATTTAAAATGTTATGAGATGTTTGCCTAGTACTGTGCTATTTAAGCACCTACGTGACCTTTGGGTGGATTGTTATTCTCCCCATTTTCTATTTGTTTTATTTATGTTTTTAAATAGATACCTAAATCATAAGAAATTTTCTTAGATTCCTAGATTCTGTTTCCATTCCAGATCCGTATATAACATAGCTCTAATATTAAACATTATAGATGTCTGTATAATGCCAAGGAAGTGTCTTGAAAATTATGAATGATTAGATAAGCTTAGCCACTTAATTTTTATACTGTTGATAATGTTTATGTTGAGTCTTTTTAATTAAAATGAGGGAGGGGGATAATAAGAGATGTCCTTTGCTTATAGAAAACGCCAATTTTAGCATGTGTTTTTCTGTCAGCCTTTTGCAAGAGTTGTCCTTGACACCAAATGCCAAAACATCTTTTCTATATAAATTATTAAGAAAGAGCATTGCATATATTTTGCACCAGATAAATTATGCACCCATTTTAATCTAGACGAGAAATAAGGAATTCCTATTCCACCGCACATCTGAATTTTGTATGGAATTTTGCACATACTGTGATGTTGGGCCCAATATTTTATGCATCAGCATATCTCATGTTTTCTTTATAAACTGCAGAGAATCTGCACACTGAGTTATGTGGTTTATAAAAGGGAAGAAAGGATCCAAAATTAAAATAATGTAATCAAACAAGGTGTGGGGGTTTGTTGTTTGGGCTTTTCCCCCCTTTTTCATGCTTCTTCCTTCCCCCTGTACCTTTTCCCATTCTATTTTGGATCATTTTGAATCTCTTCAGTCACATGCAATTTCACAAATTAATTTCTTTGTAAGAAGCTGAAAAAAACAAAAAATGCAATATACCAAATCTGATAATTTAAATGCTGCTCTGCTCTCCAGCCACAAACTTTTGCTCATTTGAAGTAAACTCAAGCTAACTTTGGGTTTTTTTTGAATGTGTTGAATAATGCGGTTACCTTATTAATTTTCACCATGTGTTTAGTCCTGCCAAGATTGCCTCTAGCAAAGGATATTGATAGGGAAAGATGAGAAACATAAAAGGTTAACACAGAAGGGCAGATAAACAAATAGGTTTTGATCCAAAGCCTCTTTGAGTCAATGAGAGATTTTTCCATTGACTTCAGGAGACTTTGGATCTGACCCATCAGGCATTTATGTATCGATATGGTGAAATGCTGAGCAGATCCTATGAAATGTCAGTTGTCCTCAGCTCCCATCTGTGTCAGAAAGAGTTAAGGGGGTTCAGTGCCCTGGAGATTTGCAGTATTTAAAAGTTAATAAGAAAGTACACGGCTGAAAGAGGAACAAGGGGACAGAGACCACATACTTTACTTACAGCTTCTGAGAAATCCTGTTAAAGTCAATCAGATCAAGCAGGCACAAATGCTTTGGTGAATTAAGCAGAGAGTGAAGAAAGAGGCACAAGAAGATAACAGCTGAAGTAGAGGACGGAAAAGAGAGCAAAAAACAAACTAAGTTCTCCACAGGAGAATGGAGAATAGAGGAAAAATTAGAAGAGAGTCAAGATTAAACATGAACCAGGAGGATGAATACTTGGTTTCATCTGATTTTTGCCTCCTGAACACTTATTATATGATGGGAGTTAAAACATTTTTATTTTATTTTTTCACTCTCTTTTTAGCACTATTTCGTTTTCACTTCTGGTTTTGAACAACCCCTAAAATTGCATAAGGTCTCTGGGACATTTACAACCTTCTATTTCACACATCACTCCTGGGATCTTCCCTAGGGGCTATATTTGAGAGGCAAATGAATTTTGTTCACAGCTGGTGGCATGACATGAAAACTCTTTTTCCCTTTGCAAATTTAACCCTTTACTATATTTTTTTTTTCTATTGTCTTTGCTACTGTGCCTGAAACACTTTCCATTTCTGAGATGGGGGTTTTATAGAGATAAAGCTTCACAAAAGTGATGTGTTATTAACAGACCACAAGCAAAATGGGAAACACTAGGGAGAGTTAGAAGACCTGATTTGTGTTAAGTTACATCTTGTAGGTCACTAATCCTAAAAAAGTCAAGAATAGGATTCATGGATTCTCATAAATCACACTAGAAGAAACTTCCAGAGGTCATATAGTCCACCTACCTGACTAAACGCAGGGTCAAAAATTTCTAAATTGTGTTGTAATCTTGCTCATATAGACAAAAACCAGAGACATATTTTGCATTCTATAAAGAACTACAGGCAGTTAGGTAAGTTTATCAAGGCAGCATCTTTTTTTTTTAATAGTAAATAAAACACAGTTAAATGTGACTGCATAAGTATTTAAAGGAATAGCAATAAGAAAGTGATTGCAAATATTGAAATTTTCCTGAAGAAATTATTTTACTATGGTGCCAGCTCTCCTAGAAACATCCTGAAATATGCTGCATGTGGTATTTTAACCTTTTATGCATAAGCTTTGTTGATGTGGAAAATAGCATTGCCTTTATGTTCTTCGAGGCTGAGTCATTCTTTTTCCCTGGGCCAAAATAAGGTCTACGTGCCTGTTATGCTACATGGAAGTCATGAGAATAATATCAACACTTTGAAATTCACCTTAAATTGTGCATTGTTTTTGTTTATATTGTACTGTCAATGGTTATACTTAAAAGCCAGAAGAAGCATAAGAAATAAAAGAGAGACCATTGAGCTGATATTTCTTTTGGGAACTGAGAAAGGAAAATAATCCTAAGGACCTGATATGAATGACATTCGCAGCCTTAAAGAAGGAAAGAAATATGAAAATCATTTCACAATATTTCTGTGCATTTTTCAAGTCTTCTCAAAAAGAGATTTAGCAAAATAATGGAAAAGAAAAAATAAGCAAAAAAACTTTCTCGTTCTGATTTTAAAATATTGCAGTGAACAAGGATATAAAATGCAGTTCAATAAGACTTCAGAGATTACATTCTTCATTGCAAATATTTGAAGATCATACAGATTTCAAGGAAGCTTTATTTTAAAAAATGTATTTCATTATAAGTGATGTTTCTTCCAAAATTCATATTGACTCTTAAGATATTTTAGAGGCAGGGTAAAATTTTCACAAGCAGTCATGGCTGAGACAATTTCGTGATGGATGAGTTCAACAGTAAGTCACAAAAGATGAGGTTTGTTTCAACTGATTTCATAATATGACTACTTTAAAGTAGTTATGGATGTTTGCTCTATAGCTATTGATGAGAGAAACACCTGGAAAGGACAATTCAATGACTAATACATGAAATAAAATAAATCATACTCTGGACTTATCTTTCTTCTTTCTCTCTCTGGCTTTCTCTTCCTCTTCCTCTTCTTTTCTCAAGGTATTTCTCCTTCTCTTCCTCTGTCTCTATCCCTTTTTCTCTCTCACTCTTTTTACTACAAAGGGAATATACATGACCTCTTAAATTACTTGTTTAGCATTCAAACTAAGAAATGTCTGCTAAAGGCTTCTTGTTTTTTTCTTGAGTAGTATCATAAGGTTAACAGAGAAAATACAGATCTTTTGACTCTGCCATGGTGCAAACTGGCAATATTCTTATTCATCATAATTTGATGTTGATGTCACATATAGGTATAAAAAATACAGAAAATCTACTGAAGACTCAACAATGGGGATCATAAGATGCTGGTCATTTTATTAGTACCTAGTGGGATTTCTTTTCGATTAAAAGAAATTGGTCTGAAAATTATTTATTCCAACTATTTGGCAAATAATTATATGAAAGAAACATTCACAATTAATTCAAGAAGCAAAACCTTTAGGAAAAATATGTTACAAATATGGTCAGGAGAATGTTTAAAACAGCCGATTTCAATGAGATTTGGGTTTATATTTAACATATACAGAGTTTTAGCAGATATGGATATGTTTCTCACTTGTAGCATGTCGATATATTATCAGTGTGCTTGTGCCATTTTTACTCAGGAGGTTGACATCATTCCTGGAAAGAGAACTCTGATTTTCCTGAAAAAAAACTCATATTTGCTTCTCGTTACTCCACAAGTTGGAACAACAAACTTTTCCTGGCTTTTTTTTTCTTTTTTTTAAATGAAAGCAAAAGCCATCCAGACACTGTCTTTCTGAAGGATGTTCCCACACTTGTGCTTCTGGCTGCTTAGAAGCGGAGCTAAGTTGAGTACTGGTCTGTTACTGTTGTACTTGCTGCTTCCTGTGCATCCACTTTATGTGCTATCTGTGCTGTCTAAGGAGGTCTGATATGGAGGTCATTATGACATCTCTGCTTGAGAGGCATTAAGGCATCCATTTTAAGTGAGTAAAGAACCTTTGTTATCATTGTTCTGCCATATGATTAATAATTTTAAGGTTTCTTCTCCCCCCACCCCCTCCTTCCCATACATTATGTTAGTACGAAACTTTGACCTTGCAGTGAAAGATAATAAGAGAACATATCTGTGGTATCCATGTGATTAATACAGCAGTCTGTGCGTCACAAGGAGACTTATGGAATACAGCTAAGATGCTTGAATACACCAATGATCTCTTCTCGTTGTTCACCTTCTTACTAAATAATTTATCAGCTTAATGATAATGACATTCAAATATCATAATTACAGCCAACTCTTTAAAAAACATCAATTCAAAGCTGAAAATGTAGCAGTCCTTTCTTTCTCCCTCGCTCCGTACTTTCCACCATTAGCTATTAATGCCAAAATATGGTCTTTATTCATTCCACTGACATAATATAAAACCAACGTAGATTTCCCATTTTTCATAAAATTTCTATCCGCACTATTAGTTTCACTGATAGCAGGCTGGAAAGTGTTGTTAGGCTACAAGATGGACGACACTGCAAAACCTCAGCATGTTAAGAAGCCATAAAATTTTATTCAGTTCATTTAATGCTACAGTCCAGTAACCCTATAGTAACAGTGTGCTATTTTTATTGTGTATTTATTTAAAGGTTGAATATTCCCTCTACTGGGCCATCTAACCAAATTACAGTGGTTTCCTAACGAACTCTGTTGTAGGAAGTCAAGGGTGTGCATCTGACCCATGGGTCCTCTTTCTTTCAGATATTCTTGGGAGAGTAGTCTGTTGTTTCATAAAAGATGAGCTAAAAAGAAAAGGAAAAAAAAAGTACAAAGCAACAAGCCATGAATAAAAAAAGCTTGCCTTGAGGAGGAATGTACGGACAGGATCACTGGGTCTGTAAAAGAAAAATTAAGACTTTTACTGAGATATGTAGAGACACTATTCTCACAGGCAAAGTATCTCCACCTTTTTATAACAGTATCTTGAACCCATTTTAGCAAGCGTGAAGACCCCATTCATCTCACTAGATGCAGACTTCTGTGCTACAGACAAGTTAGTTCAAGTCCTGTAATTTCAGGTAGCTATTGAAAACTAAGTATTAATAATAAAATTTGTTTATATTTAGTAGCTCAGGAAAAATGGCACAAACAGAAAAAAAAAAAAACCAAAAACACCAACCAAAACTAAATCCTATTATTTGCAAAGCAGCCTGTGTGCAAATCGCTCCTTTTTACTTGTTTGTGTTAATGCATGTATGTATTTATTTAATTATTTTTATTAAGTTCACTATAAAGCCTTTTGTCGATAAATAATGTTGAATAAGGTTTGAACATTTGGTTAGAGATTAGAAAGCACACCCACAAAAATAAAAAGGTTCCCGTTCTTTAAATCTTGCAAAGTGGGTATGAAGTTTAAGGCAGCTGACAACAGGTAAAGGTGGTAAACAGCTGGAAGGAGCACAAGGCAAAAGCACAATGATTAGAAACAGCGGGATCAGTGGTGGTCACAAGATGAAAGCTACCTACTGTTGCTGCCTTTCTTGTAAGGATGACAGCAGACAGGAGCTTCAGACCTTTCTCTAGTACACTAATGAATTAAAAAAATGTTGTGTAATTTTGCACAAAAGGTCGCTCATCCAACAGGCCCATGACAGAAGGACCTGTACTATTGGGTACATGCAATACCCGTTGACTAATCAGGCCAAGGCACCGGCCAAAACCCAAATGTTCTGCAATCAACCACTATTACATTGTCAGGTGAGGCTGAGCCTACTTTATCTGCTGCTCTGTCAGACTTCATTCTGACAGTCTGGAGTGAATATATTTTTGGGCTAGTGCACAGTCTGGATGCAGCTGGTTTGTTAAATTAAATAATAAATTAATATCTGTGAGTGCAAGATAGGCTGAACCAGAAAGTGTTTCACTTCTGATTTCATTTACTAGCATAGCTGTAGTTTCTATTTGCTAACATGTCAAAAAGAAGTCATGGTGCCTGCTGACTTGGGTCACTAACGTCACATTAGTGAAGTGAGGAGAGAAAAGAGTTACACAACAGAAGCTGCTCTTGTCAAAGAAGGTGAGATTCTTCTTAAAGATAGCCACGTGAAAATAGGGACTCTAGGTTATTTTGTGTATCTGAGCTCCCTATTCAGCCAAAAAGAGGCATATCTAGAGAGAAATTCGTTCCGACGATCAGTCATTTATCTTGCAACAGGCTAAATTGTCCTCTGGAAGTGCCTCATGTCTCTTTCTGCTGACTGCAGAAAGAACCTAGATGACTATTTAAAACTGGATGCCTAGCTTCCAGATGGCTATATTTACATGAGATGATCTTAATGCATGACTAAAAGTTGCCAACTATACCTAAGTAATGAGGAAGAATCTGTTTAACATAGAATAAAGTAGATGTTCATAAATTAATTATGAGAGCCTCATAAGGACCAGGCACAGCTGTGCCTACCAAGGCAAATCCTCAGCTGAAGAAGGTGGCAAGCTGCCTTTTAAAAATTCTTGCCTATATGAGCAAGCAGGACTCGACCTAAGATGTTATTGATAACATGCTGTATAAAATTTGTGGTTCATGGGGTTCCAATACTGCTGACTACTGGAAACCGAAGATACACAGGGGAGAAATAAGTTCATACTTTCAATATATCTCAAATTCTTTCCATAGGCACCTACAGCCTAGGTCAGAAGCTAGACGAGGGGTCGGATGGTTTGTGTGGACATTCTTATACACACATACATCCCCCCCCCCCCCCCCCCCCAATATATTATAAAAAACCCCACAAAACAACAAACCCCAAAACACTCCAAAGAATCTCTTCATAGTTCTCATTTTGAGAATTTCCTCTTCCATGTTGCACAAGCCATAAATTCCTCCCAGGAGTTGCAATGAACTGTATTTTTTATAAAGATATTGGATTTGGTTCTATCAATTTCCAGCAACAGTTAGTCCACTGCCTTTCCTGGTGAACTGTTGTTCATGAAATAACGTCTATTTCACAGGAAGTTGTGGCATTTCAACATAGATTTTGATTCACATCAAGACACAAAGATGAAAGAGAACTTGACATTTGGAATTTTGTCTCTGAACACTATCAATTCCTTTTAAGAAATAAAGAATCAAAATGTTGAGATTTTGCACGGATTAACTGCTTGAATTTTATACTGATGCATCATAGTAGCATAATAAAAATAGTTAGAAAATGTTAGACTGAGTGCATATAATAATTAATTTAGAATATTATAAATATTATTTTAATTAACATTAATACAACAGAAAAGTCTGAACAAAAATACTCTAAAAGCTTAAGTAAAAAGGAATATTTTTACTTTTTCAAAATGAGACAGTTTAAGATTATGAAAACAAACTACATTCAAAATGAAGCAATAAGAGGTTTTCTCCCTGGCAAAAATTTGTTGGAATGACACATCCCTGCAAAACATTTCAGTTAGATTGTTTCAACATTTTCTCATGTAGAACTACTATGTCTTTTTTGTTGGTCCTGCTGTTTTTCCTCAGATTTTGAATAGTGTTGTGAACATTTTTAATGACATACTGTATATTTTAAACCCTCTCAACACTTTCTTCTGAGTAGGAGATTTTGTCGTGAGCATAGTTTCTTTTTGGGATGAAGGGGGGAGGCTGTACAAAGAAGAGGAAATACAAAATAGAGAAGAAAAATAATAGTAGTAGTAATAATAAGAAATATAAAACCAACAGCAACACTTCATTCTCTTAAATGTTAATTGTATTTGAAATAAAATCTGGAGACTGTCTTCTGCTACAACTGGGAAGATGATGGTTACAGCTAGTATTTTGAAGATACTGCTTTCTACTAGAAAGGGAGTGAATTGGACTGATAAAAGCACATAGAGCTTGTCCCCCCCTTACCCCCAGGCCAAAACAGAAAGGGAGCAAGATGCGTCCATTTACATTAGGGTAAAAGGTTTTGAATGTATTTATTCCAAAGATCTGTGTTAAAGACTAAGAGGTCACAATGAATATGCCAGAGACATTTCTCAAGAGACAGGGAACATACATTAAAATGAGAAGAGAAACATGTACAAATTAATCAAACAGTGACTATGGGTGCTTTCAGCATCTTTAACACTGGTTGGGGAACATTTAAGAATCGATATGTGTAGTAAACAATAGACTCTTATTGCAAAATGTCACACACGCCTCCCAGAATGAATAATATCAAAATCCAAACTACTTTAGTGACCAAAGCAAAATGAAGCAAATTCAAACAAGTAAACCAAACTGTGTGATTAACTGTGATTGAATACAGCATTTTTGAAAGGCATAATTTCCCCAATCAAGAAGCAGGACCCTGCTTTTCACAAGAAAGGAGTACCAGACACCTCTTAGTGCAGCCCTTTCAGGCACAAAGAACTTCATGGGATTGTGTGGGATGAATATGTTGGTCATGAAGACTGAAACATTATACGACAGTGAAATGGTAGTACCAGTGTGGAATGAGAAAAACCCAGATTTCCCCTTTGACTGGTAATTTAAGAGATAAATAAGGAAAACAAGGATTAGAACGCAGGCCTCCTTTCTCTCAGTGGAATATCAGAGGCATTAGGCTTCCAAATTATGTTTTCTTTTTCATGCTCTCTCCCTATGAATATTGATGAGCCAGTGTGTAGCCACGAATGCCTCAACAGGAGTCATGAATTTACGTATATTTGGGCCTGTCCTTGGGTTACAGAAGACGCAGAATTAAAACCATTTAGGCTCAGGGATGCTGATTCTTAAGTAAGTGCTTTAAGCACTAGGTTATACAGAAGGAAACATGAAAACTAGGAATAAATCAAAAACATTGCAGAAAATTTTACCTCTTGTCTCTTAACAAAATTCCCAGACTCATATGGTATTCGTCTTTCTAAGTGCTGGTTTAAACAACGAAATGTGGCATGTAATGTCCCAGTAAAAATCCTTTATGTATGAAAACTGAATGCACCATGATATTCAATACTTGTTCTTACTAAATATCTAGGAAGCCAGGTGGCAAATGTTTACTTTGATCTTACATCAGTTTAAGAAAAATAAAACACAGAATGGAAATATATATCTATCAAAGCCACCTTAATAGAAAAAAACATGATGGAGATTCTGGAGAAAAAAAAAAAAAAAGTATAAACATTCGGTAAACTTAGAACACAGTAAGGGAAAAATAAAAGTCAGAAAACTATAAAGAAAAGAGGACAAGTGCAAACCTCAGAACAGTCTTTTACGAATCAACATATCCAAGATACATTTCAGGGAAAAATAAAATAAAACAAAACCGTAAGACTATTATTCAAAAAGAAGATTCTTTGCCCCAAGGCTGTAGCTGAGGCTGGGGCTCATCAACCCTTGCTCCCCGCTGACTTAAAGAGAAGAATTTCAAATAAGAGAGTTCGAAGAACAAAAGATGTGAATCTCAAAGCAACTAATGAAAGAAAAGGAAGAGCAAGCTCCACCTCCCAGCCTGAGCTAACTCAAGAAATAGCAAAAATGTATGAGCACAGCAGAGCTTTTTTTTTTTTTTTTCTTTTCTTTTGCAAACTCTTGAGGAAAAAAAAAGAAGAGCAAGAACATTCCTGGATGGAAACTTCAAACATGTAATATCAAAAATAAAGCTTCAATAGACAGAGAAAGTCTCCTTGAATATATCCTTCTATGCATGCATGCATGCAAGCTCTCCTCTTTTTTGCCTCTAAAGGTGTTTCAGGAAATATTTTTAGAAAAAAAACTCCCAAACTTAAAGAAACTTAACTCATACTTTTGCTTTTGTACCTCTTGTTCCACCAAATGTTCCTTAATAAAAAGTCATCATTACTTAATTTTTTCAGACTGTATCATGGTGAACTCTGAAGTATTTTTAGGCTACATGCAATTCCCACAGCTCTTTTTCTTCAATATCAAGCTGTTTGGATATTTTTTCAAACTGTTAACTTTTACTTTAAGAAATATTACTTTCATGAGTAGACTTTTATCTGAGATAGCCAGGAATATATGGTCCAGCGTTCAGTGTGATGATGAATTACAGTGTGGAGTGATGAGGAAAATCAAATGTTTTCAGACACTATCAGAGCTGCTTTTTTGATCCAAGTGAACATTAACGACAGTGTTTTATGAGAAAATCTATCTTTCAGAAAGTTACTGAGGAAAACCAGCAAATTTTTTACTTTGAGAAACAGAAAAACATTGTCATGATAAACCAAAAATGTCACTTTGTTTTATGTACATTTTTATATTTTCCTCTTTATTTCACAAGTTTCTTTTTTACATGAACTTTTTTATTATTTCAATTGGAAAATGGTATTTTTTCCAGCATACAAAATCCTTAATTAATACCAGAAGGAGAATAAAACTTTGGCGAGACAGCACTTGAACAAGTGAAGTCTAATATTGTTTTGAGAGGTTGCAGAGACGTGACCCTCACACCATACCTGGCAATATAATGGATCTATGACAGCTCAGACAGCAGTAATGAACAAACAGAACTATTGCTAACTCTGGTCTGACTTTAAATCAGCTGAGGAGATGGCAGGAAGATATTTGACAAAGGGCTTTAGTCCTTTGACATTCTTAGATATGACTGTGTTGTACAACCCATGTCACGTCAAGATGCCAGGCCATTTATCCTTATGTATTCAGCAATATCCTGATGGCATTCTGGGATGAAGGATGCCCACCTGCCTTTCCTACACCTGTCCTCCCCCTAAATGCCCTCATGTCCCTTGGATGAAAAGTTGTCTGCACTGCTAGTAAGTTGTAAAACATTTGTTTTCTTCTTAATAATCAGAGAATGAAGACTTTAGAGAACATTTCCCTTACAGTTTCTAGTAAAGTAACATGACACAAAATCAACTATACCTTTGATGTCACACAGGAAACAGTTACCTCTTTTGCTACACTTCCTGATGGACTCCTCTGTTCCACAGGGAGTAGAAACCATCTTTTCATTCCAACTTTTTAGCTGGTTAAAAGAGTCAATAGAAATATAGACCTTAAGCAATACCAAAATTGGAAGGAGGGTTACTTTTGCCTTGCATCAGGTTAGCAGTTTAGTTCACAGAGCATACTTGACAAGTTGTGCTGAAAGCTGGGAAAGGAAGGCAGATCAAATATCTGTAAGACAAGTGGACAGACAAAATTTCGTCACTGTGGAATTACCACATGAAATTACGTGTTCTCAGGCTGCATCTCATTTCTTAACAAACCCAGAAGCAAATGCACTATTTGCTGAAAAAACTATCCTAAGATTCTTTGTGTTGCCCTTCTTTAAGACTTAGTTTCTGGCCCAGAGCAGACTGCATTTGCAGAGTATCATGTCTTCATTTACCTACATATAGTTAATGAATATTAGAAGGGCTCTAAATGTTCGGATTCCATGGCAATTTTATAGCAATTCTGTGCATGTAATTATCAAGACAATAATTGCCTTAAAGAATGCAAACACAACCACCATTGATTTGAAACATGTTTCCAGAAAAACCACAGAGACAATCGCATGTAAAACTTTAAAGAGAATAAGGGTCAGTTCAACCCTTGTCAATATTGTGCCTACTTTTGTCAAACAATAGCACTTGACAACATGATAACCCTATAACTTTGATTTCAGAAGGAGAACATGGAAAGTGAAAAAAGCTTTTCTGAATTCCCTGTAGCTCATATTTGATCAAAGAACTCCAGATAAAAGACTGAAAAATTGTTTAAAATATATAGAAAAAATCCTCTGCATTTCAGCTATCATAAAAGTCACTACTAAGAAGAAGACAGCAATCTTCTTCAATGTGATATAAGTTTTCTGAAACTACAAAGAGTTTCTTATCTGACTTATCTCTTTAAGAGAAGGATAGGTATATTTTTGTTTTGTTTTGTTTTAAATTTTATTGTCAGCAAAAGTATCGCAGGAAATCTGTGAATGCATTACAAAAACTGAGATGTATTTAGTGATTCAACAAATTAACTATTTAAGTTTAGGGAAGAAACTATTTTTTTTCCAATCCCACTCTTACTGAGGATATTTGTAGGCACCATAGTATTATCTACACCTTTCCTATACAATACACAGAAACTTGGGTATGTAACTTGTTTTCACATCATTTTTGTCAATGATCAATAAATATCCTTTCTTCCTCATGACTCTTGACATGACTGCTGGGAAATGAAAGTTGAAAATGCTTGAATAAATAGAATATAGAAGATTTATTCAACAATTGAATTATTTAAATCTACATAAGGAATGAGACCTGTAAGGCAAAACTTCTGTTTGCAATTCTCCAGGCTTTTTGGAACTTATTTGATATATAATTTCCTTAACTGCTTACTGTGGTGTTTGAATCTTATTATTTATTTTTCTTGAAATTACTACAGCAAGATGACTTCTGGAGAAAAATCTACACTGAGACAGGTTTTGCTGATCAATTAAAGCCCCATTTTCTCTCAGCTTCATAAGTGTAAATCAGGAATAACTATTGACTACAGCAGTTGCAGTGAAGTTACTCTAGATTTACTGACATAAGTGAAAGCAGAATGGAGTCCCTGAGGTTCTTTTTACTCAGGTAGTAGCATTAGATCTATTGGAGTGCCAAATGGATATTCACCAGTGTTTGAATTCTGTTGTTTCATTTTGTCCTTTGCAGTAATTTTAAAATTTGTGAATGTTTTTTCTCCTTAAGGGGGGCAAAAGAGATGGTAAATGAATTTTAAATAAAAATGCATTGACTGGTTCTATGCCTCAGTTACTCCTCCTTTATTTTTTGTGTGATTTTATATCTGCAGATGAAAGTTTCAAGAAGAAAGGAGAAATCATGACTCAGATGACTTGAAGTTAAAAGGCTTATAACTGCGGGATAGCTTTAGCTGTGACTCACTATGTTTCACTTAATTTCACCTTGTTTACTGGTTTCTTGGTTTCTCCATTTACAAAACTGCTATAATAACAATGCTGAAAAGAGCAAATTATTTGCTAGAATTTACGTTGATGATTCTTTACAGCTGCATTGTGCAGACACTGGCTTTGCAAGGTGCTCAAAATATACAGTATTCTGGGAGATATAGTTTTCTGTACTTTTTCGGAGGACTATATGAGTTAAAATGAGTTGGGTTGTTGTTGTTCTTTTAAGAAGAAGAAATTGAGTAATGTTTGTTCTGACTCAGATAATAAGCCAGTCTGCAAATAATGAGGATTCAGAAGAAAATATCTTGATCTAGGAGTTATTACACCATAATTCCATAGACAATTTTGCAATTTCCACCTGAGATAGTGAATGATGACTGTTCCTTAGAGCAGCATGTCCGATCTCCTATGGTCATCCTCATGGATTTAGGAATTTGGCAGTATCCCTGTAAGGAAGAGCTGAGGAATTTTAGAGAGCCTTATTTATTTATTTATTTATTTATTTTAATATTGGAGCCAAGAATCCAGTAACAAACTAATATGCTTATCTATGAAGAAAGGCATTTGGAAGATAGCTATGTGCATTGTAGGAGAGATACCTTGAAACAAGACTCTGGTTCAGCTGTGTGATAAGTTTGAATGCCTAAGTTAATATTAGCACATACTTATTTCTAAAGTAATGTGCAGATAAAATGCTACATTCGGTATTACCATTTAACTATATACACAGTGTAAAGTCAGCTAAAACTAATAGAGAAGATGGAGAATGGTACAAAGACTTAAAGTAAGATACTTGATGGCACACCAAAGTAGGTTGTTTGTACAGAACAGGCTTGCTCAGTTTGTTTTGTATAATGCCTCACAGGAATGTTAATGAAGACAACAGGTCTCATTAGAGGAATATACAATTGCTTTAATTTGTTTTCTTTTTTTAGAAGAACTGATGCAGTTTTCTGTAGCTTGAATAGCATTATGAATGTGATAAATAGCCTGGGAAACTGATCCCACTTGGCCCTTATAGTGAAAGCTAACCTACATCAAATCTGTTCAGAATTATTTGAATAATATCAGGGCGGGTTGATCATTATTGCTTTTTGGTGATGCTTTTTGGGGGGAGAGGTGGATTACAGCAAAAAACAAAGTTAATTCCTTCAGTGCTACTTCTGTCTTGGTTGGAAAATAAAAATGTCAATCTGCTTTTAAGAGAAATCTGAAGATATACTTATTTTGTCTCTTGTCTTTATACAATACAGTTTTCATGCACAATTAAATCTAAGTGAAAACATTTACAGGAACATAACCCCTAGGTAATCTTTTTGACCATGGTTTCAGAGTCTGCCATGACTGGCACAAATTAGCCATTTGTGACTCGTCTTCAGCAAACGAATCATACAGACCTTAAGCTCGATGTAGGAGCAAATGCACCCTGCTAAGATTCATCCTACAAAGACATATACCCTCACTTATTATAAAGCTCTGCAGATTGAGCTAAATAGCTAGACAGAAATTCAAGAGATATCCATGCATATTTATCAAAACTGGACTTTTTTGTGTGCATGAAACATTTATTTTGACAAAAGTGGTGAAGTTTTCTCAAATCTAGTATTAGACTCTGGTCTCAGAGACATGCTGACCTAGGCAATAGCTGAGATGTCAGGATATGCACAGAGAAGATAGAAAACAAGCTATAGGTCATTGATCTCAATGGTTTTCTTCCACCTAGATACTAAGAAATCAAACAGATCCAATTCCAATTCTGCATCAGAACAAAAACTAATTTTGAAACAATCTTTTTTTCATAAAATGAAATGTTGTTTTCCAGAGAACCCCAATGAGCCATCATAATAATAACAAATCATATGCTCATGAAATCTGCACAACATTTTACCATATTCAAAAAAGGCATCTTAAGTTTCAACATATGTCCAAAGGGACTGACTTCACACTTATTTCAGTCAAGTTTCTCAAAACATGCATGACATAGACTGATAGAATGGTTTAGGTTGGAAGGGAATTTAAAGATCATCGAGTTCCAACCCCCTTGTCATAGGTCCCACTAGATCAGGTTGCTCAAAGCCACACCCAGCCTGGACTTGAACACGTCTACTTTTGATTTCAACAAACTGGTTAGTGGTGCTTGTTTTCATGCATTGATGGCATAATGTGAGGGGACTCAGATAGTCTTTCTAACTACATAACAATTTTTTATCACTGAAAAGAGGGAATCTTTTAAAAGCCAAGAGGAGAGGAACTTAGAATGAAGGATCTAACTGGTACAAGGAGGAATAAATTGTATGTCAGTGGAAAAACAACAACAACAAAAGGGAATAGAAAAAGAATCTGGGCCAAATGAAATAAATAGCAATAAATAGGAAGAAAAAAACCCCAAAATATACATAAATAGGAGGAAATTATTTGTGACAGACTCAAATCTTCAAAAATCTTGACTATTTTCTTTCAATCATTTTTGAAAAACTCAACTAAAAATAGTTTTGTAATTAAGTTACTGAAGTAGCACTCAGGAAACAGCAGTTTACTTATTGCCCCTGTCAGATTTTCTATGCAATTAGAGAAAATCCCTTAGAAATCGAGATTTAAAGGCCCTGACAGCAAACAAAGACAGTAATAGTTCTCTCTCCACCTCTTATTACCAATCCTCTTCCTTTAGATTATGTTCATTAGGTACAGAAAGCAAGTATGAAAAGATGATTCAGTACCTCCATGATCTAATACAGGAATATGGGCAAGTCAAGTTCTGGCTCATGTATGAATTAATATTATTTATACAAGAGGAAACAATTTTACTGGAGAAAATTAGAACTCTCTCATGTATATGTGAAGACCGTCATGCTTATCTTCAAAAATGACAAAACATACAGCTGGCCAGCGTCATTGTGTTCCTAGATGTAGCCCAGTATATAAGATTTCTGCTGTGACTACTAAAAGGCAACAGGCCTTGGGCTGACCTGGTTGTGCTTGCTTTGGCTGTTAATAAAGGAATTTTGGTCAAGTAGCTATTGCCTAAATTGTTTCATTTTAGCTCTTATAGTACTACATATGGTGAAGATCTGACAATCTCTGTAATCACCGAATAACAAATGTTAATCCTCTAACTGGGGCTAAGGAAAGTCAATGAATAACTTAAGTTAATAGTTAATTTAACTTGATTTAAGTTTGGTAGGAATTAGTGAAGAAAGAGCAAGAAGGAAACTATTAGAAAGCTTATAAAAACATTCCCAAGAAAACCTGAAATGGAGAGGGTTGAAACCAAAGTCACCATCATATTCCTCTGGATTACTGTTTTATTAGGAACTTGATTATTTCGTAATCCCTTAAACTCCCATTATTCAAGAAAACTCAACTAGTTGATTTTACAAGAATATCTGAGGGTAAACTAAGGAAAGGGTTGGAAACACTGAAGTTTGTGTGTCAGTCTTAACTGTACTATTAAAAGGAAATGTTACTGTCAATCTCATCAGCATAATAATAACTTGTATTTTGATAAGGCTGGGCTTCATCTGAACTAACAATAAGTTCTTAGCTGCACTTACTAGGTTTGGCCATATTTTGGCCATTACAATTTTAGTGTAACACTAGGAAAACTCAAATCTTCTTTGAGTCATGTCCAGGTATGGAAAGAATAAGAATGTGAAGTGGCCAGCCCGGATTTACCATGGGAAAAGTATGCCTAATGAACTAGGTTACATTTATGATGAGGTGACTGGCTTGGTAGACAGTGGAAATTCTGTATTTTAGCAAGACTTTTGGGATGGTTTCCTACAGCATCCTTGCAGCAAAGTAAGAAAAAAAAAAAAAAGAACTGATATTCAAAACCTGACTAAGCTGTAACTTTGAAGCTGACTCCCACATACACCTCTGAGCAAGTGTCATGACAGATGACCTCCAGAGGTCACTTTCAGACTAAAATATTGCACAATTTTATGAGTACATCATCCTCAGTACATTCAGCAGAATGGTTGTTTAAGCACTCCTTGAAGAAATATTTCAAATGTTTTTACTCTAGCAAAAATTTTGAGATCATTCCAACGGACAAATTGATTTGCATGGCAAGAAATTAATTTCCAGTTCAGCATTACAGCACAATCATAGATGCACAACCCTAAGTAATTACACAAAGCTTATTCTCTTCAGGAAATTAATGTATGACTCTTAACTGTCTAACAAGGAAGGCAGTTTCTATGTGAACACTGATTCTTACTTGCTTGGGAACTCAGAGGCACCTTCAATAGAGCCCAGCTGTCTCAAATTCAAGAACAGAGATTTGTTTTTTCTTGTTTTCCCGGCCGCAGTAAAATACAAATTTGGCAGAAATAATAAGATCCAATTGCTCATAAGTAAATGGCAGCTTAAACAAAGACAGTTGGGCAGTAATTGTTTCTGCGTTTTCAGTTGTTTCCGTTTCAAGCTTTGTCATTGACTTTATCAGTACATGTTCTGTGTTGGCTAAGATTTTGGTTAGGCATGCCAAGAAAAGTAATTTAGAATTTTGCAATCTAAGCAGTTCACAGCACTCTGTTACCTGCACCATTTTCCAAGTAGTTTCTTATGTCCTTATTCAGGAATAGGGAACCTGTATTCTGCACTCGTGCTGAATATTTCTTTTCTGAATACTGTGAGGAAAGTCTTTTTAATATTGATATTGACTAAAAGGTGAAAAGAGAAGACCAAGAAAACCTGAAAAAACCCTGGAACTTGTAAGGAAAAATTTATTCCTGACACTGGGGTTTGACCAGAACACCCTGTACCTACAGCTTTGTAAGAGCTGTGAACTCTGCAATAATGAAATGAATTGAAAGTCCTAGTGAGTTCAGCAGGCCAGGTCCTCGATGTAGATGAGTTTGGTGGGAAGGATGCCACAGGCCAGTTTGGTCACCAACAAATCCTTACCTGCAGCTGAACATGATCTTTGTGAATGATGAGGTATATATCGTGTAGTAACAAGGGGTGGGACTCACCTCTACTTTTATCTGTCTTGAAGTTAAGTGTTTAATTTAAACTGTTCCCTTAGACTCTCCATAGTTAATGGAGAGATATAGCTAAGATGAATCACTTTCTGTAGATCTCCCTCTTAAATACCCATCATAAAATGGGATGAATTTCCCTCCAGAGGCACTAATCTCCCACAGTTGGCTGTAGAGGAAGCCTGGTTGTCTAGCTCAGACTAAACAGCTCATCTGTCCTGGGATGCTATTGTACCTTTCTGTGAGACAGTTAGCTATCAAATCAAAAGAAACTATCGTTGCGTTCAGATAAGAAAAAACACTCCAGGTCTGAAAAACAAATGCCAGGACTGTTCTGTAATTTCGGCCTGAAAATAGATTTGTTGATTGCTTTCTCTTTGCTTCTCTTTTGCTTTCAATGATAAAAATGTTTTAAGGAAATTAAAATGTAGTGTGAATATCCATTGAGAGCAACACTATGAGAGCTCCAAAGCCAGATTTTTGAGCACCTTGAAATTGCCCTTTCCTTCTCCTGTATTGTTGCATTACTTATCCTGTGTTGGCTTCATGCTGTTCTGCACAAATCAAAGAAACATCTTTAACAATCAGCCAGGAAACCTGTTTTCCTATCAATCTGTCTGGTTTCTTGCCTTGCCAAGAGGAGAATGCAAATTATTTTGTGCATAGAGATGCAAAAGCAATGTGGTTCAGAACTCTTCTGCAGCTTATATTTCTCTTCAACATAATAGGCAGCTAAAACTCCTTTCCAAATCCAGTATCATTTAAAAATCTTCCACTAAAATCTTCCTTTAAAATCAATGATCTCTCAAAGTAATCAAAGAAACAGGAGGAGAGATATTGCTTAAATTTATTCCTGGTGCTGCTAGGGCTAGGAATCACGGTTTCCTAGACTGAGGGAAAGAATGGAACAGACTCAAACTGACTTACAGAAATGCTGTGGCCTGACCTCCTAATTAAAGAGGTTATACAGATTGGTCACAAATTTCTACCTGGAAAGGATCTTAAAAGAACAACTAATATTGCTGTGTCATTCTCTTGCTGCGAATTTTACAACCAGATGAGAAAAATATAGTGGATGTTAATTCTGACTGCCATATTTGCTAGAGCTTCAAATGGTAATATGTGTTAGATGGGAGTGATTCAGGCTCATTTTAATGGGATTAAATTGATCTCCATTTCTGAACTGAGAGATGGTACCCCTGCCCACACCTTTCAAGTGTGTCAAAGGAGACTAAGGATTTGGCTAGGAATAATTTACTGAGCTTGTGTGAACCTCCCCCAAACAGTTTTAGTAATGGAAACGACAGCCAGAAAACACTACTAGACCTAAATCCTTTTGAAGTCTAGCAGCAACACGTCCATCCTAATGATCTCACTTTCTTCACTTTCCCTAACCTTTCTGGAATGCTGTCATTGCTAATTGTGTGAAATACATATAAATTCTGACTTCTCTGAGAAATTCACATGCCATTTGTTTGTGGGTAATATTAAGGGCTCATATTAAATTATACAGATTTAGTGTTGAAGGAAGGTTGTTGAAGGAAATATTGCAACCTACCTTTAGCCCAGGAAAAGGCCACAGATGCTGTAAGAACCTGACAGTGCAGGATCTCGGGCCTCGTCCAGGTTTGTACTGACCTGGGATGTTCTTAGCTTGCTTTAGCTCTGATAGTATCTGTCTTTGCGTGAAGTGGTAAAACAATCCAGATGATTGTTTTAACTTAGGTTTGTGAGTGCCATATGCAGTAAAAGTCTAGCAAACCTCTATAGTCACTAAGTTACAAGTGATAACACTTTATGCTAATGGGCTGGGGGAGATTAGTGTACAGCATGCAAATATTAGCTGGATACAAATGAAAATAAAGTAGACTGTGTGTGGGAAAATTCATAGAAATGTGTTTATGTCAAGTGCATCCAAGCAGAATGAAGACCAGAGTGGAGGCAACATCCACCATCAGCAGCATGTTCCTCTCAGTGGAAGACTCAGAACCTGGAAGACTCATTGTAAGCCCTCTCCTCCTCACCAGCCCTTCTCCTTGGAGAAAACTGATGTTGTTGACTTCAGGACACAGAGCAACATAGAAAGGTTAAGCATAAGACCAGAGAAAAGGGCAAGATAAAGGACTGTTTCAAATTTCAATTAAAAAAAAAGGTTGCTAAAAAACCCCGCAAACCTCCAAATCACTTTTGAGTGCTTTTGCTAAAATCCACTTGAAAGAATTTTTTTTATTCGGGAGGTGGAGAGCACAAGCTGTAACTCAGGCTTTATGCCTCCACGCAGCTTCATGGACTGGTGACATCAGTAATCCCATTTCTTCTGCATCACACCTCAGCTGGATGTATTCCATACTGTCTTTGTGGCATCACAAAAGGAGAACTGTTGGACATACATAATGGTACATATACATAGTCAAAAAGATAAAAGGGAAAATGGATTCCCAAGATATACACATTTCTCTGAGGCAATACAACTATAATTTCTGGTTTTCCTTTTTTTTTAATTTTAGTATTGTTATCTAAAACTGAAAATTCCATTTTCTCTAGCGAATTCCTCTACCCACCATACCCTATAAGTTTATTGTATTCACCATCACCCTACCACATCCAGTTTTATGGAAACAATGGGATTTCTTCAGCTTCATCTTACCGAATCTTCTACAATATGACAGATCTCTCCATAATTAAATATTTTCTGGTGTCCAGTCTAAAATGTCTCTGCCTAATTTCCTCCTGTTAATTGTGAGTCAGTCCCTTTAGAGTAATCTAAACAAAGCTTGCCTTTTTCTGTTCTTTACTTCCTTGAATGAATCACAAACAATGATCTTATCTTCTGAAACCTGTCATTTGGTCAATATATATTTAGTTTTTAGGCTACACAGCAGAAGCCCTTGTGGATACAGGGTTGATCATTTGAGGGTTATCCTCTATTTGTTCTTTTTAGTGAGTAGCAGTGCAGAAATGCATTCCGGATTTGATCAAAGGTATCTAGTATCTTACTCCGTTCAAAGGCTGCTCATTCATATTTTACAGTTTCAAGACCCAGCAATCAATATGAGATGTTAAGATTTTTTTTTCTTTCCTTACTTATAGTTACTTGAAAGGAACATTTATGTTTATAAGCTGTCACCATAGATGATACTATTTTTTTATAATTAGGCCAGCAATTATCATGATTTAAACCTAAAGCAAAACTTTTTCAAAGTTAGTTAAATTTGTTACTGTAGACTGTGGAAGATAACTTTAGAAACAAATCAGCTATGTGAAGTATAGGAAGGAAAGACAAAAGCCATTGCAATACCTGAGCACTTGAAAAATAAATGCAGAGGTAAAAAATTCAGCTACAAATTTCAGGAACATATTCAGCACTATTCAATGTATCCCATGACATTTAAACCTCTGAACTATTTACCATTTCTCATCATATGCATCTGAGCTTTGTCAAAAACTAGAGTAATAGTTGGTTTTTTACACCTAGGAAATTCCCCATCTCACAGAATCACAATAGTCTGTCACATAAGTAAATACTAACACAAAGTATTTTAAATAAAAAAAAAAAGCAGAATGTAATCTATCCATCAAAACTATGAATGTTTTCTTTTGTTCATTTTTAGCTTTGCTTTTCCTTGAGAGACATACAATTTTTGCTCTAGAGATCAACTGTTCTATTTCTTATGATGAGTGTAAAGGGCAGAAATTCTAAAGGCACGAGACTCTGAATGCCTCAGGATATTTTTAGAGAGTGTAGAAGGTATAAATCTGAGGTTCTAATATTATGCTGCAGCAACTCAGTTGAATCATGTGAGAACCCTCCCTTTGCTTTTCACCTGCATCTAAGGTGTGTGATGCACACCCTGTATTCAACCTCTATGTATAAATAATGAAATATTTACCGGACCAGATTGAATACACAACTGTATTTTCATAGCCCTGGGGCTAGAGCACTCACTGGAGCAGAAGCAGACACCATTTGCCGTGTTGAACCAGGTAGAGGAATTAGAATCCAATTTTCTTGCATCTAAGAACAGTAGGATCACCAAGGGTGGGACCTCACTTTTCTGACTCACTTCTGAGTCTCTTTAGGAGCACACCTCTCTTCTTGTCTCCCCCTCCTTCAAAAATAATGACCCAGGTACTGTGTCCAGCTTTGGAGTCCTCAGCACAAGAAGGATGTGGACCTGTTGGAGCAGGTCCAGAGGAGGGCCACAAAAGTGGTCAGCAGGCTGGAGCACCTCTCCTATAAAGACAGGCTGAGAGAGTTTGGGTTCAGCCTGGAGAAGAGAAGGTTCCAGGGGAGACCTTACAGCAACCTTCCAGTATCTGAAGGGGGCCTACAACAAAGCTGGAGAGGAATCTTTTACAAGGGCACGTAGCGATAGGACAATAAGTAATTGCTTCAAACTGGAAGATGGTAGATTTAGACTAGATATTAGGAAGAAATTTTTCACTGTGAGGGTGGTGAGACACTGAAACAGGTTGCCCAGAGAAGCTGCGGATGCCCCATCCCTGGAGGTGTTCAAGGCCAGGCTGGATAGGGCTTTGCGGGTCTCGCGGGAGGTGTTCCTGCCCTTGGCAGGGGGGTTGGAATGAGGTGCTCCTTAAGTTCCCTTCCAATCCAAACCAGGCTATTATTCTGTGGTTCCAGGTATGCTGAAGGGACCATTTTAATATTCTGATACTTTAAAAATAAAAATAGTCAGCTAAAATGCAAGTTTGAATCAAATTAATGTTTATTTGTGTGGTCTGGAACAGCCACATTTTATGGAGGACAAATAAATCCTTGAGACATTTCTTGCTTCTTCCCCCTTCCAAAAACTGCACTCTACCAATATCTTCCTGAATAGAGTCGTTATGTTGATGTAAAACCTTTTGGGTAGTGCCATGGGATGCCTTATGAGGAAAAATATATCTGCATGTACATCTGGATAGTTAATACTAATAAATGTTTACTGGCATATAAAAATATAGTAGCATTGATCAGTAAAGGGTCTTTTTGGGTTCACTTTTTTTTTTTTTTTTTTTAAACAAAGTTGTTGTACATGTGTGAACGATGTCACTATTGAAGACGGGGATAAGGTTTAACATCTGACCAGTGGATGCTCAGGTGTTACACTTCCAATAGTGATAGTACGTGAAAAGAGCAGTTTAATTTTACAAACAGCTTTTGAAGTCCAGCTTTTAGCATGTGTCTGTACTGCTGCCATCTACTGAAGAAAACAGGTCATTCCTGTTCAGGAGCACCCATAATCCCACAAGCAAACTACCACTGTTTGTGCATTTGGATGCTTGAATTACAAATCTTAGATGCAGCATGTGTGACATTAACTGAGTGTGTGCTGGTTGCCACTCACGTCTTATAAAGCAAGCCCAGCGAGTACTTTCTTGGAGATACCCTGATGCCTTCACCAAGTGAAGCTCAACAGGTGATAGCCTTGGCATCTGCCTCTGGGAGAGTCTGAAATTATAGAAGTTTATTGCATTTCATTTATCATGTCGTGCTTGTTAGCATGCTGTTTTATAGGCACATTGCTCTGCGGTGTAACCATTTTAGTGTGCAAACTCTATGTTTTTAGTTTAATTTGCAACAGATATGATATAAAGATAAACGAGATGGTGTTTCTTACCCACCAACTGGAATTGTCCCCAGCAGTTTGCTAGCCATAAATCACAACAGGGATGGAAGACCTTCTGCAACAGACATTAAGAACTCCTTATTTGCAGACAAAAATGAAGTAAAGAGAAATCACTTTGTACAGTCTCACTCAGTTCTATATATTACAGATTACAGCTATGCAAAGATTTCATATCCCAGCAAATGAATATGGAAACAAAAACACATTCAGTGAACAGCGAATGTGTCTGGATTATCTCCCTTAAAAGTGCACATGTGGTTTGTAATCATGATTTATTGATGTAGTTTGACCAATACCCAGATTAATTTTAGCTAGATTTTGACACTTAGATGAGATACTTAAGCATTTTCCTTTATTCAGGAGAGAGATAGAAAATACTTATTACTTTTAGAAGTATCTAATAATAGTAGCAGAATTTAGAGCTTTAACTAGACAGACACCAACAGCAACTATCCTCTTTGTATCCTCTGATGTATCCAAAATTGTAAGAAATTAAAATATCTATGAGACCAACAGGTGACACAGAAGAAGATAATTGGAAAATTTGGTAGAAGCCAGGAGAACTGCAGCTATAAGTGTGCCATCTTTCTCATTGTCAACATGTAACTTTTCACCTCTGTATGAAAAGTGGTTTTTTTCTTGGACTGCCAGTCATAAAATCATAGAATGATTTGGGTTGGAAGGGATCTTTAAAAGTCATCTAGTTCAACCCCCTTGCAATGAGCAGGGACATCTCCAACTACACCAGGTTGCCCAGAGCCCCGTCCAACCTGACCTTGAATGTTTCCAGGGATGGGGCATCTGCCACCTCTCTGGGCAGCCTGTGCCAGTGTTTCACCACCCTCATCGTAAAACATTTATTTCTTATATCTACCCTCTTCTAGTTTAAAACAATTACACCTTGCCCTATTGCCACAGGCCATGCTAAAATGTTTGTTCCCATCTTCCCATCTTTCTTAGAAGCCCCCTTTAAGTGCTGAAGGGCTGCAATAAGGTCTACCCAGAGTTTTCTTTCCTCCAGGCTGAATAACCCCAACTCTCACAACCTGTCTTCATAGGAGAGGTGCTCCAGCCCTCTGACAATTTTTGTGGCCTTCCTCTGGACCCACTCCAACATATCCATGTCTTTCCTGTGCTGAGGGCTCCAGAGCTGGATGCAGTACTCCAGGTGGGGTCTCACCAGAGCAGAGTAGAGAGGCAGAATCACCTCCATCAGCCTGCTGGCCACACTTTTGATGGAGCCCAGGATACAGTTGGCCTTCTGGGCTGCGAGCACACATTGTGAGCTCATATCCAGCTTTTCATCCACCTGTTCCCCCAAGTCCTTCTCAGCAGGGCTTCTCTCAGTCCCATGATCCCTCAGCCTGTCTTGATACTGGGGGTTGCCCTGACCCAGGCGTAGGACACTGCACTTGGCCTTGTTGAACCTCATGATGTTCACATGGGCCCACTTCTTGAACTTGTCTAGGTCCCTCTGGATGGCATCCCATCCTTCAGCTGTGTCAACCACACCACTCATCTTGGTGTCTCTTGTAAACTTACTGAAGGTGCACTCAATCCCACTGTCTATGGCATTGACAAAGATATTGAACAATACCGGTCCCAATACAGACCCCTGAGGGAGACCACTAGTCACTAGTCTCCATCTGGATATTGAGCTGTCGACCGCTACCCTCTGGATGTGACCGTCCAACCAATTCCTCATCTAGTGAACAGCCCACTCATCAAATCTATATGTCTCCAGTTTAGAGACGAAGAAGTAGTGGGGGACCATGTAAAAGGCTTTACAGAAATCCAGATAGATGACATCTGTAGCTCTTCCCTTCTCCACGGATATAGTCACTCACCATGGAAGTCCACTAGGCTGGTTAGTCCTTTCTGTTTCAAATGAGTTCTTCAGAGAAAGTGCTATGTCCTATTGCAAACAGGCAAGGATTATGCTTAAGGTAATGTAGGCCATACTTTGATTTTGTATCTTTTGCTCACATCATGTATCCTTGCGAGAATTACTTTAGTTCTAAACAGAACTTTTCTGTGTGCTGAAAAAAAAGGGATTTTTATGACATGAACAGAAACAATACTTTTCAGTTAATTGACCATAACGGATATTCATCTTAATTTATCGATAAACTTCATATATGGAAGAATACAATTTTTAAATTGAAAGTGCTCCATAACTATTTTTTTAAGTTAGATTTTATATAAAGGTAAATCCTTATAGCATCATAAGTGCATTGTGGTAGAGAACATATTTTACTTGCAGGTTAAATGTTTAATCTTTTAAGACTTTTCAAGATTTAATTGTTGAATGAATCTCCTAATGTATTTAATACAGTTGCTGTTATTGTTTTCATTGTTGTTGTTGTTGTTACTATTATTATAAGTAGCTGAAATATTGCTCTTTATTTCCCACAAGTATTTCAGACTGACTTTTCCCCACTTCAAGTAGGACAAAAAAGATCTGATGAGTAAACCAAAATGATAATCAACTCAGATCAATCAATGTGTTTATTTTGCACCTGTTTCCTTTCTCTAACTTAAATTCCCCGTTAAGACTAAGTCTTAAAAATAAAATAAAATTAAAAAAAAAGATTTCTAAAACAGATCATTTCTTTTGCTCATAACAAGTTGGAAAGTAGCTTTTGAAAAGCTTTCACATTAAAGATTAAAAAGAGAATAAAAAAAAAGAAGGCAAAAAAAAAGATCAGCAGCAATATTTTTCAATAGAGTATGAATGAGTGGGACAGAAGAGGAAAATAAGAGGATGAAAAAACATTTTGGCTTAAAAAAAAAGTGGTTGGAAAATAATATGGCAAGTATGAATAAAACTGTAAAGCTCAACAAATCTTAATTGGCTTTCCTTTCTTTTTCTCTTGTAAACCCACTGACATTGGGCAGTGTATGTCATTTTGTCCAAATCAGGGCTTCACTGGCACCTGCTACTTACACATTAGCATTGATGATTTATTTACTTACCTCATATATTAAACAATCCCCTGGTGAATGTGAAAAGTTGTAGCATGAATCTGTTAGAGGTGAGAATAAACCAGTTGATTTGTAATAGCTATGGTGAACGGCACAAAAAAATCAAATTAAGAGAGTCAGCAGTGTATCCCCAAAGTCTAAGAACACCATCAGTTTTAAGATGCAGATTGTTATTAGTAATAGTGCAAGAGGTTTTTACATAACACAAAAGACTTACAATAGAGGATATATCACTTTATTGCTGGAGCACCTCTCCTGTGAAGACAGGGTGAGGCAGTTGGGGTTTTTCAGCCTAGAGAAGAGAAGGCTCCAGGGAGACATATTAGCCCCTTTCAGCGTTTAAAGGGGGCCTACAGGAAAACTGGAGAGGGACTCTTTATCAGGGAGTGTAGTGATAGGACGAGGGGTAAAGGTTTTAAACTGAAAGAGGGGAGATTTCGATTAGGTATTAGGAAGAAATTATTTGCTGTGAGGGTGGTGAGACACTGGTACAGGTTGCCCAGAGAAGTTGTGCATGCCCCATCCCTGGAAGTGTTCAAGGCCAGGTTGGATGGGACCTGGTCTTGTGGAAGGCATCCCTGCCTATGTCTGGAGGGTTGGAACTAGATGATCTTCAAGGTCCGTTCCAACCCAAACCATTCTATGATTCTGTGATTCTATGATTCTATACTTTTGGACCAACTTCTAGATTGCATATACTCTTGATTATTGGAATTGAATAAACTGTATGACCATGAGTACTGATTTTCTAATTCGGGTCCAATCTTCCTTACTTCAGACAGCACAAGGCATAGACAAATTTATAAAAATGGCAAAAGATTGCTGGCTGTCCCATGGCTGATTCTGAGAATACTTTCCTCTTTGATCAGCATCTCAGGATTTTCCATTTCATCAAAAGGCTCATACTCCAGTTCTGACACCTTTTTTTAGAGTATTAAAAGAACTTTCTTTTATAAAAGTTTGATTGTCTTCTATTCAGTACATCTTCTGTTGCCCCAAATTGCTCATCTAGAAAATACTGCTTGATTAAAAGTTCATTAATGTTAGCTAATATTAAATATCTCTGTACCTCACAAAATTAAACAGTGGCTTGCAAAAAAATTTGAAACACACTTTGTTAACCATAGGGCTTCACTGAATTGGAAATGTCTGGAGCAGAGAAGGGCAAGACTAGTGAAAAACATGAGTCCTTACAGTGGGTTGGCCAGAAAAAGCAACATAAATCAATTCATACTGGTAGAAATATAAGCCACTTCTTCCACTGGCTAGATCAACACTCCTGGGGAACTTTGGTCTGATTAGGAGAACTTACAGCTTAAAGAGTATAAATTATCTTGCAGTGATTTTTATTTGTTAACATCTCTTGGAATCCTAGTTCCAGGTGAAAACAAAAAAAAAAGCAGAACTAAGGACAAAACATGTTTTGGTAAAGAAGATGAAAAAAACCTAAAAGATGAAAGAAAGATGAGAACAAAAAAGTTTAGTGGTAGATGAGTGGCCATAGACAGTGCTTTTTGCTCTTTCTGTCATTTTACCCTTACAGTCTTTATAACACTGTATCAGTACATACATCCATAAACACGTAAACAGTAAATGCATATGTAAAAAAACCAAGAAAAAAGAAAATTGCTAAAAATTCAGAGAAGAACTAGGTCTTAGAGGGATCCACTGTATTTTGCCTGAAACGCATTCAAACACCTTGATGACAAATTATAAACTACTAGAAAAAAGCTAAATGATCTACTGCGCTTTTCATCAGGTTTTATGCTGTGAAATCATCGGAGAGGGAGAATTTTTTTCCAAGCAGGTAACACAAAAAGGGACAAATCCTGATATGGCTTTCTCAGCATAACCATTCAAAAAGCAGCAATAATTTATAAGTACAGTATTTGATGTACCATTTTTTGGTCTCCACGTGCTCACTTTAAAATTCAGCCAGGAGAAAGAAAAAAGTCCCTGAAACACAGCTGCATCCACCTGGATGCCCTGAAAATGAGACTATGCAAACCAAAATGGGGAAAGAAAAGCAAAACAAAACCCAAAATGAAACCACTAAAGCTGACACAATATAGAAAAGGTTCTCTACTTGCTTAATTTGACCATTTTAATGGAGCATGTTGTGTTTATTTTCTGGCTGTTTATGTGAGGAACTAATGAAGCTGTTTTTCCCTTTAAGGGGCCAGAGGGATTTAGAGAGTCATTGCAAGGTTAGCTCTCAGGCTAGTGGTCTGTTCCACCAGAGAAGCTGTCGGGTGATGCCCGAGTCTCGTGCTGTGCAGCAAAGCTCTGCCCAACTGCATTTCTGAAGGGACGTGTGTGTTTTATGCATGCAACAGCTGTTCCATTACCTCCCTTAAAATGACTTCATAAAGCAGAGAACCTTTTCCCAATTTATTTTAGTTGCTCTCACTGAACAGCTTATCTGGGGCTTGATCCAAAGCCCATGGAATTTGATGGAGAGACTTTTCATTAACTTTTTAGAGCAGGCATCAGATTCATTAGAGAAAAAGACTTTGGGTTATTTCTTGTTCCCTTTGACAAAAGTCTCCATTGTGCTCAGCACTGAGCATACTATGTCCTCTATTTTAGACAGAATTAAATATCAATGGGGAAATTTCCACAGGTTCAGAGATTTTTCTTTATTCAGGTATATGTTGTGATTTTAATCGAGTTTAGTCCAATATTTTTCTGTGCTGATTGGGGTTAAAAATCTTAAAACAGTACTTAAATTTGTAGTCATTTTTTCTAACTTTGTTAATGTTTACAGACTCCACCTGAGATAAGTTGAAGAGGTGAGAGAAACAAAGCTTTAGTTTTGGACTGGGTTGGGAAAAAGATCCTTTGGATGCAGTTTCCACAAATTGCTTTTTCCTGTGTGCTGGTTTTGGTTGGGATAGAGTTAACTTTCTTCACAGTAGCTAGTATGGGGTGATGTTTCGGATTTGTGCTGGAAACACTGTTGATAACACAGGGATGTTTCAGTTACTGTTGAGCGGTGCTTACACAGCATCAAGGCCTTTTCTGCTCCTCACCCCACCCCACCAGCCAGTGTGCTGGGGTGCACGAGGAGCCGGGAGGGGACACAGCCGGGACAGCGGACCCCAACTGACCGAAGGGACATTCCATGCCATGTGACGTCATGCTCAGCATACAAAGTTGGGGGACGAAGAAGGAAGTGGGGATGTCTGCTTTTCTGACTGAACACCTGCCTGCCTATGGGAAGTGGTGAATGAATTCCTTATTTTGCTTTGTTCGTGCGCGTCGCTTTTGCTTTGCCTATTAAACTGTCTATATCTCAACCCCAGAGTTTTCTCACTTTTACTCTTTCAATTCTCTCCCCCATCCCACCAGGAGGAGGTGAGTGAGTGGATGTATGATGAGCAATTGCTTTCATTTGCATCACTTATTTTACTTGGGGTTTATTTCTCTCTTTTTGTTATTTTCCTTTTTCGTTACCTTTTAGAATGATAACAGTTTAATTTGTTATTGTTGTTGTGGCTATTATTATTATTATCAATTATTAAACTTTTCTTATCTCAACCCATGACTTTTCTCACTTTTACCCTTCCAATTCTGTACCCGGTCCCACTGGGGGAGAGTGAGTGGGTGGCTGTGTCGTGCTTAGTTGCCAGCTGGGGTTAAACCAAGACATCCATATAAATCAGAGAGTTTTAAAAAATGTATTTAAAAATTAAATCAATGGGTTTAGTAAGATTAAAACTTTTTATTCTAGTAGTTCTACAACAAAGTTTATAACTTCTTCATTTCATGACATATTTCCCTTAATAAAACAGTTTATAAATCCATTTTGCTTTTCTTTGAGTTTTGGAACAGAAGTAAACTGAAATAATAACGAAAAAGTATCATGAAATAACAAATCTAATTTTCACCCCAGCTGTTAATTGTAATATTCTTTCTATACCACTGGAGTAGGTGGCTGCTGAAAATGTCAGGAATTGAAATCAAATTGCAGACGGCACTTGTTTCTCACAGTACTTGTGCCATGATGTCAGACTAGCCAAATTGTGGCTGACTGCCAGGATACTTAAAAATCCTTTGAAAAGTCGATTTCCAGTGGTTGGAAGACCAGTTTTTTGTTTGTTTTATTGGCAAGGGAGAGGAAGGCTAAACAGCTGCTACTTAGAGTGTTCATGAGCAAACAAACAAAAGATAACATGCAAACAAAACTAGGCAGCTCTTGCTAATGTAGGATATTCCTACCTTGTCTTGTTGAGGCCAATGCAGAAAAGTTTTGCTTGTGCTCTAGAAGCAATGCAGTCATGTTATCATGGAGTTAAACCTAAATGACTATAGGTATACATATCTTTAAGCAGGCCTACTATCTTGCACTTGACATTAAAACCCAAAAAGGAAAGAAAGGCTGCAAAGAGCTGGACTGCATGTTGGCCTAACCCAATCGTCTGTTTTTTACTGGACCTGAGGATAAGTACAAATACAGAATGAGAAGATAATGAGCCTTCCTTAAGAACTTATGTAAATGCAAACTTAAGGGGTTCCTAAACCAGCGATACCTTTCTATTTAACAGACTTTGAATATATCCTATCACTGCCTAGGCCATGCGTTAACAAATTTTGTGTTAACTTCAGCTTTGTGGCTTCCTGATTAGATGTGGCTCATGTCTGAGCAGCTGAGGGCATAAGCAGTGTCTATGAAACTTCTTTTCCATTCAATTTTATAAGAATTGTTCAAAGTTTATGGCTTTAAATAAAAGTTGAGCTAAGACTAATCTTTTGCTGAAAGACAGTAGTGATTCTACAAGTATTTGCCTCCTTTCTCCCCTAAAGCTTCATCCCCACATATGGATATTTCTGCAGAGCTTGAGCAAAGAAGATGCCTCCAGAGACCGAAACGTAGAATCTGAGAGAAAAGGTAGTGGGAGAATGGTGTAGTTTTTCTTTGGAAAGCACCAGGGTTTGAAAATCTGCCAGAGGCTTTTGTGTCAGGAGGAGTTTGAGAATAAAACCAGGATTTGTTGGAGGGACAATAAAAGAGAGGGCATGCAGTAGAACAGAAGGTATCATGATGTACATTAGCACATGATATCACTCAAAGGGGCATTTTCATTTACATTGGTTTAACTATTCCATTGAGCATATTAATCCATTTGCACGCTGTGCTGTTCTACCATCTTCACTTCTCTTTGCCCTTTAATCTTTCTCTCTCCTCCCTGCTGTCAGAATATTATCCTTTCTCAGGTTCATTAGGATACAGTTATGAGAGAGCTTCTAGCCTCATTTTGTGGCTGAATCCTGCAGACTTTACTTGGACAAAACTCTCGTTGCAGTCTAGTGTGCCTTGTGCCTGAAAGCAGACATCAGGATTGGCTTCTGTCGGTGTAATAAACACGGTGCTACTAGGGTTACAGCAGTGCCTGGAAGGGCCAGATGTGAGGACCTTGCTGTGCTGGGTGCTGTAGATGTCTACCAGGAGCCACTGTTTTACAGTTTAATAGCAGTCTAAATACTGCTGATTTCCTCTGAAGGTTGGAATGTGAGACATAGTAAACCAGATGAATGTCATGGAGGATGGAAGTTGAGATGTTACTGACACCTTCACAGGACAAATTACCTGTCCTCTCTCACTCCTCTCTTCAGATGAAATGAATCTCTTCATGAACATGGCCACAAGAAGGGTAGTTTGATGTAGTCATATTTAGACATCTCATTGTTTGATGTCTGAGACAAGACAGAGACATCCCTTAACCCGTGTGGTAAGTGACCACAGCCTCTAGTTTCTACTGAATGACCAGGTACTGGGACAGGGGCATGGAGGTCTGAGCGCCTAGGAAAGCAAGTTTTAACTACATATAATTTATGTCTTGCAAGAGCTGAGAAGTTATGAAGACCTATGAAGAAATAAAGCAAGACACTAAGATATTAAGGGGCTTTATGAGAAAGAGATGTACATAATTGAATAGTTATGGGCGTAAGTTGAGTGTATGAAATTATTTCAGTCACTTATCTTAAAAATCGTCTTTTTGAAAATAAGTTAATATGTCATATAGATTAAACAGCTAAACATCAATTTTCCTTGTGAGCAGATCTTCCTTTGGAACTGGGTGAGGGAGAAAGTAGGAAAGGAAGAGGAAAGAGAGAGTGCTAATAAACCAGTGCGACGATCCAGAAAGTTGCTCCTGAGACCTCAGAGTTAATTTGGATGGTCTCTAGAGGGAGTGGCACGAAACAAGGATGTGAAGAAGTAAGGATCAATCAGAACCAATTGCCAAAAACAGTTCACGCCTTCTGCAACAAGAACATGAAACCCTTATGAATAACACTTTGTACCCTCAGCCGTTCTTGATTTCCCAGGCATACTACGGAGGTGCAAGAGACTTTTGATGTGCATTACACTGCAGGATTTAGGTCAAAGTTATCAGCCTGGTTCTGACCCCATTTTAAGCCCAACTTAAATAACCTTGCAACCAAGGGAGATTTAAAAAAAAAAAATTTTTTTATTTTACAATTTTTGTTGTCTTATGTCCTCAGTTACTATTGCTATCACTGAAATGGAGGTGCACTTCTGTAAACTGTCTGCAAAGAGAGCGTCAGTTGCCCTGAATTCCTGTCAATACAGAAGGTTGAAGATGTAGCTCATGTTAGGAGGTTCTACATCTCTCCAAATTGAATTTATAGAAGAGATCTTCAACCACTACATAGTCTGGGCAAGCAAAAATTGTTCTAAAAGTGTAAAATTAATTTCTGATTAGGCAGTTTGCTTGGTATGAGGGAAAAATCTTTAAATTATTTATAAGATTTGCCATTCTTCTGAATATGAGCACTATTCTAGGGGAAATTTTGCAATATAATGTTGTTAATATTATGAGAAGAAATATAGAAAGATCTATTAATTTCCCCCTCCTAAACTCTGATGTAAGTTTATCCTCTGAGCCACGTGTATTTCAGTTTTATCCTTTGATATGTCAGTTATTATTAAAAAAATCACATTCGTAAAGGTATAAGAATGATTTCTTAGCTTCAGTATAAGGCTTTGCTAATATTTACCATTTATTCAAACTTTTTCATACTCCTTTTATCTATTAGGCATGCAGGTTAAGGCAAGCAAAAGGAAATTATTTTGTTTTGCCATACTACGTCATGTTTTATCATGACAGGTAATTCAGCTGTGGGACTTACTGTCACAAAATGTAGTGTGGGTCAAAACTACAAATTAATTAAATTGCTTTTAGGTAAATTCATTTGCTGAACGCGGGAAAAGTCCATTATGAAATGTTAAGCAAAATAGTATAGATGCAAAATTCGGCTTTAGAAAACCTTATGACTTTGTCTTCCATACTGCCAGAACCTGAGGAAGACTAGCAAAGGAAAATATTACTGGTTGTTTTGTTCTTCTCATCTATCCAAACCTGCTACTGGCCACTGTCAGAGACAAGACACTGAAACAACTGAATCTGTGTGTGACCTGTTTAGCTATTTTTATATTATGTCTTTACAATGGAAGTGTGGAAGTATCATTATTCCTGTTTTACAGGTGAGAAAGAGCAAGCATAGAAAATGATTCACCCAAGGTCACACAATGTATCGTCTGTGTCAGGCGGACAGGTCAATTTGGTCCATGTTATATTCCATGGCCAACCGTTTGCACAACCCGACTTTGCTCTCACGATTCTCAGTCTGGAGCAACGTTTCATTTATTCAGGGAAGAAATCCAGGTGTAGGAAAGAGAAGACTGCTTTCTACAAGCATCAGGAATAGGAGCTCAGAAGCACCATTTGGCTCGGACACTGGACTCAAGTTTGAAGTTGTTACCTCCACATTCCATGCAGGAATAAACAGAGACAGTGACTTTAGAGGTCAAAACACAGAAGTTTGGAGTTGATACTGTAGAGGAATAGGCCTAACACTGTAAGGCTTGTAGCCACCAGTTCTTGGACCCACGTGCCTAAAACTTAGTGAAAGTTAAGATCAAGCTTAAATTCTGAATTTCAAAACCTCAATTCCAGTGCCTGAGCTTTTAGTACGAAAAGCTGAATTTGAATAGAAAGTAAAATAAATTCTTTTGTATAATTATTTTATAATGAATTTGTAGCATAAAATAAAATGCTAAAGTATAAAATAGGTTATGAATGTTCCATAAATTTTGCAGTTTTTCTGTTTTTTTTTGTTCAAGACAGTAATTTTCAGGATTGTTTGGGGTGTGGGTTGTTGTTTGGAATGAGATGAAGTCACTGGAGAGATTGTAGTAGGCAGCAATTTGTGTACACAGATTGCAATATGTATGTGAAATTTACTGTCCCCTTAAACCTTCATCTTCAAAGAACTCAAAGATTTGTACGT
The DNA here is from genome assembly GCA_017639485.1 of Pluvialis apricaria. NCBI lineage: Eukaryota > Metazoa > Chordata > Aves > Charadriiformes > Charadriidae > Pluvialis > Pluvialis apricaria. The sequence continues at coordinate 7,742,119 of CM030044.1, read as the reverse complement.
TATACCAAATGTCCTTGTCTTCTAAGGCATAAGGGCCATTTTAATGTTATTTTTTCTTCTGAATCATATGATTCTGACTATTTATACTCATTTTCACATGAAAATGAACTAGATTAAGGTGAATTAGTTAACTTTTAAAGTAGGAAAATAAAAATTACTGTGTTTTGTTTGGGTTTTGTTTTAAATGTATTTCTTTACTGTTCTTGAGAAAATGTGTGATGTACTTCTGAGTGTTTTTGAATGGAGCAAAGTTTATGTTACTTTACTTGTACACATCCTTTCTGATATCCCAGTCCCAAGCAAGCACTAAATCATTAGTGAGCTTCACAATTTTAAAGTATTCACTCAGCTTATAAAAACAATAATAAACCTGAAACAAACAAAAATTTGAAAATGGATATTGCAATTGCAAAAAATTAAACAAACACGGTGCCCTATATGAGAATGTTACCCTACCAGAAAAGCATGAACTATGAGACTGAAATAAGCAAAATGAAAAAAAAAACCTGTCCCTGAAGTTACGAGATTATGAGTGTCTTCTCTTGCACTTTCTACTAACGGTTTAGTCTTGAATATTGTGATGCCTATGTCTTGTCTCTTAAGATGAAACATGAGGATAACTATATTATTTTCTAGGGGCTGGAAGTTGGGGTAGAAACCATGTGTTTCAAAGTGTTGACAAGTATTGAAGAGATTCTGCTATTGAAGTGTGTGTGTGAAAGGGCAGAGTCATTAATTATATTTTCCATGCTGCATATCTTCACATTAACAGCTAACTGCTGTGTCTGTGTATATGAATGCAGCCAAAGATCATTATTGAACAGTCCTGGAGCATAAAATTTCCACCTGTCCTGCCAGAAGGAAGTGTCTTTCTATTTTATGCTATTCAATTGGACTGACCCTCTAGGAGAAGAAATTTCCCCAAAACCAAGAGAAACAGAATATAATTGCTGCAGCACTGGATGTGTCCTCAAACATCAAAACACCAGTTTCCATAATATTAACATCTGGGGGAAGATTTAAACCCACAAAAGTTAGGAAATTTGGCATAAAGACTCCCAGTCACTCTGTAACTCATTTTTCTATGTCAAAAAGAAGAGGACATGATGTTATTTGCCATATGTGTTGCTATATCATAGCCTGGCAAGCTGAGGTTAGACTTGCAGTGGGAACCTACTTAATTCTGTGGATTTAAATCAGACCTATAATGTTGCTGTAACAGTCAGCAGTGTCCTCAATGTACAATTTGGTTTGATGTGAGATTCTTTATCTCTGAGTTGTTGCTATGGGAGACTATAACAACTTCTGAGAGAGTAAAAAAGATTCTGTTTGTGCATTTAAAAATATACACAGATGGAATATGTACATATACAAGCACACACAAATACACATGCGTTTGTGCATTCATATATAGACATTTATGCCTATGTTTATATTTAGATTTATATAAATTGTCCATAAAAAAAAAGATGCCTAACTGGGCCATAGTTACCTACTCATTCTTATAAACCAGAAAGACATAAGAGTGTTGTGGGTTTATTCCATTCAAAGACTGAATCCTAGTGGACAGTGCATTGTCTGGAGAGGATCTCATTAGAACTGGACTGTAATTGAGGCAGTAAAATACTCTTCACTATTTTTTCCCCTTTTCCGCAACAGGAGAGGCTTTACAAAGAACTCAGCATATTGGCTGCTGAGGGCTTTTGACAGTCAAGGTCCATCTGCTCAGTATTGTGCAAAATGAAAAATACATATAGTCCGAGCCTTGGAGAGTGTATAATATGATCTGATCTAGGTAGGTATTTCACTGACTATCCAATTGACACATGCAATGACCAGATCTTGGCATAGAAATGCAGTATTTGCATGAATTTCCTGGCATATGCTAAGATAAAGATTCAGAACCTCTTGAGCATATCACTACTGAATTTTTTCATTGATTGTTGGACTAGACAAGCCTCTCTTAGTGCAAGAGAAGCAGTTAGTGTGTAACAGATAAATACTTCTAAAAAGCATCCTACATATATGAGTAGCTAATTGCAATTGAAATCTGGATCTTGTGAAGCTTTAGGGCTTAAGGCTTGTTTTTAATTTAAATCTCCTGTTGAAATAAATGCATATAAATATGTACTTTAAAAACTTATGAATCCATCAATTTGGAAATGAGACTAAAATCTTTCCTCTCCTTTGTGTGGGCCTTTTCACAGAAGGGTTCTATTGACATCACTTTCCAACGTCTTAATTTTGGGTAGAAATATCCTCGCCACCCTTCAACTGAAGGGTTGTAACTGCTACTTCAGACAGAATTTTTTCTTTTGATCCAGTGGCTGTGTTTGTAGAAGGAGTCCCTTACCTATGTGTGGGTAAGTGCATGGAAAAATATATGTGCAACAGAGAGTCTTAAAAACACAGTGATGAAAATCTCGCAACTTGGTTTTCAATACATTTTCTAGCAAGGCTGAGAGCTTTTTGGATACCATAATAACACGATGCCTGGTACCTCTGGTGTCATTAAATAGAACTTATATTAAGATTCATTGTATGGTTTTACTACCCCTCATAAATATGAGCGCTATGAAATGGAAATCTAATATCAGAAACTTTCTCCCACTGATAATAAACTGTTCAAGCCTGGTTGTCTTCCTCACTCTACAAATAGAAAGAGGCCTGTCCCAGCCCACCTGCTGGTAGCACACACTGAAAGCCAGCTTATTTTGCAGTAAATAAATACGTAAAATATGTAATAGCAATAATGCCCTCTCTGAAGGCCACTATTATTCCAAGTTTCAGCACAAAAAAAAAGTAGTAACTCATAAGAGTTCAGAAAAGGCATCTTGTGAAATTAAGGTTGTTTTATCACAGAATCACAGAATGGTTGAAGTTGGAAGGACACTCTGGAGGTCATCTGGTCCAGCCCACCTGCCACCCAGAACCGATTGTCCAGGACCATGTCCAGAGTTACAACGGATCTTTTTTTCTACAATGAACTAATTTTCTTCCCATGAAATAATTAACAGTAACATAAAACTTTTATTGAATCTGCCTGGGTTCTGGTCTAAATGTGGAAAACAAGGAAATTTCCAGTACTGTGTATAAAATCCTGACATTATACATCATTTATATGGCCAAAATCCTAAGCAACCTTAAACAGCAGTCAGCATGGTCTGTCATTCTTCTTTAATCTTAGCTAATCTGTTAAAGCATTTATCAGCACAGTATGTAGGGGATGCTGGGGGGGCTAATGCATAGGTCTAGCTCTAGGTGATGTGCCTTCTTAACTAATTTAAAGATGTATGTGGGATTTAGACGGGATGGAAGCTTTGTGCTGATTCTTTGCACAATGTTGTACTCCTTCCATTGACAATAATTGCATATGCCACTGCCTGTTTCAAGCATTATGGTTTTTTTCTCTATTTGTCTACATTCTCTTCCTCTTCCCTATTCCCCAGGAGAAAATTAATAACAATAATCTAAGCAATGTTTCCAAATTTGCATGACAAATTTTCTCCTTCGCTAATTGAGCTAAGTGAATAGGGATACTTGGAAAGTAAAGGAGCATTTTTGCTCTCTTTTTTGATCACTCTTAATAACCTTGTACTAACAACATGCCAATCAGAAATTAAAGTCTATTGTTATAAATGCTTACACATAAAATACTGACTTGGGTTTCTTTTTTTCTTTCTTTTTTTTCCCCTCTGTGATGAAAACCCGGGTTTGCTTCCCAGTATTGTCCAAAGATAGGTTGGATTAATGGAAAAAAAAACCCATGTTGTTATTAAGTGCTTATTTTGAATCGTAATTTCAAATTTGGTAAGAAATGTAACAGACTTTGACCAGATGTTCAATGAAAACATTATGTCTATGTAAGCAAAAGTGTTATGTAGGTAGCTACATAGCTGGACACACAGACAGATTTTTTTTCGTTTAATAGATCGATGAAAACATTAATTCAATTGAACATCTTGATCTTCAGATAACAAGAATTGGAATAGATTAATTACAGTTAATGGGACTATGTCAGTTCATGGCAGCTGAGAATCAGTCCCTCTTTTATTTTTTCCTTTTGAAAGAATTGGACTTACATATGTTGTGCTTAAAAGATGAGTAGTTTTTTGAAATTCATTAGCAAAGAATGAATAAACATACTATTAATGACAACTTAAAAATAAAGTGGTAAAATAGACAAATCAGCAAAATCAGTTTTTTTGAATAGGATTCTTCTTTCCAGAGTATTTTTGACCTTACCAATTACTTATTTGTTTGCTTATTTGTTTTAAGGAAGGCCACACTATGAGTAGCCATTTAGATTTTCACTGATTACCCTAATCTTGTATCTTGTGGTAGAACACCATCCAAATATTATCCTTGTGTTAGCTCCCCTCAGCATCCAGGTTTCTTCTTGTAACAGTCTTCCTCCATGAACTGATGAATCATATTCTTCCCAGACTGTGACAACAAGTCTTCCTCTAGAATGATATCAATCAATTTAACTCCGAAGTAGAAAAAAGTTTTCATCACAATAGGAAGTACTTTTAGGCAGTGTTGTCACCTCTCAGTATTAGTGAGATCTACAGCTCTGTTTCTGAATCATTCCTATTGTCAGGAAATACTGTCACAAATCCAGACCGACATTCAGAAAAGTATGAAAAGGTATACTTAGCTATAAATATATACCTGATTAAATTGAAATGTAATTCCATATCAAGTACTTCTCAAGATCTCTTTAGGACTTGAACACCAAAGTCTACTGAGGTTTCAGAAAGAAAACACAGCATAAAAAAATCCCATAAAACTTAACATGAAGTAACGGAAGGTAATACAACATAATGTAATGCAACATAACATAACATCTAATAGTGTAAGACAAACCCTGGCCCTTCCAGCAGAGAATAGTATTTTCAGGAGTTAAAAATTCTCTACATACCAAATGAAAGAAGCATTTTATACCAACCATTATGAAGCAAAGACATACATTGAATAGCAGCCCAGAAGAATAGCTAACTTTAGCACTAACAATGGCCTTTGAGTCACCTACTCAGCTCCTTTTTGTGACTTGATGTTATTAAAGTTTTTGTATCTGTCTCTTCTTAAAGTTTTGAAAGATCCAGACACTCAGAAGTTTCCTAACAGAGGCCATGTATGTACTTAGATTAAAGTTCCATACCGTCTCTCTCTCAAAAAAAATCCTTATAATGTTTCACTTATTTTTGGTTAAGGATCCTCATCATAAATAAGAATCAAGTGGTTTTTTTATCCCCATTGCCATTATACATAGCTAACATGCACAACAGCCAAATGTCTTGAGTGCATTCCTTGAAGTTAAAAGATCCAGAGGGACCACGACAAGCTTGAGAAGTGGGCCCATGCCAACCTCATAAAGCTCAACAAGGCCAAGTGCAAGGTCCTGCATGTGGGCTGGTGCAATCCCGTGCACAAATACAGGTGGGCAGAGAACAGACTGAGAGCAGCTCTGAGAAGAAGGACTTGAGGGTGTTCAGGGATGAGAAACTCAATATGAGCTGACAATGTGCACACACAGCCCAGGAAGCCAACCGTATCCTGGGCTGCATCAAAAGTGTGGCCGGCAGGTCGAGGGGGATGATTCTGCCCCTCTACTCCACTCTCATGAGACCCCACCTGGAATATTGCATCCAGCTCTGGAGCCCTCAACATGAGAAGGACATGGACCTGTTGGAGCAAGTCCAGAGGAGAGCCACAAATATGATCCAAGGGTTGGAGTACCTCTCCTATGAAGACAGGCTGAGAGAGCTGGAGTTGTTCAGCCTGGAGAAGAGAAGACTCTGGGGAGACCTTATAGCAACTTTCTGGTATCTGAAGGGCGCCTACAAGAAAGCTAGAGAGGAACTTTTTACAAGGGTACGTAGTGATAGGACAAGGGGTATTGGCTTCAAACTGGAAGAAGGTAGATTTAGGTTAGATATTAGGAAGAGATTTTTCACTCTGAGGGTGATGAGGCACTGGAACAAATTACCTAGGGATGTTGTGGAGGCCCCATCCCCGGAGGTGTTCAAGGCCAGGTTGGACAGGGCTTTGAGCAATCTGGTCTCGTGGGAGTTCTCTTCTAGTGGAGTTCCTTTCCAACCTAAACCATTCTATGATATATGATTCTGTGATTTCACTCCCCTTCCTTGCCCTTTGACAAGCTAGTAATTCAGATTGGCCACCACAATGGTCCTTCAATTTTCTGAAGTGATTTCTAATTTTGGAAATCCCCATTTTGTTTGTGCTCAGCAATGCCTACCTCTTCCCTAATTTTAGAGGATCTGAGCAATAATTCATAGACAAAACTGGGTGTTATGTGTGCTAAGCATCTAAGGTAGAGGTCAACAGCTCAAGCTTGGCGACAGCTAATATTGTGGCCATTGCCGTCACTGCATCTCATGTATGTCAACAATTAAATGCATATATTACCATGCTTTAAGATACTAGGATAAAAAATAATAAAAAGCCCAAAACTGTGATATAAAGTAATAAGTAACAGATTCTGTGGCAATATGTCTATGCCCAATAATATACTCAACTTCTTTTATTTATTTAACAAAAATACACTGTAAAGAATCCCGGGCATCAAGATCCAACAAAGAAACGAACCACAAGCAAAGCTTACTAACATATATTTAGATTTTGGATGACAGAAAACTTAGCACAAATGACAAACGTCAGTTAGGATAATAACTGCAGTAAGTGTGTCTGTTCACACTTTAACACAGGGTGTAACACATAGTAATTTTATTCTCTTGGGAGAAGGAGGTTGTTACTCATATATAATCTTGGATAAGTGTGTATGTGGACAGTAAGAGAGTGGCTGATGCGCTAATCTAATAACCTATGTCTATTTTACCAGGTATATATGTAATATTATGTTGCGTAACCCCCCTTTGTTTCATTGACTCAAATAAATTTCGGTTTTGAATAAATTAAAGTGATTTTTACTTTAAACTCTGATTGCTCTTAACCTTGTATTTTGTGTTGTCATATACAACACGGAAAAGTCAGTATATATGATGTCAGAGATTATACAAGGAAATAAGAAAGTATAGGGTCTGTAATTAACAATAATGTCTTTATATCAGTAGATCTCAAAATCCTTTAAAATGTATGGCTAAATGCAACTAATCTGTTTAACGGGCTAGAAGATGATCCACTTCTTCCAAATACCAAGCAAGATGCTGTCACCACATCCACATTGGCTCTCAGTGAAGTCCCATTTGGTATGGTTAGAGGTAACCACAGAGCACAAGGTATGAGCATATATAAAATCTTTCTTTCTCACATGATGACATGAGTTTATTCATTTGCTTTCATAGTGTCCATTTCAAACTCCAAAGGCCAGACTCATTGGGATGTTTTAGTGTACATCCATTAACCTTCTTGGACTGATAGGATTCTTTGTCCTGAGATTTTGATACATTTTTAATTGAATTTGGCACTGTTGTGGCAATAGCTCAGGTTCATCAATTTTTAGTTTGTCTGCTGTGTAGTACTTGGGTCTTTTAATTAATTTAAACACCTGAGTTTTGAGGCTTTCACTTTTTTTTTGTGAAAGGTTATGTTTTAGGAGCAGAACAAATCATTTGACAAGGCATGTTATGGATGGGGTTTTTTTTAAGCATTCACGTGACTGGTAATAAATTTAAATCAGATGCTGAAATCTTTTACTAAGTTAAGGAAAACTGAAGCTTTCTGGACCCAGCCTAAGTAGCACAGAATCAGAAGAGCAGAAAGCTTTATGAAAAAATCTCCCTGTGCTTTTCTGAAGGGGTCCTGTCTCAGAAAATGTCTAACAAAGATTTTAAAGCATTGGGTAACTTGCTGATTGATTACACAGAAGAAGAAAAAGACTGTTTCCGTTTTATGCATGCCATCCAACAGTATAGGTATTAAAATACCTTAACATTTCTATGTTGGTGAGAAATAAATAGTGAGCAACTGTAATTAATAACTATTAAAGCTGTTTGACTGATCATATCTTCTGGCTTGCAAAATCTTTTATGTGCAGGTGTGTGCATTAATGGAATCCATTAAATTCATATATTTCAACAGATAGTAATTTACGATCTTTTATAAGATCTGTCATGAAACACAGTCAGAGATATAGGATTGTCTCAGTGCATTACATAGCAAATTGTACTCCCCTTTCCTCCGAAATGACTTGACTTTAGAGACTAAATATGAATGTCAATGCATTGGACAGCCACATTAGGTATACTTTTTGCTCTACCATCGCCTGGGAATATGTGGAATAAACCTTTTATCACTGGCAAAGCTGAGAACAAGAGTGAACAATATTCAAAGTGGCTGGAGGAAAAAATGTGTGGGAGTTCTATCTATTTCACTTTATACATAAAAAGAGAAAGAGATTGAGTGTGTAACCCTCATTTATGAATTGTAATGGTTCTCCTATGAGTTGCTAACTATTCTTTTCAACTTGTATTTGTTACTTTTTTTTCCTCTTGGTCCTTTCATAGAATCTAAGGAGATGAAGAGACAAGCCATATTTTAGCCACTCCACATCAAATTCAGAGGCCTATTCAGCCCTGAATAGGTAAAAAAATCATTCATTAGTGTCAATAATAAAGGTTCTTTCCTTTGTCCCAGAGAAACAGATGCTGTAAGTATGTGAGGTATAAAGAGGAAATAAAGGCTGATTAGAAAAGAAAACAGAAGAAAAAAGTAGTCTTACGCCCAGACTTTAATGAGTTGGTGGAGGATTATAGGTAAACCATATCAGCTCTTAAAATACTACTGACAAATCTCTCAGGGAGGCTTTTGTCTTGCTTGTCTATTTAATAGCACATTGAGATTATCATAATTAAGTATAGATGGTCAACATATTAAATGGATTAGTATCTGCTGTATATACAATCTTTATATACTTTCCTAATTATACATTTATTAGGGAGGAGCTATAATACTGTCACATAAAGCTTGAACTTTCGCCTGTTTTTTAGCAAAGGAATTCACAATTTAATATATCTGGTCGTATTTTAGCTGTTAAATTTGGCAGGTCATTAGCCTCCTTGGTCACTCTTGTCTTCTGCTGATTTCTATGTACCTGGGACCCATTTTGTCTTTAGGATGTTTGTCTACAGTTGGATGTCATGTAATTAATGGTAATAGGTGACCCTATTACTTTGTTTTTGAAGGAAAATGAAGGGATATGATTGAACAGGAGGGGAAATGGCATTGAAATGGATCAGAGGAAACTTGATGGAAAGACAGAAGAACAAACCAAACCAGCTCAAAAGTAGACACTTAAAAGCAGTATATGAGAAGGTAGAAGTGTTGTCCTTCCGCTTTGTGGATTGTTCTGGAAGACAGAAAGAAGGAAGGTGTTATGTGAGATCCCCAGAATTTGATAAATTTCACAGCAAGTGAGTAAAAAGCAAAATATAGAAAATGATCAAGAATTTATAGGTAATGAGTCATAAAGGGAGATGAAAAAGAATAAATCTGCATTGCTTGGCTAATGCTGACTAACAGGCAATCTGTAAACTTTCTTCAAAAATATAGAAAGGGGCTCTTTAATTTACCTGTCTAGATTTCTAAAGACATACTATGAAAGGGAACTTCTGAGATGCCTTCAGGATGTTACAAAAAACAACATTTAATTTAAACTGTCCTCTTAACAACCAACAGAGCACAGAAGAATTGGGTATTTTAAAAGAGTACGGTGTTATGCAACAAACAGTTATGGGACAGAAAGAAGGTCTCCTTAACACAGAGCACAGCTGGACTGTGAAAAAATATAGGGAAGTGATGAAAGCTCCCAGACTGGCTAGCAAATATATAGAAAAGTAAAGACTTCCATGTGGGCAGTAATGGTCCAAAAGATCCAAAGCCGTATCCTCAGGTAGTGGATGTCACCCTAATGATTTTTGTTTAACTAGAGCAGGTGATGATTTCACTTACTTTTTTTTTTTTTTTTTTTTTTTTTTTTTTAATTCAGGTATTGTGGCAGAGGTCACAGGCCAAAGTAGCATGATCATTTGAAGGCAATGCATTTCATCAGTGCTGCTGTAGGTCTTATATGTGTGTGTGCTTATGCCTATACATATACATTTATAAATAACATTACCAAAGAACTGAGGTGAGGTTTTTAGGTTCAGCAAATAATTTTGGAAATAACCCTTCATCCACAGTTTCTGTTGCAAGCAAAGCTGCTATTATAGCTGGAACAAAGAGAGGGCTTGAAAATTGCTTTCAAACAAAAAGGCACAAAGGGAGGTATGTGCATGCCATAAATTGCTCTCCCTCTGAGATTCACAAGTCCATATTTTGGGGGAAACAGCTGCATGTGGACCTGCATTCAGGTCAGTGACAAAAGAAGGAAACCAAGAGTAATGACAGTGAGAGAGAAGCACTGATTTTCCCATGTGCTTCCATCATTCCTCTCCCTTCTACACCACAAGTGCCTGGGATTTTGAGAGATGCCTTAGGTAAGCAACTCAGTGTGCAGGGTTGACAATGAGGAGTTCAGAAGAGCTGTAATTTTAAAAATAAGAATGAAGGGAAGTTGTAACTTTCGACTGACGTTGAGAGCCGCCTTAAAAGAAGCTTGATAAGGTCAAACTAATAAACTTGGGAGCTGCTCAAGGGAAAACCAAATTCTGGAGCTGTGAGACACTTTGACAGTTAATTAGCATAAAACAGGGCAAGTATCCCACCACAGAGAAAGTAAAATCACAATCACAAATAAAACTGAACCTATTTTAGTCAAGATGATGGACCAAATGTTTGCCCTTGAACCCACAAAAAAATTGCCAAGGACAGAATTAGGTCCATAATTCTTAAATGAATGGAGATTCACTCAGCACTGTATGAACCAATGACAATGAAATATATGCATACGGTGATAGCTGCAGTATTTTGGCTTCTTTTTAAGGACTGAGGGATATTGCTAAGTGGAATATGTGATACACCTATACAAATTGAAATCTATTTTTTTGTGCGGTACATTGTGGGTTTGCTTACCTGGCCATGTTGGTTTCTGATAATTTCATTCCCATTGTGTAGACTTGTCCACTGCATGCTTGACTGATAGCAGTTCTTTTCATACAACCTGCCATTCAACAGGTGATACTGACTTACTGCTTATATCCAAATACTTCTTGCAGTGTCCTCCTGATAGACCTACCCTTTTCTTTCTCTTTTTTTTTTTTGTGGGTTTATTTCTCAGCTGTCAAGCCTTATATTTTTACCTCCTCTAGATTCGCCAAGACCCCTTACTCTTGCATCAGGCTTTATTCAGTCTTCTGAATCTCCAAAATGTCTTCTGCAAAAATAGGTGTTTAGAAGGCACAAGAGAAAGTGCAAGAAGCATCTATGGCAATGTGCATCACTTCTTTCTAGTCCACTTCACTTTAAAAATGGCCTGTGTCACAAAACATTTCAGTTTTCCACCTTTTTTAATTAATACATAGGTATTCAGTGATGCTTATAATACAAAATTTTGCCTATATAGTCATCTGTAGCACATAAGTGATCTAAATTTACCTCTGTCAGAATTTCTTTTGCAAATTAAAGGATATCCAAACCCTGAATGGGACACAGAGGCTGGCCTGTTAAAAGTCTCGTGTATCTTTGTCTTAAGACATTGGTAATAGCCAGTGTCTAACCTGAATGGTGAATCAAGACTCCAGCCTTACTATTCCTGAATTAAGTAGCACTTTCATGGAGAAATCTACATCTCTCTGAAAACTTGACAATAGATAACACTGACTCTTTTCCTTCCCACCCATCTCTCCACAATGATATGTTCATTATGTTACTGCTACAGCAGCATGAACAATGCAGGGCTTTATTCATACAAGGAGGCTTGTTAATTGAGCCCTTCAGGTTTTTTAGCAGGAACTGGGACCTAGTTTCACCCTGTATTCTTTTTCAGACTTCTGAATTTCGCTTGTTTTCTAATCCTCATCCCTAAAGTTTTTGGTATATTTCAAAACTCCAGTTTTGGAAAGTTTTGGAAACTTATCATGAAGCCAAATAAAACAAGGTCGCAGTAGACAGGTTTTGAGGAGGACAATTGTAGAGTTTATGTGCTATTCACCAAGATTCTTGAAGCCCACATATTGGTTTAAAGTTGTTTGTGAAAACATTAGAGTGGCCATGTCATGTCAGACCAAAACTCCATCTATCCTAATATCCAATCCAATAGCATTAACGCTGATGAGAGTATAAGAACCAGATATGTACATAATAACACTTCCCTGGCATATCCTGCACCTTTCAACAACCTGCAGATCAAGGTTTTCCTGAGATGGAGCTGGTGTCTTTAATTTTTTTTGTTTGAGATTTGTAGCGAGTCTTCATTCCCCATCATCTTGTGCGAAGTGGAAGTAAAATGTTGTCATTCTGATTGGGCTGCATTTTACACCCATTTTCCACTGATGCAAATAACAACATCAAATGTAACGAAATGGCAAAAGAAGCACTCATCCTGAATATGCTTTTCCCTTTGATTACACTTCTGATAAACATTTCCTACAAGCAGTTTTGTGTTAGAGAAAATTTTGAAAGGGGATGGAATGTATAGCAGAGAGTTTGAATTATAATTTATTTTTTTTTTACCTTTCAATGCAAAGTGCAGTGTAAGATCTTTACAAAACTCTAGCAAGAATTTTCTGTGTGCAAGCCAGAGACAATATTTGTAATACTTCTGTTTATCTGTGTATCTCCCAGCAGACCTGTTTGTAAGTCTGCTTCTGTGCACATTTCTTTGTGTATATCGGTCCGTTTTTCTTCCTGCTGCCTCTCTCTCTTTCTTTTGTTATGTATGTGCTGTCTCCTTCCCAAATCCCTTATGCTTATTTTCCAGACGCATTTATTTATGTTCCCTCGCTAATTGAAAATCTCATATTTGAAGTTATTATTCTGATTGATGTCTGTCATTTTGATCAAGCAGTTGCTCACAGATGCTTTGTTAGAACAATTTTGCTTGTTAGTTTATCACCATCCATCTCCCTTCTGACCTTCTGTGATGTTTGGTAGCAAAACCATTAAATATCTCTGGCAAACAGAGAGACAATTGGCCATCCTCACGTGATGGCTGTAGCTACAATTGCAAAACCCTGGACATTCAGTTGTGTGGGCAGGTTCCAACTCAGATTGTAATGGAGATTTCTTCCTAGACAGTGGAACAGGGAAAATTGCTTGTAATAATATAATTATGCTATTGTTCTTCTTTCCAGTTACATGCTTTGGACACTTAAGAAATAGGAAGGTGACTGCGTATCCTAGCAGGCTTTTGCTCAATCGCTGGCAATTCAAATCCTCAATCCAACACAAACTTTGTGTGTCTTCTGAGAAAATCAAGTTAATAAAAATGAGAGAAAATGAAAACAACACTTAGGATTATGTCTACTAAGATCTTAGATTCTCATTTGTAAAGCTCAGACTTTCAAAACTGCTGCACTGTAAACTCATGAGGATTTCTGACAGAGAGGTTCCCTTGGTACCTAAAGTTCTGCTCCGAGCATGCCAAAAATTCTGGTCTTGACAGACTGAGATATCTATTTTATGCCTAAATCCTCCCAGGATTCATAAAACAGGCATGTGTCTACCTGTCTTGTGTGAAGGACTTGCTCCCAGAGTTATACACTGATAGGTATTAAGTATTTATGGAGCAGGGACCAGAACCCATGTGTTCTTCTCCCACATGACTACCCAAACCAATAGACAAAGGAATCTTGCTTATTCATTCTTTCTGTCTGGCTTGATGAATATTTCATTTTATCCTGCAAAGTGGAATAACTTCAGGAAAGACACTCAAAGAATGTGTACCCAAGAATACCCAATAACACAGTACTTAGAATTATCTCCCAGGAAAGAGGACATATGAATTCAAGCCTCCAAGCCAAAGAGGTAGAACCACTCCTCTTCTCCCATTGCTGTGTTGTAAAAGAAAGCAATGCTCCCTACCACATACTACTTGTAGGTCAGCCTTATGGGTATGTTGCAAGAATACCCTGAGACTCTACTAGGAGTTTGTGAGCTGAGTATTTTATGTGAATGTTCTTTTAAAGCCATGAAGTTCATTTACACAGTAACTACCAGTATTTCATATGAAATAGCCTTTAGACAAAATGGCCTTTAGACAAAATGGCCAAAATCACGAAGTGATGACTGAAACCAGGTCTTTTTCTTCCTGCATTTAAAGCCCAGCCTTGTTACTGAGTTCTTTCCATCTCAGAGCAGTCCACAGCCCTAGTGCCTGGAATATGTTCTTAATGAGATTGGCTTGGATCCTTGCAGCAAGAAGGAAAGAAGTTTGAGTCTCCCATGTCCTGTTCAGTTCTTTGATCTAAGTCTCCTCATCTAGACTGTTCACTAAAATGAACAGCCCTCTGCAGGCCATGTATTTAATTCACCCACTTTTCATTTCTGTAGAGCATACTTTTAGAAGAGGGCTGGGGATTTAAATCCTGAGTGGAGGGTGGAAGTCACTTGTAGCCATAAGGAAAGTGCCTTTGCCTTGCAGAAATACACGTTTCATCCATCTCTCTATTTCAAGTGGCCACTTTTGGTCAGAAATATGTGACTTTAGGGGAGCCCTCTTCATCTTACAGCTGTTCTGCATCTGCTTTTGCAAGGTTATTTAGCACACAGTCACAATAGAAGAGCAAAGAGAAATCCTGACAGTTGAAAAAACAGGAGAAAAGCTAAAGGAAATAACGAACAAGAACTTCATGGAAAAAGAGAAGAAATTAGGAATGAAAGATCCTTCTGGGAATACTGTTCAAAATACTTCTTCATTGGTTTATGACAGTTAGTTGAATGATAATAAAGACACCAGATGTAATGTACTTGTAGTAAAAGTCTTAAGGATCTTAGCTTAATTATGTACTACACAGCTAGAAACATATCTTTTAGTTTATTTTTTTAATGCTTTCTCCAAAATCAAAGCTTTCTGGAAGTGACAGGAGAGAAACACTCCTTATATAGGGTTTTGTTTACAACAAGACATTAGTAAGCTGAAGTTGTCTTTTCTGATATTTTATTTATCCTCATTGAGTCATTAACATTTTCCAAGGACCCAAAACCCGATACTAGAGCCAAATTTTCCTTGAAATACTCCCATCCCAAACCACTACAAGTTTCTGACAGCAAGCTTATAATTTTCCTGACCTACACTCTGTCCAATTCTTTTAAGAAGTAATCATGGTTTCTTGCATTAAATTGAGTACAAAAATACATCAGTCTCTTTGTTTTGTAGGTGCCGTGGCGACATGTATTTCCTGACACAGTGACTGAGAAAAAATCCTGTAATATTGTTACGTACTTCTGCCGTACAATTTTGCCTACAGTGGTAATACTATTTTTGGTCCCACTAGCTGCCATTCTCTGCATTACACCCATGTCTAGTCAGATTTATAAAAATACATACTTATATATGTGAACAATTTTTGCTGGGCTCTGGGCACACATTCTACATCTTGAATCTACTGTCTGTCTCACGTTCAACATACCTCATGTGAATAACCTGTTCCTGTTTAGTTCTAATTAAGCCCTCAGTTTCTCTTTTCAGCTCTCTTTTGACAAGTTACTTATAATTTGGCAACTTCTTCTGATGAGATTTTTTATCCCTTCAAAAATTCACATGTACTTATTTTTTATCCTTTTCTGATTTCATCTTTTTTTTTCTAGCTAATGACTACTTCTCAGTAAGATCATATTCCTCATTTAGATTTGGAATTTCATCCAGGATTCAATCAATCCAACTTCTTTCCTCCATGCAGTTTATTACATTATATGTTCCTCTTCCAGGATATGCCTAACTGCTCTCAACCTCCTTAAATCTATTCTTCTCATCTGCACTGCACTTAGTAACATATAAAGGAATTTTCAGCAGTATATAGAATGCAGAATCCATGCACTCTCTGTCTATGCAGGAAGCAACAAGATGGCACACATATTACCAGAATCTAGAATTCAGTGTGTACCGGTATTGAGGAAGCACCAATGTCTCCTTTCTCAAATAATGACCTCAGAAGGTCAAAGCTTTCTGTTGCAGAACTGGTCTAGCACAGCAGTGTGTGTGCGTTCATTCTCTGGGTTTGGTCCAAAAAACATTCATCTCTATTATAGTAACAACAGTAAGATCATCTTGGCTCTTAAGCTCATGCTGACTAATCTCGATTCATCTTGACTCATGCTTTTACTTCTAGATTTTTTCTTTTAAAAAGAAGAAAAAAAAGAAAAGATGGGACAGACCTCAAACAGGTAAAAAGGTAAAAGGTGTACATGTAATTAAGGACATTGACTTTTTTGGCTTGTTTTTTTGTTGTTTTTTTTGTTTGTTTTGACCAAGATTCAGTCTAAAAGTGTATTTCAAGATGATGTATAGCTCCAGGGCCACTTGTCTTGAGCACATTTTGATGCTCTATCCTTTTAGTCCCAGAATGGGCCCTTGGAGTTCATAGGAGGTATTTTTACAGTTGCATACTCCTAAAGGTATCAAAAGTATGGGAAAGTATTGTAATGTTGTTATCCTTGCGATAATTTTTGACACTAGTAACCTCAATATCAAATATCCATTTAGTCTTCACAATCAGGGGAGAAGAATTTTGTGGCCCTAAAAACCTTGCTAGATTAAATGCTAGGTTTGATTTACCTCTTGTGCCCGACAAACTATACTTGCCTTTAGAAAGTAGGAGTATTTGACATTGGAAACAGAACATACATACAGTGACAAACAGATAATTCTACTAGGAAAATAAATCTATAATATTTTTCTTCTACAGCCTTGTATTTGCAGTTGTGACATGATTTATCCTCTCCAAACATATGACTAAATGAGAAACAAATAGTATGCCATACATAAATTAGTATGGAATCAAATAAGTATTGATAATATTTGCAGTTGTTTTTAACTAGAAACCAACCCTTTGAGTGATTAACTCCAAATCTCCTTCTTCTTTCTTTTTATTATTTTTCATGGTAGCTACAGACAGAGCTTTTAAGCCAGTCAGGGGAAAGTATATTATTTCCATCCCCCTTTTAAATACTCTATAAAGAACTCTATCGTTCATAATAGCTTTGTTTACTGCGTAGTACAGCATGTTCTAATTATCACCTCTGCCTCACTAACCATACGGTTTATATTCTCACACTCATCAGTTATTTTTATGCCCCCTGCAGAAATGAAGACAACATTAATAAGAATAATTTTTTCAGGATATCATTTTGGGTGAAATTACGAGAAATGATGCACTAAAGCACAGAAATTCAGCTTTGCTTTAGCATCTCCCGGGATATATTTGTCTTTCCTTCTTTCTCTTTCTTTCTTTCTTTCTTTCTTTCTTTCTTTCTTTCTTTCTTTCTTTCTTTCTTCCTTCCTTCCTTCCTTCCTTCCTTCCTTCCTTCCTTCCTTCCTTCCTTCCTTCCTTCCTTCCTTCCTTCCTTCCTTCCTTCTTTCCTTCTTTCCTTCTCTCTTTCTTTTCTTTCTTTCTCTTTCTTTGTTTTTCTTTCTTTCTTTCTTTCTTTCTTTACTTCCTTCCTTCCTTTTCTTTCTCTTTCCTTCCTTCCTTCTTTCTTTCTTTCCTTCCTTCCTTCCTTCCTTCACCTGTCTTCTTTCCATTTTATTTAAGTAGTTAGAAATAGGTAATTAATTAAGAATTATGTTCAGAGGTATTTTCTATGACCTGTCTGCAATTACACAAAAAATCCAATTCTCTTCAGTGCTGTTACTCTCATTGTAAGGTATTCTTGACCTTCACTAGAGGCCAGTGGTGCAGCTATTACATGTACCAATGTTCAGATGTACAAGGGCTGCCCAGGGCAAGTTATTTAGTAACCTGATTCCAAAAGTGGCAGAAGATGGAAGTAAGTACTAATAACTAACTGGAAAAAAAAAAATCCTATTTTAGCTTTTTTGTTAGCACCCATAACCACCTTGCATTTCTCTTGGGAAATCTAATAACCAATGTTTATTGGCTCATCTGTAAAACTCTTGTTATTACTAAATGCACAATTAGCTCACATACTTTATCCAGTGGTCAGATCGACCTGGACTTCTTGAAACAGCTGCAAATATTTAGTCTGTGTTATCAAAGAACTTTGTTTTTCTGGTTATTAGTATCAGAAAAGAACATTAACATTATTCACGTATACTTAAATATATTTATATAGTACACACACATGTGCACTTACATCCATGGTATTTGTATTACACATTTCCCATGCAACAGGGGATGCCTTTTTGTACTTCCTGATGAGAAAAGCATATCACCAATAAGAATTTATTCAGTGCCTTTTGTCAGTTAGGGCTGTTAGTATATCTACCTAATACTTCTGGATATGAAAGTTCACCAAATTCAGAAAATATATGCCATATTAGAAAAAAAAATAGTTTGTGAAAGTAAACAGGATAAAATTGATTCCAATTTTGTATGATACTATTAATTTATATTTAAACAGAAATGTGAAAGACTGAAAAATTAAAAGACTAACCATACAAAAAACCCCTCAAAATTGTTATTGAGGTACTCATTCATAACAAAAGTAATGGTTCCTAAGTTAGCAGACTTCAGGTTATTTTAATCAATTGTCCTGATCTTCACAGGGGAAACCAATTTCACCAACTACTTCCTATTTTAAGAACATTTTGAGAAAGAGATTTAGCTTAAATTTTGATGTCTTTAAATGGTGAAGAAACCAGGACTCTGGATAAATTGATCCAATTACTAATTATTCCCAGGGTTTAAATGAATGCAAAGAATTATTTTGGTTTAGCTTAAGCTTTTTTTCATTCAGATTACAGTTTTAAGAATGTTGATGTAGTTTACCATCTTTTTTAAAGGGATGTCTCCTGTTATAATCTTTTCCATGTGTCAGTTTATGAGATACGATCAAAAAACTTCCTATGTTTCCTCTTTTAAGCTTAATAATGTAATTATTAAATAATTACTAGGAACTCATTTAGCCCTTTTCCATTATCAAGACTTCTTTTTTTTTCAATCAACTTTATAGGACTAAGTACAGGAATGAAATCAGTGTTACTGTTTCACTGTGTCTTCTAAATATCCCCAGAATTAGAACATTTTCCCTTGAACTTCAGTATCAGCATACCTCTGTCATTTCTTTTAGAAAAACACTTCTGTTGCTGAATTTTGGTGGGGAGGGGAAAGTGGTGGGTTCTGGGGAGTCCTTTATTATTTCCTCTGCAGGGAGAAAAGTTATTTATGCATGCAGGACCACCAGCGTAGAAAACGACAAGTACTTTCCGGACTCAGTTGGCTGTATGTATGGCAGTTCTACTCCAAAGGCCCTACAGATGTACTGTTAGCACAGTACCCAACCTAGCAAGCATTGTATTAGGGGCATGCCAGAAAGCTCAAGGAACAGACAGAATAGTTTGTTGTCTGTGTGACTTTCCTTTATAGAATGTGATTTTTGGAGAGTTGCAGTCTGTTTTCCAAATGAGAATAAATTCAGGTAAAAAGACATTATGTGATTCCCAGCAGTGTTAAGCGGTTCAACCACACATTGACGTCATTGTACAGCCCCATATTATCTGCAGGACAGACCAAATTTTGTCATCTCACTGTTTAATAGAAATTAACTAAGAGATACACAGTCTCTTTTTTGCTTTTTTCTTATATCCTTTTGTGAAGTAAAATCATGCAGGATTTTTCCGTGCTGTAAATGCTGAGGCCAGAAAGTTAATAATTATCCTCATCACATAAACAATGGACACGCAAAGCCCGGGCAAAAGAAACCTAATTCTCCAGCCGAAAAACATAACCTGATAATGTAGAGCCAATTGTTATAGCTGTTACTCATGCAAAATAAAACCTGCAGCCCTCTTGTCCCACTGATTTCCATAGGCCAATAATGGGACTAAAATGGTGCATAAGGACATAATGATTAAAAAAAAAAATCAAGCACAAAATAGCCTTTGATATCAACAGCTTCTTTTCATCAACTCTGAAAACTGACTGCTCATCAACAATGTAGTGAATTGGGCCTGAAAATAGAAGTGTCACTACAAATTCCACATTTTCTCTGAATGCAAAAGAAAAACAGAATTCTCTCATTAAATTTTACAAATAAATTCAACTCATTGGCTTGAGCAAAAATGATGGCATAGCTAACCAAAAAATCTCCAAAGCCGGTACTGAAATCGTAATGACAAGTGAAAATGAGTCAATAAATGCAGGTATATTTAAAGGGAAAAAACAGGCAAAGCATTTATTCAGTATATAAAAATCTGCAGAACATCCTTCCCATCACTGTCTGTATGCAAAGCCAGTCATATAAAGAGTTTTATTTTCTTCTGTAGAAAGGAATTTAGTTGTGGAGGACTTTTTTCTTCCTAACTAGCTGTCAGCTGTTACTGTCAGCAGTGATTAAACATAAGCAGGAGTTGTGATTCATCAACGGCAGATAGAATCATCACGGATGTAAAGTATTCTTTGTTCCAAGGTCAGATCTTGTATGAAGCTAGGACAACTTTATGCACCAATCCCTGTGTCTGGCTTATTTATGGTAATTCATTTACTGTCATATCATTACCGAACAAGGATAAAAATTATATGCAATTGGAGAAATATGTTCAGAAAACATGGGGAGGATGAAGTGTGTGTATATGTATGTGTGGGTGTTTTATGAACGATATGATAAACTGGATCTATGGCTATGCACATACATTCTAGTGTGCATATTAATGTTTTATATCTATAGAGAACTCGATGTATTTAGAGATCTTGGAACAGCTTAAAAGCATTACAACATCCCTCTCCTGGGCATTGCTTTGGCCGTTTTCTTAACCAGTAAACCCCTCAAGAAGTGTCAGTTACCCCATCTTTGTACACTACTACCTAAAACAACAGGACTCATATCAGGATCAGCAACTCTGGGCATTTTTAATACCTACTTAATAATAATAATTACAGATGGCTAAAATGAGGTATAAAGAGATTAAGTGATTTGTTGGACCATGCACAGCAAGAAAATAACCTAAATGGGAAATATGCCCCAGGATTCTGTGTTCTTAATCCTATGTCTCAGGTAGCAAATTTGTAATTCCAGAGAAGCTGAGAAGAGGATTTGATCTTTATGTCTCAAGATCTCATCTATCCACCACAATCTCTAGCAAACAAAGACTAACTGACACGGTAAGAATTATTTTCCCATTATTAATGTTTTTAGATCGTTCTCTGAATATTCCTAAGTATTACACATTCTACTTGGCTAAGCAGACAGGCAGTGAGATATATAGGGAGATGAAAAGTACATCATTAATGCAGCTGAGAAATGGATTAGAGACTCCGAGACCTTCAAGACTTTTTGAAACTACACTGCAATCATCAACAAATGAATCATAGGAATTCAAATTTTATTTAATTTTTCAATACTAAATTAATGGCCTGCCAATTTCCAAATTCAAACAGTTTTATGCTTCGTTATATACTCTTTCTAATTGTTTCTTGTCAAAGAGAGTTTTTTAAACCAAATAATTAATGAATGTTGGGGTTTTTTTCATCTAATTCCTGTATTTTCATGATTCATGGGCTTTTGAAGGTAGAAAGAAAGGTTATGATTATGTAATCTTACCTCCTTCGTAAGGTATCTTAGAGAAATTTCTTTAGTAATTCTTGCAGAAATTATTCCTGACTCTCTAGTAAACCATCACCACCAAGGCATCAGTTGGAATCCAACCATAATTGAACAGCATTATCTATTTCTTTCTAATTTCTCCTTTAGAGGAAAAAAAAAAAAAGAAATAAAGTTCTCCATCAGCTGACACCTACAGACGTATAATCATATGAGGAATAATCAGTGACTTTGACTAGTCATATGTCTTAACAACAGGCAGTGAAAAAGCAAGGAGAATGAGACATCAGCAGCCATTGTTTTGTCTTCCAAAGAGCCAAAGTTTGCTTCCCTGATGCATACGTCAGGTACTTAGATACAAAAGTTTACAACAGTAATGATCATTTTATGCATAATTCATGTTCAAGAAGAAAGGGCTATATTTTCAGAGAATATTACGTTCATCAAATAATTTGATAATCTCTAATCAACAGTCAGGAGAAGAGATATAAATGACCATCATACACTCATTTCTTTCAAAAAAAACCCACAGAAGTCAGAAAAATGCTGGCAGAGGAGGATAAAGGGCACAAAATAGCTGAAATTGGATGATGATGTGTTGGATTGAGACAGCATATTACATTCTGGTATCTCAAAGCCCTTTCCAGACTTCAATTCACAAGACTCCTTGAAGAAGCTAAGTATCATTAGAAGTATTTTGGGGATAATCAAACTGATAAGCAGAGTGTCATGACTCATTTTATGTTATGCAGCAACTCTCAGGAGACCCAAACAGAGAATTCAGAACATGGGGTCTTCAGTACATTTTGTAGTTATTATAGATGGAGTCAAGGGTCAAAAAATCATTCGTCCCCCAGCAAACTTGTGAATAATACAGGGATTTGCTCAATTTAATTTTGTTTTGTTTCAATTCTTTCAAGGAGCCTCAAGGAAACTGTCCTAGTCAGGCACCCTCTAAGTGGCAGGGGTGGGACCTTATTTGCTGAGTTTTATCTGTTTCAAATAAACAACTATAGATGTTTCCTTTCCTTTACCACGGCAAAGGATGTAGGTTGTCCACAAGGTGTTCCTGAAAATGATACCAAACCTCCTCCTTGACCCAGGTGATCAGCATTATATCCGTTATGCCATGATTCGCCGTACAAGCTTCCCCAGAGCTCCAATTATGCAGTCAATATCTCTCTCTTACGACAGACCTTCCTTTCACCTTTCTAAGCATCCTTTCCTCTGCATTCTTGCTCTCAAACTTACTGATTTTCTAATTCCTGTCACTAAAATATGAATTCTGCATTCTATTTCTTGCAGATTTTCTAGTCTTCAGATTTCAGCCCCTTTAGGCAAATTTGACTAGACTCCTTTTCCTAAGTGTCAGCTATCTCAAGGCATTTTCACTTGAACAGGACCAAGAAAAGTTGAGTAACCCTTTATAGTCATTCTGTTCTCCGCTCCCAACATGAAGCACAAGGAATCAGTTCACTCCCACCTCTGAAGCCAATCTGCAAAGCAAACAGGATTAATAGGGAGAACAAGTCACCCATAATATTTCATTAAAGCCATTTGGATATCAGCGGTGTTTTACATGCTATTGTTCAGTCATCCTGAGCTTGCCATAGGCTCATGAATGTGGCTGCCTGTAGAACACATTTCATTCTTCAAAGTTATCGTTGCTCTTCTTTTGCATGTCATTTGACTCCAATGGAGACCGAAAGACATATATCAGATCTTCAGCACTATCCCATTGAGAGTTCTCATGGCACTTCAGTCACTTAGGCATGATCTATGCTCTCAACAGTTAAAGATAATGACTCCAGGAATAATCTTTCATAGGTTTTATATTAAATGAGACTAAAGTGCAAGCAGGGTATTAAAGTACCTTGTTATTTGCAGAGTGCTTAGAGTAACCTTAAATATGGAGATGATCAAATTTCATGACCTTTATTTTTAATTTTTCCTTTTTTTTTTTTCCTCTTGTATGTGGAAGTCTGGCACGTATGCATGCTTCATCCAGACAGGTACACAGGCATCCATAACCAGGGTATATGTGCACATATACACAAGCTGTTCACTGGGTAGTGTGAATAGCTCTGTCCTTTGAACACTGACTAGAGAATGTTGCAGCCTACGTATTCAGCTGGGTCCATTTTCTTAGCTTCATTTGATATCTGATCTATATTACAGTGACCTGAGCTTTCAACTCATGCAGGCACAACATTTTTGGCAAGGAAAAAGAAACAGAGGCCTGGATAGTGTCTTCATGGTCCCCTGTGATCACAGGATTGGGCCTT
Source organism: Pluvialis apricaria (assembly GCA_017639485.1). Taxonomy (NCBI): domain Eukaryota; kingdom Metazoa; phylum Chordata; class Aves; order Charadriiformes; family Charadriidae; genus Pluvialis; species Pluvialis apricaria. The sequence continues at coordinate 7,718,255 of CM030044.1, read as the reverse complement.
TCATCTTTCAGTTAAACACAGAATTATTGTCCGCTCCTTTTCCTAACAGCAGCAATCTGCACTCTTAAACAGTCACTGTATTGCATGCCACCACTGACTGCATTTTAATCATGCCAGGGCAAGTTATTTACAGAAACAATGCATTGTGTATAAATGCTTACACATACATGTACACACACATACACAGACAGATCACAGAGGTGATAATGACATCCCTGTGATTAATTGTGCAGTCAGGTACAATTTAAGTTGTTGATATTAGTGTTCAAAATAAGCTTCAAAAAAGTTGAAGTCTCATTTGTAGCTTTTTTGTAGAACAATACACTAATTTGATCTTGCTTCCCTCACTTACTATTATATGACCTGCATAGCCAACAGATATAATTTCATGGGCAAAGGAAAGTTGTATTTTTTGGTACACTGCAGAATATTTGTGTTTGATTCATTTTAAATAGAAGTTTCTGTGAAGCTGTGTGACTATTTCACATATTAGAAAGACTCCTGTCAAGTATAAAGGTGATTCAGTCAGAAAAAGGCAATTTACCCTGTGATTTTTCACATGGAGCTCAATAACAAAATGAATATTCCAAGTATAATGGAATATTCAGTGCAGTGCCAGCACTGTCAACCTTTGCTGCTCCACTGCTCGAATTTTCCCACACCGTATTTACAATTTCCTCCCCCTGTGCATAGGGAACATCTTCATGAATACCTACAAAGCCATGTCACCACTTCTTTCAAATTCTTCCTTCACTCTACAGAGCAATGGCTTGTTAGAAATATATCTAAAACACTTATGCAGCCAGTTGCATGTGCTTGTAGAAAGAGTAGTCTCTCCTTTATGTAACTAACTCATGTCACGTAGAATTAGCTCACCTGCTACTTCTCCACCTCCTCCCTTTGCCATCCTCACTTCTTGTCTCTCATTTTACACTTAAATGATAAGCCCCTTTGGGGAAACACCATCTGGTAAGATTTAGGTCTGCCGAATGTACAGTGCTGAAGGACCCAGACCTCAAAGCATTGTGTGCAACTAAATAATAATATCAGTAACAGCAAACTCTTATGTACTCTGGCTCCGTAAGGCTGATACTCTCGCCAGTTCAGGCTTCGGGAAACTACTAATATGGGCTGACATAACAAATTAACAACAAGGGAAGTTCACAGAAGGGCAATCCAACCAGTGCCTGCCGAAGATATTAGCATTCATTTTGCAACCTTGTCTCCAGTTTGCGCAAAGTTGATGGTTGGAGGTTGCACTTTCATTAAAAATTGACAACATTTTAAATGCTAATCAAAACCACTTGTCCTTTCTACCTCTATTTATCTTGGAGTGGGGGGAGGAAAATTTAAAAAAAAAAAAAAAAAAAGGAGGGGGGGGAGAAAAGAGAAACAAAACATAAAAGAAATCTGACTTTGAAGCGCAACAAATAGTCTCTCACATCTCTCCCTCCCTCCTTCTGTGCAGGACAGATAAGAGCTATGCAGATTGAGTGTCAGGACCTCAGCAGCAAGGGGGAAAGCTCAGTTTCTGGAGTTCAGGATGCTCTTTGCAAGAAGAGAAGGCAAAAGGCTGCGAGTCTGGGAGGAGGTGGGAACAGAAGAGGAGGCAGCAAAGCAGTCTTTTCACCAGCAAAATCGCTGTAAGATGTATGTCATTTGACAGAGAAAGAGAAGGTAAAAGGAAGGAAAATAACAGACCAGAAAACTGAGCAAATAAATCTAAAAATAGTGTGTATTTATAGAATGTAAAGTATTGATTGGAACTAATCCTCAGGCACAGGTAATATCTAAGTGGAGGCTTAAGGTAGTAGCTAACTGGGAAATACTAACACATTTCTGTTGCAGTCAGAAATATACTGAGAGTAGAGAGGAAGATACCCCTTAAGAAAAAAAGAAAAAAAAAGAACAAGCACTTCTGACCAAAACTCTCTACCTTTATAGGATTATTTTCATTTATAAGAGTGCTTATAACCTTTTCTTCTCAGAAAGTAAATACAAATTCATGAAACAAACATAAAATAAATTTTAAAATGTGCAGTCAACCTTCTGAAATTTGATCAACTTGAAAATATTCATTTTCCCCAAGGAGGTCTTCAAATAAGAAAACATTAATTTAATAAATAAAAAGAGTTTTGTTTTTGGTTTTGTTTTTTTTTTTTTTTGCTGAGCAGTTATACTCTGGCTCCTCTGAAGCAGCTGTGTAACAGTGGATTACAGTGGAACTGGCAGTGATGTGACTGTTCCAGTTAATGTAGCACCCTTTGTACAATCAAGCTGTAATCTCACATGTACCCTCAGAGATAAGAGTGAATTGTTGCTAGATAACAAAAATAAAAATAGACTGGAACGCATACCTATACCTACAACTATACCTATTTCTATACATTTTCTTCCTTTTATTTTCTACCTGAGTATAAACCGTATTTTCAAATCTAGCTGTCTGTAGCTAGTTTTTTAGCTCTTAATCGGGCTCCTAAATCCCCATTTTCAGTACCTAAAATGAAGTGTTCATAAGCATAACTTTAGGCAACAAGTCAGAACAAAATAGGTTCAACTTCTGATTTGCTACAAGAATGTTATTGTTCATTTAACTTCAAAGAAACCGTGCCAGTTTGAATCATGTCAGAATCCAATCCTCTAGTATTACTGTATTCCTTACTCAAGAGCTCAATGTATGGATGTACAATATTTAAAGAATAATAACCCAAGACAAATTTAAGCAATCTGAACCAATTAGATATTTTCATATGTTTCTTACTTTCAGAACATAATTTTTTTTTCTAATCCCTCTTTTTTTTTTTTTAAAGCCCCTATGGCATTTAAATTAAAAAAAATTTTAGAAAAAAAATCCCAAACTAACAAACAAATAAAACACCTGTGTAACACATTGGAGTCTTAGCCAAATTTCTGTGCAATCAACCTTTTATAAATTCCACTTCTACACTACCATTGGATCAAGTATTCTTTATATCCTGTGCTGAAATACTGTAAGATGTTCCTGGATGCTGTGAAATGCTATATTTCATTCCCCAGAAGTGGCAGCTTTTCAACAGAATGTTTATAAAGTGTTTCAAGATTTCTGTAGGATGCTGTATGAAATAAAAGATGTTATTATTCTGAAATCCTAGTCAGCCATGGAATTAGGATCCCAAAGCAGGGACTGAAATAAATATGCCCTTTAGAGGGGGAGAGAGAAGAGAGGAAAAAAGGATTAAATTAATAATATTTCAATGATTTTTTATTTTAAATTAAAATGCATGGTTTAGACCATATTTCAATTATCAGCTCAACATTACTCTTTAAGCAAATGACTAGAGTTAACGAGAGAACTACTACATATTGAATACATTGATTTTCTGCTTGGTGTAAACTCTAAATAGCCGATTAGAAAGCTGTGAATCAGAAGGACTCAGTGTACCTAATATACCCAGCAATAAATTACAAGCTGAAAGCCGTACAAATCTTTGAAGGAGAAATGTATTCTAAGCACATGACTATGAAACTTAAATGCATAAATGTTAATGGCAAACTTGCCCTATCTACCGGTTTAAGAAATAGTGCACATTTTGATATGCGTATCAAGCTAATGCAGAAAACTATTGAGCTTAAAGGTATAAACATAGCTCAGATTTATTTAAAGAAAAAAATATTACTGTGAAATGAATACTTAATTGAACAACTTCTAATAGGGGTTTCACCGTGTACTACCTTTTTTGTCCCTCCCCATCATCATCACATTGGCTTATCTGGTGTCATGAATTTGAAAACCAGAAAGTTCTGATTTTGAACACCGCATAACTGGGCTAAATTCATCCTTGGAGTAGATGCGAACTGAAAGTAATTTTATCAGAGCTGAGCATGAATGTATGATTCCAGGTTTCTACAAACAGATGATCTAGATGAACTACACAGAACAAAAGGGGAGCAGCTGTCTTTTCTTTAAAGATGGGATACTACTTCACTGATAAAGATAGACTGGTGATATGAGGGGTTATACTCAAGTCCCTTCTAGCTACCTGTCTGTTTGTCACATCTTTATTCTTGTTTTAACTATCTGGCTGTCCATCTACTTTAATTAGTTGTCTATCTGTACCTCTTGGTCCTTTCTAATAGCCGTATCTGTCTATCTGCTACATCTAGTTGTATTACATCTATCTGATCCTTACAAAGGTGCTATCCATCTATCATATACATACAGCGCTTCTGCTGTGTCAATCAAAGTCAACTTCAGCTTTCCGTTTAATGTCTAAATGGATGTCTGTTGATAATTTTTTAATTCCCTGGGACAGGATTCATTTTTTTCACTTCATGTATCCCCATTACTTATCACTTATTCTGGCCCAGAATCCTGACATGGATCTCTTCTTTTACTACAATAACTACAGTATATTAGTAGGACCCTTCACACTGGGGACAAAGACTTGGTCTGTCGAGACCTATGGGTTATTTTGTGTTCTCCCTGCTTTGCTTCTGCAGACTAAATATTAACAATTAAGAACTAGGGAAACATTTAATTTTAATATAACACTAATTTCCAACATTAAAAATTTCAGGTTGTATAAAGAATAATATTCTGAAAAAGCAATATTATTTTTAAATTTTTCAAATAAGCTTGTAAAGTACAGGATTTCTCTCCCCTACCTTTAGACCTCCAATAGTTTTCTCTCTAGGTCTCTGTAAGTTGTCTTGTTGAAAAGAGAAGCTATTTCCAGAAGGTTATTCATATGTTGTTTTAGGCATCCAGCTTAGGGTGGGATGAACCACCTTTTGGAAGTATTTTTTCTTTTTTCACTGTCTATGGAGAGGCTAGTGAACTGGCTTAGGGTATGGAACTACTTTCTACAAAAGCAACATAAGGCAAAGCAAGCCCATACCGATTGTCATAAGGACTAGATAGAAATGGAACTAATGTTTCATATAAGTGGTTTGTTCTAGCTGTAAGAGTTCAAGAGCTCAAACTTTAAATGTAAGTCCCAATATAAAAAAATTGCCATTTTTTTTCCACCTTTTGTGCTCACTGTGAAATGAATCCTGAACATCCTGCAAAATATTAGGAGTAGTCTATACTTAGCTATTTTGGGTAGCTTATATTTGATTGTGTCTTTTCAGATTTCCAAGCTAATGTAAAAACACAATTGTTTATCATGGATGGTAAGGTAACTAATATATATTTGAACACCTATTGCATTTCCTATCTATAGAAAGCTCAGCTGGCTAACTGTGTATGACTAAGCTACCATTCGCTTGCAGGAAGACTTTTAAAAAAAAAAGGAAGAAAGGAGAGGAGAGGAGAGGAGAGGAGAGGAGAGGAGAGGAGAGGAGAGGAGAGGAGAGGAGAGGAGAGGAGAGGAGAGGAGAGGAGAGGAGAGGAGAGGAGAGGAGAGGAGAGGAGAGGAGAGGAGAGGAGAGGAGAGGAGAGGAGAGGAGAGGAGAGGAGAGGAGAGGAGAGGAGAGGAGAGGAGATTTGCTTGAATTCACAGCAGGCAATGATTTACCATGGTTTAATAATATGTGACCAAGACATAACCGCTGATGATATAGTCACAAAATGGATAATATCTATCATTTATTCAATATCAGCGACAGATAGTTCACTGTGGTTTTTGCAAGACTAATGTTAGAAAAAATAATAATCATAATTTTAAAAAAGTGGAAAAATAAGTGATAATTGTAAAGCACTGATCAGTTATCACAAAATATAGTGATTCATTAGGATTCTGCACATTTAGAAAAAATACTGTAGCAGAGCACTATCTATTTTGTGTTATTTTAAAAGCTATGCAGCATACCTAATAGAAATTCTTTGCAAAAAATATATAGCATTATTTCCAAATTTCTATAATTAACATATGCTTATTGTAAAAGGAATACAACTAATTCAAGCTCTGACTAGTAGGTTACATAATTAATAATGAGACCTTTTTCTTTAACACTTATTAGGAGGATGAAATACAAATATCTTGCAGATCATCTTCTGCCAAGGCGAAAGAAATAAATGCAATTTATGTAGTCACATTCTGCTTCCTCTGAGGTCCTTGATCACTGAATTGCACTTGTTTCCAGTCCGGAAGAACAGGCCTATTATCCTGTCTTCGGATCTATTGCATTTCAACTTCATCCTTGCATCAAAAGGCCATTAGACTATATAGACACCTTTCAGAAGAAAAGTCTGCATTAAAAGTAGTGTGGTGCAATAGGAATGTATCTACAAGGAAAAACAATTGGTGTGGGTGACCATACAGCCATGCCATATGCGTTATTGGCTGTTGCTTGAGACCAGGACCAATTGTATTGAGTGGCTTGAAGTAATGTTATTTAAGGTCACATAATCAAATCACAGAATGGTCAGGGTTGGAAGAGACCTCTGGAGATCATCTAGTCCAACCCCCCTGCCAGAGCAAGGTCACCTACAGCAGGTAACATATATATGGGTTGTGTATAATCTGGTTCATTTTTCTTTCCTAAAGGAATCTCGTCCATGTGCTCTGAGACTGCTTTGCGACATTACACTAGGCCTGGTACATGGGGATAATAAAGAGATTCATTTCAACAGTTCACTCTTGATGTCAGGTAAAACACTGATATAGGCACAGCCTGATTGGTTCCTGTATTGGGATCAAAGCCAGGCCAGACCATACCAGAACACACCTGGAACATCAATTCCAGCCTGCTCAGGAACTGAACAGTAGTATGGATGGTGGAGGCATAGTAAATATACGTCTCTTTTCATTATAAATCAATCCTGGCCATAATATTTCGCAAACCTGGCTACTGGTTCCATATTCCTTTAATAACATAAAACTGAAGCAGCAAGCAATTACATCAGGTTGTCTACCACATGTCCTACCCCAGAGAAGAATCCGTCATACCCAAATAATTCCTGAACAGCATTTTTCTAACTCGTTCTTCATTTTTTTGGTTTTCATGAACCCTGAAAGACATCTTACCAAATGCAGTGCTAATATAATCTTCTTTATCTAAAGCTGCCTCTATGCTTTGAGATGTGCAGAGTATTTATTGGCGCAGTACCGTGTAAGGTGAACCTGCACCCTCTTTGCACCAGATATGGTTACATTCATGGTGGTAGGTAGCTTCTAACATGATTATTGACTTATCCAGATGGAGGATGACATATAAATGTAATCTTCTTTTATTTTGTTCCGGCACAACAAGATTTAAAAGAAGGACAAGAGTAGAGTCATACAAAAGATATTCTGAGATGCAACATAATGCAGTAAAGAATGACATCTTTCTATGAAATTGTTAAACCATTACGCAGAATTTTATAGAAAATTGCATCCTTGTAATGTATGTTGGTTTTGAAAATCCTGTAGCAGGTTTATTAGGCTCTGTTAGCTTTTATAGGGGGGTTTTGTAAAACTGTGTGTAACTAATGATAAATCAAAAACAATCCTAACTTTATATGCATTTGATGTAAAATTACATAATGAATTCATAAATTCACATATTTTAAGAGTTGTTTCTACTAGGAACATCTATTTTGAAACTGTGATAGACTATGGAACTTCAACCTAATATTTAATGCTTTATGCTCAGCAATTCTCACTGAAAAAAGAACACATTTACAAAAAAAACCCACTAAATATTTATGTATTTTTAAATAAAAATGATTGAGAACTTGTCTAATTTGATAAAATGAACTAAAGATTAATCGTATAGACATCTTTTCTGTTTAATTATTCCCAACTTAAACATCCAGCCAACAAATCTTTTAGATATAGGATGCTGGTACATTACAGCTGATCTTGCAGCTGGTGGACCAAATTCATTGCTTGCATAAGAAAATGTAACTCTACTGGAGTGAATTAAGCTATGCCTGAGCTAGCAAGAACTAGAAGCATCAGAAATCAGAGGACTTGTTATTGAGAGACTTTTAGTTCAGCATCAGGATATGTGCAGAAATGTGTTGGCCTTCTGTTTTAGTGCGTCTACAGATCAATCTAAGTGACCAAAAATAAACTCTTCTGAGAAAAAAAATATATGGACATTAACTATAGACTCCTTGTAAACTTGTTATTTGGATTCATCTCTTGGAGGTAGGTATGGAATATGTAATACCTTACAAGGGATGATTCTGCTGTACGCTAAACTATAGATTAGCCCATGGAAATCTGTTCAACTGTTTAGCAGAAAGTAAATCTATACACATGTGTCAAGATTTAAAACAATTTATTAACACAGCTGCTGTTGCAGATTTCTGTAGCTTATGCTAAACTCTGATTCCAGAAATGTTGGTGGTTCTCAGGAATCAAAAATACACAAATCTTTAAGAACTATTCAGTTACAGAGATTGGATGATATCAGTCCCCCCTTTCACACTTCTGACCACTATAGGATCTTCTCAGTCACAAGGTTCTTTTGGCTGGGGAGTGAGGCTATGCATAGTCAGGCTGACTGTCTCCCAGCACTCCCCATCTGCACTCAAAGTGCCCACTAATAGGTCTGAAATGACAGTACATTTGATCTCAGGGGAAGATTAGGTACAGCTGTGGAAGATTTCTGCTTCTCTCATACAGAAAGTTTTAAATTGGATGGTTTTCAGGAAGGAAGGGATTTTATGACCTTCTTATTGTCTGCAGAATGCCAGAAGCTTTTCAAAGTAATAGCAACCTGTGTAAAAGAGTGTGCGAAACAAACTGAGGCTTTTATTGTGTCCAGCACAGTCACATTCCCCTTAACTTTCTGCACATAAGTTTTCCAACTGCTTTGCTACTAAAAAATGTCATCAAGCAATGCTTTGCAAGAAGAAATTTATCTGCTGTATTGTACTGTCAGGGACCCAATTAAATACATGTATGAGTGTGTGGTGGAGGAAGCTATAAGCAAGGAACCAGGGTTAAGCTTTCCAAATTAGAAAAGTTTGCTTTGTACGCTGCAGTCATTCTGAAAAAAAAAACCCAAATCAAACCAAAACAACAACCATGCTTTTTACGTAATTTTTCTTTTAGTACATTTTCTTTTTAATTGACAGAGAATTTACTGAGAATACATTTCAAAGACAAGGGATCTCCTTTTATGGGTCATTGCTAAGCCTTGTTTAAAAAGGTGCTGGTGGCCTGATTGCGTCAGTTCTTCAAAGCCTGGCTGAGGCTCAATTTTCTGCGCTGCTGGGCTCTCCAGACTTCTGGTGGGGTTTATAAGAAGTGAACATTGGCAGCAGTAATGAAAATTGGGCTCTTAAAATATCCCCAGTGGGGTTTGGGAAAAATATTCAGAATTGATGTCCACTTCTCAGAGACACTTTCAGAACCTGGGCTTCCTGATACAGGAAAGATTTTAGTTCATCAGGCACTTTCTTCCTCCAAATGATACTTTAATTCAGAGGGAACTCTGAATATGTTTTCAGATCAGGCTCAGGCTCAGAAGTGCTCTCTCCATTCCTGATCACACTGTCTGGTGCAGAAACATCTAGAAATACTAAATCAATCTCAAAATAGCCTGGCCTGTGAAAATAGTACAGTATATCCAAAAAAGAATATAGCACAGACCCTGGAAAAGGTATGGATTTACTTCCCTGGCACTGGAAACTACTGGTCCATCTTTGCATCATCAGGCCACAGTATCAGCAGGTCTAAATAACACGGCTGCAAAACCATATCAGTATGTTGTTGTCACCACTAACTCCAGGTTAACCATCAAGCTTGAGAGTTGTGCTTAATTTCAGGTTGAGGCTGTAAATCAGCCCCTGGAGAAGACTGTGAATGTCAGTGAACTTTGTCCAGAAAGTTGTCTGCACATGTGTTAAAAGACTAACCGTTGACTCAACTGTAGTTTTGTTATGCCAGCCTTTCCCCTGGAATCTCAAAGTAATGCTCCAGGTCCCTTGCTCTAATCACAAGTTTATGAAATTTAGCGAATGTTTCTGAAATGGCTTCCCTGTGTATTGAATGTCACTACTTCACCGCAGAGGTTCCTGATTTATACATCGATGGAATTTATTATTGTTGTTGTTGTTATAGTGACCTTGTATGAATTTTTGATCCATCATATTGAAAGCTAGATTGTAAAATGCAACGACAAGCACCCCGTACTGCATAAAAAGTCAAATGTGTTCTTGAAAAGTACAATGTACATAGAATGAGACTAGGGAATTGACTGGCACTTTTTGTTTGTATTTGTCATCTAGCATCTAGCCCTGAAGTGAATTGCCTCTGGACTCTAAAACTGGAATTAAGATGCATTTGACTTAGAAGCTGAAAAAGCTGCATATCTATATTATTTCTTTATTTGGAATAGTTACAATTGTTGCTTGAATAGTGCATCCACTTTTCATGGCCAAAATTCTAAATAACGTGGAAAAACAAGATGGGTTTCAGAGAAAAGCCTTATGAATGACTAATGGATTAAACATGCCTCATCATGAAACATTCAAGGTACTTGATCTATTCAGCTTACAAATATGGGTGACACGACCATAGTTTATAAATATATTTCTTATAAATGTGAGAAACAGAATTTGAATAAAAGAGTTTAGCAGACAAAATAAAAGTAAGATTGAGTGTCTGTAGGTTGAAGCTAGAGAAATTTGAACTATAAATAAACCTAAAGTTTAACAGGAAATGTAATGAACAATGTGTGGGAATGACATGTCAAGGGTTATGCTGGATTTTTCATCACTAGAAATGTTTAAATCAAGGAGTTACCTCAACACTTGTTGAGGTTGTCAAGAGAGGCCGTAGAATCTCCATCTTCAGACATATTCAAAATGTGACTGGATATGACCCTGAACAACTTTATCTAACTCTGAAGTTGTCTCTAACTTGAAAGTTGGCCTTGGTTTGAGTCAGAGGTGTCTTCCATCAGAGGAAACGTCTGATATTTGAAACTTCATACAAGCTTCAGCTTGATCTCTCGCTTCGTATGTCAAAGGACTTGTAGGTCAACACAGGAATTATGACCTCCAAAAATGACAATGCCTGGGAAAAGAAACACTAAATCCTGTCTTTTATGGTACCTCTACCTGGCTGGCTTTTTCCTTTTCTCCCTCCTTCATTGTTTTCCCACCTAAACAGTTCTGACTCTTTTGTACTGTCATTTGCTTTCTTCATAGCATAAAATTGAAATAAAAGAGGCACTAATAAATACCAAAAGAACTACTCAGCTTAGTAAATTGGCTCTACTTAAGGTCAAAGCAAAGGCTTTTCTGAAACCCCTTAGCTATTTGTTCCTGAACCGAACAGTATTACGAAAGACCTGGGCTTAGACTGTTTCCTTGACTAACCTGGCTGAGCAGGGCCTTAAATAGCCATTTGTTCCTCTTCATCTTCCTACTTCACTTAAGGCCACCTACTGCAACTTCTTATCCAGATCTTCAACCTTCCAAATAGCCTAAGCTGCTTGCTGGGCTGAAAATTTTCCATTTGCATCTATGACAACTGAATGGTTAAACAGTAAATTGAAGATCTATCTGACATTGAGAGCACAGTGTAAATGCTGGGAAGTGGTGACATTTGCCTCTGAAATACTTGGTTGAGTGGTTGGGGTGTCTTGTTCTAGAATTTCCCCTTTTAAGGGTAAGTTCTTAAAAACTGAAGATTAAGAGTTACTTTATAAATATTATTGGCTGCACAAAGCTTGTAAATTAGCTTTTTCTAAAGCTCAAGTACTGAAATTACAGGTTCTGAGGAGTACCAGAGGACAGATCAGATCAGCAGGGTACATTACTTTTCTCCCATACTGTGACTAAGAACATAACCTTTCCTTTGTGTCTTAAATCAGACTGGAAGCATCCAGGCCTGCTTGACAGTGTAAATTTTTGAGCAGCAGAGGCAGAATGGAAGCAAAGCACATGAAACGGTCCACTGGTTTCTGGCTGACAGCTCAGGTTCACTGAAGAGGCCTATTGTCTTAACAGTGCTATGGAGAATTTTTGGAAAGCTTTATTCTTTATGAACATCTCCCAACATAAAAGAACTGCAAAGAAGCTGAGTTTTAGAGAAGTAACCACTTATGTCTCTTTTACTGAGGATCTCTTTTGAGTTGTTCCAGTACCTTTCAAAAGTCTTTGGTGGGATCATTTAGCCATCTCAGTACTACACAGTTCATACACATTGAATATTTCCACATTAAGAAGCCATATTTTGCAGTATTCAGACAAAGAAATATGTTGGGAACAAGCTATTTCAAAAAAGACAAAATCCCTGCATATTTTGAGAGTTACATTTGAAACTTTGTTTTGTTTTCTTTGGTTTCTGAATATAAGCCTCTAGTTCAAGTAAAGCTGTTGGACTTGTAACAGTAATTAAATAAAGGAAAACCTATGGTAGTGTTTTACATGAGGTCAGACTCAGAGATCAAACTGGTCCCTTCTGGACATCAGATCTATGAATCTATGAAAGAATCAGATGAAAAGCCTGATTTACATTCAGAGACTGTCTTGAACATCCCATCAGCGATGTATCTGACACAAATCCACAAAAGCAGGGAAAAAAAAAAGATTTAATTTTTTATAAAATTTATTTACCAAAAGCAATGAAAACTGATGAAATCATAGCAGAAATTAAAAACCTTTGACTTGAGAGAAAAACCTGTTTTCAATTGATTTTCAGCAATATTGAAGAGTGTGCTGTCCCTACATAAGGTGCCATTTTCACATGAGCATATGTGAAACTTGGGCCCTCTCAGCACTTGTTTGCCTTATAGCACGGGGTCTGGTTCCACGTGTATTTTCTTCCTTGAGAGAAGCACCAAGAAAAATTCCCACCCTTGGGCTCTCATTGCCATGCTGTCACTGCAGTCCATTATCTACTCAGCTGTGTCATCACAGCTCTTCCTGGGACCACATTGCGAAACAAATTGCCAAAATGTTGGCATTAAAAATAAACAAACAGCTATTGCTGCTCTGCAGATACAAACTGTGCATGAGGCACATATCTGTCCATAAAAATCCTGCTTTTTTTTTTCTAAGCATTTCAGAGCAGAGTATTTCAGTGATTCGGTTTCCAAGTTCCCTTGGGCATATAACCTTTGCTACAATTCAGGACACAATGCATTATGGCACAGGAAGGGAACAAGTTTCTAAGGCAGCAAATATAAGTACATTTAGCTGGGGCGTTTGTGTGTGTTTTAAAAGAAATTATACACGACACTACATTTTTCTGTTTATCCTTACAGAAACCACTTTTTGACCCTTTATTCTTCCTATCACCTGTCTCACTGCTTGCTACCCAATACTTTAGGAATTACTAATTTACTTTGTTTTTTCCCTGATCCAGTCCAGGAAAGAAAACTTTCCTAAGAGCAAAGAAAGCTTTAAGAAATTCTTATATGAGAACTGAGCGTTTAATAATACTATGTACACAAATTGAATAGGAACTCACTAACGTTAACTTAAATGACACAAGGTAAGTTTCCACATACTCTAAAGTTATGTCATTAAACAATTATTTCATATAAAAGATACTGAATGGACTTGGGTAATTTAGATAAGATTCTTTGACACTTCTCCCCACTTGCTGTAAAATGAACACAAGTAGGATAGCTGAAATATTTAAATACTACAACCCAAGGTTTTTGTTGTACAAATGTCTGCAAACCATATTTGGATAGTCGGTCCCTTAATAGTTATATATTCAGACACATGGTCAAGTTAGCTTGAATTATCTTATGAACTGAATCACAGTAAATCATGATTTGCACCTCCACACCCTGCAGCAAACACAAAGTTTATGCATTAGTATAGATCTAAAGGAAGATGGTTTAAACTAATGTTCTTTACCTCATTAGCAATGTGTTCACTTCACTAATGGACAGTTAGTGCAGCAATATACTGTAACAAATTAAACCTCAGTAACAAAGTTGAGATAGGATATGCACATTTGTTCTAACTATAGGTCAGAGCAAGAGCTATAACGTTATTTTGAACTCTCTAGGAGTCAACAGGTATCAAGTGCAAATGGCTTTAAATTAATTTTAATTTTATTTTGGTGTGCCTCCTTTTGTCCTTTTCTCATGGGGATTTGGCAAACCAGGAAGTTTACTTTTAGAGATTTGGCTGAAATATATTTCAATCAAAAGCTCATTATGATAACATGAAAAGGCCTTTATTTTAAGGTTTTTTTGGCCTAAAAGTCATTTATATTTTATCTTATGTGCATGGACAAGCCCAGGGGGTACTGACATATATGCAGAAAAATGTTTGCATAATGGTGGAAGAGATGATATTTTTATTACATATGTGGTTTTTTATTACATATCTGGCATGTGGTGAACCATACCAGAAATTTCAAGTGTAAACTTCTTGAGACATTGCTAGTCCACAATCCACAAACACTGGATTACTATGAACTAAATAATGAATAGTTTTCTAATCAGGTGTCTGGATTTTCATCTGTAGCACAGAAAGAGTCACCAGGAGAAAAGCTGGTTTGGTTCATCTGTAGATTCCTTAAGTGATGTTTAACAAGACTGAATCTTGATATAAAGCCTATTGAATTCAACAGAAGCTCCATCTTGAATTAAGTAGCCAGATATTTTACCATGGCTGAACAAAGAATCGTGTATTAAAAACAGGGGGGTTTAGAAGTGAGAAAATTGACCAAAAACAGCTGAATTCACCAGCATGCGAAGCTCTAAGCACTAACTCTTTAAACGTCTTTCTCCACCCAATCTGTTGTGAATAGTCTGCTTAGGGTATAACTTTTAAACACTCATTGAGAAAACAAACCAAAAACTTTGTAATATAACGATTAGGACTGACTCAGGAAGAATGAAACCCCCGGATGAAATTTTTCTGTCCGGTTTAACAGAACAGAGATCTGCATCACAGGATCCTACATGCCCGGCAATTATCTAATGAGAACATGTAATACTGTCAGCAGTGCATTGTAGAAGGCATATGCTGATTGTTGTGTTACAAGATTTTCTTTCAGAATGGGCCTGAGCGGTGAGAAATGGGGAGATAACAGGGAATCTTCACAAGTTTGCATGCAGAGCTGCTCATATATAGTATAATTCTGCTCAGCCCTAGAGATGCAGTCTTGGTCATCAATCAATTTAATTAATTCCTAAGAAATTTAAGCACCTCTCAGAAGCAATTTTGAGGGTCTATTTTTTATATGTAGGCATCATTTGTAGCAACAAGATAAAGAAATATATTGTAGATAAAGTCTCTAATCTCTCTGTCACATTCCTTGCTCAGTGAGTTTGGTCTCAGTTTGTGGATCCTCTACAGCAAGGAATATTTTTGGGGGTTCTGTATTTGCATGGAGTCTAGAACAGGGCAGTCATAGTCCAAAGCACACCTCCTAGGGACTGTTACACAAACAGAAAAAGAATAATGACAACAATAAAAATGTCTACTAACATGTTAAATTAAGGAGAGCCACCTGCAGGTAGCTGATAATCATATTAAAGAAACTTGTGAACATCTGTAATTCTTTGTCCCCATTTATCATTTGGTGAAAGAACTAGGTCCTAAATCCAGCCTTATTTAATTGTGCATATTGTAATAGCAACCTAAAATAGGATTTAGTAAGCTGAGCAGGAGGTCTCTGACAGTTGAGAACATGTAAGACTGGCATATGTGGCATATGCAGATTATGGCCGCTTTTGCCACTACTTCTTCCATGTAGTTTGTAGAATTTCTGTAAAATACAGGAAAAAAAAAAATCCTCAGATAATTTTTGAAATATTTGCATTTCTAATTTCCTGTTTATATCAATAATAAATCCATACATACAGCAAAAAAAACACTCTGTAAGGTGAAGACAGCGGACTATTTTATTTATTTATTTTATTTCTGATCACTTAAAGTCTATTAATGTTGACTGTGACATTTTAAGACTATAAATTACTTTCTAGTAAGCAACACTCCTGTTTTTCATATTTACCATTTAAAAATAAAAAATAAAAATACATACTCCTTTTTTCCTTTTTAATGGTTAATTAGGTCACTAATCAAAAGAAATCCTTAAGAGGAAAATGAAATGTTGACATTTTGCAATTATTTGCTACTGTGAATAATACATAAACACACTACTTATGGTTAAAGTGGCTTTCAAACCCTTTTTCTGCCATTAGGGCATGAACTGACTGCAGAATCAGTGTATTTTACTTGATATATTGCCACATTATCTACTTCAGTGCTTCCATTTAGTTTGGGTCACTTACATTTCATTATACTGTACCTTGGCTGAGTGCAATAAAAAAAAAGTTTATTGCAACTGCAAGCTCCTAATTAAACATCAGCTGTAAACTGAGCTACCCATTACAGATTATATATATAAAAACATGATATTCTTGGGAATCACTCTATCATGCAACATGATTAATATATATGTGTCCTTGTAAATAGGAGTTGATGTGCTATATACATAATGGATATGATTAGCTTTTTATTGAGACCCAAGACATCAAAGATAAAGGGATACATAGATTTCTCATTCAGCAATCTTGTTAAATATGATATAAGCATGTATATCCATACACAGATAACACATGCAGAAATGTGTTTGGTGTATTATGCTGTTCTTAGTTGCTATCACTGTGGTTACAGACAGATTTGACTTTATAAATACATGTCCAGGGTAAAATTAACCTCATACTGGGGAGCAAAAAAAAAGTTAAATTGGTTAAAAATCTCTATTTCCTACAAAGAGAAGGAAACTGTGCTTCAGACCTTTCTTTTTCAGAAAACACTGTAAGCAGATTTCATACCTTGAAGCAGAAGCTTCAGGTGGATCTCATGAAGGATACATTTGAAGTTTCACCGGTATTTCATATAAAAAAGCTCTTTTTACATGGACCACTGAAAAATCAATTTGGCCTTAATTTATACAATGAACATATTAGTTCTCTTGTTTTCCAGTTGAAGGAAATCTAGTCAGTGTGGAGAGGAAGTTAGAAAAGTTTCAACCAATGGAATTGCGTCCCTTAAGTCAGTAATTTTGTATATTAAGGAATTAAATGACAATAAAGCTTAATTTCCACCTTTCTTCCATCCTTCTTCCTATTTATGTATGTCTCTCAATTATGCCAGTATAAACTGTTTGTGGGATCATGCAGAGAAACATTTTCAGCAATTGATGTGATTTCAGAAAATATATATTTTTTGTGCTTTGTTGTTTGCAAGGTTTTTTATATAGATTTCTCAGAGCTGTGAATATTTTATCATGTAATGGAATGTAGATCAATTACAGAACTATATACTGAGGAAATCGTGATGAAAGAATCCAGACTGAGATCCATGAATCATCCTGTTTAATTTTAGTTTTAGTCAGTGAGGTTGAGTGTTGCTGTCCATGGATGTATATATTTACAACAAAGAGAGAAAATTATCCCTGGGGACCTTTCAAATCTCAGGTGGGAAACTATATGCTTAACTTAAAAATTCAAATTAAGTGTTTCAAATTGGGACGAATTAATTTGGACCAGCATATGAGAAGCCAAAAAAATTATTTGCTACATACAAATGCAGAAGTTTGTTTGTAATTTAAAGATGTGACAATAGGATTTGGGGTGCACAAATGTGATAGCCCTAAATTGTGTTATCTTACTCAGACTAACACAAAAAAAAAAATTAAATATTTGACCTCTGAGAAACAGATTTTCAGATATGTTAATTATCAAAAAAAGTAGATATAGGGAATAATGACTAGTAAATGCTCTTGTCCTGGAAGTTTGACATTAGATATCTGCTGTTGCCACACTGTTCACAAAACTCAGGTGTCTGAACCCAAACCGGGGTCTCTTGAGTCGTGTGCTGTCCCATTTAGCTGGGCAATTTTCCTTCCTTACTTTCAGCCCTTAATCTTGGATAAGAGAGAAAAAGATTTACAAAACATCCTTTTCTCTTTGTGCTTGGAAACACAGCCAGCCTTGCAAAAAAAATCACACAAACAGGCCTAAACTGAAGAAAGAGTAGAACAGTTATTTTTTATATGTTGGCCACCTTTCTTACATCAGTGAAGTTAAAGCACCATTCAATATAATCCATATAGACTGTTGGTATAATTTCCACACCCTACAGTTTCAAGTGATGTAAATCAGATGAAGCTATTGCACTTTCTCCAGCTGAGCATCTGGCTCTGTTCTTCTTCAGGAGTGGAATTTTTAAAAGAGAAATGAGGGTTAAAAAGAGAGGTTGCTTCCATTAAAATCTGTCTCAAACTAAAAGCAAGCTGTCATATTTAAAAACAAACAAACAACAACAACAACAAAAAGCCCAAACAATCACCCAAACGTGGATTTGCAGTCTCTCTCACAAAAATGCTGTAACAAAGACAACAGCTTGACAATGGCAGCTGCTGCATAGAGCAAAAATTAGAGGACAATGTCATTTTTAATGATTTTTTTAAAATGAAAAATTAAACCAAAATAAACAAGATGTCCTAGGTATTCTTTTTTTTTTTTTTTTTTAAGAATCTGCCTCTCTCTCTTATTATTTGTAAGTGGCAATACAGGCAGACAATAGGAACATATGCTGGGAAGAGTCTGAAATTAGAAAAAGCAATAATGGAAGTGGGATTATTTTTTTAAAGTTTCATACAAAGACTATGCTTTTTGTGTCTCTGTATGAAACTTTGAAAAAATAGACACATAGATATCCATCCATATATAGACATGTACACGCACTCACTCTCAAAGGACACATTCATATATTTATATCCACACAGGTTCATGTTTATAAATGAATATACATAAAAATAAATACACATATGTAAATATCATATTTATAAACTCATATATGTAGGTGTAAAATTTGCAGACGGGCACTCAGTTATTTTTATAAAGCGAAAGCTGTAAAATAAAATGTCATATACCAAGAAAAAAAAGGATTCTATTTCGAGACATTATTCTCAGCTTTTTTTTTTTATTATTTATTTTTTTCTTCAGTAACTTATAAGAACAATTTAGATCATTTAGTTGCCTTCATACTGCCCTAAAGCCTTATGTTTCTATGTGTCCTGCTGGAAGTACAGAAAGGTCTTTTTTATAACAACTCAGTGTTATTCGGTGCAATTTCCGCACTTAAGGGCAGAAAATCTCCTTCAAGGAAAAAAGGTTTTTTCTTAAATCTAATCTTTTTTCTCAACACTTCCAGTAACTTAAAGGTTGCCTGAAAGTTATTTATTTAAGTGAGATGGGAAAAGTTTTTAGAACCACCATAAGTATCCTGCTCTCAATTAACACAGAATAGTCTTGTTTGGATTTAAGTAGCTAACAATAGTTAATACTTGGTTTGTAAAAACATTTTTAAAAAATATTTCTATCATATACTATTCATAATTTTACTATTTATTTTCCAAAATCTGAAATAACCTGGAGTTGACAGAAAATTTCATTTCAATTATCTTATTTTCAAATCTCCCACATTCATTTTTGTGCATCATATGTGAACATGGGGAGTTTTGTCCTGAAGTTTTGTTGGCTAGATAAAATACTAAAAATCTTTCATTTTTTCTTCTTCATTAAGCATAAATGGTACTTCAAACAAAAAGTTATCAAAACTGCTTTGAAACATTCCAAAAGTTATTGTCAGAGAATCTCATTGCAAAAAGCCCAGCAAGACTTAGTTCTAAGAGTAGACTGGTTTTGTGCTTTCAAAAGATTAATTAAATGAGGGAACTGTTGAGCCTGTTGTCTATTCATGCTCCCAGCACACTCTTGGTCATACAAAGAAACTGCTTTGTACTTACATTGCAGCTGCACCTAGTCATAGCGTCATGTACAACTTGTAAAGAAATCTTCATCTCCTCTGGATATGCTTGAAACAGGTTTGGCATTTGGGGGTTTTGGTTTGGGTTTTGATTTGGTTGGTTGGGGTTTTTTTATTTGTTTGTTTTGTTTATTTCAGTAGGACTACCCAGGTAATCAAAAATTGCAGGATGGCAACCTGTAAAAGTATGTTCCATTTATTGCTACAGCAGTGCTTTATCAGCCGGTGAGAGCACATAAGCAGCACAGTGTAAAAGAAGTCAATATAGTTCCCTCCTATTCTCAAACTCATTCTTTAAATCACTGGAACCTGTTCACTTTTACACAAAAAATGTTTACAAAAAACATTACACAAAATCAGGTTTGCATTTTTATCTTTCCATTTGTGAAGAACACGTCAGCACAAACTGTATCTGTGGGGCGGTATCTCTTACTGGGGCTAAGCAGAGTGTGTTGAGCATTACTGCTATATATATTATTATTCTCAGCAAAACCTGCAGTCTAGGCATGGAGGATGAGGGGAGCAAACTGCATGCTTGCTTGTGGGTTGTTTTCCTTGTATTGTTTTCCCATCAGCAGTGTCAGAGTACTACTGAAAAGTCTGCTCAGGATGTTTGTTATGGGATAGATGGACATTCTGCCTAGATCCCAGTTTTGAAATGGGCCAGTAATGTGACACTGACCTGAGAGTTAGTGGTTCGAGGATACCTGTGCAAGGAATTTTATTCTCTCAGAGGATTATAGAGAACTCATGGGTAAATGCTGTCTGTGCAGACAGCAGGGTGCTGAGCACAGCATTGCGGACAGAGAGAGGGGCTGGTGGCCATAGGGGATGCAGAGCATTTTGGGATGCTTCTGTGGGAACACTTCATTAAGGGATATGAGACAGGCTGAGAGTTGCCAGTGAAGAAAAGACCTTTTCTGCCCATGTTATAACTTCTGTGGTCACACAGCTGTCAATCCAGTACCACCCAACCAGCCTTAAATTTACTGTCTCCCCCAGCTCCTTTTCTTTCTTTCTTTTTTTTTTGTTTTTTAAGAGACAGCTAAGAGATTGAACAGTTTGAAACAGACACAATTGCACCTAGACAAAATTCCCCCAGATAAAGGCCAAAATAAAAGCAAAGACATAGAGGCAGGAAAATGTTTTCACACAGAATGACCTTTACTAGGAGGAGGGGGGAGAGGGGAGCTGGGATTGTTCACGCACTTCAATCTCAGCCTTGCTAGGTGTGTTTTAACTCTTCATTTTCCCCATACCTTTACCATTTTTTCTCCCAGTAGCACCAGGGAGCCTTTTCCTGTCTGGGGTTCTCCTCATTGCCCTTTTCCTTGACTTTGTCTTGTCACTCCGACCATAGTCTTGTTCTGCCAGATATGTTTCATTTTCTGCATGACTTCCCCTGGATGGGCATTTCAAGCTGTGATTTCTAAGCTTGATCTCACACTGTAGATCCTGTTATCTCAGTAAAAAGCTTTAAAGTTCAAAGTGAGTTGGATGAACAATACTTTAAAAGCAGTGTAAAGTCTAAGCATCCTCTGGGTGGGAGCAGCTCAGGAAAAAAAAGAATAATAAAAATCAGATGTTTGCATGCTTTTATATAGAGAAAAAAACAATTAAAAATCAAGATACCAGTTTGGAAATGTTATAAATAGTCATTAAGAGGTCTGAAGAATTGCATGTTGTTATGGTTCTATCCACGCAGAGCTGCCATGGGGCTCTTGAGACCCACAGCCCCTAGGCTTCTCTTAGCAGCTGAGTTTATTCCAAAGCCCTTGAACTCCATAGCAGAGTCTGCTAGACTTTAGACCAAACTCCTTAAGCAGGAAAAAACAGGGATTAACTAGTACATTATTAGTAGCTACATGGAGCAATCGGATAACACCACTGGCACAAGCCCTGGTACAAGAAACAAGATAGCGTTTCCTTATTTCCCACTGATGTCTGATCTGCTCTCCTCCACCTGGACCCTCTGGTGCAGCTGCATACTCTGCCCTGTTCCATGGGACTTCTCACAGTCTTTCTGGAAGCGTGTCTGTCTTTTGACAGTCTTTCTGGACGATCTGTGCTTCGTTGTTGTGATGGATTGCGTTGTCATTCAAGATTTTCTGGCAATACACCCAAACAGGACGCAAGACCCTACATCCAGAAGCACAGGCTTTCCACTGGTGTTTGAAAGGGTATCTTTAGCAACCTGATCATTTGTTTTCATATTTGTGGAAAGAGACATGAGCTTTCCTTTTTTAGAATATATTTCCCCTAAACACATACTGGGGGTATGATACAAGAGGAAAAATCTCTGAATTTTCATAAAACTTTTGCTGGCGTAGGGGGCAATTTATTCTCTCTAACACGAGCCATCTAAAAGTTATGAGAATATTCTCATAAATAAGAAGAGATGTGACAGAATTTTTGGAAGGTTTTTTTTAGGGAGGTCTTCTCAAAATAATTCACTGGTAGTATCACATATCCCACTAAACTACACATAAATTAACCTGGTTGTAAAATCTTTACAGAAAGAATGGAACTCTTAGACAGAAAAAAAGTTTATACAGCAAAAATTGCAGAGGTGACAGAGAAAATTAAGACCAAGTTGTGGAATACACAACCTAGGTTAGAAATATTTTGTAAATAAGACATGTTAATAATCATTGCCTAAGAGGACTTGGATGGCAACTGGACATTATAAAAATACATATTCTAAAAGCAGAGGTTTTGATTGCTTGTTTGTTTATTCATTGATGTTTTAAATATAGAGGCATAAAGCAGAGGTAACTCTGTTGAAGCCTTCAGAACACAATGGTACATGGCCCGGATAATGACTGCTAGCGATTACAGACTCTGTGCAGCCCATGGTAGACTCTTCAGCCCAGACTCCAGGTACTCCCTCTATCCGTGACATGGTGGTGAGGCAGTCAAGCAGCTATCAAGCAGCTGTAAGGTCTTCCCTTTTTCAGCTTTTCTTTCTTTTGTTCTTTCTTTTTTTTTCTTTCTTTTTTTCTTTTTTTTTTTCCAAAAGGAACAAAAGATATATAGGAGAATGCTGAGCTTTCCCCTCTTGCGCTGGGACAGAAGCAGGGAAAGAGCAAAGGGAGACAAGTTTGTTTATTAAAGTAACAATTCAAAACTGCTTTATAGCTGTCTTCACTGAAGATATATGCGGTGCATGGCATTGCATTGCATCGCATCATATTGCATTGCAGACTTAGTCCTATTTTTATTTTCTTTGGGAATGGGCTGGATTGAGTAAAGGCTCCTGTTCAGACTCATGTACCAAAGTCCCTTTTGCTATGGAAACAAAAGGTTGATGGCAGAGAGTACAGCACATCATTATCTCTTTCTCAATTATATCTTGGGTGTTCCTAAGACGATCCTGTGTTCTTTCTAGGGCATTCTGTGTTGCTGATGTCAGAAAAATATGCTAAACTGAACAGATATTTGATCTGACTTGTTACAGCTATTCTTACATTGTTATGGCAAAAGACCAGAGTAACAGATAACCAGTGTGCTTGGACTTGTTTGTGGATGCTATTTGGTGATAATTTACCAAGAGTAAAAATAATTCTCATAAAGATACTGAATCACAAAAGGTGCAGAGGCAGCCGTTTTATATAGAAACAACAGCAACCCAAATTTGAAGCAAGTACTCTTGGCAAAAGTGAATTTGATTTGGACCAGTTGTGACTCAAGTCACTGCTTTCTTTCCTTTTGTAGTACTCTGTTCATTCAGCTCAGCCCCAAAAGTGACAAGGGTAAGAACGCTCTTTACAGATTCCTCATCTTTTCAGTATGCTAAGCAACCCACTTACCTGCAAAAAAATTGAAATGCCCTGAAAGCACATACATATTTTTGTTTATCTGTTCAAATTGCCTTCATTTCTGTTCATAAGTTACGTTTTACAAGAGTGAAAGCAATTAAACCTTCATTGTCCAAGCTTTCAAGTCAGTATGGCAGTACTGTCATGCATCCATTTCATTTGGGAATAGACTAATTCTCAGTCACACTGCTAAACAGATAAATGCGGCTCCTTAGGTTAATCTTGTTTTATTAGTGAGTGACATTCAGATGTTTGCCTCAGTTCAGGACTGCGGACTCTTTCTTAGTTAAACATCTTTTATATTATGAAAATAACCATGATTTGCAAAAGAGAAAAGGAGTTGGAAAATTCTAAGAAATAAAAAGGAAAAGAGGAACAAAACAGCAATTGTTAATTTTTCAGTTCTTATGATTCAGAGGAAGAAAATCAGGATGTACTGCGTGCTGTTTAATTTGTAGTTAATGACATTCATTATAATGACACACTAGACAGTCAGAGCTTTGTCTTCTGTTGAGTTTTTTTTAATTGTAATATGTTCAGATTTTGAAATCAAGTGGAGTTACATTATATTCTATTCTATTATACTATATTATATTATGGGCAGAAGGGAAGTCTATTTCTACAAAAGCAAATCCCAAAACTCAGTGAGGGAAGGATCTGACCCTATGTGGACCCAGATTAGATAAAAATGGCTACCTTGCTTACAGGGACATCACATAGGCAAGTGTTTTCTTTGTTTTGCATTAAGTACTGACAATGAGTTTGTCACTCACAAGTCAGTGACAAACAAAGGAGAGGAAAAAAAAATAAAAAAGAGGGATAAAGGAAATTAAACCTTGATACTAACTTTGTCTCCTACAGACAATTCTGCCAGGGAAAAGGGAATGTGAACCTTCTTTATAAGATCATTTCAGCAATCTATTTTGGAAAATATTATTTGCAGCGGCTCACGAACAGAGCTTCTTGTCTGGTTTGGGCACAGGTCTGATGGGAAAAGATGTTTCGAACTCATTTCTAAAATGGAAAGGGGGGAAGTTCTGGTACTTGATCCTCCAGGAATTATAATGGAGTTGAATTATTTCTAACAGTTTTTTTGTTTGTACAACTAACAGTGATTTTTCAGAAGAGCCACAACAGAAAAATCTATAAGTAGCAGAAATTTTGCAAACTTCTGTCATATTTGAGTAATGAAGCAAAGGTGGCAACCCCAGTGACTTTGTAAGTAGACTAGACAACCCAATAGAGCTTGCACATTGCAAGGAAAAGATAAACAAAGTGCATTGGAAGACCATGGCGTGGTGATATCTGAGAGGAATATATCAAAACAGAGGTTTTCAGTAACTCAGACACCATTTATTTTACTATATTTAGCACTCCTAACAAGGGAGTTGAATACTGAGAGACTGAAAGGAAGAACTAGAAATGGTTTACAAGGATTTCTTAAAAAGTAATATTCTGTATGGATGCTTCGTCTTAGAACTGCACCTTCTTGTTTTAAAAACATTACTTGAACCGTGAAAAGTACAATTTAGGTGAAAATTAATATTTTTTATACCCTAAATACTCTAAATATGGTTAAATGGAAATCCAGGTAGCTTAAACAATGCAACACACCCCAAATTTTCAAGCATGTGTGTGGAGTCATTCAGTGTAAGAGGTTTCCAGAACTGATGTTCTGCTGTAGTCTCCATTTTAAACATTTGATTTGCCCCTGAATTTGCTCAACAGATCAGATGCATCCAAGATTAAGGTCTAGTAGGTCCTGCCTAGGAGAAGAACCTCTGATTTCACTACAGGTAAAACTGTTTTTTCAGCAATTCTAACTCTCAGCAACCTGCCCTGGCAGCTTCCACATGCAGAGGTGAAGAAGTACGTGCTAACACAATGACAACCTGAGACATGCGTAAAATAAACAGCCTTTCTCCAATTCTCATTGCACACCTCTTCTGGGCACAGCTGCCCCATAAGGACTCTGGCAACATGGTCCTGAAACGAGTATCTCACCAACACCAGCTACTGCCACAAAATCAAGTGCCAATATGGCTCATGAGAGATAACGGACTTCCTCTGTTTATTTCTTTTTTTTTTTCTTCTTCTTTTTTTTTTTTTAGGAAATCAAGGAGGAAACTGCTTTGAGAAACAGCAGCTCCCGTCTGGCACTCAGAAATCTAAATTAATGTGGCAAACTGCCATGATTTTTAATATTGATTTACAGCTACGTCCCAGTTCATAAACCTGCAGTGATGACTTCTGCTGTCACATTGTATGTGTGTAGTCAAAAAATAGTGTTTAAGTTGTAAAACAATAATTCAGGAAATGGAAATGTTAGAAATCATCAATGTGTTGAGCTAAACCACATAAGCATTAAACTTTTGCCTGTTGTGTGACGTTCCATAGTATTGTCAGTACTAAAACAGAAACTGCACACCATGCAGTCCTTAATAAGAAAATAAAAAGAAAAATAAAAAAAACCCAATGCTTAATCCCACATTTTTTGAAGACAAGAGAATAAGTTGCATTCCCATTGTATTACGCCTTTTTCAATGATTATGCTTTTATCTATTGATATGAAATGTAAAGCAAAGAACAGGAGTGATAGAGAGAGAGTTTTACCTGCATCACATGCATTTATAAGGCTACTGTTCTGACCTGGGAACATTTTACACTTCTGTTCTCCTTGGATAAGGTCATAAGAGAGAAGGGAGAAATGGCTTCATTGTTAACAAAACCAATTTCAAACTCTTCTCTTTGATCCAGTGATGAGGTCTGTCATGATTACTGAGAGATACATTAATTAATGTGCTGAAACTCAATAGAGTAAGTAAAGTAACTATTGATTAGCTTTTGTGAACACGAACACACTGGAGGGAAGTCTAGACATAACGCTTATTAAAAACAAATACTGCAGTATTCCACAGTAGTAGATATAATAATTTGGCTTCCAACAGCATTTAGAGCCATTACCACAGAATATTGTAGTGGGTTTTGTGAGCACAAGTGTACCTGACACACTCAGAAACACATCTTCAGCTGCTTCTGTGAAACTAATCTGGTATATCAGCTGATCAACTGCCAGCTTTATCTATTATTTATTCTCTAGCCATATGTTTAAAAAGATTTTTTGGCTGAGACTTCTGTTGTTGTTGTGTTTTACAACTTGCAGCCTGACACTGTAACTTTAAAGAATACCTGCTTAAAGGATAGATTTGTTCAAAGGAAGTGTGTGTGTGTACCCAGTTGAACTGAGCACAGTTATTTCTCAACAGTCACTGATTTCATTTGTCACTTTATTGCTTGAGTCAGGGGAGTGGATTAAGGCACAGGATGTCACTGCCACTTTAAGAGAGCATCCTTTTTGGAAAGCCAGTTTATTGTTTGGTGTTTATTTGAATAAAAAGCTCTTCTTCAAAATGTGAGCTGTTTCCTGAGAGGAGGCAGAAGCTGAATAGTATTCTTCATGGGAAAGGGAATGATTTAGTGCACCAAGTTACCCGAGGAATTTGCTACAATCCACTCATGCCTCTGCAGAAATGAGAGGATGTTGCCTCATCGTAGTCAAACCCGTAAAGAACATTGACAGCCAGGAGAACAAGTCTTAAGCAGTGCCACCAGTCATATTGACCAGTGGAAGCTTTTTCTTACTAGAAAGTCTATTATAGGTCACTCCAAGATTTGCATGGGATTGACTAATGAATAGCAAGGAATTAATTATTTAAGGACGAAGTGGCTGTTCCATCTTCCAGTTCTATATTTATTCAGATTGCTGTTTGACTAAGGCAATAATCTGCTGTTGTCCCTGCCTTTTGTGCTGTCTGTAAAGAAGACATGTTGAGATTAAAGTCATTGGCCTTTTTCACAGGTGTTTCCTGACTATAAATGCAAACACAAGTTTGTGTTGTGTGTTTTATTGCACAATGTTTCAAAATTTTATTTCTTTGTATAGCTTCATGTATTGTTTGATTAGTTTTTCCCATTATTTACTTTCACATGGACAAGGTGATATTTAGGGCTGACTAAACTCCTATTTGAGGGACTAAACCCCTATTTGAGGGACCTAAACTGGAGGTACCTAAAACTATAGGGTCCCACGTATAAGCATTGAAGGAACAGTGAAGCAGACTCACAGTAACCAGGATATTTAATCTAAACTCTTAAACTGTTATAAAACCATAAGAATATATAATATTCAAATTCTGTAAACTTGTTGTATTTACTAAAAAAAAGAAAAAAAATTGTCTCATTAATTAATGCCAAACTTCAGAACTATTTTAAATAACTACATGCCCCATGGTTACAATTTCCCATTAACCTCCTTAAGAATTCGAAAAGGGAAACTGAACATCTAGCAAAGAAAAAGGAAAATGAATGCAAAAGACCTGAGATGGTCCTGAGACAGGTCTTGCATGCGTTGTGCTTATGTTAGAAAAGATTTTTCTGTCAGAAGGGAAAGTCATCATAGAGAAACATTTGCAATTTTAATATCGTAGAGCAAGGTCAGACAATAGAACTTTCTGTCCGGGTTCAATCACCCAAAAATAGGTGCAAAGAGAATCATAGACTCATAGAACTGTATAGGTTGGAAGGGGCCTTTAAGGTCATTGAGTCAAACCATCAACCTAACACTGCCAGATCCAGCACTAAACCATGTCCCTCAGCACCACATTTACATGACTTTTATATACCTCCAAGGATGGTAATTCCATCACTCCCTGGGCAGCCTGTTCCAATATTTGATAACTCTTTCACTGAAGAGATTTTTCCTAATATCCAATCTCACCCTCCCCTGGTGCAACTTCAGGCTGTTTCGTCTTGTCCTATTACTGGTTGCTTAGGACAAGAGACCGAACCCCACCTGGCTACAACCTCCTTTTAGATAGTTGTAGAGCCAGATGTGCAGAGTGCAGATGAAAGCCTCAAAATGAATAAAAGAGGGTAAGAGCCTTTGCAAGCACCTTTTTGCTGAGGGATTGAGGTGATGTTTCTGGAATAAGTCCTTGAATTTGAAACCAACTCACTTCAAACAACTTCTGCACACTTGAACCATTTGAATTTTGGACAATGGATTTGTGCTTTGGTTGTATTGCAGTTATATTGCAGTATCTTTAATTCAGCAGGAACAAAGAGATCTTAATTAAAAATAACAAGTGAGAAAAAAATAAAAGTCCCAATGTTTCTTTTGGGCTGACTTCAAAATCCTTTATATGCCTTATTTCATTTCTACATCCTGTGATGCCCCAAACATTGTAATGCTTACCATTTTTCTATTAAAATAGTCTATCCACGGTATATCTAAATATATATATATATATCTATCTCTGCATCTATATATATATAAAATAGTCTATCTGCGGGTCCTGAGGGAACTGGCAGATCAAGTCGCTAAGCCACTAGCTGTCATATTTGAGAAGTTGTGGTGGTCTGGCAAGGTCCCTGCCGGCTGGAAAAGGGGAAACATAACCCCTATTTTCAAAAAGGGAAATAAGGAAGACCCGGGGAACTACAGGCCAGTCAGTCTTACCTCTGTGCCTGGCAAGATCATGGAGCAGATCCTCCTGGAAACTCTGCTGAGGCACATAGAAAATAAGGAGGTGATTGACGAGAGCCAACATGGCTTCACCAAGGGTAAGACATGCCTAACAAATTTGGTGGCCTTTTACGAAGGGGTTACAGCAGCAGTGGACAAGGGAAGATCTACTGATGTCATCTACTTGGACTTGTGCAAAGCATTTGACACTGTCCCACACGATACCCTGGTCTCTAAATTGAAGAGACATGGATTCGATAAATGGACCACTTGATGGATAAAGAACTGGCTGGATGGTCACACTCAAAGAGTTGCCATCAACGGCTCGGTGTCCAAGTGGAGAGCAGTGACGAGTGGCGTTCCTCAGGGGTCGGTACTGGGACCTGTACTGTTCAACGCCTTTGTCAGGGACATGGACAGTGGGGTAGAGTGCACCCTCAGCACGCTTGCTGATGATACCAAGCTGTTTGGCGAGGCAGACACGCTGGAGGGAAGGGATGCCATCCAGAGGGACCTGGAAAGGCTGGAGAGGTGGGCCCATGCCAACCTCATGCAGTTCAACAAGGCCAAGTGCAAGGTCCTACATCTGGGTCAGGAAAATCCCAAGCACAAATACAGGCTCGGCGGGGAATGGCTGGGAGCAGCCCTGAGGAGAAGGACCTGGGGGTGCTGACTGACGAGAAGCTCAACATGAGACAGCAATGTGCGATCACAGCCCAGAAGGCCAACCGTATCCTGGGCTGTGATCTGTGGCCAGCAGGTCAAAGGAGGTGATTCTGACCCTCTATTCTGCTCTCGTGAGAACCCACCTGGAGTACTGCATCCAGCTCTGGAGCCCCCAACATAAGAAGGACATGGACCTGCTGGAGCATGTCCAGAGGAGGGCCATGAGGATGATCTGAGGGCTGGAGCACCTCTCCTATGAGGACAGGCTGAAAGAGTTGGGGTTGTTCAACCTGGAGAAGAGAAGGCTCCAGGGA
Organism: Pluvialis apricaria; assembly: GCA_017639485.1. Taxonomy (NCBI): domain Eukaryota; kingdom Metazoa; phylum Chordata; class Aves; order Charadriiformes; family Charadriidae; genus Pluvialis; species Pluvialis apricaria. The sequence continues at coordinate 7,688,252 of CM030044.1, read as the reverse complement.
GATCTTATTGCGGCCTTCCAGTACCTAAAGGGGGCCTACAAGAGAGCTGGGGAAGGACTTTTTGCTAGTGTATGTAGTGATAGGACGAGGGGGAATGGCTTTAAGCTGGAAGAGGGCAGGTTTAGATTAAACATTAGGAAGAAGTTTTTCACTTTAAGGGTGGTGAGGCACTGGAACAGGTTGCCCAGACAGGTTGTTGAAGCCCCGTCCCTGGAGGTGTTCAAGGCCAGGCTGGACGTGGCCTTGGGCAACCTGGTTTAGTGGGAGGTGTCCCTGCCTGTGGCAGGGGTGTTGGAACTCGATGATCTTCAAGGTCCTTTCCAACCTAAACCATTCTATGATTCTATGATTCTATAGACTATAATGCCATCTTTATTTTCATTGTATGCAAAGTAACTGTTTCCTGTTTTGTAGTAAATATGTCTCTCCCTCTGTCCCATAAAAGCACCATCTACTACTGACTTTTACTAGTTGAGCAAGCCTGTTACATTGGATTTAAGAAATACTTTAATGTGTTTTCTGTTTTTATTTTTAAACAAACAAACAAACCAACAAACAAGACTGGTAACCTGGTAACATCGGGTTTGAAGTCTTTAGTTCCCAAGAGAGCCATGAACAGTAATGAGCTGCCTCTACACTGCCTCCCACTGCTGGGTTAAGAGAACTAAAGAAACACTGGGCGGTATCATGGTTCTTCTCTGTGCTGAGGCAAGTTTTTTGGAAGGTCAGTTTTCCTTAGATATTTGTGGGTACCTATCTATGTATGAGATTGTTCTTGGAAAATCAAGATCGACTTCTATACCTGTTAATGATGTTCACTTTCCTCATCCCATACAGGATTACAAAGAACAACCTGAAGGTAAAAGATGTAGGTACATTTAAATAATTATATTACATGGTAACACTGCTGTATCTTCACATGAAATTTTGGCAAAGGGTGAAAGCTGTGAAATGAATAAACAAGCAGTGAGACATGAAGGAAAAGCACACTAAAAAATAATTCTACATATCTGGTGCTTCGGAACTCAAACAATAACACAAAAGTAACTAGTTTGTAGGGGAAATTGTATTTGTTTGGCACTTTTGTGTGTGTGTGTGTGTGTATGTGTGTGTGTGTGTGTTAGTACTCTCCTGATCTTTGGGAATATTGGTGATATGACACCTGAAATCTCCTAAATCTTAGCCCTGGCTCTGCATCATTCTTGAGAGGTCTAAAGTTGTGGGAAATAGAACCCCTAAATATGCACATATCCAAGCTCCTCTTCACTAAAAAGAAATGATTCTCATATCTCAAAGTGACAGCCATCTCTAGAAATCACAGTGACCTATTCATTAAAGACCCGAGTCCCATGTGCATGGTAGAATTCATTAAGCGATGTTATTCTCTGAGCAAATGCTATAGAACTCCACGGTCTGACATTCATAAATATTTGTGTTGGGCAATTACCTGGTAAAACTTCAGCGTATTCGAAAAGAAACATTAAAATAAAGTCAATGTTATTTTTTTTTTTTTTCCTCAAGCAGATTTGACTTCTGTCACTCAGGTTTAGAGCCCTGCTTCTTTTGCATGAAGAATGGCATAAGCTCTCCACATCAAAAATATCATCTTGGCCAAGGTCATTTAATTCCATCGAATCAGAGCAGCGGCCCTAGTATGTGGAGACGTTTATAGCCCGCTGTCATTCTGGCAAGTGACAGAAATAGAGGGTGGAGCAGGTGCCGAGCAGAATTGTCATATTTCCATAACAAGGCCAGAGAGCTTTGTGATTTATGGATGCTCAATATACAACCGTGACGCCCCACAAGTGAGTATACAAGTTGCAAATCTGTAAACAGCTACGGTGGGAATTTCCTAATCTCTGCTTGCTGTATCTTATGCTGTACAGGTCCTCGAGCTTTGTATAAGAAAGTTCTGACATTGTGCTCTGTAAAAACACACACAGCAGCTTGCCAGGGCTTGTCAGCAAGGACAATAACACATTTTACTAAGTCAGTAAAACCTATCATTGTTCATAATGTCACACTGTTGAGAACTGGAAAAGCAGAACTAATAAGGCCTTTCTAGAACAATTTCTAATGTTCCTTGAAAAACAAATGCATGGTTTTACTTATTATGTTGAATCAAGGTAATCCAAAGCTCTGAATAAAGCTAAGACAACCAGATATTTCTCCACATTGAAGAGACAATAAGCTTCACAATATCCAGTTTGGTTGGGATCAGATCTTTTTTCTTTCTTTTTTACTGTTACCTTTTGTTTTTATTTTAAAGGAATCTGTGGTCAGTGCTTTTCACTATGAATGGAAGCATAAGAAGGAAGGAAAATTGGTCTGAAAATTGTTAAAACAAATCTGCTGTCTCTTAAAAGAAAATGTGATCACGTTTTTCACTCACAAATGGCTATTCAGACAGCAAGACCCATTGATAAATGTGACTTTTAAGTGAGAAACTTCCTGAAAATATGACTGTGACAGCACAGGCCTAGACGTGCTTTTTAACATGACAGATTATAAAATGTTACAAGGTAGTGTATCCCAGAGATTATAGGAGGTTCATCAACACATTTAGAGGCTTAATTCCTTGGAAATTGAGCCTAGAATCACTTCAACCCTTGAATCTCCAAAATTGCTGTCATTGCATAAAAAAAAATTCACAATATTTCCAGAATATCTGTTAAAAAAAAAAAACAACCAGACTACTTCACAGGTTTTCATCATTGAGCTCCATCTATTAGCAGCTAAGGATGGCTTCCCAGTCTCTAAGCAGATACAGTGCTGTCACCTGTAGACCCGGTGTTACTTAGTAAGACCAGAAAAATCTCATGTGGGTAGATTCCACTAATTTTCCAATCCATTTGCATTGTAAGATTGGAAACCTCATGATCAGATCTCTTCTTTGAGGGGACAAAAAGCAAGAGAAAACAGACAGAAAGGTGGCACTGTTCAGCTCATGCTCTTTCACAGTGGAACCCAACCCTGTTAATTTATGTGATTAGCTTAGATCCTGCCTTACAGAAACCCTTAGTGTCCATTAAGCCAGGGTACATAAAGCTCCATAAATATCAAGTGGTGAGAATAAAATGTCTTTGAAAACCATCACAGCCTTTGGTCTACCTATTGTAGCTCTTCTCTGACTATGCTTACTATGTAAAAGATGGTTCTCCTTCACAGCATGATTCATTCAGCTCATATTAAGTATTAACCTTTCTCGTCAGAGCCGTTTCTTTGAAGCTCTGCCACAATCTCCAGTTACCATTCTCTGCCATTACATGGTTGATTCTAATTCAATTGCTTTCATGCTGAGCAGTGTCTGGATCTCCAGAGTCTTCAATAAGAGTGCCATGTTTCAAAAGATGGGGCAAAACACCTTCAGGGCAAGGCTGAATTTTTGCCCTCACTGAGGAATTCATCAGTTGCTGGTGCCTGTACACTTCACGTTTCCTTGCATTGAAGTTTCAGGCAGAAGAATACCACCCATTGTCTAGGATGTGCATTTCCAAAAATGTTTAAGCATCTGCATCTGAGCACCTAAGGAACTCAAAGGCTGATTAGTGAAGAACCTATAGATTAACAAACCTGCAGGTTAGGCAGCTAAGAAAACAGTCTGAACTGCTGTTTGGGATTTAGCTGGCCCAGACAGTGATGAGAAAAAGATACAGCATTCTTAAGGAATGATAGGTCTTTACATATGACACAATTCATTACATATGGATTTGTACAGGATAGCCATAATTAATAGGTTGACAGTGACTGGGTTTACACGCATCGCTACACAGTTTGAGTGTTACCCTTATGGGTGTACTCGTATTCAAAACTTTGTATGAAGAAGATTTTAAATGTAAATGCATTGTCATCTTGTTCTGAAACTTGGCCCTGAATGTAGGAAGTAGATACAATTTCAGTCACAACTCTAGATGGATTCAATATATTTTACTTTGAAGAAAAAACACTTCCTATATTTATTTTATCTAAAATTCCTCTGGTAATTCATATTCCTACTAGTCTTTGAGAAAACTTCAGAGCTTACCAAATTGGTGGTGTTTGTTGATTTCTATCTAAAGTACACACGTTCACATGGAGTAAAATATGCTTTATTACACTGATGAACAAGTTATTCATTTGACCTTCAAACAGAAAACTGTCTTGATAATACACCTTTGAAATATGCAGCAGTTTGGTCGAAAAATACTCTGATGATACTTTCATGGCTGCCATTTATCTTTTTTTTTTCCTCTTCTCTATTTTAGAACGTATTGTCAGATTTATTTGCTGTAGTATTAAGTTTCAAAGCCTAACCATTTCTAACCCAGCACTTCTAATGTGATTCAGTCCTTTGACTCAAAAGTCTCATTCTCAGATATTAAATCAACATGTGCCTTTATGACTCAACATTTATCTGTGGGATGATGATTGAATTCATAATTTAGAAAGGCATCTGTATAAATAGATCTTTACTAATAACTGCAAAAGATAATCTTGCCATGCTTCTTTTTATAAAAAGGGAAAAAATTAAATCAAGAAAAAAGATATTTAAAAATATGTTCTTCAAACAGCTATACTTAATGTGAACACCCTTCCACACACACTCCGTTGCCCCACACATGTACACACAGATGTATTTATTTACATCTGCAGGAAACTTCCATACATATCACTATGTGTACCTTACATATAAAGGTAATTTACACTAGTTTTAAGTCTCCTTTGTATTCCAGCAGTGATGTAAAGAAATAAGCCCCAGAGGGTCTTACTATAAATGAAAGCTTATAGTTTGAGTGTTATTAATTAAATCACTCTTCAACTAGGTTATACTTGGAGCTACTCCTGTTATGCATACGTGAATAGACGCTGTATTAAAACCCACGTCAGTAACTACATCCTTAATTCATTTCTCATACTTTATAAACATAAGGCAGCATTGCTAGATATTTCTGGCTTTGCCTTTTTCCCATGTCCTTACTTGCAATTCCTTCTCAGATACCCAAAGCTGACGTTAATTTCTCATTATGTTTTCTTGAACTTGTGAGTCATTCTGCAGTATCCACATACTGCACAATTGCCAGAAAAGACAAGCAACTGGACAACTCTTCCAGTCCTGTGGTCCTATGTATCTATAATAAGCGTCTCTGTGATGGGTGTTATGGTTTCCATGTTCCATCACTCTGTGATATTTGTCACTTCACTTCTGTCCATTCTTTTCTTGACCTAAAAGGTGGTTACTGCTTTGCCTGTTTCCAAGAGATTTAGAGTCTGATTGTGAAAGTTAATGGATCTTTGCAAACAAAAAACCAGTATCAGTGGGAAGGAACTAAAAAGAGAATGACTCAAGTGAGTTAAGATTCAGGAGATATGAGACTCGGATCTCATGGGAATTAAAATTGTTTTTAGCTTACGTTAAGTTCAAAAGAAGAAAGATGAAACTCAAGTAAAAATTATCCTAAAAATGTGTGCCATATGCTACATGATTTTGAACAGTTTTTCTCTATTTGAAAGATACCTGCAGCATAATTTCTCTACAGACTCACTAGCTGCATTTGAAGGGTTTGGGGATTACCCAGCTGCATGGTCAAAGGACTACATCTGAGAAAAAGCCTTACCAGATTTACTTCAAACTGCGCCTGAAAGTGGTACAAATGTAGGTGTAAGACTTACACATTCAGCCACTCCATTGTTGGAAACTCCTTCTGGGAAAAGATGAATGCCAGCAAACTGTGTACGGGGTTTAAGAAGTGCATTTACCATTTTTACCCTTAGATTTCCACTTTAGGAAGATATTTGACTTATGGATATCTTCCCTGCTTCAATTGCACTATCAGTTTACCAAGAGACATTCTTGCATCTTGAAGCTTTGATTTGGTTCTGGGTTGAGGTGCCTCAGGCTGTCATCAAAAGGCACCAAAAGATTTTCTAGATGATCCTCTCTTTGTCCACACCTCATACCCAATGCTAAGGCTTCTGTCTGTGTGAGTAATACCTCCAGCATAAATATAAGGAGAGTTTCACACTCCAGCATCAGGCCTGCAAATGAGAGGAAGCAAGCCAAACTAGAACAATGATAAACACTGACTATAAAATATAACAAAAGAAACAAGCAGAAAGGAAGGAATGGGGGTGGAAATAGAGTGGGGAAGAAATGTGATTAATTTTAAAACTTAATTTAATAAATTGTGCTAAAGATGCTGAAAAATGCATTTAGCTCTCAACCTCCAGGACTGTACATTGTGAACTAACATCCAGCCATAATGGGGTTTCTGCTCCATCAGCTGTAATAATTATTTTCCTTGATTTGCCTTGGTCATTTGATATAACGATTTCCCCATGTGTGTGTATATATGTATATGTGTGTGTGTGCATGTGCTTTTGTGTGGGAAGGGAAGGGAAGAGGAGGGGAGGGGAGGGGAGGGAAAAGGGAAAGGGAAAGGGAAAGGGAAAGGGAAAGGGAAAGGGAAAGGGAAAGGGAAAGGGAAAGGGAAAGGGAAAGGGAAAGGGAAAGGGAAAGGGAAAGGGAAAGGGAAAGGGAAAGGGAAAGGGAAAGGGAAAGGGAAAGGGAAAGGGAAAGAACCAAGAAAGGAAATTAAACATCACTGAAAACCCATTTTGATCACTGCCTTTGTCAATATTTCTTACAAGGAAGTGCAGCCTCCTGGTCAGTGCCCATTGCAGACCCTTCCCAGTTTACAGAGAATAAGGGTGCCACTGGGCTCAAGGTGTCAGTCCTGCTTGTCCCCTAATATAATAGTTAGTATATAATCTTCACCTTTTGCCACAGGTAGTGTACCTGCTATCACTACACTCATTTTGCAAGGTTGAAACAAGGCCTCAGGGTCCTTAGCAGTGCTCAGCAGACTGCAGGCTTAGATTTGTATACTTGGGACTTTAAAGGCATGTTGTGTCAAGCACTTAAAATCATCAGCTATTTTTTTTCACTTGATTTACTCAAGAGCTGGGTGACACTTTTGGTTGGGAAGTGGATCTCAGTTTTCCCTCCCCCCTGTTCAGAATCTCAATAAGATCTTTCTCTCCATTTAAATGCTGGTAGTGTTCCATGAATCTCAGATTTCTTACATTCTCCAATGAGACACACTAACACACGTGGTCTTGAGAATGTGCGAGCGTATATGTATAAAAACCCAAACTAAACAACACAAAAACACAACCTAATGACAACACTGATTTGGATCATGCTGTGATGTGTGTTTATATCTTTTTGATCTATATTTTTTTATTAACTATCCCCTTGCCCTGTATCTGAGAGTGTTAGCTACTGTTTCTCAATTACACCCACCGGTAAAACCTGCCCTGCAGGGTTTCTCGCAGCGGTTGCCCTTCTAGCGTCAGCTCAACAGATGAAAAGCAGATGGAAAATTCCAGGGGTTCAGGTCTGAATGTTTCAATGATAAGTTAGCATAACATGGACTGGTGAGAGCTGTGTTTTGAGTCTGTTATGCAAAATGAGACAGCTGCATTCTAGCATAGCTGTTTGCTCAAGAGAGAGCACTGGAAAGCAGGAATAACAAATACAGGATTCAAGGAATTCATACTCAAAGAAAGAGTGAAAATAAGACAGGAAAAAGTGGGTACTGGGAAAGTGAATAATAGGGACAGGTCACCCCACCTAGGGCCCTTTTAGATCAGATTCACTTCTGTGGAGAGATAAACTGTGCTAATTCAGGAACATCCTGTAGCTGACATCCTGCAGGCTCCTACTCCAGTCAGTAGAAGACACAGCCCATTTCAGAATCATCTTGAATCATCTGAACTTTCCTCTCTCTCCCACCACGCTCCCTCTTCACTGACTGCAGCAGAAGTCTGGGTCAATGGAGCTCCTGAAGTAGATATATCTGTTAGATGCCTTAAAAAAGTGCATTGGCTGCAATTTCAGCCAATAGTCAAAGCAAATCAAAAGAGACCCTGGACAGTGGATGGGAGTTATCTAAGTCTGAAATTGATCTCAGAAAAGGCATAAAGGTTCTGTTAAGGCTTCTTCTTTTCCATATTGGAGGCAACTTTGGACCACTCATTACCTCCAAAATGAAGACCAAAGACAATTTTTATCCAAACTGAGGACTGGTGTTTATGAAGCCCTCAAATTACCTCCCACACATGCTTCTCATTTCTATTCATTTTATTTATGTATTTAAATTGTTGCTCACTGGGATACTCTCATCAGATGCACATCTCGCTTTCGGGAGAGTTCCCAGGGGAGAGGCAGTCACACAGTATTACTACAGCCCTCTTCAGTACAACACAAACAATATCCTGCAGTATAACTCAATCTAAGCTAGCAGGCAGCTGCACAGAACAGTCACCCTATCAATTAATTTTAATAATAATACTTAGCACTTACAAAGTATGTTTCAACTTCAAAGCTCTTTTCAAACAGAGAGGGCCAAATTGGAGCTGCCCTGGAGGAAGGATAGTGAGAAACACTGTATTGCAAACACAGTTCTGCACCTTTCTTTAACTTCCTTTTCTCCATCCAGACTCACAGTAATTTCAGTCCTGTTTTTCCCCTTCCTTGGACAATATTTGGCCATTTCAACAAAACACCACTGTGCCATTTTCAAGGGGGTTACAGTCAAAGCCTGAGACTCGAATTACTTCGTGTATCTGGAAACATGTAGGTTAGTTACACTCTCCCCATTTTTGCTTTTTTTTCCTGGCCCAAGATCAGAAAAACGCCACCATGTACATAGGAGCATTTTCTTGTTACCTGGGTGCTGGAGTGAGGTGGTATGGAAAAAATCACCATTTCTTCTCCATTTGTTCTTAGTTTCTGGTTCTATTTTCCAAGTAAGGATGCCAGTACGCTGTCCCACATATTTATGGATTTAAGCGGAACAACTTACGAAGTTTGTTTCCTTTCCATCCTTTGCTTTCCCCTGCCCCATTTCATGTCAAATTAACTTAAAATGATCTAGCTTAAAAGGGTACAGATGTCAGAAACTTCTATTTCCTTTGATATATCATTCTCAAACTGGTCTATCTGCACCTACCAGACAAAAACATGTTGTAGGGAGGATGGATTATGTCTAATGTGGTACCTGTTAACACATTAATTAAAGCTTCAATTTTGCTGTTATTATGTAATATGATACATAATGCATCCACATATTAATAGCAAACACGTTGACTACTAAGAAGATGATGCTATAGGGGATTATTTAATATCAGATGAAAACTCTCAGCCACATGTATACAGACAATAAAAAAGTTCCTCTCTCATGGGGTGTTCGAGGACTATCTCAGCCCTTGACATTGCTGTTCACGAAGTGCCAGTTGGGGCTTCACTTGTCTTTATTTCAAGTACTGACACAAGTTAAGTTTTAAGACAAGACCACAGAAGAAAGCCACATACAAGAGTTCCTCTGTTTTTGCACACTGAGTAAAATTAGTTTTGGCTTAAAAACCGAAAAAAACCCCTATTTTGTGAAAACTGGTTTGCTGCTATGTGTCTAATCTTTTTCTCTCCCCTTTTTTTCTTGCTTTTTTGAGATGTAATTTTTTTATTTTTTTATGGATATAAAGCACATAAAGAAAAATATACTGTAGATCAGCTGCAATCATTTTGTCATTGCTGAAGGATATTATTATCTAAAAAGCATTTATGGAAGAGAATATATGATCCATATATTCATAAAATTTGTTCAAATTGGTTTAATGCTTTCAACAATATATCACACTTAGCTTTTTCTCTGTTAATCACATGTTTCTTGAAAACGGGACACATATATCTTTGTATTTTATCGTATCCATTGTTTAGTTTGTGTATTTTAAATATACGCTGACAAGATAATTTAACTCATTGTATCATTTTGGAGTATTAAATAACGAGGATTTTTATTATACCTATATCTTATGGACCTGCTTTTGACCATTTAAAATCTAACAAGAATCCTAAAAGGATGCCTTTATGGAACACTGAAGAATTCAAATAGGTTTTGTATTCATGTTATCTCTGGGAAGATGTTATATTATGTCTGTGATTATTTATCTGTACGATTCTAATTCTGGAACCTTATCTAAATTTAAACCCTTAAATCCACAGTAAGAGATCTATAGTAAGATATGTTTTTCAAACAATATGTTTTCCCCAAGGTTGCACTGGTAGGGAAAAAAAAGTGCTGACATTTGAAGAAAACCTATAAATTATTTATTTTTAAGGTTTTGACCATCTTGGTTTTTCTCTTTAAGTTCTTTCCATTCTAATTTTTACAGAATTTTCTTTATATAATTTTAAGAACTACATTGCATCTCTTGCTTCTAAATACCGATAAAACAGAGAAGATTATTACAAGTGTGATCATACAGTGAGATATACAGAAGAGACTTCTACAGATACTTCTACAGATACTCTACTTCTACAGATAACTCTTAGAGGTGCTCTGGCTTCATGTGAGTTATTACATTGTTTACCCACAATTTTTTATGACATTTATTTTTAATTGGAATTTGATTACCATAATCACAACAGAGCATCAGGATTGGTAAGAGTTTCATCAGAACAAAACTTTCTTGGATCACACAGAGAAACAAGATACGAACCACACATTCCAGGTGACAAAATCTTGAGGATAAAGGGAAAATGGTACAGGAACTATGCCCGACTCCTTTCCTCAATATTTTCTTTTAGATAATTCTATATCTCCTTAATAAACCTGTATTTTGGATCAGTTAATGCTATTCATTAATTTTAAAGGGAAAACAAGACATTTGATGCAGGACTGGGCATTTTACAAAATGATAAGAAGCATAATTAGCAATATTATAATATGGATTTAATCCAGAGTGATTTGCCTGAATACTGTTTCCTGGATCCCTTAACACATTACAATGCTCTTTTATCTTGGGTCACTGTTACCTTCATACTTCTGGTTTCCCATATTTTATGTAACAGCCAAGTAGTTATAATCGGCCCAACCATCTCAAGGATACGAGTAAAAGTAACAATATAGGTCATTAAAAGCTCATATTAATTCACTCCACAACCCCATACCTCTGTCATAAGCAGTTCAAATTTGCTCAAAAGTTATTTGCTTTCAAAATAAGTCATCACCCTATCAGGATCTGAAGTGTGCTCACCCCCACCCCATCCCTCTTGGGGACTGCATGGCCATGGTATTTAATTTAATTTAAGAAAAATCTGAATCAAATCTTGCTGTACTCACCACTGGGGAAAACATGCTTCGTAAATGAAGTACTGTAGACAAAAACAGAGAGTACACATAAGTTTGGGAGTTATGTATCCTCCCAGATTTTCACTTGCATATATCCTCTTCTGCTCAGTTGGCACTGGACACGGCACTTTACATTTACCCTGAAACGAACTGCACCTCAAGGCTGTTTTTGAAGACATCCACATAGATTTTTCACTTTCTTTTTCGCCTCCTTTTTCCTCTTTAAAAATAATAAATAAAAATTTATTACATAATGGTTCTGTAGACTTTAACACTTAAGGTACTGAGGATTTGGAAGTGATTGGTGAGTGGGCAAGAGTGGCAGGTAAGGTGGTGATGGTGATTGGATCTTGAGACCTGGTTTGGTGGTATGAGTTGATGAATTTTGTGGGGAGCCATACTGAAGGTTTTCAGGTCTCAAAGTAAACATAGAGGTGAAGATTTTTTGGTTTCTTTGACAGGGTCTGGTGTTAATAACCTGACTTTTTTTGCTTCTTAACCCAGTTATTCTGGGTTGCCTACTTGAATACCACTAGTCAACGGCTCAATGTCCAGATGGAGATTGGTGACAAGTGGGTCCGTATTGGCACCAGTACTGTTTCTTATCTTCTTCAGTGACATAGACAGTGAGATCCAGCGCACCCTCAGTAAGTTTGCAGACATCATCAAGCCGAGTGGTGTGGCTGACACACATGAGGGATGGGATGTCATCCAGAGGGACCTGGACAAGTTTGAGTGGGGCCATGTGAACCCCATAAGGTTCAGCAAGGCCAAGTGCAAAGTCCTGCACCTGGGTCAGGGCATGCCTCAGTATCAGTACAGGCTGGGGGATCATGAAACTGAGAGCAGTCCTGCCAAGAAGGACTTGGGGGTGTTGGTTGATGAGAAGCTCAATATGACCTGGTAATGTGTGTTCACAGCCCAGAAAGACAACCACATCCTGGGCTACACCAAAAGTGTGGCCAGCAGTTCAAGGGAGGTGATTCTGCCCCTCTACTCTGCTCTGATGAGACCCTGCCTGGAGTACTGCGTCCAGCTCTGGAGCCCTCAGCACAGGAAAGACATGGATATGTTGGAGCAGGTCCAGAGGAAGACCACAAAAATTATGAAAGCGATGGAATACCTACCCTATGAGGAAAGGCTGAGACAATTAGGATTATTCAGCCTAGAGATGAGAAGGCTCTGGGGAGACCTTATTGTGGCCTTCCAGTACATAAAGGGGGCTTATAAGAAAGAAACAAACTTTTTAGCAGGGCCTGTTGTGATAGGACAAGGGGTAATTGTTTTAAACTAAACTAGATTTAAGAAAGAAATGTTTTACAATGAGGGTGCTGAAACACTGGCACAGATTGCCCAGAGAGGTGGCAGATGCCCCATCCCTGGAAACATTCAAGGTCAGATTGGACGGGGCTCTGGGCAACCTGGTGTAGTTGGAGATGTCCCTGCTTATTGCAGGGGGGTTGAACTAGATGACTTTTAAAGATCCCTTCCCACCCAAAATATTCTATGATTCTATGACTTAACATGGGTCACCAGATGCCAAAACAGACTATAATTTCACCCAGCCTGGGTAAAAACATCCCTTGCTAACTTACATTTTAAAGTAATTCCTTAAAGGCCAAATTACACCACTTGCAAAAGATGTTCCAAAACAAGAATAAACTCTACACTTCTTTCTATGACATATAAATGAGGTGGAGAAACTCTGTTGCAAGTCACAATCCACCAGCTCTGTAGTTGCACTGTTTCTGCTTCTTTGTCTGTTGCTGAATGAAGGGAATTACACGTTATGTTCAAATAGTTGCAAATGTGCAAACATCTAGGAAAATGTGTGGGCACCTCACCACGATGAGTTGCAGAGACTGAATGCATAAGATTGACACTAAGTTATAGCTAAGAGCAGTTATAGCTAAGAAGGAAAGCAACACAAAACACAGAACACAAAACAGCATCCTTTTCAGCTAAACCTTTTTATCTGTTTGTTTATTTTTAGGTCCCCTTCCCTGGAGAATAAAAACAAAAACATGAAAGTCCTTTCAATAACAACTTCTCACCACTGTATTACTTCTCTATGACATTTTGGCCTAACTTTAACCCACCTCAATTTTGGCATTTAGAAGTGGGGGGTATAGCTTAAGTCAGGTGCCTGGGTGCTGTCATTGTCAATGGAGAGTGATAGGGGACTCATACTTTTAATTTCTTCTTTTTCTTCTTTCTTTGGGAAAATACTGTGTGTCAAGAAAGAAAAAAAAGTGAAATAAAGAAAACCATGTCATTTCAGGTTTCATTGTCTCATGTGTCGTCTCGTTAAAGTGTTGCATTTGGCTAGGACTTTCTTGTCAACTTACAATTCAATGTAAAGTGACAACTGCAGCCAGACATGGTGTGAGTTCTAAAAGGATGTGTCCATCAACAGACCTTTAAAACTGAGGGGGGAAAAAAGGTTCACAAAATAGAGTTATAATAGTTTTTCCCCTAAAGTAAACAATAAAATTCGAATTATGTTTACATTCCAAAACAATTTAAATATTTTGAGGGTGGGTTTGGGGGGTTTTGGGTTTTTTTTAATTGATTTTAAGAAAATAGTTAAAGCTGCATACATCTAAAATGGCATAACCTGACTCTTTGAAAGACCCTTCCTTTTGTATCTGGGACTTACCATTTTAGGGATGGATAACATGTCTTGAATTTCAATTAGACATCCAGAGGTAGCTCAAATAATTGTCCCCATTCTGTGCTCACAATGAGCTTTCTTGTATAGAAAGAGATCTTCACTCTGAAATGGATAAACTGAATTAATTACAAAAATGAGACTAAAAATGAAAAATATTTTTATTGAAATTTCCCATTTCAAAAAGAACAATTTGCTGTTAAAGTAATGATCTGGTTTTTGAGCAGCCCTTCAAAATTTTGTAATATTCCAGATCAGAAGGCACCATTATCAGACCAAGCATCACCAATATCCTAGATTTGGAAAAACTAGTAATTATTGTACATTGATTCCAATTATTTGTGTTTTGTAAAACATTTGGTTAGAAAGGAAAATGGCACTAAGCTAGAAATTTCAGGAGACAGAGAACTCACCAATAGTCTTGCAGCTTACTTTTCCTGGTAAGTCAATTCTTACATAAATAAATAGATGAATAAAATTCCCAAAGCCCAATCAATTTCTCCCAATTTTTATTAACATGAATACAGAGTGATTGCCATGCATTTTGCCTCTGTGTTTCTCTGCAAGATAATAAAATGGTTTCACCTGAGGAGTTTTTCCTCTCTTAAGGTACTTAAATGTTTAAGGAGAAACACCCTCTATCTTCTTTCTGATAAAATAAGAAGGTTGAGCTCTTTAAACATTACATTTTTCTTCAGACCTCAAATAATGTTAAAAGGTATTGACTGTCATTTTCCTCTTCTTCATTGTCCTCTTACAATGGTCAACATCAAACACAAATTCAGTCTTTCCATACTTGCCTCCTCACTGCCATATCACAGAATCACAGAATGGTCAGGGTTGGAAGGGACTTCTGGAGATCATTTAAGTCCAACCCCCCTGCCACAGCACAGTCATCTACAGCAGTTGCACAGGATGGCGTCCAGTCAGGTTTTGAATGTCTCCAGTGTGGGAGACTCTACAACTTCTCTGGGCAGCCTGTTCCAGCGCTCTGCCACCCTCAGAGTAAAGAAGTTCCTCCTCATGTTAAGATGGAACTTCCTGTGCTCAAGTTTGTGCCCATTACCTCTAGTCCTGTCACTGGGCACAACTGAAAAAAGGCTATTCTCATCTACCTGGAACCCTGCCTTTAAGTATTTATAAGTATTGATAAGATCCCCCCTTAGTCTTCTTTTTTCTAGACTAAAAAGCCTCAAGTCCCTGAGCTTTTCCTCATAAGAAAGATGTTCCAATCCCCTCATCATTTTTGTAGCCCTTTGCTGGACTCTCTCCAGCAGTTCCCTGTCCTTCTTGAACCGGGGAGCCCAGAACTGGACACAGTACTCCAGATGCGGCCTCACCAGGGCAGAGTAGAGATTGTATATATGAATATACAAAACCCCTTTACTCTTGCTTAGAACTCAGAAATTATTTAATCAAGGAAAGTAAACATTGCTTATCTTTAGAAGTTGCTTCTGAATTTTTTAACCACAGAATCTTTCTTAAGGTCAAAGATTTTGAGAACACAATATACCGTTCCATGATATACAATACTTGTTATTCATAAATAGGTATCGCCTTGCATGATCTTGCTTCTTGGTTTGTAATCTTTCCTGACCATACGGAAAATGCGGTCTACAGCATAAGTAAACATCTTCTATGAGTATTAATCTTAATAACATAGTAACTGGTGAGAGACAGAGGAAGAATGTGCGATTAGAAGCTACTTCTTCTGTTGCCACTTTTTTCATCTAACAGTCATAGTGCCACCTGACAAAACAGGTGGCTTCAAATGTTGATTGCATATAATTTTGCTCTTAAACATTTGGAATGCCATTAATATGAGCCTTTGATGGCAAAGAAAAATATTTTACCAAACAACCCATCAATTCTTACTAATTTAGGTGGGTCTATTAGTGCTTTCCAAAAGCCAATTAGGTATAACTGGTAGCTACTAGTACTAGACTATTCTGGTATTTTCATAAATGCACAGAAGCTGCTGATCTGTTATGGATGTCACATAGTAAGTTTTGCTTGAGATATGCTGAGCTGCCAAAGCATACATTCAAAAAGTTACTCAATATAGTAGTATAAAGCATACGGAGTATATTTATATACCCTCCACTATGTACTGAAGGGAAAGGTGTGCTATAAAAGACCTCATAACCACACAGTAGAGTGTGTCACCTGCTCTTGCACTCTATATTGTTATGTCAGTGAGTGACTTTATTAGCTAGACAAGAACTGCAGGCAGGCAGTAAGTGATGTATATTAACAACTTCTCTCAATTATATCAGGTCCTGACCCTGCTCCCATTGAATTCCATGGCAAAACTCCTACTGACACCAATTGTGTAGGCTTGGGATTGCATTTTTTAGCATTTGCACACTGTCTTCAATTTTAACTGCATTTTATAAAGACTGAGAGATAGGAGAACATTCACCTCATTTTACAAAAAGAAGAAGATAATCGGTGGCTGAATTTAAGGTAGTTTCTGAAGGTCATAGCTGGAATTACCATAGACAGAGCTAAACTCACATTCTTGGTTTCTGCAGACGTTCAAAGACAGGCAGAGGTGAACTGGTCCAGGATGGAGGTTTTGGAAGGGTTAGAGGACTTGTTCTGTGGAAGGTGTTGCACATGATCTGCACAGCTACTGCTGGATTTGCAAGGGAGCTCTGAAAAAAAAAGTACTCATTTTTTCAGTGCTCGAAATTTGTGAAGAAGCAGAGCATTGGACAGTCTGATAAACTGATTAACTTATGCCCATTTTTAGGGGCATGCAACTACCTTGCAACTGGCAATTATGCACTGCGTACCCAAATGCGAGTGTGGGAAACCAGGTGATTGTGACTGATTGATAGTGCACAGAAACCTGACTGACAGCAGACAGGAGCACATAAACCTGCTTAACAAGGATGTTTAATGCAAAGTGGATGCGTTTGGTTGCATATAAATACTCTTTCTAAAGTTACACTTTCCTGTCAGATTTTATACTACAAAAATAAAGGGTTCACATGCAGTTACTGGCACATAAGGCTTTCACAGCTGTTCCTGAAGGAAATAATTTCTATCACCAGCTGTACTACTCCTCCCCAGGGATGTAACCTCTACAGTTCTGTCCCTTCTCTTCTATTCATTTCTTCTCAACTAAACATTAAAAAAATAAGGAAATTAATAAACACACACACACAAAATTGAGTGAAAGTTGGGAGCAAGTGGAAAACTAAGGCTCTTCACAGCATGGGCATTACACTGGACTTTGCTTGAGCCGTAGCTCATAGCTATTGTATGCCACAAGATCTACAGGCCAGTTTTTATTCTATCCCATGCAGATTTCTGTTTTCCACTTCATTCACCCTTCAAAAATGTTTATTCATTGTTGTGTGTGGTCTGTAAAGTCAACCTAATGGACATCAAATATTTGCCACTATTAAAGACGAAGGATTACAATGGTCTAGTAGAGAATTATATGAAAAAGGAAAAAGAAAGAGCAAATTTAAGGTTACAGTGTGTGTCTCATATAGTACACATACTGACCAGGTATGCACCTGTGAACAGAGAATAAGTGGTGTATTATTTGCAGACACTTTATGTAACCCCCTGGTGTATATGTGCGCTAGTTGTGGTAGGTATATCATAGCCCTGTTTGCTCCCAATGTCTGCTGTTATGCAGAAGATCATCTCTGAAGGAAGGCTGGTTTGGAAGGACTAGAAACAAACACAAAAGGATTTTGTAAAGAAGCCTATATTCTTATGGAAATGTCATATAGAATTCAATAAGAGTGAAAACATCAAATTTCTGAAAAAAATTAAAGGGAGTAATTTTCGACTTCAATTAAATCCCACTGCATTGAAACCTTAGCAAATGAAAGCATTTTATGCATGGAACTAACTTCAGGGGCATCAGTGGAACTTCAGCTTGTACTTAAATTTAAGCATGTGCTTGAGCAGTCCATTGAACTGGGGTGTTGATATGCAATGGTATCCTTTCTGCAGTTTTAAAACAACATATTAGTTAGCCATTTTACCTCACTCATAGTTATACTTCTGTTATAAAAATGAGTATAAGAGTTATGCAGAAAAGTTCTTGTTCTCTACTGAAGTCTCTAACATTTGTCTGTGAGGAGAATAATTTCAAGCCTTTTTTCCTCCCTCCATTTGCTGTGCTCCATAGCAAATCTCACATTTTAATCTTTATGCTTTAAGTATATCATTTATCCCCAAATGGTGTCATCTGCACAATGTAGGTATCTTTATACATATATTTTTACAGTGTCACCTCTTTATCTTCTCTCTCCCTTTGCTTGTACTATTAATCAAACTGCTTTGTGTAAAACCTGTAAACATTTTTTTTTAAATAAAAAATTAATGTCTTCTCGTTATACATGAAGAAACTTCTGTAGGTTTAAGAGGCAGATAAGAAGCATTTTCTGTAGATGTTTTCTGTTCCTGACTTTCCTAAAATGGAACACATTATATCCTTGTTACAAAATCCTAACTGATACATATGCAGTATAAATAATGCTACATTTAATTTGAAAAATTCTGTAAGATTCTGTGAATTTACTATATGAATAACTGTATTATTCTTTAAGTCTGTAGCTCAATCTCTACTCAGTTCTGCAGAGCGTTTTTAAAGGAAAATGTAAAGAATTATTCTGGATACATCAAAGGTTTAATTAGTGGAATACTAAGGCTAGCTAAATGATCAGCTGCCTGATAATCAGGTTTGAAAAGAAAAAAAGTACAGAATTTCTGACTGTTTTTAGGATTTTTGAATTCCAGGCCAAAAGTTTTATCCAGTTGAAGTCTTTAAATATTTGTGGATGGATAAAGAAAATAAAAACCCCAAAATAGGATCATAGAATCATCTGGGTTGGAAGGGGCCTTTAAGATCATCAAGTCCAACCATCAACCTAACACTGCCAGATCCACCACTAAACTATGTCCCTCAGCACTACATCTACACAACTTTTAAACACCTCCAGGGATGGTGACTCCACCACTTCCCTGGACAGTTCCCTGTTCCAATGTTTGATAAACCTTTTGGTGAAGGAATTTTTCCTAATATCCAGGCTAAACCTCCTCTGGTGCAACTTGAGTCCATTTACTCTTGTCCTATTGCTTGTTACTTGGGAGAAGAGACTGACCTGCACCTTGCTACAACCTCCTTTCAGGTTACCTTAGTTTGTGGTCTAAATCCCCAATGTGTCTATCTTTACCTTCCTGTTTATTGTATCCTTCCCAATCATTGCTGGTATATTTTTACATTATCATTTGATGATAATTAATAACAGAATCTAACATACAGCTGATATAAAAAAAATCAGTAACCACTATGATTATGGCTATTTTTGACCAACATGACTTTTACGATATTGTAACCTGCATGTTTATGACAGGAATAAAAGTGCCCCCCACCACTTCTTTTTAGCTGGAAATAGCTTTGCTATTATACAGAAGATGAGTATCTAGACTGAATCTGTGGCAGAGAGAAGATGGATTTGCTCATAGCACCATATAATGTTAAGTAGAACCAATTACATTTAAACTTTTCTTGAATCTATTAATCTGAACATAACAATGAACAAAATTAGTTGAACCTGTTCAGTTTGCATGCACTTGAGTTTTGCATCAGTTGCTGTAAATCTATCAGCAAGAAATCACAACACAGCATTCTTTTTAACATAGTCAGGTCCTTGTCAAATGTTAACAAAACAAGAGCAAAGGTATCCAATCGCTCTAAATGAAGAACCAGGGAACAGTGGAGTTCAGATACGTGAGCTAGTGCATTGCAATCATCATCAGCTGCAGCTTTATATTGATTCATTAAAGCACAAGTCAGCTAAGAAGATCACTGTATTGCACAATTTAAGACACTGTGATACAGCATAAGTAAAGCTGACATTCAGGAGGCATACTGTTAGACTTTTTTTATCTGTCTTCATTTCTTTACTTTGAATCACGCTCCTTACTTTGCCAAAGATGAGGTTTGTAAGGAGAAGCCAGTTATAAGAAACAGAAGCCCATTTCATATTACTAACAACTTTGTTTATAACATAAAATTTGTCAAAGGTGGAAGGGAAAATACATTTTAAAACCCCAGATGTTACAAGTATTGGTTACTTTTAATAACAAATCATGACATCAACCCAAGTTACAGATTTTATTTTTCTCTGCTCCTAGTTTAAGATGATCTAGATAGTATCCTAATGTTTGTCTATTCTTCAGGTAGTTCTTAATTTTTTTATATATTTTTTGTTTTTTCACATTTTTGTGACAATTTGAGAATACACACCAAAAAAAACACTGGAGATGAATGATCCATATTTTTAGGATTATTTACTCATTCACAAAGTTTAGAGAGTATTCTGTGAAATAAACTTGAGAATCATTAAATTTAGAGAAACTTTTCATGATCAGATCTTCAGTTTCTGTAGAAGAGATGTGGATGTGTGCCAATTTATACTAGGTGCAGAGCTGACCTCTGACATTCTTTAGTTTTTATTCACATTATTATCCACAATATTTCTACGTTTATGTTTTAAGATTCATGTTTTGCTGATATCTGTACTTCAGACAAATTTCTCTGTCAATCAACTAGACATATGTGCAACACTCATCACTCCTATTTGAATACTTAGAGCTGTGTTCTCTAGGTGAATGTGAGAATTTCACCAGTCATCATTATAACCTATGACTGAAGGCTCATCTTTTAGGGGTTCTGCCTACAAATCCAAGTTGCTTAGCAATATCATATACAGAGACTCAGTTGTATGGCAAAGAAATTCAGGGAAGCCCAGCGGGGAACCATTAAAGGAACTGAAAATTCAGGAAAGCTCAGCCCTGCCACTGAAATACAGTTAAGGTGCTCATTGTGGGATGAAAGAAAACACCTCTCTCAGTTTAGGGTTTAGAGTTGTGAAGTCACCCTTGGAGAACAACATTCAGGCAAGATTAACTACTTTTTGAATGTAAGAAGGAAGAACAGATTCCAAGGGTCCATATCTTCCGGTTTACCAATTGTCAGAGTTGCTTAGAATTGGGAAGAGAGAATAAATATCCTTCTAGATAGTACCTACCAACCAAAATTTCATTTAGCTGTGCAGTATTCTGTCACTCATCTTTTAAAGTTATTGCGTTTCCATTAAAATAATGCAACCTACAGTCAGATTTAGGTGCATTTAACACACAGAGAGGAGGGACGTGTAAGTCAACCACTACCACCCAAAACATATGTATATCAAGACATACATTTATATATCAAGATCAAGGGTCCACCAGGTGATCCCAGTGGAGTCTTGACCATAATTCAGCTGCTTAACAAGGTTTTTCTCCTTATTCCCTCCTCATTATAAGTGAGAAAGCTCTTAGATAAAATAAAAAATAATCTTGTTTGTCTTCAGCTCTGCCAAAAATAGAAGAAACTCAGTGTTGACTACTACTGAAATAACTTTGCTCATCCTTTTCCTTTACAATCTATTGCTTTTTTTTGTCGCTGTCCTCTGTTCATTGTACTGTGAGACAGAGTGGACCTTAAGATAAGCAACTAAAAACCAGCATAATTCAAAAATGGTCAGTGATTATGACATTAATAACCCAGCTCTTCCTCTAAGACTAATTTGTAATTATATTTGTGTAATTTACTGAAGGTTTCAGCAGCCAGAGTATGCACGTTTTTATACGTAGGTGTCTGGGCAAGTTTGGGTGTGTGTACAGTAATACTGCACCAGGCAAAGCTCTGACGTCTCTGACATCTCCTGTGTTATCCCTTAAGAGTCTCAGAATAGTGATAGATTCTTCCAAGGATTCCATCAATTGTGTTTTGAGCTCCAGTCAGAGGAAAACAAATGTACCACGTGACCCATGGGCCTAATTACAGCAAGAACAAGTCAAAATTTGCATAACAAATACTTCTAGAATCTAAAATACTCAAACCAAAATGCTGAAATATGGTTGTTTCTACTATGACTGAATCTGACAACAACAACCCACAACCAGATCCTGGGGTTTTGTGTGATTAGGGAAAAAGAATACACCAAGGAAGTTACTCTTTGAGAATTACTGGCTCAGATCTAACAATTATTATTTCATTATATTGCCTATATTTCCTCCCAACTTCTCTGAATTTCCCCTTGTTTACATTCTATTTTTATCTTCTTTACTTTCATACAGAAATTCCTCTCTGTGTCAATCTATATTTAATGATTGTGGTTTAAGCTTCATTCTGAAATCACATGCTTTGTTTTTTTATACCTGAGCTTCTATGCTAACTCTTTGGCGTGTTGTTATGTCTGTAGCCTTTAAACAGCATGTGGACCCCTCAGAGTCCAATGAAAATTCAGCCAGTCATGCTCAGGTTTTCTCTCTTTCTCCCCAACACTGTTTTTGGTGGGTTTTTCTTCTTGTTTTTTTATCTTTTTTTTGCTAATATTTTCTGTTAAATGGTTTTGAAATAACTTACTGCTGGAATTAGCCTGTCACAAGAATACACAGGAATTAAAGAAATATGCATGGGATAGAGCATGGGCATGTTTGGCAGATGTAGATGTGTGATAACCCCTCCCACAACCAGATGTGTGCATTCAGATCTGTGGAAATCAAAGAAGAAAATTTGGCACAAACTTCAACGCCCTTGAAGTATACCAGGCATCTGCCAAAACTGTCAGACTAAGCCTGCAGATCTTCAAAAGGGCTGCATTTGGCTCTGTGTTCAGAAGTAGTTTATAGAGTGCCCTGCCAGCATAATGTTGGCACAGATAATATCTCTACCTTGAAATTAGTTTTAGGTAAAGACAATTTTATTTCAGCTCACAGAAACGTGAAAATTGCCATAGCACACAAGAAATAGATAGATCTGGAATGAGCTTTTAACAACGGCTGGCACCAGATGCTTCAGAGAAATAGATGAATAGTACAACAATTTGCCCATAGGGGAAGTTTCTTCCTAAGCCCTTATAGGTAGAAACTAGCTTATGCCCCGAAGCATACGATCTTACATCCTTTCCAAAATTATCCTTCTTTATTGTTGTTAACATGATTAATAATATTTGTTATAGTTTGTTTTTATGCTATAATTATCGTTATTTACATATGGTCTTGGAAATGTCCAGTTCTTTTTCCTCACTTTTTTGTTTCCCCCCCTGAGAGTTTGTTAATGGATGTAATACAGAAATAACGGTTGTAATTCGCAGTCAGAGAGTTGCACCCATTTAGGGATATTAAAGCAGTTTTTCCAGAGACTATTAAATTTAGTTTCAAAATGTCTATTTTATGTTGGGTAAATATCAACATTTAATCCATCAAGGTATTAGCACAAAATGGAGACAAGGACCATTTTTACAAAGTATTATATTCAGTATTTGGGGACTCGAAGAGCCCACTTTGCAACTTAGATTACTTCCCTACCAAAACCCCAAAGTTCTATGAAATTTTTGCATGCAATGGAGTCTCAGAACCATTGAAAGTCAGGTGTTTATTGCTGTTTTCCATTGCGTTTCTCCCTTGATGTGGTAGGTTGTAATGTCTCTTTCTGCCAAGTTAGGTGCTATACAAACAAGTAAAAAAGTTCCTGCTCTGAAGAGCTTACTCTTTGAATAGACTTTAGACAATAGTGAAGGACTTTGGACAATAGTAAAAGACTGCAGCTGGAACATAGAGTCTGAGAGGCACAGAACTCTGGTAACTGTCATTGAATCTGTAGGCTAACAATAGACTCAAGTTCTCCTGAATTATTCTCCAGTGATGTAATAGCCAGCCCAAATTTTAAAGTATTGATCTAATCATCCAATCAACATTGTTTGACGTATTTGTATGATATTGCATAAAGTGGTCAGTGTTCGGGCTTCAATAAAATGTATTTTTTCAAACTCCATGCGCCTTTTTACTTTAAAAAGCAGTATTGAGAACACATCTCTAGCCAGTACAGGATTGTGTATAGTGTAAGTTTCTAGAAGGTAAATTACAATGACAAAGAGACAAATCAGGAAAAAAAACTTAAGCTTAAAAATCAAACAGCAAAACTGACTGCCTCATCACTTTTCTAATCAAATAAGTGAGTTTCTTCTTGTACTCCTGAGCAGAGGAGGGAGGAGAAAGAGAAAACAAATGAACAGCAATGTCTACCCAATCCTGCAACTCATGAAAGGGGAGAAAGCATATTGTGTATCCTCTCATTTATCGCTGTCACCATCAAATCCATGCCTGGAGGAGGACAGGGTCCTCCAAAGATCTCTCCCTCACTTCTCACTGCCTGGTGCATATCATATATTGTTTGTTGAGTGATTAGTGAGTCATCCGAGGATATATTAATGTGGAAGGCTGGATGTGTTTGACAAGAAGTCAATGATTCTTTCTGACATGACTTTAATAGACCCAAAGAGGTGGTCGTGGGATGATACTTCTAATGGAATATAGATATGAACGACCCAAGTTTTATGACAAAGGTCAATGATATTGATGATTAGTGTGGAGAAGATAATTTTGCTGGCCTAGTAGGAGGGAACTTGCATGATTCATGAATGCTTTCCCCACCCGCGTCGTTATTTAGGGTAGCGAAAAGACCAGAGTAACCAACAGTTGTACAGTTTATCACATAATAGTGCATGTGTTGAGATATACATTGGTGACTCTGTGCAGAAGATGAAGAACCTTTTTTTACCATGTGTGTGAATTAGGTCTTTTCTTCCAGCATTTCATATCTGAGAAGGAAGAATCCAGAGAGGAAAGTCGGTTAAAAAACAGCTGCTAAGGCATTGCATATCCTTGCCATCTCACCTTAATCTAGGTCACTGTATCACAAATCAAGGTATACATGAATCACACAGCATTTAGTACTGAAGGACAGAATGAACTAAACGCGTTACGTAACATGAGAAGTAGTGAAAGGCAATGTGACAGTTATCAGCTACCATAACAATTTAACCAGCTCCTGCTGTGGGAACTCAGCAGTAATAGTAAACTCTGCCTTCTTTAAGAATATATATGTAGTCACAGACCAAAAAAAGGAAAAATTATGATAGTACATGCCATGTATTATGCTGTCAGAAACAAGTGAAAACTGGCTCTGTGCTCTCAACTCCAAAAATAAGAAAGTTCAGCAAAAGATTTCACCACCGAGGTAAAATTTACCAGGTTTATCAATTTTCAGACTGCTTAGCGATTCTGAACTGACAGCCGCATCACCCGGAAATGTTAAGCTTTGCTTACATAACTGCTTTGTAATTCCCAACAAAAGAACTTCTGAAATTATTAGAGTGACTAAGCTGTGATGAGCAGATCCCTTTTTGTTATCAGACTGGTGGTGACCATACATGCTTATCAAAATATCATCTTCAAATGGACCAAATCTGTACATCTAATGCAATAAGTATGCTCAGAAGTGTTTAAAAAATAAAAAAAAAGAAAAAGAAAAAATCACAAAAACCTCTTTTAACTCAAAAATATATGCATGAGGGGAGAAGAGGAATAAGGAGAGAGATAAATGCATTTGTAAAACCTTTAAATACCGAGAATATTCTCAAAGCCTGGAAATAGTTCCTTCTCCTCACACTCTCCAAGATCTGAACATATATCTTAATACTAACACATTACTGCTAGGTTAATCCTATTTTGTGATCGGCATCAAATTCAGAACATGTTGTATGATCTTTGAAGTCATACTGTGTATTCTTAGTAGGAAGCACGTTTCTGATAGTCTCGCACAGCAACCAAGAAAACAAATTTATTTGCGGGAATTTGTAATGTTAGTAATGATTGGGGTGCTTTGTTAGCAAGAATTATTGTTGGTTAAGTTGTGTATTTTATAAAAAAAGATCTACAGTGTGTGCAAAACAGAGGAATTTCTACGTGCACTTTTATTAAAATAGTCTAATTTGATAAAATATTCAATGCCTGATGGAAAATTTCTTCTTGACTACCCCTCTTTAGGTTGGTGTACATCTAGCATGTGACTTGATAGGCTGCTTGTTTGAGCCAAGACGGCAGATAGTGAGCAATCTGGAGACCCACCTTTTTCAAGTCTTCTCAAGAGATGCCCTCATAACACTGGGGTGGGCCATCTTTGAGGTATTGCAAACAGCGTGTTTCATTCCTCCCTCTTCAGACTTAATGAAATTTAAGACTGTGTCTAAGGTACTAAGAATATAATTGCTCTTTTTTTCCCTCCACTTCACACACCAGCGCACATATATATGCACACTCTGACACTGTCTTTGAGTCATACCCACTTAATAGCCTTAGAACAAGGTTATGTACATTTCATCTAACACTCTCAGTTGATGTCGGGAAGAGAGAGAGGCCCCATGGTCTTATATCACCACTGAAATGGCAAGGGACAACAAGTCACTGATAGCAGATTTGCCAAAAATAGAAAAAATTATCAAGCGAAATATTTTACCTTCACCCTTTCGACTCCTCTTTCAGGGTGACTCAAAGGGGGATAGAACTGGGGAATAAATAACCAGTTTCAGAAATAATATGCAAAGATTATCCTAATAGTTAATTAAAATTTATTAGAAGAAGAAATACAAAAAGTTAAAATTGGTAAAGCCCAGACAGAGAAAACAGAATTATGTCTATAATGAATAGTGTTTCATTAGTCTCCCCTCAAAAATATTAGAAAATTATTTATTGCAGCACTAGTCTATGAAAAAGGCTTTATGCATTATCATATTATCTGTAATAATAACAATAATAATGATAATGATAATTAATAATAATAATAATAATAATAATAATTATTATTATTATTATTATTATTATTATTATTATTATTAATCATCTATTTGTCCCCTAAGATTTGTTTCATAATCTTTTCTTCATACTATTCCAAAACATTTTATTAGTATGAGTGTGTGAAGCAGCATACACGTTGCAACCATAAACACTGCTGAGATATGGTATTACAACACAGCCCGTGTAGGACATCTAGAAGTCAAAACGCCTTGCTCCCTCTTGTCCATGCTTCCTTACATAAGCTCAACAGATTTTGAATGTATACATTCACCTGTCATCAAGGAATATAATATATGCACACATAAGCACAGGCCAGTGGTTCCATCCTTGCATGTCATGAAATTCCTGTGTTGCATGAGCATTTTCTTCTTTCCAAGATTCACATCCCTTACGAGTACCAGACAAGGACTGCGGTTGTAACACGCAGATACCTGGTTTTAATCTGCACATTGAGCATATGAGTTATAGCAGAACCTAAACCGCAGTTAGAAGCTATGGGTGATACCTAATACGACCTTATATAAATAGATCCAGACCCACAAGACACTTTCTTGAACATTATTTCATATATTGTAGGATAGTTTCTTACAGGCATACTGTAATGGAATTATTTTTTTTTTAATTACAAAATACCTTCCATTTAAATGAATAAAAATAAATACAAATAAACAAAGCAGATAAACAAAATCCAGACAAATAAAATGCTGAAGCAATGAATTATGCTGTTAAAATTAGTGTGTAATATATTTTCTAATAGTCAAGTGTGCTAGATCTGCTATAGCACATGAAAGGACATCTTAAGAAAATCACAGATTTTCTCCAGATAATAAAAGACCTGGTCTGAAAAGGAAAATGGATCTTTCAAGGATGTGTCTTTCCTACCATTTAACATGCTGCCTCAGTAACGGGGCTAAAATCCTTGTCATCTTCTTCTTTAAAGAAAAGAAACATGATCAAACTGATAAAGTGATGTATTTTATGAATAATACATTGCTCAAGGGCTTCAATCTACATTATATACTACATAACCATAATTTGTAATGTTTACTTAAACAGTGGCTCTCAACAAAACACTTAGAATCACTTAGCATCTTGTCCCTGAGCAGTTTGCATTAGAAATCTGGACTGCTTAATTTCATTGTGCTAAAGGCATTAACACAACCGGGAAAAAAAATAGTAATCTTGGACTGAAAGAGGAGGAAAAAGTCTCTTCAACACAGTTTCAAAGGCATGTTCTGTTTGAAGTCACCATACTATATAGGATTAAATTTTCTTATGATTGTCAAAAACTAAGCAATAATTCTCTTATATACATTAGGAAAACTCCAACCTGGGACAGGTCCTTTAACCTTCGGAACCTTATTTTTTGCCTCCCTGTGATACAGTCTGTGCTTTGCCTTACCATTTAAAATGAAGTAAGTGATACTAAACTTACTTTTAGGCTATTTCATCAATGCACTCTAAAGGGATATAAAGAAAGGAGCTTTTCTTTGGCTGGAATCCAGATACTAATGGTGTTAAAATGCCTTCTTATTGCATTTAAGTCAGTAGTTAGGTCAAGTAGACAAACAGATTTCAGAGGATGTTTAAATAAACACTCTATTTAATGTTGCCTTGGAACCTGCATGTTTTAGTTGTCTAGCCTCAAAATGCCAGCTAGTTAGGAGATATTAAAGCAATGGTGTCTAGTTTGGAAAGGAACAAAGATAAAATAGGAGTTACACACAAAGCAATACATTTTATAAAAATATATTACATATTCATTCATATTCTTCCACATGCCTCTGAAAATATGAAAAGGGTTTTTAAAGACAATGGATCAAAAATGATCAAAAGAAAAACTACTTTAAATTAAACTTATTAAAAGGCTGGTGGAACTCCCGCACAAAAACTATCTTTAAGCTAAAAATGTATTAAACATGAGACAAGCTTTTCTAAAGTAATGCAGTTCTCCGAGACACAGTGGAGAAAATAAAAAAAAGGATAAAGAAAAAACAAATATTATCTCCACTGTTTGAGTATTTAAACTAGTTATTCATACAGTTAGGAGAAACTCTCCTAATGATCAGGATCTTTCAGAATTTTCCAACTCTCACTTTTTTAATAGATTCAGAGACTAGTTGGTAACATCATTCTGTTAGAGATATGTTCTAATCAATAGTAATTTAAATGGTTTGGATAGCTTTAGTGATGTCTTCCCATAGAACACACCTTATTAAAGTTGATAAAAAGATAGACTTTCTCATCATCATAAATCCTTATATTTTGACAGCTCTTTTAATCTTGAAATGAAATGAAAGGTCAAAATAACCAAATCCTAAGAAGAACAAAAATTTTCACAGTAATTTAATTGGGAACCACTGAGCTGTTTTGTTCTGAAGTAGTGCTAACCTCTCTGTTGACTTGCATCCCCTGTTTTTTGGAAGTTTCCTGCCATTAAAGCTGTAACACATCAGCCACAGCAACCAGGGCTTCATTGTGTCTTCCATTGCAGTAAATGAAGTCTACCTTGGAAATACACTCCATTTTTCATAAGTGAAGGGGGAGAAGATTACTGTCTATTTATTTATGTATCCATTCATTTAGTGGGCCTGGTTTTATCTAATATTTCTAGAAGTTAAAGAAGACCTGTACAATAATGGGTATAACATCAAAATGGATGGCACTGGGTGGGTTCCTATGGGGACATTCTTCCTGTCCATCTCTTACATTTCCTTTACCTCAAACTTATCCCTAGTTTTTACTAAAAAATAAACTTCAACTTTTACTGTAGAATAAGTAAATCCAACAAACCATGTTGGTTGTGCTATGACTTAAGGCTTTGGGC
Organism: Pluvialis apricaria; assembly: GCA_017639485.1. Taxonomy (NCBI): domain Eukaryota; kingdom Metazoa; phylum Chordata; class Aves; order Charadriiformes; family Charadriidae; genus Pluvialis; species Pluvialis apricaria. Next base: position 7,658,863 of record CM030044.1, on the reverse strand, counting down.
TGCTTTGGTATTTTTCTTTAGAGGTTTATCCAAGGAGGGTCCTCCTGAATCCACAAAGTAGAAACATACTAAGCAAGATATAGTTAATATTTGCCTTAAGAGAAAACATAAGCATACCAAAATAGTGTAGCTTCAGATTGTATATAAGCATTTTATAACAATGTGATGCAGCTATATAACATCACCATAACACAAGCAAAAGGATTTTTTAACAAAGCTAAGCATAAATATTTAAATAATATGTAATCACCAAGGGGAAAACAGAGACTTGTGGGATGGCTATATAAGCAGCAAAAAGCAAAACATGTTTAGGTAATAAAATCTGCAAGAGCAAAGGCTGTAGAATAAGCAGGAAAGTTGCCTGGTAGAACCATACCAAGTCTTGTTCCTAAAAATTAAGGGAAAATGTTGGATGCAGATGAGACCCCCCTTTCTATTTTGACAGGGAGCGAGTACAATAAAACACCAGAAAAGAACAAGGAAGGAATGGGAAGAATAAGCCACCCATGCTGCTTTTGGCTTCCCCTGTCAATGAGCCTGATCACCTCAATCCCAGTGGCTGTGGCTATGACTATCAAGGAGCACAGTACTAATTGTAAGGCATCAGGCATGTATTCCAAGAGCAGTGAATTATTTAAGTGTCTGGGCTCCAATGGCAAATGAAATGACCACTGTCACAGATGCTTAAAGATTTGAAATATCACTACCCAGAAAAAAAAAAAAAAATAACGAGGCAATAGAATTTAAAAATACAGTAGAAAGCAATAACATGATTAATATTTTAAGTCTTTTCACCAGTAACACTATATCACATTTATAAACTCCCTTTAAGTTTTTTCATGCTATAGTATTTAAAGATGTTAAGTGTCATTATGCCCAGTTTATTGATAGATGAGACATGGTGCAATAAAATAACTCATCTCAGGTTTCCACTTGGCCATAGGTTAGTCTTCAAATAAAATATATGGTTTCTAATACACAATCCCCTGTTCAATCATTTGGGCCATAAAATTGTAGATACTACAGTGGTCATTATTGTGACCTCCGATCCCTTTCTGTGTTATTAGTCATTTAAAAATAGTCTTGTAATAAGAACACTGCAGGAAGAGAAGAGCCGTTGACCCAGAAGGTTATAAGCTACTCTCAGCAAAGACTATCTTTTGTCTGGATATTTATATGCTAGTTATCTGTACAAGTTTCAGGAAACTATCACATTCTGTCACACTTGCAAGATATTGTAGGGTTGGGAATCATCAGCTGACAATCCCAGCTAGTGATATGAAGTCGAACAATTTATTCTAAGTTTGTTCAGGAACTTACACTTCTGTATGGAACCTGACTCTCAGGAGCAAGTGACAAGTGAGAGCTTTAAATGTGCCCAGAATGAATTTCTATTTCATTACTGAAATATTCTACTGGTCTAAATTATTCTGTAACTGCATTTGATCATGCAGCTCCCAGACCTAGGTTCATTTACGCTAAGGTTAGTACAGCTACAACTTAAATTGCTTAACAGTTGGTAGCATCAAAATTCATTCTCTTTCCTTTATTAAATATTTCTATTTTAAGTAGTTGAAACTTGATAGGGAGAAAAGAAAAATAAGAAGTCCGGCCTGGATGGAATACCCTTAATTATTCCCCAGAATGACAGCACAAAACGCTGAATGGAAATCAGAGCAAACACCGGAGCTCTCGACAGTGCAGGTGAAAGTGAACTTTACCTCTCCAGTTAGTAACTAGGTTTGGGATGTTTCCCTTATGGAAAAAGGAGGTTAAAAAAAAAAGGAAAGAGACAGAAAGGTGCGAAAGAAAAGAAGGAATTAGCCTGGGAGAGGTAGGATTGGTGCTTCTGCTGCCATTGGAAGGATGGAAAGTCACCCCTGATGAGGGATGACTGCCTGATGAAAAGCAGACAATTGCTGTTGTTGACTGAAATTACCTTCTCCTCTGAAGTACTTCTCCCACAGCTCCTCCCTCAGGAGCAATAACAGCAGACCTGTCCTTTCATTATGCCAAAACCCAGAAAATAGTTCCGCAACCACATTATTCCCATCAGCAATCTGCTGCCTTAGGAAATTAGCAACTTTGCCTGTGGCTGAAACCAAGAGTGCTGTCCGGGAACTGCTCAGCTCCTTCAGCTCCTGTGGAGGAGTCATTTAAGGAAACAGCTTAAAACTCTCTGCAGAAAGCCTAGCTGAGGGGCATGCACTGTACTGGAGTAGCTCCATGGCTACTGAAGTAGCTTCTACAATTTGCTGTGTGAACTTTCTGATGTTAATTGTTTCAAACCCACAGCAGTATAAAAAAAAACCCCAAAAAACAACAAAACAAAAGCCCCCAAATAACAAATGCTTCCCCCCTCCTCCCCCCTTATTTCTGTTCAACATTAAAAGAGTATTAATGGAAAACAACTTTATGACAATTCTGCTCATAATCAGATGGGACATAAAGGCTGAGAATTTGACATGTTAGGGACAAATTAAGACTCAGATGAGTCTACTTTACCCCCTTTTGAATGTAATAAAAAGACACATGGAGAAAAGGATGCACTTCAAAGAATGAAGAGGAATCATCAATACTGTTTGGTTGCAATTCAGTGGGAGACAGCTCTGCAGAAATATTTCAAAAGACTTAAAAAGGTCTTTAACTTATCACCTGAAGCAGTAGTATTGTATATGACAAAGGTGTCATGACCTGATTTGCAGTTAGCTGAAGATCATTATGGAGATCGCTGTGAAGACATAGACTTAAGCTATAGTCTTCTCTACAGGACTGGATTTCACTGAACACTTGTACCCATTCATGTTTCTGCTCACTCAATGATATCAAACATTGTTGTCTGATACAGAACACAGCACAAAACAAAACTTGTCTTTATACTTTGGTGAAGCCACCGAATGTTAATAGTGATACTCAGCCCACCTAACTTTAGATATCAAATATGCAGCCATTTAATTGTCAGTCAGCTACTGAGTTTCTTTTGTACATCAGTGCATCTTGTATAAAAGTCATATATATATATAAGAACAAACATGTTTAAAAATATAAAATTTATCGTCCACGGAGAACATAAGCATCTTCCAAACGATACAACATCCACCTTATTTTAGAGTCTACCATGGGATGAGATGAATCATTGTCTTAAACTGGTGATTTCTTGCTGCTGACTGTAAAGACAAACCAGGGTGGTCAGCTTAGGTTTAACTGTATAATTTTTAAGTGTATAAATGGCACCAATGAGTCTCGCAGGTAGTTTCTTGCTTGCTCTTCTCAATCTCCCTGAAAGTTCCTTGACTTTCTGAACATTGAGGGGAAAGGGAAAGGTAATGGGGCCTTCTTGTATTTGTGGAGAACATCAGACATGGAAAGCAGTAATTACAGCTAAAATTATGTGTCTATATGTTATTGTAAGTGTCTGAGCAGTCAAGATGTGATTTTAAAGTTGAGTATCCAACACCAAATGCATCTCAAGAAAGGTTCATTGTTTTGCTGCTGACTACCCAAGCAGTAACCACTGCTCACCCCCTTTTATGGAAAATTTGCAAAATAACTCTTTTGTGCATCTCTTAAAGGTTTAAATTACAATGTTAGTGAAGACAAGTTGCCCCCTTATTCCTAGGAAGGCCAAGTTTGTGCCCAAGAGGTGTAAGAGAAACTGTTTTGCCCTATAGAACTTGAAAAACTGGGTTCCTTATCACTGTAAAGCTTTGAGCAGTTAAGGTAATTTAAATATAAAGGGATTTGATGTGCACCCAGTATATTAAATGGTGTTAGCCTAAGGGCACCATGAAAAACAGAATGAAAAGTGGTCTGCATGCATTTGTAAATATGCCAAATTTAAATATTCATAACTTTAAATCTTGTTTCTTTTCAGGCTTTGCTGTCTGTCCTTTCTTGATGGGTGTTATAGGCTTGCTAAGTTTGATGTTTCCAGTTTCAGCCATTTGGAGTTAGTGAAGCGCAATAATCCCAAATGGAACATATGGAGACATCATTGTATTTTTTCTTATAACTCGGAACTGACTGAACTGATTCAACTCAAACTTTTCAGACAAAGAAACACCATTAGCTGGAAACCAAGTCTAGGAGATGCAAGACTATAGAGCACATGTTGGAAAAGCTTACATTACGAAATAAATATGTGACACTTAACTGCTTTGATTGTGTTGCTGAAACACAAATTCATGGATGCTACACTGTTTTCATACAGCTGAACCTAAGATTAGTTATTATCAAACTAATTCAAGTTATTGGCATATTTGAAAGAATATAGATGCAGCCTTGACTAACAAGACATTGAAGAAGAAAAGGATTCGCTTGAAAACAAAAGTTGGACATTTGAATATAATTTCACCAAGAGCTGGAGTTCAGAGAAGAAAGAAATTCAGACGCCACAAGCATTCAAATTATGCTTTGTTAAAAAAAAATAAAATTCCAAGAACATACTGGTTGTATTTAGCTCTCTGACTCTACAAAAGTGTGTTATAAATAAACTTATTCACAACAATAATAGAAGACATCAAAATGTGGACACTTAATTAGGAAAGAAGCAGAGTGCCTATATAATATAACAATTCAGGGATGTAAAAAATGATTTAAAAAAGGGAAAGAAAAGAAGAGGATATTCAAGAAAATAGAAGAAAGCATACTGTAAAACCACTCCAACTTCAGGATTGGTAATGTGTAGACAGTGGTAAAGAAATCTGTTTTGTCAGGACATCAGTTCTCGAACTGAAGACAACTGCTTCTGATGGAGTGTTATAAACATACCACCAGATTTCAGGAGCTCATAAAGTCCCAAATATTAATATAGCAAACTACGAACAGGGAGATAGAATTTTTCAGGTGGTAATGATCAAGAATATTTGTATAGATTCACTAATAAGGGAAAAGCATTTCTAACAATAAACAAAGCTGTGATTCAGCATGGAAATCCTTGGGACTATTCAATCTGCAAGTTCTATTGTTGTTATAGGTGAGACCTATATCTTCTGTTCTGCAGCAATATCTTCTGTTCAATTTACTAACTTCAGTGCAGCAAATTATCTCCTTCAGTATTACATCATGAACAGGGAAAGTGGATATCTGCTGGATTCCCAAATTTGTTTGTGAGTATGCTTTTGTGAAATTGTCAGTAGGATTCATTTCTGATACTATTTCTAAATCTCTTATAAAGTTACGTGTGCCATACTTGAACTCTACGTGTATGTGAATATGAATCAATAGGTTATTTCATCGTGTGTCTAACTTTTGGGTTTTACATAAGAGAATGAGTAAGATATTATCACTAAGAAACTTAATGAGGGAACCAGCTGTGAGAGATCATTACTGTAGTGACCTGCAGCATGAGGTTAGAGAGAGAGAGCAAGACAAAGAACTTTCATCTTATTTAACTGCAGTTATAGAAGAAAGAAACAGTTTATATATTTGCTGCCTTTTTACAGCATCTGTCTGGTCTTAAGAAATAATGATGTCTGCAAAAAGATACTGAGGGGGTTCGGGGGTTGTATTTTGGTTGGGGTTTTGTTGGTTTTTTAAAGGGTAAAAATCTTAAGAAAGGTTATGAAGACTGGCTCAGTCTTTGATCACTCATAATGCACAAATAAGAACATCTAACAGGAGTTCAATGTTCATTTTTTTGGTGAAAACATCACTCAAATGATGCTGGGCTCTCTTGGTCTGGGATTATAAATACAAATGAAATGGTAATATTGTTAAAAGTTATTACACAACATTATCTTAAAAGGGAGTGTGTTAAGATCTTCAGAGATTTTAGAACATAATGCCTGCAAATTCTGGAAGTTAGAGGGTCAAAGCCTGCGTATGACCCAATCATATTTCACTTTTCTTGCACTTCTGAATTTTGCTAGAGAGACTTTACAATTTGATGTTGCCTACTGTTTTTGTATAACAATTCATTTTTAGTCATCTTACAACTTTTTATAATTTGTAGCCATAAAGGTCAATCACATAAGAGATTCTGTTTTCTGTGAGGCTAGCAGCGAGCTGTCATTTCTCAGGTATTTCCACTTGGAAAACACAGAAATATTTTCTAAACATGAGATGTTTAAATCCATTCACTTTTCTACATAGTTCCTCAAAATTCCACTTACTGCCAATATTGGGGAGAAAACCCAGGACATATTTTCAAAAGCAAATATTACATTAACTGTTATTGTCTCAGTTTAAAAAAAAAAAGTAGCTATTACCTAGATAAGGGAAGAAACTACCCACTATTGTTGATTATCTCTCCGTTTATTATTTATTAATTTTTTACAGAGGTAGATCCTTTGAGGACATTGTTCAGTCAGGGTTCAAACCCTACAGTTAATGTATTCAGGGCACTTAGATATGCAAACAAGTGTGTTTGTTTAATAAAGGTTCCATGGAAAATGTATAAATATGTACAAATATAATGGCATACAGGTTACAGGTGACCCTGCTCTGGCAGGACGGTTGGACTAGATGATCTCTAGAGGTTCCTTCCAACCCTGACCATTCTGTGGTTCTGTGATTCTAAATTTCTAACTTCAACCTCTCTGGAGAAGAAAGAGTGTTTATAGGGTACAGTTTGCTATCTCAGATTAAAACTTGAGATGTTGAATGAGGTGACATCCTGAAGTAACTTCATCCCCTACAAAGACAATTTAAAGGGAGCTTCTGTCCGCCCTACTCAGTTGTCTGAAGTTATGCAGACAGTAACTATCTCTGGAAGTGTTTGGAGACAGTAACCATCCTCCACTACTGAAAGAGGGAGGTTGTGCTAAAATGCAAATCTAGTTATAGGAAATTATTTTGTTTGTTCTATACGGGGCATCAGTTTAAACTTTCACATGCAAAGAATGGTGAGAACATCAGAAAAAAAAAGACCTTTTCCTAAGTAAAATACATATTTGACCTGTGAAGGAAATACACTTCCCATCTTTAGAAGATTTTCAAGAAAGAAAAAAACAAAAAAATATGCAGATAATCTGATATTCATTTCTTTGTGCCTAAAATCTTTTAAGTTTTTCATGAAGTAGATGAGCAAATAAGCTTATTTAAAATAAAGCAATGCCAAAATAATTTATATCAGAAATTAGTGACCTATGTTCAATTTCTGTTTTCTGTCTTTGACTAATTAGTATATACACAGTTTAGTGGGTCAAAAAGGGAAATTAAGCTATTGTCAAGTGGAGTTTCTTCACTCAGCTGAGGAACAGAACTCATTTTAGATGAAGAAGAAACAACTTCTAACCAGTGATCATGATGAGGCATAGTCTTTTTTGACACGTAAGGCTGGCATCACAATCACTTACTTATTGGATACTGTTGATTATATTCAAATACATGTTGCATATCCAAAGGCTGTTCTTGCTAATGACCGTGGAGATGCACGACTAGAAATCAACTCAGGCTTCAAGAATGATAGATAAATTTTTTGTTAGTTACTGCTGCAGACATAAAAATGGTTTGGACTTTGGACTTTGGATGTGAGAGTGAATTAGGTATATTATGATTTACATTCATGTACGAAAGGGCATTTTTTTTCCTTTTAATGGAGTCAGAAGAGCAATTGACCTGCAATGCATTAATGTGTTAAGTGTGACGTGTTTGCAAGCTAGGAGTTTGACACCAGGTACCTTAAAACATTAGCAAAAATCAAGCTTCTTTCCCAGATAGTTGAAAAATCAAACAAGGCTGATTCTGGTCCAGTTATAGAAGGGATGCTCATACATTTTAAGATAATGCATAGAAAGTGTGTAAACAATGGATAGAGTTTGTAAATGGCTATGTAAATACACAGTGAAATTGTAAAAAATATCAAGTTTAAGGATCTTAGGGGATCTTCTTTAGGGAAAAGAAGAACTATTTTCCTTGAAACAATCTGATTTTATTATTCCTTGTTTCTCCTAGGTCACAAGGAAAACAAACAAAACAAAGATTTAGGCTGTGTTTGTTAGAAATGCAAACAAAATAACACTGAGAGAAAAAAACACAAACTTACAGTTTTTGGGTTTTACTGTTTAAGTGTATAGCATTTCCTACAACTCTTAAATAAACATTTAAAAGTGCACACTCAGTGAGGGAACAGATACATAACTGGCTTATCCTTGTCTATCAGTCCACAGTTAGCTTGTTATAAAATGTTATTATCACATTAACCCAACTCGTCCGCAGATGGAGGATCCTGAATTACATGCTAGGAAAAGAGACAATTTAATTCCCACAATCCATGACCATGCCTCTTGTTTTGTTTTTATGTATTTTTTCTTTATTATTTGATTATATAAGATATAAATTAAAGTGCATTAACACATGGACTTACCAAATAGCTTTGAAAACCTACATCTAAGAAATAGTTCCCCATGCCACCAAGAAATTATTCTCCAGACTCTTCCATATATTCCCTCAAATTTTTTTCACTTTGACTAATTTTACTTTTTTATTTTGTAAAAGAAAAATGCTTTTTGCAAATACTCATGACTCATTCTGTAGCCGACACTGGAGGTATCCAATGAATTTTTTCTGTCCTGTAATGCCGTTTTCCCTAAACTAACTGAAGGAAAACCAGACTATATGGCAATGGTTCACTTTTCCTATGCCTAGCATCTTACAAAAGGCTCCTCCTATTCATATGTTTTCTTAGCCTTATTTATTTATTTATTTAAGCATATATGCAAAATTGACTTTATACTAGATTATCCTGCCTGTCGTAGACAAATAGAACAATGCCACTGCTCATGGAAGGAGCAAGAGGGGGGAGGAGAGGAGAATGCAGAAGGAACAGGGGGTTGGATGGAAGAAAAGGGTCCTGCTGCTTGGTAGGCAGCCCTGCTGGGAAATCTCAAATCAAATTCTTTTGAAAGGAAGTGTTATTAAAAGTAACTTTAATCCCTCCAGCCAGACGGCTCATAAAAGCATACAATTAAGTCAAACAAATGACAAGAGCACTCTCTCTCCTACCTGTTTCCCCCTTCAGAGAGTAATTACTGCAGGGTAGTCTTGTCTCGTTTTGTGCAAATAGCAGTGGAGTGCTTGAACGAGGTGCCAATTTCCCCCTCCCCAGCCCAACCCCTCTTGTTCACTCCTACCAACACTAGCCTGGCTAACGCATACAGGCAAGAAAAAAGGGGTGAATTTAAATATTTCCTCTTTGTGCAAAGTTAATTGAAAATCAAAAAGTCACTTTTCGAATGTCATATTAGAACTGTTAGTGCATCAATTTTCTTCAGTTTTCTGTCACTGCAGGAGAGCAGAAGACACGGAGGTATGCATTTGGATCAGAGCTAATGAGGGGAGAAAGAAAGAAGAAAGAAATAGAAAGAGAGAGAAAGAGAGAGAGAAAGAAAGAGTGAAATAGAAAGAAAGGGAAGGAAGGAAGGAAGGAAGGAAGGAAGGAAGGAAGGAAGGAAGGAAGGAAGGAAGGAAGGAAGGAAGGAAGGAAGGAAGGAAGGAAGGAAGGAAGGAAGGAAGGAAGGAAGGAAGGAAGGAAGGAAGGAAAAGATTTATTATTTTTTTTTATTTCAGGCAAAGTTGACATCAAATGGAGGTTGTTTTCAGAGGTGTCCTGGTGTTTCCTTTTTTTTCTGCTATTTTCTAGTTTGGGACCAGATTTAAAGGTATATGACATAAGCAGCAATCTGTCATGGTGAAACTTTCAGGTGGCAAAGGAAGAAAATATCAGTATTTAACATTTGTCACTTAATGTCCATAGTTGTTTCCTGCTAAAATTAGCAAGTAAATGAGAGTGATGAATCTAGGTCTCTACATATTTTATCAAGGACTTAAGAAATTCTGTGGAATGATCACTTTATTTTCCTGCTCTGCAAAATGGCTGAAGTTTTCAGGTTTTTTTATATTTTGTTGATAAACTATTCAGGTCTGGGATAGTCACTCATTAGACATTTGCAAGGTGCCTTGTTTGTCTGGGGCCACTGTCCCTATTAGAGGTTACATGTGCTGCTGATATAGAAACAATTAATTACATGACAATAGAGACACATGTTGTAGTGAAATTAATCTTTGTGAAGAGTGTGCACACCAACTTACATATTCAATATCAAGATTTCAAAACAACTCTTCACCCTCTTGAAAGTTGTGAATGTCACTGCAGTAGAGATCACTTTTACTCTCAAGGCTAGGAGTGGATCTAAATGGCTTCCTATTCTTCATATGGGTTCAAAGTTAAATAATTTTTGGCAACATTAGAATAAAACGATGTTATTTTCTTGCTGTGTCCTTGTTAACTCAAATTTCCATCATTCCTTAAATTCAGGTATTTGGCATCATCCTACATTTACAATGGGAATTGCATTGAAAATTTTCTTTTTGGTTGGTGATTGTCCAGTGTTTAATACAATGAGAAAAACAAGTAATAACTGTAAATATTATTTCGCATTGTAACTTCTGCTGTAACTCAAATTGTCTGACTTCTTTATGGCACTTTCTTTCAGCAAAACCTAGGTACAGTCTTTAAAGAAGTTTAGTGAAAATAATCCTCTACTGCTTGTGAATTTCCCCAGAGTACAGGACTTTTAAAGATGAGAATCTGTGTCCTAATCCAAATCTCATTAATACCAATTGAACTCTTCCTACTGAAGTTTAGAACTGCTTTCTGGCAAATACTTTCTGTTATCCTAACTCTTTACCCCTTCTTTCTCATGTATTTAATGTGGATTGGCAATATGAAGTTCTGTGCAGAAAAAAAATAGATTGAGGCCAAGATTGGCACATGAGGTTCATATTTCTGCACATTATGTCTCCCCTCCAATCTGCATTCTCCCCATTGTTTAGATGAAGAGTTTCATCTAGTCCTGTCTTGTCCAGCAAACAGGTTTTATTTATTTGGTCTCATAGATTCTTTTGTTGCTGTTGCTGTATTCAAAGTATGCATTTAATCCATCCAAGTTCGCCATCGTAAGTGACAAATGCCTCTGTGTAAAGCTGAGCAAATGCTCGGTCATGCCAAACTTGAAGCTTTTAGTCCATTGCTGAAACTAGCTGTGACCCATTACGAAAGCAGAAGCGTTTGCTCCCAAGACTGCTGACTGCATGGAGCTTATACACCCTTTTTAAGGTTTGTCAGGACAGCAACAGGGCTTTTTTTCTTTTTTTCTTTTTTTTTTTTTAAAAACCTTTTTAATTTTGTGTAGACAGTTCTAAAAGCAGCTTCCTAGGGACTGTCTGATCGCACAATCCTCTTAGTCTTTCTTACTCTGTAGGAGGGCCATCATATTTCCTGCTCTCAGTCAGTAGTTGGCTTTTCTCTCTCCCCTCTGTGTAATGACTGGAGTCAAGAGGCCAGCACCTTACCCACTTCCAGTGATGATGTTATAGCTGAAACTTTAAAATGAGATTTTTCTCTTTCTGTTTTCTTTCAGTTCACACTTTTCAGCCAAAATCTCCATTCAATTCTACTCATTAGAAATATTTGAAGCAATAACTTTTCATTTATTATCTTAGTCCCAAAACAATTCATTTATTTTCTGCAAATGGAAAATAAGCCGTTTCATTCCAGCTTCATTTCTAGGTTCAGTTGTGACACAGTTCCCTGTTGTTATTTCTGCTTTAGTGCAGCTTTCTACTTAGTAATGCCATGAAAGTCTACATCTAGCATGAAGTATATAATGTTTCTGATTCTTAAAAACAAATCAGATAAACTTTTCCACTGAAAAACTTGCATGAAGAAGATGTATGCAGTGGGTGCAGGACTGCTACATTGCTGTTAAAGAATAGAGACAGGATTAAATAACACATTCTAGCTCTCAGTACAGAAAAAATTCTTCATTTGCCTATATATTTTTGCACTTTTGATATGCCACTGGCCCCAGGAAGAATATATTTGGAAAAGTTGGTGTATATTAGATTGATATAACATTTTATATCATTCTGCCTCCAGTGTTAGGCTGCCTTGGCTAAAGGTAAGGAAAATTTATTTTATTTTATTTAAGGTTACACATTCAAGTGAAACTTTTAAGTGCATACTGAGAATTGATAAATCCTCATAAAACAATAGACTTTAGTGACTAGAAGAAAAGAAAGGGAAATGAAAGTAAAGTTTTTCTTGTCCTTGGAAGTAGTGAGGATGGACAAGAGCTTTATATATACGTTGATCTCAAGATGACTATGAGATACCTGTCTGGTGGAGCCATGGGAAGTCTAACATAGTTCTAGATTGGATCAGATTTATTCATTTATTTATTGCTGCACCTTGAATACTGTGTTTAGTTTTGGGCCCCTCGCTACAAGAAAGACATTGAGATGCTGGAGCATGTCCAGAGAAGAGGAACAAAGCCGGTGAGGTGTCTAGAGAACGAGCCTTAGGAGCAGCAGCTGAGGGAAATGGGGTTGTTTAGCCTGGAGAAAAGAAGGCTGAGGGGAGACCTTATCGCTGTCTACAACTACATGAAAGGAGGCTAGAGCAAGGTAGGGGTTGGTCTCCTTTCCCAAGGAACAAGCGATAGGACAAGGAGAAACAGCCTGAAGTTGCACCAGGGGAGGTTTAGATTGGATATTAGAAAAAAATGTCTTCATTGAGAGGGTTATCAAGCATCATAAGAAGCTGCCCAGGGAAGTGGTGGGGTCACCATTCCTGGAGGTATTTAAAAGAAGGTAGATGTTGTCCTTAGGGACATAGTTTAGTGGTGGATTTGACAGTGCTAAGTTAATGGTTGGACTTCATGATCTTAAAAGGTCTTTTCCAATCTAGATGATTCTGTAATTCTATGACTTTTTTTTCATTTAATAAAGAAATTGAATTTTTAATGTTACAGTACAAGGCACTGGTAAGATCTTATTGGGAATACTGTGAGCAATTTCATTTGCTTATGGACATTATCAAGGGACTTAAGCTTGAAGGGATGCAGAGGGGGCTATAAGTATATTCAGAGGGATGGAATGGAACATACGCATGAAGTAAAGTTTCCAGGTACATGTCAAGACAGAAAGAGTATTCAAGGTGAAAATAATTAAGAAAATAGAAAAAGATTAAATTTTATGATTAAGGTTTCTACTAATCTGTTGTTGTGGTGGTTGTTATTATTATTATTAGTGGTGGTAGTAGTAGTAGTAGCAGCATAAGACAAGACCCTGGTTTGTTTTTGATGGAAAACAATAAGTACATAGAAGGAACTGCACTGTAATTCCCAAAGTCAGGAAATTATTTTTGTCTTGTGAGTTCTTAAGCATCTCTTGTGTCTGAGAAGAGTGAGGGTTACTAGTAGTTTTCACTTTATGTCTACCTTGTGAATGTCAAGTCTTAGAGCCTTTGTTGTTTGCCTAGCAGGGTCAGAAAAGATTTCCTCTTCCATAACCCATGCATGAATAACATATAATGTTTTCTTTTGTTTCTTGTTTTTCTCTGATGCATTGGAAACTAGCTCCAGGTAGCAGCTCTGGGATGAGCACATCACAGTTTTTAGTGTTTTTAAAATTTCTCAGGTGTCTGCCTTGTAGACTCATAAGGTGCACCTAAAGTTAACTAATGATAAGATTTGGGGTCAGGAGTGATTTGCCAGGTACGTCAGCTTACCATGGATCTGTGTGGGAAAGGCTTGCCTTTCCCTGTAGCATGGGTTCATCTCCTCAGAGATCTAAGAATTTTACCAAACATTGTTGTATTGGGGAACACATTATTTAAGAGCCTGGATACTGTCAATGCCCGCAATCTCTCTTGCTGTATTCCTGAGTCATTTATAAGTTTGTTTTTCTGTCTTTTATTCAGCCTGTCTTCAAAGTGTCTGTAGCAAGCTCCTCCTTATGTGCTCATCATCTAGAAACATTTCAGGTGAAGCTGTACTGTCCTCTCCCGTCATGGGCACCGGTGATGCACGTGGTGCTGCCAACTTCTGCTATGGGCTACCCGGAGCCTCCTGCAGGGACAGAAGGAGGGGGGATGTTTCTGAATTTATTTTTGCTCTGCTGACACCTTAACACAACAAAGTGCCACGGCAACTACGCCAACTCTTCCCATTTATTCAGAGGTCTTGAAAGGAGTCCTTAACCTGTATGAAGATCCCATTTTATACCTGGAAAGGACAGCCAGAAGCTCATAAATCTCCAGGCTAAGGGATCCAAAGCCTTTAATCCTCTATGGGGTGTTAATACAAAACGTATAATCTGTTTATTTGCTAAGAGCTATATTAATCTGAAAAAAATGTAGGAAACAAAATCTGTTTGTTAAATATGGAGATACTGAGAGAACGGATTATTTTTTTTCTTTTCCTTGTGACTGTGTATCAATTGATGAGAAGTTGTTGGGTTTTTCATGTTGCATTCACTCAGGCACAATACCAAAATAGTGCTTGAGTTTACACCAAAAAGATCAAGTCACAGATTGTCACACAAGTGCAATTACTGCTCAGAAAAGTCAGTTTCAGATGGTAGGATGGCTGTGACTTAGTTTCTTAATGATAAATATTAGACTGGCAAAACGTAATTTGCCTCTTGGAAATTTAAACACTTTACCATTTTATATATCTGAACGCTTTTGCAGCAGAATATTATTGCCAGAAATAGGGCTCTTGGGAGTTAGAATCAGTAGATATTCACCCAGTATAGTAGAACAATATGTTCTACTATGCAGCAGTCCAAGCAGTCTACCATTAAAGTGATAGATCTGAAAGTACTCTGAAGAGTCTCTATTGTGAATCAGAATAAAACATATTTACAAAAACTTTCTAGAGTTGCTCTGAAAAACTTTTTTTTCTCTACACTTTTTTTTTGAGTAACTTGCCAGTATGCAAACATGTTTCTCACTCCCATCTTCTCATCCAAAAAATCAAAATCAGGACTTCATAGGATTCCTTCCTCTTGCAGTAGAGGAGGTAAGTTTAAACAGTGATGGTAGAAGTAGATGGTCTTGATTGACCACTACTTTATAAAGGGAGTTAAGGCTGTAAACTGCCAGTTTAAAGCTGTAATTGAAATAAAGTTAGTATATTACTTTTATTATAGATTTGGAAGCTGAGGTTTAATATGTTATGTATACCAGCATGGTGAAGAGGTTGGTTATCTTTAAATCATTGCAAATATTTTTGCTTGAGATAATTACTAGATAAAGTTTACTACATTCAAGCATTCCACTGTACTTGGAACTTACTCATCTTGGGATATGATCTGTGACTTACCTAAGGAACCAGGAATTTTGAGCATGCATCCTGAATGCTTTTCCCTGTTTCCATAGATGGAAAAATGAGGAAAAATGAGGAAAAAAATTACATACAGCCTGAAAAAAGCTATGGCTAATTTTCAGACATGTTCAGGTTCTGCATTACTTTAGAGATATGTCTGAATACCATGAAAATTGAGAACATTCCAAATTTACCAAGGAGTGCAACAAATTCTGTCCTGAGGACAAGAGAGAGATTAATGCAATAATCCATTGGGAAACCCTCAGAAGATATCCAGCAAATCGCTGTTCCCATGATCACGTTATAGCAGGAGTAGAAATGGAAGAGGAATCACTGCTTCTAGCATTAAGTGAAGCTTAACTAAGCTCTCCAGTGGTTAAAATCTTCCAGTTCCACCAAGGCACATTGGCATGTTCTTCTTTGCAAACCAAGATCATATTCCCATAGAAAAAAGCCATTTCCATCACAAGCCCGATGCATAAAGGTAACCCAAAACTTTCATTCAGTCTGTACCATTACAGTGGTTAGACTATCCTTTCTAGACTGAAGTATAAGCAGTGCCACAGAAGTAGAGAAACATTTGAAGAATGGGAATAATATTAGGAAAGTTACTGAAGTCATCTTCAGATGAAAAGCAAAATGTGTCCCTAAAACCCCTAACTAGATCTCCTGATGTAAGTAAGCATAGTATGACCACTGACATACCAGCCTCTGCCCGTGGCCCTCCTCTAGGCTTTCAGACCAGTAATGCAGCATCCCATATAAGTCAGAATATTGCCTTTACTATAGGATATTTTCAGGTCCTCTCTGTCATGAGTAGAAAAATAATTGTCCTTCTTTGCCATACGCAGCATTGCACATCGTTAAAGAAATGTGTTAAAGAATTGGTTAAATAACTAGCACATACAGATAGTAGCTTGTAATTTTCTAATGATCATTTCAAGTGCATTGTGGGACTAAGGTGTGTTCATTCACAGTCACCCTCTCTGAGCATACCTTTGGTTAATGGTATTAAATGTTTTCCTTTCCTGTTTTTCCCTCATTTAACTTTCTTATTTCCATATTTGTTCCTAAAACCAACATTTATATGTTCACAATGTTTTCTGCAGAAACATGATATGTAACAATATTTTTTTTCAACAAATATAATTAATTTGTATTACAGATGTACACAGTTTCTAATTCATTAACACACGTACTGGTTTTGGTGACACTTAGGAAGTTATTAACGATTATATATTATGTGGATCAAAAAATTGCGATAACAGTTCAGAAATCACCAGAAACTAATATTATAGTGTTACAATCACTGATTTTTGTTCAGTCATTATAAAAATGTAGTCTACTTCAGCTTGGTAAAATCCAGGTGGCCTTAACTCCATGGTGTGTTCAAGGGTCTATATTCTTTGAATTAGTTTCACTTCTGTGAAATTTGACTGTAATGCTCCTCATTTGATTGTGATGTGGTCAGCATTCACTGCAGCTATTATAAACTACACACTCCACCCATACATTAAAAGTGTTGTAATAACATTGTTCCATTTATCCATCATGGACTATTTCTAAGCTGAAGGCATTCAAAAGAGCAACCAACAAATAAAAGTTTGAAGAGGATTACGTTTACCTTTTTGTCATCAAACAGACTCTGAAAACTAATCAAAATAGTATGTGTTTTGTCTCTAAGCATCTTTTGTTTTTTTCTGACAAAGGGAACTCTTGAATTTAACTGTTGGGCATTCACCTTCAATTAAGGTTTTCATTAAACTCTCTATATTTAGACATAATTATGAAGGGTTGGGCATAGGAGCAGAAAGGTAAGAGACAAAAGAGAAAATGAAGAGTTGGAGATGAGTATTTCAAAGCCATACTGGCTGTCTTCTGAAGTGACTTAAAGCATGATAGTTTATTCAGAAGTGCTTTAGTTTATGTCATCTCCCTTGTTTCTGCAAGACTTGTCTTGCATAGTGAATAAGAATGCTTTGGCTTTTGGCATGGCTGTTGTGCTGCGTCCTTCATATTGGTCTCTGAGCAGATTCCAGGTAATATGGTTTTTTTTTCATCATTTGGAGAGTTTGCATATGCATGGCAGACAAAATCAGATCCCATACTGACAAAGTAGATCCCATTCTCTTCAATGGTTCAAATTAATCTCAGTGTCCAATTTGTGAAGAAACTGCTAAATGAGTGCAAGGATAGCTGGAATGGGAGTCCATAGTTTGTATATATTTTCAGATAGTCTGCAGCAGAATTCAAGTAAGTTCTTCCCTATGCTTCCTGTATCTTTCATTTATCAGCTACAGTTGGCCTTGCCTCAGTTTTAGCCATCCGCATGCCAGCTGTCTAGTTAAAACTTATTATTTTTGCCCCATTTAAAGTCAAAACAGAAAGATGGGCACTACCAAAAGATGTCTCACTACATAGATCTTAGACATCTAATCTAGCATTTAGCTTTCTCTGTTCACTGGAGACAAAGCTAAACCAAGTGTCTTTGAACAGCCAATTTCTGCATGCATAACGTTAACTAAAATTAATGATAACCTTAACATCTTTTAATAATTCAATAAAAATAAATAGATCCATAGAAATATTGCCACTGACTTCAGTGGGGTTTGGGATTAGACCCTAAGGATGCCTTATGTTTTTATGATATTTTTATTCTTTTTTTTGTTCCTAAGGTGTTTATAATAATTCTGTTTTGTGTTGGACCTGTGAACATGTATACTGAGGTCCTTTTTCCGCTGACTTATTAAACCTCTTCAAGATAAGAGCATGATATTAATCAGAATTTTCTGTATATTACTAAAAAAAATTCTAAGCTTCACTTGGATATTGCTTTTTTATCCCGTACAGCAATGCTTTCTGCAGATATACCGAGGAAAGTAAGGAAAAATACCTCAGGGTGCACTTCTGCACAATTTGATACCTTACTTCCAAATAACCCCCAAAGAAAAACAGGGAAACAGGTCTTGTCTTTGAGTAAGATCTAGAGTTGGTAGATATTAATGGACTTCCACCGACCAATTTGGAACAAAGCCATTTTTTAAGAAAAATGAGGGGTTGTTTCATCATTTAGACACTCGTTGGATCTAATCAGAGATTTCTATCATAGAAACATTATGATGATTCAAAATAACAGGATATTTCTGAACATTTGCAGAGACAACTTTACCCTGTAAGTCTTGAAAAGAAACCATGTATCAGATGACTATGTGGCAGATTTCTCAGTTTCTTGAATGACCGTTGGGTTCATCCTTATTCAGATGTAATCCTACATAGAGACCCAGATACAATAGAAACACAGGGCACATCAACACACAAATTTAAACAAACAAACAAACAAACAAAACTTTCTGAGGAATTAGCCTTGGTGGGACACTGCAAATCAAAGCTTTTTGATTAAGTTTTTATTCAAATTTAATGGTGAAATCTTACTTTCTTTTTGGTATCAGAGTTTGGGAGTATTTTATGTATTGCAGTTTAACATTTGTCATCAGTATACAGATTAGTAATTTATAATTGCACAGAAACCTGATACACTGGGACACACTGTGGAAAATATAACCTAATAGCTGTATTGAAGTCTTGAAAATAATCAGAGTTGCTTAAAAATGTATAGCATCTTTCATATCCCTGGAAGTCTGTGAGATGGAAACTTGCTAACAGGTCTCATAGCATGAATTTGCTTATGACTTCTTCAACTCAAGCATCAAATTTTTTCTCCTCCTTAAATTGAGTTAGTGAACTCCTCAGTGTTCAGCAGTGTGGCTACAATGCAGATGGAAAATCTGAATTTTCTTTTGACTTTTTCATAAGGGTCACGTTATAACTCCTTGTTTTGCACTGTAGTTTTGAAAGAGGAGGGATAAGTAGTTAATGGTGTGTTGCTGTCTACTTTGTTATACAACCAAGATGGAAGGGCTTTTTTAAAAAAGCATGGTTTAGAAAAACAAGGCAATAAACCCCAAATATGTCAAAATCTAATTGTTTGTGACTATTTTTTCATCAACAGATACCAAAACTTAATGCTTAACCAAAAGCCAGACAGAAAGAGAGAGAGATATAACAGAGCAAACCAGCACAAGATCTGTACTTTTCTAGTCTTAGAGTTAATTTGATGCAGGATATTGGTTCCAGCCACAGTAACGAGGGAGCAGCTGCAAAGTGCATTTCAAAAAGAGAAAAAAAGTTCTTGAAAGCCTCATAGCATTGAGAACAGGGATGTGACTTGTCTGTATTAGAAAAGCATCCCCAGTAAGAATATGTTTCATCTAAAATTTAGCCACAGAAATGTCAGTGAAGATCTAATGGTTCCAGAGCTGCGAATAGGTGAAATGGAAGGAGCATGAGTTGAAAAGGGACACTTTTAGGCAGTGCACATAATTCCCATCATTTTCTTAGTGCTCCCTTCTTTTTCAGACTTGTAAAGACCCAAGTAAACTTTCTGCTCAGGTCCCCTTTCATAGGCAGGTATACGAGCTGGGAATTAGGTTATGACAAACTCATGTCAAAAGATGCTTTAACTACAAGTTCACTGTATAATCAAAGGAAATTGGCTTACTC
Source organism: Pluvialis apricaria (assembly GCA_017639485.1). NCBI lineage: Eukaryota > Metazoa > Chordata > Aves > Charadriiformes > Charadriidae > Pluvialis > Pluvialis apricaria. The sequence continues at coordinate 7,639,190 of CM030044.1, read as the reverse complement.
GATGGAAGGTAGCTTGTATCGCCAAATTCTGTCTCAGGAGCTTGACTTGTATTTTTTTGCTGAATATAATTCCAATGGGGAAGGATAAAGCCCTCGTTTCCTTTGCTGGGATACAACTATGTTTCTGATCCATGACTGTGTTTCTAAGCAAAATATTGATTTGTGAAATCTGGACTGACCTTTGCTTCTCCTTAAGCTACTCTTCAGTACAGGATAAAAAGGTGGAAACCAGAGAGATGCTACAAAGAAAGTGGCAAGGCTTGGCTGTATACATGCACTGTACCCTTGATAAAACAGGTCAGTTAAAAAATCTTAAGCAAAACACTGACTTTGCCATTACACTGAAAGGGCTGCATGGCCAGAAGTAAGGCCCTATATTCACAGTCGTAAAGAATGATGTGTTCTTTATATTCATCAAACAATTGGCTTAGAGATAATACAGCAAACTTCTCTGAGAAACATCTGCTCAAACCTTTGCAGAATTAACTTTGCTTTCCAAATATATGGCAGATATAGTAAGTCTGTGCTGTTTTCCATAACACTTCTCAAGCTAACATACTATATCCATCCAATACTACTTCATGCAAACCAAAAGGATTGCACAAATCCTGTAAGTCAGTCCTAACTCTCTTCCCTGAGCCTGCTAGCAAGGGTGATAACTAGCACTGAAGAACCTGGATAAAGAATGTAAGCAAGAATTAGATCAAGGATTAGACTCAAAGGCTAGTCTCAAGCTGCCTTTAGGCTCCTAAATTGACACCAAGATAGGATTTAGATACCACAAGTCCAAAACCAAGGACTGGGAAACCTCTAGCCCATGTCCATTCAGCTTTTAATTTCTCGTCGTATATCAAAGTCCTCCTGATTGCACCTGGGAAGTTTTTGAGCTTATTTATATCTGACTTTGCCTTGATATAGACATTTTAGCACTCAGCTCACAACAAGTTGCTTTTTTGGTGCTTCTTTGCCCAAGTTGCTATCAGATCAGATAGCATGCTCTGGAAATCTGACAAAACAAAGATAGATTTTCTCCTAAAATGCAAATTTGTCTACTTTCTTTAAAGTGCAAACATCTGAAACTGAGTGAATTCAGATTAATTTTCAAGCCTACAGCTGGAGACTGTCTCTAAATGGAGGTGAATACCAATGAACTTATTAGGGGAAAAAACTCTGTGACCTATAGAATACATAGGAAAACATATAAAGTAATATGGAACTACGTAATAAAAAAATGAAGCATCTGAAAATTTAACATTGCAGTAGCTAGTCTTCTAGTTTTTCACCTCTGAAATGTAATGAAGTTTCAGGGAAGTGCTTGTGTTACCTCCACTGTTAAAATTGTGAGAAAGCCGATACATCAAGCAGACTCCAGGAGCCCGGGATCCCTCTTTCCCAGCTGTTGCATCCCCACATGCTGCATGTTCTGAACCTGGAAATCTCTCCCTCTCCATCCAATAGATACAGCTCCTGCTCTTTCCCTTTGCAGGTTTGACCAGCAGCAAGACTGAAGGTGTAGCCCACAGATACACACACACTCACAGAGTGTGGGGACTGGCCACACAGGCTGCCACAGGCACAACACTGTCTTTAGCAGCACTTACACACACACCAACAACATTCATGTAAAACATAAATAGACACAGCCCTGGCCTGTTTCTCCTCTCCAGCTGATCAAGATTGAAACTCACACGGGCGCTCACTCTCTAGTTTTACAAACACTCACATATTCACACACCCTCAAACATCAACATGTTCTCTAGGTCTGTCTAATCATAGAATGATCTAGGTTGGAAAAGACCTTTAAGATAATCAGCTCCAACCATTAACCTAACACTGCCAAATCCACCACTGAACTATGTCCCTCAGCACCACGTTTATATGTCCTTTAAATACCTCCATGGATGGGGACTCCACCGCTTCCCTGGGCAGCCTCTTCCAACGCTTGACAATCATTTTGGTGAAGAAATTTTTCCTAATATCCAATACAAACCTCCCCTGGCACAACATGAAGACATTTCCTCTTGTCCTATCACTTGTTACTAGCAAAAAGAGACTGACCCCCACCTCTCTACAGCCTCCTTTCAGGTAGTTACAGAGAGTGATAAGGTCTCCCCTCAGCCTCCTTTTCTCCAGGCTAAACAACCACAGTTCTCTCAGTTGCTTCTCATAAGACTTGTGCTCCAGATCCCTCACCAGCTTTGTTGCCCTTTTCTGGACACGCTCCAGCGCCCCTATGTCCTTCGTGTAGTGAGGGGCCCAAAACTGAACACAGTACTTTAGGTGGGGTCTCACCACTGCTGAGTACAGGGGGACAATCACTTCCCTAGTCCGGCTCACCACACTATTCCTGATACTATCCAGGCCGCCTTGGCACACTGCTGGCTCATATCCAGCCAGCTGTCGACCAACACCCCCAGGTCTGTTTCCACAGGCAGCTTTCTAGCTACTCTTCCCCAAGCCTGTAGCGCTGCATGGGGTTGTTATGACGAAAGTGCAGGACCTGGTATTTGACCTTGTTGAGTCTCATACCGTTGGCCTCAGCTCGTTGATCCAGCCTGTCCAGATCCCTCCATAGAACCTTCCTACCCTCAAGCAGATCAACACTCCCGCCCAACTTGGTGTCATCTGCAATGCATAGTTCCATCCAGTATGCAGGTTTCTTCCTACTCGTTGCATAGTCCAGCTTGATATCAGATAACAAACAGATGAATGCAATCACCCAGTCATCTCACAAGCATCCCCACAGTCAGGGATGCCGTGAGTATCAGAACAAGCTCTCAGTCTACTTAATATCCATGACCATAGCCTGGACCTCCTACGCACCACTGGCTCAAACTGTGAGTCTTTGCAGATGCAAGTGCCCTGCTCACCAGCTAGTTCAACTCAAAGTTAGCTGAAGACTTGCACGTACACACACATGGAGCCAGGATTAATTGGGGAAATATAAATAAACTGAGAACAGTGGTCCCTTCCCCAGTTTCTGGCAGCCAAACCTCTCTTGCACACTAGATGCTGATAGCTAGGTTCTGTGACCCTCAGCCTCTCTGCCACTTAGATCTTGCAACACTCACATGTAGGACAGAGAATAAAATTGCACAGGAGAATATAGTCAAGAAAATATTCAATAAGAAGGTAGGGCAAACCGCTGTGATCAGGCACAGGGCTCCATCAGACAAGCACCCAGACCTCCAGCTTGCTTACATGTGGTTTCCTCTATTATTTGCCCTCCTTTCTATTTTCCTGCGCTTGTTCTTCCCCCATCCATCCTCAGCTCCCCCTCGCCCCACCTTTGCACTTCCACTAATCATCTCCTGACAAGGTTTGCACAGTGCCACAGGCCCCTTCTGATATCTCATAAGAGTTAATGTCATTCTTGAGTCCACCTTTTCAGGATGACCCTCTCCAAGGCTATGTCTGAGTAGTTTCATTAGCGGCCCATCAGCCAGTAGCTGAAGAGCTCTGGTCTTCATTATTGTCTCCATTATCACCTGTTTGTTAGCTGTGTGTGTCTCTGTGTGTTTAACTTATCACTTTCCTTGTTAGCTGTTATTTCTTTTACACTGAATAGTCCTGAACAAAGTAAATTAACAAACCAGATTATCTCACATGCTGCTTACCCTCATGTATATAAGTGAAAAGAGTGAAACTTCAGAGAAAGGGACTAACGGTAGCTATCCGCTGAACAGGTGATAACTGTGGTTAGCAAAGTTACAATAAAGGGAGAACATCATTAAGAAATGGTGGCAGGAATGTGTCTCTCTCCCCTTTCTGGAATGAAGGGCACATAAGTCCATCCTGTTGGGGGTCTAAAGTCCAGACTTATCCTTTCCTGACACTGAGGGGGACTCATGCCCTCAAAACTACTGAAGACCAGGTGAAGTACTAGGGTGTTCTGAGTGGCTATAAATTGTATGCCACGTTTCTACAGTGGAGACATCTGGGTCCCCTTTTCAGTCAGTACAAAAGAGTAAGTACTTTAGAGCGTGCTTCATCTGTTTCTAGACTAGATCTCATACAGACCTCCCTTTAGTCAACAGCATGATATTGGATCGCCAGAGGATGATTAATTTAACGTATTTGTGCATCTGTCAAAACATGATACTCAGGAAATCATTCTCTAGGGGTAGAAGTTCTCTCATGCTATAAAGGAGACAAGAAAACTAGCTCAGACATAAAAATTCATGATATGGTTATTGACAAGCAGGTAGTATAGTTCTCATGCTAGATACCCATAACATTTCTTTCCAAGGATTGATTAGGCTTAACTTTTAAAGGCTGAACTTACATTGTAAGTTTATATGATTTCCAGTCAGTGAGAGATTAATTAATCTACCCACAGAGACATTGTAGCTGGCAGTTTAGCTGTCTCGGGGAAACGCGTTTCCTATTCAGATGTCTGTGTATCTACTGACCTTCAGGAATATTTCCTTTATATGTAGATATTTCGCTTTTGCTGGCAGTGTGTGTACAGGTTGCAATATGGATCTCCTACTCTGTCCAGGTGAGAAGCAAGGATAGGTAAGGCAAAACAATGAAGTATTAACAGTGATTTCTTGGAGACTAGGAGCTAGGGCACTGAAAGATTCAGTAACTTGCTTACAGTCACACGCATCCTATTTAGTACAATTCAGATTGAATTTACCTCTTCATCAATTTAATTTTAATCTCCAGATTGTATTTCCTCCACTGACATTTTTAATAGAGATTTTATTTTATAATACTATAAAGTCTCATAATTTTATTTCAGTACATATTACCCAATGTATTATGTAAAACACAGCACTTTGCATAAATGGGCCATCATTATTAGACTACATATTAAGAAAAGATATTTAAATCACCACGTTTTTTAAATATTTTTTAAAAGTAGGGTAAACAACAGTAAACAAGAAATTGAAATATTCAGAAAACTTTAGTTCAACAAATATGCTTTTCTCCACAGCCATTCTTTCTCCAGTTCTTCCTCACAGGCACGAGTAAAAAAACTAAATGTCTTCAATTAATAAATTAACCAGTCTTAAAGGCAGAAAGAATCATCTTTTCTTACACAGACCAAGGAATTCACCCATCAATTGCTGCAAGACTTATAATTTTTCAGTGGCCTTGAATGAAGCTTATTCTGATGGAACTACAATCCCAAGTAGAGATATTACGTATAACTTCTAATGTTTCGCTTTAATTTTTGCATTCCATTGTCAAGAAATCTCCCAGCTTTGAAGAAGCTAGTAAGTTATTCATGTTTAGGAGCATAGCAAATATGCTTTCTCAGTTTTATGAATCTTGCGTATTACCAGGTGTTTCACAGCTATCTCAAGTGGACAGCTTTTTTTTTCTATCATATCTTTATTTTATCTTCACAACATTAGAGCATTCAAGGCAGAACCAATAAAAATACAGGGTTAAACAAAGCCGTGTGACCTATATTAGCTGGCTGAAAATATTCTTTAATGTCTTAACCACAACCTCAGTATTCACCTAGCTACTTATTTTGTTGAGATTTAGGTCAAAGATCAATTACATTTGTAATTATGTTATATATCATGAAAAAGTGATTCTGCAAGAGTCCAAGACCAACATGTATCATTAGGAAAGTTCTTAAAAAAGAAAAAAGAAAAAAAGAGAAATATGTGTTTAACTTTGAATAGCAATTTTTTCCTCCTCTCCAGGGAAACTATTCTGAGCATAGTCATATCTGCCCCTATGTAACTACAGCTACAAGCATGTATCATCAAGTAACGTTTCCCTCCTAGTGATTTGTTCATTTTCACCTTTAATTAAATTCAAAGTTTTGACGCCAATGGAAGTAACTCTGTGTTATCTTCTACAATGGAAAATCTGAAAATGCATTTCCGTCTTGTTCAACGCAGTAATTTTAACTTCTAATTAGTAAAGTGTGCGTTACGTAGACTTGCAAGAGTTCATGAGAATTTGAACTTCCGGACATTTCCATACAACAACCTGTTTAACATAAAGATGGCCTTGAGAGAATGGAATTTTGAAATTTGATTTCTACCACCAATTCTAATTCTGATCTGTTACATGGCCTTAGGCATGTCATTTCAGCTTCCCATGCCCTTAGTTACCCTTCAGCCCTTTACCTTTCCTTGCTATTTAGAGTATTAACTCTCTGAGGCAAGGACTTTTGTCTTGCAGATAAGTGTATAGTGTCTAGCACAGCTAAAATACTGTTAGCCCTCGAGGCACTGTAATAGTATTAAATAATTTCATCTAACCATGTGGAGTAATTAATTGTTAAGCTGGACGAATAATTCTAATTGTATAATGAAGAACACAGTCTCAATAATTTTACAACAGTGTCCTGCTAATTGTTATTTCCTTTACCACCATTGCAGCAAGGAAAATCAGTAGCTGATGGAGATTCATGGTGGAAAGATAGAGATGAAGTGTCAAATTTCAAGCTTTTGATTTTCAGTGCTTGCTCTGACACTTACTGGCTCCTCTTCAAGTTTCTGGTGTAGGGCTGGGAGCTTGATAGCTCCAGGCTGTCTTTTGCCATTGTGTGGTTTAGATGACCATTGTCAGTCCTCCCAGGCAGCACCATTCCTAGTGAATTTAAGCAGGAATTTGGTGAGGAGCACTCTGTAAGCATGAGGTCAGAGAGAAGGAGTTGATAAGTGTTTTCCTGCCAACAGTTTCCTGATACCAAGGTTTGCCTACACAGTTACAGTCATGTCCTCTAGAGCAACCTGCTCTAACTGACCCTATTTGAGTAGGAGAGCTGGACTAGATGATCTCAAGGGGTCCCTTCCAATCTCAACAATTCTGTGATTTATATCCAGAGCATTTTATATATGTTTTTTAACACCTGATTAATGAATTAATCACATGGTATGTTCCCATCGTGATACCAGTGTGAAATTTCCCGGATTGCATTATTTGCTAGCATGTTAGCCTTAGGAAGGAATATATTTCAGCCAATACATCGGTAAGACTCAATTTTCTGTAAAGTGTAATATCCTTGAAAGCTATGTACCCTTTCCAGGACTAGTCTTCAGACTAGTCTTTCTTCTTCCTTTCTAAAACCACCTTCTGTGCACTCTCACAGCTTTGTTATATTGGTCTAGTATGACCAGAATAAACTTTCTGTATTCCTTTCTGGTGTGGTTTTTTAGCTGCAGAACCATGAACACACCAAACAGATGTTGATTTATTATTAGGATTTTAATATCAGTTCAAAGATCACATGAAGATTTTGCTATCTTCTTACTTAAATATACAATTTTTTGAGCATACCAACAGGCACAAGGAATTTGTTTAGAAGATTTTTACTGTGAGAAGGTCAGATCTCTTAGGAAATGTGGGTTCCAGAAACAGCATGTCTCTAGGTCAGGATTCAGAACTATCTTGGATTGTTAGAGGTTTTTTTTTGCATTAGTTGTACATAAGTCCACATTTTGTATCCAAGTAAACCGTCTTTTAAAAATACCAGGGTTTCAATCACAAATACAGTAGCAGGCACTGCAATTTATATGCTGACCTTCAGAGTTTTTGTTAGATGTTTTACATGAACATTGAAAGATGGAAGGAAGTTAATACTTGATTTCCTACTTTTTGCTGCTCATAAAATGAGCTGTACTACAGATTGTATCAACATGAAATTCATAATAAAGTTACATGTGTTTCACGACTATAATTTATTCTCTTCCATTGCTTGCATGACCCAACTAAAGAAAACGCTTAAGCACATGCTCAGGACTTACTGGTTCGGGACATTTTCAGGCAATAATGAGGAACTATATAAAAGCCCCTCAGATCAGTGTAGACTGCAAGGGATGGCATTTTTCAGTCTCATATATAGCACCGAAAGTTGCATATGTATTAGCTAGTCACTCTAGCTAAATAATGTAACTAAGCTAGCTTCTCTTTATAATGGGTGGAGATGAGTAGTTATTTTTAACACGTGACCTTTCAACTTATTTTATTTCCGTTAGTATGAGACAATTGAACTATGTTTAGTTCAGTGAATCTTACACTCACTTTGCTCTGAGAGTTCATTTTATCGTTGCTGGTCTCATCTCATCTCCCTTATTGCCCCTTCCCAACGAAATATCAAAGGGAAGCATACCTGGGCTTCTTTTAAGGCCATACATACCCAAGGGCTATATGAGAGACAAGGCAAAGTACCAGCTTTCCTGTGATAAGAACCACAGTTTTTGTCAGGGGAGGGAGGAATCAGGAGGATTAGGGAAAGTAAACTGAATTGTTTTGCACATAAATACCTATGTGTTTGGCTGGTGTGCTACAAGAGAGATCGCCTCTGGGCTGTTTTATGTGCCAACTGTTTGGGGAATTGTTTTGTTGCTGTTGTTTTTTATCCCTTTCCTCCCCTGTTTATGAGTTATTGTAGCTTGTATGATCCAGCTTTGGGTGTGTGTGTGTGAAGGTATTATTTATTTATTTGTTTGCTTATTCAGCTTCTACTTTTTACCTTATTCACCTCTTAGGAATGTGGAGGGAGTGTAATGGCAGCCATTGTGTACAAAGAAAATAACCATGGAAGACCCCAGAGAAGGTTGAGGGGTTTAATGAAATCATTCAGATATAGTTCTTAGATATTTTTACACAGCAGCTATTCAGGGAGTGGAAGAATCCACTCTGTCTAAAATAGGAAATTACCACAACACAGGGCAAAACTAAAATAATTATTAACAATTAATAATAGAAATAAAGAATGGGTAGGTGGTGCTAACTGAAAAAATAGGGAAGCATGAAAGACTCTTTAATTACACTGTCTCAGCAATTAGTTAACTTATCTTCTCTCTTGTAATCAGATAGGTAAAGTAAATTCCCTTCCTTTTTTAAAAGCAAACTCAAGGTGCTCTGACTTTTTTTCACCGCTTTTCTCTCTAGTCTTTGTCCTGCCAGGGGAATGACACAGGAACTGATGTGCCTATTTCTATGCATTATGTATAGACTCTAAGGATGTACTTTCTTTGCTCAGATGCAGATGTCTACTGTGCAGATGTCTTCATCAAAGCTCATCATCCTAATAATCTTCTGTAATCCTTGGAGGAAAATAGTCCATTTTAAGGGTGATTCCTCTCGTCATAACGCAGTCATTAAAAATATATGAGAGTTCATATACTAGGTCCTTTCTTTCTTTTTTTTTCAGTCCTTTTTTTTTTTTTTTTAATAAGAGAACCTAAGATACAAATGTGTGCAATATTTTACTAAAAACAGGTGGGATAAATCTCAACCTGAGTAATCCACAAAAAGGATTGCAAGTTTCACTATCGATACACCTAAAAGTTAAGCACTGTGACTCACCACTGCAAAATCAAATTACTTTTTTGGATTCTAGTTACTTGTCTTGACATGACAGCTGAATTGTTGGGGCCAAAATACTTCTCAGTACTTTTGCAGGAACACAGGAAGGATCCATATGTACCAGAATAATTGTATATAAGATATTATAACATTTAGACTTACAGACATAAATCTTCACTTTGCCAGTACTCCTATAAGTCAAGCATGAGGTATATATTTTCTGTTTTGTGAAATAACTCATCAGTAAGAGCTGCTGGGCTTCAACCACATGAAAACATCTAGCAAATTTTGTCCATGAGCTGGCTACAGTAGGTGGACATCAATATTTATTTAACCAATAATTTGGATCCTTGATCCATTTCCACTCAGGTACTATTGTTCTCTGGCAAAGCCTAATCTCTCAGTACAGTCTTTTTTACTGAAACAATTTAAATATGTGCATGAATTATAACAATAACAACAACAACAACAACAAAAGAAATTATTGATTTCTGTACAAATTAAGCTCTTTCCTAATTTGCACAGATACAATTGAAACAATAAACTCAATGAGAACAACAAACTGGCTAATTAGCTTAATGATCATTTAATTTTACATTTGATAATGGGTACACTTTTTTTCCCTTTACTAATAAGATGTAAATTATAATCAACTGGTTTTAAATCTTGGAAGTATAATTTTGTGGCTTTTAACTGCTATGGAAAACCATGTGATGGAAGATCCATCTTATACTGTTAATAGCAGTGATTCAAACACGGCAGTGATACTTTGCCTTGTATGTTTGATTGGGTATGGCAGATGTTAAAGATTAAAGCAGACCAAAACCTGCAAATACAGTCTGAAAAGTAGATGTGCCTTCACCTCTAATCTTTGCTTTCTACATTGGGCAATAGTGATTATACTGTAGCTCTGTTACTGTATGGGCTGGTCTATGTCGCCTACAAAAACCAGAGTGACCTAAAAGTTGCTCTAACCTGGACCATAGTGGTGTGACACGCTAGAAGAGGAAAACGAGTGGTATGAGAAAACACCCAAAATAGGGGCTGCCTTTACCAACTTAGGGCTAAAAGAGACTGAGGCAAAGTGGCCAAACTGTAATAGACTTTTTGGGCTCAAGATCTAAAAAAGTGTATGCCTTGACACAGACTTTGAAATAGACTGATTTTTCAAAGTATTTAAAGCCCACTCATGTTTAATTAATTTTCCCGTATTCATATTTTCTTATATTTTGCTTTCTCTGGGTATGCCTACCAACAAAACGATTGCTAAAATCCTTACTGAAAACAAACTCACTTAAAGTTTAAACACAGATTCATTCAAAGATCTAAATAGATAGAAAAACTACTTGGTCTTGTGATTGTGTCTGACAAGTGCTAAACCAGTGAGAAAGAGAATTACCTTTCTAGTGATGTTGTAGAAGAATCTAGTCTCTACCATTCCAAAATTCTTAGGCAACGTTATCTTCCCAGGTGCTTTTCTAACTTAATTTAATATAATCTTAGAACAGAATCTTCATATTTTCTTGGCTAAATTTCTCTGCTTCATTCCATCAGTTTCTATGAATTCTCAAGCTTCAGAAGTAGCAGACTTAATTTATCATCAAGGATGTTTTTAAACAGAAGCATAAACACACACAAATTCAAACCTTTGGGTAACTTGGGAAAAGTTTCCTTTGATAGGCAATCAGAAGGAATAAAGAAGGTGCAGATCTCAGCCTAATGTCACTGAATTTACTGAAGGACAGCTTGAGGGCATGGCAAATTTTGTTGATTAAGACCATGAGATACTCCAGACTCAGAGAAATCTGAATATGAATACTGAGATGAACTTTCCAGCTGCCACCATTCCTAGTTAATAGACCAGAGCAATCACTAGCTATCCCCATGCTTTATGGGAGTTTGCAGGTAGACTCACATCTGAACTGCACTGTCTGAGATGACCTCTATCAAGAACTTCAACATAGTAAAATCCAGTTGTACCAGTCGACTTCTTGCCTGACTAATGGAATGTTGCAAATGTATTGCTAGCAGGACAAAAGCTATGTGGCCACCTACAGCTTTCTGTCAAGAGTTTAAAAAGAAATACCAACTGTGCTATAATAAGAAATCAGCTTGCCAAAACGTTACAAAAAGCAAGAGCTTCCAACTCACTGAAACTCTACTTAAGTTATTATATGCTTGAATGACCCCTGGAACAACAGATAGCTGTGCAATTAATGCAAACCTTGTCATCCTTCTCCACCTCCCTTGTCTCTGCACAGGCCAGTAATGAGGCTCCTTTAGACACAGAATGTGTGCAAAGCCCTGACAAACCACCTCAGTATGCAAAAGAAAGCTGAGGGGAACTGCAGGAAACATGACCGCAGTTACAAATAATGTCAGCTCTTTCTATATTCACGACTTTGCCTTTTGGAGTCAGTTTGCACTGAGGTGGAAGGATGTACGCTTGACTGTTGTTAAGTGTCTGTCTCCAGGGGAAATATTTCCACATTTGAGGAACAAAGCAACAAAGTCACAAGGCGAAAGCTTGCTCTTTTTCATGGACTAGCCATTTCCCTAGTAAGATCTATCGTATGTCATGCGGAATAATTACTGTCTCAAGTTTCCTGTTCAGATGAGAAAGTATTGGCTGGTAATCTATTTTCTAACCAATTCTAAAAAAAAATAAAAATAAAAAGAAAGCACACTTGTTTTGTAAAATCACCAAATAAAACACAGTGTTGGACTTTCTGAACAACTTAGTTTTGAATTGCCTAGCTTTAGAACAGACTTGTTTCATTGACTAATCGCATGCTTTATTCACTCTCCTCTTGCACAGCTCTTTTTATAGAGCTCAATTTTGCAAATTACTCCACTGTGCAATTGACCTCACTTCTAGAAAATACTGTCTTTCTTAAATATTCTACCTTGGTCTTTTCAGTTTGAGGACATTATTCCCTATAATACCATCATTAACCACCTTAAATAGTTCCTCCAGCAATTTCATGTTATCAAGTATTTATAGACAGTTGCCATCATCTTTATTTCTTGCAAGAGGTTCATATAGCTTCATAGATTATGAAGCCAGAAGGGACCATTGTGAACATCTCATCTGACCTCCCTCATAACAGAAGTCATAGGACTTCCCTGAATTAATTCTGTTTGAACTAGAACATATCTCTTAGAATACTTTGACTTAAACTTTTCTAGCGCTAGTGAACCTACTAAAACCCTAAGTAAGTTACTCCGGTGGTTAATTACCCTTCCTGTTAAAAGAAAAGTATGGGTTATTCCTGGTCTGAATTTCTGCAGCACTGAATCTAGGTTGGCACAGTAGGTTTTCATCACACAGATAAGCAAACAAACTATAACACAAGAGGTGAGAGGGGAAGGTCTCCCTAGTTTTGATTTGTGGGTGCTTTTCCAACCCTGCTTGGCAAGCCAGTCTTGTAACTATGCAAGAGGAAAAGGGTATTCAGAAGGGCTAAGCCCATTCTAAATATCTGTATGTTTCTGATTCTGTGGCCTAATTCACCTCATTGATATCGCAGTGTTAAAAAAGTACATTACTGATTTGGGGGTTCTTGGTTCTCATTGCAAAAAGAGACAGAAGCATACATGAATATTTAGTGTAAAGCAATGCATTTTAGGAGTAGGACACTCAGAGATTTCCATTTTGGCCTTCTCTGAACTCCCATATGCACCCTTTCAGCAAGTCACCCAACCTTCTGTTCATCAACTCATTCAACTGCAGTCAGACTCACCAACCAGACAGATGTGCCTTGAAGATGAAGTACTTCATATCTATGAAGTATTTAGAAAACCTTTAGTGAAAGAATGTAATGCATTATTATCATTGCAGATGGTGAGTTTTCCTCTCCTGTTTCTCATGCTTGTTGAGCCAATTTTCACTTGGTCTTTCTTGATTTCCTGTGTATGAGAAGATCACAAAGCATCAAGAGTCATTTCTTTTTTTGTTCTTGTTTGCAGCTCTTATCACTCCCCCTAGAATTACAGTACCTGCTTGCAATCATGTAGCATTACCTATTGAGAAGCATCTGACTGCTGTAAGAATGGACTAAAAATAAAGATGCCACTGCAGCTGTAACACAGAATGGCACATTTTGAAGCTGTTTATGCTTGTTTTGTGCAAACTAAGATCGGGAATTTTATCCGTTACAGAACATCAACTTGCTAAACACAAATCTTTCCTCGCCAAAAAAGTCACTATGTGAAGCTGTAATCTTGAACAAGCTCGTATAAATAGAATGGAAGTAAGCCTAATGAAGATACTGGATCTCATAGAGATGGAGCTGTATTAGAAATGAGGGATGTTAGGAAACGCGTGCTCAACAGTGGAGCCAAATTCAACATTTCACTGTGTGCAAAACTATGAGATAAGGAAGAGTTTGGGGTGCTACAACAAATACTTTAGAATGAAATAAACTCTTATTTCTCCCATTGAACTACTTTAAACTCATTGCCAAAGAGGGCTCAATGCTCGGGGAGGGGGGGGGGGGGGAAGCTTCTAAATTAATGTAGATTAAAATGACCTTGTTAAATATTTTCATAAAAACTGCATTTGCAAATAAAAGCTCTCAGCCTTCTTTCAGGGAGTAACTAAGGGTGTGATTCGTCTGCCTCAAACTAACCTTCTGAGTCTGGATCTGAGGTGGTCATCATCAGTTTCTTGATCTCAATATAAGAAAATGGGCAACATCTGGATATCATTCATCCCATCCTAAGCTAGGGGCCTATGATAGATGCATTGCCTCTGGTGATCCCTTTTTCTCAATAGATTATAGACAGATTTTCAAACAACTGGCTCAGACTTGGACATCAAATTTTTATATATCTGTCACGTCCTGATCCAGGGCATGGCAGGGGGGCCCGGGAGGATCAGTAATGATTCCACGAGTAAGATTAAGACACAAACGGGGTCAGATGCTGTCTGCTAAAGCTTTTTTGTTATCTCCCAGCCTTGATTACTGAAATGAGCACTAGAACAAAGGACGAAGCAGAGGAAAGGCAGAAGAGAGAAGCAGTATTACAGAACAAAGCAAGAGTATAGTCACCACCATAAGCCCTTTTTGGTGTCTCAACAGTCCTCTTGGTGTCAGCAGCATCCTGTTGACTCACAATCTTCTGATCACAACGATGGCGGGGGTCCTGGGGTTCCCAATTTTGTGGAGGGACATGGTACTAATTTATAGTTAAAGTCTGCTTGATACTTGACCAATCAGTATAAAGGCCACTTTTGCTTGGCCAATCTTTGCATAACAAGTATCTCGGAAGACAGTTGCCCCTGATGTACTCCTTGGTGGCCACGTACACCACGTTAGCAGACAACTTTAGCACATCTTGTAGCTTAGTTCAGCAAGTTTTGGGTGCTTCTGGCCCTCGTGACAAACAGGATACGGATAGTTTGCTTGTGATAAGAGCCATCTGGGCTACTGGTTTCCTGTTGCTTGGTAAGAAAATTTTGAGAGATCTTATCAGTCTCCTAGAATATCTAGGGTCAGATTAGATGAATCCCAATGCTAAAACTCCCTAAATAATCTTTATGTACGAATAGAGTAAGAGTTCCCCAAAATTAGAAAAATGTAAGGCAAAATCTGATCTGTTGCGTTTAGTCTCCTAGTTTCATACCACTGATTTCACCTCTCACTCGCTGAGGAGATCAGCTCCAGTGCAGGTAGGTCCGCACTGGGGAAAGGGATCGGAGGCGGAAAAAAAGGGATCGGAGGCGAAAAGGGCGGCGAGGGGCTCTCTTTGGGGGCTTTCGAAGCCGGAGAAAGTGCCCAGCTCGTCCTCGTACTCCTGCCGGAACCGGCAGCGTGAGGGAGGGCTGCTGAGGCGGCAGGGGTGGAGCCGGCAGCGCGCGCGGCAGTTCAAAAAGAGCTGTGAAGGAGCGCAGCGAGATTTGCTGCGCACCGAGTGTGTGGGCAGCACCCGGGGCGGCACCTGGGAGCCCTGCACGAGGGCGGACCCCCCCTGAGTGGGCACAGTAACCGGGCTAACAGGGTGCGACAGGTCACACGGAAAGGTGCTGCTGCCCTACCAACGTGGTCAGGGAGTCATGGTAACCACCCGGCAGAAGACCGTGGCCCCAAAGAACCGTGCGTGCACCAGCTCTGATGCTGCTTCGCAGACAGAGCTGTCGTGTGGCAGGTGTGCCCAGGTTGAGGAGCTCCTATGCTTAGTGATGGAACTCAAGGAGGAGGTAAGTAGGTTGAGGGACATCAGGGAATGTGAGAGGGAGACTGATGCATGGAGTCGCACCCTGTCAACCGTTACAGAAACCCAGCAGGCAGCCAGAGCCACTGCTGTAGAGAAACCCAACTCCTTTCCCCAACCAGCTGAACAGGGTAGCTTAGAGGAAAGGGGACAATGGCAAGGTGTTCCTGCCCGACGCAACAGGCGCCGCAGGCACATCAGTCTGCCAACCACTATACCATCTGAAGTCCCATTGCAGAACAAATATAGTGCTCTGCAAGAGGAACCGAGTAACAGTGAGGATGATAATCCTCCCCATACGGAGGTGCCATCGAGGCCTTGTCGGACCACCCCCCGACTTAAAACTGCCTCAACAAAAACCAAAAGACGGGTCATTGTAATAGGTGACTTGGTTCTGAAGGGCACGGAGGGCCCGATTTGTAGACCGGACCCGCTATATAGGGAGGTTTGCTGCCTCCCTGGGGCTCGGGTTGATGATGTTAAGAGGAAGCTTCCCTCTCTAGTAAGACAATCAGACTATTACCCCCTTCTAGTTTTTCAGGTAGGAAGTGATGACGTAGTGAGAAGAACGCTGAGGACAATGAAGAAAGATTTCAGGGCCTTGGGACGGCTGGTTAAGGGATCGGGAGCACAAGTCGTGTTCTCCTCTATCCCTCCAGTTGCAGGGAATGATGAGGGGGTAAACAGGAAAGGCCAGCAGGTCAATGACTGGCTCCGAACCTGGTGCTACCAGCAAGGTTTTGGGTTCTTTGATCACGGCCTGATTTATAGAACACCAGGGCTGCTGGTAGCAGACGGGAAAAGCCTATCTCACAGGGGGAAGAGGGTTCTAGGACTAGAGTTAGCGGGGCTTATTGAGAAAGCTTTAAACTAGATTGGAAGGGGGATGGGGATGTAACTGGGCTCACCAGAGAGGCACCTGAGTGTAGTAGCTCAGCACTGTGGGGCAGGATGTTGGAGCTGTTAAGGATCGAAAGGCCCACCACCTCTCTAGGGCTACACACTCATTGGCCTCTCTGAAATGCCTATACACCAATGCACGCAGCGTGGGTAACAAGCTAGAGGAGTTAGAGATCTGCGTGCAGTCACAGGGCCATGATCTCATTGCAATTACCGAGACATGGTGGGATAGCTCGCATGACTGGAACGCTGTCATGGAGGGCTATGTTCTCTTTAGGAAAGATAGGATGGCAAGGCGAGGTGGGGGAGTTGCTCTTTATGTGAAAAAGCAACTGGAATGTATTGAGCTCTCCCTGGGGGCTGATGATGAGCAAGTTGAGAGCTTGTGGGTAAGGGTTAAAGGGCAGGGTAACATGAGAGATACAGTTGTGGGTGTTTATTACAGGCCACCTGATCAGGATGGGGAAGTTGATGAGGCCTTCTACAGACAGGTGAGAACCTCCTCACAATCACAGGCCTTGGTTCTCATGGGGGACTTCAACTTCCCTGATATCTGTTGGGAAGGCTACACAGCTAGGAACGCACAGTCCAGGAGGTTCCTCCAGTGCATTGATGATAACTTCTTGACTCAGGTGGTGGAAGAGCCCACAAGAAGAGGTGTACTACTGGACCTAGTACTGACAAACAAAGAGGGACTGGTGGAGGATGTTAAGGTTGGGGGCAGACTTGGCTGTAGTGATCATGAGAAGATAGAGTTCAGCATTAAGTGCAGTATGCACAAAATGACAAGTAGGGTTGAAACCTTAGACTTCAGGAGGGCTAACTTTGATCTCTTCAAGAAATTGATGGGAGAAATCAAATGGGAGAGGGCTCTAGAGGGTAAGGGGGCTCAAGAGAGCTGGCTGATATTCAAGCACCAGCTCCTCCAAGCTCAGGATAGGTGCATCCCAAAGAGCAAGAAATCAGGCAAGGGAAGGAGACCTGCATGGCTGAGCAGGGATCTTCAGAAAAAAACTCAGGTGGAAGAAGGGAGTTTACAGGATGTGGAAAAGGGGGCTGATGACTTGGGATGAGTACAAGAATGCTGTCAGGGTATGCAGGGAAGAAACGAGAAAAGCCAAGGCAGCTTTGGAATTGAACCTGGCAAGGGATGTAAAGACCAATAGGAAGGGTTTCTTTAAGTATATAGGAGACAAAAGGAAAACCAGGGAAAATGTGGGCCCGCTCTTGAATGAGATGGGTGCTGTGGTGACGGATGATGCAGAGAAGGCGGAGTTGCTGAATGCCTTCTTTGCTTCTGTCTTCACTGCTCGGGCCAGCTCTCAGGAGTCCCAGACTTTGCAAGTAACAGAGAAAGTCTGGAGAAAGGAAAACTTTCCCTTGGTTGAAGAGGAACAAGTTAAAGAACAATTAAGTAAACTGGACACCCACAAGTCCATGGGGTCTGATGGGATGCACCCGCGAGTGCTGAGGGAGCTAGCAGAAGTCATTGCTGGGCCACTCTCCATCATCTTTGAAAGGTCCTGGAGAACAGGGGAGGTGCCTGAGGACTGGAGGAAAGCCAACGTCACTCCAGTCTTTAAAAAGGGCAAGAAGGATGACCCAGGAAACTACAGGCCGGTCAGCCTCACCTCCATCCCTGGAAAGATGATGGAACAGCTCGTTCTAGGGGTCATCTCCAAACATCTGGAGGAAAAGAAGGTTATCGGAAGTAGTCAACATGGATTCACCAAAGGGAAGTCATGTCTGACTAATCTGATAGCCTTCTATGATGGCGTGACTGGATGGGTGGATGAAGGGAGGGCAGTGGATGTTGTCTACCTTGACTTCAGCAAGGCTTTTGACACTGTCTCCCACATCATCCTCACAGGCAAGCTTAGGAAGTATGGGTTAGATGAATGGACAGTGGGGTGGATTGAACAGTGGCTGACAGAGCTCAGAGGGTTGTGGTTAGTGGTGCAGAGTCTAGTTGGAGGCCAGTAACTAGTGGGGTCCCTCAGGGGTCAGTACTGGGTCCAGTCCTGTTCAATATATTCATCAATCACCTGGATGAAGGGATAGAGTGTACCATCAGCAAGTTTGCTGATGACACAAAACTGGGAGGGGTGACTGACACTCCAGAAGGCTGTGCTGCCATACAGCATGACCTGGACAGGCTGGAGAGTTGGGCAGAAAAAAACCTGATGAGGTTCAATAAAGGCAAGTGTAGAGTACTGCATCTGGGGAGCAATAACCCCATGCATCAGTACAGGTTGGGGGCTGACCTCCTAGAGAGCAGCTCTGTGGAAAGGGACCTGGGAGTCCTGGTGGACAACAGGATGACCATGAGCCAGCAATGTGCCCTGGTGGCCAAGAAGGCCAATGGCATCCTGGGGTGTATCAAGAAGAGTGTGGCCAGCAGGTCGAGGGAGGTCATCCTCCCCCTCTACTCTGCCCTGGTGAGGCCGCATCTGGAGTACTGTGTCCAGTTCTGGGCTCCCCGGTTCAAGAAGGACAGGGAACTGCTGGAGAGGGTCCAGCAAAGAGCTACAAAGATGATTAGGGGACTGGAGCATCTTTCTTATGAAGAAAGGCTCAGGGACTTGGGGCTTTTTAGTCTAGAAAAAAGAAGACTCAGGGGGATCTTATCAATACTTATAAGTACTTAAGGGGAGGGTGCCAGGTAGACGAGAATAGCCTTTTTTCAGTGGTGCCCAGTGATAGGACTAGAGGTAACGGGCACAAACTTGAGCACAGGAAGTTCCATCTTAACATGAGGAGGAACTTCTTTACTCTGAGGGTGGTGGAGCACTGGCACAGGCTGCCCAGGGAGGTTGTGGAGTCTCCCACACTAGAGACGTTCAAAACCCGCCTGGATGCCGTCCTGTGCAATGTGCTGTAGGTGTCCCTGCTGTGGCAGGGGGGTTGGACCCCCCTGGATAGATGGAGATCATCTATCTCCAGAGGTCCCTTCCAACCCTGACGATACTGTGATACCTGTGGAGAAAAAAAGCAAAAAAAAACCAAAAAAACATCCAGTCTTCACTGTTGCTCTTGAGTACTGGTGTGGTTTGTGCACATCAAATATTTACTCCTTTTGATCTAATAAGTTACACGTGTCTAAAATCATCCCCTTTACTCGATTCATTTGTGTGTTGAAACAAACTAACACCTGTATGAAAAGGATTTTGTGATTTTTCAGTTAATATTGATTGGATTGCATATAAAAAGAGTGCAACAGAATCACAGAATCACAGAATGGTCAGCGTTGGAAGGGACCTCTGGAGATCATCTAAGTCCAACCCCCCTGCCACAGCAGGGACACCTACAGCAGTTGCACAGGATGGCGTCCAGGCGGGTTTTGAATGTCTCCAATGCGGGAGACTCCACAACCTCTCAGTGCAAGTCAGAGCATACTTATTTCTAAAATTTGTCACATAAATTAGAAGCTTTTTTTTTTTTTTCTTGTTGCCATGAATCACTATGCATCACTATTATCTACTTAGGAAATACAAGTATGATGCTATAAAGTAAAGCTCACTACTCATAGATATTAAACTTATTCACAAAAATGCCATTGCTTTCCTTTTTTATTCACAAGTATTTTGTGATTAGCTCTAATTTATATGATTCTCCAAGAATATGTAACAAATATTTCTCTCGAATACCTCCCTACATTCAGAATACTTACAAAATGAGTTTGTTAAATGGGTATATATTGAGTGACTGGTCATTTTAATCTCCTTATAATTAGCATTCATCAACTGGGCCAAGGTAATTGCAATAAAAAAGAAAAAACATATCAACAAACCATCCAACTATCATTTCTATATTGACAATTAAAAAATAAGGTCATCAGCTTTGGGAGAAAGGCAGGGCATCATCCTTATAACCTCAATATTGTCTGGGACATTGCTAACACAAAATGTGATGATTTGTAATGTTGTTTCAGACTACATCTCATCATCTTCCCAGAGATTCAGATTACAACTTCATCACATTCAGTATCTGTACTAGAGTCTCATGGAAGATACTTCACAGAAGGCATCTGGAAATGATCCACCATAGCCGCACAGAATTACTGTGGATTGCATGGACCTGCTGAACCCTAGCTGAAAATGGCAAACCCAGGACTTTTGTGAAGCAGCTCTGGGTTTCAAAAATTGTCCAGCCATTTTTACATGTGGAAGAGTAAAAGATTGTCACTGCTCAGACTCTGAAACGTCATCTTTAAACAGAGGTTACTGGTTTTATAGAGGTAACACTGAGAAGTAAATGCTTCTGTGTGGGGAAAAAAGGTTTAAGATTTTAAAAGTTACATTTCTACTTTGGCATGTACTGGGCATCTTGGGTGTTATGAATACCAATCTAGCTGTAGGAAAGTTTTCAGGTCCCTCTCAAAATCAGCAAAATTAAGCTCAGCACTATAAATGACCTTCTTGGTGCTGGGCAAACTTAGTCATTGCCACGCTGACCATTACCAAGTCCCTTTGCAGGATGTGCTATTACTCTTTCTAAGCCTCTTTTTTTTTTTCACCCAATGTGAAATAGAGATAATCAAATTTAGCTACCTCATGCCATGTTGTTAGGTGCTGAGATAAATAGATATTTCACCTTCTCACAATTCTGGAGCCAAATTATTTCAATTTCTTGATTTTACATAGAGATTTCCCACTTATTTGGCTCTTGATCTGTTGAGACCGTGACAATTAACCTGGTATCTCAGACAAATAAGGAGGGACGGGAATTCAAAACTCTCAGTCCCCAAATCTCATACCTTCCCTGTTAGTGCCTCATGTCCAAACAATATTGGATATGTTTTCCCATCCCAGTCAAGTGGATTTTGCCAGGACCTCAAGGGCAGGAAATTCCAGATAATATTTACTGTGAAAAATATGTGTAACAAGGGAGGGATGGCGAGTGATAGAGTATATTTATTTAAGCTCTAGCCTATTTTCATTTCCAGGATTTTGTCTACATGCTTTACTGAACCTCTGCTCAGAAATTAGACTGCTCCCTTTAAATCTTATGCCCTGCTTTGGCTTTGAAGCTGTTTCAAAAGCTGGCAGCTTGGATGTGGCACAGCCATGCGGGCATATTTTAAAGTGTCAGATCTAATACTAAGCTTTGCAGTGTTGGAAAAGAAATGTAATTTGCTTTGAGGGCTAGACTTATTATTGAGAAACATTGTTGTAATCCAAATTTTTCTTTAAATCTCTTTCCCTCCCTCTATCCTTCTATTGCTCCCTTTCTCTTTCCCTCTGTCACACACATGAACTCATACACACACTCACAGGCACACTCGTACCTCGTTCTTTTTCTCTCCCAGTCCTTCTTATGCCAGAAAAAGAATTGCACCTTGTGATTTCAGAGCAAAGTGGCAGCTTGATTTAAATATGTCATTAAAAAAGAGAAGATAACAATTCTGAAATATCCTAGATATTATTTCATTATTTGCTAGCTTTTCAAAATAAAAAGGCCCATTTTACTGCTTAAGCATAAGTCAGGTTGTGTTAAAAACCTAATCAAATAAGCCAAATGCACGAAACTTTGTATTTTGTACAAAACAAAATATTGATTATGCATATTGTTCCACATCCTTATCCTGTCAGAAAATGAGATGAAATATCATTAGTTTGCGATGCTCATTGAAGACGAAGGATGAGAGAGGAAGAAAAAGATAAAGGAAAATTTGCCTGTAGCTAAATAATCTGTTTTTCAGAACTCTGGTTCTGTGATTTGCCCTTTCATTTTGGCATTTTAGGACCCTTAGCAGAAAGAATAATGTTAAAAGATTCATGGCAAATTTCCACCATTAACACTACAGAATGCACAGCTGAACATCTCCACAAAGTAGTTGCTCCAGCCACTGGTATGACATTCATTCAGCTCTGTCTTGTAATCACATACTGTGTCAATGTTACTGCAATAAGATCTTTACCACATCAGTCTGCTTAGTTCCAGGACCTCATATTAGGGACCTCCAACGCAATGCTATTGATGAACAGCTGGTGGGAGGAGGATCGTGTTTTTCAAATGAGTCTGTAGTAACCTGCATTTCAGATGAGTTTGGATGCCATCTCAACAGTTGTAGAGTGGGCCATACCCACCAGACAAAGATGACTAACCACATAGTTTCTTGTCCAAATGTGTGATATAGGAATATATATACATGTATACACACATACATATATTATTCTATTTTCACTTGGTTTGCTAATATCAAGCTAACACATTCCTTTTAGTATGTCATTTGGCACAAAGCTAACACCTTTGCCTGTTATCATGGAGAAAAGGCAGACAAGTAGAAATGCCATTCTCTTAGGTCTGATATGTTTTTTGCATGCCAAGATAAAAAGTATTCCCGTTCACTTGTTTGCGAAAGAACTTGATGACTACAGAATCCCGAAGAAAGTATGGAGACATATCAGCCCTGAGCACATGACTCTATCACCAGCATTGTTGTTTCTTTACTTTCAACAAATGACTGTAAGTTCAGCTGTGAGAGTAAGGCTGGACATCAGAATTATTTGAGGGGATAATGATATTTGAGGGATATGATAAATGAGGGGATATTTGAGGGATATGATACTCATACAAGGAAATATGTAGGCAGCTTTCCAAAGTGGGAGAGGAGGGTAAATATCTTGAAGTTCTCTTTTTCTCTAAAAGTTAAATTAATTTTACTTAGTATGATTATAATGTTTTAACCAGGCTAAGCTCCTATTCCTTTGGTTTATTGTCTTGCTTTTCTTGTAACTTGAAGAAAGAGCTATGTGATTTAATTCTGTCTTAAGGCTTCAAAAGTATGAGTACTAATTTTATTAATTACCAATTTTTATTAATCATACAATTAGCACTCATTAATCAATGCACATTTTAAACCTATGGGAATAACATTTTCTGCAAGTGTAAATTTAATTCTTAGAGAAAAGCTGAAGCACTGAAAAGAAAACCCTAAATCAGTTTGTCTGAAGATAATAGTAGTAAGAAAAACATCTTCTTGTTAGCAGCATCTGTCTTGGCAAAATTTAATAACAAATTCAGTGTCCATGGATGCTGACACTTTATAGTTTGTTAATGAGAGAAGAAATTATAATTTATATGTATTTCAGATTGTCATCAGGTATCTTCTTGAACAATCAATGCATTTTAATACATGTTCCCAGGGAGAAATGCATTTGTCTTCCACAGATATGAAAATTAGCTAAGAAATCCATGAGATAAGGTCATATTATGGTTTTGATATCTTTTGCTTATTCTTTCTTTCTCAGTCTCTCTCCTCATGCACATATGTGCGTGTATATATATGCACACATGGATTTGTTCTGTATATTTACATATACATACGAGTATATGCATACATATTTTTAAGTGTATTTGGATATGCACACGGGCAGAGCAAATCTGGGTCAGCAATAGCTATTATAGTCTGAGTATTGCTCAGAATAAAGCTACTACATGATTTCATTTCTTGTTTCTCTCTCCATGAGCGTCTGTGTACGTTTGTATGTGTACATGTGTGTATAAACAAGAATCTGCTTAGAGCTGTCATTGTTCACTCTCGTTTATGGCTGAATTGGGTGGCTCCCAGAGTAAAAAGAGCAGTGGCTAATCCAGGGGGCCACCCACAGCCCTTGAGATTGTCAAACATCAATGGGATTATCTTGAAAATCACAAAGAAGAGAAAAAAATATTCTTTGGTTTCTATCCAGACAGAAGCTTGTTCTCTGTTTCTAAATAAATGCTTTATTTTGTATTGATTTTCACCTTACCTTTCCTATTCTGTCCACATTGTCTGCACTCAGGTCATCAAGTGCAAATTTTAGCCAACATTGTGACTAAATGTGCCATATAAATCATGCTCCTGTTGAACTGAACACATCCCTTCACCTTTGGACCAAATTCCTCATCAAACACAAATCAGAATAGAGACCCATTTTAGCTATACCTGTTTACACTACCCATATGTCTGTTTCTTGTATTGATGTTACAATATTATTATGATATTAATGTGTATGCTACATTGTATGGAAGAAGTCTTTAAAAAATGGAGAAACCGAGTGTCCGTGCTCAGTTGCAGATTTATATCTGAAAGCCATGTGTAAAAGTTAAATTATGCAGTAACGGTAATAATTATGATTCTAAGTTGCACCACCTTGCTTGGGTAATATTTGAGTTTGCCATTCAGTTTTTTTACCAAAGCAAGTGCATTCTGACCTTGACTTTAAAACTATCATTAAGTGATTATTCCTAAGCTTTTGCAAAGATCTCCCTTTTAGAAGGACTAAAACAAAGATTTAGGTTTTTCCGAAAGCTGCAAATATAAACATGGTTTTTTTCACATTTTAACACATAGACTTGAGATAAGAAAGGCTTGGAAATGGCTTCTGCACAAATATAAGCATTTCCACTCTTCTGATCCCTGTCCCATTTGAGAATAAGTAGCTACAAAAAATGTTTCTTAACACTCAATGGTGTACTTAACGCTGGCAGAAGTATGTGTTTTCTGTGGATTTATGGTGAGAAATGTCAATATCAAAGTGTTTGTGACAGCTCTTATCTCAGCTTTGTTGGGCTGCATGTATATTAAAAGCTGAAAGCTAAGTTGCTCTTTCTTTTTGTATATCTGTTTTTGTGGCTCAGACCATTCAACCATCAGAACAAGGTCACACGGACACATGGTGGATGTTATAAGTGGAATTATCAAAGTTTCACCACTTACCTAAAATGAACCAACACATTAGCATTGACTATTTAAAAAATTCATAGCAAAAATAAAAAGCATAAGAATAGCAGCACTGGTTCAGATCATGGATTCTTCTTGCCTGTATTGCTTCTCTACTGGTGACTATGAAAGATGCTTAGGGAAGAGCAAAAGGAGGGCAAACTAGCAATAGTATATTGCATAATTATACTGCACAAAAGGTGCCAATAGTCTGAGAAATATCTGTGAATGTGGGTGGTCATATATAAGGGTTAAACTCAGTCTATAAGTTACACTGTCATTCACTGCCTTAGCAATGACTGCTTCAGCGGTAACATGTTCTGGAACGTAAAATCAGTTAATGAAAATAAAAAAGTTTTGAAAATATTTCTACCCAGTCCCACCAATGGATTAGATCTTTTGCACACCCTAAGAAAGAGCATTATAAAGAAGAGTCTCATCATGTATCTCCAGAGGTGCTAAGTCAAAATGTGCCATACAAAAACAGAGTTGTGGTAAGAATTCAGGAATCCAAAGCCGTGTTTTCCAGTATGGATGTGTGCAACTGCTTCTCTATGCATGCATAGATGCCCATAAGTACCAGAAGCAACAGCTTCTGCTGAATGTGAACTGAGAAAGGATAACATCCATGAGGTTCTGCATTGTCACCATGTACTGATTATAGCAATAGCAGTCATTTCCACTTCTGCAGTCTTCTCATCCAAGGACTTTCACAAGCTTTAATTCGTTAAACTGTACAACAGCTCTTTGAGGGTGCCTGTCTCATACTAAGTCTGGATCAAGCTCTGTCACTGTCGTGGTTCTCACTCTGTCTCTATTCGTTGCTGTTTACGCCTTATTTAAAGCGTGGTTCTGCAGCACTTACTCTAAGCAATATGTCGTCATACAGGTATTAATCTTAGGGTACATTAAGGGTATCTGTGCCTGGCAGGCACGGAGCTTTGATTCTGAAGGGACCAAACTGGCTTCCCTGGGGCAGAAACCTCATCTCGGGCCTCTGCACCCCTGGACCCAACTAGCCAAGTGCAAATAAATCACCCCCCTTCTGCTTTCACTGTGAAGTACTTATGTTAAGGACTTGTTTACTTTTATACAGTTTCTACATCTGCCAGGGGACATTATGTGGTACCAGAATATAGAAAATAAAAATAATGCTACAGAATTGATATCAGTGTAATCTCTTCGAGAGACTTTTCAATGCAATTCATGGTAAAGTGTCATGCAAAACAATAGAGACCTATCTATAATATTAAAATAAGGGTGATGTTTTGAACATCGCTCTGTTGTTATGCAACAAACAAAATGGGGGCTGATTTACTTCAATGCACTGACTGGGGCTTGTATCCCACTCATTAGTACAAATTCATCCCCTCAACACATTACATGCACTGACTTCCTAGCTCCCTCCTCTCCATCTTCCCTAATTCAGGACAAGGGAGTGCTCATGCCTGACAGCAGCACAATTTTATAGATTTTTAAGGCTGAAAAAGATCATTCCACTATTTAACAGCGGACAGCTAGGATTTCATTTAGGCTGGTGCTTGCTTTGCTAGTACTTGCTAGAGATCTTCAGAGAACATGTAAACACACGTGAAAAAAACCAAAGGAAGTTTCTAGAAAGAGTAATTTGTAATCTGTATTGCTGAAATGAAGCTTCAGTTATTTAAATAGATCTACTGTCTCTCCCACTACCTAAATGATTTCCAGGGAGAAAGTTTTATCCCAAGAGCAAAAGGAATCGAATCAGAAAGCCTCTATTATTATTAGAGGTTGTGTACAATTAAAATCCTCTGCTTGCTAAGGATGTACTCTTTTCACTGAACAGACTAAGATGGTTTGGGGCAGAAACTACAGTCCTTAAATTCTGACAATTCAGAAGAGTTTAAGTTAAAAAAAATAAATTACTTCTTTGCATTAGTTGTCCATGAACTCCTCCCCAGTTGTCTTTGAGTAGGATTTCTATAAGTAAATTAGCATACCTGGATGTATGTGTGTATAAGGGAGAGAATCACAAAAACGGTGCATCACTTTTGACTTCTTCTCAAACACGGTTTGTGCCTAGAACAAGTAGATCAGCCTTCACAAACACTCAGTAACTGAATATATGGGATGGCTTCTGTCTGTGCAGATCCTCACTGGCACATCAGGCTGTGATGTTTACACAAAGTTGGTGCACGAGAATGGTGATTACTAATTGCCATCTACATGGACTTCATGTCTGTTGAATGACTGAACGTCTGATCCTTCTTTCTGGTGGTCCCTTTTTTGTGGACATCGGTGCCATATCAAGGAATGACAGTTTCTAAAGACCTTGTGCTGTAGTATCTGAGTAAGTCATTTATATTGTACATAATTTGAGTGGTTCTGGCCATCAAGTAGGTAAAGCTGTGTCATACTCGATGATCTTAAAGGTCCCTTTCAACATAGACGATTTTATGATTCTACTTATGTTCATCTAAGGTAACTCTGTCAATGAGCTACATCAAGTTAAATTCTGCAATGCCAGAAAAAAAAAAGATCTTAATTCACAGTTTTCCCAAAAACCACCTTCCCTCAAGACACTTGTTTCCTTTTTAAGAATAAGGGGAACTGTGGTAGCTCAGATCCACCTACGTAGTTATTTGTGGCAAGTGTTGGTTTCTGCTGAGTGACTATTCTATGGGTATGTAAAAATACATTTATCCCTGGAGCACTGATGATGTTAGCACACCTACCTAAGGAAACGTAAAGGATGAATTAGCATTTCCAAGGTATTATGAGATGAAGATCACAAGAGAAGTGCTAAATATCATATTATTATTGTGAGTCATGGCATTGCTTACATCACTGAATCATGCTACATTTCTGATAGGATTAAATGACCCATCAGATGTAAATGTACTCTAACACAAAAAAAAAAAAGAGTGCCATAATGCCATAATCATGGATGTTACAGTATTTTCTGTATTTGTGGAGAATCAGAAAATGACAGCAACTAGAAAAAAAATTAGATAAGTTGGCATATCTATATACTTACAGACTGTAGTTGATTCCCCTTTCCTTTCCTTTCCTTTCCTTTCCTTTCCTTTCCTTTCCTTTCCTTTCCTTTCCTTTCCTTTCCTTTCCTTTCCTTTCCTTTCCTTTCCTTTCCTTTCCTTTCCTTTCCTTTCCTTTCCTTTCCTTTCCTTTCCTTTCCTTTCCTTTCCTTTCCTTTCCTTTCCTTTCCTTTCCTTTCCTTTCCTTTCCTTTCCTTTCCTTTCCTTTCCTTTCCTTTCCTTTCCTTTCCTTTCCTTTCCTTTCCTTTCCTTTCCTTTCCTTTCCTTTCCTTTCCTTTCCTTTCCTTTCCTTTCCTTTCCTTTCCTTTCCTTTCCTTTCCTTTCCTTTCCTTTCCTTTCCTTTCCTTTCCTTTCCGTTCCTTTCCTTTCCTTTCCTTTCCTTTCCTTTCCTTTCCTGTCCTTTCCTTTCCTTTCCTTTCCTTTCCTTTCCTTTCCTTTCCTTTCCTTTCCTTTCCTTTCCTTTCCTTTCCCTCCCAACACTTCAGCAGTATGTGTATCAAAGACAGCATATCTCACACTTGTCACCCCTTGCTCACATACACAACTCCCCCCCACACACAAATAAATAGACTTGCTTATACAAAAAGTGTTCAAGGAAAAGGCTGTGCTTGCCTGAAGCAGAGGCCAGATGCTTTGACTTCCAGCTTTCTTCCATCAAAGCTGTGCAGTTTCGAAATTAAAATCTACAGCAATAATGAAACATATTAAAATGCATGCAAAGTCTTGAGGGCTTATAATATGCTAAAAACTGGCAATGCATGTTTACATCCATATATCAACTTGGATGTGCTGAAAAGATTTAAAGTGTAAAATATGCAAATATGTGTCATATTGTCACACTTGGTCTCCCTAATGGAACTCCCTTTCATCTCAACTCTCCTTAATTTCATGAATATTGCATGCCCCTCACACCTTTTACTCCTGCTGTTGCTAGGCTGAGAAGATTATGAAAATATGTTAATAGTAACTTTCATCAAATAAAAGTTGCAATATTCCAAATAATAAAAAAATCTCTCTTAAAATACAAATGGTTGAGTTTTTTTAAGCTGTTTTATTTTTTACTGGAAGCTCAGATAACTAACGGTCAATTAAATTAATATGGAAATAGTGGGGTAATGACAAAAACCTTTGCATGTAAATAGGTGAATTCAGCAAATATTTGTGTGCATGCATGTGTGCACGTGTGCACATAAACGTGATAAACATCTTGGGTAGATCTATCTGGACAAACAACCTGGGGAGGATTTCAGTTTTGTCATGCTTTCATTTAGGCACCAGACTCTTTCCTTATTTTTTTTGATTTACAAGACCTGCTAAGCAAGTAAAAGCAATTTTAAAATTTTCCTCACATTCACCATACAGCCAATTCTTCTAAAGTTTTCAGAAACCAGCTCTTCTTTGATGAACAGAGAGAGCACCTTGGACATTTGAGGCAAAAAGGTGGAACTAAAATGTCTAAAAAGGATTTTTAAAAAATCTATATATTTTTAAACTGTATGCGTTATTTCTAGTAGATTGTCAGTTTGTTCTTGGCATTTGAGTTAACTTCTTCAGCTTAATTCAAAAGTTTTCCTGTGTATCACACTGATGTTCTCAGAAGCATTTATTAAAAAAAAAACCATTTTTTATTCTTTTTTTCAGGCTTTAAGGGAATAGCTTTAAAGAGAAAGAGAAGTGGAAAGGAGAGGAGAGGTCACAAGAAAACAGCTCATGTAGACATCATACAGGCAATGACTCAGTACCATTTTAACAAAGTCACAGCATGGCTTAAGCAACTGTGTACTGTCTGAGGATACAGCATGGCCTTGAAGATGCATGGGGAGACATATCTTTGTTGGCGAAATCACTGTGGGTGGGAAAGGATGACTGCAGCTGGCCAGAGAGAAACATGTGAGCACCACTGAGGGGAAAAAGGGAAGGTGAGATGCAGAAGTGGATGTCAACACATGTTGCTGATGTGGCACTTACCAGGCTGTCATGGGCGCATCTCTGCAGCGTGTCCCTTGCAGCAGAGGTGCTGAGGAAAAGGCCCGGACCCCAGCTGGCTTCCGTGATGGTATATGACCGCTCCTGTGGAAGGAGATGAGCTCCCAAGAACATCTCTTGGGATCATCAGAGTAACACACTAGACGTTTTCCGCTTTGCAGCATTCATTCGGATACACTTTCGAGATCCATCAATTCATAACAGTGTCAGCTGCAATGGACTAATACTGCGAAGAGTAAACAGTCTGTCTGATTACTGCTTCCGTTATTTAAAATCAAAGAAAAAGAAACAAGAGAAGTTTTATAAGTGTGTCTGCTGCAGCCTTCTCACACAGGAGGAGTTCTCACGTGACATGGGCTTTCTTTCAAAGAAGAAATTGCAGCTCGACCTCAGTTCATGTGTCTAGATGTTAGGAAGGGGCAAACTCTGACAGAAAAACACGTAGAGGTTTAATTGCATCAAACACCTTTCAGAAACATCTCCCTGTTTCATCACGGCACTACCATGGTTTCTGTCGACAGATGGCATGGTGAAACCTTTCTGTAATAATCATGTAACTTTCTAAAACTGTTCCTTTTATTATCTGTCCTAAGCTCATCTATTTTTAACTGCTGAGATTTATTATAAATGGAATAGCACAGCTTATAAGGTCGGGTAACCCTTGATTACAGCTACTGTAAATCAACCTAGATTCATTTTAATGAGACACATCATTCTTTTTTTTTTCTTTCTTTTTTTTCTATTTTAAAAAGTTTCTCAAAGAACAAACTTTTTCATTGATTCATGCATGATCATTTCCTGGTTTCTTTTTCCCACAGATTTCAAAGAATTAATTTTCATTCCTTATTTCCAGAAATTCTAAGAGTTTTACTTTTACTCTATTTTTAATAGCACCACTGGAAATCCAAGTCGAGCTATGGCTGTTAAAAAATGACGCTTTACATTAAACAACAGAATACATCCTTCTGATAATTCTTTAATTCTTCTACAGGTTTGAGATATGCAGGTTAGCTTACATAAATAAAGCCATATGGATTAGATGCTGAAAACATTTTAAGCACTTCTGTTAAATTTTAAATGGTGTTTACGCTGCATCAATTCATAAAAATCCCACCTAGCAATGGGTTAGGTATCTCAGACTGCAGATGTTACTTGAAGTAAAGGTCCTCAACCAGGAGCAGTATTGCCAACCATTGTACATATAAGTCAGTACTGGGTTCCAACAAAAAACTAGAGGTTCAGACAGTCACTATGTCTTCTCTCAAGTTCCCTGGAAAAGATCCATCACTCACTTTCCAGCAGGGACCCAGCAGTGACACTGCCTACCAGAATAACACAGCTGGTCAAGGAATTAACCCCAGGACCACACATTCAAACAGAGTCTTTCTTTCTGACCAGTAGGACCATGTCTGTTTGCTCATGTTATGTTTGGTCCTATATATCTTACATTTATGGCTAAAAAGAAAGCCTGTGTCAACTGAAGGGACAGAGAGTAGCCTTTCTCCCTCACTGATCCACCATTTTGCACCCGTCCTCTGGAGGGGCAGCCCTGAAGGACTGAATCTCCCTGTGTTGCTGTAAACTGCAATCCATTTCTGATGTTCTAGTTGAATACAAATGACTGAAACAGTAAGCAAAAAGTGCTTGCCTCCTTCTCTCCCCGTTAATGCCATCTTCTGTTTATCTGTATGCAGCAAATTCGACATTTGAAAATATGTGTGATTAGATGGCATGTGTATTCCTTTAAGAGACTATTTCTTAGCAAGGCTTCTGAAGAGTCTATTTCTTTTAATTTTTCATAAAGTGTAGCTTATGAAAAATTTAAATGAAATCATTTAGTAGTGATTGCTCCATAAACACAACATGAACTCCTTTAAAATTCCAATTATATAGGAGCTCACCTTTTTAAGTGGTTCTGAATGAGAATAGCTAAGTGCAACCACAGTTCTTTCAGATGGATAGGATGTAAAACCAAGGTCTTGATCATTTTTGGCCATTAGAAATCTATGGCTCACCCCCCCTCCATGTGTGTACAGGGTGGATAGCCAGATGATCTGGCTAAATTCCAAATGGAATAATTACATTTTTGTTACTTAAAATGATCCCTTCAGTTTCAGTTTCAGACAATATCCTTCTTTGCTCCCTCTCCTCCGACGATGTGCTTCACCACTGCCCACTGTTAAACAGCTGCCACGTTCCACCCCTGAGTTAGTGGCATTTTACTGGTTGATAAAATAATAATAGACTAGCACTTACACACTTAAAGGAGAGTGTAGGAGAGAAGCTGAATACTTTATAGACTGCTAATAGATGGATATTAAGGTGCAGTATCATAGCCACTATGAGGGGTATGTACAGAGATGTGCATTAAGATGGTTCTACCAGAGTCAATAAAGCTATGCTAATTTATACCCTTTAGTAGACAATTTCAAATTAATGAGTAGACTCAGAAATGCAGGCCTGATCCTGATGTTTATTAAACATAAATTGGGATCAATTCCATCAAACTAAACCAGTATAATAGATGGTAAATATAATCAAAAGCAGACCCTTTGACTTTACTGCCTTCAGGGAGAAGAGTCTCCTACCTAACTTTAAGCATGGACTTTGTTTTTTGTGAAAGGAGAAACTTGCTGGAACAGAGAAGCTAATTTCAATTTTTGTGTGAGAGCCAAACCCATTTTAATAGTATTGAACAGCTCAAAGAAGAAGTGATGTGCTTTTAAACACAAACTTGCAGCAAAGTTTCAACACGAATATTTCTGAATTTGAACACAAATGCATGCTTTCTATCGGTCTGGCAGTGTACTCAGCAGCACATCCTTTATCATGCTTTTTGAGTGCATTCTGTGTTCCTGAGAATAATTGCTCTTTTACTAACATGTATATAAAGAGAAAATGCTTGTCAGAATTTTTGTACTAAACCAAACAAAAACGAGATAAATAATGCCAGCTCAGATTTAGCAAACATACTTCCAAACACATTTTTCTGTTATTCAACAGGCTTGATATTTAACATATATTTCCTGCTCTAGCATAAGCCTGTTACCTCTTGCTCCTCATAGACGGGGGAGAATAATTCATTCCTCCTCCCTTTACAATGTCCCTTTACATATTTGTAGACAGATATTTTATGTCTCCCCTCAATCTCCTTTTTGCCAGAATGAATATGACCAGCTCTGTTAACCTTTCCTCAAACTGGCAGCATTATTTTCCACTCCTTTTTATGATTCTCTTGCTCTTCTCTGAATCCATTCCAATCAGTCTTTTCTTCTTGAAATATAGTGCACAATATTGCAGCATGGCATTGCTTTCCTAGAGAACAGAAAGGGAGAAAGAGATAGAAAGAGAGGGACACGTCAACCTTTGCAAAAGTGAAGTTCATTGCAATTTAACTGCATATTCTCAACATGTTCAACAAGTTCAGGACTTCCTGTTTATGAAAATTGAATAGATGTGATTGAAATCAGCATGGTGGCAAGTGGTGATGATTATCCAAATGGATTCAAAATATGCAGATATATTTTAACTGTGTCACTTTTTCTTTCACTACCCAATCTACATAATGCTCCTAATAAGGCATGTGAAATTCTGACCTTACAAAGCCTTACACACGTTTGAGTAGTCATGTTACTCTTCCTGGGACTATTTCCTCCACCATGTGAGAAAGGCTGTGAATGTTCTGGAACTAATATAACATCCAAGACAATGATGTAGTGAAAATGTTATTTCCCTTGTATCTTCCTGATGACTTTTTTCTGTACTGCTTCATATGCAGTATTCCCTGAACTTGTATTTTGATAGAGTAGTTAATACTTTTACATCTTATTTATCTTTTAAAATTTCTTTTAATTGATTTCATGACATTCCTCCACATATAAAAACTGTATTGTGTTTCCTTTGCATCTCAGATCCTTGGAAGATATTATCTCCAGAGAAAGTTAATGCACTCTGTTCCCCAAGTTGCTGGCTAAAGCACAGGACCTCGGGGAAGTTGCCTGTGAACTTCACACTGTTTGACAGCAAGTGTCAGACGCAGTCAAGTTGGGTCCACAATTCTAGGCACAGATTAGATAATTGTGTGGGCAAATGTCAAATGATAACTGTGTGTGTACATAATTATTCAATTTGCACATGTAACCCTCTTAATGCTTGCAAATTAGGCATGCAACTTCATCTACGAGTTGGTTGAATGTGTTTTCATACTCATCTAGCTAAAAGACAGGCATCCAAACTGTAATAATTATACTATTGCTATGATTCTACTCTTACTTGTAAGAGTCTAGATTGCACATTTTCATTTAACGACAATTCTCACAAACTGTATAAAAGCCTTTTGAGTAGAATCAGGTGCTCTGTCTTTAGTTTCTTTCTCTGCGTTTTAGATGCACTATGAAAACAACAAGTGGAATCCTGTTTAAGATGTAATTGAAACCATCACCTGTTAAACTATTTGCTTCTTTCTGTATTGTCTGGCCTAAGCCAGAAGAAAATTAAAATATATATTTATGCTATGTGCTGAGCTTTAAGTTATTAAATCCCCCAAATCAATGTATTCACACTTTTTTCTTTGCTTTTTGTAATCCTCTCTGCTGGACCTATGAAAATAGACTAGAACATTTCAGCTGCTGTTTACACTCATAATCCCCTTCTCATTCTCATTCAGAGCACTCATAGACATGCTGATGGAAACACCATCGAAGTCCACAGAATGATTTCCTTTGACACCAGAGATCGCTGGATCGGGACATAAGTTCCCCAGACTGCCAGGG
Organism: Pluvialis apricaria; assembly: GCA_017639485.1. NCBI lineage: Eukaryota > Metazoa > Chordata > Aves > Charadriiformes > Charadriidae > Pluvialis > Pluvialis apricaria. The sequence continues at coordinate 7,604,286 of CM030044.1, read as the reverse complement.
ATTCATTCTCCTTCTTCTCCTGAAAGATGGAAAAATAGCTTTGCATTAGCTTTTGGGGCAGACAGGAGGGTTCCAATGCATTCGAGGTCTAATGCTAATTAACATAGTACCAAAGAAGACAAAATTTGCAGTTTCATTGATTTGCTTTCTTCAAATCCCTGAATATAGCAGCCCTTTCCAAGTTCATTTGGACCTTCTCAATGAGTTCTCAAAAATAGTTGCTAAAAGTTCCCTTACACTTCTGCAAGACACTTAAACAGTGTAGATTAAATTTCATCAGGCCTTGATGATTTGATGATGTTTAGGTCATCCCAATATTCTTTAACCTGGGCTATCCTAATTCTGCCTTGTGACCTCTTTCTTTCCTTGTTAACTGTCACTGCCATAAGTACCTTGTTACTATCAGCCTTTACAGTGAAAGCTAAAGCAACACACCCATTAAGCATTTTAGCCTTCTCCTTGTCGTCTATTATCTGCTTCTTCCCCTTCTGCTAAGTAGCAGACTTAACATTTTCTTTTGTCCACTCTTCATTTCTTAGACTCTTGGAAAACTTTTCCTTGATCGATTTTACATCCTTTGCTAATAGTACCTCATTTTGTGCTTTTGACTTTCTGACTTCTGCTCTTGCATGTCCTTACTTTTCTCCTATAAGGGACCCTGCGTCAGAGACTGTGAACCAATTTCCACTGTACTGTTTCACATTTGAATGGAATGTCAAATATTTAAACAGTGAAGTTCTTCTTGTCGTTGGTAAAATCAGCATTAAGTGATAGCCCAAGTGAGTATTCAGGGAATAGGAAGGTCCTCTGACTTACTGTCTCAGGTAAATTGCATTGGGACCTAAAAGCTTTTCAAAATGAAGATACTGTATCTAATTGAAGATTTTCTTACTTTTTGTTTTCTCTTTCTTTTTCTCTACAGACAGCTTTAGTGCCAGCTTTTCTGCTCTTTAATAACTTTAAAAAAAAGTCATTTGGCTTTATTTTTCTATCAAAATAACAGGGTTGAAAACAACATACAAATAAATAACTTAATAATTTTTAATTCTCACTATTCTTAATCGGATTTTTAAAGCTTCTGTTAAGATACTGACAACTTCAGAAATTGATAAGAAATACAATTTGGAGAGGTTTTGACTGCCAAAAAAAGTTGTTATTTCCACTTCAGGGAGAGAGAGATAAAATGTTGTGCACTTTTTTAGGGCTAGACTGTCATATTTAAAAACCCAATATTTTTCTGCAGAACATTATTTAAATAAAAAGATAATTTCTACTTAAAAAGAAAAGAAAACAAAAATCAGAAACAAAGAGTCCCAGACTTCTACAGGGATATAAGTAATTTTCTCTTCAAAGACTTGTTTTGCAAGCCTTTGAAAATCAAGAGCAGTGAGAGCCACAGCCTTTTCCTTTCACACTGCAAGCTATATTACCCCTTGTTTAGTAATGACTTAGCCTGAGCCAATGATATCAGCTTTTGCTTGCTCTATTTCCACACCTTCACAATCAAGCATTGAGGTGTAGATGTTTGTGAGTAGGGGATTATTTCCACCTGTTGTAGCAATCAGCTTCAACTTATTTGCACTTATCCTTTGTGGTTTGACATATCTCTACTAGTGAAAGTCAATTTGTGTTTTCTGATGGTTACTGATATGTAAGGAGGAAAAGGCACTCATCCAGTTACCAATGTACACTGCTGAACATCACATCTCTTCTCTCAAAACTGTGACAGAGTTGGACATTATAGTGCAAACCTTTGAGTATGAGGCTCCAAGCCTGTACATCCAGGAATGTAAGTTTCTTTTGGGTTGCATGGGTGTTAAGATAATATGAAGCAAATTGTTTCCTTCCATTACTCTAGATCTAGAATTTTTTAGAGAAGGCTCTGATGCAGGGCCAACAGATGAAGCATGTGGCTGACACTGCCTCAAATAAGAGAACCATTGTCACATCCGGATTGGTGTGCACTTTCCACCAGGTTTGTAATGATATTTAAATGCCTAAGGCTATAAATAGATGACTATCAGTGTCTAAAAGTGTCTGAGCAGGTTAAGTACCTAATTTCTCTTAAAATAACTTAATCTAAAACTCTCAAAAAGTTTCTAATGGATTTTTTATCAATATGATACCAATTATATTTACATTACCATACACAGTAAAAGGGGATAATTGACCTCTTGGGAAGTCTGAGTAAAGAATGTAGCATCCTGAAAGGTATTTACGACAGAGTAAAGTGGATAACAGTCTTTATTCACACATTTACAAGTCAGAAATTCACTGCCTTGAATAACTTCCAATTTTTAAGTTAACATCTGCCCCTGCAACTGTCCTATATCTCCAGTATCGAATGGTCTCTGTTACGTACATCTCTGGACATAAATCTATCTGTCTTGACTTCATAAACTAAGTTGGTTTTGCTTGAAAGTTCAGAGTAGGGCCAAGTTTCAGGTTGAAGGGAAGAAGAAAACATCTTTCAAGGAAAGAATAATAATATTCTAGGTGCCACAGCTGTGTTTTGCATTGTGTTCTCTTTTTTTTTTTTTTTCCCCCTAAGTTTTCCTCCTCTGGATCTATTTTTACTTTATTTATCTCCCAGCCAGTAAAAGAATTGACGAAACTAAGAATTTCCCCTCAGCAATGGCTACAGTTCTGCTGTGCTTGTCAAATTTTGTATGACCACTGATTATTGCCAAAGGGGTTTTAGGTTTTTTTTCTGTAAAATTTATTGGTGATCTGACTGTGTCAAGTGAAAGCTTATATTCTACTTCAGAGAGTTACAGCAGCATATTTCGAACAAAACACTCACAAGATTTTGTTTTGTTACATTAAAGATGAGCAAGAGATGGAGGAGCAAAATATATGATCTGGATGTCATTAAAAAAAAAAAATCCTAAAAGAAAATAAATCACTACTTCCAGGAAAAATAATTACTCTCTATAACCTTATGTCTTGTTTCTTACATCTGCTCTTCCTGATTCCTTCAGATGGAAGTAAAATGAGACAAATCCATAATGTAAATATACTACTATGTAATACAAAAATCTGTATGGAGTTCATGAATTAAACTAGCAACTAATCTGTGGAAAATTTTGGGGTTGGCACTTCAGATCACTCTTTAAAGGAAAAAGGACAGAGGTCGAACATGGAAAATTTGAGTATGTTTATAAGTATTGTCTGCTCTGTTTAGATTTTATGCTTTCTGTATCCTATAAAATGCAATAATCGTACCGGCATCTTCTCTAAGGTGATTTGAGATAATGGTGATTTAGAAGACCAAGAAAAGTAGGAAATGTGTAACAAATATAGGTGTGTGATGAACTTCAGACTCAGTAAAAGAAAATTTTGCTTCAATATTAGTATACATTTATTCTTAAAAATATTTAAGAAATTCTGACTGCCACAATCAATTGCTCTTTCTATACAAGTATGTATTTAATTTATCTATTTTAATATAAACTCTATTTACTCACCAGAATTTATCTGTATTTTTGCTATTAAACTTGCTCACTGAGCTAGTGGGGCTCATTGACAGGGCTTTAAACTAGACTTGGCGGAGGAAGGGTGTATTATCAGGCTTGCCTGTGACAAGCCAAGGGATGATGTATCAAGGGTAGAGGACTGGGCTGCTAGTAAGGGCCTGCAGCCGTTTGCTCCGAGATGTGCTCGCTACACTACAGCACACTTGAAGTCTTATGTAGATGAGCAAGGAGCTCCTCAGGTAACATGAGGCAATGGAGGGGTACCGTTAATACACCGCAAAGTCATGCTGCCTGGAGAACAGAGCAAAGGAATTGCAACTGCTCCAGCCAAGTCAGCCTCAACGAGGACATGGCTGAAGTGCTTCTATGCAAATGCATGTAGCATGGGGAACAAACAGGAGGAGCTAGAGACATGTGCTTGCCTCCAAGGCTACAATCCCATTGGCACCATGGAAACATGGTGGGATGGCTCCTATGACAGAAGTGTTGGCATGGAAGGTTACAAACTCTTCAGGAAAGACAGACAGGGGAAGCGAGGAGGCGGTGTTGCCCTATATGTCAACGACCAACTGGAGTGCATGGAGCTTGGCCTAAGGATGGACTGAGAGCCTGTGGGTCAGGATTAAAGGGAAATCAGGAGCAGGGACATTACAGTGGGGGTCTGCTACAGACTACCTGACCAGGAAGACTGAGCAGATGAGGCCTTCTATAGACAAATAGTGGTGGCAGTGCGTTTGCAGGCCCTGGTACTTATGGGCGACTTCAACCACTCCAACATCTGTTGGAAGGATAACACAGCAAGACACAGGCAATCAAGGAGGTTCTCGGATTGTATTGATGACAACTTCCTTCTCCAAGTGGTAGAAGAGCCAACGAGGAGAGGAGCTGTACTGGACCTTGACCTTACCAACAAGGAGGAGCTGGTAGGCAGTGTCAACCTCAAGGGTAGGCTGGACTGCAGTGACCATGAAATGGTGGAGTTCGAGATCCTCAAGGCAGCGAGGAGGGCGCACAGCAAGCTGACCACCCTCGACTTTGAGTTGACTTTGGCCTCTTGAAGAATCTGCTTCGTGTGGTGCCCAAGAAAGCTGGTTAATATTCAAGGGTCACCTCCTCCAAACCCAGGAGCGATACATCCCAACAAAGAAGAAGGCAGGCAGAAAAGCCAGGAGGCCTGCATGGATGAACAAGGATCTCCTGGACATGCTCAAAAGTAAAAAGGAGACCTATAGGAGGTGGAAACAGGGGCAGGTATCCTGGGAGGAATACAGAGAAATTGTTGGAGCAGCCAGGTACCAGGTTAGGCAAGCTAAAGCCCAGGTTGAATTAAATCTGGTCAGCGATATCAGGACAAACAAAAAATCCTTCTATAAGTATGTCAGTGAGAAAAGAAAGACTAGGGAAGAAGGGGACCCTCTCCAGAAGGAAAAGGAAGAGCTGGTCACCTGGGATAGAGACAAAGCCAAGGTACTCAATTACTTTTTTGCCTTGGTCTTCACTGGCAAAGACTGCAGCCACACTTCCCACAATGCAGAAGGCAAAGGCGAGGACTGGGAAAGTGAAGAACTGCCCACTGTAAGCGAAGGTCAAGTACGAGACCACCTGAGGAACCTGAAGGTGCACAAGTCCATGGGACCTGATGAGATACCTCCGTGGGTCCTGAAGGAACTGACAGACAAAGTTACTAAGCCACTATCCATCATATTTGAGAAGCTGCGGCAGTCTGGTGAGGTTCCTGCTGACGGAAAATGGGAAACATAACCCCTATGTTCAAAAGGGAAGTAAGGAAGACCCGAGGAACTACAGGCCAGTCAGTCTCACCTCTGTGCCTGGCAAGATCATGGAGCAGATCCTCCTGGAAACTCTACTGAGGCACATAAAAAATAAGGAGGTGATTGGCGAGAGCCAACATGGCTTCACCAAGGGCAAGTCATGCCTGACAAATCTAGAGGCCTTCTACGAGCTGGTTACAGTGGCAGTGGACAAGGGAAGAGCAACTGATGTCATCTACCTGGACTTATGCAAAGTGTTTGACACTGTCCCACACAACATCCTTGTCTCTATATTGGGGGGGCATGAATTTGACAGAAGGGCTACTTGGTAGATAAAGAACTGGATGGATGTTCATGCTCAAAGAGTTGTGTTCAATGGCTCGATGTCCAAGTGGAGACTAGTTATGAGTGGTGTTCCTCAGCGGTCGGTACTGGGACTGGTGCTCTTCGACATCTTTATTGGTGACATGGACAGTGGGGTAGAGTGCACCCTCAGCAAGTTTGCTGATGATACCAAGCTGTTTGGTGAGGCAGACACACTGGAGGGAAGGGATGCCATCCAGAGGGACCTGGACAGGCTGGAGAGGTGGGCCCATGACAACCTCATGAAGTTCAACAGGACCAAGTGCAAAGTCATACATCTGGGTCAGGGCAACCCCAAGCACAAATACAGGCTCGGGGGGAATGGATCAAGAGCAGTTCTGAGGAGAAGGACCTGGGGGTGCTGATTGATGAGAAGCTCAACATGAGCCAGCAATGTGCGATCGCAGCCCAGAAAGCCAACTGTACCCTGCACTGCCTCAAAAGAAGCATAGCTAGCAGGTCAAGGGAGGTGATTCTGCCCCTCTACTTTACTCTTGTGAGACCCCACTTGGAGTACTGTGTTCAGCTTTGGAGCCCCCAACATAGGACGGACATGGACCTGTTGGAGTAGGTCCAGAGGAGGGCCACGAAGATGACCAGAGTACTGGAGCACCTCTGCTATGAAGACAGGCTGAGAGAGTTGGAGTTGTTCAGCCTGGAGAAGAGAAGGCTCCAGGGAGACCTTATTACGGCCTTCCAATACCTAAAGGGGGCGTACCAGAAAGCTGGGGAGAGACTTTTTACAAGGGCATGTAGTGATAGGACAAGGGGGAATGACTTTAAGATGGAAAAGGGTAGATTTAGATTAGATTTTAGGAAAAAAGTTTTTCACTGTGAGGGTGGTGAGGCACTGGAAAAAATTGCCTGGAGAAGTTGTGAAAGATCCATCCCTGGAGGTGTTTAAGGCCAGGCTGGACGGGGTTTTGAGCAACCTCATCTAGTGGTTGGGGGGTTGGAACTCGATGATCTTCAAGGTCCTTTCCAACCTAAAACGTTCTATGATTCTATGACTGGACTTACAGATTTCAGGACCCTCAGCGATCTATAGGAGGTCACTGTTTAATATCACTTGTCAGTATGTAACAAACACTGGATCAGACGCCCTTTGAGACCTCTGACTTCTGTAATAAATAGACATAAATGACTCAAAATTAATACGTCTCTTTACATAAACACGAAGAAGGATCTGGTTTATGCCTTCTGCACATGGGCATGGTTTTACAAAGGATGGACTTATGGTCTGGTTGCTGAAGCCAAGGCATTTCCCTGTTTCTGTTTCCTTTGCTTTATGGGTGGGTGGTGGGTGAGTGTGGGTAAGAAGCCTGCATATGTTTACCCATTATACTTTTGTATGCAAAGTGGAGACACAGCCTCCTCCAGTATTTTGAGAGGAGAAAGTTTGTGCAGTTGTCTTTAGATGAAAGAATGACTTACATCTTTTTTCAGATAAATTACAAAATCCCTTATGGAGTCTGCAACTTATTATTACTGTACCTATTTTTAGAGGTGTAAATATATGCACACACCCTCGCCCCCCAAAAAACGAAAGAAAAATAATAAGGCAGATAATTTCTTAAAAAAGGTGCGATCTAAAAAAAAAAAAAAGAGCAATAGAGAAACCAGAGGAGTTTGTTTGCAGAAACGCATAAATCTATTTTTTTGTGTTTAAATCTCACTCATTGTTTTCCCTAGATTCACTTCAAATTTCAGTTTTGAGTGAGTTGTGAATAAGAAATGGATCAAAAAAGTGCTATCTGGCAGATTACTTGTGTTGAAGTCTTAAGTCATCTCAGGTTTGGAAACTGTGGTGAACCTTGGTGTTTGTCACAAGGAGTGGACTCAGAAGAGCTTTTATAGAAATTTCTCCCAGCTCTTTAATATCCTTGTGTTTTTATTTGTTGTGGTTTTTACTGTGGTTTACCAATTGCTCTGAATGCTTTCAAGTTATACTCCCTCTCTCCACTGAAGCTTTCCCTTACTTATGATATCAGTAGTCTGGTACTTACTGGAGTTCTTTTCCCTTTTCTTGTTTCCTCTGTCCTGCCTAGTTTTGTTATCTACTCCCTTGCTCCTCTCCATATTACACCACATAAACCACATGCCCACATCCGTGTTTTTGTTCATTTCAAGTATTTGGACTTATACTGTTGTCCTTTGTTTGGGTGTGTGGTTTTTTGGGTTTTGTTTTTTTTTTGATTGACTGCTTTTCTTTATTCTGTTATGTATCATCAGCAAATTTCATCTCCTTTGTGTATATTTTTTTTCTACCTTTGAGTTGCTGGTACGTAAACCAACCACAATTGATTCTCATACTGATCCTGTTGTCACAAGGGACACTCAAAAACCTCAGTTGCCCTAAAATTGTGTATATTGCAGTTTTGGCGTCTTTTTAAAAAATAAAGGTTACAAAATTTTCATTAAAATATACATATCCTCTTTTTTTTTTTCCTCCTTTCCCCTGTGTTACTAAGGTGGCCTTTGACTAAGTAGGATAATATCCTGTTTTCTTTTTAAAGGTGAGTTGAAAAACTAAAGTGGAAATTGAGTTAAGTTTGATTTATGTGTTGAGTGTGCCCCACCAACCAGTCCGGGGGGGAGGGAATTCATCATGTGGAAAACATGTAGATAGCCTTTTCTGAACTGAGGTTTATCCTTTGTTGAACTCCTGCAGCTACTGCTATGCTGACACCAACTCAGCACACATCAGAGTTGCATTGCAGATACTTCAGTATCAACCGCACAAACCAGTAGACAGTGTTGTATTGGATCAGTTTTACTCTATAACTAGTGTCATCATCTGTAGCTAAAAAGAAGCTGCATATCAACATTTAAGCTCTGGATTCTCTGTGTCACACAGGACTTGCAAAAGTGGCAAAGGACTTGGCTTGGTGAGTAGATTTGTTTGGGAAAGGCAAGTTGTGTTTTGTATGTATGAGTGTGTATGGGTATAAGATGATATATATATAGCTTTCTTGATGCCTATTTCTATAATCTTTCCAAGCATGCAACTGAAGTAATCTTAATGCAGTCCAACACAAAGCAGCTAAATTAAGGTCGTAGAGCAGGGAGTAAATGCTAGCATTTCCTAATTTTGCAGTGCTTAACTTTGCAAGCTCAATAATCTTCTAATTTACAGTCGTATGAAATTTACTGAACAAATGTAAAAATAATACAAAACAAACAAAAAAACAACTTTGCTCGCAAAATTAAGTTACACTCTACCACATTGACAACTGTCATTCTGCTAAGTTTAGTCATTAAAAGTACAACCAGCCTTCATATGGACTAATACAGTAACTGGTCATGAGGCAGGGGCTTATTTTCATCCCTGAAAGAAGTCATACTCAAGGTTTCCTCATTTCTTCCCCACAAAAAAATGAATGTACAGTTATTGGTCAGTTCTGGAAAGGGATCACCCCTGCTTAAAATAAGTTCCCTATTGACCCCATCCCTATGGTTTCAGCTTGTCTGCTTTTATATTTGTCCATGAGTCTTATTTTCATGTTCCCCACCACTGTTTGTGGCAGTTTTGTCCAGAAAAGTGTCATCAACTTCATCAAGATTTTAATTCTGCTCTCTTATCTTCTGGTAAATGTACTCCTCTGGGTTACACATTTATTTTCCTCCCTCTAATCTCATCACCACCTTCCAAGCTGGACTTCTTACTCCTCTATCCAAGTGTGGGTAGGAGAGAGAAGAATGGAATCATTTCTAGGTCCCTATCCATGAGATTCCTGATTTTACCCCTGGGTCCAGATGACGTTAATTTGTTTGTGTACTCTCAGTTTGCAAACCAACACCTTAATAATTTTCTGTTCTCTCTCCTGTTTCTCACTGTTCTGTATTTCATTATATCTCATTGAGTTAGAGTGCATCCTGCAGAAGCACAGATACCAGCCCTCATTCTGACTGATATGACCCCATGAAAACCATTTTCAGGCAGTCAAGAGGAAGGGCTGGAGCAAGTGTGGTCCACCACTTTATAAAGCTAACATAAGCAAACTTCATTTACATGAAGATTCCATGCCGGGAAGGACACATGCTCAATTCACAGGGAATTATCAGAGAATATAGCTGATAAACTGAGAAGTGTCACCAAAATATTTTTCTTTGTTTACCTGCTGGCTTGCTTTTTGCACAAGAAAATTATTTTATAAGTTTTGGAAAAGAAATAAGCCTGAATCAGATGAACAGAAGAAAAAAATGGAGGTTGAAAGTAAAACTTAGAAGAAAAATAAAAACCTTGAGTATGTGCACTGTTAGCAGCTTTGTCTACAATACATACAGTAAATACCACCGAGTGCAACTTACCTGAATTAGTGACTTAGGATGTTTTTTTAACAAGACTATCTTCGACATCTGTGTGAGCTGGTATTTTTAATGTACTTGTACTTTTCTGCACAAACAATGGATAAAAAACAAACTGAAACCTTCAATGTCTCATGCCTTTCACCTGCCCCTTGCCTTAAAAATATACACTTGATATTTAAATAAAATAAAAATAGATAAATAAGTTGTTGTAATAATAATGTGATGTGGATTGTTTGTACCAAATTCAAGCTTGGTAGGAAATTATTTTCCTCTTGCTGGAAGAATTATACACTAATTAACCCTCTGGAAATAAGTATTTAAAATGTGGAGTGCATTAGAAATTTAAAGAAACATTTTTACATAGCTTATCTTAGGTAATTTTTTTAATGTTTAAAAATGTTTGAGGATTACTTCATTCTTCCTTCTCTCCTCATCCCCCGTCCCTCTTTCTGTCCAATGTAGGCCAAATCCTGCCAGCCAGATTAACACAAACTCAATAGGCCAAATTCCAGTGTGATTTAAATAGGAGGTAAATTGGCAATACAAACAAGCGTAATTTACATACTGAGTGTTAAGTGCTGGTTGAAAGAATTGCATGGAGGAAGTCATTCACAGTGCATATCAGAGTTTTATTAGTCCAGCAGAACCTGGAAACTATGCCATATAGTACTGAATGCCATCTAATGGTATTGTATATATTAATATTAATAAGGTCATAGCTTATAAAGTAATCCAATAAGAGTAGAAAGGAAAAGCGAACTCCAGAGTTTGTTTTTCTTAATTTCTCATCTGCAGATTGTACAGAAATGTGTTTATGTTCCTATTTATTTGGGTCTAGTCCTATTCAATACTTTTCTCAATGATCTGGAGGAGCACGTTTCTTAAAATTGTAGATGACATCAGAACAGGAGGGACAGCAAATATTTTACGGCATATGTTTACAGTTCAAAGTGAACTTGAATTCGAGATAAGAGCTCAAAATAGGAACTCTCTTCAATAGAAGCAAATACAATTCTTAATACATAAAGCTAACAATTGTGAAAATATAGGACAGAAATATCTTGCTCAGCCAGCAGATCAACAGAAAAAAAAAAAATCATGACTTTTTCATGGATCATTAGATTAATATAGCCAGTGATATGATATCGCCATAATAGAGGTAAACTTTATGCTGCAATGCATAATTGAAGGTCATTCCCTACAAAACCTGTTCAGCTTTAGGTCTCAGCAAAGACATTGTCCAGTTTAGATGCCACATTTCAGGATAAACAGGGGGGAATTAGTAAGAATGGAGGGAAGGCCAGCAATCAGAGCTCTAAAAACCACCACCTGGGTGAAAAGATTGAACGGATGCTGCTCAGCCTAAGAGCATTGTGAGGGAGGACATGATCACAATCTTCAAAGAAAGTAATAACCTTTATTTTTCATTGTCCTGATACACTGGAAAAGACAGAAAGGTTTTAAAATCCAACAGGGAAAATTTACTTTACATATTAGGAAAAGCTCTTGACAGTGAGGCTAGAGAAGCAATAGAAAAGGTTGTCTGTGGAAGCTGTGCAGTGTCTACCTTTGACAGCCCTCGAGATGAGATTAGAGAAACATCTGTAAGGAGCGACAGTGACAGCCAGCCAGGCGTGGGAACAGAAGGTGGACTTCCATCCTCGGGAGGCCCGAGAGGCCTCCTCCTGCCAGGGGGAAACGTGTCAAATTCCAGGAGATTCTGTGATGTTACGGGCAATGACAAGAAGTCATCGGTGCTATCGTCCGTTTGAATAGCTAAATGGAAGTGTGATGTTGCCTGTGACAAGTTATTTGCTTAGCATTATCGTTCATGGTCCAACGAGGGTTGAATAGTGTGTCCTTAAGCAGCCATGATGAACACTTTTATTATCTCTAATCCATATTTTATAGTGACTTATCTCATTCTACAGTGTTACATGCAGGAAAGACGAGACAGAGAAGAATATTATAGCCTGTATTCATCACGCTTTTTTTTGTGTACTTGGAGAATAGCTTCATACTGTAGTCCATGGAAAATAATAGTCCCCGTCAGAAGTTAACTCAGATTTTAGGGGCATTGAATCATTGGACAGAAATGCTTATCTCTTCCTACTGACTAGGAAGGGAACCTGGGACGGAAAGGCTTCTGATTCAAGCTCCTGAGTAGTTATCTGAATTTAGTAAGGATGGATCTGCTATACTCCAGCACACACAGGAAGTCAGTTGTAGCTTGGACTGGGACCCACCGCACTCCTTATTTTGTCAAAATCAGTGGGTTTTTTAACATAAATTCTTGATTTGTTGTAATACAGACAGACTTTAACTGTGTCAGTTAGTTTACTATTGTTCCAAAGAGATCTTAAATAGATCTATGAACAGGTTTCTTTGTCTGTATTTCTTGCTACTTCTGTCAGCACTAAGGCATGGAGCCCATCTGGCTCTCAGAAGAGGTTTTTGTTTTTTGGTGGGTTTTTTTTATGATGCAGATTATTCTGAAGACAATTGTCTAAAAGGAGAGCAAGAGATGGTTGCTATTTTTCTTTGATTTTTCATTGGTTAGAATGTCTGTCTCCTATTGCAAATTGACTTAAATTCTTTCCATCTGCTGCTGGGAACCTAATCTAAATGTAAATTAAAATAAATACATGTCTTGGGAAAAAAAAAATAGAAAAAAAACTGAAGGAAAAAAATAAAACAAAACCAAACTTTAAACACTCAGAACCTTAGCATATTTTGTAGTGTCCCAATGATTTTTTATGTCATCTCTCTTTTGCTTCCGCAAATATTTCTAACGATATCACTTGGGTTTCTTGGAGACATAAGGAACGCCTCCTGGGCTGCAGTTATTTTATTAATAAGTGGGATAGTATATTTCAGAAGCCTCCAAAATCTTTCCAGACTTGCAGACAAATGGGGATGAGACTTGTCACAAACTTTAAAAAGTAGCAGTAGATGGAAAGAAACCAAGCAGAAGACTTGCAGCATTGCTGACTAGGATAAGAAGGAAGAATCATTTAGAAGCAGCTGCTATTTTTTATTACATTAATATTTTTTTTCCCTTCTTAAATGACATTTTAAATTATTAACATGAATACAAAATCTCAATCCAGAACAAATTGTGCTTAGGCAATGTATATACTTTGCTCCTGTAGTTTTTAGGAAGGCTCAACATATTGTAGACTTCAGCTTTTTGTACACAAAATGCTTTTTGTATTGCAAAAGTTCACTTTTTCTCTTCCTTTCACCCTTTTACTTTCCATTTTCTGAAACATATACCCAATAGGGTAAGGTTGCCTGAGATTCTGAATCCTATTCTGAATTTTGCAATTCCAGGAGTGCCTGGCTAGTTTTAATCTGCGAAATATGCATTCCTTTTAACTTATTCTAAATTATCCTTCAACATGAATGGAGAAGCTAGTTCAGAGAATTGCTTACAACTTAAGCAGCCTTTCAGGGTGAGGTTATCAGTTCAGATCCAGCCCAGACAGCAAGGGGTAAAAAGCAGCTAACTACCAATAAGTGTCTGGCACCCTTTCGGAAAGCAGCTCTCAGTGTTGGGTTCCTGTTGGAGAGCTGTTGCCATCACACTGCCACAGGTTTGGCACAGGCTGGCAACCCCACCACCAATTTCCACAGAGAGCTTAAGGACAGAAGAGGACACTGAGTTAGTTTCAGTTTCCCAAGCATGGCTGATATTTTCATATCAGATTGGAGGCCTAACAGCAGGAACTCATTCTATTATATCTCCCTATGATCTGCTGCAACAGCATCTGGACAAATGAAAAGGTTGCTGGAATTTAAAGACAAAAGAAAGCAGCTAGTTTCTCAACCCCTGCATTGCACAGGCCAAGTCATTGCGACCTACATGTGCTGTTTTGCCTATGTGTACTGAGCACACTAACACATACTTTCTGTAGCTTGCCTAGAATGGTGTCTCTTTTTATAAGGAGAATCAGAAATAAAAACTCATTTTTGTTCATAGTTTGTTCCAATAGTTAATAATTTTGACTGTTTGTTTTCGGGTGTTTTTCTTTCTGTTCCTCAGATTTGAGCATTGTGTTATTTTATACATTCCTGTTTAATTACATTTGGTCAACAGTAAATTAAAGTCTTTATTTCCAGTATTTTTAAGAAATCTAAATTAGACAACCAAATAAATTTAAAATTTAACTTTTGCCTTCATCTTAATTCTACAAAGGACTGGAAAACAAAACGCTAAAAGAGCTTGTTCTTTCAGCTTGACAAATAAAGGCCACTCAGGTTCTTTATTTTTAATTTTTAAATGGCTGAACCACCTTCATTTCAGACAGTGAACTCCAAATGGGCATACGCAAATCTAGGTGCTTACCTCAGCTGGAAGTGAACATGTCATTAAATTTACAAAGCCAATTCTAAATAATAGCAGCATAAATAGTAAATGTTTAAAAATGGCCTAATAACATATCAAAACAACCTCAGCCAAAAAAAAAATTAAAAAAAAACCAACCCAAAAAGCAAAAGTTACCAAACAACCAACCACTTCACAATCTATAGAAAACTAGAGCTCAGCTCGGTTGCTCATTTATATGTTTGTACGTTTGTGTGAGATATCTTGGAGCAGTAGCAAGGCATCCACATAGTTTTCTCAGAAATGGTCAAGAACCTGTAGGAAACCTGTGCCTTTCTGCAGCATGAGCTGGAAGCCGGGCAGGATGCTCAAGGGCATCGCTGGTGCAACTAGGTGTCTGTGTGCAGTGACTAACTCCAAACGGTGAGTCCCGAAGAAACCCCCATTTTATTATCCTATCCGAAGTGTGGCTGTGTTTCTGGCTGCCACATCTCTTGCTCTGTGATTGCTCAGATTCTGCAGCCCGGTAAATACAGTAATGCCAATGCTAGTAAGAAGCCATGGGGTTTATAGTAACAACATGCTCATAACAGGTTAAAGCTTGTATTAACTGAACAGCGCAAAGCCTCAAGACCTGTTGGACTTTGCCTGGACTTGTCTTGGCTGGTCTTGTACTTATTTTAGCTTGTTCATTAGTTGTAGCAGTAAATTGACACAATGACTGTTCTAACTGGTTATTAACTTTCGCTTAACCTTGCACAATTGTATGGTTTAGCACCTGAAGAATTTACACCCCGTATGGTAGCGGTCTAACAAACTAAGCAATAGCTTTGTAAGCAAAGCTGTGGGCAAGTAAGAAAAGGAAGAATGCTCAAAAAGATTGTCTGAAAACATGCAAAAGTAACCCCCAAAACTAAGGAGGAAAAAAATCCACTGGTTTTATCCCACATACATTGCAAGAGGTGCAATGGCTGCAGGTTCCCTACCGGTTGTATAAGTCATGCCCTTTCTACCCCACTCACCAGAAGCCTCTCCTAAATTAACATGTCTGAGAGAAACTGCAGTTAGTTCTCAATTTAGATGATTTGACCTGATCCTAACAGCAGCTTGGACAAGAGCGAGCAGGCAGCCTGCCATCCTGCTTTTGCTTTTTAGCAGAACAGAGGAAAGAGTAACGCTGAAAGTGTGGACAAAAAAGTTCAATAGCTATGTCACTCCTCAGAAGGATGTCTGCTGTGGAAGAATAATTGTGAGGCCTTATGTTATTTACTATCTCCATTAATGATTATGAAGTAAACGTAAAATAAAAATGTAACGTTGCTAATCATAAAAAGTGTGATTTTTGTCTCTCCTTCCTAAGTTGTTATGGAAAAACTGGAGAGGATTAATGAAAAAAAAAAATCAGAAACTGCAGAAAATTACAGTGTTTATTTTTAACTCAGATAGGAGACTTCATTACAGGGAAGGCTTTTCATAGAAAGAAGAAAATAGTGTGCTTTTCCTTAGTGGTCAGTACTGGGACTGGCGCATTTTAATGTCTTTGTTGGTGACATGGACAGTGGGATTGAGTGCACCCTCAGCACGTTTGCTGGTGACACCAATCTGCATGACAAGGTAGAGATGCTGGAGGGAAGCGGTGCCATTCAGAGAAAAGTTGACGCGCTTGCGAGGTTGGCCTGAGCAAAACTCATGAAGTTCAACAAGGTCAAGTGCAAGGTCCTGCATGTGGGCTGGGGCAATCCCAAGCACAAATACAGACTGGGTGGAGAATGGATTAAGAGCATCCCTGAGGGGAAGGACCTGGGGGCATTGGTGGATGCAAAGCTCAACATGACCCGGCAATGTGTGCTTGCAGCCCAGAAAGACAACTGTATCTGGAATGAGTCCAGAGGAAGGCCACGAAGATGATCAGACAGTGGGAGCACCTTTCCTATGAAGACAGGCTGAGAGAGTTGGGGCTGTTCAGCCTGGAGAAGAGAAGGCTCCAGGGAGATCTTATTGTGGCCTTCCAGTACCTAAAGGGGGCCTACAGGAGAGCTGGGGAAGGACTTTTTGCTAGTGTATGTAGCGAATGGACGAGGGGGAATGGCTTTAAGCTGGAAGAGGGCAGGTTTAGATTAAACATTAGGAAGAAGTTTTTCACTTTAAGGGTGGTGAGGCACTGGAACAGGTTGCCCAGAGAGGTTGTTGAAGCCCCGTCCCTGGAGGTGTTCAAGGCCAGGCTGGATGTGGCCGTGGGCAACCTGGTCTAGTGAGAGGTGTCCCTGCCTATGGCAGGGGGGTTGGAACTCGATGATCTTCAAGGTCCCTTCCAACCTAAACCATTCTACGATTCTATGATCCTATGAAATGAGAATTCCAGTACCATCTTTTCCATACGAGAAAGTAAAAGAAAAAAATTTCTTCCCCCTTTTCATATCCATCACATTCGCCAGTTGGCTTGTTACTTTCTGTAAAAAGCTTGGGAAATATTTGCTTATTAGTAGATAGGTATAATTTTTTTTCCCAGGAACTGAGATAGGAGAAAGGCAACTGAGAGACAGTCTAACTGGTAGAATCAAGGATAGTGTTTCCTAGTTATACCTCATCTCTTCACCAGAAGAAGAGAAAGGCCCGAAGTTTTTTGCCATAATTTTCCTCCCTTGACCTTCTAGGAAGCAAGCTCTCTGGTGTGCAAGCCACTGGGATCCAGGGAACGCTCATGGAGAGCTTGGGATAGGCAAGATGAAGACTTTGTTTCCATTCATGCAGCTTATTGAAAAGTGCTTATTGAAAGCACTTTTGTACATATATATCTTACAAGGATTCTTTGCTGTGTTCCTATCATTGAGCTTAAAATCTGCCACCCTGAAACATTGATATTTCCTAAGGACTAGGGTTAAAGCTAGAGCCGAGGCTGTCTGGAATACAATTAAGACCTCAGAGCTGCAATGGTAACCTGATCTGACAACATCAGGAAAAGTCAGCACTGGCTTTGGAACAAGTAACTACCCAGACTCTCCCTCCTGCTTCTCCCTGAAAGCCAGCGGCAATCTGGGAGAATGCTGCATGAGAGCAATGCCATATAATAACAAAGGTGTGCAAAGTCATATAAATGCAAGGACAACTTTCAGTCACGACCATCCCTCCAAAGCAAGGGGAAGCATCAGAAATTTTTATTCTCCCTGGAGGAAATAATAATAATAATAACAATAATAACAATAATAACAATAATAACAATAATAATAATAATAATAATAATAATAATAAAACAACAATAACAATAAAAAATGTTTTGACTTTCCAAATGTAGCTATGCTTGTGTTTGGTTTTTGGTTTTTTTTTTAATAAGAAAACCACAGTCCCCTGATGACAGACCTGCTGAATATTTCTTTCCTTTAGCAAAATCCTGATGAACTGACATTTCAGGTTCATGCAAACAAATTCCCTATAGGATGAATTTATGATTTGTATCGTTATTAATATTGCACTTGGACGTGGAATTGCTACTTCAAAAGACTTCACCTCATTTTGGTGAGCGTGTGTTTATCTGCAAATCAACTGCAACTCCCCTAACTTTCTTCCCCTTTTTTGAAAGACGAAGCAGTTAGAATAATTAAAATAAAATCTATTAACTGCTTGTTACTGCGGGGGGAAATAACACTGCATCCAAGCTCACATCTGCAACCATTGATTCTGAAGTAGTGACTGACAGCACCCAACTGACTAAGTAGGTTATAACAAGCTAGCTCCAGGCTGGAACAGCCAGTGGAGTGCAGAGGAGAAACACTGGCCTCTAAACTTGTCTTAAGCCAAAACAAAGGCAGGAGAAAAGGAAAGAAAAAAAGAAAGATGGAAGAAAGAAACCTCTGCCAACTGTCACTGTCCCTGTTCTCTTGTTCAGCAGCAGCAGCAGCTTGTAATTGCCAGCTTTCTTTAATTCATAGTTATATCTTGAGGGTACAAGAAAGGAAAATCTTTGTAACAGATAGCAATAAAAGTATTATTCATCTAATCATTCACAAACATGTGTGCTTGTATTTGAAATCTATGCCTTCGTGTATCCACAGCATAACACGTACTCAGACAGGCAGAAGCAGCCACAGCAGTGTACAGGGACATAATCCAAACGGACGCCACTCCACTGCACAAAGACACATGTGCACACAATAGTATACAATATGCAGCTGAATGTACTCTGCCCAGCTGGACATAGGACTGGAGCATATTCAGATGCAAATAATGTATTTTCCACAAGAACTTTGCCCTTCTGAGATTTTATTTCATCCTTTTGGGCCACTCTCTGCAACAGCCATGAAATGCTTTTTCTCCTACCCAAAACCCACATACTTTGCACTTTTACTGTCATATAGACAAATTACAGTGCTCCTTTATGTCTAAGCACTCAGTGTAAATGCAAATATATAATATCACAACATGAGGCAAACACACACTTCAGGACACTTAAAATGCCATTTCAAAACCAAAGTCCTGATGACTCTCAGGCAGTGATTTCTATTATTGCACTGCTGCATTGTGGTGATTATAATTTCACTATAGGTCAGACTGCAGGAGACCCACACAAGCAGAAAATCTGTTCATACAGCATCATTTCCCAAAATGCTGGCAAGATTCAGTGAGCTGAAAATGTTCTTCAATTTGTCCTGGTGCAGAACGGGAAATTGTCTGAAATCTAGAATATGTTCAAGGATAACAAATGATATTTCCTACTTTCTTTTACTTAAAAATTAAGATCCTTGATAGACCAGTTAATTCTACTTCAATGGACTCAGGTTCCCAACTGGAGATCTATTGTATTCAATAAAGCTCTGGCTGAGGCCAGGCTTTGCTTACAATTTTCATGATTCACAGATTTTAAAGGCAGAGGGGACAATGAGATCGTTAAAACTGACTTCCTGAATACTCTAAGTCCTTATTTCCAATGGGATATCTCCACATCAAGCCCACTAAAAGATCTTCCTGTCCTTATGCAAACATTCCTCTTCTCTTTCAAGTCTCACTCAAAACTTAGCTAGTTCAAGAAGTGCTTAATCTTCCAGAGAGGCATCCAAGCTTGATTTAAAGGCATCAAGACAAAAAAGAATCCACTTTTTCCCTTAGCAGTTTGTTCCAGTGGTTAATCACCCGCACTGTTAAAAAATATTGTGCTTTATTTCTAATTTGTCTGGCTTCAGCTTCAGACATCGTCTCTTGTTATGCCTTGCTCTGCTAGATTAAAGAGCTTTTTAGTAGTTAGTGTTTTCTCCCTGTGAAGGTACTTAGACACTCTAATCAAATCACCTCTCAATCTTGTTCTTGATAATGTAAATAGGTACAGCTCTTTAAGTGTCTCAATATAAGGCATTTTCCATGGCTCTTAAATCATTTTTGTAGTTCTTTTCTGCATCTTCCCTGATTTTTCATCATTGTTTTTGAAAGATGAGCATTAAGAATATTAAAGAAAATATATATTCTACATCTGTTTTATCTTAGTCATATATAAATGTTAAACCAGTCCCTATTCCTGTTCATCTGTTGAGACAGTCAGGGATTGTGTTAGCTTTTTCTCATTATAGCCGCAGCTTGGAGTATTTGCATTGGCTTGTTTGCCCACTATAGCCCCTATAAGCAGAGCTACTACTTCCCACAGCACAGTGCAGTCCTCTGTTTCTTAGGTCTGCCCTTCGTTTGTTTGACTTACATTTATTTCTTTACATTCCACCAGAAAGAAGGCAAATATTTTCATGCACACCTAGTAATCCTGTTGGAGGAATGGTGTTTGAGTGGCATTCTCCTCAGTAAAAAAGTCAGTTAAAAATCAAAGCTTTAGAAAGAAAAAAAGAAAAAAAAGGGCTTTTTTGGTTGTAAATCCACTAAATTAAATGAATGAGAATGTGTGAAATATCAGAATACTAATGAAGAGTACAAGAATGGTGACCAAATTCAAGTGGTTTGTCTATATTTAATTTTCTCTGTGCTGTTTGGTGACATGTAGGGTAGGACTTATTTACCCACCTTTGGACAATTTAAGTAAGCATCTGGTCTATGGTCTATAGTCATAACATCCTCTAAATTAATGGCGAGACACAAACCTCTACCTGGAAAAGTCATCCTACCATCTTAAACACTATTTTAGGATGGGATGAATGGCCCTCTAAAGATGCTTTCCCTTTTCTATTTACAACAAAATTGTTTTACATTATTACTTTACATTAATCACCTAATTTTCAGATGGCTAAAGTTAGCTGAGGTGAATCCCATCCTTATTGCCTTGTGGTTTAATGTTTCTGTGAACTGTTAAAAGTACTATTTATCAGTACAGAGATGGTTGCTGTGTAGTAATGGGTGACATGAAGCATGAAATGTGTTTAAAGTGTTCTGACAATTGAAAGGACCAATATTACTCTGTGAATTCAGAAGCAGTTTGTGGTTTTAAGGCAAAAAAAGGCCATTGTATTTAATTCCAGAACTGGGGTTTTTCGTTACATTACCAAAGGTTCAGGTACCCGAAATACTGTGAAATTAATGGTCATCATACCTGCAGATGAGTGCAAGGTATTCGCTATAGGTCCTGCTGCCAAATTAAGGCATACTAATGGATTGTCTGATGGTTAATTTACAGACAAGACAACAAAGAGTCTAGTAGTTAACTAAAAGGTGAGTTTACAATGTAGGGAAAGAGAATGTGTACAAAAGAAATAAGACAAGTTACTAAGCAAACTATTATGTAAACTGATGTATAAATCGAGTCTTAAGAAACATTTTAGGGGAAAATAGAGGCTGCTTCCAATTACTACATTGACTGGCACATACATATATATGTCATGGCTTGGCTAAGAGGAAATTTGTGCAAACAACTGGTGCTATGAAAAGTGAGAATTTTCAGTCCTAGGTGAGATGAAGAGAAATGGCTGAAATGTTGTGAACAGCTTGCAGAGCACTTTTTCAAATGCTTGAAAGAAGTCAATATTTCACTTCCAAAAAATTCTGATTGGCTCTCAGATTAATTTATGCCTTTTGTATTTTTATTAGCTTTAAATCCATACCTTTGATTAGTTGTCAGTCACAACTTGCTTTGCTTTCTTGACCTCTAAACTCTTTTCTACAATGTACCACAACTAGACATGTAAATTTTCTGGAATTTTTGACAATATGAAGAAATAAATGAACAAAACTCTCACATCATTTTTCTTGAAAAAATTTAGATGGACAAATTGGAACTATTAGCAATAGTCGGTTGTTCATGTAAGTGAGGGTGTTGTTATTCCTTCAAGAAATGGAAGTGCATTTCTCATAATTCAGTAACTTTGTAGAAAAGGTAAACAAGATACTTATTGGATGACTAGATATAAAATCATTTACTTTTGAATAACAACAAATGTACCTAATATTAGAGATGGAGTTGTTCTGCACATAGGAATAGTATTCATTACACCTTGTTTTAGACATTGAAAATGCTCAGGTGTCTAATCTAAGATAATTTTCTAGACTATGAGCATCAAATAAGAGGAATTTTTCCCATCTCTTCATGCTTTTATAACCAATACAGTAATATGATATGGATTTAGTATGTTGTTACTTGCCACCTCTCACAAAATCAGGAAAACTAATGTGATATTTATGTGTATAGCACACACATATCACTATATATCTATAGTAGAATCATACCTAAAGTCTGCCGTGTTATGGAGTGCCATAATATACAGGAGTTGTAATAGAAAATATTGCCAGTTTTGAAATGGAGCTGATGTGCCACTTCAGTATTACCATTACAGATGCTGTCCTAAAAAAAAGTCTTTTCTATTCTGAATGAAAGTATTTTACATAACCTTTTTCATTGTTACTGTTTTCATTTTAGACTATGAAACATATTGGGAAAACAAATGAGGCTTTCATGTGTTTTCATTCTTCTCTTCTGTTTTGGTTTTGTTGGGTTTTTTTCTTTTTAATATCATTTCCCCTGCATCCTATCCTTCAACAAAAATTCACTTATGAAAGTTTATCTTACTCTTCCACAGCTTTTTGAGACACATACAGTCTTTAAAGGCAGCAAGGAGAAAATACAAATAAAGAAGCAAAAAAAGTGATAGGTAGTATGTTATGTTGACTAAAATCTGAATTCTCTTAGTTGCAAGCAAGTCATATAACCTATCAATCTCTGTAGCGTGTGTTTCAGAGTACTGTTCATCTAAACAGTGGATTGCTTCAACACACAATTTATTTTTGTTGAACTTCAACTTTCCATATCTTGCAGGATCCAGCTTCTTTCCATTTTTGGTGCATGCATCTTTCATGTATTTGTGCATGGTTATTATAAATAAGCAGCAGGGCTTTAGGAGAACGAATCTTGTCAGATGAACTTGATTGCTTGTTTATGACAGAATTACAAAATTAGTGGCTGAAGGGAATGCATTTGGCATAATATATTTGGATTTTAGTAAATCATTTGATACACTGTCTCAAAAAATTAGTTCAAATTGGCTGAGATATGAGCTCAGCTTCATGTACTGAAAACTAACTGAACGCCCATAAAGCAGGAGTAAACGTAAGTGACACTGAACGGAGATGTCTGGGATTCAGAAGACCAGTCAATATTGAACTTCTTCATTATATGTGCATGATGCTGTGATAGAAGGTTGTACAAAGACAAAGAAAAAGACCATGGTCTAAGATGAGTGGAAAGTTTTGGGAGAGAATAACTACTCATTTACAAAGAATTGTAATTGATTTCTCTATTTATTTTCACAAAAGTATTTGGAATATACATTATTGCTGAAGGAACCAGAATATAATAATTGTTGTAAACTCTCTTTTTTTCCCCCTTTTTCTAAATATACTTGACATTATACACTTTCTATTTTACATTATGCGTTATCTATTGACTATTACTGTGACAGGACCTCACGTCAACTAAGATTTTGCTGTGGATCTTCCTAAATATATGCTTAAGTTTTTAATCCTTAAAGAAAGTCAAAAGAACTTTAACTATGAAAAAGTTAGAATCAACTAGGATAAAGACTAGCTCTACGATTTTCCCAGAGATCAAAGTAAGGCCAACCAACTTGTAAATATCTAGGTCATCCTTTTGGCCTTTTTTAAAGATGGATCCAATATTTACCTTTCTTCACCCATTGAGAACTTCACCTGATCACTGCAGGCTTTCAGAGTTGACAGAGACGTTCTTGCAAGGGTAACAGCCAACTGCCTCAGCAGCCTTGGATACAGAACATCTGGTTCCATGTTGCTGTATGGGTCAAGATCCCTCTCTCTCAAGCTACGGTAGCACTTAAATTCATTTGAGTTGTAACCCTAAATGTTTGCCTGGGTGAATGGGGAAGGCAGATAATCTGACTTATTATGATACAGTATGTCACTATCCAGGCCAAAATTAGTACTTCAGAATTTACAAAATCATACAGATGTAACATTATCATTGTATCACATTATTATATCCTATTACTGTATCATATATACATGTAATGGCCTTAAGCCAATCTAGAGTTTTGCAGTTTCTGAGAAGTGGTTTGCAAATGCTTTGGCTTAGCAATATTTCTCTTCTCCTAGCTCTCTTTACGCCCCACCTTGCTGCTCTTTCTCTCTTTCCTTCATACTAGATTGTAAGCTCTTTGCACCAGGGCCTGTTCATTTGCATTTGCTCTATAATGTGCATGTCATGCTTGAGAGATACTGACTGTTCTGGTATACATGAGTGCTAGCTACAAGCACTGTCTCCGTTAGATGTACCTGAATTGAACTGTCAAATGGTAAATAATGTCTGTGGCAAGTACGCTAACTGCGAGTGGCAAAGAAGCCCTGGAGATTGATGAATAATAAATAACAGCTCCCGTTTCTTTGTTAGCAGTATGTCCTTGTTCACCTGTGCTCATGCTGGGCAGATGGTAAAGTACCGGGGGTGAATTCCACAATGCTGGTATGTGGGTGGAGGGATGTCTTCACATGGGGAAACTTAATGTTAGCTTAGTCTTTATGTCAGTGCAGGGTACACCTTCAAAAGCATTGAGACTCAGTTTTCTTTTTCCATTTGCCATGTTTTTGCAGTGATGGAGAAAAATAAAATGAGGACTGATTGGAGCAGGGGGTCATTTCACTACAGATTCTGCACTGCTAATTCCAAACATTACTGAAATTTGATAAAAAAAAGAAAAGAATGGGACTTATTACTAATATTGGTAAAAAGTCAACTATTGACTTTGACTTCTTTCCATATATTCCATTACCTCTGTCATGAAGTTGCTGCTGAGATTCTTAACGGGTATGTTTCAAGCTTCTTATCTGTGTTTGTGTTTATCAACAACCAATAGGGAAGACACCCTATCCAAAAATTCTGTTACCAATGAGCGATTCAGATGGGTTTTAGTCTATTTAAGTTTGATTAAATTGTCAGCTGTAAACTGAAGAGTAACTTATTGAACAAAATAAAGAAGACTATTACTCTGGATGAAATTCTGACATCCTGTGGTCATCATTGGGTTTTGTACCTACACAGATGTTATGCATGACCATATAAAATTTACATAATCACCAAAGTTTTCCACCTATCCAAGTGTGGTGATTACTTGATCTTTTAACTAGCACAACCAACACCTGATTTTCTGAGTCTGTGGGTCACTCTCTTCTATTTTATTTGCTTGTTCTTTCATTGGCAATGGACCATGATGCTGTAATGGAATTAATAAAAAAGAAATTGAATATTGTGATTAAAAAATGGTCTCCAGCTTTGAAAATAAACATGTCTGCTTTGCTTCAGTACTTATATTTGGCGTCTGTTGGAGTCCATTATCCAGTCACAACAGTCAATTCCAATGACATTACAGGGTAAATTCTCATCTTCATTTCCAGCAACTTACAAACATTTGTGGTTAAATTGTTTGAAACAAAGACAGCCATGTGAAAAGCAAGGGCCAATGAAAAGAAAAGAGTTGGAATTTTGGCCACAACTCTAGAATAAATTTTACTGCAATGTAGATGATTCCTTATAGCAATTTAGGCTTTGACACTCAATAGTGATCATGATGGAAACCTACCATGACCCGAAATATCAGCTCCTCTCCTTTTGCAGATCTACAAGTCCTTAATTTTATGATATATACTGTTGTAAGAAACATATTTCTATGGACATGAGAAGTCCACAGCTCTGTAGACTTGCAGGTAGCATCACACCTCTAATGCCTGATTAGTCCTTGACACTGCTGGCAGCTTTATAAAAAAGGGCTACAGTTTAGCCCTAAATGCAGCATAAAGTAATTGTAATTCTTCTGTTTTAAGGCAGCTAATATTAGCTTCTAAGAATATCTTAGTGCAGGAGGACTGGGATACTTGATAGAGATATGTTAGCTGCAGTTTAGATGTCTTGAGGAAGAGCAGGAAAGACAGGCTGATTTCCCACATAAAGGGTAAATATATTAGCTACTTAAGATTGTATAAAGGCATTTTCTGGTTATTCAGTTAAATAAAAATTGTGATCATTGTTCCATAGTACATAAAGTCCAATTATGTAATTTTATGAATAGCCTTAGTGAGCTTCACCAAGATTCATACATAAAACAATGTCTGATTTATGAATCTTGATGGGGACTGACACCAAATAAATGCAGCTGGTCAGCACAGACAAGAGAGAAAGTCCCTGCCACATGAAGCAGACAAAGTCCTGGTCAACATGGATCTTTGATTGGAAAAACAAAAGCACTGCTAGGCTGAATATATTGCTTACAGGCAAAGAGGAAAAGCACATTGTATATAAGTGAAACCAATAACTTATTGTTAATACGATTGAAATCTTTGAAGGCTAATCATTAGTACTCCAGACCTAACTGTCCAGAAAGAAAGAATTATGCAGTTAAAATTGTTATACACATTTCTGAGTTTCCACCCCTTTTCCTTATGTTACATTTACCCTCTTCCTCAAGGTCCCAAGGTCAATGATTTTGTTCTGGTGGTGGTGGTGGTGATGGCAGCAGGGGTCGTGGTGAGTTTTCAGCATCTGGAGTCCTTAGCTGGGAAGAATATCATGCTGACGTTGACAGTTTCTTCTTCCTTACTCTAGCATCCATGTGGGCTCATTTTTACATGTTTCCTAACACATTTTTACACCTTGCTCTTTCTTCATTGATCTGCACCTCCATGTTAGACCCAAAGGTACTATATGTGTTCCCTTTTAAGAATGTTACATATTATTTTTCCACTGTCTTTGTTACCCCTAATAATAGTTTTGCCCAGCTACAGGTTGGTTTGTGATTAACGGACCATGGATGAGTTGTTAATGGCCATGAGGTCTCCAGTGGTGATGCGTGCCCTATCTTTTATCTATCCATGCCTGTACTTCTCTGCAGCACATCCCATACCCCTGCTTCTCAAGTCCTCTGCTGTGATACCAGGTCCATATTTCTCTACACTATGTCACTGTGTTGGTCATAAATACCTCATTCTACATAGAATAACTGCTTATTGCTGCTATCTATATATAACTGTGGTTGCACCATACAAAGATAAACAAAAACAGAGGAAATCAGACATAGACACCTGGTAAATTAGAAAAAAAAAATGCATTTACAGCTAAATCAATTAAAACAAAGCTGCAGGCAGGTGAAGAAAACATCAGACAGTGAAAGCCTTGCTAACCCCAGACTTCAGGCCTTTCAAATGCAGGACAAACCATGCGCCTACCACTGTTAGAGCACCAAAACTGGATTTAATGCAGCACTGAAGGTAGGCATGTAATTTCAAGTAGTTGTGTAGACTTACTCAGCAGTAGATGGAAAGGAGTAGGGATGTCCAGGAGGGAGTTTATCCAGTTCTGAGGTAATGCCTTAGTAACTATGAAGCTGGGGTGGGCCAGACTGTGGAGCTATCTGCCTGCCTCTATTGACGATAGCAGGAATTTATACTCCTAGCTTAGATATTTAGACACCGGATACAACTTGTCTGCATGTCTGTAATTAGATGAGGTAATTCATACCCAAATTTTAGGTAAGCAAGTTGTTAGGAGAGGATTTTGAGAAACATTAACATCCTGCTTTATTGCCTCCATTTGTTTTCAGATTTGGCAGACTAATTCTATTCTAAATAAGACTTCCCTTCTGGAGATGTGTTTTGTGATGGTGTTTTGTGATAGGTATTATATCTGAAAAATAAATAATGGAAGTAATGTCAGTATCTAATGAAATCAGAATGCTTTTAATAAGTTGATTTTTTTCCATTACATTTTCTACCCATTGTTTCATTTTTTATGTTTTGTTTTGTTTATTTGTATAAATAATAAGGTTTTCTGTGCAAAAGTCTGGTTTTTTGTTTCCATGACTTTACATTATTGGAACCTCTTTCTAGTTTAGGACCCTAAATGCTACCATAATCAGGACAACTATTTTTATCTTATCATCATGTTTTCTAAAATCGCTCCGTTTTAAAATTCATAACAAAAATGTTGGCTGAAGTGGCTCCATACCCAGTGCTATTGTATCTTAGTGTTTCAGACACCTTTACTGTGGCTTTAAGAATGCAGAACGAAACTACAATTAATATTCTGAGATTTCTACCAGATGTATACTGGTGACTACCAATGTTGATTAAACGTCTTACAAAGACTCGTTTACAAAAAAATCCAAAGGGTCATTTTTAGCAAATGCTGTAGGATCTCTAAAGAGAACAAGGAAATCAGACCTCTGTTTTATACCTCAGCTGGATATGCAGTTTGTTATCGTCATCCTGTTTTATCCCAGATGTTATCTTTTAAAAAAAAAATTGTATTTACTTCTCACCTGTGTTTTATTAAAGACTGTGTCTGTAAAAATATGTGACTGGGATTTCCAATAGTATTTACAGAAAAAAGTGCCTAATTCACTTTGAGGAGAACCAAGGGCTTTGAGTAAAATTCACTTACATTAAGACATTCTCAAAATACAGTTATATGATATTCCTTTGGCCTATCTTAAGTACATGGCTGAATTTCATTCTTAAAAAATTCTCAAGACACAGCAAATAATAACTAACAAATGCATCCCATTTACACTAACAAATGAACAGATCATTCATCTCTGGGAGCTTGTGCATATGGACTATTTAAATTGTCTTCACTTGATATTATAAGAAATATCATTCTTAATTCGTTTGGCATTTCATTATTTTAGTTCTCCTAAATAAATGAATTCTGAAAGGTTACAGTAGAGATTCCTATCAAACATCTTATCTGGCAATAAAGAGAGAATGAAAAAAAGCTGCCTATGTACATTGCAAACTCTAATCTAAATGTGTCATTAGATTGTGAACAAGTTGTTAATGTCGTCCTTGAAAGCGACCTTGTGCTGAAGACACATAGAAGGTTGCATTGCAGTCTTTACCTGAGCTGGCCTCCAAGCTTACTCATTCTCCGCCCACTTATGGAGAAATGTATTATTTAGATATTCACATTCAAATCAATCTAAGGGTAAGAAAATGCTTTCAGACAGATTTGGTAGAAGGGCTTGAAAACTCAGAAAATACTTCTTGGAATAGTTTAGAAAAATGTGCATGCAGAAGGATCTGTTGATAATTCAGGTGGAGAAAGAGGTTTGTGGAGTCGTTAATCTCAGGGGCTCTAAGTGTAACCGGATCCCGGTTTTCTCTCTCACTGGGATTCATAAAGTATGCAGTTTCCTTTTCTTTGTTATGCTGGCAACTAAAAATTCAGCTTTTAGCACTTCAATTTCCCTTCTGTGAAACAGGAGATGATATTGCATTTCCTCACACAGCAGAGCTGGGAGTTTGATTATACTTATATGTATGAGACCCTTATATTTGAAAGCGGTGGAAATAATAAAGTATTTAGAAGTGGGGTTTTTTAGGTGCTGAAATATATTGCAGAAAGGGAAGACATGCCAATAGGTGAGTTTTGGTGTACTGTGTGAAAAAACATGATACCTGTGCCTACCACTCATGAGGATTCCTTTATACTGACCCTTTTCAAAAGCCATCATAACTAAACTGGATAAACTACTAGATTAGCCCATGATTTGTAGGTGTCACAAGCCTCCTTTTCGCTATGAACTCGGGTAAACAATTGGTAGAAACACAGCAGATCACAGCACACCTAGAAACACAGTTGAATTAGCAGGGGGAAATGTATTCCTGCAAGAAAGCTCATCCAGTCTCTCTTTCTCTTTCTCATTTGCTTTTTCTTTCTTTCTGTTGTGAAGCATTTTCTCCCTGATATCCTGACAGTCAGGGCCGAAGCTTTCGGAAATCAAATGTGAACTCATTTTGAAATACCAGCAGCGTTTGAATTTTAAATTAACCTATTTACAATGAAACTATGCCTGCTGATTGCCATCATCTTCAGGAAAATTAACAGTAACGATCATTGGTGTCATAATGCAATTTCCCCGCAAAAATCACATAGGCTTCATTACTGTTTACATAAATTGTCATAAATACCAATTATAGCTGAACATAAAATGTAATGCTCTTTTTTTTAATCATAATCACACAATTGTTCTTCTAATTCATATGCTGGGGGAATAGGGTTTTGATTCAACCTTTGTTGTGAAGGAAATGTTTTGCTGGTAGTTAGTTTTGCTGTAAGTGCTTGTTGGCTTATTTTCAAATCCTCTCTCTCTCCCTTTCTCTCTCTTTTCCTCCATCCATTTGGATCGTTTAGTCCTTGTTCCCTGTTTGCTTTGCCCTCTAATACACCAAAAGGAACATGTAGGCGTGCTAATAGCAGATGGGGGAGACGTGCTGCTCGTGTCCTCTAGACATCGGACATCAGGCTACAGAGGAATAGGTATTTCCGGTGGGGATTTATAACATCATTTTGTGCAATTACGTAGAAGACCCCATAAAGGAATAATGTAATAATAAACCTGTTAAAAGGGCAAATTTGTTGCACCAATTTCTGTTTCTCTCATAAGTCAGCAGAACAAAGAGCTGATAAAGGGAATGACATGTTAAATTACTAAATTAAAAAAAAAAACAAAGGCCAGAAGAAAGGGTCTGCCTTTATTTTAAGCACATTGTTTGCTACATATATTTTTGAGTAACTACATTGTAACTGTCGGTCACATGCTATATAAGCAGTGCCAGGTAAGTGCTGTGGAATCGCAGGATAATTATCTTGTTATTTCTGTCTTCCAGCTATAATAGCAAGGGTTGAGCCAAGTTCTGTCTGGAGCTCAGGGCCTGCTACGACCACCAAATGCCCTCACCTTTAACTGTGTGTGTGTGTGTGTATCAACAGATTCATACATATGCATGCACAAATGTACATATATGTGTGTGTGTGTAGAGAGTAAATGAAAAATTAATAATTACATTATAAAATGAAGTTACTCACTTGAGGAATTTAATTTCTGGAAAGAACAGGTATTTCTCCTGTATTTAATGGCATGCTTACACCTCTACTGGTTCTGTGGTTGAAGTGCCTTACTGTGTAGATGAAGTAGGATTAAGCTCAATTTCCAAAGAAGAGCAAGATAGAAAATTACTGAGTATTACACAAGATAGTCTGGCACTTGGGTAACCTGTCCTAGGCAGAAAGGGAATCAGGTGCTGAAAAAATATTGGGTTTTCTGATGCTAGTCCAGGCTTCAGAGCAGATGAATCTGTTCAGAAAGACTAGAAAATCTACCTTGGTGGTTTTACTAGTCTGGGTAGCAGTCCGGAATTTTCTGCCTGAGCTCGACGCATTTAATATATTTGCTCCCTTATCCACCTTGCTGTTACTAGATCCATGCCACGCACATCTGTAATGTCTGTACAGAACAGGTTTTTTTCTTTTTTTCTAGACAATCTGGAGCAGCGACACTCTTAATCTTATTCAGCTTTTCTGTTGTGGTATAAATTCTTAGGATAATCTTGATCTGTGTTTCTTTACAGGAGTTCGATGAAGAGCACTCAAGCATGTGTCCCCAAATTACAAACCATCCATTGTCAGATAGAGCAGATTCATCTGCAGGTCTATTTGCCAATATAAAGTAGAAACATTATTTTTCTTTTGATATAAAGAACGGTCCCTGTATAATATGGATAAAATATTTCTTGCAGAGGTCCCACCATCTTTTTTTTCCTCCTTTTTTTCTGATTGTATTATTTTCTAGCACTGAGCTGAATTTGTAGATTTCAAATAAAGCAGGTTATTAGTTGTAAATTTACCAGTTGTAGAAGTTGCAAACAGAAAAAAGACATAAAGTGCTGAAAAATCTATTATATTCTGAAAAAAAGATAAAATATTTGCTATGACTGCTGCAGTATAATGAATCTGATCCTGCTGCATCAAAATCAATGAGGATCTCCATTTTTTCAGGGAGCAGTAGATGATTACTAGCAGACACGAAGTGTCCTGGATTCTGAAATTTTCATTCCGGCCCTCTTTTCCACAAATCTTCCCTGAAGTCAGTAGATGATATGAGGACATAGCAATTCTACCTTTGGTATTTCATTGAATTGTTGGGCACAATCAAAGTATTTTTAAAGCTGTTGAACAGGCGTGAAGCATTCAGCATTGGTGTAGTTAGGTCTGCGAACTTCCCATGATGATATTCTTCTGGGGTAATCTCCAGACCTGAAAGTATAGGTTAAAGATCCACCTTCGATGCTGTCTGCAATAAGTGACATTTTGTGTGTGTTGGCATCAAAGGAGATATATATTCCACCATCAGCACTGAAAACATCAGAGAAATATATATCCACTGGAATAGGGAATGCAGTACAATAATAATTATTGAGGAAACAAAAAAAAACCCCAACAAACAAACCACCAACCACCAAAAAGGTAACTTTGTTAAGGTCATAAAGAATGCTGTGAAGGAGTCCATAGTTCTCAAACAATGTTTAACACCTCCATTTTTCTTTCACAAAATAACAAAATAAAGAAAAGCTAATCTTCTCTCTCAGCAGGAAGTATCATTTTGGCCCATCAGCAAAGTGATTTTTTTCCTAGACAAAATGAAAGTATGGAAAGCATTAAAGTATCTTGAAAATCCATTTAAAAAAAAAAAAAGAAAATCTGGGCACAATTTCTGCATAAATATTGCTTACACATGCCAATACAATATAATAAAACATTTTTTAATAGATTTGTCAAATTACTCAAATTATTTTTTGGAAAAATCATGTCTTTCTCCATTTTTCTTACATTTGACAGAGACACAGACAGACACAGACACAGACGTACAAAATTCCTGTTGTTAATTTTTCATAGGCTAATTCTGATTTAAGTGACTGTATGGAGAGGTCATAAATATTAATTAATCTCATCATTGTTAGAGACTTTGTTGATATAAATAACCGTGATGCTAATTTTTCTGCACATAGCTAACTTGTGACGTTGGCTGTGGCTGTTGTTACCCTCTTCCATCTCTTGCCACTATTGTCTCAAATAGGAATGTACATTTTTAGGAATGGGGGTTGCCTATCTCTTTGTGATCAATATGTTTCTAATACAAGATTTCTTTACACCAGATAAGAATGTGTTAAGAAACTACAGCAGCTTAATCTCTTTTATGTTTCCTGTTTGTGCAAAATGCCAATATTTCAGTCCTGAGGGTTCAAAATGGATCTCTGAGTCTTCTTGTCAGAAGAAATATTTTCTTACCACCATAATATTTAAGTGCAAATATTTTTACTAAAATAATTGAATAAAAGAGAAAATGTACTCTTCCATTCCTACTTTTTATGTGTGAAAGTGAATAACTGAAATAACTTTTGAATTTTCAGTTCATCAAAATTCATTGGTTGTAGTGGCAACAAACATCTTTGGTGCAAAATTTGACAGAATTACTACTACTACTAATAAACTCTAAAATGACCTAAAATACTGTGAGAAAGCATTAGGGAACTAAAAACACGTTTATTAGAAAAAGTTATCTTTCTGGTTGAGGATAACACTATCTTCAGGAAGGATCCAAAGACTGAAAATTGCAATCACATACTATTTTCCGTTGATTAGTCATGGTGTGTGCAATAGATTAGCCAAGTAACAAAGTATGGTTATAGTGCCTGATTTGAATTCAATAATATACAAAGAATGACAAATAATGAACATTGAAAAAAAAAAAAGAAGAATAACAAATAATAAATTATCTGCACACAGGGGAATTTCAAGATTAATCCAATACAAGTTGAAATAATGAAAAGATTCACTTTTTACTTCAATAGAATTTGGATCAGACCCATGAGTTATTGTATAAACAACATTAAACATTAATTTCTTTAAATATCTGTGGAATAAAAACTCTTATGAATCAAAGCAAATAAAATGAAAACAAAAGAGGCTGAAACTGCATACTGAAGAGTAACAAAGAGTTTGAGAGTTTGGGGAAATATCTGCTGTTTTTTCCAGTTGCTTTGTGGTTTTGGTTTTTTTTTTTAATTTTTGCTAGTATTCATCTATCTCTGTTAATTAATGTCATAAAATTGTCTTTAAGAAATATACCTAAGGCAGGGATGAAGGTGATTATTCCAAATCTGGAATCTTGATTATTGGTCTAGAAGAGGTCAGGAAGTTTTTCCTTTCCAAGTTGGGATTTTGCAGGAACTATCTCAGAGGATGTTTAAGTAGAGGATGTCTAATTGTTCATTTAAATGACACACAGTGCACAGAATAAGTGCCTAAGGCGATTTTTGTTGTTGTTCCTAAATATTTGTGAGAAATGCTAACAACAAAAAGAAAAAAAATTATTGTCATCTCAGTTGACATAAAACTAAACTCTAGAATAGCACATAATGAATGCATTTACAACTACTTTGTGAAGAATAGAAATTTGGGGAAGGAAAATGGAAACATGGAAAGTGGGATCTCTGATATGAGTTAAGATGTCTTCTCTTGGGTTACCATGCTGGTTGCCTGTTATTCCAGCAGGCACATAGTTTGCTCTGTTGTAATTTACTGAGTTCCATCTTAATGCTATTGCCTTTGGAAGTCTCTGCCTGAACGCCTACTGCTCTAAAGGTTTCAGAAAAAAACTTATGATTTCCCATATGAAGTTCTTTTATGCCATCATTATCAGATAGCTTGACCGCTCTGTACAGAAAGGAGTCACTTCCTCATTCAGCATTTTATGGTAAGAAAGACTTTCTTTTCTCATTTACTTTTGTAAAGCAGGACTGTTCCCCTGTTAAAGGTGTAGTCCAAGTCTTTATCTTCTGACTCTTCCAAACTCCTTCTTATAGCAGATCTTTTCATTGGTATTACATAATGTTATGTTACAGTTATATTTTAGCCAATTTCTATTCATCAGGTTTTCAAGGGCAAGCAATATATTCTTTACAGCATTCCAACTTCTATTTGCATTTGTAATTCCTTCCCATGGTGTGCCTCTAGTGAATATACATAGCACATCATTTTTTTTTTCACAAAGCTCATTAAGAAAATCATTGAATAAGATGAGGATTGAGGCAAATGTTTGAGGAATACCATGAGTCATCAGACACATTGAGTCACGTGTGCTTCCCCAGAGTCTGTTGTGGTCCAAGACAAAGAAACCTCTGGAATAAACTAATGTCAGGGTTATGCATTGCTAGAAAGTTAACTTTATGGATTGGTCTCTGTTACCTAGGTGTTCATACTCTGCCAGGATCTAACTTAAATGAATTAAATAGGTGGTTTGAGAACTGGCAGCAGTAAAATACGTTTCTCATGCTCAGAGAATTTCTTTCTTACTGTAAACAGCAGAAGAGGTAAAGGAGGGAGTGAAAAAGTACCAGATGACCCTGGTTGGAAAGGCAGAGTAATTGAGCCCAGAGTCTTGGCCACCACCTTTCCTTAAGCAAGATCCGACAATTCAGCATGGGCTGTATACAGAACCAATAGCTTTAAATGCAAAATTCCCGGTGCCCAAATTATGCATCTGCAATGTGGATCTTCCACACAGAAGCTTCCACACTTATTTAGTGATACAATGCACAAACCACATTTTTTAATATCAGAAGTCATCAGTCTCCATCATTATCAAACTCCTTGTGTAAGAATAAAATGGGTCGATAAGAGAATTGATCATATGTGAAAGTTATGCATTTTAAGGAGTTTGTACCACATTTGTATTTTATCAAATAGCTCCTAATGATGTTCTATAATACAAAATTAAATATTTCTCTCTCCGTTGTGTGTTCTTATTCATGAGTTGGGCATTAATCGTTAAACAATATACCTGCTTGTTTATTTATACTAGATGTGATTATTTATATTCTGAGTAGTCTGCAAGGTCTTTAACTGTATTGCCTAGCCATTTTTATGAGTTTAAGATTGTGTGGGGAGAAGGGAAAGGTTAAGTTATTGAACTCATTTCCGTGCTCTTGTAATGG
This sequence comes from Pluvialis apricaria, assembly GCA_017639485.1. NCBI lineage: Eukaryota > Metazoa > Chordata > Aves > Charadriiformes > Charadriidae > Pluvialis > Pluvialis apricaria. Next base: position 7,568,767 of record CM030044.1, on the reverse strand, counting down.
AAACCATTTTCTTTATTATTTTATTAAAAATAAATTGATTTTTTTAAAAGACAAGAAATAAGAGAGCTATAAAAAGATATGTTTACACCTACTACTCTTTCGGTTATACTAAAAAATGTCTAGAGCAACTCCACTTTGATATGAATGATATATGTGTATTTATTGATAACTATTTGAGTGGTGGAATTTTTAACAATTTTCGGTGCTTCACTGAATCTGTTTTTGTTAAGGAGTGACATTTATCTGACCAGTTATATGCATTATCTGTTTCACTGAAAGCTGCCTAGATTTTCCTTATACTTACTGAAAAGAAAGAGGTAAATTGAGATAATAATTCATATCATCTTACCTTCAAGGAAATGCCTGAGATAGATCAGATAAACAATACACTAAAATACGTAACTCTTTTCATTAATAAGAGAAATATCTCAGACACAGTTTGTAAAACTAGGGAGTTTGGTAAGAGGAATTTTGTTCTCTACAAACTTCTATCCATTGTCCTTGGATCAAGCCCTATGAGCAATATGAAGTGTCACTTTACTAATGATAATGATAGGATATAAAAACAGTATTAAGATCATTTTGAGTATACTTGTGTTTAGTTTTTACCAAATGTCACATTCATTGTGAACTATGCATTTACAGAAGCTTGAACAAGCACAGACAGAGCAAAGAACTTTACAGTTAATACGGCATTTAAGGCGTCATAGAAAATAGACCTCACCTGCGTACTTACTAAGCAATATGTTGTGCTTTCGCAAACACTTTCTTTTTGGTTTTTTTTTCTTTTTTTCGTGGATTTTTATTTTTAGTGTGGATATTTCAACCTAAAACTTACTGCGGACTGTCATATAATAACAGAAATTTTCTTTGTTTATTTGTCTTAGCCTGAGGTCTTAGATCAAATCTTTACTTAAAAATTGATCCCGTCCCTTCCACACACACACCCTCCCAGTGTAAGGATCTTTGTTTGAATCAGATATTAGAATACGTGGTTAAATAATGAAAATAATTTTTTGTATTTGTCATAATATAACTGTAGACATAGCCAGCCAATGCATTAACTGATACTACGCAGTTTATTAATCTACGTCTCTCTCCCTCTGATTTTTTCAATGACTTTTGATTCCACCATGTATTACAGACATTTAATAAGCTCCAAGGTGGGTTTATTTCTGTAAAATACATTATAGTAGTTCATCTATATTCTCCTTTTTTACTGGAGTCCTCACACAGAAGAGGAAAAAGTTTATTGGAATATTACCCGGGAATGACACTCAGAGAGGGATTCATCTTTCCTTACTATATACGTCCAGAGTGTAGAAATCTGTAGCTCATCTCCTTGATCTAAACATCTTCAGAACAAATTACTCTGAATTCTCACATATCATCTATTTTAGAGGCCTACTTTTGAAAAGAGAAGTTTTGTCTGTGCTGTGACTATTTCTCTCCATTGATTATACAGGGATGTGTTGTAAGTGAGTAGTTCAGATAAAGTTGTTTATAATTTATATCTGATTGGGTAAATCTTTATTTGAAGTAGCTCCTTTTATCTTTTCCATGTCATATATCACAATGGCCTGAGACCAGAAAAATAGGATAATTTAATTCAAGATTCAGAGATATCAGACTAAGAGTTACCACTATTAAGCAATTTTACTTCAAATCAGTAGTGTGCGAACTAGCCAGTTCTTTGCCATATTACAGTCATAAGAGAACTGTGTAACCTATTCAATTACCACAGTCATTTCCTAAGAGATCTGAGAATTTATTTTCGGAATTTTCTACTCCAGCTCTGTCTGCGTTTAGACAATGCACAAGTCCTCACGAGTTTCAGACAATACAGCTGGTCTGGGAGAATACAGGAAATACCGACAAGATGGAGAATTCATTCTAGGGAATGATAGAGCCAGAATCATGAACCAATAATAATAATGCAAGGCTCAGTGACAATAACAGTAGCACAAAAATTAAAACAATAACTATCAGCTTTAAAGGAGAGAATTTATTGGACTTCCACCTCTAAGTCTCTGGTCTGAATCCAGATCTAACGAGACTGACCAAATGTCACTCTAATTACACAGTGATAAAAGTTCCAGAGTAAAATGAATTCCACAGTCTGAACTCAGCTCCAAGTGGGCATTTATCTTCATTATGAGTCCAGCATATATTTGGCACAGTCTGTACTCCTGTCTTTAAAAGACGTTCATAAGTTAATGAACAAGAAGATTGAAACATTCGCCCAGTGCCTAGTACCACATATCCGGGACTGGGGTAGGGGATAGAGCGAAGGACTTCATCTTCAACATCCTTTCATCTGCTTTCTTCATATGCAGAATGGATTTGCTTCTGGTAGATCTTTCAGTTGCTGAAAAACATAAAAGAAAAGAAAACATTTTCACATGGTAAATGTGCAAGTGATGAAGTTCCTCTCTTCCCACCCCTCCCATGGTTTCCCCTCCCGTCCTCTTGACTGCCCTTGAGTGCCACTTAAGGACACTCCACAAACATGTCACAAAAATTCAGAAGTTTTAGATTTTCACTGTTCTTCCATAACCCAGTGTTCCACCTTTTACGTGTGATTACTGCTGAAATAAAAAAAAAAAAAAAAAAAAAAAAGAAGATGGGAACATTTCAGGATCAGGCAGGAAAGGGTCTTTCTGCTCTCTTACTTAATTCCTCCTTTCCCATCAGAAAGCCCTCCAAACTTTGCTTGATGGATCCACAGAGTAGTAAGTGCATTGGTCTGTACCATAGATTTTGTATTTCCTTCTATTTCTCATTCTGTTTCTTCTTTTTTTTTTTCCCCATCATTTGATTTTCTGATGGACGGCATAAAAACACTTTAGTCTTCTATTCACATTCTGCCCATGTATGTCTTAGAATAAATGATTCACATCATCCAAGGCTTTTGCTGATGCTGTATATCTGGAAAGCAACATTAGTATTGTAAGGAAGAGTAATAGCTTGCTTAGGAGTTTGACAATCTGAAACAAGGAGGGAGCTGATTAGGCAGTGATTTGAAAATGTTTGGAATGATGGTACTAGCAGGAACTCAATCTTTTTCTTTTTTTTTTCTCATTTTGACTGCAATATAGAGTAGGGTGGGTGGAGACATTTATGTTTTAGAGTCACAGGCATTAGATTTGAGTAACGTTCTTTGGCCAAGCCAGTGGAAACTCCAAGAGCTAGTCATATTCTCAAGTCCACCATGAATTCAATAACTTAGCTAAGTCCTATAGTATTACTTTGCATATGCACAAATAGAACTAAAAGCTTGTTTATTTCCTTCTCACTGCTTAAACTGAACTTCTGTCATGTGCAAATTTTACCAATCAGAGTGTGCATGATTAATTTAAAAGTCAGTTGATCCTATACCTTGAGCAAGCTTGCAGTATTACTAGAATGGTCAGAAAAAAGGAGCATGCATCTTTTGAGAAAAGAATAAAGGAATTTCTTTTGTTGAAGCAAGCAAAATTAAAGCTGATATGGAACAGGGAGGGAGAGAGGAAAAGCAGCTACTTGAGCTAAAGGGAATTTTAACACAGAATAAATCAGTATAAATGACCATGAATAAATTATATTTAGTCCATTGATAGACTTTTGTCTACTGGGATCTAGAAACCTTTCTGGAGAACCATTCTTATGACAACAGTGGGGAGAAAGTAATAACTGATTTAAAAATGATTGTTCTAAGTTTATAGCAATGGTTATATGCCATTGTGCCAATGGCAGCAGATATGGATTTGGATGGACACGGACACCCATTCCACTTTGTACCTTTCAGTTAGCTTATACCCTGAGGTAGATATCTCCTATCTCTTCCATTAATGCTATTCTATGTCCTAATAAAAAAAATAAAATTCTTCAGATATTGAACAAGGAGAAAAATCTAGAAATTTCTTGCAACAAGCTTCCAGTTTCTGCTTCATTAAGCTGATCCACAAGCTTACTCTGACTTTGAAGTTTGCAGGCAGCAGCTCCTTTTGACTCCCTAACGGCTTTAGAACACCATATTCTTAAGTCAACTTTCCCCATGCCTTGCATCAACCCTCTCACAACCCAACTAAGAGCTCTGACTCATTCTGCCAGCAGAGCACTTAAAATGAGGTGTTATTCAATGCTGAGATTTGCCACATGGCTAGATCATAAGTAACTTTGCAAGTCCATTGACTTGGACTGTGAGTCAGAAGTCACTTACAGGATTTAAGAGCATCCATATATTTAACTGCTCTCTTTTTACCACTTTCTCTTATACAGCTGACAGCACCTTTATTAAAAAGCCTTACAATGCTTTTCTTTACCTAGGCCATTTTATTTATTCTTCAGGCTGTCTCAGGTAGCCTGTAAACTCCATCACCAAAGACTACCTCTTAAAAACATGCAAAAATGATCCTGACATATTAGCACTTACAATTTAATTAATTTCTTCTTCTCCTTTTTCCTTTTTTTTTTTTTTTTCATCTTTTTCTCTTTGTTATGTTAAACATTTATTCCTTTTACCCTTTATTTGATTCAGGTAAACCAGCTATTTAATTGAGTAACTCTTTTTATTCTAGAAAAGAAGAAAAAAAAGCAAAATGAACAAATAGCAGGAACATGAATGAATAGATGTAGCTATACTGACAATATGGAGGTAAGGAGAAAGAGTTCTGCCACTGACCCTTTGATCACTGACATAATAGAGATGTAGGCATCAAACTGTTTCTTCCCACTTGAAGCCAACACTTGTGGTTTATTTGTACAACAAAGCATAAATGATCTCATATGGGGCCTCCCAGATACAGGTGCATATCAGAGGAGTTGAAGGTAATGCCATCTACAATTTGAATTTTCTTAAGAGTGACAATCAGCTGTGTAACTGGAACATGGGTACTGTGGGAGGGTATTTCGAGGACCTTGGTCTGCTGGTAAATATCTGACTTTGCATTTCTGTAAGTTTGGGGGTTTTTTAATACAATTTTAATTTTATCAATTAGACCAACAGTATTCTTTTACCATCCTTACCAGTGTTAAACTAGGCACCCAACTGACCAGATGGGAAGATCCCCAAAAACTTTTCAGATGGATAGATCTGGTGACTTTAGCCAGATTATGTGACTGCTTTTTAAAAGTAAATATTTGTAGAATGTGCATTTTAATTCACAAGGGATTTAGATCAGGATCTGCCATGATGTTTGTGCCTGTACAATGCCAACCTATTGTCAGCATTAAAAAAGGAGACTTTAATTAAAATTATAAGTAATAAACTGTTCTGATAGCTTTATGTGGGTATCCATTCTCATGGAACTAGTCTGGCAGCTTTAGTTCATTTTATGTAATCCAACACTACACAATAATAAACCAGCCTTCTCGTCATCTCAATTTCTTGTGCCTCTTCTACCTCAGATTTGCAATATAAGAGATAGCTTTCACCCTGCAATTAATTTGAAAAATTATATATATTTTTCCAAGCAACTTTGTTCCAAGAAATGCATCAATTCAGTAAATTTCCTAATTTATTTGGGTCCTTGTAAAGTTTCATCTGATAGACATAAAACTGTAAGATGATAGCATTGAAATGCAAGTCACAAGCTTCAATTAGGTACAATCAGAAATCATGCGGTGACTTCATTAAGTATCATTAAGAATGATCAAAATATTGCTCTTAGGAAAAATACATCAAAAGCATGCATTTACACATTGATTAAACAGGATCTGCAATTTCTAAAATCTGGTACGAGAAAAAAGAATGTAGTAAATTAAGTGCTCATACCCTACTTAGCAACAAGGGACTGCTTAGCAACCAACAAAGTGAAAAATAATGGATATGGCAGAGCACAAACTCTCAGCCCCCTTCGAAATGGAAGTATTGGGCAGCCATAGACAGAAACAGAAAGAAATCTCTAGAAAAAGTAAAAAAATAAGAAAAAAAAAGTGTTTCTTTTCTCAAGAAATTTCACTCGTATCAAAGATAGAAAATCTGACCAAAGAGAGAAACAGCTGGCAAACATAAGCCACTGAATAACTGTTACAGTCACAATTCCTCAGTTAACTGATCTCATAGTCCACGTTCACCCTCTTCAGTTATACATCCACAAAGTCTTTGTCCACTATGCCCAAGTCTGGGCTCAGCATTCCCTTTTCATGTGGTTTCAGACATTTCAGACTACAGTGTCTGTACAGAAAGACTTCATTTCTTAACTGGTCCTTCTCATATGCTTATGTTTCCCTGCCAGATATAAGCCACCAAGTTCATGCCACTTGTCCAGCTACAATAGAAAGCAATAAGTAGGTAGGTTTGGAACTGGAGAGTCTGAGCTTAATTACAATCTTGAGACTTGAAATAACATGAGCTTATATATACCCTTCTAGAAAAGTTCTCTTTTTTTTCTCTTTTTTTTTTCCTGTTTCCTAGCTGTCATCTTTCTCCAGACAAAATCCTTCAAATCTCTCTCAGAGTAAAATCTTACAATCCTTTGACTTTAACCTTTTTAGCACTTTTGAACAGAAGTGAATCATTCTTTCTCTTAGAGAGATGAATTGCAAAAAAATCTGTTACTTGCCTTGCTTTTTTTCTCAGAAGCCTGCTGAACCAGGACTGTATATTTGAACCACTGATGAAAAAATACTTAAAGATTATGGAAGTGTACACAGTCACTAGTGGATATTCTGAAGAATCTCTAGGGAGATACATAGACCTCTAAAAAATCTGTGCAGAGAAATCCTTTTGAGCACACAGTCCTGCAAATGGTTCAGGTTGAACCAAATGGGGCTCATCTGTGTTTTCAATATGAACATATATTAGAACATGTTATCGCACAGTAATTATTATATTGGCTAAGACCCACAAATCTCTCAGAACTGGTGGTTTTTATTTGATTGAACATTCTTCCACATGGTCTCTTGCCTGCATTGTGATCAGTAATGTTAGAGACTAGCTTACTCCCTGAAAATATGAGTCTTTAGATCCCTTCCCTTGCTATTACTTACTTAGGATAACAAGGGATATTTAAGATGTGTATATACATATATACTTGTATTCTGTAGCTGTTTAGAATCTTGTCTTAGGAGCTTTCAGTAACTATGAATTCTACTTTGTAAACAAACATAATCCAAAAAGGTATACATAATTCCCACCACTCTATAGTTTTCTCTAATTCAGTTATGGCCTCTTTTTAAAAGAACAACAACATCTCAGTCTTTCTTCTCTGTATTCAACACTTAGCCCTGACAAAACCTGTTTGATTGAAAGATCTCAAAGTAGACAGCAAATATTAAAAGCAATATTTTCTGGAGTCACCTCAGAATTTTACTTCACTCCTGTAAGGGAATTACAAATCTGAGTAGGCATGAATAGATGTGCATCGGCTAAGGTTTACAAATTACATTTCTCAAGACCTTTGTGCAGTATGCAAATGCTGTTACATTTGTTTACAGCTGAATAAACTCAGGCACCAAGAGGTTAAGTGGCTGGCTCAAGGTTGCAGAGCAAACCAATGCCAACACCATGAGCAGACTCCCAGGGTCCTAGTTTCCAGAGTCACGCGGTATCTGCTTTATTGATTCTCCCTTTACAACCACTCCAATGTGTTAATGGGCTACAAAGCTAATGGAATATTAAAAGGAGCTTAAGAATTTTATCTATGGAGGTTGGCTGGCCATGTAATTCTACAAAAGGAGGTTTAAAAAAGAGCAAGAGGGAAAGAGAAAGAAAGGAATAAAAGGAAAAAGGAAAAATGTCAGAACTGATTGATTAAGGGAAGAAGTAGGTACCTGAGAAATGCCTGGTCTGATGCCAGTACTGGTTCAGGTCAGACAGGGCTATTTTTAAATTATTTGGTATTTTCAGAAATTGATTACTTGGCTAACACATTAAGAAGTAGCTCTACACATTCATTTAATGGGCCAGTGCTTCTTGTACAGGTCTGGAACAGTCACATTCAATCTCATCTACTCCTCGTTAAGTAGTGTTTTCTTCTTCAATGTGTTTATTTACTGCCAATGCTGTAAGCATAAAATATATAACAAAAAATAAATAATACCTTAAATAGTCTTTCAGCCATCTGGGCCTTCAGGACAAGTGACTTCACTTCAGGCCCTGTGAGCTCAGTTAGGGCTCAGACATCAATTCTCATTTTTTCATATACCTGCAAATTGAGCAATACTTTCTCTTCATACTGTTAGCTTTTTAATGTACAGCCACCTCAGTCTAAAGCTGCCCTGAAAAAAACCATGGTAGGTTCTTACAATAAGCAAAGGTAAATGTATAATGAGTCATTTTAATGTGATGACACTATATGCACTAGAGTAAAAGCAGAGTATTTTAAGTGAGGCAAAACTAATAAAAACTTTTGCAGAATAATGAAGAGTGTGCTGATGTCTTGATTAATGTGCAGGTAGGCTTTGGTTATTGGACTATTTCACTTTTTTCACTGACTTTCCCATACAAGATGATACTCAGAACTACATTTCTAAGTAATGATATCTCCATTACTCTAAAAAAACACTTCTAACAAAGGCACCCCTAACCAAAATAAAGATTTTTCTTAACCAAATCATCAACAATTACATGCGTGTGGCATTATCTGCTGTGATGCTGACAACAGCTGGATGAGTGGAACTAGGTAAAACATTTCAGTTACAGGAGTACACTATGTTGATGTCACATCAGAGTTGCAGGAAAACACACAAAGGGTTGCAATAATGATGATGATGATGATTAATAATAATAATAATAATAACAGATTCATAGAATGGTTTGGGTTGGAACGGACCTTAAGATCATCAAGTTCCAACCCCCCTGCCATGGGCAGGGGCACCTTCCACCAGACCAGGTTGCTCCAAGCCCCATCCAGCCTGGCCTTGAAGACCTCCAGAGATGGGGCATCCACAACTTCTCTGAGCAATTTGTTCCAGTGCCTTACCCCTCTCAGAGTAAAAAATTTCTTCTAATATCTATTCCAAATCTACTGTCTTCCAGTTTGAAGCCATTACCCTTCGTCTTATCCCTACTTGCCCTTGTAAAAAGTCCCTCTCCAGCTCTCTTGTAGGCACCCTTTAGGTACTGGAAGGCCACAATAAGGTCTCCCCAGAGCATTCTCTTCTCCAGGCTGAACAACCCCAGCTCCCTCAGCCTTTCTTCACAGGAGAGGTGCTCCAGCTTTCTGATCATCTTCAGGGCCCTCCTCTGGACACGCTCCAACAGGTCCATGTCCTTCTTATGTTGGCGGCTCCAGAGCTGGACACAATATTCCAGGTGGGGTCTCACCAGAGCAGAGTAGAAGGGGAGAAGCACCTCCCTTGACCTGCTGGCCATGCTTCTTTTGATGTAGCCCAGGATACAGTTGGCTTTCTGGGCTGAAGCTCATGTTGTCGGCTCATGTTGAGCTTCTCATCAACCAACACCCCCAACTTCTTCTCCTCAGGGCTGCTCTCAACCCACTGTCCTCCCAGCCTGCATTTGTGCTTGGGATTGACCCAGCCCATGTGCAGGACCTTGCACTTCACCTTGTTGAACTTCATGAGTTTGCACAGGCCCACCTGTCAAGGCTGTCAAGGTCCCACTGGATGGCACGTCTTCCCTCCAGTGTGGGAACCACTCCACACAGCTCAGTGTCATCATCAAACTTGCTGAGGGTGCACTCAATCCCAACATCCATATCGCCAACAAAGACATTGAATAGTACTGGTCCCACTACCAACTCCTGAGGAAGACCACTTGTCACTGCTTGCCACTTAGACATGGAGACGTTGACCACAACTCTTTCAGTGTGACCATCCAGACAATTCCTTATCCACTGAGTGGTCCATCAGTCAAATCCATGTCTCTCCAATTCAGAGACCAGGATGTCGTGTGGGACAGTGTCAACTGCTTTGCACATGTCCAGGTAGAAGACATCTGTTCCTCTCCCCTTACTCACCAACGCTGTGACGCCATCATAGAAGGACACCAAACATGTCAGGCACGATTTACCCTTAGTGAAGCTATGTTACCTGTCACCAATGCCTTCCCTATTTTCCATGTGCCTTAGCAGAGTTTCCAGGAGGATCTGCTCTATGATCTTTCTGGGCACAGAGGTGAGACTGACTAGCCTGTAGTTCCCCAGGTCTTCTTTTTTCCCCTTTTTAAAAGTGGAGGTTTTGTTTCCCCTTTTCCAATTGATGGCAACTTCACCGAACTGGCATGACTTCTCAAATATGATGGATAGTGGCTTGACAACTTCATCTGCCGGTTCCTTTAGGACCCACGGATGAATCTCATCAGGTCCCATGGACTTGTCCACCTTCAGGTTCCCCAGCTGGTCTCGAACATGGTCTTCTCCTACAGTGGTCGTACTTCATTCTTCCAGTTCCTGCCTTTGCCTTCTGTAACTTGGGTGGTGTGTTTAGAGTCCTTACCAGTGATGACGATGATGTTGATCATAAAATACACCCTGATCATGAGAAACTGCATTCTCAGCATGAATAATACAGATCTCTTACCTACAGTTAGGTCTGCCTTCCACCTTTCTTATTGTTAATAATACAGCATAACAGAGAAGTTCAATTATCCCAGCCAGTGAAGGAAACAGATTTTCAGTCTCTCAAGTTAGATGGTGCAGGAAGAAATTTTTCACTTTGAGGGTGGTGAGACACTGGCCCAGGTTGCCCAGAGAAGTTGTGGATGTCCTGCCACTGGAAGTGTTCAAGACCAGGTTGGATGGGGCTTTGAGCAACCTGGGCTGGTGGGAGGTGTCCCTGCCCATGGCAGGGGGTTTGGAACTAGATGATCTTTTGGGTCCCTTCCAACCTAAACCATTCTATGATCCTATGATTTTTAATGTGGGTATTTGAATTATGGTCCAGGATTTAGAAGGGTTCCCCTTAGTCTTTAATTTCTCTGAAAGGGGGTTCTTGTGAGGCTTGGTATGCCTTTGCCTTTAATGAAAGCCAAGACTGATGCAAACCACAAAATGGACAGTCTTCTGCTCTTGCGGTGGCATCATAAATTATTTTTCTGTAGAAGCTGTTCACTGATTCTCTCTAAAAAGTGTGTATAAACAAGCATACAAAACAGTTTTACTTTGGCAGGGCTGTACTACAAGAAGACGTAGCCTGTTCTCTGGAATATGCCATCCCATACATGACTCCTCATTGCGCACGGTGCGTGCTGACCCTGTTTCAGAACTAATCTGATCCTATAACAATGCTAAGATATACTTTGAAGATACTTTTTACCTGTATGTTTGGGTTCAAAATTCAGGCTTGAAATTACATTTTACATCTCTAAAAAGATTCTCTAAAGCTCCTCTAATTTCATACTACTGTAAAAAACAATGAAAATTCAATTGATTAATGCTTTTACCATTTTAATATCTTGAATATCTTAATTATGGTGATGATGATGATGATGGAAAATGTCATCAGCTTCAATGATACCTTATGAGTTACTTTTCTATTTAATTTCCTCAGTAGAAGGTATATAATTTTATTTTTCACTTGAACTGTTAGTAATTTTTTATAAATGTCAAATATTGACTTTTTGATAAACAAGTATTCATCAATTATTACAGAAAATTGAATGAAAAAACAATGTTGCAGAATTAGACAGGGATGAGGGGACAGTCTTTACTCCTTTGTGTTAAGGAGATGTGCAAAAGAAGTTGGATCTTCTGACCAAGCTGCATGACTTCCAGTCAGCCAGTCTTTGGATACTCACTAAAAGCCCATTTGGAAATATATTTCTATACCAAGTTATATTTCAGTACTTTATGTCAGTTTTCTTGTCCATTGGCTATGCCTCTGCAATTCCCTAAGTATTTTAAAAGAAAAAAAACGTAGTTAAGCTTTTCGTCTTTCTTCTATTGTACCTATCTGGCCCTTGCAGGACCTCATTGCTTGCTAAAGGGACTATACAGGTAGAGAATCAGAAAAGAGCTCTGAGGTCATATTGCCTATGCCCACTGTTCAGGCTCAGCATAGACCTCATTTTTCATTGCTGGGTAGACCCAGAGGTTTATCCATTCCAGCAATAAATATTTCCATAATGTAATAGATCTCACAGTAAGGTGCATGCTATAATATTTTAACACATTTTTGTTTCCTTGATTTCATCCCATCATTCCCAATTATACCCCCCATGAATCTCTTGCTAAATCTCTTTAATTGCACAATTGTATATTTTCTTTCAAATCAGTCAAATGATATGTACCTAATTCAGCCCATCAGGCTTTACATTTTCGTCAACATGGAAGAAACTACTCACCCTTCCTTCTGCAAGAACCAAAAAATCCTCCAGCATGCCTCCAAAGGTTGTTTCTGGATTAAAGGAGTTCACAATACAGGATTGACATTCTCGGGGCAGGAGAATGTGGCATTTGCTACAAAGCATTAAAAGTCTTGCTCCCTCACATTTAATACCTGCAATTACATATTATTTAACTATCTGAAAAAGTTTAAGAATAAAATTGCTTTATATGCCACTTCAGAAATAACTGGATTTGTTACCCGTTGCAATGATAGTCATTTGCATGTCTACTCACCAAGAATTTTGAACTTGTCTTTATACATGGGGATCCTAAGGCACAGAAACACAATGGAACTCACCAGAAGTCAAACAAATCATTACTACTGGGGACAGAAACAACATTGCTTCTGTTTAACTGAAAATCTAGCATTTCACTGTCATAATCTTCATTCACAAAGCCACATCCTGTTGTTGTCATTGAAAAACTTATTCATTTGTTGTTTCCAGAGATTAATAAGGAGAAGCTCTTCTATCAGGCATTTTTTGGGGCATGAATTTTCAAACTTGCATACATTTATATATAACTTGTGAAACTCTGGGATCATTGAACATTTTTGTCAATGTCTAGTGGCCATCCTGATACAAAAGACTGCAAACCCAATAGCAACTTCAATATAAATGTCTCCCTTAGAATATTCCTCAAAGAAAATTTTGCACCACTATCCAAACAATTGTCATTATAAAGTCTGTGTGTCGGTACCTGGTTCTTTAATAATAAGAAAATACAGATAAGAAACATGTTTTTTTTTTTCTTTGTAAAGCTAAATAAACTTCATTGTTACTTTTATTTTGAAATGTATTAATTTATAGTTAATACTCCTACTGTCATTATTAAAAACACATAGAAAATGCGGCCTTTTTTAAAAAACAGAGTGGCGGTTAATTATTTAAAAGTTCCATTTCATAGCTTCAGAAAAAGAAAATAAACAAATTCATTATTATTAATTGACAATATTTTACCAGTACGTATGGGCCCCAGTGAACTAAGCATTATGCAAGCCACAAAACACTGAATTAAATCTTGACTCTGGTAAAATGAGTACAATAATTCTATCAAGTTCACTGAAAATTTCATCCCTGGCTAGAGACAGTCCCTCTTCTGAAGAGTATGCAAAATTTAGTCCCCAGTTTTGCACACACACAATATGCATAACTTTTCTCAGGTGATTAGTAAAGCTCCTTTTTTATTCATCCCCAGCACCAGAACAAATTACAAAGATAAAAGCATTGCAGGGACTGAAGTGAAGCTGGATTAGTTGTCTGTGATGCCTTTATCATCTGTGATAACTTTACTCAAGGTTACGCAGGTTTTTAAGAACTAGATTAGGGGTTAATTTAATAGATGATGTAACCAGCGGGTGTAATAAACAAATCTGAAGAAAAGGGGAAAGAAGTCTCCCAGTAACGTGAATGGGTATTAAGAGGGACAGATTGGTGCTTTATTTATTTGTGAATGTTTTATGTTGGAAATAAACTGCATGTAGATCAGACCAGAATGAGCTCATGGCATGGCAGTCTTTCTTCAGGATGTATCTTGCCAGCTTCTTTTCCTGAGTTGCTATTGTGCCGTGACTGCTGCAGGAAGCTCCTACTGCTCTGTGCTCTTCTCATCAAGATCACCTTTTCATTTTAACTCAAAAAATCTACAGAACTGAGTTTAATTTCTAAGGTTTAAAAGGTTTGTACTTTCTTGAATGTGAAGTTTGATTAAGGACAGCGGGTTTCCCGAGTGAGGCATTACCCAGCACAAGAGTCTTTTGTATGTACTGTTTCAGGGCAGTCACTAGACATACTGAAATGCCAGGACGAATCCGTGTGCTTTCGCTGCCTGCCAGCATTGTCATCATGGCAGATCACACAGCTTTACTTCACTCTATCTGGGAAGATTTTGTTTCTGCAGTCAACTTAAGAACTAAATCTACTGAAGTTGGAAATGGGAGTTTCAATACTTACTTTCCAGCACCCAGTATCTATTTACTCCATTTATTCTAGCAAGATTCTCAGCTTCAACTTATGACTGAACTGAGTATATTCTGGATATCCAAGGTCCCAGTTAGCCTCTATTTCAGAAAGGGACTTGAACATTTTGTCTAATTGAATTGTATAAATTTTCCCTGCTGATACAAATTTCTGACTTACAAGAATTAACATGAATAACGAGTAACTTAGAAATAAAACCCAAAACAAGAGCAACATCCTAAAACACATTTGTCTTCGAAGCTCAGGGGTTGATCACGCCTGAAGTTCTATGAGGATTTTCAACAAACCTCCAGAGGGGCTTACAAGTGGCTGGAGATTGTGTTGGCCATCTGGATAGAGGTCTTTACACACTGAGCACATTTCACCATTTAGTGCTATTGTCAGGAGAAAAATACCTAGATCACTTGTTACCCTAGAAAGATGAAAATGCACCCACCTGGTGCAAACCCATTACAGTTAAATACAGACTAACGGCATCAACTTTCTCCCCCTCCGCCTCTCCATTTTCCATCATGAAAGCAAACAAATAACTAAAAACCGTCTATGTGGCATCTAATTTATCCTTGTACTTGTAATTTATTAGTACTGTCCATTTACTTTTAATGCCTCTGCAGCAATGATGGTGATTTTCACTTCTCTCATCTGACTATTAAAATAAATCTTCAACAAAACCTGAGGAATGGGGAATAGCTTAAGAGGCGCTATTGTTCAAAGTTAGTCTTTTCTACTTAGTCTGGCGTTGTATCATTCCTCCATGCTTTGAAATCTGAAATTAGGGAAGGTAGGGCTGGAAAGAGGATAACAGACCAGTGACAAGACCACTCTAAATCTCCATTCTTAAGAGATAAGGGGGAAAAAACACACCTAAAACCATATTTTTTCATATACTTCCTTTTCTGGTTATAACAATAGCACAGAAAACTAGCACTTAAAGCTGGATTGATTGCTGGGTAGATGACATATAGCCTTTATGAGTGGGGGAAAGAAACTGATAAATGTTTTTTTTTCGCCTTCACAACCTTTTTCTAAAGCTGCAGAAAATGTGTCATGCATAAAAAGTATGCAATTTTCATGTAATTAGAGGAACAGGAGATGAAAATGAGTTCCATCAGAGCAATCAAGGATGGTAATGTGGCATGGATTTGTCAGTGCCTATTTGTCATGAAAGCAAAACCCAACAAGTGTTCTGTATTTTATTTCATTATTATCATTACTATACCTTAAAAAACCCACTTTTAAAACATCAACAAAACATAATTTTATAATTGTGGTATAAAAACAACAGCAGCAACCCAC
Source organism: Pluvialis apricaria (assembly GCA_017639485.1). NCBI lineage: Eukaryota > Metazoa > Chordata > Aves > Charadriiformes > Charadriidae > Pluvialis > Pluvialis apricaria. The sequence continues at coordinate 7,553,223 of CM030044.1, read as the reverse complement.
TGAATAAACTAAAATAATCTCATTTTTTTTTATCAGACTTTTTAGTTTTGTTTTTATATTAGTGAGTAAGTTAGCTTTGTTCCTTCAAAGAGAGTAAAAAGTGGTGTGATTCGTTCTTATGTTATTGTAGCTTTGCCCTGGTACGATCTCTGAGTTAGCTGTTTCCATTCCTCAAGTTCATATAGCAACCTCTGCTCTGTTAAAGAGTCCCCATTCATCCCACTAAGTAATAACTGAGGCACCCAAATTAGGAGAGCAATCATCCTAAATTGCCCTATAATCTGTCAGAAAAAGAAGTGCATCCCAATATGCCTGAGAAACATGTTAATTCCTGACCTGTCTCCACCTGTGTATAGAGGAAGGTATCGTGAGTCATCTCCTAAATTGTGTGACCTGGGTAAGCACCTAAAGCTAGCCAGGGTGCATGTGAGCCTTGTACAGAAACCTCAGCAATATCATTCTCTACTGGTCCTGTTACATCTTCACCTCTCTCCTTGAACCTCAGGTAGCAAACAAAAATATAGGTCCCTTGCAAAGCAGCAGCATCAGGGCCTCTGTGTTTTATCAACAGCAATTAAATGACCAAAGGGATGAAAATGTTAACTCATGTTGTCTGTTTTCCTGACACTTCCATGAAGAGTATAAATTCACTAGAACTGTGGCTGGATGTTTGCATAGTGCCTGGGGACAATGCTTATAATAAAATAATAAAAGCAAGAGCGCTGTACATCAGTGTCGGTAATAATAATCCAGGATGATAAGATCTGCCTTGCAGGGTCAGATCAAAAGTCCATCTAGCCTAATAATCTGTTGATGACAGTGGTCAAAGACAAATACTTAAGGAAAAAAAATACCAACCAGGCAAATATGCAATGATTGTACCCCTGGTTTATTCTCTCATCTTCTGGAAAATATGTGGCTTAGAGGCTGATGACTCAAACAATGATATACATGGTTAATATGGTTCAATTTATTTCTGGAAGGAGGCACTAAGCATTTACAACAGTTAGTGACAGCTTTAAAAATTGCTGCTCAGGAAATATCCCTTCATTTATTTCCTATAAATATTTTATTTTATTATAGTCTAGTTATGCACCAAAAAAATATAGGCATTATACACAGACGGACACACTTCCCAATTTGTTACAGGCTATTCTGATTAGAAATGCAGAGCCCTTTAGTTAAAGGTTGCTGACGGTTAATATATTCCCTGTTTTCTCCCCTTGGGCTGAAGGTGGGAGACAGTTGCTCTCAAGTTGCATATGCCTCTCTCGAGCCATCCATGATAGGTCTCTTCTCAGTCTTTCAAGCTGGCATATGCACAGATTTCCTGCTAATGCAATAGGAATAACAAAAACAAGAACCTGAGAACACAGAGAGTAGAAAACTGTTAGAAATAGTTGCTTGAGTTTTCTGAATAATGGATTTTTCCTGATGGTATTTGCTGAAAGAGTGCATCCAAGCTTGCAGCAGGGAAGGAATTGCTGAGGTCCCCCCAGATAAGCTGAATGGCGATTGTGTGTCTTCATGGATGGTGCCATTGTCAAAGAGCAGACTATACACCTCTGAGCCACACAACCCTCTGACTGAAAAATCCCTGCTGCTTTCAGTGTACCTGACATACAGTAGTACAGGAGGACAAGGCATTTTTCCACTGATGTTTTCATTTTAGAAGCACATAAGACACAAAACTGAAATACTTATTCAAGGAAAACCAATCTTTTGCTTTGCTGGGAAAGGAGTTTGGCAGGCACTTCTTAAGGCAAAGTCTTTGGGAACTACAAAACCTTGTATCTGTTGTCTTATGTCCACAGGAAGAACCAAGAGATTCAATAATTGTTTGCTTCTCAAAAAAGCAAAACAAAGTCCCGAAATAGACCAATCTCACAGTTAGGGCTCAGTTTGGGTTGCAAAATATGTGAGCATTTTGGGGACTGAAAGTAACTTGAAGAAGGTAAGTCAAAATTCCTAGAGGAATATGACCTAGAGAGTAGGTATTTGTGGTCATTGTTTGTTTGGGTTGCTGTTGGGTGGGTATTTTTGGGGGGACACACATACACAAATGCAGTCTTTCACGAGAGGAACTAGCATGTGATATGTGCCATTACTTGAAAGCATTCCCTTCTGCCATACATGGCCAGCTCCAGCGACAAATGAGAAGAGGAGCCATGGCCTCACTGCCCTTTCCATTTGAAGCATCTAGGATTGGCAGTACCTGATCGACTCAATGCTCAAGTTCTTTGAGTAAACTGATTCTTGACTAGTGATGAAACTGAGATGAAAGATATTCTAAAATTGTCCTCCGTGTACCAAGAACCATCACAATCTAGTTCTGAACAAGGGAAAATTCATTTCTCCCTTGGGAGCCCACTCAGGTGCTGGTCCCATCTTTGCCGTTGGAAGCCGGGTCTACGTGCTGCGGTGACTCATTGCAGGGCCTCTGGGGCAGAAGTGGATTTCATACCTCCTTAGCTTCCAGTCAATCTGCATGATCTCAGTAAAATAAAATTACTGACATTTATCACTAATTAGCTAATAATATCATTATCTAGACTAGTTAAAAAATAATCATGAGAAGGAAAAAATATCTGGGGAAGAATTATTCAATTTAGTAAACTTTTTTTTTTTTTGAATTGAGTAATTATTCTTCTAAAGCCAAGATTTGCTGGGAGGAAAAAAAGCCCTTCAAGCATTTTTTCCATTACTTCATCTCTACATAAAGGCGGGATAAATATTAACTATGCCATGACAGAAGAAATGTTTTACAGTCAAAATGAAAAAAGTGTTTTGTTTTTTTTAAAAAAAAAATTTTTTTTAAGAAAACAAATTACACAGGCCTATTTAACCCCTACAGCAAGGTAGGAGCCATGAGTTGTTCTCACTTCTCTGTGAAAGAGAGAGTCCTGTACTAGAGGAAGTGAGAGAAAATGTTATAAGGGAAAAGAGGCCAGTCAATGCTTGGACTTTTCAGACTTGGGATTCTGAAGATCAAACCCATGTGGTCATTGAGGTGTTATCTGGAAGAACCAGCCAAACATAAAATGGTGAACACCACCATAGAGCACCTGGTGGACACCAAGAATGGGCACAGAACAAGGAAAGTAATTCCATCCAACCTGAAAGAGGTAGCAATTGCTTTTTTTGGTAAGTTTCCAGTTCCTTGTAGTCCAAACTCATCCGTGAAAATTGGTGAGTTCTCACCGTCCATTGGGGCCAGACATGAGGGCTTGGGACCTTGTTTCTTTTCTCCCATGGATACATATACCTTCTGTTTTGATGTGAATTATTAGAAAAAGGACAGTTCGTTTGATTAGCATCTTTTTGCACAATCTCTTACAAACAGAAATATCCACAATTTTCCAGGCAAAAATAACATCTGCATGTGCGTATGTAGTGAGCACATGATATTCTGGGAAGTGTCTGCACAGTTGATCCATCCAGTGCTCCCTAGGCATTTCAAATTTGCTGGGTCATGTCATGGTTTGGCCTCAGCCGGCAACAACGAACCATGCGGCCGCTCACTCCACCCTCCACAGCCGTGGGGGGAAATGGGAAGAAAAAAGGCAAAACTCATGGGTTGAGATAAAGGCTGTTTAACAGAACAGCAAAGGGAAGAGAAAAACACTAACAATAACACAGATGAAGGAATATACAAACGTGATTACAGCACCGCCGCTCACCGACCGGACCCGGACCCGCACCGCCGCAGCCCGCGCTGAGCAGCGACTTCCCGCCCCCTCCCCCGGCAGCTCCCCCTACAGCCCGGGCATGGCTCACATGGCATGGAATACCTGTGTCCCCTCCCATCCTTGGGGAAATTAACCCCAGCCCTGCCGGAACCAGGACAGGTCAAAATGCAGCAATTCATATATATATATATTTCTGGAGTTTCACAAAAGTGTGTGCTAGGCCTCTACAGTGTATATGCTTTGTGGTATTTCTGGAGTTTGGCATGCAAACTGAAAGTACTACACGTATTTGAAAACATCTTATCTGCTTGGACTGTAAAACAACCGGAAGTTTTTGATAAATATGGAATATAGCTATACAGAATATAGATTCAGCTGAAAAAGAGAACAAGCACCTATTCCAGCTGTGACTCCCAACAGGATAGCTTTCTCTGCAAACATAGGGTTTTCCTCTTTGCAGAGGTGCAAGGGCATTAAAAGTGAAGGAGAAATGAAAAAGAGGAAATTCATTGCTAAATAGAATGAGTTCCCCACAGTGAGAAAGTACTGCTGGTTTTGGTTTCCAGTGAAATCTGTATCCAGACATTTTTCTCATGGGGGATGGGGAGGAAAAAGAAGGCCTTACAATTTACAGTCTCCAAAAGAGAGGTATAAAAGTTACAGGACAGTAATACCAAGATGGACCAAGTGATCTTCAGAACTAGCTCCTGACCCTTGCACAGTAAGATATCTAGAAGTGCTTTTTACCATTACCTGAAATGTTTTCTGTATGTCTCTGATTCCCCTTAATGTCAGTCACTCAGCCTCCTGATCACCACATCAGACATTTAGAAGGAAGAAATTGTCCGTTATGCAGGTCTTAGTGACACCAGGGGAAGCTGAGTATGAATGAAGCACAAACATGCTATAGCCATAAAATTTCCAGAATCCTCACCTGCTGCTTTAACATGCCAATATTCTGCTTGGTATATGGCTTTGGCATCTTATTCTTTCTTGTTAGGGGAGATGGGGGCATAACAGAATGGGGAATGTGGACACAGCACTGGACACAAAGGTGACACAATCTCATTTTCTTCCCTGGTGCAATGCGTTGTGTTTTTTTTTTTTTTAATTATTATGTTTTCTGGTCATAGCTGTTGTTCAGCCCCCTCCCCTCCACTCACCCCCCCCGCTCCCCTTCCCCCTTCCCACCCTCATTCTGCTTCCCAGACTGAGCAACTTTGCCATCCTTATTGAGTAAATAAATAAATAAATTTCTGTGAGACAGCTTGGAAGAATGTTTGATAATCTGAACCATTACGGAGGTGAAATTTCATTACACAGATGGTGACATCCCAATGTCTATCATCAAAACACAGCAGGTAGAAACGATCAGCTAGGCCCATTCCCCACTATAAAATTACACTTACATTAATGTCACTCTAGATTTCATTATGCGGAAAATGATATTGCACAGGTCTCTGGCATGAGGGAGACTGGGAGAGGAGAAAAAAAAAAAGGAGAGATGAGAATCTAGGTGAGGGAGTGGGGGGAGGATGGGTGGGCACAACGGAGAAGCAGAACATGGGCTAGGAATGATCGGCTCTGCCAATGAAATTAATACACAACCACATCAAAACCTTGCAGTCTTTGCTGCAGCATCATGTTGCTTCCTAATCGTCTCCAACCCCAGCTCCCACTTCAGGTTCTGATGGAGTGCTTAGAAGCTCTGCTGTGGGAATGAGGGAGCTTCACAATTAATTTTTATTAATAAGGTCTCAGTATAGTGAAGACGATACTACACCATTTCAGGAAGTGTCTTCTGTATGCTGAATGTACATGAAGAGGTAAACCTTCATACACACACAAACACACATATGTGATTTCACATGCGCAGTGAGCAACCTCCCCATGTAGCGAGGATTTTGAGCAACTACAAATAGCAATTGCTAGAGGCAACGTCTGAACCAGTCCTGTGGTGTCATTGTTGCCATCGCCAAATCCGAGTTTCCTTCCATGTAGCTGAACATGCTGTCCACCAGAGAGATGCATTTGGAATAACAGTAATATTTAGGTATCAAACAGTTTGGGACCTATCAGTCAAAGCAGGGAAAATATCCTCTAGGATTATTTAAATTTTTTATTATTATTATTTTTTTATTTTTATTTTATTTTCTTATTTCATTTAATTTCATTTTATTTTATCTTTTTTCTTTTTTTTCTCTTGTCCTTTCTTTCTTTTTCTTTTTTTCTTTTTTTTTTTTCCTTTTTTTTTTACCTTTTTTCCCTCTTCCTCTTCCTCTTTGTCGTATACACAGGGAAGCTCAGTTTTTCAGTTAATATGAGATTGACATTCAAAGAACATCCATGCAGAATTATCAAAATCAAAGCCTTTTTATTTCCTAGATTTAGACTTTTGGGTAAAAATCCCAGTCATCTTCCTCGGTCTGTCTCTCTGTCTCACTCTCTCTCTCGAGCTAAAATTTTTGTAAACATTCTTTTGCAGGATGGGTGTGGATTGTGAAACCTATTTTTCAACAAAAAAGCCAAATGCTTTGGAACGTTACTCTTCCTTGAAAGTATTATCCTGCTACAAGTTTGACACTTCTTGTTTAAAAAAAAAAAAATCCCCAAAAGCTAATGTTGTTTTTCAGGTTAAATTGACCACAGTCAGAATGTTTCTGTCTGTTGACACATGTCTATGCTTGCCTTAGCTCTCATGAAGACTCTTGAATATTGTAATTCAGGGAACTCAGCTGCCATTCACCTACAGGGTCCAAATATCATGGCTTGATTAAATGTTCCATGGTACAATCTACACTCTGGTTGCACCACCTCAATTATCACTGGATAATTGCTGTGGTGGACATCATTCAGCAAGGACAAATCTGAAATAGAGTAATGAGTTAGCACAGCAGCTCTTGGTACTATGGGTTAATGCTAAGGAAAACTAACACAAAATACCTGATGAGGTTTCACACATGAAAACAAAATAGTGTGGAATGCCAGAAATGTTTCATTTTGATTTAAAAATGTCATTAGGAAATATTTTGTTATTTCTGAGTTTAACATTTTTACAGAATCTACCACTATTTCTCCTTTTTACCCAAATTTGGGGTAAGAATAACTCCTGATACTGGAAAACAAACTCACTCAAAAGTGTTCATCTGTGTTTGTTGCAGCAATCCCCCATTCTTTCACTTAGAATCCAGGTTAATTTTTACATCTCTCTACCCCATATGTTAAGTGATGAGACATGACAGAATTTCCTTGTCTTATCAGAGAGCTGTATGATGCTTCAATCTTACATTTCCAAACAGACTAAGGCACAGATTCTTACTATAGTAGGAAACTTAGTAGTGAAATTACCCTGGGGTCTTATTATACCTAAGGGAGAGTGAGTAGTATAGAATAGCTTTCATAGTAAAATAACTATTATATGGCTTTAGAAATTTAAATTGACGGTGTGTACATGTTAGCTAGATCAGGCTGCTTTTATGATCAGTAGCAATATGATTAATAGAGTTAATAGAGTTTAGGATATGATACATCTAAGTAAATCTAGGTGTCTACTTTAGGATGACCTGAATGTCATCTGAAATCTACTACACTTATCTGTGGATTATATAAGAACTGCTTCTGACCTCAAATCACAAAGTTAGTGTCTATACAAATTTGTCTCCATTTTAGACTAGGGATTCAAAGTAATATTCTGAAATATATCTTGTAAAAAGGAGAAGGGGGATTCTGAAAGTGTGCATCTCCATTAAATTCTGAGAAATCCGACACACTAATTTAAATGAGACAATAGACCTCTAGGTATCTAAAATTAGATGAGGTGGCTCTCACCAAAAATCTGAGGAATTTTGATTCTGGAGATCAAAATCCTTAGAACTGATCAAAACTTTGTGTGTATATATATATACACACACAGACACCTGCACACACTAAAACATATATATGCAAGCATTATGACTAGAGGAATGGCTTTAATAAGTAGTCTTCTGGCAAAGGTTCTTCCAATGAAATTTTATGTCCAGTTTTGTAAAGTGAAAGGTATGAATATTTTAGACAAACATTTGAAGACTATTTCAAACAGAATAAGAACCCTTATGTTTTAACCATCACTGTGTTACATCCTTTATTAAGCAACAGTATCCAGGGTACAAATAATGGATCTTCTTTGCATTTCATTTAACAAATATATTGATTGAAGTCCCTTTTCAAACCTCAGCAGACGGGATGCTTTAGGGGTAATTTTTTCAAAGGAAGTTTGCATGGGGATTTAACCAGCCAACTTCCCTTGATGTTAGCAGGAACTATGTGACTAAACCGATACACTACTTTGAAAAGACACTACTAAACACCTCATGTTGAATTGCTGGAAGCCTTTGAACTCAGCAGGATCATTGCTTGAATAAGAAGTGGTGGTTCAGATCCAACATATGAATCAGTTATAATAAGAAGAGCTATAAATGGGACAAAGAGTGCAGTTGTCCAAAGAGAAAGGGAAGGTTTGTGTAGCATAGAGCCAGTAGATTTGGCATTACATCTTTCCTTCCTCTTAATTCTATCTTGGAGGACACTTCTGGGAACATCATAGATGAAGTGGTTTCATTAAAATAGTTTTCTTCAGTCAGTTACTAGGAAGGTGGCCCTAATGGATTTTACTGTAGTACGTTTTAAAGCAGACTTTAGCCTGGTTTAAGAAGTCATTTACAGGTAGCAAGATGATGACCAGTCTGAAGGTAAGGGCAGAGACCTACAACAAGGACAAGATTCTGTCTGGAGGCTGGTCCAACCTAAGACATTATTACTTTAAGATTACTAAGAAATTGATTCCAGCAGTTCGCTGTGTAACTATATCATAATTCTCCTCCTGACTTGTTTATCATCCTAGACAGGAACTAATACATTATTACACTGAGTCAAGAAGGAATCACTTCCTATTCTTCTTTGACTTCACATGCTGTCTCTGCAGGAGCTCTGTGTCCCCTCCATCTCCCATGGAGAAGAAATAGAAGTTTCATAGATAGCTTTTATATGTCATGCAGAGTGGGAACACAAAACAAAGGTCAAATCCAGTCCAAATTATTTCAGACCATAATGTCATTCCCTGAATAAGCCTTTCTTTGTACTTTATAAAATCTTTAAAGAAAAGTACTTTGAAGCATTCAATCAGAGAATTCTGATTTGGCTCAGTTTATGTTTCTGATATAAAAGAAACATTATATTCTTTCAGGAGGAAAATAAAAGGGAAATGCAAAAAGTTACTATAAAATATATAAATTAGAATTAAAAATACATAGCACGGCTATAGCAAATGTTAGTCTGGCAGCATTAGCTTGACAGAAATCTTATGCCCAGTAATACATTGTCGTTAGATGCGACTAAGGTAATCTTCCTAAAATTAGACAGACAGACAGAGATGTACCATTGTTATCTCCTGCAGCTGTCTGCCTACCAGACTTGTGACATTTTGGGGGTATCTTTTCAAAGCAGCATACAGAGTTTTAGCTGCATGACTCTCAGAAACATCAACAGAAGCCGATCGATTAAATCCCGCACTTGCCTTCGCTTTGAAAAATTTTCCCCTAAGCATCCTGTCTGTTGAGCTTTTGGAAAGGCCTTCACTGTTTACATGTAGAGAAATTCAGGAAATATTCAATCTATATTAAAAGTTAAATTAAATTAAAATAGAATAAGACTAAAATAAAATAAAATAAAATAAAATAAATAAAATAAAAATCAGCATTTCTACTTGTTCTCTGCTCCCTTAATTTCTGCTCTGGTACTGTGAATGCATTCCAAGCTTTGTTACATCCATCAGGGATGGTACAGATGGACATTTTGCCTGTCCAACCTGACTCAACCGCTTGAAGATTCATCAGAGAGAATCTGTTGGCAATTGCAAATGGATCCAATCCAGAGCCAGCAGATTTTGTCTCTCTAGAGGGAAGCAGGACTGTAAAGGGCAGACTAGACTAGCAAAAATATTTACTTTTATATTTCATCACTTCAAATTTATAATGGGACAAAATGCCTTTAAAACTTCACCTTTTTAATAGAATACTAAGAGAGATTTTCAGTGCAATTCATTTGCTGGCAAGTCAGATGCTTGAGAGCAGGAAGCATTTTAAGCTGAAAAAAAAAGGAAAGAAGAAAAGAAAAGAAAAAGCAATCAGCAGGGTGACATATACTTTATTAGTCCTCTTCAAAATCACTTCCTCCCCTTTCTCCCTTTTATATTTCTTATCTTTCTATGTGCTCTCCTTGTTACATTACATCCCTCATTTTAGGCATTTTAATCCCTCCAAAGGGATGCATCCCAATGGCACAGACAGTTGTAAGGCACAATTCTCAGCTACACCATGGCTCTTTTATGCTGCTGCAGCAGCAAAAAGCGGCCTTATAGCCCATGGAACTGGCCACTGTGGAATATTCTCCCTGCTATCCACAAAACGGGATTTCAGAAAGCGAGTAAAGTCAGCACATTGGCTATATAATGGCCTCTGTCACATCTCCCAGTGTAAAAGACCCCATTCCTAGGGTAAGCATGGGGAATGAAGAAAGCGGAGCTTGCTTGGAGTCTTATCATGGCCTCGAGAGAAAAATTCCACAAAAGTCAGGTTGTGATAAAAGTCAGGCTACTCAAAAAGCCCTAAAGGGTACCTTTTTGGTCCTCAATGAGCCATGGTGCAATGAGGAGAATCAGTTATTTATTGCCTTTTGTAGAAATGTAGGGAAGTCCTCAGAGGTTTTTCTGGGGTAAACATGAGTATGTGGCATATACTTGTTTCACACCTGAGGAGCTGTCAAACATAAGTATTGTCCTGCCTTCTCATGTTCAGCAGCTGGGGGGAGTTAGCCTATTTTTGTGTTTACAGGTCAAAGTCTTGTTTGCAGCATAGTCAAAAAGACTTTTTGGTGTTTTCTATTTTTTTGTAATTGAAGTTTTAGGTAGTCACCGCAGTCTCTTTCTAGATTTTACAGCAAATGTATAACTTGCTTTCTCCTTTTCTTCTGGGCCCTGTTTGGTCAGTTAAATAACACTGCAGTTGGTCAAAACATATTTCTTCCCAGGTTTCATGTGTTTCCTATGTTTTCTTCATCTCATCTGTCCTTCATCTACCGTGGACGCTGTTGGTACTCATACAAAATGAGCTCTGAGTTTCCTTCTTGCTCACCTCTGGGAGTGTATGTAGCCTGCAATCCTTTGTAGAGATGCAACTGATGAAGCCATGGAGAAAGTGCAGAATCAGAATAACCTTTCTGCTGGTTCTGCACTCCACTAAATGCCCTCCTTGAAACAACAAGTCATCCTGCAGCTATGCCACTCCATTTGGACATACTAAATAATCCTGATGTAAGTGTTCACAGCCACATAAAGTACACCGTTGAGTGCTCAATAGCAGGCACACTTCACTGCATATTGTCAGTAGACTGTGTGTATGTAATTTATTCCTCTCAAAGAAAGCCCACTCTGAAAATAGAAGTAACGACAACACAATTTCTCAAGAATTGCTCTGCGAGGAAGGTGTGGAGTGGACCTTTACCACATTAATGGCTGCTGGGAATCCAAGTGGATTTCTCAGCCATGAAATGGAGAGGAACTTCAGGCTCATCCAGCTTGGTGCTAAGCATTGACCACAAGATGTTGCATGTTCTCAAGCCCCATCAATTTCAATTGTGTTGAAAGTCCCTATTTTCCATTATTTTCTTCCTCTTGGTAAAAAGATTCCTGTTAGCTCCAGTGAGTTTTGGGTCACTACTCCCTAACTGCAGAAACCAAAAGTGAGAGGGGTTAAAATGGCATTAGATACCTTTGTGCCTCTGGCATTCTCAGCCCTCGCCAGCCCCTGAAGGAAGGTAAGGCAGCCTCAGGGTGGCTAGAATTTATATTCTGCACACAATATTGCTTACCTTTTAAATGCTGCTTTGTAAAAATGGGTGTTTTTTATCCTTTTACATTTCCAGCTTTTTTGTATTCTGGAGACTAGAAAGGAAACAATACAGACCATTTCCAGCTCCTAATAATTTACCACCACACTTTCCTACTTCTCCCACACCCTCCAAGAGTACTTTTAGTAAGCTTTCAGCTCTGTTTACTTTAGCACACTATTTAAATTAAACTGGAAAAGTGATATTGCAAACATTAGTTGATTCTACAGTGGATGCCCACTACATTATTTAATCAGAAGCTTTGATTCCTTTAGAAAAAAAGTTCCTGTGTAAATGTCAGCTTTAACTGTATAGAGGTACAAACATATATACAAAAATATATACGTATGTATATATCTATGTGCAGATGTGTCTACTGTTAATATTGTTTTATTATTTTATTATTTCAGTATTTATTTTATGTGGTTATTTCTTCTTTTGTTTTTGCTTTTTCTTACTCTTTCCTCCAGAAAAAAAGTTGTGTCACTTACTCTTAGGAAACATAACAGCTTTGAAATCTATTTTCTTCTCTTTTTAATCCTACTTTAATCCTTCGGAGCTGTAAACCAAGGAAAATGCCTATTTTCTACTGTATATATTTACAGCTTCTATTCTAAATAACTTTAGTGCTTTAGGATTTGCAATCACCATAATTTCCTGTATGGAGGAAAAAAGAAAATCAAACTTTTAAGCCCCACAGGGAACAATTCAGCTCTACTGGGTTCTTTAATGTAAGATCCATATAAAAGCAATCAGAGCTGTTCTTTCTCCACTCCAGCTATTTGGCTCCTTTCTGCTATTGTCTGGCATATTCTTACCTTCAGTTCTCGGGCACAGATGCATTTAATAACTAAATGCACCAAGGCAGTTATTAAATTCACCATCATGATCCTCCAAATACATGCAAAGGACAGACAAAGCTTAGGATTGTCTTCCAAAGGTGATAATTCTGTAATTCAGGTACACGTAAGAATTGGCCTTACAGAATCTTTAGTCATGTTGTAACAATAATAGTTGATAGAATATTAAAAAAAAAGGGACCAGGAGCTCATAAACCAGTTTCACCATATGAGCTTCAGAGGTGTAACTGTTCATACCTCTATCTTCTTTTTGCTACTTTTATGCTCATTAAATAAAATGTACACAGTAAGAATAGGGAACACCGATGAAAAGACTTATTAAGCCATCATACTTTTGTGTCATTACAGCATCGTTCTGTATAAGTTGTCATTCTTCCTAGGAGAATAAAAAGAGAAAGGAAAACTTTTCCTAATGTATGGTTTCATAATGAGTATATTGGGTATGAGCTGTGGGACATTTCATCTCTGGTTTACCTAGTCAAAAAGTGGCCACGTCCATGAAATATCTTGAAAGTTAATCCACTAATGCATAGGCCTGAAGCTACAGAAGTATTCACTTAGGAACTCTCATTGAACTCAAAGGAAGCATAGCACCTACACAGCATTCAAAATCAGGTCTTAAAGGAATGATTAAAGGAAGAAAGATTAGAATGGACTGTCTTGGTTATTAAATTTAGTTCCTTAGTGTGATATGTAGTTATAAATTTCATGATCCTGGAAGTTTCTTTTTTAGATTGAGTTAAATTCCAGAATCCTTCTAGTCCGAAAGATGGCTTTTTGCCTGGTGTTAGGGCCTATATTGTCCTTCAGAATAGGGAGTTGTCCTCAATTTATCCTCTGATATGTTTGTTCCAGTCAGCTGTTGATCTGCTAGCTAGCTGTTTTCTTGTTTTTTTTTCAGACTTCCAGTCTACTGTTTTGCACTGGAAGATTAAACATTTGTTCAGAAGTTTGAAGCCTATTGACAGTAAACTTTTTATTTTTGGTTGCCTGTCATGGACCACTCAAAACAGCTCCCTCAGGGCTAAACAAATGAAGCATCTTTACTTCTTACTCATATAAAATATGTTTCTACACTCTCGATCACCATAGTCACCCTCTTCTATGCATGCTACCATTCAAAGTCAAAGTTATTTAGTTCTACTCTCCTTGATTCTGAAATGGGAGTGATGATGTGGAGAAACATCTCTGCTGCTTCTAGATCACAGCTGAGAGTCATCAAGGGTAAGCACTATATGGAGACCAAAATCACAGCACTGACCTATAATTGGTTACTCTACAAGAGAAATAAGGTCCATCATTTGATAGAATGCTGACAGAAACAAAAATCTGTGACTAAATACTGTGATTCCCAGGATTATAATGCAAACTCTTAAAAACACAGAGAAGAAGACTTCCTTTTCAAAAAGGAAACCTAACAAACCGTATGAGAAATCAAGATAATTGGCTTTATCTGAACAACAGTTGTTTTCAGTAGACAATCATGTTTTGCTTTTCATGTTTTAAACAAAATTTATCAAGTTGGGAAAAACAGCAAAAATCACTGAGCGGAGCACAGCCAATGAACTCATATGTGGATTCTCTGGTAGCTGATGCAGGATGGTTTTGGTCAGGATGCGAAACTGTATTAGATCCCATGCATAAAAGATTTCTCTCTTTTTTAAATAGCTATAAATTTTCATGGTTGTTGGAAGAACTTAACACCACATTATTCTTCATGTTTTTCTTAGATTTGGGTGCAAAACATAGAAAGGCATACATGTAAATGCACAGGCATGCATCAAAAAAGTACATACTCCATATTTTCAGGAAACTAGTCTAAGAATTTATCTGACTTTGAACAAATAAGAATAAAGTATCTTTGACATTTAAAAAATACTGTGAAAATAGTTTTTCATTTTCCCAACCAACTCTAACACCCACAAGAGTTAGAAATCTAAAATCAAAATGTCCCAAATGAACATAGAATATGACCTGAAAAACTTAATTTTAGGGTTCATAACACACCAGTTCATTTTGGCTTCATTCTTTTAGCACATGCTGTCATGCTTTGGGTTTCAGCTGGTAACAGAAAAACAACAAAATGTGACGAGAAAATGCTGTAAAAGGAGTATTAGCAAATTGGCTGAATGCACTGAGTCCTTGAAAGCCCATAAGAAAGCTTATTCTTTTGGCCATCCTAATGTCAAGAACAAAGTTACAGTGATATTTGGAGACTAGTTCTCAGCTGGCATCAATTGGCATAGCTGCACAATGGAGCTATTCTGGATGGAGCTTTGCTGATTTCCATCTGTAAGGGATTTGGTTTTAATCTTCTGATACTGACTACCATTATAGTCTTCTCCAACTGACTCAAAATAAAAGACCTACTCTTTTCCTTTGGGTAATGCAGAATGATTCCTTAACGTTTATATCAAGTATTAAATGACTAACACCATAGAGAGAGTGGTTCTGGCTTCACTGATCTTCTTAAACTCTCCTATATCTGTTGGAATCATGAAACTGAGTGAGGATAACATTAAAATGTGATGCTTTCCAACATTTCCTTTCCATAACCTTGTCATAAACAAAATTTTTATTTCTATTCATCTACCACTTCATAGCTCAGAAAATCTGGCACTTTATTTTCTTGTTTTAACAGTTACTTGTGTATTACTCTTTGTATATATTTATTTATTTTATTATAAATCCTCTCTTTGCTTCTAGTCTTTATTTCTTTTCCTTTTTATTTACCAGTAGGGAGACTTAGATAGGCTCAGTTTTCTTAATCCTCTTTATAAATTTAAAAAACCCAATTAAGTCTGCACAAAGTCTTATTTTTCTGATGGAAAAGAAAATCAGGCTTCCTGCAACATAATAATGCTTTGCACTTCTATAGACCCTTTTATCTGAGGTTCTCAACTAGCTGTAAAACATGCATTCATTAATTAAGCATTGAAAGAGCTATGAGACAAAACATTATGCCTAGACTGCAGATAGGTAAACTAAGAAACAGAAATTCCACGTTTTGCTGAAAGCAACCCAGATTGTCAGAACTGGAACCATGGCTCAGAAGTCCTAATTTCTAAATGGCAGCTTTCAGTTCCACATGAAGTCCAGTCTAGTAACGACTGTTTTAATACACATAATTCAATATTTCTTCTAGAGTTAACAACAACAACAGCCTTATTTTGTTGTTATCCAGAATGTTCCTAAATCACAACCTCCTCTCTCAATGAAAAGACCTGCATGCAGGTTCTCAGTAGATATAAACTGCTGTAATTCGACTTTAGCCTACCGAGGTCTGACAGTGTCCTAGGTAAGATGAGCTCGTCCTTAAAAGAGTCCACATACATGATGCAGAACAGTAGTACTAAGAAGAGCATGACCCTGTATAACAACTGCTCAAAACTCAATAGCTATGCCTCTTACAGCTGTCCTGAAAACAGAACACAAACAAAAATGTATTAGCCATTCAAGAATGGTGTTGAAAGATCAAGTGAATTACATGGTCTAATAACTGGGCATTACTTTGCAGTAGCAACAGGAGAGAGGATGAGAGGAGAATTAAGGTTTACGTGCCTGTCTTAAGAGAATAAGAAAGAGACAAAGGCAAAAAAAAAAAGCTACTTCCTCATTTTCATGGGTACTGTCTCTTCCTGATGGTACAATACAAGAAGAAATAACTGCAAGTTGTATACTGAAGTAAGAACAAAATTCATCAGACAGACGTCATTTCGGCATCATGCAATTGATGGTTCAAGGGAACACAGCATCATAGCACAGTTGATCTGAGGGAACACACTTTCAAGACATTACTAAGGGAACACAGAGATCTTTTTCATGTGAAGCTTCTTTATATTTACTCCAAAAGATCCTTACAGTAGGTTCAAAAAAGGTATTTATACATTTCTTTAAATTTAGCTGTGGATAGAAGCCATTAGGAGACTAAATTGAGACTTCAAATTTAAAACTGATTTCACTACAGTTTTGAAAGGTTTTGATTAATTGACAACAGGATTTGCTTCATTTAACTACAAAAATCTAAAAGTTAGACATCTGAATTATTCAGCTGCAATGTCTTCAGAGTCCAACAGAGAAACAAGTACTTCAAGAAGGAACTGCACCTGAACAGGTGCTTCCACCTGAAAGTGCATATTTCTCACCACTGAGTATAAAAGAAACCTTGTTTGGTTAGCTTAGCCATACACAGCCAATTAAAAACAGTTTAAGGAAGATAAACTTCATCCTCAACTGGTTTCCATAATAGACATTCACGTACACACGTAATGACCAGCCTTTGCCGGTAGAATGAAACTTCCACCATCCCACAGACGTGCTGAGGATAATTCATTTCTATGCAGAGGCTCTTAATTGAATCTTCTCATCCAAAATGAGGAACCGATTAACAATCTAGAAGACAAATAGTGCCACAAAAAGATAGAGCTCATGATAGTTAAAAAGGAGGAATAGAAAAAAAAGGAATTCATAAATAAGGATTCAGAAAGGTATATTTCAATAAATTCAGAGAATTAGTCAACATTATGTCATGAAAGAAAAGTAATGGAGAGGCAGTATTTCTTTAAATAAGCAATATTAAAAGAAAAACTTATCCTAATGAGAAGGAAGACTAGGAACTGTAGTAAGGGATAAGATTAGCTACATCAATATGCCTTTACCCATCTTAAATACAGAAAGAAAGAAAATGGAAATGAGAAGAAATTTCAAAGCCAGCTTACGTTGATCTCTATCTGTAGTATTGATGAATTGAAGATATGACAAACCTTCACTCATTCTTTTCAACTTCACTTATGCTTTTCATACAAATCCTTTTGAGCTGATCCAAACCAGCCCCCGAGAAAAACTGATTACTCTTCTGTCAGATCAACAGGTTGATCTGGTTCACTGCGCAGCAGCACCATTATTAGTGCCAATATAAGGGACAGCGTGGAAATATGAGGAAGGACTGCAGAACCTGGCTATTTCATCAGCAGCATTGTCCTGTCTTGGCATGTGCTGACCATACAGCTGCACTCTATAAAGTCTATAAAGATAATAGCACAAGAATATAAAAACAAAATGAAAAAGGAACAACGCACAAAATGTAATCATACTACAAAAGTTCATAAAATATGCTAATACTAAATGAGGGCCAAGAGAAGACCATGATCTTTCTACAACATAAAGACAGGTTGTTCAACAAAACTCAACTTTTTTCATAGTTTTTTAGATAATTTGTTATAGGGTGCAGCAGCCCTCAGATAACTAACAAAATTTATATTATTAAATGACGGGCAGGTACTCACCCTAAAAAACGGAAAGTCAGAGGTCACTGGAATAAGTACATTTATATGTATTTCCATATGTGTTCTGGTTTTGTGTTGGTTGCATTTCACACCCAGATCCGTAAAGAGCTCTGAAGCAATGTCAGGGTTGCCAGTGGTTCTCTTTGAAAATTTGTGGATGAGCATACCAGAAGAATGGAAGAGAGCAAATATTGCCCCTGTGTTTAAAAGGGGGAAAACAAAGATAGATGATGAATAGGTCATATATATTTCTGCTGGGTATTGTATAAATCCTCATTTGAATTGCGTTTATCTAAAATGCATATGTGCATGTTCTGTGCATGAGCTATCTGCTTGTATAATGAATACATCTTTTCTCAATAAACTGATATTATATAAAGACATAAGTATTTATATTTGTATTTATGTTTATCCTTATATATTATAACCTAAAGAAACAGGTAAGTCAACTGTTCTAATATTCTACTCATATTTTGTTTGATTTTTGAAATCTCTGTCATTTACTATTTGATGGGGTAAATAAAAAATCTGCTTTGTTTCAGGGGAACTGAATATATGTGTGTCTGTGTGTGTATATCTCACAAGAGTAGAGAATTCACATTGTTCATGGACCAGTGACTGCCCATTTGCTAGTAATTGAAAGGTGTTTGGCACATTTCTATTAAAAAACTTCCTCCTCATGAATTTTTAAGCAAATTGGTTTAAACAACAAATGACATATTAAAAATAAAACAACAATCTGTAACCTAAAAACACCCTCTTGGTGCACCTGCCAAGATTATTCTCAGCTTTGAACCATCTCTGAACAATGAAGTGAAACAGAAAACCCTATGAAGATCTCCCAGAGAAGCAACAATCTCTAGATTCAGGACCTGGTTGGACCCATCAGTGTGATGCTTTAGTAAAGGCTTATTAGTAATCCTAGTTATCACACTGGCATAATGCTCTCTTATTATTCCTACATAGTTTTTAAGGCTCCAAATTTCATCTCTGCATAGGACCACACCATTCTTTTCTCTTGTATAATCTTCCAGTGGTGCAGGTCTGCTTACTGCACTATGCCATATTGCCTTAAAGAAATTAGGAGAAAAAAAGAGTATTATTATTCCTATCTACTCAGGAGAAAACCAAGGCCCAGACAGAGGGCAGCACTTCCCTCCTAAAAAATCAATAGCAGTCTTAGAAATGGAGGCTGCACAACACCTGAGTCTCAGTCCGAAGTCTAAAGGAAAATAAAACAATAACAAACTCTACTTTTCCTCCCTGCCATTTGTCTATGACACAAAGAAATTACTCCCATTTAGTGCCACTCTGATGTTGACCTTGGAGGAGTTGGACCTGGGTCCTACACAAAACCCCCAAACTCTTCCCCTTGTACGTACCTTCAACATGTGCTTCTACTTCATGCTTTGACTTTGATTTTTCTTTACTGATGTGTTGACTTGTCTTTTCCTATTTGTTTGGATTTGAATCATAACTTACTTCTCAAACCCTGCCTATGTTGCCACTAAATTTGACCTATTGCTCAGATTTTGACACATTTATGCAATGAAGGGTTGTAAATACACAGTAGAAGTGTGTTTTAAATTTCAGTAGCAATCCTACCAACACCCCCCAGGTGCTGGATGCAAAGGGAGTGAGTACCTCTGTGTTTTATTTCATTTTTTGCACTTTGATAAAACAAAATCCCTACTAAATTAGTAGTTGGGATGACTGTTCTGTGCGTTTTCTCTCCCCATCCTTTCTTCCCTCCCTCTTTCACAATTTCAGCTGTTTTCTTTTTCTTTTTTTTCCCCCCACAATCGGTTGTTTTCTTTTACTTCTAGAGATAACTATGGTAAATAAATACAGATTTAATCTTCAAATCCCCCATCAAGAGAAAATGCACAGTCCAGGTGAATGGGGGAAAGATAGACAAGAAAGGGAGTGGGAAATATAAAGAAAAGAAAAATCACTCTGCCGATCAAATCTTTCATTTCCAAACAGAAATAATTACAGTGATGGTCAGTGGGGAGATTTTGGCAATTTACAGTGGTATAACAGCAAGTTCCTATCAACAAGATTTGATATTCAGGGCAAGCCATAGAACTACAGGTCCTGAAGCGTTGCCTATAATCTTTATTTCATTTTTAGATGTTATGCTGTAATAAAATGTAAAAAGGGAATACATAAAAAGTTATAGAGGTGGGAAAAAACATGGTTTGAAGTTGTATGGCATTTCTTGACAGGGCATGTTCCTAAGGATATGCAGAGAATAACAAATGCTATTTGAAATAAGTACAATAGAGATCTGAAACTAGATTGAAAACCCAAGTCAATTTTCCTGAGTGTCATTTGATTAGCTTTCTTATATAGAACTGAAGCTTAAACAATGCTGGGGATTCAGAGTGGAGAGGTGCTTGGGAACACAGTGAGAAATGGGTTACTCCTACCAATTTCATTTCTGTAGCTTTACAACATTATCATTGCACATTGTTTCAGTGTTTTTGCAATAATCCATAAATGAAGCAATGTCAGAGGGAATTTGATTGATAGCTGGGAAAACACAAAAACTGTGAAAGTTATTTCTTTGCTCTCTCTCTCTGTCTGTCACTGCCTTCTGGGCAAGAGATGTTACCAGTAGCTGTATAAAATAGCTAGAGACTATTGCCTGGCTGTGTATAAGGGAAAACACTGATGAGTTTGTGGATATTGTTTTGGACAACTGAAAGGTGGCAAATATGCATGTAACATATTTGACCTGTGGATTGATTTGAGTGTTTTATGTCAGTGATGCTTTTTTTTCACGAGATATTGCTTGCTATTTATCTCTGAATTTAGCAAAAGGAGAAAGAGCTGTCTTGCAACAAAATTAACCTTGAACTTGGTTTTCACCTTTGGGGAACTCTAGGTTGAGAATGAGTGCACAGATAATGTTTTGATCTGAATCTAAAATAAAGAGGTCCTTTAGAGCTCAGATATGAGCTTTGCATGTTTATACATACATGTACGGCTCTCCCAGAAGGATTGAGATACACAGCAAATTCATACTGATACTAAAATATGCTCTTTGCTGTTTCATCCAGGGACTCAATGGAGATAGTAATGGAGATGGTTCTAAGTGGGCCAGGGTGATTCCAGCTTTCCTTTGGGGATACCGCACTTTGAATCCTGCACAGGTGGTCTTTGAAACTGTAACATTTCTTGTTTCTTCGGGAAAAAAATGCTATTTTAAGTGGTGTTCCATATTACTGATGTTATTTCCCTCCATTTTTCTCTCCTCCAGTACTCTGTCAATCTGTCTGTCTCTCTACTTAACATTGTAGTAATGGAGTGCAAGTCAGCCTCTGTTTGAAAGGTATTTGAATTCTCAGTGAAGTTCCTAAAATACGTATTCTGAAAGTAGTGTAATGTACTTAAATCATGGTCATAAGAAGAGATAGAGCATGTATAACTTATAATTGTTCCTCTTCGGGTTGATCTACTTCTGTTCTACCGTTTGTATATACCATGGCCTCCTCTAATGGATGTTAATAAAAATTTCGATTCATAGTGTGCATTATGGTACATATTGTGTTTCAGTGCCGAATGATGACAGACTTGGTGGGCTTCCATAGCAAATATTGCCCATGGGGAAAAGTTGCTTCTGAGGCTGTGGTAAGCTGTCTCAAAATACTATTTACTTTCCTTTACTTTAGGATTTATTGTATTTTATCATGTATTATATATTTTATTCACAGAAGTCTTTCTAGGGATAAGGACTTTAGTACATAACAACAGCTCCCTTGAGTGGGAGATTTCAGGGCGACCTGCCAGCTCTTCTTGCTGCAGATGTCAGGCCATCTGGCTGCCATCTCTGGGGCAGGACACATCAAGGGAGTTGGCTGGCGCATCTCCCCAGCAGGAGTTACTTGGTAGGGGTGGAGAGGGGAGGGGAGTGTGTGACGAAAAGATATAGCTAGCTACCATCATGGGAAGTTCGTGAGTGCAACTGTTTTTATGTATATATGTATGCAAATAGATAGAAGGACAGGTACTGAGAGACGTTACTTCTAGCAAAGATAATTCAGGGTTAAAACTGAGACTGGGTAACTTGGATATGAAAGACAGCTTATTCATGGTATTCAACATTTCTAACATTTCTATTCCATCCTTTCTGTTTGTTTGTATTAATTGCTCCTTATGACAACGCAGATAGTGTGTGCAAGCATGACATATGAATTCTAGTATGTTTTATGAAAGTGTTGTATCACTGAATGTGTTTGAGTGGACAGCCATCTGTTGTCAAGAGAGGTACAAATCTTTCTCTGACCTGGAACACTGGATAATAATTAACTTAGATAATCTCCCATCCAGATAGGTGTACCTTGAAATAAGAGGATGGTGCAACCCCAGGAATCAGACCTTTCCGTTTTTTCTACAAGGATGAGGTTTTGACACAGTGGATATTCCTAAAAATCCCTGAAAACCAAAGACAGTGGTAAAGACGTAATTTTATAAATGGAAAGATGGCCACCAAAACCAGAATCTTTGATGCTTGGATGCTGACTAGAGTGTGCTGCCAGAGTTAACAAATAAAAAATCAAAAAATGAAAAACCAAACCCAAAATCCTGTTTGGAAGGGACAGGAAAGTGACAGATGATTTCTGAGAAGACCCTAGCAAACTTCAAGCAATGGTTGCGTTGTGAGGTTTTTGAAGAAAAGCATATGAATCCCATACTGGAGCAGAAAAATCTAGGTGAGGAGAGATGCGTACAACACAGGTCTCAAGAATGAAAAAGGGGTAAAACCAGTAACTCCTTATTAAGATTTAAGACTTCTACTCATAGAAGACTTGTGTCTGAGTCTTGGTACTGAGTACTGACATTGCTTCCTAAGTAATTCTTCTATAAGCAAGCAGATGGCAGGAGGATGGAAAAGCTATCTCCATAATACTCTGTCAAGCTGTTTATTTGGAAATGAGCTCTTGCTCTAAGTTGATTTTTCAATGGGAGGGATTATATGGAAAGTGCTGACTTTTTGTGACACGGAAATGCAGATGGTACCACCAAGACATAACCTCAGCATGTTCTTCAAGAACTGGTATTGCCTAATGAACTTCTGAGATTGCAGTTGGTATGCTTTGGGAATGTCCCTTTGGTGATTAGGATAGGCTCATGACTTTTTCCCCTCCACCAATTTGCCTTCCTTGTCAGCAGTGGGAAGGGACAGATATCCCATGTCTCTGAGTGTCATTACGCACAGGTAGACAACAAAGCTAAGATCAGAATTTTCCATAAATGTTTCCCATGGAAATCTCTCCTGCATGGAACAACCAGAGAAAACAGGAACTCAGTCCTGAAAAGGATCCCTGCAGACAGTACCTCCAGACTGAGGCCAGTCTTTTGTTCTCACAGGCAGCTACGTAATCAGGCAATTTTACTTCTCATATATATCTCCTATGTAAACTTTTTTATGGGACTAGTCAACCAAAGGATCTGATGAGATTTCAGATATTGCTTGTTAGTTAAAAAGAGGGAAAATAATGTGTTAAGATGCCACCTGAGTAATGAATGTGGCCTTTAAATATAAAGAGTGGACAACGGGAAATAAACAAACCTTACACTTTCCATTAAAGACAGTAGAAATTACAAGCATTCACTGGTCAACAGGATACTTGAACGCTTTTTTTAAATTTTAATATTTCCCTTATGCAATCTGTCAAGCAGGGCTTGGGGTCTTTGTTTTCCCACATTTTATTTTTTAACACTATCGAAAAGTTCTTCTCTTCTCTTCTCTTCTCTTCTCTTCTCTTCTCTTCTCTTCTCTTCTCTTCTCTTCTCTTCTCTTCTCTTCTCTTCTCTTCTCTTCTCTTCTCTTCTCTTCTCTTCTCTTCTCTTCTCTTCTCTTCTCTTCTCTTCTCTTCTCTTCTCTTCTTCTCTTTTCCTTCTCTCCTCTTTTTTCTTCTACTGTATTCTGCCCTTGTTTAAAATACAGCAAACCACAAATGATAGCTAGAATTAGTCAAGTGTGCTTTAAGACCATGAGGCACTATCAGTAAATGCAATCTGTCCTCTATAGACCTAATATCCATGGAGATGAAACAAAATGTTGTTTACTGAATCAACACTAACCACAGCATGGCCTGCATGGGGGAACAAGGCACACATTATTGCAGAGGCTAAAGAGCGTAAAACCACTGATCCTGCAGTTACAGGGTCATAAAATCTTGCTTTCTATGTGAAAAGCATTTAATAGTGGACATTTTTAATACCTCCTCTCTGGGAGACACAAAATACAAGGGACCTTGAATAATTACTCAGTATAAAATATTGGGAGTAAACTTCTGTCAACAAACCAGATGGTCCTCCCCCTCCCTCTGACACCCCCTGAATCCTCCAGCCTTGAACATACAAAGTGTGTTCTGACAATTTGACAGTTGATAAGGAAAAGACATTTACCATTAACTCTAAATAGAAACAAGGAGCACAAAATGAGAATACAGCCCTTCGATGAACATAAGTGTGAGTTCCAGTCAGCTGATCTCGGTTGTGCTTTGTGAAACGGGACTGTTTTGGCTGTCCCTGTGTGAGCTATTTTTGATGGTAATAAATAGAGCTTAACTGAATAATATTTCAAATGGGTTGCAAGCTGCAGTTTTATTTGAGGTTGTGGTTGCTTTTAGTGCTGGGCAAAGGGATAAGCTCTGTGCAATCTTCACATCTATTTGTTGAGTTTGTACAGCACTTTCTGGATTTGTGAGTGGTACAGGAGAGGGTTATCATTTGCCTTTATTGTAATGAAGTACTTGTGCTGGGAGATCATGCATACATGGGTAGGATTCTTCTCTCAGAGTTTACAAATAGTGTAATTCATTTAGTTTAACTGAAGACAAGTTGGACTTATGATGCTGGATGTGAAAGGGGTGAAACCCACAGTGTCCGTACTGGCTCAGCATTTTTTATGTTTATAACATTGTTCCTGTGGATTTACTGAAATTATTTTAAATTTTGAAAGAACATTCTCACACTTGCTAGGCAGGGTTACACTGGTGCAAGTAATAAGTGGATATCATAATCTCAGCCCATGAGAGATATGAGACAGTTATAATCATTTACAATATTAAGCTTATACTCCAGACTTGGGTAGAAAATTCTTCCCCTAACTAAATAAAATCCTCTTTTAAGAATTCATCCCCACTCACCTGCCCCAATTCTATCATCAGATGAAACTGCTATTCAAAAATACAGTGCATAATCATGAGAAATAAAAGTCCACTCCTTTATTCCCCTGTATCAGCTAGCACCAAGTTTCTTTTTCATCATAACATGGATTTATTCCATCTACGTAGATTCCAGCATTAGGATCCTGCTGTGTCGGTGATACCGGTTATGTTTCTGAACTATTTCTGAGTCACTGTTGAGCTCAACCTATGGGGCTACATGGTTTTAGAGTGGGGGATTATCAGCTCCATGTCTCTATGTCAATGTAAGATGAATCCCACCTTTACTGGTCCCAGAGTTCAGTATCATTATGAACTAGATAATCATCTTCGAGTCAAAAGGCCTGTAGATGTTAAGAGCGTGTGTCCTAGTTTTTTAGTAGATCTGTATTAATACAAAGACCTGCATTTTGAGTGTTTATTTATGTTACAATCAGGAGTTAAAGAAAAACTGTTTGGTCCTGTTTTATAAGAACGTTGCATGAAACTGAAAAGGCAGTTCTGACTTCCTGAGAGTTTTGAATCATTTGGGTTCTGACACATATTTCAGATCCTGTATATGTGGTTTGAGACTTGCTGCAGAACTTGGAAAAAGAGAAGGATATTATCATTCTAATGGTATTCAGACGCTGAGTCAGAAAAAACAATGTGAATCCAAGATTAATCTTTGATTTCTGAAGAATTACTCAAGTGTTGCAGGATGTAATGGAGACACGGATTTCATCCTTTGTATACAACAGCACAATAATGGAGCAGAAATAAGGCCAGGACCTCAACTCCACTAACTGTAATGTTGTTATACCAACGCACAAAAGCTGAGACTCTTCCCTGTTGACTGCAGTGTATGTGCAGTGATTTTAAGATTAACCATTTTTAATAATCTGCACACATACAAAAGCACAGTATTACAGGGATGGTATTTTGTAATTATGCTCTGCATAATATGGCAATCCTGTCTGAATAATGTCAGATTGCAAATGGATGTAATCCTGTATGAAGAGTTTCTTCAGTTGTGAATTATGTTACATTATATTGCAGAGACTCTTGAAACAGAGGGCTCAGTCTTTGAATAGGGGGGTCTCTGTGATTTATTAACAGGTGCAACTGATTGGCGGTGTGCCTATTTTAACAGATATCTACTTACTGCGTTTTGTGAGAGAAGAAGTGTGACACTGCTGTGGAAAGATGAGGCATACAAACCCACCAGTGGCAGCATCACTTGACTTACATGTAATGTAGTTGTGGCTGGAATAAGGGCCTGTTCTCCTTCTCTACTCAGGAAAACCAAGAGCAGTGCTATGAAGTCAGTGGAGTTACAGTTGCGTAAGAAGCACAAGGATTATGTCTGTTATTGACAACTCTGTTTTTCACTATTTAGAGAAGCAGTGAGGAAATTTTTCAGAGCACAGAAGAAATGATAAAATGAAGGAAAAAAAAAAAGAAAACCGAAAAACAAAGACTTTTAATTTGAAAAATGAAGACATTTTGTCATTAACTGCAATTATACCAGTGCCTCACCTGTAGTTTCAAGACGTAGCTGGGATGTGATCATAACTGCATATACTGTTAAACTATCTGTAAGCAGTATATAAACGCAAGAAATTCAGAAGTATTTAACTGTCTAAAGCCCAAAGATCTAGAAAACCAGGAGGAAAAAAAAGAAAGAAAAGTACAGCTTAAAGTGGGTGGAAGGAAAGACACAAGGAAGGGAAATGATAATTTCAAACACACGTGCACAAAATAAAATTTAAAAATCCTTGCCAGGAAAAAATAATTTAGTAAACAAGAATACAGATGTTGATCCTAGGAGCGTGATTCTCAGCAACTTTGAATTGCCTGGGAGACAGTTCTGTCCAGTCTATACCTTAGGGACAATGGGTAGTTAGAATCTCTTGAGGACACTATGACTAAAATATCCATGATTAGATCACACATCTTACTTCTTGAGATTTCTATGACTCTAAAGGAGGATGCAAAGGAGTATTCTCAGCTATGTCAACATTACACTACCAAGTCATCCCCTTCTCCTGTGCAGTCCGTGCCTTGTCCCTCCACGTCATTCTCATGATGTTCTGCATTACCTGACCAGAATAAAGCTGCAGAAGGGTCCTGCCTGTTTCTGTATATAAGTTTCCTTATTTCTTCCAAACAAAAAGTTTGATATAAAACAAGATATAAGGCAGGCAAGTAAGATGATTTGCAAAAATAGCAGCCGTGCCTAAGATGACAGTGGTCTCCACACGCATATTTCTGTGGTTACAGACTGATAACAAAATGACTAAAATTCACGAAGTGCCTCTATAAATCTCTTTACTGAAACAGCAGTGCAGGAGCCTCCCAGGAACTGTAACACTACAGATGCAAAAGCTTAATCTCTCCCCATACTAGCCTGCAGCTAGACCACCACTGTAGGTGGTGCTGTGGGAAGAGTCTATTGGCAGTCGGATCTCCACAGGGGAAATAAGTAACAGAAAATTACCATGCTTCACTCCCCCATCCCCACCACCTCTCAAAAATAGTTTTTAGAGCTGCTGAAATGTTCAAAATTAAAAAAACCCCTCATTTCTACCTCCCAGCCTCTCCCAAGAAGGAAATACATAATGGAATTATTTAGTTCCCAGTACACATTGTAAATTTTCACTCTGAAAGCACTAAAAGAAAAAAAGAGGAGAAAAAAAAAAAAAAAGAAAACAAAAAGAGAGAAAGAAAAAAAGGAAAAGCCTTAGAAAAAAAAAATCATGGATATATTTTAAAGAAAGAGGCAAGCATTGTAGCTGACAGATTGCAATTGTCTACAAAATGTAGATAAAAGAAAGGTACACAAGCAAGGGAAGACAGGCTATTCTACATCTTCAAGGAGAGATAAAAGTGTAACAACTAGATGTAACAGATTTAAACTGCAGCAGGGAAAAGAGGGTTAATACAAGATATGAGGGAGTAAGATAGGTACAATAGAATCATAGAAGCACAGAACCGTTTAAGTTGGAAGGGACCTTTAAGATGATCAAGTCCAACAGTCAACACCTGAAATATTGCATCTGGCTCTGGAGCCCTCAACATAAGAAGGACATGGATGTGTTGGAGGTGTTTAAGGCCAGGCTGGACGGGGCTTTGAGCAACCTGGTCTGGTGGGAAGTGTCCCTGCCCATGGCAGGTGGGTTGGAACTAGACTATCTTTAGGGTCTCTTCCAACCTAAACCATTCAATGTTTCTATGGTTCTAACACCTCCAAAACCACCATTAAAACATGTCCCTCAGCACCACATCAACCCATCTTTCAAATGCCTCCAGGGTGGTGACTCAACCACTTCCTTGGGCAGCCTGTTCCAGTTTTTCATTACCCTTTCAGTGAAGAATTTTTTCCTAATATCCAATCTAAACCTACCCTGGTGCAACTTAAGGCCATTTCCTCTTGTCCTAGCACTTGTTACTTGGGAGAAGAGACCGACCTCCACCTCTCTACAGCCTCCTTTCAGGAAGTCATAGAGAGCAATAAGGTCTCCTCTCAGCCTCCTTTTCTCCAGACTTAACAACCCCAGTTACCTCAGCTGCTCCTCATAAGACTTGTGCCCCGGACCCCTCACCAGCTTCATTGCTCTTCTTTGGACGTGCTCCAGCACCTCTGTGTCTTTCTTGCAGTGAGGGGTTCAAAAATGAACACAGTATTCAAGGTGTGGCCTCACCAGTGCTGAGTACAGGGGGGCAATCACTTCCCTAGTCCTGCTAGCCGCACTATTGCTGATACAGGCCAGGATGCAGTTGGTCGTCTTGGCCACCTGAGCACGCTGTCGGCTCATATTCAGCCGGCTGTTGACCAACGCCCCCGGGTCCTTTTCCACCAGGCATCTTTCCAGCCACTCCTCCCCAAGCCTGTAGCACTGCATGGGGCTGTTTTGACCGAGTGCAAGTGACATTTGGCCTTGTTGAATCTCATACCATTTGCCTCTGCCCATAGATCCAGCCTGTCCAGATCCCTCTGTAGAGCCTTCCTACCCTCAAGCAAATCAACATTCTCACTTTTGACAAAGAACTGGGTTCTTTGCAGAACAGGAAATCACTGAAAATATGAGGTAGTTAGTGGGGTTTTTTTTGTGGAACGTTACGAATAACTTTTTCATTCTTTTACTGTACCCTACTAGTTGGTTTTGTTTGTTGTTTTTTTTTTTTTGGTTGGTTTTTTTTTTTTTTTATTATTAATTAATATATCTATTTCTTCCCACAGGAGCAAATCTTTTTTGAACTATAATTACATATGGATAAATCTTAACCACATTTCCACATGGACACCAATTGGCTTCTGACTGACTTCTGAAGGCACTGTTTCTAGAGACAAAATTAGCTTCTATCACACTCAGGAAGAGTTTTGGCATCGAAACAGTCTGGCAAAGAATGGGCCAGAATAGTCTTGAATGAAGAAATTCCTTGCTGTGAAATCCACTCCCTGATGGAAAGGATTACCTACCAGCATAAACTAGATCTCTCTGTAATGATGTGTTGATTTCATATAGTGTGCTTTATCAGAAATCCTAAGAGCTGTCTAGAGAAATCTCTTAGAGCGCTCAAAACCAAGAATACATATATGTACAAGTAATTAATAGCATCTTCTTGTTTTCATTGTCTTTTTTAATTGCCTTATTTTGTCTTTTATTAAAAGAAAAGAGAATGTATTTTACATTAATTGGTCTTATACAGAGTATAAACCCTTCATCTCTATGTACCCATTATTGTCCATTAATTGCTTTCCCATCTGATCTCTCATATTTGTTTCCTTCAGTGCTGGTTACTGGTGTCATGACATAC
Organism: Pluvialis apricaria; assembly: GCA_017639485.1. Classification (NCBI taxonomy): domain Eukaryota; kingdom Metazoa; phylum Chordata; class Aves; order Charadriiformes; family Charadriidae; genus Pluvialis; species Pluvialis apricaria. The sequence continues at coordinate 7,523,488 of CM030044.1, read as the reverse complement.
CCTTATGAGGAGCTCCACATGAGTGAGTGATTTGAAACTTGATTGAACCTCATTGATTTCAATCATATTCTGTCCAGAAATCATTCATATAAAAACGTGAAGGTTTACAATGTCTGCATTCTGAGGCAGGACCTTTATATCTGATAGTGCTCCTTGCTGCTGTGAAATCAGTTTGTCAATCATTGACATAATAAATGAATTGCAATGGCAAAGGAAATGCAAAGAAATTTAAAAGCCCCACCATCTTCCATTCTTGTCTCTTCACCAACACTGTCCAAAGAGTCAAGAATCAGATTCAGAGTGTTTTCCTTACGTATTTTGCAGAGGTATATTTGAAAACCTTATGAAGAAACTCAGAGCCAGACAAGCTGGTTGACAATCTGAAGAACGCTTTCCTCGGTCTTCTCTTGACGTTTGCTTGATGTCTCCACAGGAGCACATTTGCTTATGGAAACAAAAGATCTTCAGAGGAAACTCTAAAAGAAGAGAAACTAAGTAATAAAATCAAGAGTCTTTGACTATGTCCTCTATTGAAGATATGAGACCATTTAAAAAGTACAAATTTTACTTTGATTGTGTTTGAGGTCTCTGGATCTTGTTGTCTGTGAAACCATGAAAGTCCAGGCAGACATGACCATGAGGAAATCTCTCCGCTGTGTGAAAGTTAATATAGCATGCAGCACTAGATTGTAGAAAGGTCCTATGTATACTACTTCAAGCAATAACAGGAGGAAATGAATCCGAATTCAAGGATTAATACATTCTAGCACAACTGAATTTGGAAAGGATTAGACAATTTAATTGGTACCAAAATTACTGATGCAAACAACCAGATGTTGTTCTCAGGCACTAAGCTTGGAGATTTTAGAAAGACCTGATATCTCCTAGCTCCTAGACGTAGTATGCATCTTAATAACACAGGCTGCCACAGTCTCACGTAACCTGTTTTCTGGTGCGCAAGTAGAACACTGTGTCATATACAAAATGTCAGCCCTTATCTTGAATATCCTATACCCAAAGATATCTAAGCTTCCAGAATGAAAATCTGTAATTAAAATACTGAACAATTTGGTTTATTTTGTTCATTCCCCAACTCTGCGTCATACACTATCAGGCCAAAATTTTTAATGTGCTCAGGTTTCTCTTTCAGGAGATGATAAGAGAAAAAAACCACAACCAAACAAAACCCAGAATATCTGCTCATGACAAAGATTAGCAACTATTAGTAACAAAATCTAGTAACAACTCTTTTCACACCTCTGGATGTGGGTAAGACATTTTGACTGCAATTCTTTATTTTATCATAAGACATACAGATAAAAGGCAGAGTCAAACTTCAGATAAATGGCGCAACTCTTTTGTCTTCAGTGAGGTTTATCACAATTTTGAAAACAGTCAGAATCATGGTAGTTTAGCAGAATAGATAACTCAGAATTCAAATAATCTCAATTATTAAATTACACCCTTAGAGTCCTTAAAACAACGCTTAAAATAGTCCCAAAACCTGTAATTGTATTTTAGAGTGGTTGATGCCTGGATGAACAGGATTAGGGACAATTTATTAAACTACTCGATGTCTATGTTAATTAATACATTTTATCAAAAAGCGCAGGCCAAATTCAGCAGAGTGATTATGATCTAGTCTTCCCAGTGTGGTGCTAGTACCTAACTTGACTTTCTACAACTCAGGTTCTCTAGTCAGATCCCAATGCTGTTGTAAATGCTAAAATGAAGCATAAGACCACCACTGTGAAATTTGTTGCTGTCCTGGTTTTAAGGTAGCCATTTTTCACAGTGATAGGACATCAGGGAGGTCATCGAGACAGTTGGGCTAGACCTTTTACAGGAAGTCCTCTGAACTGAGCACATTTTCGGTACATATCAGTCATAAAGACATGTTCCTGGAGGGGCACAGACGTCCTGGTTGGAGAGATTTGAACAAGGAATGTGTATATAAAATGGGAAAAGACATATATAAAAGAGAAAGAGACAGTAATAATGCAAAATTTTTACTGAGAGGGCAATAAGGTGCACAGTAATAACAGCAGCGATGATTAAATGACCCTCCCTCCATTTACAAGTTTGATGGGATCCCTACTAACTCTCATTTTGTAGACTTTCCCCTTACACCTGTCCCTGGAAAAATAAAGAATTGATTTTACAAGATTAATTTCCAGGACCTACTTTTCAAAATTACTTTCATGGCCTTTAAATATTGATAATGATCACTCTATGCACGTGAGGGGAGATTTTCCCATTTTGTTTGTTTGCTTGCTTGCTTTTTTCTGGGATAGACAGGCTGACAGATCTTTCCTTGGTTCATTCTTTGCTTATTTGCACAAACTTTCTTTTCTGTAGCATCTTTTACTTGTTGCTAAATAATGAGAACCAAAATGTGCAGGTAGCTGGTATTTTGTGAAAGCGCTCTCATTGGCTCTATTTGTATCACATCAAATGAAAGATATATATGATTTTCTTGGACGGCTTCATAAGTTGAGGGCACTTGGGATATTTTTCCCATTACTCTGAAGGCACAATGATGTTGATACATTGTGTTGCATAGGAATAATGCTGTGCTTTCTTGCTGCTATTGGGGAACTTGGTAGTAGTGAAGTAGTGATATAATTAGCTGCTCCTTTGACAGAAGTAAAAAGTGACTCATGTACAGATGATACAGTGACGTCATTACAGTATATATCACACGCCTACTGCACATTGACCTGATTGATAAGAAGGCACAGATCTGGAATGCAAAGAACGGCCTTCCACGAATGTGAAGACCAAGTGCCAAGAGCCCCAAAGCTTCTCATATATTATTCAAACAACAAGGTCTGGGCCTATATTATATAACAGTAGTGCAACGCCATAAGATTTTAAGGTATATGTCTAAATAGTTCCCTAGAAATCTTTGACGATCTAAATCTTCAAAAGACATGAAAACAAGGTTTGGACATTACAGTGGTGGCTACATTCTATGACACAACAAGGACAGGGACAGATTGTAAATTTAGATACGTCTTTTAGGCCAAAAACCTCTATGGGCGGAATCACACACCAAGATTCAAAATTAAATGTAATAAACAGAGAAGCTCAGATGCCTAACACAGGATCAGATGAATGACCCTTTGCAGTTGCATGTTTTGTCTTTCATTCAAAAGTCAGACTAGGACAGGCTTAAGGAGTGTTTAAACAGCTAGTCTGAAATAGTCTTGAGAAATCTGATATAAATGACTCAGAGCTTATAGAAAAAAAATCCAACAAATATTTATGTTGTGATTCATAATCTTTACTTTTAGATATCTACCCTAGACATCTATCTCTGAGTGATTCAGGTAGTCTAAGGAGAGGAATAGTAATTTGTCTGATATATTCTGAACATTTTCTTAAGGACAAGATGAGTCGGGACCTTGTTTCCCTCATTGGCTGGGGTGACAAGATAAAAAATACGTGGCTACCTCGCTGCTGTCTACATTTAGTCAGATGAATCCCAGCCTTAATGACCAAGTGGAAGCTAACACTCTCTCTAATAGCTATTTGGAAGCCTCCACATTGTCTGAATTGTCTTGATGAAATAAAAGTAGGCTAGTGCCTAGATTTCCAAACCCTTAACCAAGTGACAGCTGGCTCCCTCAGGAAGGATGCTAAAATTTGACTGAAGATGGAGAATGAAAACCATCACTTTTCAGTAGGAGGCCTCTCTAGGTCATTTCTAAGGCAAGCTAAAATTATTTTCTTGAACACAAATTGCAGAATAAGATTCCAGTCTCCAAAGTTCATAATTTTTTTGTTGAAAATATACATTTTTATGGTGAGTAACCATTGCTGAGTGACAGGAGGAAATTCATATTGAAATATGTAAAACATGTTTTGTATTGATTGATTTTCAAGACTGCTGAGTAGATTGCACAATTAGATTGACGTTAACAGATTTATTCCATTTCCATGATTCTGTCCAAGCTTTTCAAGCTGTGTTATATAAAACACAAAAAAAACCCTCAAAACTAATTGAAATAACATTAGGCATAACACTAATGAAATGAAACATTAAGCATGAATTTAAGCAAATATTAATAAAATAAAAAATAAAATCCATTATGAAATAACATTCTGTCTTTCTACCCATCTAATCCATTCATCTAATTTATACATAAGGCATAGAAGCAGATTTTCTTTCAGTGCATTCTCACCAAAACCTGATACTATTTGGAAGACATGCATGCATATTAATTGTAATACATGTTACAGATTGAAAAAGATCACTCTTTCCAAAAAGTCGTAAGCTTTTACATCTGGTTAGCTACTACCAAGGTTATCAAATAGCTGAAAGGTTCTTTGCATAACACTTACATTTTCAGATCACATGTTCTATATAAATATGGGGAAACACAGGAAAACATATTGCTTTGGCCTATTACTCAAGAATCTTTATTCAAAAGTGTCCTGTCTGTCCTTGCTGTAAAGGGGTAGATTAGGAATCACAAGCTTAGTGAAATATAAAAACTTTCTGGTCATTTTTCATCTCATATGTCAAGTTGCTAGAGGAAGAAAAGTGGAAGCAAGCAATCATTTTAATTTAGGATTCAAAGTTCTCAATTCACGCAGTGTCTACACACACTGCTTATAGAATTAGTGTTCCTTAAGAAACCAGTATTAGTAAAGGAGCAGTGAGTGTTCCCAATGTTCTTAAAGCTTTTCACAAGTTGTTTGCACAAAAGAACTATAAATCCATGTGAGGAAATGGAATATTAAAAAAAAAAAAATAAAGCAGAAGAGAGAGATTTAGTCAAAAAGAAAGCAGCTGAGAAAATGGAATATGACATGAAAAATAGAGGAAAAAGGGGAAGAGGGATTACAGAAGGAAAAGGAAAGTTTGAAGTGGCACAAGAGAGAACAAGAGGAAAAGTCAGTACACCAAACCATAGGAAACAGGACGTGCTCATTGTAGGTGCTCACACAACTATTTATTTGCAAGTAATTCTGTAATGTTGTTGCATTTGGCAGCTACGTTTCTCCAGATTTGTTGTGTAAATGATAAGCTTCCCCATCCTCATTTCAGCTTCTATGCCAAAGGGCACGATTTTCACATATTGTGGATACTGGAGATATCTGACAGTGCCAACTGAAACTGCAGATGTTCATCCCATCTGAAATTTTTATCAACATAGATGCCCACATGCAGAAGAAAATTCAGGAGCTTCTGTCTCACTTTCACATCCTTTGTGGAAAAAGCTTTTGGACAAGCTAGGGATTATTTTTTCATCCATTGATACACTGTTTTTACACAAGAAAGTTCCCTTCAAAAGGGAATGAACTTCATTGTGTAGCGGGTGGAATTTAAGACCATAGAAAGTGATCTGGTTCCCCTCTGGTATCTCAACTCAAACCCCATCCCAAACCTCAAAACAAAACAAAAAAGAAACACTTATTTATTCTCCCTTCTCTAAAGCCATTCAGATTTATGCCAGAGTGAGTGTATCATAAGTAAGAATGGAATCCAGCTCCAAAATTTTTTAGCATCTTCTTTCATATGATTCATTAATGTTATCCAAGTGAATATTTCTATGTGTATATCAATATTTAAAAAAAAAAAAATTGTTCTTGTATGCCTTCTAAATGTTTAAAACTTTTTTATGGGACCAGGTAAAATGAAAAATTGATTACTACAGCTCATTATTGAATTTCATCTACATTCATTTATGGTTCTTATTAAAAACTAGAACACAGCAAAACCAAATCAAACCAAACCAATGACATGGATTATCCAATATAATGCTTTCATAGGAGGAACTAACAGCATAATTTTACTGCCTTTTGCGGTATTCAAACTTGGGCAATTTCAATGGCATTGCTTTTCTCCCCTCTAGTAAATAATTTGAAGACAAAGTTCTCATGCAAGTCATGAGGCCCCAAGATATGTAAAAGCAACAGCCAAACAGTGAAGTATTTTGATGCAAATTGGGTTTTCTGTGAAAATTAATGAATCTGAGACGGATATACAGTATGCAGCAAGATTCCCCCAAACTGAAAATAGAACAGCAATAAAAATGCCAAGAAGTGATAAGGCAGCAATAACCATGAGAGATTTTATGTATCACTTGGAAAAAAATAGTTACTGTAAATGAGTGGGTGTTCTTCTCATGCTGTATTTTCCCTCCTTCTTTCCTTTTTTGTTTGTTTGTTTCATTTTCCTTGATTGCTGAACAGAAACGTGTCTGCAAAGTGATGGATTAATTAGAAGAAACATACAGCTCTAGTTCCCACCACCACACTCGCTCTTTAAAAAAGGAAATAACTTCATCTCTATAAGATCCCTTCCAAAGTCCTCATTATTACAGTGTGGTGGGCTTTGAAAGTCATTTACATAATAGCTAACAAAAATGTACTCAGCAATACACCGGGCCCACTAAACACGGGAGATAATTACACTGGGAGAATGATATTCCACTGCCAGCTCCATTTTCAAGATACATTTATTTGCCCTGTACACAGCCCTGAACAACCAAACACGCATTAACATATCGCGTAGGTGTGCGCTATTACAATCTACATGATGGGGGAAGGGAAGAAATACAACACACTATTCTTGGCATATATGTACCACCTGAATGGTATTTTTCATTATCTCCTGCACTGGGAACATTGTATTATTCCACTGGGAAGTCATAGCGAAGAGGATATAATTATCAGCAAAGTAATGGGGATCCTCTTGCTAATGGCCAGCTATTCAAATATCTCAATATAATCGCCTTGCCCAATCTCTCCCCATTGCCTACTCTTCTGGAGAAACTCATCATTTTTTCCACTTACTCCAGCATAATGAATTCATTTTGCATTTTCTTTGTGAGAAATTAAGAGGAATAGCAATGTAATGTGTTGACATTTGAAATGCAGCATAGAAAAGTTTAGACTGGCAATTTAGTTTAATCGCCCACTAGCAGGGAGAAGCTGCTTATTAAATTAGTTCTTGGTGTACAGGACATGTATTTCTCAATTGATCTCTCTTGTCTTTTTTTTTTTCTTTCATCCATGACTCAGTTCACTAGAAAGAAAGCAGAAAAAAACACACTCACCTCAAGCATTTTAATCTATATATTTCCCTTTATGATCATTGATGTTGTTGAAGAGGATGAGTGATGAGTGAAAGTAGTTACATACACATAAGAAAACACATCTTCTGAAAAACAATAGAAGTTACTATTAAAAGCCCCTTTAAGATAAGTCCACATAGAATAGTACTGATCATTCATTGTTAGAAAAGCTCTCATGGTACTTTTCCAAACAGCCTGAGTTCATCCCTTGCTTCCTGATGAAATTTCAACATAAGCATTAACACTTTATTCCTGCTTATGCCTACTTTGAATTTTTAACAGGATACAGAATTATTCCATCCCAAGACCACTTAACAGTTGCTCTGAATGGTAGAAAACCAGCTTCATTTATTATATTTTTGAAGTGGATATATTGGAGAGGCAGCTGGACAAACCTTTGTGGTATTCTTTTTATTTTATTTTTTGGTTTTGCATGGATGCAAAATATAAATGTAGGACATCAAATTATAGTCATCTGTGTTTGGGATGTCAATGCAGCCTATACCTTGTAGAAAGCATTGGTGATGTGCAGGTCATCAAGAAGGAGGACAGGACAGTGAAATATTAATTACTTTCCCCCCCACCACATTAAAATTTTTGGGTAACACACATTAATTACTATAATATTTTCCTGACATTTTCGTAGTCTGGAAGTCTTTCAGGTGCTGTGGCAGGGGGGTTGGACTTAGATGATCTCCAGAAGTCCCTTCCAACTCTGACGATTCTGTGATTCTGTGTGATTCTGTGCCTCACAACAGTAAGAATACACTGTTATTTCCTTCAAATGGGAAAAAGTATGTTTAATGTGATTCATATCGAAAAATTTGACAAGTTAAACATAATTTATTTTTATTTTAACATGGTTTTATCTCAATGAATAAAAATGCGTTATTTAAACAATGCATTTAGCCCTACTGTTAATGGGATAACAAAGTCTACACCAAGAGATATTATCTGTGGCTAAAAATGGCAACATTACAAAACAAAAATACAAAATAATCCACTCACATAATATGGATTGATTCTGGTGTAAGGAATAGAATGGAGTAAAATAAAATGGAATAGATTTTTTTTTAATCCTTTCATCAAGAATCTTGATAGTGGAGAAATACTAAAGCAGAGAAGCGAGTTTTTTCTTACTATTTACCTCAAGGAAATATTAACAGAGATTTCTAGAGAAAATTAGAAGAATCTGGATATGGCTGAGGACTTTCATTACTTCATGTGACACACCGTGTTAGGGACAGTCACTATTTCAGAACCTTTTTAGATGACAACCATAATGGCTGCCTGCACATCTGAAGCGTATGTTCTTCAGCAAATGACTGACCAGCACTATTATTTTTTTAACTTGAAAGAAATACAGCAAATTCTTCTCACATTGCCTTGTTTTACTCTGGCAGAATACTCCAGTGGCTTTATCTGAATTACTCCTGATTTACATGGATGGAAGAAAAGATTCAACTTCCATGGTTTTATGAATTTCTTCCTCTGGTAGTTTTGCTTCTTAAGTGACTAAAGTTGTGTACTGTGACTTACTGGCTTAAAAATCCCCGCAATTTCCCACAAACATTACTAAGAGCTCAACACATACTATACTGGAGCAAGATGCCAACAGCAGGTCCTTAACAAAGCTGTTGATTTCTCAGAGTAAAATAGAGTTTTCTGCTTGAAAAGTCCTGCAATTTCCTCTTAGTGCCAAGAAGCCTGCTTTCCCCTTCTCCCTCCTTACATACACTCTGATATTTTTCTTCTCTTTCTTGCAGTTTCCAAGTTTCTGAAATATGGGCAATTTTTTTTCCATTTTTTTTTTCCTTGCTGAGGAGCTTTATGAGTATGCAGGCTGCTCACCGCTATTTCAACCTCCTGTACTTAGCTTCTGCAAAGGAGACACACTAATTTTCACATCAGACCCTACCAGTTTGTAAACTTGTCTTACGCCATTAATTTCAGGAACCTTCCAATGTCTTTCAATGGGAAATTAGCAGTCAAATGTGTTTAGTTTGTGGAAACAGCAGCCCTACCATCGACAAGAGCGACAACTCATACAACTGTAAGTCGTTAAGAATAGAATTTCTTCAATTACGAATGCATACATTGTCAATGGTGAGTGAAAGGAAGAGGCAAAAAGGAGAGGTGGAGGGGGAGAAAGTAAAAACAGACAGAAAGCGCCACAATAAGCTCCAAAACTTTCTACATTAGTCAAAACCTGTCAGCATTCAGCCTGCATTTCCGAATGACTATTGTTAAAAAAATGTTAAAAAAGCAGACTGGTTCTATTGTTCATCTCCTGGAGGAAAAAAAAAAGAAAAAAAAAGACCTGAAATTTTAAAGGCTATTTTTAAGGGTTCCTATTTAAAGTTTTGGCAGAGTGGGAATCTAATTACTATATGTCATTTTTCTAAATGTAAATGAGAAAGCAGTTAAAGAAAGAAAGGGAAAAAGAATCCACGGTGTTTCTGGTTTTGAAAAGCCCCCCTGCTGCTGACTGCATTGCCTTTTTATCCCTCCTTCCTCAGCACGATTACGTCCCAGGCTTGCAGAAAGCGCCCTTTCCCCACTGAGAGCACACAGAGCCACTGTGAGCTTGATGGGGTGTCCTGGTGAACTGAAAACAACAAGGCAGCAGGTCCCATGAAGATGACAGTTGTGTTGAGACATCTGCTGATCACTGCCGCCTGTGCCTGGGAATTAAAAAGAGTGTCGAAGGAGACACGAGCCCAGATCCCACCAGCTGCTTGGGGCAAGTTCTGCTGTTTTCTCTAAAAAACTGCAAACGTGTCAGGGTCCTGAATCAGAATTGTGCCCAGGGGTTACTACAAGATGAATTTTGGTATTAGTGAGAGATGACTACTAAAGGTGACCTAAAGTTGCCTGTGGGTGTAATGGGTTCATGGAGTGGGAAATTAAGTGATAGTGATAGCAGCCCCCAGAGCAGTGATGGAGGATGGGTGCCTAGTTCTCACGGACCCCTTTGAAAATCTGCACAGTTTGCCACTTCTTTTCTCAGACTTTCCATTTCACGGCTAAGAGTTATTTTACATTTTCCTTATCCCCTATTGACACCGCAGGGCCATCTGGTCCATCACCCCCCTCCTCACCTTCATCTTTGCCTACAGCGTTTTAAGGCTTAGTTGTGGCCTGTCCCAAATAGAGGGAAAAACCTCCATATTCTTATGGTCATGTCCTTCAAAAGAGACCCAAGGGGAAAGAACTGCAAAACTGCTCACCTCCTAGGTTTGTGGAGTGTCTTTCAACGCCAGCATTGTGCAGCATTTCCCTCTCAGTCTTAGCTGGATATTTCTTACTTCAGGATATGTACGGAGGTACCCTGAGGCATCCCCCCCAGGTCAGGATGTAGAGTTACAGGTACGAGGATAATGGGCTACGGTGCTCTTCCACACGCTGTTGTCATCTGGCTCTCTACATCTCTATTTCAGCAGGCTGCCGAGTGCCGCATCCCCTCTCTGTCAGGCTGGTTTGCTGGATCAGGCCTCAGCCCAGACACGAGTGGAGCGGTGCTGGTGGAAGGGGGCATCAATCAAAAGGTATGAGGAGACTTATATTATTATATTTTTGGGGGGGGTGGGGGGTGGGGGGTGTCTGCTATTTATTATTTGCAGTTTGCAGGCTGGATTATGTCTGTCTGCCACTTATTACTAAATTAGCCTGCAGGCAACCCCACCAGGTGACTTGATTTTTAATATTTTTTTTTATTTTTGCCCGGTTTACCTAACTCCATGCTTTATAACATCTATTCTTTAAATCAGTCTGTGTCTCATGCTGGCTATGCTTTAATTCAGAGACTGAGTCAGCTGGCACTGCATTGTTTTAGTGATCCCTCTGTGGCACCCGTTAAGCCCTTCTCGTCTTACCAAAGTGCCATTTGTCACAACCGGTCTCCTGTTCAAGAGCCTGAAATAGAAGAGGTGTTACCAGTCACGAGAGACGTGTGCTAGCTTACACAAAAGTGAATCTTCCTTCTGCCTATCTTGTACATGCACTTAAACATGATTTGGTGCATTAATCTCTACACATCTCTTTTTCTTTTAAATAGGGTTGTCAACCTGCTATGGCATATATATGTTTTCCAGCTTAAGTAAATAAATATGGCAGACTTTTTACCGGCTCTTAAATGACTTAGTGAAAGAAGTTTTTGATGACTATGTTTACAGCTATAAATTAAATAAATCCCTGGGACTGTTCAGTCACAGAGGCAAAAGAGCACAAAATGACTTGCATTCAAGCTGTTACTCCACACAACCCTAAGAAGAGCATGGCCACCTCACAACTACCTGTTGGGTCTTTAACCCATGCTATTGATCAGTGATGAGCAGGAATTATTTGGGAGTATACCAGTTGGTTCAGACCAAAACCAGGCCAGGAATACTGATAACACTGGTGTAGACAATCACTTTCAGTGCACAGAAATGTAGTATTTAATTTACTGATATTAGCCTAAGTGACCGCACACTAAGATGTTCTGATGTCTCCTTTTGACTGGAAGTGAGAGGAAGGCATAGGTGGATAAAAAGACATTTAATTGTCTTAATGCACTTTTTGCTCCTTTTTACAACATTATTTGGTCATTTTCTCAGACTAATAAAGCTGGGGATAAGTTAACTTGGCCGTTACAGAAGGCAACCACTTCTCATTATCTTTTCTGAAAGAGAAAAGGTATTTTATTCATTTTTTATTTTTAACATGTTTATTACATCATAAAAACCCTAAGTTTTTGTCCCACTGAGGTCCTAAGGGAAGACAGCAAGACTGTTCTTGTCCAATGCTGAATATTCAATGTGCTAAATAAAACAACTTTAGGAAAAGCCCCTTCCCCAATTACTTCTATTTGTGGAGGAATATTCCATTACAGCTATGAAGCTGATGCAATTTTTATGCATTATAAGGCCACACTCTATCAATTTATTGCCCCTCAAATGAGTGCATTAATATTGATGGCAGCTAAACACATTGCAAACATGTTCTGCCCATTAATGCCCTGGAATAGAGTCATTATCCCATTTTATTCCCACTGCAATGGTGGGACTGATAGGTGTAGAGAAGGGTCTGAAATAAAAACTGAGAACCAAGTACCTTCAGAAATCAGGGCTCATATTCACCAGTAGCAGTTCCGATCTGCTAAAGGTTCGCAGTCCATTACTTGTCCCTGGCATCTTGAGACTCACAGCCATAAATAACAATTCACCCAAAATAAATTTGAGGACTGCAGTGGTAGCATTTACAGGTATACACAGTTCCTGGCCTTGATGGACATACGTCATGCGGTACCCAGTATTCATTATTCACATACTCAGGAGAGAAACAAAAAGATATTTAAATGTGATTTGCCATTACTCCAGTTTTCCTACCGAGCTCTGCAAATGCTTGCTTGATGCTCACTAGCCTGAAAGGCAGTGGTAATATCCTGATCCTCTTCAGAACAGCTGCCTATGAAGTGTCCCACTTGCTGGGCCTCCACTTGGAGCAGAAAGAACAGGAGGTAATTTCTGGAAACATGAGAGGCAAATCCACTTCCACTTTATTCCATCTTGGTGCCTCAGGTTAATAAAAAAACTATAGTCCTGAATGCTATGTGGAGATGAAGGACTGTAATACTGGTGATTGCATGTAATTGCCAAACACTGCAATATTTCATTTTGGAGCTAAACACTGGCACAGGAAAGCATGCTTCTTCCTCTGTCTTCCCCTTGCCTGAAAAGTTCAGAAGTTATGTATATATACATACTTATATATAAAAAGTATGACTGACACACAATGTATGTATTACACATGTAATACGTATATATATTGCACATAACTACACACATATACATATAACTTTGCACTGGGAAAATCACAACTATATTAACAGTCTCTTGGTCTTGCATCCTACTATTCCTCAAAGTTAGGGTGCCTTCCATACACCACAGGATTAAACACATGGAAAATTCAAGAATAAAAACTTGTTGAGATTGGCTTTTTTAAAGACACCAAATGCCACCTAAATGCAAAAAGAAAAAAAAAATAATAAAAACAGTACATTTTTTTTTCCTTTTTTTTTTTTTTTTTTTTTTGTTCAAGGGGTTTTGTCACCTTTTTAATTTGGAATCTCACTTAGATAATTTTACTCCTGAGTCTCCTGGGGGAGTTTTTATAGGTAGAAGAAACTAAAAATAAAACCAGTAGGTTAAGTACATGAAATAAAAAGCTGGGGGAAAAATAATAATATTTAAAAAAAAAAGACTGAGCTTGAAGGTTTAGAAACTGTCTGCACCTATCTCTGGAAGAATGAGTTACACTGGGGTCATAAGAATGCCTCTGACCACCTGCTCATGTCAGGAAAATAGCTGCCTCCTTTTCTCTTGCCTTTTCTTATTTTTATTGCCTCAAGGTTGGACTGCAGCTATGTTCTGTAGCTAGAGAGATGCCTTTGATCCGAGAGGGAGTGAGAACTGGTGGGGAGTGCAGTGTGCAATGGCAGGGGATGTGCCCTACTGTAGAGTCCCAAACCAACACCCATAGGTAGCTTATACCTAGTTTGGAGAACCCAGACCATTTTGAAAACCCAAACATAAGTAATTTTATTTCCAAAGTCAACTCCTTATAGTCTTGGAGTCCTGCACATTTGCAGTTTCTGTCTGGGTCAAAGAAAAGTTTCTGGTTTTACACCATCAAATGCTGAATGCATTTTGACCCTGTTATTTGAGGGACCTTTCCTGTACATGTGAACACTTGGGGTCAAGTGAGCTCCTCTCATATATAAACATCTTGGTGAATCAGGAATAGGACCACCAAAGTTTCTCAGTGACATCCTCAACTCATTCCTGTGGGACCTGAATTTCACCTCCTTCATGGTGCACCACAATGCTCATATGTTCCCTCAGGGTGACAGTAAGAAGAATAATGGTGGAGGCTATTACAACTGACACTTGTTGTTGTGGGAGGTGGGTCTGTAAAGTTTTTAAGTTAGGGGAAGTATTTTATGCTTAATTAAGGTAGATTTTTTTTTTGTACTAGAAGGTGCCTTGAGTGTAACATAGGCAATTACCAGCTTGAAGTAGGAGAAATAAATGGAATAAACTTTTCTCAGCTGCACTGTGAAGGCAAGAAGAGAATCTGACCTATTAACATTGTTGCACTGTGCCCATTAACTATTATTTTAATGTTGCCTTTCTCGCTTATCAGTGGTGCTAATTATGAAGCATTCTTTGTGGAGTGCCATCAGTGTGCTCAGTGTTGTAATCAAGCAATCAAGCCTGAACTGGGGAAGGATGTTCTCAAGTTGGAAAAATTAGCTGAAAAACAGAATGGGAATTTGGAGCCACCTATTCTCCTGTTCTAAAGCTTCAGGCAGAACTTCCACCAGAGACCAACAAGGAGCTGCTGCATGGGGCCTCATTAAAATCTCAAGTTAGCGAAGCACTTAAGCATGTGATAGAGTCAAAAGGATTTAATAACTGAGTTGTTAAGTGCCAAGCCAGGGTGTAAATCAGGAAGAATACAGTCTGTTTCTTTGGAGTATTGTCCTTTCTGAAGTGAAGGAAGGGAAGAGTTCAGCTTTCTCTAAAGTCAATTGTGCTAAGCATATTATCCCAAGTCCTACCTTCTAACAAGTCTACCAATAAAGATAACTGAGACGATTCATTAAGCCACCAGAACTCTGTGAAAATCATCACTTGCTTTCCCTTTCTTGTCAAAATGCAAATATTCTTTTAAAAAAAAGTAGTTAATTTTCCCATTATTTAAAAATATGCCCGTTGCAGCCCATTGCACAGAGGAATATTTTTAAACTACTCATTTTATTTTCTTCAGCATAGTTTAAACTTCACTTTTATTTTGACTCATACTTTACAATTGCTGCTAGTTATATCTTCCCTCTCTGTGCCTCCGTTTTCCCACCATTTAAATGCAGGAGGCTGATGTCAGTGTTCCTTGCAATATAGTCTAAAATACAGAGTTCAACAGAGCTGCATGTTACGGACTAAACAACATGCCTGAAATTAAATAAATAAGAATAAAGACAAATAAATAAATAAATAAAACAGAAAAGCAATTCAGGATAGATTGATTAGGGGGGAAAAAAAGGCCTTTAATTTAGATCCTAGTAAACCGGGTGTAATTTATAATTTTTTCCTTAGGCAATTTAATCACTTCTCAATAACAAAACTGATTATTTAGCCACAGACAGTTCTGCTCAGAGTAGTCACTTTTATTAATAAGATCCAGTCTGATCTGATTAGAAAACAAAATTCAGGAACATCTCCTATTAGCTTCCATTCATCTCAGCAGCTATTTAAAGTGCAGCTGATGTCTTATAAAAAAACACCCAAAACCCAAAAAAAAACAAAAACAAAACCCCACAATGGAACATTTCTGTAAGCACTCCCACAAATATATTAGCTATTATTTTTCTCCTTTTTTCCCCCTTACTCCCAGTCACTCAAAAGGTAAACATTTGCAGATGACAAGGCTGTCAATATTGCACCTTTTTGTTCAAAGCAAAAGTAAACAAAGAGATGAGCAGCTGCCTGGAAAAGATGAGGAATTTGCATTATGAAGGAGGCATGTAAATCTTGCGTCAAGCTTAAAATGAAAACGCTGTATAAGCCAGGTTTATCATGGAGGTACTGACCAATACAGTCTAAAAGCAGGTACCTTCTTTCCTTGCAAAAAGGAAAAAAAAAAACTTTTTTAAAATCAAGCAAACCACCAGGGAAACAAAAGCAAGGGTCTGTACAAGTGGAGCACCTAAAACACGATCGCAGTTCTTGCTGCTGCTGTACTGATGTCACATTACTTTCACCCCTAAGCACGTGCAGTTTGGAAATACACCTTCATGATCCTGTCTGTAACCTTTATTTTCTCTTTTCGCTGCTGATTTCAGATGTGGGGGACACCTTAGCACAGGGAAGTTGCGTTAGCAGGTGTGCATTTTGTATATTGACAGCAAGGAGTAAGGGGGAACAGGTTCCACAGAGCTGACAATGTAAAATGAAATGGGGGAAGTGAGGGGAACAGGACAGAGAAATTAAGGCATCACAACTTGTTAAAGATTTCAGAAGAAAGGAAGATGCAGCATCTGTATCCTCCTGCTGAAGGATTTTGTCTCTGTATCTGTGCTCTTAAGAAAACATAACTCACTGAGCCACATCCGCACCCGTTAATTAAATGTCTAACTTTTCTCTCAGATTCAGCAGTTTGCATGAAAAGCACAGAGGAGCAGTGCCAGCGAGAGGCTGCTCCTCCCACAGAAGACTCTCACAGCGCAGGATTCAGCAGTAAACCAGCCAGGAGTACGGCTTGCCTCTCCTCCCAGCCACAAAGCTCAGCACTTGCAGCTCTTTGGGGTACAATGCTGCCTCTTGACCAACTGCTTGTAACTGCTTTCATCCTCACTCTGGTACCCAATTAGTACCTTGTTAGCCACACACCTGCAGTGCCTTCACCTGGAGGTCACCAAACCTCATGGGCCTGATTCTCCAGTCACTGCTCCAGCCCCAATCAGAAATCACTCCATTAAATCAACAGCTTTAGAGGAGCCTAAATAAAAGGGGAACGAGGTGATCTGCAACATTAACCCTTTTCCTCTCTGTTTTTCCAGCATGTGCACCCTTCGGCCATCTGTCACTGCTGTGAAAGTAATTAGCTAACAGGAATGCTTCTTCTAATCAGGGCTGGGCAACAGCAAAAGCAAGAACAAATGCAACTCTCAGGCTATTGTAGTGCTTCTCCAAATCCTTCTGGAGCTGCTACATCTCAGGAAGAGTAGTCAGGAAACTTGACTGATGTAGTAACCGAATCAGCAGTATGCTGAAAGTTGTGCATCTAAATAAGTCATTCATGATGACTGCTTTGTGTTTTGGCCTCATAAAAATTCAGGCCTAATACAGCATGGGGAGAAAAGCTCTGGGAAGTGAAATGAGAGCAGGGAGAGACAAATGTAAATAGAAAATGTGTTTCTGAATTGTGCTACAGGGACTAGTCTGAATATAAGCTACTGGTAAATGATGGTGTTTCACTCAAAGAAGGATATTGTCCAGTGGTGCTAATATGAAGAAATAAAGTTTCAAAGAATTATCACAGCATAATATTGACTCAAAAGCACTGTCTCCAAGACTTAAGCTAAAAGAAATCTCCTCAGGAGAGGTGTATATGTGGCTATGAAAAGATAACATTACCACCTACATTTCGGGACCAATATTAGACTAACTTTTCATCTCAGTAAATTCAGCGTTTGATGCAGTAAAGTCCCATACTTGGCTGGGGGGGAGAGGGAAAAATATAATGTGTTTTAAAATTTCTGTGCATCTGGCACAGAGGATGGCTAGAATTTAAGAAGAACAGATAGTACAAATAATGCATGTGCTAGGGAGGGCTGAACTAATGAGCATAAAATAAGAAAATGCTGACTTTTTAACATGCAGGAGGTTGGTGTAACCCTTAGACATACATTATTTTCACACTTATAAGCAAAAGGTGATCGTGAAAAATACGGTGGAAAAGAGCATTTATGAAGTATACTGGCCTTTAGGGAAAGTGAGAATACTCAAACCCTCACAAAGCAGGCCATTCTTATAGTGTTTATACCTTAGCATACAGACCCAAAAAGTTTACAGCATTTGGATGAGGAATGCTACTCCATAACTTTTCACTTGAGCCTTCAGAGAGACCCTTCCGAGAAACACAGGCTTTAGTGATCTGTCAAGAATGTCGTTTGTTTAATCATCAAAGCTTTGGATTTAACACTTTTAGGCTCAAATCTTGGCCACGTCTGCTTTTCTGAGGTCACTTAGTGAATGCCACTCCATACTTTGTACAGACCTTGAAGAAGTCCCTGAGTTTTCTTATTCCTACAGTTGTGTGGAGTCGTGAATTTTCTTATTTTCAGGCAGGGAAAAGAGAAACTAAGGTATGATTATTTGATAGCAGTTCAGTTCAGGGTTGGCTGTTTTACTGCTAAGACTTTGAAGGGAACAGAATTAGTAGAATTGGTATTAGTACTTATACACATCGCTGCAGTCTCAATTAATTAGAAAGGAAACAAATGAGTGATGCATTCTGCTTAGCTCTCATGACCATGTGAAGGAGCAACAGCTGTCTGTAAAAGAACCAATGGTGTAAATACTTTGGAAGCAGAGGGATTTTTGAGGCAGGCAAGACTCACAAAGACGTGGGGATAAAAGGAGAAAGAAACAAGAGTAGGCCAGGCTGAGAAGTTATTTCCATAACTTTGTAGTTTGCTAATTTGAACTGCTGGTAATAGCACACTCCTTGGACTGTTATAGTAATACAACTGCTTTTATGGATAAAGTGGATGACTGCAGTCAGCAGATATCCTTGTGCCTGTTCCCTGCTTCACTACTAAATTTGTTTTATGGTGATAAGCAAGTCAGTAGGACTGAACTTGTCCAAACAGTATAGGTTGGATCCAGTCTTAAAGCCAGGAACTTATACAATGTCATGCCATTTTCACTAGAGGATTGGTGTAATGAAAATGTAGTTTCAAATAGGTCTATTCCATCACTGATTTTTTTTATTATTTTCTTTCTTTTTTTTTTTTTCTTTCCCAGTTCGGGTTTACTGCAGAATGGAAAGCTGAGGTAGGAATTATGATGACAGCCTCTCCCACAGATTGCTATTGCCAGTATTCTTGTATCTGATGCTATTTTTTCTCATTATACTCAATGTATCTGAAACTAAGCTCCACTACAGGTAACTAGCCTATGGCAGTGAGCAGAGGAAATAGTGTTTTCAGTAAGCTAGAGAAAATGCATGTAAAAATGTAAGCTGGTGTTATTAAGTTTGTTGTTGATGCAGTAGAAGTACTGAAGCTTGCTTGTTTAGACAGTTGGCTGTGGTCAAATTAAGCATGCCTGAAATTTGAATAGAACCACAACTTAAATAAAAGATGACAAACAATTATATCCCACGTTTACTTTTGTGCTAAGGGGAACTGTGACATTTCATTCTGAGTAGCTTCTTAGGCAATGAAAAGATGTGAAAAATTCTATTCCTCTTTTGCTTGAAGTTAAGGCTGTGTGAAGTTGAGGCTTTCTCTCAGAAGCTTCCTGTGATGTGATAATGCAAGGAAAACTCTTTGCTACTGTGACCAACTCACCCATCTGTTACGTTGCTGCTTGCTGGATGCGCAGAGATTTTCAAACACTGTAGTTAATACTTCCCCGAGGGGTAGACTAACGCCAAAGTCCTCCTGTACCACGTGTCCAGACAAACAGCAAGTCCCTAATTTAAAAAAAAAAAAAAAAAAAAAGTGAGAGAGAGGGAAAAGAAAAAAAAAGGTGGCATAAAATAAAACCTCAATGTTATCTACTTCTATTTGTTGGGGAAAAGAAGTCATATCATTTTCATTAAAAAGTGTACCTGAGCTTTCATCCAGGCACAGGCAGTGTCAGTGATTCCATGCCTTTTCAACCAAGAAATTCCCTCGTTTTTACATCTTTTCCTTTTGGGTGTTGGAGGTGCTTTTCTAATTAGTTTCTTAGCTATTGTTCCTAGCCAGCACCAGTGCAATATTTGAAAAAAACCCCAGTGTTTTAACTGCTGGCTTCTCATCTTAGTTTTGCCTTACAGATAGCTCTGACAATAGCTAATGGGCTCCTCTTTTTATATATTTATCGATTTGAATGATACTGTTGATTGTTCCACATCACATCACCTCACCTTAAGATATGCTATGGTATGATGAATATAAACAACTTGTCCATTGTGGGGTTTGTTTGGTTGGTTATGGGGTGGGGATTTTTTTAGTATAAATTTTTAGTAGAAAAATTAAAGACTGGCTGTATCCGGTCATATAATAGTATCATTTTATATCAGAAAATACAACTCAACATACTGCTCAGAAGTCATATGTGGTTTACTATATAGGCACCTGTTCAACTGACAATGAGAGCTGACATTACTATAATGGAAATGCCCAATGTATATTTATGGAACATTAATTCAGCCTATAATACCGCAGCTGTCAAAATCTACCAATGTAGATCCTATTTCATACGTTTTCCTTCTCTTCCTTGTAATGCACTTTGAGTTTTTTGTGTCAGAGCTTTAAAAGGAGATTAGTTAAATGTCCCATTTGAACTATTTTCTTTGTCTTCACATTCTTTGTCTTAATGAGTCAGGGTGAGCATCTCCATCTTTTCAGAAGAACAGACTCAATGAAAATACGACCTGTTTAATGCAATAGGTTTCTTCTGTCTAGCAAGAGGAATAGGGCTGAGATAATACCATATAAACTGACAAAAGAAGATTCCCATAAGCGGAGGATGCTCACAGACTTTCCGGGTCCCCCAGGGAGAGATTTGAATAATGCAAGGTTAAGGGGCTTGGCATATTTCCTCAGGACAGCTGTTCTAGTCCTGCAGAACAACATGAAAAAACCACAGAGGCAGATCAGGATGGGAGGTGTTATCATACAAACAACGCTTGCCTCACTAGTATAACATTGAGCACAAGGTGCAATGCTGGGACAGATGGATAGTGAGAAATCAGGAGGGAAAAGCATAGATCATACACCCGAATTGAGGAAAACCTAGGCAAAAAACAAAGGTATGGGTTACTCATGACACCGAACATCCTGATCTTGAGTTCTGCTGAGGAGTTATTAATCCTCTTAACTAATGTTGTGATGAAGTAAGACTGGTCAGGGATAGAGGGAAGTGGCAGGAAAACATTGGTCATTTAAGGAATGAACCATCTCTCCAGGGACGCAGTTGTGCCGTGCTTCAGAAGAACAGACAAAGGATGAACATACTGCGGTGAATAGGAGCAAAGTCTTATGCCGGGGCAAGGAAGGAAGATGTGAGAAAACGAATGATTGTGTTAGCCATGCGCGCTGTCGTTACTGGCATACAGGTTGTGGTCATCATTATACATTGTGAGCCTCACCCAATAAGATTTAGGCACTTCTAGTAATACAGGAGTGCTTGTTCATAATGTATTGACATATGACTTTATTCAAGCAAATGATAAGTCCCTAAGTACTCTTAGGGGAGAGGGGCTTCTACTGCTCAGTTGCCTTTTAGACCCTATTTTCTTTTCCATCTTTAATCCTTTCCCTATAATACCTTATCCCTATCCACCGTCTCTCTCTCTCACAGATTTTATGTAAGTCTTCCTGAGTCATTACATGTCATCTCTGCATCATTTACTGTCTTGTTAATTTGTCCTATACTCCTCACTTTCCTAGATTATTTTGAATTTTTGGAACTTCCTTTTCACCTTTCTATCTTTGAGGTGCTCTGTGATCTCATAAGGAAAAAACTTGCCATCTTTATGCTTGATCATATGAAATTTTCATGAATGCATACCAATATGACATGTTTTTGTCAATGATCCATCACATTACAACTGCACTTCTGTCTAATTTGCTGTCTTTTCCACTGTATGACATGTAGATATAATTACATGTTAAGAAAACCATAATACTGGAGGATGTTATTTTTTGAATGAGTCTGTATTCAGTATTACTTATTCATGATGAAAAGATAAAAACAAAGGTATGACTGTCAGTCAACATAAGCTGGCAAAACTACTTTGCTTTAAAAAGTTGAAATCTGGACCCAATAACATATTAATATCATGGGAGCTTCAAGACTTCTGCAGGGATCTTATTTCAGAAAATAAGGTCAGTATTCTAAAGTTAGTGACACTCATTTTTATCAAATAAGCCTGATGGCCCTCATCTGAGTCTACAGAGATTGACTGACTTATTCCACCTTAAAAAATGAAAAGTGGGAGAGTATGTCCCTCATCAAAAAATCTCATGGCAAGAAAACATTCAGAAGCCGTCAGTTTATGTGATGTGAAAAGTAATTAAATGCAACAACAGCATGACATCAGCAGTGGATAATTTTCAGACTTTAAATGTCATTCTCTCCCTTTAAACTCACAGTTGTTTGAGGTTTTTGTCTCCATTTCACAAAATAGAGTACAAAACATTGTGACATGCTTAATATTTCTTCCGCCAAGCCGTCCATTCTGATTTCATTCTCACCCTTTACAGAGTTGTTGATTTCACCCTGCATTTGGCTGCCAAAAATGCGATTGCACACGCAGCACCAAGAACAAAGTGAAAATGAATTATGCATTGGGAAGGAAGTTACATTTGAGTCAAAAAACTTAAGACTTCAGCACCTCTAAATTACAATATAATTTAGGAGGGAATACATTTAAAGAGATAGCAATGGACTG
The DNA here is from genome assembly GCA_017639485.1 of Pluvialis apricaria. Classification (NCBI taxonomy): domain Eukaryota; kingdom Metazoa; phylum Chordata; class Aves; order Charadriiformes; family Charadriidae; genus Pluvialis; species Pluvialis apricaria. The sequence goes on along the minus strand of CM030044.1, from coordinate 7,501,187 downwards.
AGGTGAGAGAGGGTCAGCCATGGCGAGGCTTAATATAATTTACAGTAGCTTTCAATTATTTATTTTTAAGAAGCCACTGAGCACACTGGATCTTTTCAGTGGTAATGTCAAAATATGGATATTGGGAAAAAGACATGAATAATAGTGACAGGTTGTTATGCATGATAATGGTATATGGGGATATTTAAAATATGGATCGCTCACCAGAGCAAAAAGCGCATGTCATTTACTCTGAGAACACATGGCTGTATGCTTAGTGGCTCTTCTTCCACACTATAAAAGTTTGCTGAACTTGATTTCTTTTTTCTTTCTTCTTTTTCTTTTTGATTTAAAACTTTTTGCTTTGAAACAATGGCCGCTGAGTTCAGACTTATTTCCCACAAAGAAAAAATTCAATATGTCTGTTTGCACAGACCCAGATAGAATAAAAGGAAACCTTTTAAATCTTTCAGTTCATGCAACCAGCAATGCTTTGCTTTTTTTTTTTTTTAATCCGTTTGATAATATTATATTTAAGGGAAATGTGTGGCTTTTGAAGCCCTGGAAAGAAGTTTGGAAGACCTGTTTTCAGTTCCTTGATGGGCTTCTTTCATAGGAATGGGCAAATGACTCAGCACTGACTTCACAAAGTGCATTTTGATCCTCAGAATCCCTATTTAGCTTTTGCTTTAATACTATAAGCATCAAAACAATTGATATTTTAGTTTCTACGTGCAGATATATGCAAAATGAAGAGCTCCTATAGCTATATACCTAGGATCCCAGCCTGTGCCTAGACCCAGAAGGGTTCTGAAACCCTTTGATTGAGGTGCTTCCAGCTGCCAGTCCAGACAGAAAGAGACTCCTATAGCTCCTGCATCATATCCGCCATCCTCGGGCAGATCTTAGATGCCTTAAGGTAGCCATTCAGACAATTTTATTCAGCCACCTGAAATCTGGCTAAGCGCGTCCTGCCTATCTCTGTACAGGCCATTCTGCTCAGCATTTTCAGATGGTGCTTGTTGGATCAGTCTTACACAGAGTCTTCCTGGGGACAACAGAATCACGTTTCACAGACTGGATGATTGCTCACATCCACACTGAGGTTGCTCTAAAAACTAGTCTCTAGAGTAACAGTAAGCTTTATTTCCTTTGTCTACCACTAACATTTTGCCTATTTCCTACCCACATGGTTATCTTAGTTTGGGGGAAAGCTATTCAGACTTGGCAAGTGACCAACTTCTCCCTCTAGTCATCCCTAAGGCAACAATTCACTTCTGCCTGAGCTTTTGAATGAAAATTTGTCTCCTGCATGATCTGGGAGCCTCAGCAGGTAGTACAGGAATGTTCTGCCTGTTCATTCCTCATTCACCCAAGACTGCTGTGCCCAACTCAGTCATCTGAGATGTTGGAACCCCAGATTTGAATGCACCTGAATAGGTTGACTGTAATTTTATGAAATCCAACAATGTGAAGTCCTGCACTTGTGAAAGAGGGTTATCTTTCAGAAGTACAGGCTGGAAACAGACTGGCCAAGAAGCAAATCTGTGGAAAAAATTTGATGAGATAAAGCCCTGAGAAAGCATGTCTGACTTCAGAGATGACCTTGCTTTGGGCAGGAGTTTGGAACCTCCTTATATCCCTTCCAACCCGAATTATCCTATGATCCTGGGGCTTAGGATATGGAAAAGGTCTATAAATCCAGGAGTACACTGCGTACACTTGGACTTCCATTCCATGTTGCATCTTTACAGGAAAAAAAAGAAACATGACATGACTTGCTGTAGCTTCAAATTTTGGACAAAATTCATAGTTTGCAGTCTAAGGTACAGAAGGGGAATCTTCAGCTGTGGGCTAGGCATTTGCATTACAATAGATGAGTGAATCTTTTAGAGTGCCCACAGTTTTCAGTAAACTACTCAGATTTTAGCTTCTGGAGAGCCCATTCTTATTATGTGTTTCTCCCCAAATACTGTATAAAGACCCTGCTTGCCTTGAAACTATGGCATCTGGTGGTAGCCCTAAGAGTTCAATTAATGTCACCACTATCATTATTGCCATTGCTAAGGGTAGGCTTCATCTGATTAAATGTAGATCTTACCCTTAAGCTAGTGATCCTTTGGCTCTCTTAAGAAACAAAGGAGATAAATAGTTATTTTTAGGGTAAAATACACCTTATTCTTAGGTAGAAATCTAAAATAAGTCAGCTAAAGAGACTACTTTTCTTAAAGTGTGGGGTTTTTTTGGTTTTGGTTTTGGTTTTCCATAGAGTATGAAGGTAATCTTAAAACTAGCTGAGGAATAAATATAAAATGTATAAAGACCTAAAATTAGCTGAGGTGAATTGTTCTTTATGTGTCTTTGTGGATTTAGCTCTTTCTCTTTCTCAGAAGTGTCCTGTGCTTACTTTAAAGAGAGAAATATAAGGGGATGTTGTGGGATTTTTTTTTTTTTTTCCATTTTGTCATTTAAGACTTTAGGAAAGCACTTATCTGAGTTTTGTACTTTGGGAATAAGTTTTGTTTTGTGGGGGTTGTATGGGGTTTTTAAAATTATTTATTTTCTACTTTGAGTTTTTTTGGAGAGAAAGAGGCTACTGCTGATATGTTTTACTGCCAGCTGCTGTGTTCGTAGAGACAAGGAAAGGCTGGAATAGTTGAGATATTTAGTGATTCAATTTGCAACAGTACATACAAACCTCTTTTATATGCAACGATAGCATATTTTTATTTTTTGTTTTATCAGAGTAACATAACTGGTTCATATTACCATCAATAGTTCTGAGCTGACCAACTGATCAAGTGTGTATGAGTACGAGCTGAAATCACCATTTTTCTGTTAGTCATAGTAACGAATATCTAAAGGCATTGTGAATTAAAGAGGAAATAATTTTCTAAGCATCGCATCTTCTAAAATTCCTTATTGATTTTCTAGTATGATCTTGTCTGATATCACAACAACAACAAGAGAAAATGGGAATTACCTGATCTTTGGTTTATCCATAGATCTAATTTCTTAGGAAAGAAAAAATGTCACAAACATAAGCTAAATCCTACAGCTAGGTAGCTTCTAAACTGTTCATTCTACGCTGACTTTGTCTTTTTTTGTCTTTCCAGATTTATGAAGTGAAGATCACTGTGTTTGATCATCGGTCATGAAATACAGTCCATGGTGGAGGGAAGGAGTGGGTTCTTTCATTTTGGGTGTATGCAGAGTGTGTACTTTGTGAAAAAAGGGAAAATAACATCATTCAGGTCCTATCCAAGAATGTCATCTAAGAAAGGTAGGAACAAACAAGTTAGTATGTCAGGCAAGCTTTGCATACTGGGGAAGGGATTGCAAAGCTGCGTTTCTGGCTGCCCCCGCAAGCATATGGAAAAGTAAGAAAGCAGGCAAAGTGGGAAATTAACAGCTACCTAACCTAGTCACAGTCCTCCTTGTTCTTTGCCTCATTTCACGACAACAGGCTAATAAAAATCTCTCAAACCAGAAGCAAACAGTTCCTCACCTTCTACCAAGAGCCACGCAGGGACAATACTGGGCTCAAAGTTGAGAGTTGCAACCGATCAATAAAGGGATGAAGGGTAAATAAGACTCTCTTCTCCTTTCAATACATTACTCAGTTGTTCCCTTTGTGGGAAGGGAGTTAGCTGACGCCAAGCTGTTTATCTGCTTCCAACACAGATGAACTGTAGCCACTCTCATTCATCACTCAGCCCAGGACTGCTGCACATGTGAAAAGATTGGCCTAGAAAGCTGGGGCTGGAGCATGACCGTAAGAATTGTCCAGTCTAGTTTCTTATAAGGCAGGACATTTAAATGGTACTGTTTAGTAATAATGGATTTGCTAAGGTTTGTAACCACAGTCCGTCATGAACAGCACCTGCTCAGCAACCTGAGAAAGCATGACTTTGTCCTTTGCCAATATGTGACCCTGTGAGGCATCACTCCTAACGTGGGTCCTTTGAGCCAATTACCTCATACACACAAAGATTTCCTGATGATTTTGAATCTGTGTTTGGAGGTGCCAGTCTATGCTTTGCAAACTTTCACATTTTCCTCAAGAATCTTGCAAAACTCTTAAGGTTTAATGGTCTCTCACACTCTCTTTCCTCAGGTGACTCTACCCTTCAGGAAGATTTATGCATACCTGTCAAAAGCTGCTAGATTTCTATCTCCCTTTCTTTCTCCCTCTCTCTCTTTTCTTCCTACCCCTTAAGTTTCAGAGCTGGTTGTCACTCTTTAACAGTTTATTTTCCATAAATATACAGTGAGCACCTCACCCTTCCTCAACACTGGAGCACATTCTGCTTTCATATGCAAATCCTCTCAGTCAACAATGTAGCAGGAATATGTTTAAACAAGAATAGAGATAGCTAATCAATGTACTTTCCTAAAATTACTTATTCCTGAGTTGCTGATTCTGCCTTTGCTTGGTCCTTGCTCGGGTACAACTCTTATGAATGTCTAGGGAAGTTTAGTTTGTGAAACAACTGAGGGAAATGTGAGCAAGAGTATTAGCATATGAATCCATATTAGTCTATTATTACATCAGCGATATCACTGGAGTGGACTCTTGAGGGTATAAATACACTGCAGTCTTCTTACTGACATCCTTCTATTGTCATTGTATATTGCATATTTCCTCCAAAGCACCAAAACAGGTGCATGTTACAACTTGGTCTGTAAATCTGAGCAACCCCCCAGTGTTATACAGGTATTCCAGCTGTACACAAACTGATGAGTATCTCAGATCTGTTTTCTCCTCCCCCTATTTAAATTGGTTAAATTAAAAATATTTCCAGTTAATTCTATGACCTTTTGCCTTACTGATATTTGTTTAGACAGGATTATGGTGTCTCTATGTTAACCAATTATTTCTCAGATCTGCAGACATATGTTCGGAAACATTCCTTTCCAATCACTTATTAAATGTTGAGATATAAAAGCCTCATTTCCAGCTGTATAGTCTGCAACAGCTTTTAAACTGTCCTGTTGTGGCAAAAGGCTTTCTTATTATTTTGGTCACCCTAAGACCATTGAAAATGCATTTATTGAATGTTTAGTATCCTCAACTTGTTCTGTGCATTCAAAGTTCCTTGTGAATGCTTTTCTGTGGCACAAGTCATTTCACCTGCCTTCAGCCTTTTAAAAATTAGCTTTTCAGTTTATATTAGCCTTCCGTGATCCTTGTATCGTCAATGGAGAGAGAGAAGGGCAACTTCAGAGAGTAATTTCCTTTATCCTAAGATAATTGAATAGACTGAGTGATCAGCTTCTGTGTGTCTAAAGCTGAGTGGAATAAATATGATCCTAGATCACTGGGTCTGTGTTTTATACAGACTTAAAGATCAGTGTCTGTTTAATATGACTTTTATTTGGAGTAAAATTCTTCACATTACAGTGATACAAAAATTGTCTTCTATTGGCTATTGGAAGGTTGCTGAAGCTTTTGGGTAAGTTGCTTATTCAAATGAACATTGAGTTGTGTTGGTGTCACTATACTCCTTTTCAGCAACTCATTATGTGTCTCCAGAATAAGATCTATGCCTTACACAATTCCAGGTAACATAAGCGTCAAATAGGGATTGAATCAGCCATATCAAGAAAAGATCTTTCATTATGACATATTTTTAGCAAGGTGCCTTTGGTGTTTTAGAACATCGTATGCTGTTGGCAGATCTACAATAGCCTTTTCAAGATACTCTTTGATGTCTTGCGTAACGTTGACCAGTGTATGACTTTCTCAATTGCAATCCATTTTCCCCTGGAATAAGATGATCTTCAAAAAATGGTGCCAAGTACATTAGGTTTAGGTATTTATATTATTTATAAAGCTGACATAGTGAAGAAATAGGCCTGGAGTTCTTCAGCTTTGAAATATTCTCCTCTGACTTTAGCAGTGCTGCAAACTTTATTTGTTGCAATACTGAGATTTTTGTAAACAACTTAAATTAATTAGACATTTGAAGTAAATAGGCCTTTACTGAAGGTTCAAAATATTTTACCTACTTGGTGAAAAAGTTAGAACCATCTGCTTCTCCATTCTTGAAAGAGTGACTATTCCCCTCATCTTATTAATTAATAATTTTTGTTGCTTGTTGTAACTTAACTTTTTCAAGGAACAGACACAACTTGTATTTTTGTCCCAGATCTGACCTCCAAACAAGCTAATCTAAGTTTAATCTACATTATTTTGCTGCCCACAGCAATTTTATCTGTAGTGGCATGTAGTTCAGCAGAACCCAATGAAGACTGAGGACGCATTGTTATGTGCACTGGAGTTGTACTAGTTTGCATATATCTACTATCTAAACCCAACTGCAGCTGCAGCTGAAATATACTCTTACGCTGCCCTGTAACAATATTCTTGTTATTCCTTCGAGTGAACAGCATGTTGTGGTCTCATCACATCCAATTACATACATTCTTCTCTTAGACCTTTAGAAATTTAAGGTAAAGATGGTGAAGTCTAAGACTATGAATCTGCTAGGCATAAATATTTAGTGGAGAATATGTAAAACCACTCCGGTATGTATTGATCACACAGATCAGAAAAAATTATGTCAAAGGACCAGATTCTGCCTCTCCCTAGAAATGTTGGACAGTAAGAACAGAGATGAGAAACACCTGTTACTTCATTGCTCTTCCACTTACTGACAATCCAGAATTCTTCCCTCTAAGATGCTTTATATCATGCTTTAAATATTCAAACTGAGGGCAAAAAGATTATCCAACAGTGTTAATGTCAAATTTACTTTGCATGAAGTGCGCTAGAAAGGAAATTCGCCTTAACAAGGATCAACATTACACGTTAAAGGACTTGCACTAAACTACATTGATTAATTTCAAAGATACTGAGAAAATATGCACATGTTCGAGACTAGCTTTTTTTAAGGTACTATGAGATTCTCTACATATTCCTCAAACAACACTGTGTCAGAAGCATCATGTTTTCTTGCCTATACAAGCCCTGGCCTGTACAAGCCCTGGTCTATACAAAGCCCCCTACCTGCCTCTGTTCCGTAGGGGCTTCCTGGGAACAAAGGGATATGTCCAGGATTAGAGTCATGATCCTAGAATTCTCTTTATTCATTGGCAAACATGATTAGGGGATAAAGTTCTTGCATTCAAAGGCTGTGAAGCATGCTGGAGCGACAAGGGAATTTTTCATGGACAGTCAAAACAAAAGCTTTTCCAAAGTAAGTATGCAATTTTCACATCTACCATTGATCATGGCAGTACCCTTGTGTGTCCTTAAGGATTCAGACATGGTTTCTCATAACTGTGAACAGTTACAATTGAAGCAGTCTTCTTGTTATCTGTGGGGATGTTGGACAAGTAGTGGTTCCCTGGTATGAATGAGCAGTGCACAGCTGGTTCTACATCTCCTCAGTATGCAATAAAATAGAAGTCAAAACCTGTGTATGTGAAGACCCTGTGGTCTGCTCACTCCAGCAATAAACAAGGAAATTTTACAGTGACACACTGAATGGGTTTTTCATCACTGCCTTTGTGCTAAGAGACTGAGTTTAACTCAGTTCAGGTAGCAGACCAGTTTTAGTGAAACAATGCTTTGGGGCTTATATTAGAGGGCAAAATAAAACATAATGCTTCCCTATCTCCAGCTTCAGAAGCAACTCTTGCTGTGTTTTTCAACCTCCTTTTGAGGTTTCTATTGGCAGAGCATCAGTCACTTTATTTCTATAGCATCACTCTTCATAGCTCTAAAAGTGTTGCACAGAAGCCAGTAACATCCCAATTTTGAGCACCAGTTGAAAAATTTTGTGTTCAGAAAACATGCCTCAGTTCTTTGTTTCAAAACCCAGTTGATCTAGTTAAGTTTAAAGTAGGGTGGGATTTTTTTTGTTTATTTTTTAATAACTCTTTGTATGTTGCATGGTTAATTTACAAATAATGTTCATGTAGCAGCAAACAGTATTACACACACAAATATGCTGCTTTGGTCTCTTGCTGTCCCTCAAACAAACATATGATAACGATGGTTGTTTTTACAATGTATGCATATTCTGAACCCTATATTTAGGTATTAAAATCAAGAGCTGAATACACAGGATGTGAGATACAGTTTCTTATTGATTTTGATTTTTACTGTTTTCCTTAGCAATCTGCTTGCATAAAGGTCTTATTTAAACAAGTGGTGTAATTCATGTTTTGAGGTACTGCTTAGTATAAATTGTCTTTTAACTCTAAAATACAACCTTGTTGCCATTTTTTCCCAAAGACTATCTGTATCTCAGTTGAGAAAACTCTACTGGAAATCAGTGGTTTCATATTTAAACCACGGCATTCATCTTAGTATATTATTTTAATCAATAGTCTCGAATTTGTCACAGTGGTCCAGACGTTTCCCATACGATTAGAAGAGAAAGTACGTGTCTTCCAAATGTGACTCAGAGGAACTAAGTGCCAGTGACTGTGTAGATAACTTATGTATCTCCATGGAATTAACAGACGAGACACGAGGACACTTAAAGGTGCAATATGGGAGAAACAGAAAGATGTGTAAATCCAAGCTGAACAGAAAATACCTCTCTCCACTTGAAGCCAACAGTCTTCTCAGAGTAGACTGTTTGAGTCAGCATGAAATCTCCCTTCCAGTTTATCCTGCTGGTCAGAAAACTTCCTTGAGAAATGGGGAGCAACATCCTCAAAAGCCTTCATCAGATTGGGTTTCAGCTGAGTTTGAACTTCCACAACCCAAGTAAGCTTGATTATCCCTTGCCTGAACAGAAACAGTTCTGTAGCTTATGTGCTGCAGCTAGATTACTTAATCTACCAGAAAGGCATATATATCAAGTTGGACTAAAACACAAACGAGCAAGAGTGAGTTAATCTTATGGAGTTATCTTCCTGAATTTTAGAGTCTCTTTTTAGTTATGTTTACAAGCTTTATCTTGGGGAGAGTATCCCTTAGTAGTGGGCAATAAAATCCAAATTCTGCTTGATTATTCTGCCTCTGGCTTACACATTTTATGTTGCTTTACTACACCGTGACCCAGATTTAGCAGCAGTGATGGAATATGTACTGGCCTCTGGCTGTTCCATAATATGGTTGGTAAAGCACACTTTTGGAAGTGAGAGCTGTGGCATCCTTCACCCACATCTGAAGACCGAGCTGAAACCAGTTTTAATGTATCCTAGGACAACATGTGAACTATGGGCTAGTGGGATAAAATCATGGCTTTGAACAAACACCAAAGATTATTCCTTGGCAGGACAGCTGTATTTGACAGGCCATTGAGAATGGGGAGGCAGACAGCACAATGGGCTGGTAAGTGTATCTGATGTGACTAGCTACAGCATCATGCCTTGACCACTGGGTCAACAACAATTCCTCATGCCTTTGATGTTGACAGTTATAATAAGCTATCTATCTGGAGTTCATTCTTTGGTGTACTATCCAGACACTCTTTCTTCTGTTAATATATTACCAACCTGAATTGTTTCAAAAGAAATTTCCTATTCCATTTAGCAAACTAACTTAAAAGGAGAAAAGTAAAAGATTCATTGAAGGCAGAAAGTGAGTAAGTGTAGCATACAAAGAGTAGTTTGTTACAGCAGATATATCTCTATTTGCACTTCTGCTATTATTAACATGTGCACTTAGAAACATGAAATAAACCTTAAAGCCATATTTTTGCAGAACCTTAAAGCTGATTAAATCAAATGCAGATGTGGAATTGGCGAAAAACAGATGCTGAAAAGCCATGTCAATATCCTAGAGGAATCCATTCCCTATCAGAAAGAAACTTAATTTCTACTATAAAGAATTTGATTATGTATTGTTATACCAAATGTGATTAATGTTTTGTGGTGATTAATCAACTGCAAAATATATAATTATGCCATCTGTATTTTTCCAGCTTCTTGTCACTTAAGAATTCCACTGGGGAGTGGGAGGTGGGATAATGAGTGCTGGTGGCATTTAGAGTGCTTAAAACCGTAGTCTGAAAGCCTGGGGAATCTAGTAACAAAAAGAACTGGCATTAATTCTAATAGCAAAACCTCTAAGCATATTAAGTAAGAACCCAGAAGACCCATTGGCTTGATAGCTACTTATGTGGAAGACCCAGTTATGGGGTTCAAACAGCCTGGGACCCATGAGGGCTTGCTCCAATTCAAAGGTAACCCATTAAGACCCCAGGAGAGCACTCAGAATTTGGCTTTCGGACCACCTCCTGCTGTCTGATTTATGAAACAGCCTTGACACTGACGCAAGGATCATCGGCTGTCTTGTGGTTGCAGGCAAAGTGAAGCATATTTGCAGTAGCAGATGAGGGCAAATAACAACACTAACTATTTACATATTAAAAATAACTTCTTTTTTTTTTTTTTTTTCCCCCTGGGTAAAGCACCGGGTTAGGTTCAGACCTGAAGTAAGACACTTGGCCCACAAAGTCACTTATCAAACTGAAGAGATGCCTTTTCAAAATATCATGTAGAATTAAGGTGAAAAGAGGTAAAAGTAAAAGTTCCTTAAACAAGTTGGTCCCATCCATGCTACATATGAGTGATCTGTATCAGTCTTTTATCTACCCTCAAATTAAAGCACATCATTTGGGATGTTCATTCTTCAGCTGCTTGGTGTTTGCCAAGGGAAAAAAACGTAAAGACTGAATCCAGAGTCTTAATGAGTACCACATGTTGGTAGGAACAGCATTCTGGTAATATTTTGCACTCTATTTTCTTTTCAGCAATTCCTTATTTTGTGTCTTGGTGGTGTGGTTTTTTTGGTTGGTTGCTTGCTTGCTTTTTTATTTTTTTTTAATGATGTAAAGACTATGTAAAATATGGTCTAACAATTCTTCCCCTTCTCTGACTCATTCAACATTGTTGTAAATTAATATGTTGGAACACCTCAAGTTCTTTACTGTGAGAGTGATTTTGATGACTGTGGAAATCAGTTTTCAACTTGTTACACCCTCCCAGAGTTTCACTGTGGCTTTGGGCCAAGAGGTGTACATCCCAGGGGTGGGTACATAAGCTTTCTGTAGATTCAACAAATAATTAAACATCTCCAAAGAAAGAGAAGAGGGATGCAGGCCTGCATACATACCTTGGATCTTGATTGTGATGTGTCTTTGAATAAAAGATTCATGGGATCTGATGGAAACTAAATGCAAAAAGCTTGAAATTGTAAACCAGTTAGTGTGCTCATTTAGTGTTACTTGGGACATGTTTCTAAGAAGAAAAAGACAAGGTTTAATAAGCTTCTTTAGATAGACAAAAGTCTATCTAAAAGTCTGAAAAAGGAGCAATACATGTGCCTATATACAGGCACCTACTGATGTTTTAGACACCCACCAATAGCTGTTGGTGTTCACTTGTAACTCCAGAAGACCTTGGACAGCCCAGAGATGTTGCGTCATATTTACCAGCTCCTTTGCCAGACTCTGAATAACTTGGATATCAGGGATATCATGGGCTCTGACCCTGCACGCTTTTTTAGGTATTTGGCTGACCCTATGTCTTTTAGTATATGGACCTCCGTGTATATCAGCCTTTGAATTCTCCCTGTAAAAAGACATCTTTGGCTCCCTTATGTTTTGTCTCTCCTTTGGCTTTTTAATTGGTAACACGTTTATACAAGGTCTATACTTCCTGATCTGCTGGGGGATTGGTCTTGGTTGGTTCAGGCTTCTTGCATCTCCTGTGATAAACAACATAGTGATGTTACTAAAGGTAGTCTCTGGCATAACTCATGAATCAAGGGAGAGGTACAGGCTGATACAGGAAAAGAAAGAGTCTGCTTACATGAACACATGTTTTGGTAATGAGCAATAACAGAGGAAAAAATAAACTACAATAAAAGGTGCATGACAGTTTGAGTTTGGGTGATATTTACTTGGTTTTAAAGTTGCCTCAGTGTGTCAGTGTTTTATTCATGGCTGGCAGCTAGTGCGAATGCAGCAGAAGCTAGTGTAATGGTTTGAAATATCAGTGCAATTATGGTTTAGGGTCAAGTACCTTTTTAACATCCTTCCTAGTTTAAAGGAAAAAATAGAAAAAAAAAAAAGAGAGAAATGAGACGGGGAGAAATACAAAAGCAAACAAAATATGCTTCTAAAAAAAGAACATAAAAAGATAATGAAAAGACAAAAATGTTTGGAATCATACTACTCTGTCCAATGTGAGACAAGTGGGTAGCTGCAGTACCCCAGTTCATGTTTCTCCGTCATTTCTTCCCTTTCAAGGGTCCTTCAAATTGCAGAACATCCTGAACAACAGCAGAAGTAGCTGGTGTCACCATGTCACCTTCATCACATTTTGTTCATTCCTTCTCAAATACTTGCAATTTATAGTCACAACTGGTGCTCTTATGCTGTTCTTGGTAGAGTTTGGATGACACGTATTCATTGCAAGTGTGTGTGTGCTTGTGTCTGTTTGTGTGTGTGACACTGAAGTATTAAAAAGCACATGTGCAGAATACTTCAGCAGAAGTAATTGTGAATTAACATAAGAACAGTAAATCTAAGTTAGGAAAGTAGTTAGTGGATGCTTCCTTTATAATCAGAGAAAACAGACACCACAAAAGGATGATTCAGACCAGTGGTGATTTTGCCTGGAATTTGCACCCTAATTTTCACCTTAATAGGAACAGGGAACAATTGCATTGATTTCAGTGGTGATGAGATTTTTAATTTACTGCAGTGGAAGTGAGAGGAAAACTTGGTTCCAGCATGCCTTCTGTATACTAGCCGTTCTTTCAACATGAAATGCTCAAATTCCAAAGAATGGTCAAAGCACTACAAAATGTACTGTGAGGAAACCACCTACACTCTTCTATGACTGAAAATGAAAGAAAAAAAGCCTGATGACCCAACAGGTCATTCCCATTGCTAATTTTTATGATTTCCTGCCAGTCCTTTTCTCCAAGTCTTGATTAAATATTCAGAAAAATCATTACTTATACATAAACCTAATCATTTAAAGGTGCTTCAAATAGAGCAGACTACAAACGCTTTGTTAAAGGAAGGCGACATTCAAAAGATACCATATCTTTGAGTCCCAATTAGGCCAGATCATTAAGGAAATATATTGCAATTAAGTTTACATCCACTGGATGGAACTTGTTGCCAGATAACAGGAATCTCTCAAATGCTTTTTCTTTTCATTTTATCATGATTATTATCACAGTATGAGTTCATTATTTCAGATAAAATATAGTCAAACATTATTGAATTTTGAAAAAATAAATTAAAAAGTCAATTTACCTAATTAAACAATTATAAGTTCAAACCTACAATTATAAATGAAAACAAATACAAAAACTATGTGGTGCAAAGGGACTTTTTTCTTTCAAATGGATACATACATGTCTCAGCAGTGTTAACTCCTAGAGTACCGTGAGGAGGTGGATATACTTCTCTTAATCACATCGGATTGAGGGCCTAATTGATCTCAGGTCACCTCATTCTGCCCCAAGGATGATCCAAATACTGTTCCACTATGCATTTTCTCTGTCTTCTTCAGAGTGCCAAATTCAAATCATCTCTTCAACCTTCAATCACAATGCATCTAGTTTAGCTCCAGTTACGAGACAGGTACTAGCTCTCAGATGCTGTCCTGGAGCTTATACTTCCTACTCCACCATTGACTTCCTCTAGAACCAGCTCTTGCCCCATTTGTAAGCTCCCAGCTCTCAGCATAAGAAGCTGCTGCTCTAATTGAACCTGTTTTCCAAATTGCACAATTGCCAGTATGATGTCCTGGCACTGGGTGTATTCCAAGTACAAGAACACCCTTTCTGTAAAAAATGTGCTGTAGACAACTTTTCAGTCACCTTGCTTTGTTTCCATCATGAATCATATGTGCCATCGTCCTCTCCAGTCTGCTTGTACAGTTGAGAGTTATGGAAATCACAAATTGTTTTAGCTCTGCATTGCCTTTGAACTCTGATTGTTTTCTTTTCAGGGAACCCGTCCTGAGCTTGAATATGACAGCATTAAACAGGCCGCTTTTTTTTGGCTGAAGTTCTACCTCCTGCCTTTGTTAAGCACTAGTTCCCACCATGTGGGTTTTAGTAGAAAACTCAACAGACTTGTGAATTAATTAGTTTGGGATTTACTGTAGGCCAGAATGAGACATACACAAAGATATTCTTAAATTGCTTGCTTTTGCTGGTTCTTTGTGTGATGTTTATTCACGCAAACCTGCCTTACCTGAAAATTTTGGTTGCAGGTGGTTGTGTTTACGCTAGTGTATTTATAATTCTTATCAGGAACCTCAGGTCCCCCCCACAACCCTCCAGCCAAAAAACAATAATAAAAAAAAAAATCTAATCCGTACTGCAAACTCAAAAAAAAAAGTTAGCATAGGTACAAAGTATGTTTAAGTACACAGGGAAGGATCTCCAATATAAGAGCTTTTTTTCTGAGATAGCATAACTCTCCTGCAAGCCATTCAGGACAAGCCATGTGATATTGGTTGACTGTTCAACAGTTTTGGTGACATAGGTCAGCTTTGGCTTTTTCTGAAGATCTTGTAATAGGCTCTGACACTTCAAAACAATGAAAACAAGTAAACGTTTTAAAGGGCATAGCAACTGGAGTGACACATGACATACCTTGCAAGTGGGTGAGAATTGCCCACTGATCATTTCATGACAGGAATGAACCTGCCCCTTGCAAGTATCAGGCTCCGTGAAGTATGAAATCCAGCATGCATCATAAATGATCCCCTCCCTCAAAAAAAAACCAAAAAAACAAGTGGACTGATTCTCCCTCATGATGCAAATAAAGGTTTGCTCCAAAGAGATGGCACAATGAGAAAATTGGTCTAAGTGTGAATACATTTTCAGGAGCTACGTTTACCCTGAACTGTAACTCACAGAACATTGTTCTGATGATGATGGCTCACTTTATCGCAGATCTCAAAGGTTCTCATCCAGCTTGATGACATAATGTGCTGGAGATGGACAAACACATAAGACAGAATTTCATCATGAAAGATGTTTTAGTCAGGGGTTCCAGTACTGTACCCCATGTTGACATTTAAATCTTTTTGTCTCCCTTTTGCTTTGTCTTCCTTTTTCTCTTTCTTTTTCTTTTTTTTTTTTAGTTTTTAAAAACAACGTTTGTTTACATTATTTATCCTGTCATTTTTACGGGTTTTGTTATCATAGAACTACACTAAAAAGCTGAGGATGCTGAGGATTAAAAAGTAAAATCATGAATTACATCTTTGGGAGGAAGGTACCTTTATATTAAAATAACCTCACAGAAAATTGTCATAAAATAATACATAAGACATGTTAAATAACTTATTAATAAGTAATACTTTCCAGCTGGTAATCCCTTTGGCAATAGAGTATAAAATATATATTTAGTAAAGAATTTAGAAAAAAAACCTCAACACTTTGCAAACATAAAATTCCCTCTGTCAGTTCTTATCACCTGTCTTTAAAAACAAAAGAGTAGACAATACATATCTCTGGATAAAGGAGAAGCTCATCAACTCTTTAGACAAAGAACACCTCCTTCCTTTTTTAAAGCATTTGTTTAGGGCCAGTGAAAGGCAGCAGTTAAATTATGAAAAACCTTGAAATCTAGTTCCTCACTTATCCTCTGAGAACAGACAGCACCAATAGCAACAATTAAGCTTTCCTTCAGTTACACTCAGTAACAGTGTATTCCTTGGTCTTTATACAGAATTTCTATTAGAGAAAGAATAATTAAATCCTGCTCTCTTTATTTCTCCTTTCTTTTCTTCTCTTTCCTCCACCATCAGTGACCTAGAGCAGGGCATCTATAGTGCTTCTTGTGTGACTGCTGTCAGAACTATGAGTTTTTTATTTGCAGTGAGCAGAACTTTTTACAGATCTGCCAATCACTCATGTGCTCATGTCTGTCTTTCACTACCAGAATGGACTGCATATGAACCAGTTGAGAGAGACAGAAATAGAAAGATCCTTTGTAAATCCAAGTGGTGACCAGTGATGAGTGATGCTCCTCAGGGTTCGGTAGTGGGACCAGTGCTGTTTAACTCCTTTGTCGGCGACATGGACAGTGGGATTGAGTGCACCCTCAGCAAGTTTGATGATGACACTGAGCTGTGTGGAGTGGTTGACACACTGGAGGGGAGACATGCCATCCAGTGGGACCTTGACAGCCTTGACAGGTGGGCCTGTGCGAACCTCATGAAATTCAACAAGGCCAAGTGCAAGATCCTGCACATGGGTCACAGCAATCTCAAGCACAAATCCAGGCTGGGCGGAGAACAGACTGAGAGCAGCCCTGAGGAGAAGCACTTGGGGGTGTTGGTTGATGAGGAGCTCAACATGACCTGGCAATGTGTGTTTGCAGCCCAGAAATTCAACCATATCCTGAGCTGCATCAAAAGAAGCGTGGCCAGCAGGTCAAGGGAGGTGGTTCTGCCCCTCTACTTGGCTCCCGTGAGACCCCACCTGGAGTACTGCATCCAGCTCTGGAGCCCCCAGCATAAGAAGGCCATGGACCTGTTGGAGTCGGTCCAGAGGAGGGCCATGAGGAGGATCAGAGGGCTGGAGCATTTCTTCTATGAAGACATGCTGTGGGAGTTAAGGCTGTTCAGCCTGGAGAAGAGAAGGCTCAAGGAAGACCTTATAGCAGCCTTCCAGTACCTAAAGGGGGCCTACAGGAAAGACGGGGAGGGACTCTTTAACAGGGAGTGTAGTGATAGGACAACAGGTAACCGTTTTAAACTGAAAGAAGGTAGATTTAGCTTAGATATTAGGAAGAAATTCTTTACTGTGAGACACTGGAACAGGTTGCTCAGAGAATTTGTGGATACCCCATCCCTGGAGGTGTTCAAGGCCAGGCCGGGTGGGGCTTTGAGCAACCTGGTCTGGTGGGAGGTGTTACTGCCCAGGCAGGGATGTTGGAACTAAATGATCTCCAAGACCCCTTCCAACCCAAACCATTCTATGTTTCTATGATCTTATAAGTCTTCGTTTGGGTACACACTACACACTTGTTTGGAGAGTACATAGAAGTCATTTTGTCTCTTCACAAAACAAGGCTACAAGTTTCTTCTAGGAAAGAGATAAAGCAAATAGTTGCGTGGAAATGTATGCATACTCTATAAGTATCTGCAATTAATTCTCAATCATATACACGTAATTTTTCCTAGCTGTGAGGTAACTGTGCCCTTGAGGCAGAGACTCCATCTGAGTTTGGGCATGATGTAAGGTAAAGAAAACTTGATGCCAGTCATGACTGATTCATTTTTGTACCTTTGTTATCCTTATTTTACCGTGTTCTTCACTATTCATGTAGCTAGAGGTTTTGATTGTAAGAGATATCCCACCAATTATGTAGTCAGTGTTAACAGAAATCTGAATGTGATCTCACAGAATATTTGATTTTCACCCTGTGTTTGTCACCCAAGAAGCAAAATAATAACAAAGAGTCTAAGTGGACTATTAGTGGTGATATCAAATTACTAATAAAGAGAACATTTACACAGTAACGGTTGGTAATAATACATGAGCTCTCCATGGGCTGCAGTGTATTTACTTAAACTACTCATGCAGTAACTTAGAGTGTGATGAATTTAAAGTTTATTCTAATAATTTATAAATATTATGTTATGACGTGCTTATTTTGATGTTTTGTTTGTTTATATGCATGCAGTGAATTAATTTAATATCTAGATTGTCAGGAAAGCCACTCAGGAAAGTGGAGAAGGAAGAGTCAAGTCAGTGTTAAAGAAAGAATTGGAAATGTTTTTTGAGACTCAGACATCAAAAACAACCTGTAAGAATGTAGGATCAGGGAGGACATCTTAAGGGCTTTTTTTAAGGGTACATGGATAATAGGGCAAACTACAAGAAGTTTTCTCCGTGCTCAGTGTACATACGGTTCAAGTAACTTCTGGTCTGCAAGTCATAAAACCACTTTACTATAATGTGCAACCTGAGGTATTGAATCTTCTTGAGAAACAGCTTATAATATCTGATGTTGCATCTTGCATAAATCGGGCCACCCATCCTCCGAACTAGGATCGCTTTGGGTCCAGCTGCCTTCGCTGCTGAGGCTCTCCCATCAATCTGCCCTGTCTTTGAGATACAACATTAATAATGTACGTGTGTGCACAGTGTGAAATACTTCAATGATTTCCATATTAGGCTTTTATCCTACTTTAAAGGTATACACTACTTATCTCAGGGTGCTTTAATTCATTCTGTGAGTGCTAGTTCTTAACAAAGAGAGTTGCAGGGGCCTTGATTCATTAAGATAAGTCAGTAAGTTACAGAAGATGAGGAACATCTTATAGCCAAAACTAATCTGAAAGTGAGAACTTGGTGATTCTTTTCTCAAACTGTGCCTTCCTGAACAAATTACTATAAGGTAATTCAGTGTACAGTCTGATAATGTTACCTACGTTTTGCATTTACTGCAGAGTATTAGTATGCACAAGGACAGCTATGAAAGAGTAATCCTATAAAGACCCATCGTCAGTACCCCATGGCAATATCTTCATGTAACTCATATCCTCTGAAAGCCACATACACAATATAAGACTTGAAGAGTGTGAAAAGAAAAAGTCCAAAGAAAGGATTAAAAGTACAGCTATTTCTGTAATTGTGACATTGAATAACAAATCTGTAGAAATCCAAATCTGTTTGAATATAAATTCATGAGCCCAAGAAGGGGCAACTTTTGAATAAATTAGTCACGGTGAATAGTTTACCCAATTTTATTACAATCTGGAAGTGAGGAGCTCAGTATGATATCTTTTTTACCTGATTTTTAATGTCCCGAAGCATTTGCTGTGTTGTTTCTTTTGTAATCAGCAGCTTTTTTACAGGCAAGCAGTCTCCCAATTTAAATAACACACAACAGAGCAACGTGCTGCTACAATATCCTGTCAGTTTAGCCTCTATAGCCTAAATGCCATATTAATACCTCAGGTGAACCTTAGAGTTGCTTCAGGAAGAACTTGGGATTTTAGTCTGAATATCTTTTAAGACAACCCTGAATATTTAGTACATTTTCATAAACAAGGTTGTTCTGCAAGACTGTTCAACATTCTCATTTTGAGATGGTCATCTCTAAAAATGAACAGATTCTTCAGTTATTTCATTATACATATCCACACAGGCAGGCAGGCAAAGTTAACTATCTCAGTAGAAACTACACTGAATTAGCATCAGTCTAGTTGAGCTATGGATCTAAGAAAGGTCTCAACGCTTTTAAAATTAACTGTATTTGTTAATATTTTTGTCAAAATGTGAATACATTTCAATGTCGGAGAAAGCTGCTTTCATAGTCTCACAGCAACTTGTATTAAAACTGGGAGCATTGCAGAAGTTACTTAACCTGCTATCCAGTGACTGCAAAGCATAACTCTTGCCTCACAAAATAATTAAATATCTTAGATTTCCTGATCTACAAATCACAAACAACTTGGACAGGTTTGCATGCCAGTGTTCTGGACTTTTGAATAGGAACAAACTCTACCACATCAGTATTCATCACTCATGCCTCAGGTTGAAAGAGGAAGGGAAAACAAAACATAACAAAACAAAACAAAAAATCAGAAACATGAGAAGAGGAGATCAAAGGACCAGCTGTAAAAGGGGGAAAAGATACTTTTCAAGTGCTCTGTAGTTTTTCTCTTGGTAATGGATTCTCATCACAAACCCTAAGCAAAGTAGCACCACGTTGTGTGAATATTGTACTTTTATTTTTTTTTTTTTGCTTAAGAAATATATATATGTGGATATATATGGCTTTGTTGGTTATTAGAAATGACTGACTTTTCTAAAAAGGCACTTGAAAGACAAAAAGAAAGAGGAAAGTTGTAAAGTCAGGTATCTTAGAAAACATGCATTTCTTGAAAGAACAGAGGAGTGGCCCATGGTTGCAGTCCCTCAGGGGTGTCCCTGCCCTGGCACGGGTTGCCCATGGGCTGCAGTCCCTGTCCTAGAATGTCTCTGTGAGTTGTGGGATGGACAGTATTCTAGTCCAGAGCTTAACATGGAAGGAGAGAAAAAAGGTAAACCTTGTGTATGTAGCCTGTTAGTTAAAAGGTGAAGAGATTTCTACCCATTTGGTGTGAAACACAGGCACATAGTTGTTGAAGAATTCAGCAATGCAGAGTTTGTAAGGAAGATTCAGCACAGGAATCTGGAAGGAGGCTTCGGTGGAGTGTGAGATGTCAAACATGACAGCAGAGAAATGCTGTTAGATTTGAAATGCTGCTTAGGGCAGTTTGGCTCTGTAAATAAGTTAACTTCTTGTGAGGGTAAGGAAGGAGAAAAAAGCCGCTTGCAGGAGTAACGAGGCACTAACTTTGAGCCCACACACGGATTGTCTTAATGCTTATTTGATGTGAACACAGAGCCGGGATTATGCTGAGAAATGAATTACTGCACAACTCAAAAGGAGAGTTTTCTGCTTTTTATTTAACAGCTTAACCTGAACTGTAAACTTTAGGGCTTCTTTGTCTATAGTCTCTTTTGGTCACCGCTTGATGGTCTGGTCTAACTGACTGAGGCAAGTTCTGTGTTTCCTTATCAGAAGAATCTAGATCTTGCTTGCTGACTCTAGCAGTGAGTACAACAAGACATTGTCGAATAACTTCAGTCTTTCCTCCTTTCTACCAGCATTGATGCCTTTGGCTTTATAGTTAAGTCAAAAAGTAACCACTGACATCTGCGAATGATAGTAATTGTACAAGATGATATTACTTGTATTCTTAGGATAAGAGTAGAAAAAGACGTAGTTTGCTATAGTCATTGGCTCTGTAGGAATAAAAATTGCTCATTCCTAATTTTATTTTTATGGTCTATGAGCTGTAAAGACCATTTAAGGTCAACACTTCATACTGTATTAGGTAAACATTTAAGAGGTAAATACTTTTATCCATCCAACTTTGCTGCAAGCAAAGAAATAGACCATGAAAACTCAAGAGAATGGGCTTGATGTTTTCATGCTATTATTTTCACTGAGCTAAAGCTTCAATATTGGAGGTGTTCAGAGCCTCATATTTAATGTGCAAGCTTTGAAACATCACCAAAAGAAAATTGCATTGACACAGCTATAAAAGAACAGTACTATATAGTCTAAGGATTACATGTTCTGTCATTGTGGTACCAGAACTGCTTTTGTTCTCACTAATGCTTATGTCAGGGAGAACTGGGAATCACAATGGCTGAGGTTTAACGACAGCTCTGCCTCTGTCTTCCCATCTCCCTCTACCCAATCATTTAGGCTAAAACTTCCACAAACTGTTCCAGTGTTTTATTATGGATATCCTGACCATAATAAATATTTTGTGTGTTTGTCTAGCTACGAAGATGTTGTTCCAAACACCTAAGTCTCCATACAGTGAATAAGAGTCTGGGTGTTTATAATGGTTGATTAATGCAATGGAAGAAAGTGACGTGAATCACCTGGGGGATCCCCAGGCACTTGCATGCTGATTAGAGTGTTTTTTTAGGATTAGATAATAAGAAACACTTATCATTATATATGTGAACTTAAGCACATTTGCCCATGCAGGAACTAACACTAAACTGAGTAGAGTTCTCTAACTCAAACAGTAATGGAGAGTAGAGTTCAACTTTTGTAGTGTGGATTGGTCGTTAAAAGACCTATTGAAGTTCCTAGCTTATACCATTGACAATATTTCCCATGAAGCTCTCTCTTTGTCTTGCTGAAAGTGGGCTACCGTTCAGACAGGAAAGTAGGAACATGGCATGGAAGAACTGCAAGATGGAGCTTGGGGACAGAGGCTGGTGGTTTAAATACTATGCTGAGAAGGGGGCTTACACCCCAATTTCTTCTAAGGCTAAGGAAGTTTATGTTAGATAGATATTGGAAACTCCCTGCATGACTAGCACACAGAAGTACATTTTTCTGCTTATTTATATTTACACATGCAGAGGCAATAGTTGAAGAGCAGTTCTTAGAACATAGCTCCCTTTCCTGTGTGGTCAAACATTTGGCAATGGAAAACACATTCCCCTCGTCCTGGATTCATAACTTGTTTTCTCATCTGAAGAGCAGCTCAGTCTCAGGCTAGAAGAAGGTTTTCTATCACCCTCCTATCTCTCCGGTCACTGTAATTTGCTGGGTAGAATAGTTGCAAGGGAAACAGGAGGTGAAGTTTTGAACCCTTTGAAACAAAAAGGGACATGAAGCCAGCCTTCCCGGTTTTTTTGGCAAGTAAACCTTGCTCTGTACTCTTACTGGAAGCTGGAGCTGGATGATTCCAATATCAATGACTGTATTTTGCTGTTAAAGAAGACACCCATGGTTAACATGCAGAAACCAACAGAGGTGAGCATGCACACATACCTTTCAGAGTTACTACAAGTTCAGGCAGGTGGTAATGGCACCGAGGTGAAATTCGGCGAATTTTGAGGATCATAATGTGGCCTCCTTCTAGATTGCTGGTACTTAAGAGAAATACTGTTATTCTATCAGTGTTTCTGAGATTAGTCTCAGACAAGTTAATTGTACCCGTTCCTGCTTTTGCTCTCACAATAGCCTATTCTTTTAAAACCTCAATGCCCCTAACTGTAAAGCAAGAATGTATGTACCCATCAGATTCCCAGGACTGTTGGGCTGCTTAATAATTAACTGGAAAAAGCACATGAAAATGCTCACATTTTTTAATGCAAAATGTCTCCATTTCAGTTTCCACTGCCAGGATGCTTTAGATAGTTCCATGGCTTTTTGATGCAAATATGATAAAGCAGCAACCAGAAAATACTCTTCACAGGGTGCAGGAGAAAATGAACATTAAAAGACTGAAAGTTTTGCTTTTGATGTTTAAATGATTTGTGGTGGCAAACTCAACTGTGCTTTTAATGACTCTTTTACCCAATTAATTTCCTTAGATATTTTTGCTGCGCTTTAAAAATACATGCTCACATTTTGATTGGTTTTCATTTTCTTTTCTGAAGTCCCTGTTGTGTTTTCTACACTGTGAACTGCAGAAACGTTGCTGCAGTAAATTCCTTTTGTTTTGCCTTGTACAAATCGTAAAAGAGTATATTATCTTCATTTGTCTTCCTTCTTCCCACTTAAATATGTACAAGATATTTTCAAAGGATGAATAGGGAGAGTAAATATATATAACGATGTTTTGTGTTACTGATGAGGAATTGTCATGCCATTACATTAGACAGGGTGAGAATAGAGTAAACTGATAAAACAACAGACAACACAGGCAGTATTTAAACCACAAGATCTTGATTCTCAATTCCTTCTTTCTTGCAGTATACACAGTAATGGACTCTGAAGGGGTCAAGGACCTCATTATCTACAAAATCCTTTGATGTCACTTTCTGAACTGTTCATTGGAATAAAAAAAAAATGCTTTTCTGGAAGAAGGGTGTGCACACTCCTTCCATGGATTATAAGGTCTTCATAAAAAGGGGAATAAATACCTCTGTTCTCCACCATGGTCTTCAGATCATCTCTGAGACACCTTCACACTGTCTTATTCCACCTGGCATTTTTAATGGATTCCTCAGCAACAACGCTAAAAGTTTTTCTTGTTGTGTATGTAAAAGACCCCAAGAGTCCAGAGAATTCAGGGAGAGGGAAATAGACAAAATCCCTGTGGGGACTTTAAGATTTGATTTACGAAGCCAGTAGATTAAAATAACCAAATCTGTATAAATCAACAAAACAGGTCCTAGAGGAAAGCAGGGTAATGTTCTGAAAATATCTAAAATGGTGTAAAATATGTGGAGTGAGAGGGATTACTCACGGGTCACAAAAAGAATAACAAGTGATGGGATGAGATTAGGGAAGGGGACATTTCCACTTGATAAAGTCTATTTATCCTGTGCAACAATCTTCCAGTGAATGGAGTGCAGGCAGCTATTCTGACTCATTTATAGATGGGCTGAACAATACATGAATAAATGAGCTGTAAATATCTTCATTTCCTGAGTTAGAAGGAAAACTGGCGGGATCTCCTAGTGGAACAGGTATTTTACCTCCAATGCGTATGATTCTATCACACATGGTCCCTTTCAATTATCAAAGCATCACGTGCCCATTTCAGCAACATGACTCCCATTAATGTCAAAGGGAGACTCAAGATTAAAAACCCCAGGCATCACTTTAAAAATGCAGGAATTAAAATGATGTATCATTTCTCCACTAGAGAAAGCAATTCCCCAAATATGAGACCCCTTTGCATTTTCCTTCAGCAGGGCTACTCTTGCTTGTCCCCAGCACCCAAAAATAAATATTGAGGCCAGATCACAATTAACCAAGAGCTTATGAAGGTAAAAAAGGAAAAAAGAGAGACATGTTTTTAACCATTAAAGAAATTAAAGACTTTCCTTTTCCAGGGAGAGAGTGATTTAAGGGCTAATCAGCACCGTGGTCCTACACATTATCTAAGAAATTGGAAATTACTGGCTACTAAACCCAGCTCTCAGAAACTCCAGGGGGAATCTCTGCAAGGCCTCTGATAACTTTTGAGTCTAGGCTTGAATGTTGTTCTCATCTTAATTAGAAATTCATCGTGTGTGCATTCATATATATGTTTGCATTTGTATATATGTTTATTGCTGTATGTGCACATACTTACACACATACTTTGTCTCCATATGGATGCACACACATTACAGAATATATAACTCTTCACTCTAATTGCCTGCTTTTTTCCTTGTCATGTTTAGCAGATTATGCTCTCTACGCTCTATTTTCCTTTCGCTGTATTGGCAAAGACTTACAAATGCCCTATTTGCTTTCTTTTATCTCATTACATTATTCAGTGGTTTTCAGTACACATACATTCAGAAACATCAGCAAATAACTTACTTTCAAAGAGATTTAAGAAAAGCAGACATATTTTTTAAAGAAAGAAGCTTAAGACTGACTCAAAGCATAAGCAAAATAGTTGCTTTGGGCAAAAGATTACCCAAGATACTAAAATGGCTACTGTCCCACTATTTGACTAATGCCAGAAGTCATCATGATCTCTATACCTACAGCTGTCAACAAAGAAAGTTAAGATGACAACTCAGGTAGAAGGAGCATTTGAAGAACAATGCAGTGCTGAAGTTAGTCGTCAGCTCGCTGTTGCCTGCCCGAGTTCTGAATAACCCCCCGGAAATGCCTGATGCTCTCCTCTGAATACCGAAGGAAAATATAAGGTGAATCTACCTTAAGGATTTGGTAAGCTAGTGATATGAATGTGCTTCGTGTCAGTACTTGGATTCTTGCCGTAGAAAGCTGACGGCACTGCTGGTGTGATCTGAGCTTATTCCCTCCAGGGGAATCAAGGCAGAAGGTGTTCACCACAGCATTGTCTAGATCCACTTCTTGCATCGTGGTTGCTTAGGTCCCCAGCGGTTAACTCGCTGTGGCTTGTGCAGCACATAACCAGGACTGGCACATGGCACAAATTTCATTGCTGGTAAAGTCACAGCATGGACTCAGGGCTGTAATGGAATAGAAATTCTGATTAGATATGGGCAAAATCTTTCTGCCATGAGGGTGGTCCAACACTGGAACAGGTTTCCAGAGGACTTGTGGGATCTCCATTCCTGGAGATATTCAAAGTTTGACCAAACAAGGTCCTGAACAACTTAAGATGGCCCTTCTCTGAGTGAGGAGTTGGGCAAGATGATCTCCAGTGATCTCTTCCAGCTTAAACTGCTCCATAAATTTTTTATTTGTTAGCAATGGAAGAAAATAAATTTGTATGGATCTTTAACCAGATGGAGCTGAAATTAAACACAGAAATTGTCATTTTAAATGTGCTCAGCACTGTTTTCTGGCACTGAGGCCAACCAGCATGGAAAAGGCTATGTCCATATTATTAAATGCTTTTCACCTTCAAAAGAAGGTGGATGTGTGAAAACTGGTCCCTGGCTTGCACTAAGCCCAAAACATATCTGTAAATTGGGATATCTCAAGTCAGATGGTTCAAACATGTGCTGGGGACCACTACTACAATTTAGTTTTACAGCCAATTGACTTCCAGTATCTAGAAATATTCCATGTAACTGTTTAATTTATTAGAATTGGCATGTAGCCATGATGCCAGAGATCTGTATATACCCAATGCAAATGTAGAAAAATATTTATATTCCTAAGAATTATCACAGGTAAGGTACCTGGATTGCTAGTCTTTCAAGCATTGTTTTTGTTTGTTTGTTTCTCAAAAAACCCCACCCTGAAACAGGGATGTTCCTTTCCCCCCCCCCCCCCTGTAAATTGTAACCCACAGTTATGTGGCAGTACATATACCTAATGCTCTTAAAGACATATATGAGATAAAGTTTACATGTAGGCTTGCTCTGTTTTATTAGTGCAATTGCTATATATGGAGGAAGGATGACTCTAGAGCAAAAACCTTTTTGTAAGGGATGAAAGAGAAGTAGCAGAGTTTAAGATTCGGCAAAGAGCTATGTGCTAGTATACCATATTCAGAGAGGGTCACTTTTAAACAGTTGTTTTTTTTTTCTCCACACACTTAAGGGTATTTTAATAGTTCCTTACTATTCTTCTCCTCCTTTATAAGTTTTGGTGTTTGGTTTTGGTTTTGTTTTTTTTTTTTTTTTTTTCTTTTCTCCAGAAGAATCAGTTTTTGCTTCGGTTTTTTTTTAAGTTCACCAAATCTCAAACGGAAATACGCTCATGTCTGGGTAATTTGTTCTTGGATTTTATGGTTTTTATCTTTCAATGTAACATTGAAGATCAGATCAAAAGGAGGGTAAATTGAGCAACTGGCAGGAAAGAAGTGGAAAATTATGAAAAATATAACATTTACTCAATTTCAACTTTGTATATTTCTCATCCTTTTGGAACAATCTTATTTTATTAGCCTTTCACGTAAAAGAAAAAGCATTTATAAGCAGGCTGTCCATAGGAATATGGACACAATCAGCTGCTTGATATAAATGAGGATGTACAGAGAATTCCTCACTGAATATAAGATGCTATTTTAATTATGGTTAGTGATGGAAAAAAGTGCTGCACTGACCATTCAGAACAGTGAATGATTTGGTTTATCTATGAAATATAATGTTTCCTTCTCATCATCACCTATGAAACGTAGCCATATCTATCGACTCTGTTTCAGCAATTTACTTCAGTGAAGGGCACGTTCAGACTCCTCGGCACTTCTCCAGAGGAATTTATCTCTTTTGGCATGGATTGAAGTCCACTGAAGAGTTTTTATATGTGCCAAAGAGGTTTCGTTGCTACTGATCTGTGCTGGATTTCAACAAGTGACCTCGGGGTGACTGTCTCTGCAAGCTATCACTCGAGTGAGCCTTACTTTCAATAAGGGTTTTTCATATTGAAATTAAACCAGGTTACTTCATGAATGAGCATAACACAAAACAAAAATAAGCATAAGGAAACAAAATTGAGGGTTTGTGGTGTCTGGGTTTTTTTAAAGAGACGTTTTCAGTTCTATTACAGTAGTATAAGCAGGGTGTTGCTCCAATAGAGGCAATAAAATTTCTTTTGATCCACGTCCCATGTAACTGAGGTCAGAGTTCTGCCTGCAGATTGCTAAACTAACAGAATTAATGGAAAATCCAAGTGCTGGCTGCTGCTTTTCTCGATAGCAGCCCGTAGATGCTAAAATATACAGCATATTAAGCGTGGAATGGATTTGCTCAATAGACTACACACAACACAGCTGAAACAATTCACTGATCTAGAGGGCACACGTTCAAACAAAACAAAAAAACAACCAAAACAAGCAAAAAAAAAAAAAAAAGCAAAAAAAAAAAGAAGGAAGAAATCCTATACATCCTAATGCCAAGGCCATTAATGTGGGGAAACAATAAGTTAACTCCCTGACATTCTTCATTTGGAGACGGAAAAGGTTTTTTCCCAAAAGACAGGACTGAGAAGGATATATTCATTACACTGTCGAAGTAAAAATCATTCAGCAGAAAATATAGGTAGTACGGCTGATGAACAAACAACTAAGTAGATTCTTAATCTTCTTTTTTTTTTTTCCTCCTAACCAGTACATTGTTTCTTTTTACCCCTTCCTTAAGGGCATAAAAAGAACAACACAAACTCCCACAACCAAAAAATCAGAAGCAGACAAAGAAACAAAAATTTCACATTAACTATGTTACTGTATCACACTTTGACAATATTATACAGACTTTAGACAGGCAACCTGGGATAAGTTCATAACCTCCCCTTCAGAATCAATCTGAATAGCCACCAAAATAAGAGAACATTACAGTGCCATAACAATGACTTTATGAAAGGGATTACACAGTATCAACAGTCATAACTCTATCTCATTGGGAATGACAGTTTCTATCTTTCAGCAGTAGAAATAGTAATGCTGAAGTAACGCTTGTGTATTGCAACATACAGAAATAATACTAAAAGAGAAATGTATCTTGAGGATAGGTGGTAAGTTATCCATGATCTGAAGCTTATAAAAATAGTTCTCAAGTATACTGCATGCATTGCCTTTACCTCTTCTGGAGCTGCTTTAAAAAAGCAGGCAAAAGCAGCTGATAGTCCACTCTATTCGGTTTCTTGTACCATCTGCAATATGTGTTGGTTATGCGATGGCTGAATTTACATGCTGGATTTCTTTATGGAATTTTACACTGCTGTTCACAAAGACTGTTGTTTTATCTTAAAGGAGCTGCAGGTGTATATGTACATGTCAGATGGTAATAAATTCTTTCATACTCAACCCAGGAGTTTTCTTCAGTGTCTTTTTATGTAAAGCATCCATCAGGGCTAAATCTAGTCTCCTGTTTTTTCAACAACAATTGCGACACACTACTGTGGTGGATGTTAAGCCAAAGAGACTTTCAGCAATAATTATTGAGACTATTAACAATCAAGAATACACTTACTTTGCAGACCTAAACACATCCCTTGGCTATTCCAGGGCTTGGCAAAAACAACTCTCTAGATGAAAATGGTAAATAACTAGACTACAGAAGATTACGGCAGGAAGCATTTACCATACCAAAGTAAAATTTGAGTCCAGGTTTGTTCAGGCTTGAGTTCCTTAACGGATGCTAGACAAAGGTTCTTGATAACACTTCATGCCTGCAAATAACAATGAATAAATGAAAGTATGTTGAATGAACTCCGCTGAGTGCAAAATAAAACAGTCTTCAGAAGGAACAATGGGTTACAGTGAACAGTCCATCATTCATGCGTCCAAATCAATGAATCCAAGGTTAAGTTCAAGAGTTTTGTTCTAATTTTCATAACTCTCCATAGAATTGATCTGAACTAGTACAGATACCCTCTTGACCTCTGTAAGGATAACATGATAAAATCAGAGGAGATGGAGCCATCCCAGTTAGACAAGAGTTTGAGACCAAAATGCCTTGACAGTTGCCAAAGGTACCTGAAAAGAGCATGAAATTTCATCCATTTGGGACAGAAAAAGAAAGCTCTTTCTAAGTTCAGCATTTTAGCCTAATTTACAGAAGTAAATTGAAAACATAGAATCAAACAGAATAAAACCATGCTAATGAACACGAATAGTTGAGAGGAGGGAGAGTAGAAAATACAAGTATCTGAAACTCTCAGCTGCTGTGAGTGTTAGCACAGGTTCCCTAGTTCTACCAACACAAATAATGCACCTCGGTTTTCTGTTTGGGCACCCACCTCCCTGCCTAGTTAGACATTTCTGCGAGATTCCCACAACCTGTCTGTTTAAGTATTGGGAAACAGACATAAAAGGACAGGTATATAACTAAGCTTTCCTTCTCCACCATATCCACAGTCACCGCAAAGCTTGTCCTGTTGGATGAAGATATGACAGAAGAAAAAGGAACTATGAATCTCTAAACAAGTAATCTCTAAGCATGGAAGTAAAATCAAGAAGCAGAGGAAAATCAAAGATTGTCATGTGAATCAGATAATGAGAATAATTCAAGGTTATTATTTCTTCTGCTTCTCTAAAAACTCCCACCAAATATTAGAGTGATTATTTATCATTTTCATTATACTGATGGTATAGAATATGACTAGAATCAAAGTGTTTTTCTGCTGAGTACTTTTGAGCATATAGGTCAGATTCATCTCTCTCAGTTTTGGAAGTGTGAAGTCATCTGACCTATTTTAACAAACCATTTTAAGATGAAATGAACAGCCCTGAGGAATAAGCAAAAGTGCTTATACCTCTCCTTTACTTATAAAAGGAGTTTAGAATGACTAGTTCATACCGAAATGCCTAACTTAGATGTCTTAACCTAAGTGAGATGAATTCTTCCCATTCTTTTCAACTAAGTTTATCACTCTGAAAAATAGGCACCTCATCTAAGCGAGTTGCCTAGATTCCCTCTGTAGTCAACGGAGAAAAATAAGTACCTCCTGAGGGAAATTCTTTCCACATTACTTGGACATCTTTCTTTTAAGAGGATGAGCCCTCCTCCAGACGTGTATCTAGCCACAGAAGAAGCCAAGCTGACTGGCTTAAGGCCTTCTAACTTTTAGATGAAGCAGGCGGCATAGATCAGAATCTTACTGAAAGCACAGTGTCTTTTCCAAAGACATTACAATTATATATATAAAATAACAAAGTCGGGGACATTTACTGTTGACTTCAAGAGAGGATAGATTTCGCTCTAATGGCTGGTTATAAGCCAGATAGGGAAACATAAAGTAAGAGTGAAAGAACAATAAAAGTGAGTGAGAGAGAAAACATAAGAAATAACTTCTCCAAACCCTGTGAGAAATAAGCACATTTACAACTATTTTATCCACAGTTAAATTGAGATACAACTAAGTTTGTTCCAAAAACTAAGCCAGAGTGAGAGACTCGGTAGCAGGCCCCAGAAATTCTGAAATCACTGCACATTGGCTGCTAGGTGGAGAGAACTCCATCTTGTGAGAATTACAGCACACAGGAATCAGTACTGGAAAATGCCTGAATTTGAAAATATTCACGGGAAAAAAAAAAAATATTATGCATTATAAGACTCCTGGCTGACAGAAATCAGCAAATGGATGCTCTTAGTTCAGCTGTTCAAATATACATTAATTCTAGTCTCGACTCTGATTCAGCTTTTATTTAATTCACTGTTAAATTCTCATATTAAATTGATAAAATTTGTGTTAGTTTGTTGGTTTTTTTTTAAATTCAGATAGATGAGAATTGGATTACTTTCCATTTTAATCTTTGGTTTTTCCTTTATTTCCCCTCAGCTGAATCACTCTAGCAAGCTGCTTACTAAAATACAAACAAAATAGCTGCTGCTCCATTCTCATGATGAGATAGTGTATGTTCTTTCAGAGTTAAAAATTTAACAAGGCAGGTAAGCGTGGTACTGTCTTTGCTTCTGCTATAGCATGGAAGAGAGAGGTGTGCTGCTGTTTCCCACACACATACGTATTAGCTACCCCTTTCTTCTCTCCTTTATTTAAAATTCAAATGAATACAAGTTTGAGAGGAAGATATGATTTGAAGCCAGAAAGCCTCACCCCTCAGGAATTTTCGATACTGTAATATGAATGAAAAGCCAGTCTGATGAATGACAGTCACACACAGGAATCATGCATCCAACATCTATAGGCATGGATGTGAATACACACACATAATGCCAGTCACCGCCAAAGAGGAGGTATGATTCTGTTGCACTTCATCTTCTCAGAATAAAAAACTCTTGACACAGCTTTACTTTTTGTGTCTTCCACTTTATCTCTATAAATCTGCTGAAATTAATGACATTGTAACACTGTGGAGTATTTGACATTCCTACCATTAAATTTTGGTAATCACTTGATAAATCTCCTATAAAATATAGCCATGTCCCTAAAAATGATGTTGGCTTAAAAAATCTCTAATCTTGCCTCCCTTCATCTTTCTTTCTCTATTACTGGAATATATGTTTAAGGATGTGGATTTTTTTTCTTGTGATTTGGAGGATTTAAGTAATGACTTGCTCATTATGATCACAGAACCCTTCTTTGTACTATAAGGCTTCAGTTAATAAATAAAACTTTTTTTTTTTTTTTTCTGTAATCACTTTACTCCAAGTGCTGGAGCTTAGAAATACAAACAAACCAGGAAGGGGGGAAAGGAGCCCACAAACCAAACCATCAGCTTCCAAGTATTGCAAACTTGAAATAAAATGCAGACAGCTGGAAACAGATTCTCAGCAAAGTCAATGCAATGTTTGCCTAGAGCAGAAGTTAGAGTCAGCTCTGCAGACTTCTTGGAACAGATCTTCCATCAGTGTAAGCTGACACATCTCCACCAAAGTCAATTTACACCAAATGAAATCTCCTTCCTTCTTTATTTTACTTTACCCATCTTTGCATTGCAGTGTTGCTGCCTACAGAGCCCAGTGGTAAAAAACAACAGGAGTCACCTTATAGAAGATTTTGTATGTTTGCTGCTCAATGCCAAGTGCCTTTGGAGGTCTGAAAGAACAGCCCACTACTACAGGTCATTTGTACTCCTATCTGTATCAGGAATAAATTTCAACACACAATTCTCTGCTGGGCAAAAGAAACAATAATAAAAAAGAGACAGAGCAATGGTCATTTCTCTTCTGTGTAGGTAATAGTCCTAGGACCAGGCCATTACAGTTGGTTGGAAAAAGAAAGGAAAGGTCTTTCAAGTCTTTCCAAAGCTGACCACTGTGCTAGCACATAATGCAGGTGGGTAAAGCCAAACACTTCCTTGAAGCACTTTGCAATGTAAATAGTTGTAAATTTAAAGCAATTTGCAGCTAATATTTTTACTTTCCTTTCTTCCTCATCTCTGATAAAAACAGGTTTGTTTTACTTAGCAATAACTGTTGAAACCTGCCTCCCCTTCTCCTTCCCTTTCACTTTCCCCTTCTGATTTCTCTTTCCAGTTCTGCTTCCCTTTCCCCCTTTTTATCCTCTCCCTTTTTTCTCCTTCCCCTGTTAAAATCAAAATCTTGGTTTAAGGGCGAAGGAGAAACACGCCTTAGGTGTGAAGATACGAACTTATTGTTCATATGGTTGAAATTTTAAGTTTAATTCAAGAATAATTGTTAGTCAACATTGTATTATTACAGAAAAGAAACAATAACAATAATAGGATTAAAACTGTAATACACACACTTTTTAGTTTCTACCCCTTGTCCTGCTATTATGCTTACCTTTCCCCTACTCCTCTGAGTCCCAAGGTGGACGATTTCTTTCTGGTCGTGGTAGAAGTAGTGGCAAGGGATTACAGTGAGTTGTCAGCATCCAGAATTCTTGGCCAGAAAGAATATCATGCTGATGTTTATGGTTTCTTCCTCCTCTGTCTAGGGTCCACTTGGGGTCACTTTTACGTGTTTCCAAACACACTTTTGCACCTTGCTCTTTTTTCATTATTCTAACCTTCACGTGTAACCTGTGTAACCTCCACGTTACATCCTAACGTGCTATAGATGTTCCCTTATATGAATGTTAGATACTATTCTTTGTTCTCTTTGTTACCCATAAAACTAGTTTCATCCAGATCCAGGTCTGCGTTTCTTTAACTGACCATGGATGAGTTGTTTATAGCTGTGGGTTCTCCAGTCCCAGCCTGTGACTCACCTATTATCACCCTGCATCTGCACTCCTCTGCACTGCATCCCATGTTCCCACTTCTCAAGGCTTCTGCTAGGATATCAGGTCTGTGTTTCTCTACACTGTCATTGTGTTAGAGTCACAAATATCTCCTTCTAAGCAGAATAGCTGCTTATTATTTCTATCTATATATAGCTGTGGTTGTATCACACAAAGATAAACAAAAGCAATGCAAACCAGTCATAGTCACCTTGTAATTAGAAAAACTGCAGTTACAGCTAAACCAGGTGAAACAAAGGTGTAGGGAGGTCAAGAAAAGTTCAGCCAGTGCAAGCCTGTCAAGCCACAGACCTGAGGCCTTGTAAAGTCATAACAAAGCCTGTGGCCTTCTATTAGCAATGGCAATAGGGTATTACAGGGTTAAAGAGTAACATCCCTTCTTCTAATTCCTTATTCTTCTTATTCCTCCTTCATATTCCCTTTTTTCCCTCTTCACCTTTGAACTTGTTTCCCTTTCCTCTTGTTTCCCTTCTCCCTTTCTTCTTTGTTTCCCCCTTTCCAATTTATTTTGCCTTTCCTCTTTCTCTCTAAACCTGGCTTTTAAAAATAATTACTGTACTGCAACGTTTATATTCCAGCAAGCTCTCCCCATGTCTCCCATGCTGCTCTCAAACCTCTGCATCGCTCTCTGGCTTCCCAAAAGCAGCCTGCTAAAAAGGCAATGGTTTTAAAATACAGGATACATATTCGCAAGGAATCAACATGTGTTATATTGGCATTTCCTTTCTTTTTTGTCTCAAAGAGGAAATAAAGGTGAGTAGGTTTGTTAAACAGTTCTCTACTTTTTTAAAGGCCTGCAGTGAAAAATGTCATTTCTCTAAGAAAAATAGAAGGCCAAATCCTGAGATACAGGCTAGTTTCTCAAATACCACATCTCTAGTCAACAGAGAATGGATTACATGGGTGATTAAGAACATGGGCAGGAAAGTTGATTAGTCTCTCATGGGTTTTTTTAGCAACATTACTTTGAGTAGCCTAAAAATTGTTGTATATAGAGCAGACTAAGTCCCTGCCATGACCAGAGAATATGAAGGGAATTACTTAAGGCTCTCTGAGCACTGAACACAGCCTAGGCAGATTAGAAGCTGAGATCATAAACCTGTTAAAATTTATGTAAGTAGAAATGAGGGATACTGAATAAAATGAAATTACATTTCATAAAATATTGCAAAATAGAAAAGATCAAATTTGGCTGTACACACACTGTTACAGATACAGAAAGATCTTCATGCTAAAAGTGTCAGACAATTTTTTAATACTGCTCCAGGGATATCTGAAGTTTGAGGATAGAAGTGAACACCTAATCATAATTTTGTCTAATTCTAACTTAAATGCAAACCTGTCTTTTGGACTCAGAGTTGTTTGTCCACTTTTCAGATCAGAGGAGAATTTCTCATTAAGTATACTTGTTGATGATTTAAGAATAGCTTTAAGAGTATTTAAAATTTTAAATCTCTGTGTGTTATGAGTATTAAATATTTGATCAGACTATATTTAACAGATTGGGAGTTTTGCGTTCATAAATTCAAAAACATAGATATATGGGCACTTTTTTGCAAGATATTGATAATCAGGTCTATATTTCTGTTTTCTACCTACAGGTAAATCCACTAGGTTCTTGCAAATTAACAGAATGGAAGTACATTTGACACAAAAATAGTGGGATTTTTGCAACAAATGAAGGAAGTTAAGATTTTGAAAAGGGACTGAAAAGTAGAGAGCAATACCAAACTGTACTGTGTAAACTTCCAAGCTACTTGTTACCTTTAATCTACATGAGCTATTTCAATTCTATCTTTAAAATCAAGCATCTAAGTTTTTATTATTTTACGCCCAGCTACACTAACATTAGAGGTTGCCTTCAGGGTGATCATACTGCAGGATATGGTCAGCTGAAACTTATTTGTGCTGGGAAAAGTCTTGTATTTGTGCATCACTGTGTAAACTGAAGTGAGGAATGCTACTAAATACTCCCCTTTAATCAAAACAAGATTTAGTTCCACTTCTGAAAAAATTTAGTGAAGCCTTCCATTGATCTTTCTAGCAAATTGTTCATTTCTGTTAAATATCCATGTAAATTCATCAATATTCATCAAGGGGGGTTGTACTTAGATGATCTCCAGAGGTCTCTTCCAACCCTGATGATACTGTGATACTGTGATATAATAAGCCATAGGGCCAATAGTCAGTCTTTGCCTTCCTGGTATCATCAGGTTAAGGTCTATTGCTTGGTGTCAAGAACATCTGTGCTCAGTAGAAAGTCTTTTTATGGGACACAACATAGATCTTAGTACATTATAACACCCATTCTTCAAATGTATATTCTATATGTCATTCTTACCAATTATACAAGCATGTTACCTTTTATTGTGACCCCAGAGCAAATATCAAGCAGTGACAGTCATGTTAATCCACCCTCAAAATTGGACTTCTGTACACCTGCATAGACCCAATGTCTCCCAGTAGGTTTATTTTCAATGGAGCTATCTGCTACTCTATGACTCAGAGAGTTCTTCACCACATGTAGTTTTAAAGAAATAATTCATAAATATTTCAGAGCAGGAGAATAACTGTGCCTGATGTGCCAGGCTAGACTGTAGTTTGATTATCATTATCTCACCTTTTTTTTCCCAATATCAGCTCCCTTTTCTGTCAAATTCTACTTAGATTTCCAAATTATCATGTCTATGTCCAATTTCAGAAAAGAAAAATAAATCCGTAATCAAAAAAGTGTAATATTCTTCCAATTATATTACAAAGTTTGTTAAGAGATGTTGCTTGTCCCTACAATAATGACAATAATTTACATCAGGCTATCACTTGTGTAGCAGTATCACTATGACTGCCACATCCTCCTACACTGTTTTAGTTTAGTACTTTTCTTCTCACCCCGTCTGCAGCACTCCTGCATGCTCTTAAACATTTACTTCATTTCTCCTCAGGGATTACAGGTTAAAATGATCCCTGTTTACTTTACTACTTATATACGCTGGATATGAACATGTTCCTTTTTTTTGTTGTTTTTAATCTAAGGATGAGAGAAAGTGAGACAGCGAGAGTTGTGAATATGTATGAAATAGGAAAGAAGTGTCAGGGGGGGTGGGGGGTGGGTATCACAAATGCAAAAAAAACCACCTTGCAAATTCTACACTGCAGTAAATTCCGACTGTTTGACATATCCATTTGCTCTTTATCAGACTGAAAATGCTAAATGTTGCATTTGGAAATTATGGGCCACGCTAATTCCTCAGACCTTTTACTGGCTTCATTCGGGCCACACTATTAACAGATTTGGCCCTGAGTTCCTCAAACCTTTGTAGAATGTATTTGAAAGATGACATTTTTTTGCAGTCACACATCCTCAGTCACCACCCAGGATTTATCATGCCCTACTATCATGCCTCTCGCTGCCATCAAGAAAGGAATGGGTGGAGAAAGAGATTTCATTATTGTTAGTTTATCTCTACAGGCAGGATGCTTCTGAGAACAGAAGAGAAAGTGTGCTCCATCTCAGCAGTGGCCTGATAAAATCCTTGTCATCTGCAGTTTTCCTTTCAGAATTTTTTTTCTTTTTTTGGAAGCATTTCATCTAAATCATCACTCTTTGGGCAGTCTTGTGTGAATCATAATCTGCTCTGATACCACTATCAGTGGAAATGGTGCTGTCAACATTTATGTCAATGTTGAGGTCGTAATTTCTTGACAATAATGTTCCTCACTTGATATAACACTCTGTTCAGCCTGGCAGAAGCTCCTGGTTGGTGCTGTCTCACTGAGAGTCCTATGTTATCCATGCATGTAGGAGGTTGAGAAATCATAGCATTGTCCGTGCCATATTTATTGGGTGTGGTAACAGGTCTTACGCTCATTTAGAAGAACAGCAATATACCCACAGTGTTTTCAAATAAGAAGATAAAATTTACTGGTACTAGAGGTGGTCTGGGAGGAGGGAAGAGGAATGGGGTTGCTCAGTCATCGAATTTCCATTCTGCATTTCTATAGGCAAATACACACTTGAAGTTTAGTCTGTAGAGGTCATCCCTGTGTGTCTCATAACCAGCATATAATTTCCCTACATTTTAAAGCAAATTAAAATACTTCCAAAACAAACAAAAAAAGACCTGTCCCCAAAATTACAGCTTGTTATGAGCAGAGATCAGAAAGATCAAGAACACTACTAACGGACTATTTTCTCACCTTCAACTCGGTTCTTCCCTTTAAGTGCAGCAACAAGAAATTCATATGTATATTTGCCAATTCCATGTAAAGTTTTAATACAAGTGACCATGAAATCCCAGATATAAAACACAAAGTGTAACAAATGCAGAAAAAGGCTACTTAGAAGGTCAAGGGAATGAAGAAGCTTTCTTAGCAGTCTAGAAAGCTCGGTTTGTTGAGCCTTTCAAAATGAAAATGACATGAGAGAGCATTTGATTGCTGTCTAACATGGGAAGTTTTAATGGGAACATGAGAAAAGGAAAGGGCCTATTTAAGCTAATGGGCAATGTTTGTACAAGAGAAAATGGGTTTAAAGTGCTGAGAATAACTTTAAACTAGAAAGTGGAAGAATATTCTCATTCATTAGAGAAACTATGTTCTGTACAAACCTGCCAACCAGAGGCCTGGGAGCAAAAAATCCTGATCTATTTTAATATGGAGAGTGAAAGAGTTCATACTACATGAATGCTATAGCAGAGCACTTTAGGATGTCACATGTCTCCTCCCTTTTCTATTGTTATTGGAAAAGGAAGAGAAAATTCACCAGTCTGTTTATTCATCTGTGTTTTGAACGTTATATTTGCTGTAGTAAGTAAATTGTATATACAGGTAAGTCACATAACACTTCTTCAAAAGGTTTAGTACTCCTGTGGGTGGCATGGACTTCTGGCCTACTACAAGAACAACAAAAAAAGAAAGATATATAGGCAAAAGGGATGTGCTTGCAGAGGCAGAATATATCCTGTAGCAGTTCAAATCCAGTAATTTTCACTGATTGGTTCCAGCTTTGAAGTTTGGGTTTTTCTTCTGGAAATTAAGCAAGCTCAGAGTAAAGGGAAGAAACATTATATCTTTTACAGCATGCTGAGTAATAAAATGATGTAATTCCCCGTTTGTTAAAGTAGAATGAATCTTTGTTGTAAGGACCATTTGAAGAAAATTATACAAATTATGAAACAGTCTACATAGTAGCTAAAAGACAAACCTGACTTCATCTTGACTTCATCTGAACTTATCATTTCTTTAACCAAATAGCATCTCTCTACTAGCTGTACAAAAATTCTAAAAAGATAGCTGGTAAACTCTGTAAATAATTAGTAGACTGCCTTCATATCCCACAATCTTTGTATTACTATAATAATCTCAATTTTTCAGGGTCAGACTGCGGTCCTTATTTGATGACTAGAACAATCAACTGGATAGACACATATTCAATACAGGAAGTGTCACTAGTCCTCAATTTTAGGAAGCGCCGCTCTTGTGCACATATCAGTAAATCTTGAATCACTGCTTAACCGTAATTCTAAAACTGCAGCTAAATTTGCCAGGTGGTTTTACAGATTATGTATGGCTTCTTTGAATATAAGTACCTCAAGTGTTCCATTCTTTGGTCTTGGAAAAAAAAACAGGTGCCATGTTGTAAACATTAATGAGCAATTAATGTATTTCATGGTCTTAACTGGTTTGGGATTCTCATTTACTTCCCCACTACCCCACCCCCCCATTTAAAATGCTGCTGGAAGTTTCACTTGGATAAAGCGTTGGCCCGTTTGGTCTTGGCTCATCAGTTGACGTCATGTCATCAATTTGTTCCATGGTGGTCCTGCAGGATTATGGAGCTCTCTGTTTCAATAATCTTATAGGCAGCACATGGAAATCTATTTCAAACTTTGGCTTCCCTTATAAATGTCTCTCTCTTTGAAAAGTTGTCTTTGTATTCTCTAAGAATACTGCGTACAGCTTATGGTGATGGTGTTCCTCATACAAGATACGGTATGATGTGCTACAGGCTTCCGTTCTCTGGCTTGGCTTGCCTTGCCCTGTATCTCAGGAGAACCAGCACACTGGTTTATCAATAACTGCAAGCTATATCTTCGATATTATTTTTTACCAGGTATCTGTATTTCAACATTGCCTCAGAATGATGTTAGTATTTGCGACATTTGGCCACATTGTTCTGGTCTAATATGCCCATTTATCTACATTACTGGATTACACAGCAGGTGGCTACATAGTCTATGAAGAATCTGATTCAAACTGTTGCAAATGTGTCTGACAGTGTTTTTCTTTGTAAACTCTGAAAGACTTTGGATGTGATAGTGCTACAGCTCCAGATACCTTCCTCTTCTATGGTGCTGTTGTCATTCCATGTTCTATTTTTCTTTTTTTTTTTTTTTAATTTTTTTAAATATATATAAAACAGTTTCCTTAAGAAAGAGGGGATTTGCAATTGTGATTTCTATATTTATATGATTTTCCCACAAAATCCCTCCCAAAAGCTTTTGCTATGCTTGCTGCTTTCAAGTAAATTTGATAAGGAAAGCTAGGCCTAAAAATTAATTCTTTGAATTTCACAGAAAATAAACATCTGGATAGAAAACACAAAAGCCCTATAGGAGTGCCACTGAATATAACCTCATGCCTTTGTAGACAGTAGAGAACCCGTAGAGAAGAAAGCTGTATAAATCCCACAGTTCTGGGAAAGCTGTCTCTCTGGTAAATTGTCTCTTTCTAAAGGAGATCGGCCGTACGGGCTGCACCGCAGCGCTGGATGGCACTGCGGTCTCTGTCCTCTCTCCTGCTTCACAGCCTCAGGAATGAGACACAGGCATCACCACATCCCAGAAGAGGCTGCTGCTGTCCAGCCACGTCCGGCATGTGATGGTCACGGACTAAAAAGAAGGTTCTGATGCTGTGCTGAAAATGAGTGAAATGCACGCCTCTCTAGGAGGGAAAGAGAGTGAGACAGGAGGCAATTAGATGAGTCTCACTTCTCTGCAGGTGAGACTTGACATATCTGCCTTACGGTGTACATATCTGCCTTTTCTTATCTTCAGGCCTTTCACCAAGATTAGATCTATTTCTTTCCACACACCATCTTTGAAATGGCTAAATTATATTGAAGAAATAACATAGTTTTTAATGCAGTCATCTGAACTATTTCTTCAGTTACTTGTGAATACCTGAATTCTAAGCTCTGTAGGATAAATATTTGTTTCATTTTCCTGTTTGTTAGTTCAAGTTAAAAATAGTAACAGCAATAAATTAGTACTATGGCCTTCTTTGGTTAGGGAAAATTATATTCATCAAACTCTGTCAGCAAATGTTGTATGGTTTTTACCAGTGTTAAGAGTGTACTTAATTTCCAGAATTTTCTCCCTCCAGAGAAGGTCATATGGCCAGCTCTGTACCTAGCCTCAAATCTCATTTCCATGTTTGTGCATAACTTCCTTCAGATGAAATAGTGGAGGTAAAGATCCTGAGGGAAATGAGGAAAGCAACTAGCAAAATAATGAATGACTCTTGCCTTCAGGATAGCAGAGTTCAGCTTGTTTAGGGAACTGGTTGTGAGATCTCATGGGACATTGCCCTGAAGGGCAGAAGGGTGTGGGATAGCTCACCAAGGACAAAATTAGCACAAAAGAAAGATCTGTTCCAATGTGAAGGATGCTGAGCAGTTCTGGCAAGAGGATGACTTGGTTGACTGCATTCAAACACAAAAATTTATTAGGTAGAAGGTGAAAAACACTATGGGCCACCAGGAAAAATATAGAAATTTTACTTGAGGACACAGCGATGAAATTAGGGAATTAAAAGTTCACCTGGAAACGAAACTGGTAATGGATATGAAAAGCAACATGAAAGACTTCTGTTTGCACATTAGCAGCAAAAAAAAGACTAAAGAATATTTGTGTCCACTGATGAATGAGATCAGTGACCTAGTGACAAATGACACGGAAGAAGGTCAGTGCCTTCCTTTGCTTAGTCTTTAGTGGTACAGTCTGCTCTCCAGCTTTTCAGATCCCATGCCTAACAGCAGAATTTAAAGGATTGTGATACCATACACTATACAGAAAGATCAAGCTGGGAATCACTTAGGCAAATTTGACATACACAGATCCGTGGAAGCAGATGGGACACACCTGGAGGTCCTGAGAAAGCTGGAAAAAGCCATTTTATGGCATTTTCAAAAGGTTATGGCTTTCAGGGCAGGTTTCTGAGGACTGAAAAAGGGCAAACATCAAAACCACTTAGAAGAAAGACAAAAACTTAGATTGATCTAGGAAACTACAGCCTAGTGAGTCTTGCCTCAGTCTTCATGAAGACTATGGAAAAAATAAACTTGGAAGCCCTGTCCAGGCACAGAAAGGACAAGAGGCAACTGGGAATAGCTAGCATCAAGGTCAAATCATGTCTGAATAAACTGATGGCCTATATAAGATAATAGCCTATAGAGGAGGGGACAGCAGTGACAGCACGACAGAGGAACACTAAAATGATTGGAGGAGAGCACGACATATGAGGAGAGGATGAGAGAACAGAGGTTTTTCAGTCAAAAGAAGAGCAGGCATCATATTACTGTCTTCAACTCCCTAATGGATTTATAGAAAAGATGGACCAGAGCCTTCCTGGAGGTACACAGAGAATGAATAAGGGTCAATGGACAAAAGTTACAGCAAGGAAAAATTTGAATAAAATAATTACTTTTTTTCACAGACATGGTAGTCAGAACAACTGGCTCAGAAGGCTGGGAAATTGCTATCCTTGAAGATAATCACAAAAAAAAAGGCCTTGAACAACCTGTTCTAAAATGAAAGTTGGACATGTGCATAGCAAGAGGTTATACTGAAGGATTTCTAGAGGTCCTTTACAACTCAGACTGTTCCAACACATTGCAGTCACAGAATCCCAGTCAACACTCCTCCTCATGCAGTCAATGACTCTATGAGCCTTCTTTGGACAAAGGGCACCTTGCTGGCACAACTGTGTGTCCACCAGGACCCCCACACATTTC
This sequence comes from Pluvialis apricaria, assembly GCA_017639485.1. NCBI lineage: Eukaryota > Metazoa > Chordata > Aves > Charadriiformes > Charadriidae > Pluvialis > Pluvialis apricaria. The sequence goes on along the minus strand of CM030044.1, from coordinate 7,458,662 downwards.
ATGCACAGCGATGAAGGGTCAGCCACAGAAACGCTACTCGGGACCCTTGCAGGCTACATGCGTGGGGCCACCACCTCCAGGGCTGGGGGAGTCCTTGCAGGATGTAGGGCAAGAGACTTTGGAGGTGCCCAGATGTTATGAGGGGATGCTGTTCAGAGGCTTGTGGGAATGGGTAGGGCTCATCGTGGGCCATCTCGGGGAAAGCCTAAAGGTTGGGGAATGGGATGGCTCCAGCTGCATGTGGGAGGAAGCAGAGGCCTCCATCAGACCTGCCAAAGGGTCTCAGAGGGCTCGATGGAATGCTGTCCACCTTATGGATAGCATCCCCTTTGCGCTTAGATGGCTGACATTCCCCACAGTATAATAGCCCTAGAGACCAGAGCTCCAGCTCAACTGAGCCAAGCTATAAGGAGGTGCTTAGTTGGTTGGATAAGTATTACCCTTGGGGAAAGCTTGATCAAGCATTATTTTTTAATAAATGACTTCTTATCACCATAGGCACTTTTTTCTCACTTCAGAAACTGTTTTATTAACCCATTTCTAAAAAAATTAAAAGAACCAAGACAAAACAATGGATGCTGGAAGGGTCCTCTGGGAGTCTTCTTGTACCACGCCCCTGCTCAAGATTGGTGACATGGAGCATGTTGCTCAGGACTATGTTGAGAAATCTGAATATCTGCAGAGATGAAGCCTGCACAAGATCTTCCCAGTGCTGTGCAGCTCGCTGTTCCCGAGGGCCCTGAGGCCACTTCTGCAGAGCTGCTTTGGCACATGCCTGACATTGGGAGGGAGAGGAGCTAGGCTACTGATGGAACAGACTCAGCTGGGGTGTGGAGGCACCAGCAGGACGACCCAGCAGGGACACAGATCTCATGAGCTTGAATGAGCAGATCTTCAGCACCCACAGCCCAGCTGCTGGTCAAGGGGTATGGACTGGCCTGCCCTGGTGCTGGGAAGGTTCTCAATGTTTACTGGTATCTCCTCTCGGGGAGCCCAAAAGGCGGAGGTTGCACCAACACCACCACGCCGATGAGGACGTAAGATCGACGAATGTGTCTGGCTGGGTGCTCCTCTGCAGTCTGCTGGGTGGGGGCATTGGGTGGCCCATGAGCTGCATGCCTCCTTGCCGCTCGGTCCCTCCCCTCAGGCCCCCTTCTTCTCGCTGCAGGGCTGTTGTTGTTGGACCTTTGGTGCATGTAGTAGTGCCGCTGTGGGGATCTGCTCCTGGCCCTGTTCCTCTGCCGGCGGGTGGACAGGCCTACGGCATACTCCCGGTAACCACCGTTTACTCTCACCGTGCGCAGGATATGGTCAAAAGGCTGCCTGCAGAGTGGGCACGTAGCTCTCCTGCTGGCCCACTGATGGATGCAGCCAAAGCAGAAGCGGTGGAAGCACACAGGCACGCAGCCTGCGTTGCGAATTGTGTCCATGCAGATGGGGCATAGGTCATCTGCCTCTGCCTCTGACTGCCCTGCCGACTGCATCTGGCTGGGGACGCCACTCACTGCAGACGTACTCTGCTCCACAGCCTTGTTGGTGCCCAATGCCGTATCCTGCCAAAAAAGATGTGCAAATTGCCTGAGCTTTGGTTGCACTAGGAAAACGAGGGCAAAGCAAACAGAAGGAAGTGGTGGCAGAGGGGAGATGAGGGTCTCCTGAATGGCTGGTCCGTGAAGGCTGGAAAGCAGTGTCAAAAGCAGCTTCAACATGGTGGTCCAGCCAGCCTCAAGGGCTGCCCTCTACACCTGCCTTAGCTTCTCCTAGGCATGCTGCCCTCCAGCCCAAGACCCCTCAGGGCCCTGCACTCCCTCCCAGACAACCACCACCACCTGAGCTAGCACAGGGTACCTACCGGAGGTGCTCAGAGAAGGTGCAGGAAGCGGCTGGGAGGCTTCAGGCACTGGCGCTCTCCTCGTGTCCAGAGATCTGGGATAGCTGCTGTACGGGACCCACGGAAACCCCACCAGCTACAGTTCTCCTCAAAGACACCTGAAGACCAGAGACCTGCTGGAGCTTGAACGCCACACGTCAGAACTCGCAGGAGCCCTGGACCGAATGCGCTGAGACAGAGCCTGCACAGCTGCTGAGGAGCAGTGAGGTCACAGCAGTCACAGTCACTGCTCGATGACATCACAGGGGTATCTGGGACTGCCCCCCAACTGCCACCCAGGCAAGGAGGCAGATGCCCCAAAGTGGGAAAAGACTGTTTTTTAGGGTATTTGCCATCTTCTCATGGTCTTGTGGGGGCAGTTTAACCTCAGGCTGGACAGCTGTTGTGATGAGATGGGTGGTCTTGAGCACAAAGCCCTGGCAATGGCAGTGAAGCAATGCAGGCGAGGGAACCCTGCTGACCTGGTGCAAAACGAGTGCCCTGAATTGCTCTTCTGAGAGCTGTCACAGGAGAAGGACTGACCCCTTGCAGCACTGTGGGAAAGACCCAGAGGTCCCAGAAGGGACCTCTGGAGGTCATCTTGGGCAAGCCCCTGCTCAAGGAGGGCCAGTGCTTGATCACTCTCACAGTAAAGAAGTTTTTCCTGATCTGTGTTCGATTTGGTGCCCATTGACTCTTGTTCTGTCATGGGGCACCACTGTAAAGAGCCTGACTCCATCTTCTTTGCACCCTGCCTTCAAGTATTTATGTACATTGACAAGTTCCCCCCGAGCCTTCTCCCTGAAGTGGTCAGGCAGCTGGACTAGATAATCTTTGTAGGTCCCTTTCAGCTGAACTTTTCCATCCCATTCCATTCCATTCTCTAGTCTGAACAGTGGTAGGTCGCTCAGTCTTTTGTCCAACAGGAGATTATCCAGCCCTTTCAATGTCTTCATGGCCTTCTGCTGGACTCTCTCCAGTACGTCTGTGTGCGTCTTGTACTGGGGAGCCCAGCACTGGACGCAGTACTCCAGATGTGGCCTTGCCAGTGCCGAGTAGATGGAAGGATTATGTCTCTTGACCTGCAGCCCAACAGCTTTCCTCATGCAGCCCATGATACCATGAGCCTTCTTTGGCACAACGGCACATTGCTGGCTCATAATCTTTTTGTTTTCCAACAGTTCCCTCAGAGATGTTTCTGCAAAGCTTCTGTTCAGTAAATCAGCCCCCAGTATATATTGGTGCATGGGGTTATTCCTCTCCAAGTGCCGGACTCTGCAATTTCCTTTTCTGAAACTTCATGAGTTTCCTGACAGCCCAGTTCTCCAGCCTGTGGAGGTCTCTCTGGATGGCAGCAGATCCCTCTGGTGTATCAGCCACTCCTCCTAGTTTTGTACAGTTTCTGCCCCATCATCTAGATAAATAATGAAAATCTACCCCTGGTGTACACTGCTAGTGACTGGCTTCTAACTAGACTTTGTGCCACTGATCACCATCCTCTAGGCCTGGCCATTCAGACACTTTTCAGTTCACCCTATTGGCTGTTCATCTAGCCCATACTTCACCAGTTTCTCTGTCAGCATCCTATGGGAGACAGTTTTCAACGCTTTATGGAGTCAAAGTAGACAATGTCCACTGCTCTTCCCTCATCTACCAAGTCAGTCATTTCACCATAGATGGTTATCACATTGGTCAAACATGCATCCCCCTTGGCAAATCCATGTTGTTTACTCCTGTTGTCTTTCTTGTCCTTTGTGTGCCTGGAAATGGTTTCCAGGATTAACTAATCCATCACCTCCCCCAGGAGGACAGGCTGACCAGTGTATAACTCTGCGGGCCCTCCTTCTTACCCTTTTTGAAGACAGAAGAGTGACCTTTGCTTTCCTCCAATCCTCAGGCATCTCTCATAGTTGGCATGATGATTCAATGACTACCAAGAAGCCTCACATTGACATAATCCAGGTCCCTCAGCACTTGTGGTTGCACTGTATCACAGCCGATGGATTTATGTTTGTCTAGTTTGCTTAAGTATTCTCTAACATGACCCTCTTCTACCAAGAGTAAGTGTTCCCTGCTCCAGACTCCTGTTACCATCATTCCACCTATGCTGGCTGTTGTTTCTATATCTGAACGATGTTATTTGTGTGTTAATTACATTCCTGTCCTTTCTGTGGGTCTCACTAGACAGAACTCTACCCTCTGGAATTTTATGATTTTGTAATGAAATGAGACCACGCTCATAATTTTTTTTTTTTTTTTTTTTATTGCCCCAGCATAGGACATTGAGATTGTTTTCCTAGCATTCTAAACAAACATTTACTTACTTATTGAGCTCTCTGGCTTCCATGATAGGCAGCTGGGATTTTCTGGTTTGGAGGTATTTTCAGCCCATCTCATATCCTAGAAATCCGCATGTTTACTTTCAGTCACACGTACACCAGTGTCTCTACAGTGAGAGGCAAGCAGAGGCTTGGAAAGTTATTTCATTTAATGAAGACCATACCAGATATTTTCATGTGGGGAGAGTAATTATATATGCTAGAACTTGGGCTGGTCTCTCATGTCATCTATTCCCCTTTAACAAAAAAATTACCACGAAGTTTTAAGTCCCTACATTGTCAAAAACTGCAGTAATATTCTTGTCAATGAGTTTACTGTCATAAGCATTTGGAGAGAAAGTCCATTTTAAAAGAATATTCATGAAAAACATATTCTGAATACATAATTGGGAGAAATGTCACAGCAATTGTTAGAGTTACACTCACTAATTAGAGAAAATACAAAATACCATGTGATTTATGTGTTCCATCAAAACTGAACTAGGATTTCTGATATTGTATATTCACAATGAATTTTGCTTGTGTTCAGTATACAGACCAAGCTTCAATTGCAGAAATCACTCACTGAATCATCAGGATGGAACAGATGCAAGAAAATTGTGATCTTCTTGATGAGAAACAGTAAAAAAAAATAAAAAAGAGAAAGGCACTGGATCAATTATTCACTGCAAATTACACACTTGGCTACCATGATCATTATAACCCCTTCACATCCCGTTACTCTACACTCCATTATTTCTGCTTACCCCTATGGAGCCTGCCCTTTTACCTTCCTGACACTCCCCCCTTTTCTAGCTGTCAAACAGTGTGTTTCATTCCCTGTTTAAAGGATTTCTTATTTCTCCTTTGTGTGCTGCCTGTATCCTGCCATCCCTATCTCTCCTTCTTGCAGCTCCATCAGAGTAGTGGCTTTCATGCCTAAAATGGTGGGGGAAATGCTGGTTTAAAGACCATCTGGCTTCTATTCACAGGGACACTATTGAAAACCAAACTGGTTTCTTAAAGCTCCTCCTGAAGTGTAGAAAAATGTTCTTTCCCCTCCCACCTCCTTTTAAAGTGAGAGATTTTTTATATTTTTTCCAAAGTCTTCAGACTGGTTCTTGAAACCTCTGCTGACAAGCAAGAGCCCTGTATGGCTTCCATAATGAATAGTGCTAAATAATTTTTAACAAATCCTTCCTTTATCAGCAGAGCTCAGTGCAAGAAAGGATTATGCACGGTGAATTTGATATAGAGGACACAAAGGTACTGGCTTATGGGCTAGTTGTTAATTTGTTGGGGCTTATTAGTGATATTTCTTTAATTTACCATTCAGCTGTCTGGGATGCCTTTGCCACTCTTATTCTAAAGAACCCAAATATCATCCCCTCTGTTGCTGTGAGGTGGGGCAGTGTCACTCTTTCAGTTTTAAATTTAACCTAAAAATTCAAGTGACTTGGCCAAAATTGGGCAGGAAGAAAATCTACCAGCAAAGAAAGGCAATCTATGCCAGCACTTTAAGAGTTAGATCCCTTGTCTTCACAAAGCACAGAAGAGCTTACCCTACTGCAATATTCTAGATTTCATAATATCTCAAGCTGCTTCATGCTTTTAAGGCATAAATTTACTTTTTAAGGATTACTGTCACTGGAGAGGGAGGTGGAAGCAAAGGCACATAAAAAATTTTTGTTGAACCCAGATTAAATGTTAACATTCGGATTGATAGTTCAAATACTTTCCTGCCTATTTTCCAGTGAACTGAGTGTATATATACCCTATCTATAACTTAAAAACAGATTTGGGCCTTTTTCATGAAAAGGTGTTATACATATGGGCTTTCATAAGGTCTGTAATAGAGCCTGAAGAAGCCACCTTTTTGGGGCATTTCAGAGGCCAGCCCAGCCCAAACCATGACAGGTACAAAATCCAGTTCCACCTCCAAAACCATGCAGGTTACTTTGGTGTTCAGATCAGACAGACCTGGTTTAGGATAAGAACTTCAGCAGCCTCGGCTCAGAAACATGGTCCTGTGTGATGATGTTCAGGGTGGCTTATGCTGGGAATGTGACCAAAGGATTCTTGCTTTGGATGTTACTCCATTCTTCCTTGGCCCAGTGGTCACCTCAGGACACATTGAAGGTCTTTAAGCCAGATACTGAAAGGACACATTTTGTGGTACTGTGAGATTGCATAACCAGCTTCAATATTAACAACATGAAAACATTTGTGCCCTTTATTTACCCAGTCTTCTAAGTCTGGGCGCTCAGACAGGCTCCTTGCTGTAAAGAAAACAAGTCTGAAATTAGAATATGGAAACACAGAAACTGATATGATCCTGTGTGGAAAGAGTGGGAGAAGTAGGGTAATGACGCCTTTGCAGTAGAAGAACAGCAGGAATTTTGCATTGGATTTTCCTTTACTTGGAGTTCAGCTCATTATATCTGGGACTTATTCTGCTTTCATTGGCTTCAGATAGAAAATAAAGTTAGGGTCCTTTCATTGCATCTAACCTATGCTCTCATGTGAATGTAGGCAAATGTATCTTGCTACGTGAAAGTTGCAGAAGTACTAGGGCTTCGGGGTTTACTTGCAATAAATAGGTATTGTGCATGTTATATGGTTGCCTAATTTTAACAGAAAATGTAAAAGAAAAAAAAATGCATCTATATACTTTTCAGAATTTGATTCCGTAAAGTCTGTGAGAGTTTGTCTAATTTTAGCATAATAACAGTTGTATTACAATCAGTGGAGGATGGTTGACTAGAAAGATGGCCTTGCATTTCCAGTTTTGTTTTCATTTTTATTAAAGAATTCTACAGAAATCATGAATTCTGTATCAAAGATTTAGGAAAATTAAGAAATTCTATAATCTTTCCTGATTTCTAATTTTCTTGTACAAGATAATTTAATTATGGAACAGTGTTATTCGCAGATGGCTCAAAAGTTTTGAGAAACACTTCTTCAAGCTTTCTGCTACTGATTAACCCACATGATCATATAAACAACAATATATAAAACCTCCATTGACAGAAGCTAACTCATTTTAAAGCAAACTGACCCCACTTATAAAACTTGCTATTAAATTGCAGGCCCTGCTGTGTGAGCAATGTGATGAATCTGTAAAGTACTCTACCTAAGATACCTTTCAGAAAAAATAAAAAAAGGATAAACCCAGTAGGACTACCCAGGAAACTCCTTCTGAATCTGTCATCCTGTGTGGCAAAAAGGCGAACACCAAATGCAACATTTTGTAGGCATCTCTGGAGTGCAAGCTACAGCCATGAAGCTCACCAAATACAGAGATAGAAGAGCAGCTTCCTCATTCACTCAGCCCAAAGACAAAAGTACTCTGCTCTTTCAAAGGGCAAAATAGACAGAGCCCTAGAGAGAAGCAAAAAAAAATAATATATATATATTGGATGAGCTTGTCACCGATCCCCAACTTTTACTGCACTGCGAACACCAAAGGAAAAATAAGAAAGAAAAGGAATAGTTGGCTTCACTGAAAACAGAGCCAGTACTGAGCACTGGAACAGCAAGTCAAATATCACTCTAATAACGAAACATTCCTGGCCAGCTCTATGAGGTAAATCCAAACCCATGGTAACAATTTTAGAGAAGAAGCTATTTCACAGGACCCAGGAAAACAAAAATTAAGACTCTTAGTAAACATTTTTAATCTCCATGGATACCTTGTTTATTAAGTAAGTAGCTAGATACTAACATGTCATTCGCAAAATCCTCTCCTTACAGCTCTGATTCCTGCTTAAGGAGACAGTCGTACAGCAACACAGGTAAGTCAGTTCTTTATGGGACTACTCTGCCCCTTTTACAGCCCGGAAAAAACAGAACCACTCAAGGGGTTAAATGGCTGCGCTGAAGGTCGCACAAGGTGAAATCCAAAGGGCAGAAGGCTTTCTTCATCCTGCATGTACCACTCAATCCCTGTGTTGACTGTTTAAAGGGATCTTCAGGGAGACGAAGTTAGCCACTGCATCTAGGGATGAATACGTCAATGACAGCAGGAGGACTGAATGTTTTCATCTCCTCTCTAATCACCAGGGCACAGCCACCAGTTTGCACACACAGGAGTACCTGCATCACTTCCTTATCAATGTTCCAATCACGTGAGTCTTAAATCTGCTGGAATGACAGCTCAAGGCTGATGTACAAAATCATAGTTAAAAAGCCAGCAGATGGGGGAGAGAATGTCTGTTCTTTAAGTGTATATATATTCCTTCTTCCATTTAATACATTTGTAAAAAATCCTGCATTTGCTGTGCTAACTTTTGTCAGCTGAGCAGCATGAGTGTTGCAGCGAATCAGGGTTTCACGTAAAAAACAGGTCAGCCCACTCCCCCATTAGCTCTAATTAGAGATTTATTTTCTTAAAATACATATATAGAGAGTGGTGGAGGGGGAAAATGTCTGGACACGTATTTTATATCAGTTGTCTGGTGATGGCGACAGGTGCATTTGTCAGGCCCCAGGGAGCAACTCCATTAGATTCACTTTATTAATTGAGCAGATTACATGTTTTAGGAGATCCATCCCTCTCCCTTTCCTCTCCACTCCCCCCCGCCCCTCCACCCCCCTTTGACATTCTATGGTTAAAGCAGGGAAGGGGAAAATAAACTTCGTTTTGGCTTTATCAAGTTATAATTAAGCATGAGGGGAGTGGAAGGACCGTACAGTAATGCAGAGGGCGCATAACACTGACAAGGTCAATTATCTCCTGATAAGTCCCACAACGGCAAGTACTAATAATATGAATAATATTAATTGAATGTGAGTTTGTTGAGTTTTAATTTCTATTTTTAAGTTTTCTTCCACATGATGGTGGAAGGCGTTCCTGACCATGGCAGGGGGTTTGGAACTAGATGATCTTTAAGGTGCCTTCCAACCCAAACCATTCTATGATGCAGTCAGGATGGCAGATGCAAGTGAGTGGCTGAAGTGAGGGCCTTCAGCCCTCAGATTTCTTACTAGTGCATAGTCTGAGGGTCCCCACAATATTTGCTGCCTACCGAGGTATCTAGGATGAATAATACAGCAAGCAGGAAAGGGAAGCTAGAGAAACCCTATTTCGTTAGGATTTTGGAAGCTTTCTGTGTTAAAGTGGTTTCAGCATATCACAGTTCCTGAATAGTCAGCGACAAAGCAGCAGAACAGTGTCAGGTTCAAATAGGTAAAGATTTGGAAGAACTGTAGGTGCATCATATGTTGGGAGGTGAGGTTGTGAGGAATTACCGAAGTCACTTAGTCACAATTCCTGGCTGGTACAATCATCAGGGCCTCCCCAGGAAACTGCAGCTCATCCAACAATTAATGATACTGCTAGAGCATTTTTGATTTTTTGTAAGAAGAATTCTTGTAGTGGGTACAATGTACTGCTTCTGTTTCAACTGTGATTGAAACACACTTTCAAATCTTCTAGCCTGAGATTTTCTGAACTCATAGCTTCTTTCAGGGGTTTTGACTCAGCTGGTGAAAGTCCAACCCTCATTTGAGGTACAACATCATAAACCAAGAAGAGCTCCAGTGCAACCAGACATCTCAGTGCAGCTCAACAGACCCGTTCTAGCACCTCTCTGAAAACCGCACCTCAGAAATGGTCATAAACAAAAGCCGTGGCTCTTAATTATGGTAATTTTATTTAGCTCATGAGCCCTTCCTGCTATTAATTATAACTCATATTCCAGGTTATATGTTTGGGAAAAATTGTTTGTTTATTTCCTCAGGATATTGCTAAGATATTATTCTATTTAGTTTTACCCAGTTATCCCATTTATCAACAAATATAGATTAAGAGACTTTTGTACTTCATTGTGTCTGTCCCATGCTCCTACATTCACAGGGTACTAATATGGCTAACTAGTGTTTCATTTAACCCATTTCATTCGTTTTTTACAGGGCAGCCCAGTGGGTGTACTAAGGGATATCAAATTTAAGCTTTTCCTGGAAAAGCTCATGCTTTCCAAATGACCTAGCTCTGTGTTTTATTCTAGGTAGAATCACAGGGACCGAGCACGCCTAACCAGTCAAAAGCCAATATATTTAGCTTTTGCTCCAGAGAGACTGAATAAATAATATAGATAGTTAGATTGCCCACTGCCACAAGCATGCATTTTTCATTGAAAATTTATGATCTAAGAACACAAGACGTTGTGGATATACAAAAAAAGCCCAGTAATCCTCAGTCTCTGGAAGATGACAAAAAGACTATTTAGATTCATAAAATGTGCGCACTAGTGGGGGCAAGATTCATAGGGCGTTGTGTGCACAATGCAGCACAAATATTGACTAGTAAAAAGACTGTTTACTGCTGAAGAGATGGGAGACTCATTAGTGGTATAACAGAACCATAAGCTGGCCTCCTCCAGAGGCACAGAAGTTAGTAGCAATGAAAATGATGTCTGAGAAGGACGCTGCCATCTGTAGGTTTACACATTGCATGGCTTAGGGGGTAAAGAAAGGCATGAAATTATTCTGAAACCCTGATGAAAAAGTTCCTAAGAAGGAGAAGCAAGCACTTGGGAAATAGATGGAATATAATCAGAAATGCTTTGGGTTTTTTTTGATAGAGCATGGCAGTTAGGGAGAAAAAACATTCTTTTATTTTTTGTTTATGTTTTTGCTTTTAAATGTTACCTTTTTATTTCCCATGGGAATTATAAAATACAAATTTACATTTTGACAATATAGTCCTATGATAAACAAAGTGTCCTAATGACTTTGTCTGGGCCATTTTCCCCCAAACCCTAACCCCTATGAATTGAGAAGTGTGATATGGTGAGTGACAGCAGTGTAGGGACAGAATATTAAAATTTGAAGCCTGCAAGTCGTGTTCAATAAAAATACATCAAGGGGGATGAAACCTTTACAATTCACCAGCACATTTTACTCTACAATTTTCAAAAGGAAAGTAGCAGGGGTCTCAATTGAAGCACGTTGAAATGTTCCATCAAACACATCTCTTCTAAATGTAGCCTGACAGTGCCTGCTTCCATTTCCCATCTTCTCACTTAAATGGGTAACACATGTGTAAATGATGTTTATTTTATTGTAAATAGAGTGTTGTCTCTGCCCTTTAATATCATGGCTCTCTGCTTGCACCCTTGGTGTCTCCTTTAACTGCTAATGCAGTCTTCCCCTATACACATTTATTAAGGCTGGAACGGAGGCCTCTGGCCAGCTACCCCATCCTCCTGCATAGTGGCGGGATTGATTTCATAGTCTTTTTCCATCCTAATAATTGGGTATCACATCCTGCCTTGAATATCATTTCCCCATTTACACAAGCTCTTCTGGCATTTTATTCCATAGCCTGAACTGTTCCTTGGAGGCTGGTTAAAGCTTTTCTTCATATTTAACCTATAGGTTTTCTGCTGAAGTGTAGTGCATAATGTCCATTTCCGTCCCTGTTGAGAAACGGAGGCAAAGTTGTTCTATCTTTGCATATATCCCTTAAGAAAGGTGTAGTTTGCTCTGTGCTCCCCAGCACCTAGCTGTGAAACAGGGACTCATAGATGAAGACAACATGGGGCTGACAAACTGTACATGAGACAGTTTCACCACCGACACCCGGATCAAGAAAGGCACCACAATTTAAGTATTTAAGACTTCGGCTGACATTTGGGAGCACAGAAACTCTGGATTTCTTCAGAGAGATCAGACCAGTGGTCCCTCTAGTGGTAATTTCTGTCGGAGATTACCCGTTGCTCCAGAAGCGGCAGTGGGCAGTTGCACCCCGAGAGAGGCAGCTTCTTCTGGAACCGGTTCGGTACCGCAGCCAGACCCTAACTCTGATGTCTGACTTCAGGCTCTCTGTTAGGCCTCATTGGCAAACCCTCCGCTTATGTACTGATGGCTTACCTCCAACTTAAACACCTACCCTAAAGCAAAAGTCTAGGTTTTTGTGTGTGTGTGTGTGATGGTGTTTTTTCGCTGTTTGTTTGTTTTATGGCAGGAGACGTGCATGTTTCGCTGCCCAGGGCGTGCCTGGCCCAGCAGCCTGAAGGCAGCCGGCTCGGGCCGTGCTTCCTGGGTGCTTCCCCAACACACTTACCCTTTGTGACGTCCCGCTGTGGATTTCTGTGTCATTTCCTCGCAATTTCCGTGAAAGTAAGCGTTCAGAAATGCATTAGGTGCCCGTGCCCGGGTGGTGGCAGCCAGGGAGGGCGGCAGGGGCGGTGTCTGTGAGCAGAGGCCGGGGCTGCCCCGTACTGTGCACAGCCGGTTCCAGCCCGCTCTGCCATGGCCACCCCACAGGCCCGTCAGCGAGGCTGGTGGTGCCTCTGTGGAAACACGTTTAAGAAATGGCAAAAAACACCAGACGGAGAGGAGGAGGGAAGAATAAGAGTGAGGAACAGCCGTGTGGGTGCCAGAGAAGGAGGAGGGGGAGGCGGTGCGCCCAGCCGGCAGCAGAGACCCCCCTGCAGCCCGCGGAGAGTGGGTGGCTCTGGAGCAGGTGTCCACACCGCAGCCCACGGAGGACCCCGCGCCAGAGCAGGTGGGTATTCCTGAAGGAGCTGAGGCCTCTGGAGAGCCCCCGTGTTGGAGCAGGGGAAAAGTAGGAGAGGGAAAGAGCATCAGAGAGAAACCGCTAGGTACTGACTATACCCCCTGCCTCCCTGGGCAACTCGGAGTGGGTAGCGCAGTCTGGAGACTCTGGTAAAGCGAGAGGAAAGATGCTGCTTTCAGGTTTGTCTTTTTGTTTGTTTGTTTGTTTCTCACTACCCATATCTATTTTAATTGGCGATAAATTAAGTTCACTTTGCCATCGGTTTGACCATGACAGTAATTGGTAAGTGATCTCCTTGCCTCTATCTCAGCCCACAAGCTTTCTTGTTTCTGTTTGCCGTGTGTTTCTGCCCCTGGCTTTCTGATGGGTGCGGGGGGGAGTGGGTGAGCAGCTGGGTGGGAGTTTGCCTGTTAGCCAAGGTGAACCCGCAATGAGGGGGGAAAAAAAAGCCAGCAATTAGCCAGGTAGGATTCTCAGCTGTAAGGTTTTCTGCATGGGCTTGTTTTTTTCTTTATAGGCTATAAAGAAATAATTTAGGCTGCTACAAAGAAGTTAAGCTGGAACATAACCTGATCAGCTCTGTACACCCATTTTAACCTGTTAATTCATTCCTCATTCGTTTAGTATCTGGTTCTATGAATATTTCTGTTAATAACTTTACACACATGAATAGACCCATTAATCACAACTAAGGAGACTGGAAAGCTCTCAGATGTTTGCAAGAGAGGGCTGTTTGGCTGTAGAAGTCAGCTTCATGTAGGTTTTCTGTGTGGTGTTTTCTTCCGTGACATTAACTAAAAGGCAGAAAAGGTCAGGAATGTGAACATGATTATTTTGCATGTGAAATGGCACCTAGATGCCTTTACGTATGTAAACCTAAATCATTTATACTGGCAAGTTCTGCCAGGTTAAAAAGTGTAGTAGGTTTGGATTTGTAAGGTAGCTCCTAATTTGGAACCTGTGGAAAACTGAGGTGCTTGAAATAAAAATAGCAGTCCTCTAAACCTAGATAGAGGTGCTGTCTAGGCAATTCCCCAACTAGATGTTCACTGCACCTATTTTTGACAATAAAGCACCTTTGTATTTTTGCATCCCTTTGCCAAGGTGTAGGCAACCATAAAGCAAGAGACATGATACAGGAGGGCACAGCTAAGCTATGGGTATAGATGGGGTCCTTGAATAGAGTTCCCTGTATGACTCTTTTAGTTAGCCATGCTCAGATGTCATCTAGTGCCAGAACCTCTTTCTCTCTCCAACTGCATTTGTGCTGAACAGAAATAATCAGAGGATTGTAGTTTAGTCTCACCTATTTGCACTGGACCTGTGAACTCACAGAGTAGGTGGAAAATCACAGTAAATTAAGATGCTCTAGGCCTAGCTGCCAAAAGAGAGCGGTGTGTGAGAATGACAAGGTCCATCCATGTTTGCTTGCCATGCCAAATTATGTTTCCACGCCTGTCCTGGGATCTAAACCTTCCTGCAATCGAGCCCAGTATTCTACAGACAGTGATCTGGAAGAGTCCAGAAGCAGAATATGTACAGATTAAAACTTCCCCAATATTGCCCATTTTCAGTCCTTGCACAGCCTTGACACTTGAGAATGTTTACAACTTTGTCTATCCTTTAGAAAGGACTTCCTTTCATTAATTTGTCTAATCATCTTTTGAATCTGCTTGATGCAGTTGGCATCCACAAGTTACTGTGACAACAAGTTACACAATTAATTCTGTTTTATGTAAAAGTGCTTTCCTTTGTTTGCTTTTAGAACTTCCCATCTCATAATTCTGTTTGACTACCTATAATTTTTGTGCCATGAGAAACAATAAATACTCATTTGCTGTTCTTCTTCACAATTTAGAGACCTCTCTCAGTCTTTTCAGACCTTTTTTGTCTGACGTAAAGATCTTTGGTGTATTTAATCTCTTCTTGTACGGAAGCAGTTTTGTATGTTAGTCTTGTCTGCATCTTTCTGATGGTTGTTTTATTCTCTCCGAGAAGCAAAAGAAGGACATGACAGAATGCACTCCATGTTTGGTGTAGATGTTTCATATAGGAGAATAAGGATTTTGTTGTTGTTATTTATTTATTTTTCATCATTTTCTGACGTACTGTTATAGAAATACCAACAAAAGTGCCTATTGTAGACGCAGTTGTGCCAGCATAAACTGCTTTGTGATACATGGGAATGGGAGCAAGCCACACTAGGATCAAGGAAAAACATTATAAAAGTCAAAGTGCATCCACTATAAGGGCTGCAAAGTATCAGTAATAACAATAATAACAATGATTCCTCTCTGTCTGAAATAAATTGTACCAATAGTTCTGTGCATAGAGTCCATGCTCATACCAGCCATAAACCAGAGTCACCCAGGAAAATGTTTCAGCGTATGCTTGATTTCAACCTGTGAATAATTCTGCAGATACTCCTTTCGTTTTGCTGGGTGTACTCATCTGCTTTTCATCTGTACACATGCTTTGCTGGGTCAGGGCCCAAAGCATTTGAACAAATATTTATCAGATATTTCACAGAATTTTCCAGCTCTACTGGGAGCCAGATTCGTTACACCCCTGCATGTTCTTATGCCAGAGGTGAAAATGAGCCTATTCTCTTATACTTCGAAAAAGAACTGATTTATCTGATTGGAACCAGGAGCCTGAATTTTAAGCACGTTAGTAACTCAGTTCTGTGTCTAGTCTATGCACACAATACCCAGATTTGTATTCGAATAGTGCAAAGCTTTTCATCCTCATGGCTTAGTACACAGATGTAATCCCCTACAGAATGGATTACTTTTACAAGCTGGATTCTCTAAATAAGGCAGTGTGTAGCATTTATGACTATCTACATCAACTTTGCCATTCTGGGCCAAGAATCATACTTAGTCTTGGTGTGATCCCAGACCCACACTCCTTTATCCATCTTTAACTTATCTGTTGGCTCCCCAAGATCAAGTTTGCTACAAAATCCATCTCTTCTTCCACCACAGGTTATTTTTGTCCTTTGAAGGTGTATCCTGAACTCATGTGATTCTGCCACAGTCACCAATAGGATGAGTGCAAGGGGCCAAGACAGGCTCAAAATGCATTGCAAGTAGGTTCTGTTTTTCAGCAGGGATTTGAACCTGAAGTTTCTTCATCATCATTTCCTAGATATGGACTTAAAGCTACAGCTAAGAGCAGACTAGCATAACATGGATGCAAAATCATTTTTGGACACAACTTTGAGCATCAATTAGCATTTCAAATGTAGTGGAGAAGGTAACTTGGGTTAGTTAGTTACCCTTCTATGGAGAGCTCTGGATGTAGTACAAAAGTGTCTTCAAACTCTTGGGCAGTTACAGAAGTGGAAAGATGTATATGTACTTTTATAGACTCAAGTTCACTTTTTGCAACCTGTGGCTAGTGTGAAGTGCTGACTCCTGTCTACGTATCCA
The DNA here is from genome assembly GCA_017639485.1 of Pluvialis apricaria. NCBI lineage: Eukaryota > Metazoa > Chordata > Aves > Charadriiformes > Charadriidae > Pluvialis > Pluvialis apricaria. The sequence goes on along the minus strand of CM030044.1, from coordinate 7,442,516 downwards.
AATTATAATGGGAGTAATGGCCTTATATCTTTCATAATACACTAATGACTTACAACTGTATGTATGGTAGCTCCAACTGTCAAGTATACAAGTTAGATTTTAGCACCCATCTGCTCATATCTTTTCACTTAGAAAGTCAATCATTCACCTCCCCTTTAAACATTTTTAATATCTTCTCTCCATCCTAGCTGCTTATTCCTTATAATACAAAGAATTCCTGACATCTGAGGTAATACAACCACTTAAAGTTTGTCAAGTTTTTCGTGGAGTTTTCTCATTGTCTAGTGATATTAACAAGATTTTACTTTTATTTACTGATTTTTTTAAAATGTTTTGTTGAAGACGGGTTTCATTTGAACACAATGAATTGTGTTGAATTCAATGGTCCCATTACTTTCCAGCCATCATTAGCTTGTTCTTTTGCTCATTAAAACAGGCCTAAATGCTCTCTAGCCAGTTTCCATGGATGTATTCATACAAGTCCTCTTATTCTCCCTAGCTTCTTTAGCTAGAAGTAATTTGCAATGCCTTATTTATTTCTTTATTTGTTATTATTATTATTATTTCTCATCAAACCTTAAAGAGATTTTACACTTGTGTGGTTGCTGGGCTATTAAAGGAGAGCCGCAAGGCCTTGTTCCAGAAGAAAAGTTAACCATGTTGTTGATGAAAACTGGAAACAAAACTGTTGCTAGGATTCAGCTGGGTGAAATGGGATGACAAGACTGGGGGGATTTAAAAACACAGAGCTTAAGATATTACCAGGGGATTTTAGTCAGCTTGATTGCCTTCTGAAGAATGAGGTAATGGTGGGACACTGGACTAGAAGTAAAAAAATTTTTCTCTAGTGTCTCAAATCCTGGTTTTCAAACTGAGAAATCTCAAAAGATTATATTACAAACAGAATTACTCATTTGGGGCTGAGATATGATAGCCAAGGAGCTTTTCTTCATCTTCTATTGTTAATAAAAATCATCTGATTTAGCTTCCAGTTATCTTTTCATTTGCTTAAATGTAAAGCATCATTTTCTTTCCCCTAAGAAGGCACAGATCTTGTACTCTTCTTAATTTCCTTTAAGACTGTGGGAACATCCTATGCAGGGACCTACTTTTTTTTGTTTGTTTTTGTTTTACACCCCCGATGTAGTTGTGATGAGGCTGGAGTCTGGTGACAACACTTGGGAGACTTAACGTCAGAGTTTGGGATTGCTAATTTCCAGTGTCAGGGAAAAACTAGATAGATAGATAGATAGATAGATTAATAGATAGATAGACAGACAGACAGACAGACAGATAGATAGGCAGCCCCTACACAGCAGTGCACAGAATTTAATTTGGTAACATAGAACTAGAACTAGTAGAAATATATGGCAGTTGGCTTCTTCAGCAGATGACTTTCATGACAGAACAAGGTAACAGAGGCAACTGGAACAAGTCAGAAAGGAAGGTACTTGCCCTTTGAAAAATGGTATTATCAACAGAATTTAGTGGTTGTGACACAGAGTGGACTGACAGCCCAAGAAAAGAGAAATCTTTAGGTAACCCTGACAGTCCAACTACATTACAGATGCAGAACTGCCAGAGGGACCAATTACAGTAAGGTTGTCTCCTGACCCACCTGCTTACAAACCTGCTTCAATCTGTAGTATAGACAGGAACTTCAGTAGTATTAGATTCAGGCAGTACTACAAATTGGACACGGACAAGTTTTAAGCTCAGTGACAGAGCATGGTTAAAGTTGTATTTACCATCTTGACCTGTTATGCCAGAGGAGGACTCGATTGTTTTGGACTTGTGGCCCCTGCAGTGTTGATGGACTCACAAATGGTCACACAAATCCTGCATTAAAGCTTGTATTTGTTTAGGAAAACAGTCCGAAGACACGAAAGCTTTTCCAAGTATATGTAGATTTCCAAGGATCAGCCAACCATACCAAAAAATTGTTCAAATACAAATTTTCTCCAGGCTTCTGGAACTTTTGCTTACGCTTTTAAAATGCAACTCTTAGAAAGGAAAAAAAAATGTATGTTATATACTGGCATGTTTCAGTGCCCAAGTGTATCATTCAGATTTGTACAAAAGGAAACTTTCCCAACTTTGAATTGCATTCATATTCAGGGCTTTGTTTCAACTCAGAGAAACAAAGTGCTAAAATGATATGCAGTATACTTATCACTCCCTGGTTGTCTCTTTCATGGGGTACTTGATATGTGCTGGTGGCTGTTGAACAAGAGTCAACGCCAGAGCTCAGCCTCTGGGGAGTCATGTTTCTTTATATGTAGAGCCACCAACTGATTATTTCATAACTGTCCTCACTTATTCTTTGTAATCCCATGCCTACATCTGCGTGAGGGGTTTTTTTTGGTTGGTTGATTTTTGTTTGTTTGTTTGTGTTAAAGAGGATGCTGTTTCACAGAATCACAGATTCACAGAATTTTCAGGGTTGGAAGGGACCTCTAGAGATCATCTAGTCCAACTCCCCTGCTAAAGCAGGATTGCCCAGAGCACATTACTCAGGACTGCATCCAGGCGGGTTTTGAAAATCTCCAGAGAAGGGGACTCCACAACCTCCCCGGGCAGCCTGTGCCAGTGCTCTGTCACCCGAACCGTAAAGAAGTTTTTCTGTGTATTTGAACGGAACTTCCTATGTTCCAACTTGTGCCCACTGCCCCTTGTCCTGTCACTGGGAACCACTGAAAAGAGTCTGGCTCCATCCTCCTTCAGCCCACACTTTAGATACTTATACGCCGTAATAAGGTCTCCCCTCAGCCTTCTCTTCTCCAGGCTAAAGAGTCCCAGCTCTCCCAGCCTTTCCTCATAAGGGAGATGCTCCAATCCCTCAATCATCTTAGTTGCCCTACGCTGGACTCTCTCCAGTAGTTCCCTGTCTCTCTTAAACTGGCGAGCTCAGAACTGGACACAGTATTCCAGTTGTGGCCTCACCAGTGCAGAGTAGGGGGGGAGAATGACCTCCCTCGACCTACTGGCCACACTCTTCCCTACGCAGCCCAGGGAAGCCGTAGACAGGGAAGCCCTATGTTTCTATCTCAGTTTTTTAGTTCGTGTTTGGGTATGAGACTGACATCAAACTTCCCCATTGTGCATGTTTTTCTATTGGAGTCACTTATGACATCTCACTTTAAAAGAGGTTTTGAATGGAGTTCTGCTCTTAAATATGAACTTTTAGTTTTTACGTATGTAACTTTACACATTTTCTGGAACAACTGTGTTTTTTTTTACCTGGCAATGAATTGTAAATACTCAGAAAATGATACTGAAAATATTCTCTTTTGGAGTTACTGATTCTAATGGCAAAGATAAGAACTGTCTTTGATGCATCTGTACCCTGTAATTTTCATTAGCTGGATGAAAAGATCATAGATCAGATTCTGATGTCAGTTACCTCAGTGAAACTCCATTGTTTTCCTCTTGCATAACTGAACACAGAAGGAAAAAAGAGTCCCAGCACCTGATTTGCTTAACTTTTCCTAAAGACTGCCTAAAATTCCAACAAGAGGTACATAACCATCTGGGCTTTGTTGCCTGTATCATATTTGTTCTCTGCATGGAGAGATATTCAGATTTTATGTAAGTCATCCCCATAGGGGGAAGTCCTGCTACCTGTTAGCATAGTGCCTGATTCTTCAAAAAATTAAACAAAATGCTGTGTCTTTAATGTCGCTCACTGAATTACAAATTGGGGAGCTGGCACATCTCTCATTTTATTCATCCTAATTACAATTGCCCTGTCACTGAGATGCCAGCCTGACTAAGAGCAAATCAGGTAGTGACTCCCCAGGGTCTTCTTTGTAACTGGAAGGCTGTCTCTAGTGGCTTCAAAATGACAATTTCCTCTCTTTTACTTCAAAGTGGAGTGTTTCCCCTGGACAGTTTCACATTTGATTATTTTCACTAGCCTCTCTGTCTTGAGTTGCTTGATTAGCATCTCAGTCACCTAAGAAATTAGACTAAAGTTTGTGCCTTGGAAAAAAAAAAAAGGCAGAGAGAAAAAAAAAAAAGGAATCTAGTGAAAAAATTATCTTTCCATTCAGAAAGGAGTTGAGGGTATGGGAGAAATGAAGCTCTGACAAAGTTTTTCAGCCTTAAGCTGCATCTCTTCTGATGGAAGGACTGGCTCCTTGTTTGGGAAGTTTGCTTTACACTAAATATTACCCTGCAGAAATTTTAATGGAATGGCTAATTCATACTCGTGTTTAAAAAACTGTTCATCTATTGTTTTGATAAGGAACATAAAAAATTATGTTGTAAAGTCTAGCGAAATAACTAGAAACATAGTCTTTGGCTCCACTGTAGGTGTGTGACTACAGATTCAGTTGTGTAATAGAGAAGGTCAAGCTTTAAGTTGCTGGTTATAATCTTCCTATCTCACCATTTATAACGTAAGGAGAATATATACATAGCAACCACTGAGGGCGTTGTGTACAAATAACGTGTTGTTACAGTATTTGCTGCTAAAGGTCTGTGTGTGAAAAGCCAGAGTTCAGCCTAGGTACCTGGGGCATATGAGCCTTGCTGAGGTTAAACCTCATGGTTCTGCCTCATCAAACCATCTAATTTAGCTGTCTTTCCAGTTTCTAATATAATTGTTACCCTAGTTTCTAGACATCAGATACAAAAATTCACATAGCATAAGTGTTGTCCAGAGAGACAGTAAGTGATTCTCTCTTTTGTGAATTGCTGGCATGTCTATGTTCCTCAGGGTTGTCTTGGTTGCTTCCCTTTCTCTTCTATACGCAACCAGGAAATAAATGAATATTTTGAAGAGAACATACGAGTTAGCACCTTATCTTAAAGTCCCTTCTACAAGCATTATGGAGGGAGCTTAATCCTAAACTCTACAATAATGAACAGATTTTTTTTCCTTAGTTCTAGTAGTCATTGGATTAGGTTTGTATTCAATTACATGATGTTGTTGATATTTCTGTACATTTCTTATTCCCACCCGAAAGATTTACAAAAATAAATCTGGAAGAAGTTAATATCACACACGTGTCTCTTCCTGAAGTGAAAGATGGAATAATTTACAGTGTCCAGTTGCACTTGATCAAATGATTACTGTCTTTCCATCTGCTTGTAAAACATTCCCACCTTTCACTAATTCGTCCACATTTCTGCTGTTCCAGTCAAACTGGAATTTATTACTGCCCACTTACTCTGATTTACTTGTGAAATGATTTGCATGGCTTCTGTCAATGCTATTTGCATATCTTTATTATAAATACTGCTTATTTGGGGGCAGATTTGATTTATGAGTGTTTGGCATGGTGTGCCCAGTTATTTAGGTTTCATTTCTGATTTACACAAAGGGAATGAGAGAGGCGGTAATTCTTTTTCTCTTGATGCAGAATATATGCATGACCAATAACACTTGAATAAGAAATTATTTTATTTTGTTTCATTTGGTTTTAGGGTTAAGTTCTCAAATGTAAACAATTACATGTCTTGTTAGGCCTTTGTAGCAAATAAAAAATTAGTCTTTCCCATGTTCAGCTCAGATCAAAACCAGTGTAGAAACTTGACGGGAAAAATGTAATTCCTGAAACAAATGCCAGGAAGACACGAACACAGCACCAACAAGAAAAAAACCTTTGTTTCTGCTATAGCATCTTCATCCTCACTGTAAAAAAGAGGCATGTGTTCTTCAATAGAGACACCATGACATGCTGTTTGATGTGCCTTTTTCTTTCTCATCCAGCCTTATTTGTATGTTAAAACCCATAGCTCACCTTTGCTCACAGGAAAATGAGGCAATAATTCTTTGCACTTACGTGTTTATACAATTGCATATTAATCACTTTTCTGCCTATTTTTACCACATATTATTGGGGTAGGTGGGTGAAAGTTATCCATATTTTTCTTCTCCTCCTCAAAATCAAATATGTAAATTTTTTTCACTGAACAAAAAACCATTTCGATGTGTCTTGAATCAAAGCTGTCTTCACAGTCCAGCCTTTGGATTCAGGAGTAGGTTTTGAGACCACAGACTTCTAGTAATAGAGCTAGAAATGATGCAACACAGCCTGGTTACTGCTTTGTGACTGCTCGTTCCTACACAGCTTTACATTACGCACATGAAGGATTATCAGCTGAGATCTGCATTCACACCTACTTGTACCTAGTGATAGTAAGAGTCTGAATTGGCACTTTTAAAATAATTTGCAAATCAGGTAAACACGGGGCTAGAATTCATGTAATTTAAACATAGCCATCTTGAAGTTAGGCCTCTGATGCAAAACATGGGATTATACGGGATTCATTTTGAGTCAAAGGAGGGAGAAGCATTTCTGGAAAGTAAGCAATTTCATCTCTTACGGAGAAATATCAGGCTGATTGCAACACTGGCTATTCTTAAGCAAGCACAGAGAAGTATTCCCAGATGAAAGATGTAATTAATAGTGCAGCCTCTGCTAAATTCTGTGTATGCTACTGTAATCACTTAATGTAAAAATATAGTTACTTCAGTATGTTTTATTTAGGTTGAATTGCAGTAGCACTAATACTGCAAAACTTTGTGGAAAATAGTAGGCTCTTAATTGTTGTGCAGTCAAAGAATGATCGGTTACCTGAAAATCCTTCTTCTTTGCTGTCCTCCAGACAACCATTATGGGAGATAGTCCCTGCAACACCTTGTTGGATAAAATAGTATTACCCTTTTACATATGAGGATGAGGTATACAGATCTCTTGAATATTACTCAGTGAACTTGTACCTGAATAAGAATAAAATCCAGGCCCCTTAAATATCAGTATATTATGCTGAATTCAGTAAAGTATCCTTCTTTAGAAGTCACCTTTTCTGTGGTGTCTAGAGAACAGCACCATCCTGCAAGCTAGCCTAATATGACCCAGGAAGAAAGGCAATTTTATGAAGAGGTGTTTGCTTTAAGACTACTTCATCCTTAGCTTTTTTTTCCTCTCCTGTCCCTTCTTTTATTTGCTGGTATGAAACAGTTTTTGGCCTAAGAGAATGGGTCCTAGAGAGTCTGAGAACAGCACTGCTAATGCAGTAGCAGAAGCTTTACTAAGATAACTTTCCTCCTGCTAAAGAAACCCACTGCTAGGTTGTGGATGAATCATGCTTCTTTCTGGAGTGCAGGATATGGTCCTAAAGTCTATCTCACTTCTGAAGGATAAGTAAGGATACTGGCAATGATGTTATTTGACACAACTTGTGCTTTTGTGCCGTTCATTTTAGAATGCCATTGTAAAAATTCCTCATTCTCATTAGCTGGTTGCTATGTCATTAACTCACTATAGAGCCCCCATAATGTCCCATTATACTGTACTTTCAAGCTTTTGGTTGTTAATTAAGCATGGAACATTCTCGTCTGTTACAGGGCTGAAATTAAAGGAAGGAAAACTTAAATTATGAATAATACTGTTAAATAATAATAATAATAATAGGATTAATGGACACCCAACTATGTACATAATTATCCTAATTCCAATGAGAGGGTGATGGTGAATGTTTTATCAGTGTCACCAAGACCCCGTAGTATAATTACAGACCTATTTGTTCAATGCTTAGCGTGTGCTATTCATTATATTATGTGAAGAATTGAGCCTCTGTTTGGAAAAAAAAAATACAGGGCAAATAGTTTAAAACTGGTACAGAGGGGTTTGTTTATGTTTTTTTCTGTTGAGAAAGTTTTTTGCTTCTTTTCATCGGCTTGTTCCTGTCCTCATTTTTGATCAGTAATTAAAACGTCAGCATAACTTGTACTGATTTCCTGAAGAAAATAAGCTACAGTATGAAAGGAGAAAAAGATCCTCTCACTCCGAAAAGTATCCCCAAGTAAATATTTCTAAAGTAGAAAACGATTATGTTATTTCTGGATTATTGAGGTATACTTTAAGCAAGCCTTGCAACCTTCTGCCCACTTCTAGGTGCACCATAGGATCATTCAATGAAGGTGTATGTTATGCGGGCCAGCTATATGTTAAAATAGACCATAGGCCACTTGAACCTCTTGTTTTTACTTAGAGCTGTTTTCAAGTCTGCTTATCTAACTTTTGGAAGGTGAGCACGTTACTTATATTCCTATCATTTCAATTATATGTATTTCATCTTTTCTGGGTTACCTCCCTATGCTATTATGACTTTATAGCATTAAGCATTGAGTATATTTGGATCAGAATCTAACTGTATGTCACCAGACATGACTCTTTAAGTCTAGATATCTTGGGGTTTTTTTCTTTTTGACAACCTGTGAAAAGTCATACTGAACAGTAGCCTTAGGAATGCATAACTTTGGTTGGAAAGGACCTTTGGAGGTCATTTTGTTCAACTTCCAGCCTAAAACAGAAGTAATTTAGATCAGGTTCTTAACTCTACTCACAGCAAAGCATTTTGCATAGAACTGGAACTGAGTCCCAAGGATGAAAAGGGGAAAGGATCCTAAAACATCAGGGATCTGTTTAAGCAGCAGCTGGGTGAGAAAGGGTGTTTCCGTCTACAAAACACCATATTATTTCAAAAAGTATTTTTCTTCTGCAGGTCCTTCCATCCTTCACTGAAGTAGTACATGAAAGCAGTTGAGCTGACTTATGTTGTGGAGGGTCCAAGTACAAGACCCTCTTCTAGTGAATACTTGTTGAAAAGGAGTGAATGGCTTTAACCGTAAGACTGAAAAAGATACACCTGAAGATTAACAACATGTGAGTGGTTTTGACACTCTGTGAGGACAGACCAATAATTTGAATTTAGACCAATGACCTAGTGAGGAGTCTTGTCTATCTTGGACTGTGTGACTGTTTTTTCCTTTTGATTTTGGCAAGCATTTAAGACTCACAAAGTCTTTGATAGTGTAAGTTGCAGAAAAAAAGCAAAAACCCAACAAACAACCACTTCACCTTTGAAGATACTCATTTGGATGATTGCATTTTCTTGCCAAATCCAACTATTTCCACTATGCCCTCTCTTTCCTCTAAAATAAATAAAATATAAGCATGTTGTTTCAAAATATTCCCAGCAATCTTTCCAATTTCTCCTCCACAGTAGTATCTTGGATGAGGATCAAGTCTAGTCAGACCACGTAGTACACAGACCACATGGTTTAAAGTTTAGTGTAGATGGTCTTATTTATTCTCTGTTTCCCCTATGAACAGTTATCAGCTACTTGTCTGGATTGTATTCCATTTTTTGTTTTACTTCTTTGAAACTAATTTTGGAAGTGCATGCCAGGGTGGATAAAGACTGTCCTTAAGAAGGTCTTACCATTGGAAGGCAGTAACTTATAGAACATCCGTGACTACAGTAGTGCTGTGATAGCTATTAGTCATATAAGCAACTGCTTTGGTTTGGTATTTATCTTACACACCTTGACATGGAACTTATGGGACACCATTCAAAAATACTCCTTTCCCCCGCCCCCCCAGATTCTGGTAACCAGGAAGCCATTTAAAAGTCTCCGTAAAACACAGAAATGTCAAGAGACCTGAGAAACGCATTACTGATCCTCCGACCCCTGATTATGATTTTTCCATTATGTTTATTCCCTATTCCATTGCAGAATATGTCTAATTTGCTTTCCATCATCCTCAGAGATCTGTGTAGCTCTTCCCAGGGATTTTCTCTCATTTTAAGTAGCAGTGCTTTATGTTACTTCCTTTCCTTGGTGTGGTCAGTATAATTTCTGAATTATTTCTCATAATGTTGTTTCCAGCCTGCGTTTTTAATTCTTTCCAAAATCTAAGCACTTTTTGCAGATCTGTTTCTCTGATTCCTAGTTTATTTCCAGACCTTTCCAATTTTGTATCATTTGGAAAGTCAGAATTTTCAAGGTCTTCATCCTCACCCTAATCCAACAGCTCACTGAACAAGGATAAAAGAGCTTGATTAGGAAAAGATCTAAGTTCTATGGTTTGCTTGTGTCTAGTAACAATTATTTATAGTGAGTGTTTATATTTTGGCATGATCATTATTATTAGCACTGCTGCATTTCCAAATCTGAAGAAATGATCCTGCAAAATGCAGTTTATTTGAATATTAAAATTCTGTACCCTTAATTCTTTGAAAAGAGTGGTCAAGGGAAGAGATAACCGTGACAAAAACATCCATTTAAATTCATGCAATAGATCTAAAACTACCAAAATTTATAGTGCTGTTCAGATCTGTCCTTTATTTATCATGATAATAACAGTAACTTATTTTTATAGGACAATGTTCCATGAAACAGGGTGAAATGAATAGGACAATAATCCTTGTCCTAATTTTTTAGTAACAGACCAAAGCAAACAGGTTTTCAAAGGATAAAATGTCCTTTTAAAATATGTGCACCTATCCTTCTTCTTCTCTCTACAACCTTTGCCTTCACAATATTTTTGAAACCTACTTTCTTCCCAGCATCCAGTGGCAGTTGTCCCTTCTGTGCCAGCTTTTCTGCTCTTATGGATTTCTTAAATTCCAGAGCAGGTTGCCTTTAAAATCAGTTCAGCAACATACATCGCCTCTCTGCAGGATCCCTGATCTAAAGTACAACCCCCTCATCTGGAAGGACTGGTTTGCTTTGCGAGGGTTTTTCATTTTGTTTTCTTTATAAGTGTGTGCATGTGTGAGTGTGTTCTTAGATGATTTCCAACATGCAGATCGCAGTGAAGTCCCATGTCTGAGGGTAGTGAGTAGTATTTAGTTGGCATGGGGGGGTCTAAAATCAAAATTAGCCGGAAGAACTTCTGTCTGTCTGTCTGGTTTAGAGAGAATAAAATTCAATTTACACTATAAAGTCTGCACAATTTACCTCCTAAAATAGAATATCACTTGCCAGGCTGGAAAGTCATTTAGTATCCTCAGAAAATTAGACCATCATCCTCTATTCAACACATGGGTAACTGGTAGCTTGGTAATTTGGGTAACTGAGTTAAGAACTTACTTTGAAATTTGATGATTTTTGAGATATGATGTGTTTCTTCAGCTTCAAATAGAGTCAAAAGAGACTGACAGCACTGCTGAGGTACATTAGGTATCATTACTCTTCAAATGAAGAAGCTGTTTTGGAAGCTTCAATTTCATTAGTAATTGCAGTAAAAACATAGTCATCCTAGCAATTCTTTTTTTTTTTTTTTTTTTTTTATTCTCCAGTCATAATTGGAGTAAGAGGCAGTGTGGGGAAGCAGGGATGGTTAAACCTTCTAGAATTGGATGATGAGGGAGGGTGGGAGTGGTTGCCCGTTACAACTGAAAAACCCAGATGTTTCTGAGAATATAAATTTGTCAACTCTAGCAGGAAAATACCCAGCTGATAGAAGTCACTCAAAAGCAACGGCAACTGAGTCTGCAGGCTCGAAGACCGTAGGCACCAAACACAGAACTGAAGAGTGAGAACCACATCACTATTTATAAAGGTAAAGAGGAAAGCAAAGGCATAGAAGAACATTGGTAGCACATAACACACAATGAAGTCATACTGGAAAAAAAACAGTCTTGGTCTTTGTAGCATTTTTTGTTCATGATAAATTCCAGTGTCCTTTGGGATGGGTTAGAGAAAAATGACTAGCACTTCAAACACTTAACACTAAAGATCCCTCCACACACACCGTCTAGAGCATGAAGAACATAGCTTCAAACCAGACATTTCTGACACTTGACTAACAACTCTGTTATCTAACAGCAGTAGCAAGCAATTATCACCTTAAAGATATCTGGAAAAAATGTCAAATATTCCTCGTTTCTTATTGGAAAAATCAGCACAGGCTATTTCATTTTAGTAGAGAAACATTCATATCAGATCAGTTGGCATGATCAAACCGAAGTTAGAAACACTTATTTGTCACCACCTTACCTGATGGGAGCTATGGCTGACTACCTCCTACCCTCCTTTCCTTTCTAGTCAGGCTTCTGTGATGGACTCCATGTCACAGTTTCCATTGTCTGAGTTTACCACTGAAATGTGTGATGGGACCTGTATTCTAACAAGTTCAGTTACAAATGGAGATAATTACATTGGTTACAAAATTACAGTTGGCATCGTGAAGGATAGGACAAACCGTCTAAATCGTAACCCTCAAACTACTTCAGTATCTGTTCAAAGAAATATTAAGGATTTTGACTGCATATGTCGAATTAAAAACCATTTTCCTGGTTGAGTCAACTGCATTTTGCCACACGTTGTTTTGCTATTTACTTTTTTTTTTTCACAATTCTTAGCTTTTTACATAGATACACACACACACACACACAGATACACATGTAAAATTCCTTTTAATCTTTTTTGTGTCTGTTTGGGGTGAAATAAAAAAGTCAGTGATAAAAAACTTGCTTTGAAAATTAAACCCAGTTTTTCTAGTTATTCAGTACTCTTGGACATTGGCTTTAAAATATTTTGGGGCAGCTGTCCAAAGTTTCCTAAGTATTGGAAAGTTAGGAGTTCTAGGCCTACGTCTGTAACCCTGTTTCAAGAGACTAATCCAATCATCACTGAAAATTGAAATTTCTCCCCCATGGAAGTTCACTTATTTTGAAATCTCTTTTTTTCTTAAACCACAATTAACTGTCCAAACATCTACATTATCCACAAAATTAAAGTTCTGACAAAAGAAAACAACATGGCCTTATTAAAGCATTTAATTCTGATAAAGTACTTCATTTTGACCATATGCTTTAATTCTAATGATATGAAACTTCATAGAAATCATCTCAACCAGGTTTTTGGTGAAAATAGCAGTGAAACTGCTGTTCATGCAGTGTTTCATTCGGAAAATCAGCATTTCTGACAAAAAATTGTTCCATCATAAAACAGTTCTCTTTGATTTAATGTAATTACTGCTCAGAAGTTGATTCCTTTTGAACAAAATGGGATTGATTATGTGAATAAAATTTCGTTATATTAATCAGATTTTCCAGGCAGATCCATTACCTCTCTGTTTGTACACATCCTTTGACTTCCCTGTTCGCTAGAGATTGCACAGTTTATGACAAACTTTTTAATGCCTAAATCATCTTTAATACTTAAATCATCTTTAATGCATCGAGCATCTCTGCAGACCCCCATCTGCAACGACCAAATGGGAACATTCTGCTTTTTTCATAATGCCAAGGCAAGCAATTCTGGGACTAAGTGATTCCCTGTGCTAAGAAGGAATGCTGGGACAGCAGCAGACAAGGAAGTAAGCCAGAAGCCATCAGAAGCAATGGGAAAGCTGTGGTCTACAGGCTGTTATTTGGATCACTCTGCTTTTTAATATTAATTGACCATCAAGTAATAAGACGTCACAATCTCTTCGCTTTTAGTTACATTCTGAAGTGGCTTAAAAATACTTGAGAACTGTCAAGAGTTGGTAAGAATTTGCAAAGAACTTTGTGTTGCTAGAATTTGGTCTGAACAGATTTTTCTTTTCCTTTTTTTTTTTTTTTAGGGGGAGTGAGGATACGGATGATGGAAAAAAAGCGGTCTTTTCATTTATATGATAATACATGTCTTTCATAGACAGTGACAGGCCTACAATAGAATGTTATTAGGTAACCTCCTGTCTATAGAGATGCTTTGAATACAATTCTTTTCCAGCATTATTAAGTTACTGCCTTTGTTAAACAACCAGTTTTGGTCAGTCCCACAAAACATGCCTCAAATGAGGTGCAACTGTACAATAGAACATTTCTTGTAAAGTTTAACCATGAAATAGTGCATTTTCATATTTAAAATAGGGATGGTCATTAATAGCCTTAATGCTTTAACAAGGTATAGGGGGAAAAAAGGCATAAAAAGGAAACTTTTAAGGACATTTATAATAGTTCTTTTATTCTCCAAAGTAAAATCACAAGTTAGAATTATTTTTACTTGGGTCTAGCTACCTGAATGTTAACATTTTAGTTTAAGCCGTCATCCAGAAACTTTGTGTGTCAATGGAAAGTGACACCTAGAGATGGTGATTCATCCCACCTATCTAGACAGCAGTCTTAGGATGGGATGAATCACACCCAGAGCTTCCAGTATTTCACCACGGACTATGGAGTGAGACTGAGCATCTCATTTTGACTAGATACATAAGGCTGTTATAAGTACAGGAGATAAATCCCACCTCTAGTGTGATAGAAAAAAAAAAATGAATTCTTTGAGTTGCTTATTAATACTATTTATTTCCAGTTTAAACCTTGGCCTTCTGATGGAAGAAAAGGTAGCTTGTCTGAGATCTTGCACCAAGGATTAGGACACTGAATTTTGGTGATTCCTGTCATAACCAGAAATGACCACTGCAAGCATTTTGCTTCATATTGACACCTGCAGGTGGAAGTTTTTTTGGTCACTATTTAATTAATGTTGCTGGAGACGGACGACTTCTTTTTATAAAACTGAATGGCTGATGTTCAACAATTAATCACTGGACCACACTGTCTTATTCCTAGGGACTGTGACAGGCAGCTGTTTCTTAATTGCATAAAGAGTCAAGAGAAATTCAAAATAGTGTGGAAACTGTTAGCCCTGGAAATATTGTGCATACATAACTCCTTGTGTGGCTAAAACCAAGTATCAATGAAGTTAGCTAGAATGTGCTTCATCATTAAAGTCTTGCTTCAGAAACTGCACAATGACAGCTAAAACTTTTTTCTTTTTTCTTTTTTTTCTTTTTTTATTTGAATGCTCAGAAGAGATAAGAAAGCCAGAAGAAGAACAGATGTGTTAGAAGTGTGAAATGGATTAACATCAAAGCCCCCTGGGAAAATCTGAAACATGAAATGAAGGATCCTGAATGACAAGAGCTATTCAGAATGCATTAAAAGCTCTGCAGTGCATTTTGGTGCTGTCTGTGTGAGCAACGCGGGGCCCTGTGTGCTAGGGAGAGATGCTGATAACGAAAGCTCTGTGAACTTCAGGGAAATGCAGTTCATCGCTGAGAACTCACCTTGTGGTACAATTTGAATGAGATAGAAAAAGCACCCAAACTAGTGATTGCCAATATTTATTGTCCCCAGTGATATGAAATGAATAGATAATTTAAGCCTTGGACTAAGCTGTAGGTGAACCAGTAATGATTCAAAAATCACAGCCTATTTTAGTTATATATTCTTTGAGTGTTTAAAGCTCACTGTTATTCATCAGTTGACAGATTAGCATGGATGGCATATTTTGATATGCTTAAAACCAGAGAAGGTAAACAAAAAAAACAATGTAAGAGATACGTTTTCAATTTCTTGATTTTTACATAGATTCTTTGGAAGCAGAATATTTATAGTTTAGGCAAATTTATTTTCATAAATGGTTTCTGAACCAGCAGGCACTGGTATCTATATGGTTATTGATGGAAACAGGTCACCAATATTCAAAATATGAAGAAGACTGTACAGGCTACTGCTGAGTTTTTACTTCATCTGAACTCAATGAAAGTCAAGGGAAGTTGGTCAAATAATACAGAAAATACATCAAGACTTAGTCCCCACTTTATTGCAGACTGAACTGACTGCAGTTTCAGAGTATAATTCTTATACCAGACATTTTGGACAAGTACAAGCCCAGCTAAAATTCACAGAAAAGGAGAGTCTTTCAGTTGGCTACAATGGACTTCTGATGAGGACTCAGAAGAACTTACAGTGAAAAGCTGCCCAAAGTAATTTCCAGCACTTCATACAATATGAATTGTATTCATTCCTGAATATCTCTCTTGTACAGGCATCATCATGACTTGAGTGAAAATCTCAGGCCTTTAAGTTCCATTCCAAGTGGTGTTTTCATCTCACTGCTGATACAGACCAAAGGGTGATTTAAGCCAGACAGCTTCCCTCGACAAGGTGGTGCTTTAGTCATCTGTAGGTGTCAGGCTAGCTTAAAAACAAAACAAAAACAACAAAAAAGCACCACAAACAAAAACAGGATTTCTCACAATCTGAAAAATGGGCCAGTCCTCAGAGATTAGCATCCTCTTAGTGCAAAGGTTTCTGCCTCTGTTGATCTCTGACAATTTTGGGACAGGTGCATCAGGGTCTGATACAAGCGAATTTATGAAGCAGACAGTTCCATAATTTTTTAGCCTTGTCTGGCAGTTAAGTTCATATATTGTCCAAAATATGTCATGAGCTTTAGAGAATTTTCGGCTTACTTGTGTACACTATCAACAAAACCCATTACTCATAGACTGAGGTACATCCACTGCATCTGCCATACATGCAGTTGACTGATTCTTATGAGCTTCTTTTCTGCTTCTTTTTTTGAAATGGCAAGGGATTAACTTGAAATGACATAACTTTCTTTTACTCTGTACTGGTAAAGCTTTTAAAAATATAACCAGAGGACAATTCATTTTGATGCTTTTACAGTAAAAGAACATTCTCTAGACTGAAAGTTTTACAGTTAGAAGAATCTATTCTAACAGAATCTATTATTTTGTAAATCATTATTCCCTGTTGATTAATTTCCTAATAAAAAGTGCATATGTCTTTACACTCTGTTCTACCGAGTTCAGTTGTACTATTGGACTAAACAACATGATTCTTCCACCTTTATTTATGTTCACACAAATAATCCCATTATATGTTCAACATAACAACTGTTAAAATGAATGTTCTCAGAACG
The DNA here is from genome assembly GCA_017639485.1 of Pluvialis apricaria. Taxonomy (NCBI): domain Eukaryota; kingdom Metazoa; phylum Chordata; class Aves; order Charadriiformes; family Charadriidae; genus Pluvialis; species Pluvialis apricaria. Next base: position 7,425,994 of record CM030044.1, on the reverse strand, counting down.
TGTATTCCAGCATAGAAAGTTTTTGGCACAGACTGAAGTTAAAATTTTAAATAGCAAGTGCAAGAGTTGGACACACAGGGAGAGGTTGATCTTACTTAATTTTAGAGTTATATAGCTGAACAAGTCATCTTTTCCTCCCTTTATAGTCAACAGAGAAAAATAAGCTGTATGAGAGAACCATTTGCCTGACATTTTAAGGATCTATTTAAGCGTGAAATGAATCACAGCCTAGAATTTTTTTATTTCTATCCAGCAACTATACAGGGAGTGGCTAATTTAGTTGTTATAGGTTTTTTAAAACGTTGTCCTTGTATCCATCACTTTTAATGGAATTAAGCATTACCGTGTCTACAGTATAAAACAGATAGGCTCTCTGTGTTAAAAAAACCCAACACATTATTTTGAACTAAAAGACTCCCCCAAATTATGATTTTTGAAGCCCTGGGATATAAAGTTCAGTCTACTGAAATACAAGTGGAAGTCTGAGTTAAACGATAATAAGGAGTTCTCAAAATGATTCTTTATATGTTTGCCATGTAGTTGGCACATATTTTCTTCCAAATAGGAAGAGTTGCACCTTTGGGTATATCTAAGTGCCTCATCGTCTCATTGAAGATGAAACTGTCTCTGTTGTCTTTATGAATCCATTCTCTGCAGCTGTACTTCAGTTTTGTGATAACCAAAATAAATACACAAGAGAGTTGAAATTTTTAGAGACTAGAACTTTGCATCATACTTCATGTAATAAAACTTCAGTTGCACTTATGTTCATGCCAGAATATAAAGGACTTCTTCATCTTACATATTGTGAGACACCTTGTAGGCTAAAGAATAATTCAAGTATCCATGATAGTTTGCAGGTACAGTCCAAGATTTTCAAATTAACTATTTAAAATCAGGTTGGAACTGCGATTGTAAGAGCTATTTCAGATTCTGCCCTTTCTAAAAATCTGGACGGACGAAGAGGTCTCAGCTTGGTTGTGCAAAGAAGGGGGCATCAGCTATTTTTGAAAATCTAAAACCAGCTTTTTCGATACAGCAGTGAAACAGAGAAAACATAACAGAACTAATGCAGTTTTTGCACATACTGGGTAAATTATAAAATAATTAGTCATGTTTCAGTTTAAATAACATGAAAAAACTCCTTTAATTAAGATTCTTAATTAATAGTTGAAAGATTAATCAATCAATAATTATAACTATCATTATAGGGTGTAATTGTGCTTAATTGGAGGGGCTGATTAATGATCAGAATAAACCTTTCAAATTCTCAGACTTGAAAATGGTGAGAAGTGATGGATTCCAGCCCATAGAGTTAAAAAGGAATCCAAGGATCACAGAAGACATGTGTTCAGCTGCTTGGCCGAAAATTGAAAGCATATGATTGAAGTGCACGAAAGATTTCCATTGTTAGGCATGTACACTACTGTGTTACCAATGTGTGCACGGGTTTGATTAGTGTGAGCAAAATATCCCGCAGAAGAACATAAGTAATACCCTTTCTGGAAATGGCATGCCTTGTTTTCTTCATCCAAAATGTAAATTTTGGTATGTATAAGTACAGTTGTGTACACCTCTACTTGTATCATCCTGCCTGGTCCTGGAGTTCCCTAACATTTTGTCTTACAGTTCAACAATAATTTGGAGTCATAACTTTGAGTAGGAGAATAGCTGTCCTGTACATAACAACTGTGTTAGGTGTGCTATACCATGCAGAATTGTATGATGCATTCCAGCTCTCTCTTATGTCCATGGGACTTCAGAGTTAAAGTTGTCCTCAGCTCATGTGTTCGATGGTCTTGTTCTGGCAGAAGATGGTAGAAGTTTTCAGGAAAAATAAATGGAATCAGGAAAGCCATAAAACACATTTTAAAAGCTGCAACTTTCTTCTTTTTTTGTTTCATACATTCAGTAGCCTACGGGTTAGTGCAGTCTCTGGGATTGCCACCTGCAGTCCAGGGTGTAGTGGATCCAGTCTTTGACAGAGGCGTTTCAATCTCACACCACTCCCAGGAATGTCTACAACAGTGTATGATGTGCTAATTGTGATGAAGTGTGTGGGCAGGAGCACCAATGGTCTTTGGTTAATGCACCCTAGTGACTGGGGACTTGCCAGCCGGGGAAGGGACTTGCGGGCTGATTCCTGCTCTAGAGGCACTTTGTGATTTTCTTCTGAACGATGTTTAATGTCACTGCTTTTCCCAGTCTAGCACCACTGAGTTAATCTGCTTAGTCATTTGGGGATGAAGAAAAAAGCGGAAACAGGAAAATTTAAACTATTAAGTGAGGCTTTAACTATATCCTTTATTCCCCCTTTAGCTATAGAAAAAAACTCTAGAGAGAATACTATACTTCAACGCATTGAAACACTGTGTTAAAGATAGTAATAGATGTTCTTTGGAACAGAAAAGCAAAAAACATCCTTACAGAAGTTAGCTGAGAAGGACCAGGATTGCTGTCATTGCTAATTTTCTTCCTTTCGGGGAAAGTAAGATAAACATGTAAAACAGAGGAGTGAGAAAAGACAAAAAAAAAGAGCATAAGCAGAAAAACACAGCACACCTAGAAAATTCAGCTTCTCTTTCTGATGCTGACTCTACTTTCCAACCTGGACAAAGGCAATCACAGCACACATTCCTACTAGCTCTCCAAGGCCTTGTACTCATGTTAGGCTGTTTAAGATGTTGCTTTAGCTGCCCGTTTGGTCACCAGATCACAGCAGTTTTGTGAAATAAATTATCTTGCCTGGCTAACCCAGGCTGTTAAACACAAGACTAAAGCTGCCTCTCGTAGGAGAGAGGAAAAGTAAGGGATGAAAGGAGTGAGACAAAGAAATTAAGGCGTGAAATCAGAAAATTAACTTGTATATTGTACACATTTGGGACTCAGTTAAGACTGCTGATGGACGATTTTCTGAGCCTTTTTCCTGACCCAGTTCAGAGAAATTTTCTCTCAAGGAAAGCATAGTGATGTTATAACAAATCTCTGAGTCCCAGAAGTGGGGGTTGCTGATTCGGTGTAGCTTTGAGAAAGCGTGTGTTGCAGCTGCATGCTCCTTGTGTGTTGTGGGGTGAGATGAAACACTTCAACCTTCAGGACCATTACACTGACACCTCTGAAGTGCGCAACATTTATCAAACATCTTTTTGAAAGTTCTCAGCATAATTTCAGTACCAGGTGGGTTTCATTGTAATGACTCTGAAATCATGATACACAGTTACTTGTCCTGCAACATACAGTCAAAGTCAACCTTCCTTTGGCAAAGATAATTGGATTAGACCCTTACAGCTTGATCTTGCAATACACTAAGAACCTGGGTGATAACTGAGCAAAAGATTTAATCGGTAGTTCAAATTTAATCATGGTCCTGTGGATTTCAGTGAAAGCATGCAAATTTACTGTAGCTCAGAGATTGGTATTCTTTATACAGGAAAACAATATAAATCTTGTTCTTCATTACAATGCACAGCTATGCAAAAACAAGAACTTCTTAGAAATAGAGGAAAATAAAAGTCTCACTCCCAATCTGATTTACAGAGCCACATCATTAGTCAAAACTAATATAGTAATATTAGTATTGGAACTATTTCCTGGTGCTGAGGCCAAGCGGCACAAAATGGCTTGTCTCCATAATGCTATTTTAGCCTCCCAGAATGGGTGGTAACAACTAAGCTGCTACCTAGGAATGTTTCTAGTACTTAAATAGTCCTGAATAGCCCCAGGAATTCTGGGAAAAAGTAATTTTCCCCAGAATTAGCCATATCAGAGACTCTTTCATAGTATTTGAGCTCTGATATCTGGGAACATTCCTGAGCCCTGATTAATTTATTATCAAAGGTAACAACTTAGACTATTTGTTACACTGGAGAAGACAACAGTCAAATAAATGCTGAGAAAAGGAACTCAGAAAATAAAGATATATCTCAGACTAGACCAGAATAATCTTCACAGGTATGAACTGTAGAATTTCTGAGAACTTTTGTTTTACCTGTCATCCCTCTGTGAATCTCAGGGACAGTGTCCTCATGGTGTACAGTGAGACAAGAGGCTTGGAACTGCAGCCAGGGTCAGAGTGAAATTTAAGAACTTTCTAAAGCTGTAGAGTTTGTAAACCCAGCTACATGGAAGAAAAGCTAGAAAAGCAAAAGGTGATGCAGCAGCGAGACATACCTCCTTGCACTGTCCTTTCCAGGAACTTCTGGCTGAAGCTGGTAGAATTCATTTCTAACAATCCTGCTGAAGTAGTATTTCTACTAGGTCAAAGCACCTGTGTCCTGTTTCAGGTAAGCCTAGACCATGACGCTGGATCAGCAGCGCTGAATGATGCAGACTGTGTTTAAAGCAATACCTTATCTGTCTGCTTCCAACCCCATTTCTGAGGTGTATTTCTCAAGGTATTATTTGAATAAAAATTTGGACCATGGGAATTGTGTCCAACTGCTATATTCAGGGATGTAAGGAAACGCCCTCTATTTCAGTTCCTCATGGCTTGTCTAGACAGCAATAGACTTAACGTCAGTCCTTTATACCTTGCACCTAAAGTGGTGAAAATGGACACAAGCCTACATCCAGATTCTGGATTTAATGCAAATTCGTGGAACAATAAAAGGAATGCAAAGCATCACCCTGAATTAGTCATTCAGGTTCCTGATTTCTGTTAGGTTCTTGTGTAAAAGAGGTCTACCATCATTATTTTATGAGAAGCTCAATCCAATAGGCACACTGATGAGCTAAGCAAAGAAAACCTAGGGTTTGAATCCCATTGGGAATTTTGGCTTGAAGTAGATGCTGGGCAGGTCCAGATTTAGGTTAGATTATGGTAGAAATACATGTATCATAGGAAATTTAGTCAAAAAAATCAAGAATCCATGAAATATATAAATCATTGCAAGAGCAGATGGCCATGAGTCAGGATAATGGGTAAATGCGATGTAGGCTCAGTGGCAGTGTATCGTGGAAATTCTTTTCTGCATCTGCCTTTTAATCTCTTTGGTTTTCAGTTCTCCATCTGTAAAATGGGAATAACTACTTATATTCTTTCACCCTTTGTTTATTAAGAAAAAAAGTCAGATGGGACAGTGCTATGTTTTGCTGCATCTTATAAATGAAATGCTGATCCCTACTGGGGCCCCTGGGCACTGGTGCTGCATAAATAAATTCATAGCTATGGTTGTCACAGAGGGAGAATATTGACTGCAGGTGAGGAATAGGTAGCCAAAGCAGATTAACTCTTAAGCAGCGAGGATCCTGTTTTCCAGTCTTTTGTAAGAAGGAAAAGTACAGAGAAAAAGAGAAAATATATGACACATAAGATGAATCATTTCTAAAGGGGATGGTTTTGAAAATTTCTCCACAATGCATCAGCAGCCTGTCTGCAAGCATCAATTTTTTTTGCCTCCTTTACACATTTTTTAGCAAATTTCATGCCAGTGAAAGATGCAGGATTGACATTCTTAAATCTCCCTTTTATCCGTAGAAAAGATAAAGCATAGTCAGAAAATATGCAGGTACCCTCAGATTTTCAGGCCAACATGCCTTCATTTGACCTGAAGGGACACCTCTGTGGGAGGGAAAAGCAGTTTAGTCACCATTCTCATTTTGTCCTTGGCCATGATGCTGAGATTATTATCCTGAGAGTTGAGTGGGATACTTTGGTTTAAGTATGATATGGGCACCTGTTCTCTCTGCTGATGCTATCCAACTCGTTTCACATGGGCCAATGTACAGTCTTCTGAAAACCTCTTTCGGTCACTTCCAACCAGAACACACTTACCAGTTCATTACAGCCTGAAACTGTAAACCCTGATTTCAGGGGCTACGCAGATCAGAGCCAGTCTCCCAAAGCCATCCAGCCATCCGTAACACTGGGCCTTGCCCCAACATGCCTCTGTGAGATATTTTCTAAGGGGCACAGATGAAATTTGTTTTTTTGCGAAGGCCACCAGCTCTCACTGCTGTCAGTGTAATATGGTCACTAAATTCCCAAAGACAATATTACTGCAAATCACCTCAAATGTGCTGCAGGCGGTAGAATGATCCCATAATCAAAGAGCTAGGTCTTTGAGGACAAGTTTAATTACTTTAATCTATACAGCCTGGAAAACATAATGGTTAATGGGGTAATCTACTGAAGTATGTGGAATTTTAAATAGTATAGACTATGCCACTGTATGACACTACTCTCAGCACAGCAGAGATGATAAAACCAAGAGCATAAATGGTGACTGAAGAAAGCCTTAGATGTTCATAAATCAATAATTGATAAAACGTACTCTTGTGTAACTAAGTAGAATTTTATGTTGCAGGTAGAATAAACTGATTACATGATACTATAGTGCTCAGTGGAATTATGGAATGAGCTTCATTCATTCTCTCTAATTGCTGCATATTTGTATACAAATGGCTGAAATGGTTCTATCAGTTTTTTATTCTATAAAACGGCAAGAAAATCCTGCCCTTTGAGTCCACAGATGAAAGCCATGATATTTTCCCAGCATGGGGCTCCATGCTCCTGGAAAAGCTAAACATCAGCAGATACATAGAGGTTGATGTTCTCGATGCATCTGGCCATTAAAGATTTCAAAGCACTTTTCTCATGGGTAGAGGTGTTAACCCCTCTGTCCTGGCTAGATTCCAACCTGGGTAACAAGCCACCTGGACCAGATGCTGAGGGAACTTAAGAATGAAGTGGTTGGGCTGCTAACAGAAATGTACAATATCTCATTAACATCATCCACTGGAGATGTTTTATCTGTCTTTTAAAAAGACATTAGGGATGATCCTGGGAATTACACACCAGTGAGCCTTACTTCAGCAAATGGACTGCAATGATAATTAAAAGTAGGATTATAAAAAATCCTAGATAAGCATGATATGTTACAGACAAAGAAATGTGTGTTGTGTAAAGGAAAATCAAGCTTCTTTAATTTACTAGAATTCTTTGAAAGTGTCAAATAAATATTGGATAAAGGAGAACTGGCTGACATAATCTATTAGGACTTTCAAGAAGCTTTTGAGAAATTCTCTCACAAAAGGCTGTTAAGGAAACTAAGCCGTCATGGAATACGAAGGAAAACACATTATAATGGGGCAAAGACTGGCTAAGAAACAGAATGCAAAGAAGGGGAATAAAAGCTTCATTTTAAGTGGGACTTGGAAGGAACGCTTGTTATGTGCTCAGTTTTTACTAGTTTGGTGTCCTTTTTTGTTGTTATTGTGTTATTATTGGTTGCTAATTGAGAAAATACTTTGTTGACATTTTTTGTGGCATGAAATTAAAACTATCCATTAATGTTATATTTAAGAGATGGAAAAATGCTTAGATTTCCACAAAGTAAAGGTAGGTTTTAAAAAGGGATTTAGGCAAGTGTTGGTTTCAAGAACCAAATCCTGTGATAATGCACTATGGGCACATGTGCAGTAGTCACAGTGTTCTAGGTCCTTTTCCAGTTAGAGGCTACCTGTTGATAGCAGTAGACAGTGTTAGATGACTCAGATGGTCTTATCCAAGCTTCTGGTTTGCTAAAGTGAGAGACAGTCTAGGTCTGGGTGCTAAGCTGGGAGACATAAGACCCTTGGCAGAGCTGTGGGAGGCCTGTAAACCATAACTCTTCACCAGCTTGTATTTATAGGGTATGTTCCCCATTCACACACCACCTCTTCAGTTTTAACAACTGATATAAAGACCAAATTTTTAAAGATGTGGATTAATCTTGTAAGATATTTCATTGATTTTTAAATTCAGATTGCATTGCTTCTTCCAAGACGCTTTCCTCTACTTTGCAGAGTGGGACTCTGTTAAGTGAGGCTGCAGCTACCTTTGCTGTCTCTTGCTGTGTGCCTACCCTGCGTGTTCCCTATCTGTTCTTTTGTAAGGCAGTTCTTGCAAAATGAAAGTCTACAGAGAACAGGAATAGAAGGGTGACATAGTCTCTGTCACTCCAAACAGAAAATGTTCCAGTGATCTTTTTTTTCACACCTTGTAGAATTTCAATTTTCCCTTTAAAACAACGATTAAACAACGTTGCCAAAAACATATGCTTCTGTGTCAAACATTTCACTTATTCAGGAATCTAGAGGCAGCTGGAGAGTTCTCACTGCCAAAGTGACTTCAACAATTGTCTCTTTCACTTTTAATTGGAAACATGTTCGTTTCAGGAGTAGGTGTGGATAACCAATATGTAGCAGTGTTAATTTCCCTCGCTATTCAGTGTACATATGTCCTAAGTGACCATTCTTAAATAGCTTGAGGAAAATGATCTGAATCCATTGCCAATGTGTCCTGTGCTCCTGTAAGTCTATGATTTGCCATGGCACAGATTTCATCTGCTGATTAAAGATGAGAGTGGTCAGCATGAGATAAGACATCACCAGTCTCCTGCTTCTTGTAAGACCGGCAATGAGCTTCACCAGAGTGTTACGGATGAGTTACTGAAGCTGAAGCCCTTCTTATTACATTAGCTTTAACCATTACAAAAGCACAGTTCCTATATTTGTTGCCCTGTGGATATTTCCTCTGGGTTTTATCTGTCATGTAAATGGTCTTCCTCACACTACAGTGCTCCAGCCAACCTAGCTACAAACCTTTCTGTGCCAGCCACACTCTAGTTCACTATATTTAAGGAACCTCCTCTCATTCCCCAAATTCCCACTATTTTTTTTGGGGGGGGGGGGGGGGGGGGGGGGGGGGGGGCGGGGAGCAGTGGCGGGCAAGGAATGTTTTCTAGTGGGACCTTACTTGGAGGAAAAAGCCAACAGGTCACATCTTGTAGTTTTTCACATCTTCTTCATTCCCAGACTCAAGTTTCTGTAGAGATGGATGTGGCAATCCTTCCCCAAGCTCCCTTCTCTTCTTAAACATCTGAGTTTGGTTTGAACCTCATGTTTGCTCGTGTTGCAGGAAACAAATTGCAGGAAAGTTCTATAACTGTAATATCAAAAGCACCAGGTATTTCAAAGGAAAAGGGAACAGAAACAAGCAAACAAAATTCAAGATGTACTGATAGGCTAATTTTCTCATGAGAGAAACATCCACCCTGCCTTTGAAACTAAGAAGCTGAAGGTTGAAGGTTATCAGTTTGTCAAGCAGGATGCATTCTGGGGGTGCCATAGGATTAAGTGCTTGGTTCTCTGCATCGAATGGCAGGTGCCTCATCACTCAGGACACTGTTACCAGACACCTGTGGCAGGGCACTCTGAGAAACTTGCCATATATTGACCTACACAGGAGACTCAAAACTTGACCTTTTCTACTTCATAATAAGATGTCACATCAGGTGCTGTTATTATCCCACTGTCCCCTTTAATGCTGGGTCACTATAGCACTCGGTGGAAATGCATAACCACTTTTTTTTTTTTCTTCTTTTAAGTTCCATCCCTTACTTTCTTCTGTCTGCTGCTTCTGCAAGAAGTTTTATTTCCCTCCATGTTTTTAGGTGTATCTCTAGCGCTTCCAATATATGTAAGTAGATTGAAACTGAGCGGCTGGGCCCTGAATATGTTCTGTGCACAAGGAAGCCTGGATAGTTTAGTATTGTTTTTGTATGTTATGCTCAAAGTTTGATGAGCACTTTACAGATATGTAAACAGATACATACACAAAAAGCTTCTAATCAAAGCTAGTTTAAGACAATGTTTGGGAGAAAGACAAAGCAACAGAGTAAGTCTGGAAGAACAGAGGGCAAAGAGTACGGAGGTGAGATTGTATCGAGCAGTATACTTCTCTCTATCCCTAATGGAGGGGTTTATTTGAGTTACAAGGCCTGAAACTGCTTCTGGACAGGTGCTCAGAAATACCCCTCTATGTCCTCAACAGATACAGGTAATGCATATTTTGCTATTGACAGTTAAATTTCTTTTTAAAACTAGGATAAGTTTGCTAATGAATATTCTGCTGATCTGTTTTTCGTTGTGCTTAGGAGCTCTCAGCACACGATAGCATCCAAGATGCCCGTGTCTTATCTGCCGCCCGCCATACACACATACACCCCCGCCGCTGCACCGAGACACATCCAGCGCTTGCAGTGCTGGATGAGGGAACGAGGGATGTTGCCATCTAGTGGGTATTTATCAGGCAGAAGAACAAACTTCCTACCCACGGCCGCTACAAAAATTCTGCCTCAAATCAGCGAGTGTGGAGACACACAAGTGAGGGAAATGGAAAAGGAAAATCTGCCTCTCAGGCCAGCTTTCTGGGGGAGCACATGGAGTGTTTACCTGTTTGCTCAGCCTCATTCGTAACCTATGTCTGTGTGACAAGATGCTTTGGGAGGCAGGGATACTCTGCAAAAAAACCCTAAAGCCTACTTTGCCCCTGTGTGAGGGGCCAGGACCCCTGCCGTGTTTCCCCTTTGGGATGCCCGGGCAGGAGTGCACACGCACGTCTACAAAAATAGTGGAGGGTGACGTTCATCCCCATCTTCCCCCTTCAAAACTCCTGCACCTTTCCCAGCAGCAGGACCAGGCAGACACCTTTTCTATTGTTCCAGCTGATCACCAAAGCTTTCATCATGAGGGGACTTTCGCAGTTAGTATTAAAATAAAGAAGGGTTATTCATACACAGCTGGTGCGATCTTATCTGTCAGCCCCACGGAAATGAGGAATTAAATAGTAATAATAATCATCATAATAAAATTAGCCCTTTCTTTCTTTAGAAACCTCCATTTGCAGCCGTTGCGCTGGAAGCGGCGGCGCGGCCGCGAGGTACCAGGCCCCAGGAGTGCTCAGCGGGGTGACACCCTCCCGCTCCAATCTGCCTCCTATTAACGAGCTGCTTGACTGGGATGTGATGCTGGCCGAGCAGCAGCTGCTTGGAGCGCGCCGTTACGGAGAATTAGCCGAAAGTTTATTCTTAGCTCTTCCTCTCAGCTCCGGCAACATGTTCAACAGCTTGTGCATTTTGTAATGCCTCCTTTCATCGCCATGGCAACCGTTAAAACTTAAGGTGTGTACGACTTGCACGCTCTTAATGCTGCAGGCTGCCGGCAAAATGAAACCCTCGGTCTGCGCTGCTTCTCATTGCTGTTGATTCAAAGGGCCACAGTGTGCTGGGAAGGCAACTGGGAACATGTGTTTGCAAAGTACTTTAGGCACAAGAGTGGGATTCGGTGTTTAAGAGAGATTGTGAATCTGATTTTTCTATCTAGCTAGTCATTTGAGCTGGGGTAGGGGAACTATTGCTTCTGGCTGAGTTGCTTCTTCTCTTCACGTTGTCCTGAACTGGCTTTGGCAGAGACGGTGTGTATTGCTGCCTCATAAAATGCAGCCTCAAATAGTTCGCAAGCAGTCGGGTAATGGGAAGGGCAATAAGAGCTGCACGATCGCAGCTAGGTGGGTAGGATGTAACTTGGTGCTGAGAAACTGCCAGCTTCTACCAAATGGCAGATTAAGGAGCCATTTATCCCTTGAAAGAACTTGCTTTTATACCCGAGTTCCTCACTACAAGCAGTCTGATTTCCCATTCAGCTGGTGGCTGTGCAACTCTACCTCAAAAATTAAAAAAGGAAAAAAAAAAAAGGTGGACTGCCTGGGGGCTGAACCCTCAAAATGTCACTTGGGTAAAGTGTCCCTCAACCGCTATATAGCTTTATATCACCACCATAGGTATATCTAGCCTGAGTTTGGCTGCAGGACTTACATCAGCCTAGGGCTGTTGCCTGCAAAGGCAGACCCTGCTTTGGGCTGGTATCTTTCATAGTGAAGCCATTTTTCCTTTCTACAAAACAACTTTGCTGTGAATCAAATCCTGCAGCCACTAATAACTGTCCCTATGGGGAAATCCTACAGAATGGAAAAGGTTTGAAACCTATAGGGGTTTATAGAAATTAAATTGGATTCTATAGAAATTACTCTAAATAGCCACTTAATTTAATAAAGGATGCTACCCCTTCTGTAGAATTTTCACATCATATGATAAATCTGAAGGGAGAATAATATCCCTGCAAATAGAATTGTTCAGATTGGTTTAAAAATCCTATAGAAAACTTATTCCTCTATCTTAATTTTGCTAAGACTTTTTGTTTGCACCAGTGGCTTGAGATCGTAAATCTCAAAGCATTTCACAAAGAAAGAGCACGACTGCCTGGAGATCACACAGCCCACCTAGTGCCACTTTCCATGTCTGGGAAAATAAATCCAGGTAGTCCTGCACTCTGAAGTCACCTTTTCAAACAGGACGTTTGTAGCATTTAAAGCTGTTCCTTTCTCTTTTGGGGAAAGAACAACAAAAAATCCCAAACACCTCCCCTTTCTCCCTCTCCCTCCAAATACCTAATCTTCCCAGAAACAGGGGACTGTGAGTCATTTTAAGCTGTTTCTTCAACATGACTTCAGCTCAGTGGTGTGTCCTACAACCTGCAGAGATTTGGAGCCGATTAGGTTACAATTGCAAAATGAATCCTTTTCTTTTTATGCATTCATCAGATTTATTTTTTTTAATATCCTTAAATGATCAAAACACATGAAAGCAGAGTATGGATAGAACAAGTGCATTGCTATCTATATACAGTTTCTTAATAGTGGTTGTGCACTAGAACCTGTTAAAAATGTTTCTGTTTTGATGTGTGTGTTGCATTCAAACTGGCATCTCCAGCTGCTATATATTTGGTGGTTAGTAATCTTTTCCATTATATTTTGAAAGGAACAGATTTCTCCCTGTCTAAAATAAGCAACCAGTGACAAGGAAGCAATGGCTACACTGTGGTTTGCTGTTTTGTTGCATGCTTAAAATACTGGTACTCTGAGAAAGCTGCAGGTAATGCTGAAACACGGCTGCATCTACCACTAGAAATTTTAAGCTGAACCCTGATCTAGTGAATTTCAGCATAGCTGTATTGACTTGAGTAGAATTACTTTGATTTACACTATATACACATCTAATTTTTATTTTTATGTATTTATATTTACGTATTTTTTAGTTCTTATTCTATGCTCCTGTGCATGAATGAGTTCAGGGCAAGATGAGTCTCCTGACAGGGAACAGCCGGGTGGTAGTACAGTGTGTACGCTGCTGTCCTGGGAGGGGGTGGGGGGGGAATCTGCTCTGTGCATCATACCCAGAGGGATTATCCGGTGGTGAGATGCTATAGAAAGCACACTGGCCTGAAATTCAGCCCTAAGACTGTTTGAAACAATACTATAAAGCTAAAGAGATGGTAACAGTGATCACAAATATCAGCCTAGTCTGTTTGGGGGATGTTACAAAGACAGGCATAGAAGAAAAACTGGACTGGCACAGAAAAGCTCTAAAAGAACTGTATTTTAGTAAATTTCTTTAAGAATTCCCACTAATACTTGTAATTAAAAGTAGATTGCAGGATAACACCAGCAAGTAAGACTACCCTGAACTCTCAATCTGCATTGATCAGGGCAGCATTTTCTTACCTTCAGAAAGGGAATCTCAAAGCTTCTGTACCCTGAATATGTGTGTATATATATACACTTCACTGGCAGGTTATTTTCTAAGCTTCCTATACGGTTTCAGGAAATTTGTTCTGAATAATCTGAGTTGAGCAGTTGTTCAGTTGCAAAACGCAATCTTAGCACAGAGTACTGCTACCCACCAGCTTCTCCGAGCACCTGAGAGAGATGAACCAGAGTTCTGGCGAGCCTGAAGGTCTTTCTCTGTTTTCTCAGACTTATGTGGAGAGAGGAAAAGAATGTATCAAATGCCGAGGACAGACAGTTACTCCCAGTGCATCGAACAGCTGACTGGGGCCCTATCTCTAGGTTCGTTGTATAAAAACAAGATTGTCACAATCAGGACAGCAGTCAACAGGGATAAGAAAGGAAATAAATCCAACATCCATTAGAAACAAATCTACAGAAGCCTGTTTGTTAACAACTATCCCATCAGCTCACAAGTCCCCATACTGTCCCATAATATTCCTGCTGCCTTCTACGCACCACAAGTGTCTCTACAAGATAGTGCAAGATCACTGCGTGTAGAAGTGGGTCCTGAGCTATGTGCTTGGTGACTGCTGGGCTGTAACACCTGATGACAACTGATCAGGCATCCTTCCAGGCAGAACATCCTTTCATGGACATGCAGTTTTGGGAATTGATCCACTAAAAAATTGTCACTTTTCCTAAAAACACTTGAGAACTTAAACATAAATTTTCACATCCCGCAGTTAGCTGAAACTGGCTGAGGGCTCCAAAAGTTTGGCAGGGAGAGGAGAATTAGAGTCAGACAGAACGATCATGATCACAAAGGTTTTGTTTCTGTCGGAAGTCAGGAACCAGGATCAAAAAAAGAAAAAAAAAGGCTCTTGAACTTATATTGGCAAACATAAGAATCATAGATCTGGATCCTCACGTCTTATGAAGTCTAAAGGCAATAACAGCACAGGACAAAGGCTGTAATACTCTCTGAAATGTTATGGGGTCCTAATATCTGCTCAGCTTTCATGCTGCTTGGCAGAGAAGAGTATAAGTTGTTCAGGTTACAAAACAAGCACTATAGCCAGCACTGAAATCGATAAGACTATGCCTGAGAGCAAGTCCTCACTGTAGAGATAAATAACCACCGCAGTGGCTTCTTGCAGGCTGGCAGGCTACGTGGAAGGGAGAGCAGCCAGCACTGAGAGACTGGGACCAGCTCCTGGCTCTCCTGCTCCCTGGTTGAGTGGCCACCTTCTCATTTGTCATAGGTTTTCTGTCCACATTAGGGGGACAGATTGTTCCCATGTAAGCTAAAGAAGCATCAGGACCATTCTCAACAGAGACCTTCCTGCAGAGAATGACAGGAGGTATGTGCTGGGAAGCCAGTTTTATTTCTAGGACTCTGCATTGGCTCAGAGGCTCCTATTGACACTAATTTTTATTCAAAAGCTAATTTAATGCCTACTTTCATGGTCTAATGGCAATATGTTTTTTCTGCGGTCACCAAAGTGAAAGAGTCTCCTTCAAAGGCATGTCCAGAGCAATTCTATAGGTGCAGTTTCACCGTAAGTTTCATCTAATCTAAGTCTATACAGGTGTCAAGAAGGCACAAATGTGTATTTTACTCTATTCCCAACCATGCATTAACTCCTCCTCCCCATGCCGGTACTAGCACTTTTCCTAATCATTTTTTCTGTTTTTTGCAGTAAGGTCTGGCTGACCACAAGGCCATCTGGGTGCTAGCACTGTGGCACTGAGGACAGCTGTCCCCTTTCATAACAGTGCCATCTTAGATTGGCTTAAAGGCGACTACACCCCGATTTAAGTTAGACACCTAACCTAATTAGCATCCTGAAACTAAGGTGTGTGATAGCTGAATGCTCACTTACGTGACTGTCCTCACTGCTCTGCTGTTGTCCCAATATGTTTTCTTAAGCTGTTCCCAGTTCCCCCTTCTGGTTCACGCTGACCATGCAAAGGTGTACAGGAACTGTTTAAACTGGTGAAAAGCTGAACTGTGATCTTCGCTTCAGGAGTAGATGCTGTGGTTGTGAAGTATTGCTTTACCATATCAATTCTCAGCCACACTGCTTCCATGTCCCCTGTGCTAGAAGAGACATGAGAAAAAGACCCCTACAGAAAGTTTAGCACCAAGAGAATTTTTTAATGAAGATTTTGCAACTGGTTTGTGGTGCTTTTATGCCACCCAAATGTTTACAAGGATCCCAGAACCGAGCTTCAGAATCACAACCATTGCATGACTTTAATTAACTGGTGCATGTACAATACACTGAACATAAACAGTGTATCTCTAAATGCTAATTGTTGTTATTGAACCCCCATGCTTCCTAGTGCAGTAATAACCTGTAAAAAGCCTAACTTACTAGTATACAAGATCCAATTGTGTATCTTCCTCAAGGGATTATTTATCTTCACAGCGTGATTGCTAAGATAAATGCTAAAGTTTAAAATTCAGAAGTGCTTACTTCAGGGCATTATGACAAGACAACAAAAATATAAACTTGACAGAAGAAAAGCTTATGCATATAAATTATGTAGCCTTTTAATTGAAATATATTTCATAATAGATTTCATAGCCAGCAGATTATTTTTCAAGGCATTTCTTTTTTTCTTAAATAATAATAATTTGTAAAAGGCACTTTTTTGCTCCCTGTAGCTTTACAGAAATATAGACAAAAATTCTTGAACAGCAGAGCATTGCAATTTTAGCCATAATAGTCAACATAACAATTAGAACAGTTTGTTACGAGGACAGGGAATAGGACAGTCTTCAAGAAATGTGCTACAGCGAGCGCTGTTGACTCACTGGCGTTGAACGCTGCTTCTTTTCATCTGAAGGGGAGCAATGCCACACAGCAGCTGTTGTAGGAATAGCAGCCACAGGAGACATTGTCTTCAGCAATGAGGCTTAGCTTTATTTTATTTTCAGTTTTTGGTTTGCGGGGTTTTTTTGTGTGTTGTTTGTTTTATTCCTTAGGAATTATGTGAATTTTTTAAATTCTCAGTGACTCCCATAACCACAAAAAAAAAAGTTTTGTGTATGTTTCACGGCAGTGCAATTCTCTTGCAAGACAACTACCTGGGTCCAGTGGAAATAGAACTGATTTTGCCTGTGAGATTAAAAGCACTGTCAAGAGCTGGTTTTAGCATGCATAGCCTTGACCCATGCATTCTCCATCTGCATTGCTGACTGTTGTCCTGTCTGTAATTTAGGCTTTCCATACTCACTCTGCAACTAGAAAGGGCTGAAAACAAGCTGTTCTGGTAGCCTCAGTCCCACATGTGCCCTATCTGCTCTGTTTTCACCCAAATAGAATGAAATAGCAGTGCTTAAGAGATCTCTCTAAATGTCCACCTGAGCTCCTGGGTCAGCTGTACAGAGAAAAAGTCAAACTGCACTCGGGAGTAGGTATGGGTCAGCATTTAACTGACAGATATCACCCAGAAAGAGAAGGCTATCGGTTCTGCTTCTATAAATTAGGAGAAATTAGATCAGCAACAGCCCTTCAAGCCATTTAATTGAGCAGCTTTCTGCTTTTATATCTGGCAGCTCCCCCTCTTTCCAGAGGTGTTATTTAATCTAGCCACCAAGTCACATCTGCAGTTTTAATTAGCATGTGTGTGTCTCTGTTGTTTTTCCTTCTCTGTGTAGCACACTGAGCACCAAGGCGTATCAGGCCCTTTAGAGTGAGCACGTTTACTTAAAGTACCGCCGGGCCAAATTCTGATTTTCAGTAATTTCCCTATAGTCCTGCAGACATCAGCAGGACCCCTCAGATTTACACTCATCTCGCTGAGAACAGAATCTGGCTCAGGGTATTTGAAAGCCTTGTTATCAGTGAAGCAGGCTATCGAGTTGCTTGGTGCTCTCATTTTTACCTTGTTAGTGGCAAGGTTATCTTTCAGGCTAGTTTTTCCATTGCAAGTTGTAGATCCCAGCACAGTGGTATATGCTTTAAGCTGTTCTCATCAGTGCAGAAGCATAATAATAATAACAATAATAATAGTAATAAGTATTAACAATAACGAGGACAATAATAACACCCAAACAGCTGATTCACAATAAATCTTAATAGCAATAAATCTTGCAAAGTTGCTCAGGATCACGTATTATTTTGGAGATGGAGAAACTGAACGACTGGGAAATTAGTTGCTTGAAGCCACCCAGGCAACAATTATGAAAGATGGGAAGATAAACTTAATCTCCTGTCCTGTGCTCTGTCCACAGGACAACTCTGTTTCCTCAATGTTGAGTGCAGTTTTGTTATTATCTGCATTTTCTTGATTTAAAAAATGAAATTAAAAAAAACCCAACAAAATATCAAACACACAAAAAAAAAAAAAAACCAAAAAAACCAACCCAACAAAAAAAGGCCAAACATCTTTAAAAAGGATATTTTTTTTTAACTGCTTCAGTGAAGAATAGTACCTAATGCTTCAGGTTCTGTAGATGGGTGTACTTCCACACCAGGTGATGTCTGTTGAGGGTATGGCTCTTCCTAGTCTCAGCTCCAAAGTCTGAAGCCTCCAGATTTCAGATTCTTATTTGAGCTGGAGGTAAACCTAAAGGTAAATTGAGTGGCGAATCCTTTGCTGTGGAGTGAAACCAGTCTTCATCAGCTGAAAATTTGATCCATTCACTGCCATAGGTTTGTTTTCAGATTTACTCCAACAAAATTAGTATTAGCATCTTTGCTCCATAGCTGTCTCTTGTGGTTTACTGAGTATTTTCCTGAACTATACGTCTGTCTGCTTGTCTGTTTTACGCTTCTGTCTGACATTATAACAAAGAAAAGTAATAAAAAAAAAATCTTGGAATGCTAATGATCATCCTTGTAAACAAATACTACAAATTAATTGCAAAAAGAATAAAAGCAAGTTTCTGGAAGTTTTTAACAGCGAAAGACCTGAATCTGAAAAAGGAAAGGAAAAGGGGTTAAAAAAGAGTGCTGATGATCTTTCAGAAACCACAGATTTAATTCCCAGCACTTCTGATTTCATTAAGAACTGCAGCCTTTTCCATTGGCAGCACAATTCTTGAGCTTGACAAAAACAGATGGGGAGGATGGTGGAAGTGGTAAACTCCAGAAGTAGCACTCTGTCTTCTAAATCAGGAGGTCACACCTTCAAGTCTTGACTGAAGAACTCAATCTTCCCCAGATCCCACAAACCCTGTTATACAGGTACTTGCTTATATGAGTCCCTGAGTGACAGATTAAAAAGCTCCCTCCTGGTGACTTGTTCCCAGGAAAAGATACAGTGCTCTGGGGGAAAAAAAGAAAATACAAAAAACCTCATCAGAATAATGGAGGTGAGCTACAGCATTCCTCAAGAGCCAGGTAATAACCTGTGCCTGTGAAAGGCTTGCAGCTGGCAGTGTGGGGTCACAGGGAGAATAAAGACTGTTTCACTCTTCCAGCATTAGTAACATAGCCACCTATTTCCTTCAGTATTAACTCTTTCCACATCCAGCAGTCAGTACCATTCTGCGGCCATAACATCATGATGCTTGGAGGGAGGAAATTATGGTGCTGAGTCTTTGAGATGTGGAGCGTGTAAATGGGATGCGTTGTCCAAGGCATTTAGTACAGGCTTTGGTTGTCCCTGTGAGCAGCATCCCTGGGGCCTAGGGAGATGGCCGCATTCAAGAGAGAAAACAGAATTCCCTGGTTCTCAAGTCCCCTGATCCCTAAAATTAATAAAAGCAATTAATGGACTTCCTTAATCTACTCTGGATGGTTTTTGTGTCTATAGATAACAACATTTCTCTGTGACAAAAAGTAATTGTGCGGGTCAACTTTATTTCAGTTTCTGGCTAATTATGGTCTCTCCTGCTCCAAAATCACTTCTCCTCTGACTCTGTAGGTCTAGGATTCTTCCAGGTATTTCAGGAGAGGAGTGCAACTGTTTTAGTTTGCATATATTTGCGTGTGTGGAATTGCAGTATGCAGCTTTTGCCTGATGTTGCTTCAGTTTGCAAAATACTCAAGATTTTGAATGGATTGGGTTAGGTCTTATAGAAAACAAAAGTAGAAAGAACATCTGTCTGGAGGAGTGTTCAATCAAAAAAAGAAAGTGAAGTCAACAAAGATAATCAAATGGATACCCAACAAGTACGTTTGTATCATAGACATTGGTTTCCTTACATGAATCAGTATTAGTCGATTTTCCCCGGCGGCAATTTCTTTATAGTCGTCAGTGAATTATGCTCTGTGTGACAATACTGGACGAATTTGTGAATAATCTGCTAGAGAAACTGCAGGCCTAAGATGAAAAGCAGACTGTTTCTGTTTTAAAGCAACTTCCTTTGGTATTTATTCTGCCAGATCCTGGCATTGCACGAGAGCTGCCAGTGTCTTTGTGGTATCAGAACAACAAAGCTGATGCTAGTTTATGAGTTGGCTCTGTTATCCGTAGGTTTTGGCTGCTTTCTAAAGAGAATGGTACAAAGTTACTGACGATACTGTTTCCATTATACATCATCATCACATCCATAACTTCTTCCAACAGACGATCAGTCCTACTTCAAAAGATTTACCAAACTGACTCCAAATTAGGCAGCTCTGGCTGAAAGGCTATATACCAAGACTTGACAAGCTTCACGAATACCCAGTCAGGCCCTGCAGAAGACATTTAGGATTTCACCTTCCTTTTTGGTGCAGAAATTAAACTGAAAAACTCGATTTTGACTAACAAATGGGCATGTGGCCTGCTTGTATCTGTACACATATGGTTGGAAAGTTTTCAGAATCAAAAATGAGTGTTCTGAAAGTTGTTTTTTGTCCAATCAATGTATTGAAAGAGAAGGAAAAATCCTTTCACCTTGTTTTGGAAAGGTTTGATGAATACTTTTCTATTTGCATATTATAGCCTATATACAGGGAGGCTTTACTATGGATAGGAATATATACTTTAATTTTTAAAGCATACACATCTCCTGTTGTATCATCATAATAATACAGATGAATGACACCTCCATTAAGGTTTCCAATGTAATTTATGAAGATAGGACCTGTAATCTGTACCTGGTGTTTTGATGGATGAAATTTATATTGGTGGCTCAGGTAATGAATCCACCATGTTGTGCTTTATGCTGTTACATTAGTATGAAAAATCCAAAGGAAAGAATACATATTTGTGAAGAAGAGGAGAAGAGAGAGAAATCCAGTTGGAAAACTGAGTTGCAAATTACATTAAGACTGTGGGGCTACATATATGTAGCACTTAGTCTTTATACATGGCACTTCAACATATGCTCAAGGGAGATACTTTCACCAGAAGTAGGGTCCTTTCGGGATCCTTGTGCAATTTCCTAGTATGGCAGTTTCATAGACTGATGGGAGTACAGCCCCGCTAGATTACAGATTGAACAAAGGTGCTGCAAGGAGAAAGGAAAGTCATACCTTCCCCGTACCACCATGCTTTCTGTGCTGGAGGGAGAATTCATCATTCAAAGGGCAAACAGCATATCTTCAGGCAAGAAGATCCGCAGAAGAAACAGCTTTCAAGCTCCGTGGAGGTCCTTGAGAGATGTCTCGGTGCCTCCCTTGGCTTCATCCTCTTTTTAGCACATGGCCTGCCTTTCTGCTCTGTTGCTTTATGTTGCTCTCCACCAAGAGAAGACTTGTGTCTATGTCTGAGGCCTTGTGCAAGGTCCTGGTTCCTGAGGCTATGAAAACATGAATATGCATATCCCACTAACAGATCACAGTATAGCCTAGGGCTGGACATGGAGAGGGGGAAGATAATTCTCAGCTTTGGCTTAGCATGTGACCTTGAGCTATCTATTTACAGCCAGGTCCAAACCAGCATATTTGTACCCAATATACAACTAATGTGATTTAGGCATTTAGAAACGTTCCTGTTCATGGAGCAAGGCACATGCTGAACTGTCCAGACGCAATATTGCTCCAGTCAGCAGGCCACATAGCTATGTTAATAAAATGCTGAGCCTAAGCCAGTAAAACTTGCTAAGAAGTGAGATGAACTACGTGCAGCACTTAACAATCGTGATGAAAGGGCTTTCATGAGGAATATGAGCTCTCAGTTCTGCAGCGCAAGTGTAATCAGCTCCGGAGTCTAGGTGGCCATAGGAAACAAGTCTGGTTTTGCCACAGAATTTGCTAAGCCTCCGAAAGTTCTGTTAATGTAGGGCTGATGATAGAGTAATGCTGCTGTCCTAGCTGAGGTAGCTAGTGAAACACCAGAAGCTATCCAGGACTCACAAAATTTGTATCTTATAGTTAAATACTGAAGGGCTTTGAAATGGATGGTACCATTTGTACACATTGACAATTACTTTACATATCCTTTATAGCACGCTATAATGGCAGATAGTCTACAATCCTCACGTGTTGCCACACATTATTCCTATCTGTTTGTCCTTCATCTTTCATCTCCCACTTTTTAACTACCAGGGATCCAGGTTTGAACTGGGTATACAGGAATCAGAGTATCATTCCTCTTTCCCTCCACCCCTTCTCCCCATGGACGGTTGTTTTGCATTTTAAACCTTGCCAGCTATATAGCACAGACTGTCGGTATTCACACACAGCCTGAGCCCAACATTTCCTACTCAAGCAAACTACCATAGGGATCATAGGGAGTATTTTCTGAGTCAGAGCTTGCTGTATTTTGCTTTAACAGCTTAATTTCCTTTCCCAAAATCACTCCTTGCATTATTAATCTGATGAGTTTTAAGACAGGCGCTATTCTTCTGCCTTTTGTGGTGGTTTTATTACATTTATTTCTTATTTCCATTACAGCAATGATGCCACAATGAAGAATAAGGCCTCACTGCACTGTGAGCTGTATGCACAAACAGTGCCTCTGGAACATGTTCCATTGCTCTGGTTTTATAATACAACTGGACTTCTTGGTTTTGTACCCCACTAATAGGAATTTTCCCTCAGGTCAGTTTAGCACACACTGTAGAGTTAATTCTCCTCTCCTCTCTAATGTGGGATGAAGTCCGCTTCTTAACATCAACTAACAAATACTGTGCTATTGCAGGATTGTGGGACATCAGCAGTGCTTTTGAGTTCAACTTCCCTCTTCCTATGGCACAGAAGTTCAAAGTCTTTGTATCTTTTGTGTGAAAGAGATATTTTCTTCTAAAGCACTGAAGGTGCTAACATGTCTTGTGCTGAATGTATGAAAGAACAAAAAGGAAAACATTTATGCTTCTGTGAATCCTTCTAAATGGAATGAATGGGATTTATTAATCAAGCTATATCATCCTAAAATTCCAGTGCTGAGTCTAAGCTGGTAGGCTAGTCTTCCTCCTCAGCCAAAAGCCAGGGGTAGGTCCACTTCCTAATGGCAAATCACTGTAAAATGTCTAAATTCCTTTTGAAAGTGGCAGTGTCTCTGTGAAGGCAGCCTAAGTTCCTAGATTAAACGTCAGATTTTTGGACATTTGTGCTTTAGTGAGGTGAATTCCATCCTAAAATATTGATAAATCCTTGGAGACGATATGAAAAGAGCATAAGGATGGAATTAGCAGAAGCCCTAAAATCATTTGAAGTGTTTTGAATTTTGTGTGGTTTTGAAAATTCTGTTAATTAAATAATCGTGCTTATTTAATTATTATTATAGACATATGGATATCAGATAAAGAACAGCAGTGTTGCATACCCCAAAAAAATTCTAAGTAAAACAGTGAAAATCCAGTCTTGAAATGTCATTAATTGCTCCTACTAAAATGCTGGAGGCTCCATGACATTATTTAGTCATACCTCTTATTAAATTAATCTGCAGATACCTTGCTTCAAAAATTGTAGAACTATATACTCAATTTGTGTGAACCAGTGAAACTCTTAGGATATCTTATCTCTGTTAATTGATGCTAGCTGGATGTCTAGCATAAAGATCTATAGGCCAGGTTTAAGCTGACCTCTGGAATAAGGCAAGTGGTAGAATTTGTAGAAAAATTTGTTCCTCAATAACAGTTTCAATTGGAGCCATGAACAAGGAAGCACCAAGAAAGCTCAGAGATTAAATTCAACTTTTTCAGACTGGTTTCACAGTGCAGTTCAGTCTTAAAGCTGGTTCCTTTATGTTTAACCAGTCAGCTGTGGAAAATTGCAGAAAGAGCATAAAACATGGAGGCAGGAAAAGTGTAACATGCCATTACAAACAAAAGCCTTGTGCCATGTGACATAGCTAAGTGTTCTGATCACAAACTATGTCAAATAGTCCCTGACACCACAACAACTGAGTTGTTGATGGTCTATAGGGCCTCATTCGTCATTAAAGTACGCAAACTCATCAAGTCTTTGTAACGGCCTCAAAGCCAAAACAATTGGCTCAATTTTGGAAAGCTATCTGAGATGACGCCATTTGGTTATGGGTTTTTTTCAGAAAGCATAAAGCAGAACAATTATATTTTTTAATAAAATCTCAGTCTATTCTGGTTTTGTATCTAAGCTACATGTGTAGAATTTTTTATCCTTCAGTTACTAGTGAGGAGCAAAGAGGGTTAGGAGAAAACCTTCATAGGGCATTCTCAGTAGGATCTCAGTGCTATTCACTTTCATGGTGTATAGTTTCTTTTTCTTTCTTCACAGGAAGAAAAAAGTTAGTTTTTTTAGAATGTGATCATCACCAAGTCTCTAAAGCTTAATCTCCACTGTTGGCTAATGTATTTATGTCAGACTAGAGTAGGAAAAGATCACATCACCTTGTTGACACTACTATGCAGAAAGATGTTTGTAGGGGATGCAGTGATGCCAACAAAGTGTTTTTGTTGCCTTAGATTATGTCATTGAGGGAGATGGTGCAGGAAGCAAACAAAATGCTCTCCTTTTCCTTTTGGCATCTCACCAGGAGACTCTGCACATATCGCATAGTAGTGCTGCTGTAATACCAGAGACTTGGCATTTTTAGTGCTTTGTATGACAACCTATTCTGTGGTTGTAATTCTCTCAATATGCCCAGATCAGCACTTCCATTTAGACTTAAAGCTCTTTAATTGGGGTCTTCTCCTCTGCGTTGTTTTGTGGTTTTTTATTAACTCTTGTCACTTCAGTATCTTGGTCTTTTTTAAAGGCCCTTGTTGCACAATCATTAAACATAACAATAGTTATTCACAGTAGTAACAATAGTTACATATTAATTGCAGTAACAAGGAAACTTGATGATTGCAAATTGTCCATCAAGATTTTGTGTGTCCATGTGTGTGTGAGTGGGCATAAAAATGGTTTTGGGATCTTGATGGGAGTAGATTGTAAGGTCTTTTTTAGGTCTGTAAAATCATGGAAAATTTTCAAGTTAGTCTTTATTTGCTTCTGTTCCCAGAGAATTTACTCATAGAGCTCATGTCTTGCGTCACTAAAGCTAACAAACCCTCCTATATTAAGAGATCCTGAGGAGATTTTGTAGAACCCTTGTGGACCTTGAAGAAACACTGTTATTTCTTTATATATTTGTGTCACTAAGATTATCTCCACTCACTGTCATTTTCTAAGTCTAAGCAAATTATACATCCCCTATATAAAGGCCTCAGCCTGCTCTCACTTGGCTCATGCAGCTTTGCTATCTTTGTCCATGGGAAGCATGCCTGAGCAAGGTCTAAAGGCCACATCATTTGACCACAGCCATGGAGTCAGATGATCGGTATCTATTCCGTATCATTTCTTTGCTGGTCCCCATCCTCGTTATTATCAACACTTCCAACCCTAAAGGATGATGGCTGCTATGGAGACTTCAATGGAGCAGGTGGAAGGAGGAAATGTGATGTTTTCCACGGTCCTTTTCATTCCTTTATGCAATCTCCTCCTGAGATTTCACATGAAACAGTGGAGCGAAGACGCTGCTTCCTCTGGAAGTAGATCTGCACACTAATGCCTCATAGCAGCCCCGCGAAAGTGTGAGAGGTCTGAATTTAAACAGAAAAGATAATTTCAAAGCCTTTTCATCTTGCCTTGTTTACTTTTGCCTGTAAGAACTACACACTAAGTCTTTCCTTTATGGTTTTCTCACTTTGTTTTGTGTATGTGTGTATTGAAGAGGAGAGGAAGTTCTTTTTTTCTCCTTAATCAAACATTCAGACTAATAGCAGGCTACTTCCACTACTCAACACCATCATCATGCAAATTTAGAGATAAATAAATTAGGCTCCTGATTATTGCACTGCTATGAACAGAATCTCCCTGCACATGCAGTCCTGCCCCTTCATTCCTTAGCAAATATGCTGTTCTACTTTATAGTATTATATGATGATGATACATAGCATACAGTTGCTTTTTTTTCCCAATTTCGATGCCTTTTCATTTGGAAGCTGATGTTTTGTTTGCTGGCCCGGAAGCACAGTGCTCTGTGGCATTATGTCTCAGTGTGTTGACAGCACTGTCACTTTGAGTTTCCATCACAGCTTTAAACTAATAAGGCGGGAGTAAAGATTTTGAGCTGTGACTAAACTTGGGCAAATGCCCCAAAGAATTTACTAAAAATTCTCACATACATTTTCATATAATTTCACATTGACTACTGCTGCTCCCTTCACAACAAAGTACTGCAAATAAGCCTTACTAGCACTTTTGCCATTTTGAACACAAACTCGTTGCCACAAACACCCAGGCCTTCTGCCACCTACTCCATTTTGCTGATGGAGCTGTTATATTACCTGCATTTTATTAGCTAGAAATACTAGCCTTGGCACACCTAAGTCGTCTTCCCAAAAGTACTTTTTTGCTTTCCCTCGTGCTTTGCTGAGAGAGGGGAAATATTTCCCATTCAACACCTGAATCATCCTCCTCCAGTGATGCTCCTGAAACTGCAGAGATGTCCTGCCAAATTTGATACTGATGCACAGGCATTTCCCCAGTGTGTGCAAAGGGGCCTTGGTTTGTTTGGTTTCTATTAACTGAAGGTAAAAGATTTTCAGCTTAAAGATGGCAGGGTTTTGAAGACAGAAAAAAGCCAAAACCAAACAGAGCCAAAAAACCCTAAAACCTTTGCATCCAAACCCCAAATCTTACATCAGAAAAGTAGTAGTTGCACTGCTGTGACCCAGAGTAGATAATCAAGGTAGGGAGAAATTTGCATAATTTCTCATGAGGGTTTTTAGGTCTTGCCACACTGGAATGAATAACAATTTTTCCACTGCTGTCTTCCATTCCATATCATTTGACTTCCACGGGGATAAAAAAAAATAAAAATCTGTGATTCTTACAAAGGAAAATAAAAAATAGCTGAAGAAACATTTAACAGAGGTAAGCTGTTAATTATTAATGGTCTATGAAATCTTAAGACGTGAATTTTCATATACAGAGTAATAACAATATTTTTTTAAAAACCACAAAATTTAAAAACGTTTTTTAAACTGTAACTATTTTTGTCAATACTATGAAAAAGAACATTTTTGCAATGGTGTTATGTCTAATCAACACTTGACAGACTGCTATTTCCATACATAGTGCTGCTTAAAAACACAGTGTGCTACAATGCTTTCTTCTTATCCCACTTCTATATGGGGAATCAATTATCCTTTTCTACCAGAGGTTAAAGATATACAAAAACCTTGAAGTCACAATGAGGTGAAAGCATAAATAAAATAATTAGTATTAAACTCGTGCATAGGAACTTTTTTCTCCCGGGCAACTTGCTTGTGTCCTCATCCAGAAAAAAAAGGATGATCTTGTGCCTAATGTAGACTGTTTGTGAGGGATGCTCTTGTATGACACTGTTCCTTTACTTCCGATGATGTGTATAAATATGAAAACAAACGAAACAAACTTTTTTTTTCTTTTTTATATAATTTATATTCCTATATTTTCAGTCTTCCAAACCAGGTAGGCTGAGATTTCATATTAGTAAGACTTCCTTTTGCCTAAGATGGAAGAAATGAAATTCTTCTAGAGAAATGGGGAAATAAGGTCAAGCATTCCCGAGCTCCCTTTTTCTGAGGCCCCAATTCTCTACCATAACTACATTAAATTCTACAGAGAAATGTCAGTGGAGATTTTCATTCTTAAATTCCAAAGCTTTTAATTACTTACTTGTGTTGTTATTTTCATCTGTGGTACTGTGTGCTTATCAAAGTATATTTCTTTGCCACAGCTGGAACAATCAAAATTCCTTTTGTTACTTATAATAAATAAATGCTCAATTGTAAGAATGTCCTCAGGGAAAGTTCATTAAAAAAAAGAAATGAAAATACCGAGAAATAAATGGTTACTGTGATTGCACTTGTGTTGATATAATATGCAAAATTTAATTTGGCTCTGTTATGTTTCAGACACACACGCACACATTCACCAACACACATATGCACGTAGTGTAAAAGAGAAAACTTGAAGAGATGTTTTATTAGCAAAAGTATTTCAATTTTTTATTATTATTTTATTACAAATCTTTATGTTATGACCCTGTTTGATGCCTGTGCATTGCTATTTAGAGAAGAAGAAATCTATTATTATTTACATTATTGGTGGCTAGAGGCTCCAGCTGTTTTCTAGTCAGTTTTGTACGAGGGATTGTGCAAATATAATAACAGGTACTGGTATTGCCAAGAAGAGTTTAGCCTGAACAAACAAAACATGGGTAGAAAAGCAGAAAGGCAAAATGACCATGTCAAGGTTACATAGGTGTGTAGCAGAGCTCAGAACCTTTACTTGCATCCTGTAATTCTCAGAGAGTTGCAAAACGTTTTGAGATGTCTGATGGATTGAGGAATGAGCATGAACTGAAATATAGATTTCAGATTGAAATGTCTCTCTCAGAAATAGTTACAATTCCCTGTTTTAAGAAATCATTCTTGGTTTGGATGTGGTTCTCTAATCACTGGTGCCTGGTTTAACAGAGAATTAAGAAAGCATATGACAAAAGAAAAAAAGGTGGTAGGTCTCGATGTTCTCTTAAACATATTTCCTGGTGGGCATACAAAGTCAGTGAGAGCTCTGCATTCAGTCATGTCTCTTTCAATTAAAGATTGTCTATCAAAGCCTAGATGCAACTTCTATTTCCAGAGATCCTTAAATCTCAGAATTTTTGGAATGGCACTGAGTGTCTCCAGAGTTTTGCTGTTCTTCATCCCACGTATTCTTTTCTTCTAAGCATCCACTTTCTCAAAAACATACTGTTGGTTCTTATGTTCTGTAACCTGGATGGCATTTCCAGTTCTGGGGGTGTTTGTGTATAAGTTCTCCTCAGGAAAGTTTGTGCAGAGATCTAGATCCAACTCTCTGAAACAGGAGAATCTTGTCCAAATTAAGAGGGAACCAAACTGCATATTATTATTTTCTGGATGATCAGAGTAAAACTGGGCTTTTATGCACACAATAACATCTTTCTGCCAGTGAAAATTTAAAAGCACTGAGCACTGATTTTATTTTTCGAAAGAAAGCACTCTGAGGCCTATATTAGGATGAAAGTACCAAAATCAAGATAGAGGAGGGTAAGACTGAATATTCTGTCTTCAGCATTTCTTAGTTAGTGACTGGATGGGTGGATGAGGGGAGGGCAGTGGATGTTGTCTACCTTGACTTCAGCAAGGCTTTCGACACTGTCTCCCACATCATCCTCACAGACAAGCTTAGGAAGTGTGGGTTGGATGAATGGACAGTGGGGTGGATTGAACAGTGGCTGAACGATGGAGCTCAGAGGGTTGTGGTTAGTGGTGCAGAGTCCAGTTGGAGGCCAGTAACAAGTGGGGTCCCTCAGGGGTCAGTACTGGGTCCAGTCCTGTTCAGTATATTCATCAATGACCTGGGTGAAGGGATGGAGTGTACCGTTAGCAAGTTTGCTGATGACACAAAACTGGGAGGGGTGGCTGACACGCCGGAAGGCTGTGCCGCCATACAGTATGACCTGGACAGGCTGGAGAGTTGGGCAGAGAAAAACCTGATGAAATTCAACAAGGGCAAGTGTAGGGTACTGCATCTGGGGAGGAATAACCCCATGCATCAGTACAGGTTGGGGGCTGACCTCCTGGAGAGCAGCTCTGTGGAAAGGGACCTGGGAGTCCTGGTGGACAACAGGATGACCATGAGCCAGCAATGTGCCTTGGTGGCCAAGAAGGCCAATGGCATCCTGGGGTGCATCAAGAAGAGTGTGGCCAGCAGGTCGAGGGAGGACATCCTCCCCCTCTACTCTGCCCTGGTGAGGCCACATCTGGAGTACTGTGTCCAGTTCTGGGCTCCCCGGTTCAAGAAGGACAAGGAACCAACAGAACCTTTTGTTGGAAAGGGTCCAACAAAGGGCTACAAAGATGATGAAGGGATTGGAACATCTTTCTTATGAGGAAAGGCTGAGGGACTTGGGTCTTTTTAGTCTAGAAAAAAGAAGACTGAGGGGGGATCTTATTAATGCTTATAAATACTTAAAGGGATGGTGCCAGGAGGATGGGAACAGTCTTTTTTCAGTGGTGCCCAGTGATAGGACAAGAGGTAACGGGCACAAACTTGAGCATAGGAAGTTCCATCTTAACATGAGGAGGAACTTCTTTACTTTGAGGGTGGCAGAGCACTGGCACAGGCTGCCCAGAGATGTTGTGGAGTCTCCCACACTGGAGACATTCAAAACCCGCCTGGACGCTGTCCTGTGCAACTGCTGTAGGTGACCCTGCTGTGGCAGGGGGGTTGGACTAGATGATCTCCAGAGGTCCCTTCCAACCCTGACCATTCTGTGATTCTGTGATTCTATGAATTTTGTTTGTTGCATCATCAGAGTGAAGTTACAGGGCAAAAAGCTAATAGGAGGAGCATCTGGTATTCTTATGCGCCTTGCCTCTTCACTTCTGATGCCAGAAAAAGACCTGGGACCCTGTCTTAGTTGTTCCTGATTATCCACTTTCCCTCACTCAACATCACAGATCTGGTGTCATGTGACACAGTCAACTCTCCTATGTACTCCCAAGTTTATCAATTTACTTACTTAAGTGTGCTGGCTGTGAAACTCCCCTGACAGGATGCCTTTCTCAGCAATCTACCAACTTTGTGATGTCCAGACTTTCAGACACACACTTTAGAACAATTTGATATCATGAAAACAGTCAAAATGCTAAAGATAGTGAGGTCTCAAATTCCTATAGATGACAGAACAATTAACAATTTAAATATAATTTGGGGTACCTACCTGTAGAACAGATCTCTAAGAATTAAAGTTGTATTTATTAGGAAAAAGAAAGAAAAAACCATGTCCAAGCCTTTCCATTTTATTATTGTTCCGTCACATGTAATATTCAAGACTTCAAGCCTACAGTAAAAGTATTGGCAATCAAATAAAAAATTAATAATCATAAAATAAAAAGGGTAATGATAACATTTATTCTAATAAGCACACGGTTTAAGCCAGTAAAATAAAAGGGAATAATTGCCATTCTTCAAGTCCATTACAAGGGGAAGTAAGAGGATAGAAAGGAGTGACTGCAAAGAAAAAAAAAAAAAAAGGCAATTGTATTACTAGAAAAACATAATGTCAGTGCTTTAGAAAACACATTTTCTAAAGTTTTAGCAGGCTTAGCCATCAATAAATTTCAAGAAAAATATACCCTTTATACACGTATATTTCTGCAGCTTGTCTGCATTTCTGATACATTGTTTAAATGGGTTTCGCCTGCCTTAATAAGGCACATCATTTGAACAGAAACCTCACTGTGTGATAACAGGCAACACATAGCGAAAAAATGCCTCAAGGTTTTTTCCTTGCTATATTTGGCTCTCTGGGCTAAGTCGATTTGAGTTGGGCTGATTATAATAAGCCAGAAAGTCACTACGAACTAATTATTTTCTGTTCATTTATGTGATTAATGGTGAAAACTTGGATAACTTTTACATATCTTGAGTCCCATATAATTAATCATCTTGAACTTTACAAAAAAAATAAAAAATAAAACCCTCAAGGTGCCCCTGGATTTTCTTCCAAAGCATTGGAGTTTCACTGGCATTAGCTCAGGCAACTGACAAAATCAGGGGATGTTTTGCAAAGAAGTGACATGTTTGTGTAAGTCCTCAGAGGGCATTGCTGAATTTCTTCAGCCACCAAAAGACTAGGAAATTAAAAAATGTGGTGGCAAGTAAGTTATTGGGTGAACTACTGACAGCGCCAAGAGAAAAAGAAGGGAAAAAAAAACAAATGAAAAAGGACCTGTCCTCCAGAGAGACTATACAGCTTGGAGGAACTAGTAAGGGGAAGACAGTTGTTTTGGATCAGTTAGTTACCCAAATCAAGCTCAGAATAAGCCCAAATCCCAAGGCAAAGGCTAGCATCTGAGAAAGCTAAAGCACCCTCTTCAAATTGTCAGGGTATGAACTCTACCTTTCTCCTATTTCATTCTTATTTTGCCGTTCACCTGTTGTATGGCTAGCCTTGAAACTAAAATTTATGCTTAAAACATAAAAAAGGGTAAAAGTTCCACAATACATATTTCTTCAGGTCACTACCTTTGTTCTCCTATGTACTGAAGACTGACCTGACAACAGAAGGTGAATATTACACTTTAGGAAAGAGACACAATCTCTTGAACAATGTCATACAAATGCCAAAATGCAACCCTGTCTAGTGACACAGATGTGTGTGAGAGACTGGCTTAGTAGTGGGACATGTGAATCCTACATCTGGTCCTGTGTTCTGCACTACAATAGCTGCAGGATTACCAAAATGATACAGATGGACTCTGAAGTTCACTTGATTCCTGAGGTATGCTCACACTGAAGTCAGAAATTACATAGGAAGAGAATTTTTGTTCAGGATCTCAGATCATGTAGACTTACAGAGAATTTAACTGTTTCATGTTTGTTCTGTAGTCTCAGAAACAAAGATGGGAATTTTGGTTCAAATAAATTGTTGTTAAACAACACTTGTGATTTTATTGAAAGCATGTGGATACACCAGATTATTTTTCCTGACTCCTGTAGATTTACTGTTTGCGGTACTAGATGGCAAAACCTTCCAGACAGCAATCCCTTTTGCTACCCTTACAGGAGGTCTGAGCCAATTCCATTTTCCATTCAAGAACTTAAAATTAACTAATGTAGTGATTAGCTTAGGAATCCATCTGTACTTGGTCATTAGAGGATTTGAATTTGTTATTGCCTAAACCAGGCTTACACACAAGCTATAAGTAGAAGGTCCTCTGTCCAAACCCTGGGAGAGTAACCAAAGATGTATACTGTAATTATCACTCTATCCAAGGTCAGGCTGATGTCAGGTCATCGCTGCAGAAGCTCAAGGAAACCTGTCCCTTGCCATCTTATGGGTAAGAAATGTTCATTTTTTGAGAGATACCTTGAAGGGACTCTTCACTTCCAGTAAGATCCCTAAGGAGACGAGTCTATGTTCAAAAACCTCTTTGAGGTTTGTTATAACTACAGACTTTGCAATTACTTAATCAGCCTTGGTGATCTATTTAAAAGCCATCTGTGATTTCATGTGTTTAAAATGAAGATGTCCAGAAGTGGTTGTGGTGAGCAGCCCGCTGCTGAATGACATAGCTGTATCTGCTACCACCAATGTCCATTTGACATTGATTATTATGTACTCTATTATTTAGATGATAAGGTACATATTGATTCAGGCTGGACTGTAATCTCTTGCATAATTTCAGCAAAGAAAGGGAAAGAAAAGTTGGCGTGCCGGCGCCTTGACAAATGGCTCCTTTTGTCAGAATCAGTATCTTCACTAAGGAAGGCAAGGAAAAGAAAACCTGGTGAGAGAGCTGGCAGATAAGCATGAATTGACAGTAATTACTTGAAGAGGGCCTAGCAGAAATTCTCTGAGATCATACTTCTTCAGGGAATACACTAGAGGATCATTACATTGTGCTGTAATTATTACACCCTTCCCAGTCATTTGCTTTGCCTCACAACTGAATGAGGCACTAGTGAAAAGGGACATCCCTTTGTTTAAAAAGCACAGAGAAGGGAGATGGCCTAAGGGTTGGAGCAGAGGAATTTCTGGATAAAAACCATTAAATCTTTGGCTAGAATATTGTCTCCTCCCCACCTTTACACAGTATAAGTTGAAGATACTGACTAAATGTAAACATCTAGATATGTCAGTTGCACTAGATTCCCTTTATAGTCCTATAGTTTCCCTTTATAGTGGGGAAAAAAACAGGAACTCATAAAGATAAGCTTCACCTCACCCTAAAACAGCTCTGTGAGACAAATCAGACAAATCATGCCCTGGTTCTTTCCATTGGCAGCACAGGGTGTCGCAAGGACTAAATCAGATGTTGAAGACTAAAGTTTGATAAAGTGAATCTCCCTGTTGACTTCTGTTGGCTTTGGATATGACCACAGGTGGATAGGGCCAGCCATTTAGAAAAAAAATGTAAATACATGCTTAAGATTGTCAGTATTAAGAAAACTATTCAGAGGCATACTTACCACTAAGGTACACTTGACTTCAATCAGAGATAAGCACATGAATGTGCTAAAAAGACATTCAAATCTGATTTTATCTTTTAGCCAGTTTTTAGGCAACAGTTTTCATATTTTCTCTATCTGCCTGGCTGTGCATGCACGACTTTGTCCCAGTCTCTTGTCAGTAACTAGTATAAAGATCCTCCAGCATACATTCAAGCAACTGAGTCTTGTAGGTGCTGGAAGCCTAGAGACTTCTCATGCAGCAGAGATTGCCCAAGACTGTCATTCCTCTACCTGTTCTGATGAGTTTCTTTAGGCTGAACTGTCATTGCTGATGGCCCCAGGTGACAAAAACTATAGTCTTCCGTGGGATGAACTGTGTTTAGTCATGCTGCTTTAGCTGTAGTCCCATTCTCCAAAAAGACAGACAGGTAGAGTAGGGACAAGGACAGGATAAAACGTTCAGGGGAGTAAGCCATTTCGGAGATGGCAGAGGACAGCTTGCAGTAGTGAATTTGAGGTCAGCATGAGAAATAAGAGTGGGGTGGTGGGGTGGTGAATTTGTCTTATTTTCGTTTGCCTGTGTGAACAGCTTTTGCTTTACCTGTTAAACTGTCTTTATCTCAACCCACAAGTTTTCTCACTTTTGCCCTTCTGATCGTCTCCCCCACGCTACTGCGGGGGGAGTGATTAAGCAGCTGTGTGGGGCTTAGATGCCTACTGGGTTAACCCACAACACTAACCAATTTTCAGTAACCCAGATATTAATTACTCCTTTTAGTGCATTGCTGCTGAAAAATCTTGTTACTTTAACACCCTGATGGCAAGTGATCCAGACTTGTAGAGTTATATTACTCCCAGATAGGCACGTATTGTGGAATTTAGGCTTTGTACAGAAGCAGCTGGGTCATCCCATATTTTGATCATCTCATTCTGAGATGTGCATTGAAAGTTTTTGGTAATGACACCCAGAAATACCACTTCTAAGTTCTTGGCATGTGCCTTGCCAATCAAATTTATTTTAGATTCAGAAGATCACAGGAGCAGTTTATTCAATCTGTCCTTGTCCAAAGATATTTGTCTTTGGAGATAACAGTATGCAACCCAGCTACTTTACTGATGTTACACTTCAACTGTTATAGGATTAA
This sequence comes from Pluvialis apricaria, assembly GCA_017639485.1. Lineage (NCBI taxonomy): Eukaryota > Metazoa > Chordata > Aves > Charadriiformes > Charadriidae > Pluvialis > Pluvialis apricaria. The sequence continues at coordinate 7,391,135 of CM030044.1, read as the reverse complement.
GTCTGTGAAATCACCTGGGCTTCACCTGTTGTAAATGTGAGATGCCCACAAGGCTTTGGCAAGCTTGAGGCAGGCCTAGAGATAGCACTAAAACAGTTTGGGCACTGCGTTGGGTCCCAGGCGGAACTGAACCGTTACTCTGAAGACCCCTGCCATATCAGCCCATGGACGTTGAAACTTCATGGTCCCCTCTTGTTTTGATTGTAACAATCCACTGGCACCAGATGTAGCATAATAGGTAGCACTTATTATGGTATGCCTATTATTACTTAAATTGGGGTATTCAAAGGGAGGCCCACGCTACGTGCATGCAAGGCTGGTCAAGACAGTAATACAGAGGTTCCTTCATCATTCAAGAGGATGCATGCGTTACTTTGGTGATGGTATTTTCTGCAGTTCCTCCCTGATATGTCTTTTATGCCCAGCACAACACTTCCAATAAAGAGGGTAAAGAGTCGCTTCCCTTCATTTCCCTGCATCGTGCCACACTTGTGCCTTCATAGCCTATGCTGAGCAATTAGACTAGTATGTTATGAGCCAAAGGTAGGAGTTTGCTCAGATTTGTTTGCTTTTAGATGAAAAAGAGAACTGAGCATGCAGAAACACTCTAAACACTATCTTGTCCCATAAAAACGAAGCTACTCCTATTTTTTACACTCTGGAGGAGAAGTTCTACATACACCCTCCAGGAAACTTTCAATGATGTTAGTAAAGAAACAAAGGCATAACCCCCTTGTGACCAATATCAACACCAAAACCCTATATGATAGGGAGGATAATCTGTGTGTTAAGTTTTAAGCCAACATGTAATGGACCCGATCTCCACTAAGCGTTGTTTGTTATAGCTTCATGGAAGTCGGCAAAGCAATGCTGATTTATGCCAATTGACAATCTGCACTGAGGGAAATTCTGATGTACATTGTGCATATTCTCTATTTGTTATTTATCATGGTTGTGCATTTTATTGGTTTTATAAAATTTCAAAATACCAATAAAACCAGAATTTTAAAAAAGTTTTGGTGCCATCAAGTTGTTCTTTGGCAGCACTGATTTTGCAATAAGATTGGATTGTACATTAATGTTTAATTTGCCTTTTATTGTATTTTTAACTGCTTTTTTATTATATGTATATTTATTATTGTGAAATGCCTTGGGATGACTTTGTCAAGAAAGGTGCCATATAAACAGAATTGTATTGATCTGATGATAAGAAGAACAACAACCAAAGAAGTGAGATATTCCCTACTAAACTTGCATATGGCAATGCACTGTTAATGTCAGTTTTTATCTTCACATTTTCACTGGCTAAAAGTTATGGGCATGACAAGTTACTGCTCCCTATTGGATATTTGACTGACAACTTTACTTTCATCAGCCCTCTTCTGCAAACTGTGGTAGAAAAGTTTAATTGTGTTTGTAATTAATTGGATTTTAATCAGACTGTATAAAGAAATTGCGGAAGTTTTTTTTTAAAAGCAGCGAAAAGCCCTCTTTTAAAATATTGCTAGGGATGCAGAAATATTCATTGCTACAACAGTTTGAATAATGAATTAAAATGCATTCATGATTCAATACAAAATTGGTTAGATTAGTTAGCATTTGAAGAACAGTTTCGTATATTCCAGAAAAAGGGAAAGGAAAAAAAAGAAAACAAAAAGAAAACCCCAAACATGAAGCTTAGTTTATTTTAAACCAAACGTCTATCGTGTTGAATTGAGCTCTCGAGAAAGGTATCTTCCGAGTCCTTTAAATTGCTTGCATTGAAACTCGTAAACATTCATTAATAATGTTCTATGGGAAATAATTTTCAACTCCTTTTGCATAAAGTTGCAGCATCTATTGAAATAATATTTTGCCATATCAGAAAGATAAATCCTAATAAGGAAGGCAATTAAAGCCAAGTGGAGAAACAAAAACTTCCATAATGTTATCTCTAAGTACCAACTGGTAATGAATTGAATGCAGAAATCTATGTGGGAGTTCACAGTCTTTTCAGTGTCTTCAGGATCAGGATGAGTGGGTTGGCCCTTGTTCCCAGATTCACTACTTCTCTGCCTCTTCCGTCTCCCAAGTCCTCACTAAATCTGGGTCTGGAGAGTTTTATGCATGCAAAAAGGCTGACCTAAGACTTTAACGCATCTGGGTAAGGAGACATTTGCATGCTCCAGCAATTATATTTAAAGCTATTAAAAAGAACAAGAAAGAAAGGGAAGCACAACCAAGAGTAACAAGTGTCTGGCAGAATCACTAGAAAAATACGACTGCAGGCCGAGTGCCAGCACCACCATTTAGGTGCCCCTGTCCTTTTTTTATAGGCCATCCTGTTGGGTCTGGTGAGATTTAAGGACTTGCAGCCACCGACCTATGAAACATTCTTTGTGGAGGCTTGAGCCAAGGACTCTTGTTCAAGAGGTCTGCAGCCTTATATTACTTGTTCCATTTTTAGAGTTACTCTCCACAGCAAACTTGCACTGGTCTAAGAGAATTGACAGCAGAGCAATACCCAAATACCACAAACTGAACTGTTTGTGGATGTGGACAGATGACTGGCTTAATCTCTTCAGGACAGTTAAAACGCTCTTAATTTGTTTTCCCTCCTGCTACTCTCCTTACTTCTTTCTCTTTGCAACATAGCAATGCAGTCTTGCATCCTCTACTTTTGTATCCCTCCTCTAGCTTTTGTTAAATCAACCAACTTCTTAAGCACAGTGTTTGTGGAAGAGGAAGCATTGAAGTAAATCATCAAAGCCTCATTTCTTCATATTTTCTGCCAATCAGTTAAGTCACTGCAGAGAAAATGGTATCGCACAGTATAGCAAAGTAATAGTAATAAATATTACAGGTCAGATCCACAGACAGCGCTATGAGACGTAGTCTGATTCAGACTTAGGACTCTGCTTTTGCCACAGAGAAGCAAAGAAAAAGTGTCTTTTGCTGCATAGTGATCACACAGTTGCAGACATAATGAATTTCTTCTGCATAAATAATCTTTTTTTTTTTCCCCCAGACATTTACCCAAGTGTGAAAGTCCTTGCTGAAGTTTTGTGCTGCTGCTTCCAAGCTGTTCCCTCTGTCACCTTCACTGCAAAGAAAGAATGACTCTTCTATGAAGCGTCCCCAGTAGTGTATGCTTTAAGGTCACCTAGGAAAGAGTTAGCTGTACATTAAGTTATACCTTGCTGATAACAAGATGGATTTAGAAAGTGATGAGAAATGACAGGATACACATGTACATTAAACCAGATGACAGGAAATTGAAAACATTACTGTAACTTATTAAACATTGATTTTCAAGACATTCCTTGATATTGTTTGACGAAAACAAATGTTAACAGTAACAACAGCAGAAACAATTGGAGAGGAATGTGGTCTCAATTTGGAGCTGGGAGTGCGAAGCAAGATCAGAGAGGGTAAGAGAACAACTCATAAAAACTGCAAATCCAGACACTTAATACACAACTAGAAAGTACAAAAATGTTGTTAGACTAGACTAGACTAGACTAGACTAGACTAGAAGACTATTTCAATTAGAAGGGACCTACAATGATCATCTAGTCCAACTGCCTCACCAATTCAGGGCTGACCAATTTAAAACATGTTGTTAAGGGCATTGCCAAATGCCTCTTAAACACTGACAGGCTTGGGGCATCAATAGCCTCTTTAGCAAGCCTGTTCCAGTGTTTGACTACCCACTTTTTACTGAGGATCAGAGACTAAAAGTCCACAGAAAAAAAGATCGGTTAGGATATAACCTCTAATTTTAAACTCTGCTCTTGACTTTAAATTTTTTTTTCAGAGATTGTGGATAGTTTTATCATAGAGACACCCTACAGAGACTGAACTTTCCTGGTTTACTGCTGCAAAAATATGATCTGCCTTTACCAGTTTTCTGAAGTTCATTTATGATTAACTTTGAAAAGTTTTCTGCAATTGAGCATTCTGCAGCTCAGTCCGGTCCTGAACATTGATCCCAGCTCAGAGGGATGTTCAGAGTCTTGTCCGGGACCAAATACTGGTATTCATACTCCTGTTGATAAGCACTTTAAAAATTATTATGTTTTAATTTCAGGTTTCATTTGAACACAAATTGGTTGAACTAATGCAAAAGGCTGCCAAGTCAAATATATTCATTTTAATGAAACTTTCTCCTGAAATCAGTCAGGAATAGGTTCCTTCTGAATTAAGCCAATGTTAAACTTCACTAAAGATTTGGGTTTACACTCACCGAACAAATTAGTAATCTTCAGCAGCAAAGAGGAGTATCTACAAGATGACAGGCAGTGCTTTAACTAAATGAACGCAAGCGGGAGTGCAGTCACTGGTTGAATTGTGGGGAGGATGGCAGGATCGCAAAGGGAAGAAGCAGCACAGCAAGTGGGAGGGCTGCATGGGGCCAGGTCAGGTCACACATGGTGACAGAGCAGAGTGGGCTCATAGGGACAACTGTGACAATACCAGGGGCTGGCTGTCTTGCTATCATTTGACACTGCACATATTTAGGACCTCAGGCTCACACCAGGACTGATATATTGCCTCCTGACAGGTGTCGTCTCACCCGTGTAAGAAATCCCACAATTCTTGGCCATTCATGGCATGGCTGAACTTAAAATTATTTTCCTTACGGCAATTATAAATTAGAAAGGATCAGGATCAGGACCAATTGTCTCATATTGAGGACTTACCACTAAACATTCTTGCTCCCCTGTGCCCACCCTAGAACAGGGTGGCCTTGCTCGTGCTGCCTCCCGGGAACAACCTCTTTTGCTTTCTGCCTTTGAAGAGTCTGGGGATGGCCTGGGAGAGTGCTACTCAGCACAAGCCAGACCCGTGCCCTAAGCAAGAGAATAATTAAATAGTATAGATGATTACATGCCAGTGTTTAAGCCTATCTTTTGACTCTGTTTAGTTTATCTGTATAGGTGTAGTCTTTAGTGCCTGAATTGTACCACTTTCAAATATGTATTAAATATGGACATGCTATTTCATTTATTTTATATATACCATGCAGTAACGTTTCATTCTCCAATGCATACCGCCGCATACAGATTGGAACAGAAAATATCTTTTTAGGGAGGAGATTTGAAAGTGCTAAATATATCACTAGAAGTGTAGGCTCTTCAACTGGTTAGAGATTTTTCATCAAAACATTTTTTAAACATCTGAGCTCTCAGATTTTTTGGTAGGAAACACTTGTCTGCATTTTTTCATGTGTCAGTGAAAACAAACTAAACAAAACTAAGAGATATGTAGTTATCATACCTGCTTCTTAAAAATCTGATTTTTTTACTTTTTAGAAAAGCAACAACAATAGTCATAATATTACCATAATTCAAAATTAAAGAAATATTGTGAGCATTTCCTAAAACCATAGTCTTTTCCTCTGCATGTGGACTGCTTAATCAGGGGTTTTGGGGTATCCAAGTTTTCATGTATTTGTGGTGCTCCTGGATGTTACTGCTGGCTAGGGCATAAGAAAAGATAAAAAAGACAAAATACTTTCTTCTTTTAAGTATTTATTTTTCTCTCCTTCGGAATGATACCTGGCTCCACGGTGTAGTAGCATTCTTATTGTACTCGTAACAATCTGAGGATTCTTTGTCTCCATTGTAAGTGGCAACTTATGACATCTTCCACGCTAAAACTGCTGAGTTGCTGGCATATTGTTTCCAAGCTAAAATACACCTGAGAGTGAAATGGCAGCTAGGTAAGTCAAAAAGTGAGTAGATGTTTGCTGGCTTTTGTGGGTGACGCTGAGAGTACTGGTGCTCTGAAGCACTGGGCTCCTGGCACCAAATTTAATTACAATGCAATTTGGAACATGTTCAGACACTACTCGTATCATTGCAAGTTCTACACATGCACATATTTTATGAAAGCCTTGCCTAGGGGTATTCAGCATAATGATACTTTGAACTAAAAAGTAAACCCTTTTATCCAGAAAAAAAGGTGTGGGATTTTTTGGTTTTTTTTTTTCTTTATTCCCCTATCATCATCCTGTTTGGGTAAAGGCTGAGAGGGAAATTCCTGAGCTGGGTGTCCCAGTGCCTCATGAAATGCAGTATTTAATTCTTTCTTCAGTAGACAGAAATGCAGTGAAATCTACTTACCTACCCAGGGCCCCACAGAAACATATTGTTAAAATCCAGTGTTCCAGATCCTGAGAATCTGCTCTTGTTTTCCTGGTCAGTTAATGTTGCCTTAACTATTTTGACAGTGCCATCAGGCAAAACAGGCACTTCCTTCTGAGGAAGCACTTTTTATAACTCTTTTATATTTCTTTATAGTTATAGCTATATGAAACAGTATACTGTCATCTCTGATGACCTGTGATGGGGTTAGACATCACCTGCAATAGTGGCTGAACTTGGTATAATAAACAACACAACAAAGAGAATTGACACTGGTTGCATCAAATGTTATTCAGACAGAGTCTTCCGTACAAAGTGAATTCCTTCTGACAAAGGACATCTAGAAGTGTACGTTGGAAATTATTTTGCTGCTTTATGAACAGGTGAGTTATGAAGTCCCCTACAGAAGCCTACTAGAGTGAGTCGATGATTAATCTGCATAACTAATGAAGTCATGCAGTTATTTCTATGCTAATGCAGATGTAATATAAAGTCGCATGGCATGTTCAGTGATGAGAAGTACATCTCATACTTGACATCAGTACAGTCTGGCAAGGCTCAGTTTCACCTCTAGGAAAGTTTATTACAAAGCAAAGGGGGGAACTGATTTTAAAAACCTTAGGAAAGAGCGCAGTTAATGACTCTGACACCTCACTGCAGTATTGAAATTCCCAATATGTGTAAATCCCTCTCATTTAACTAATTATCAGCTTCACTGTTTTGCAGGGTATTGCTCAGTGCTCTGTTGATTTTATAAGCTCAAAAGCCAGTCATGTGCATGAGTTCTTGCCCATTTAATGTGGGCTACAGATATGGGCCTGCGTGAGTTTCTATCGTTGCAGTGTAAGAGGAAGTCATGAAGTCTCAACAGATATTTTTTAAATAATACTCCTCATCCTGTAACAAACATCTTCTTGTAGTCAAAGCAGCGTGCGAGCTGACGCTAGATGCAGAATGGCTGCTCCAGCAGCCTACTTTACTGTGTCCTTATGCTACCAGCGTCACAGCTTTGGGAAACTCACTGCGATGCTTGGCCATAAGACCCACTATTCCATTCAGCACATTAAATCTAAAGGACATTAGCAACATCTCCTTTTAGACGGCTTTTGTTGTGTTCCAGTGCCACACCTGCTAAATAACACAACGAGGTAGTGTTTGGTCAGGAACTAAGACTGACAACGATTCATAGATCCATAAATATCTTCCCATAACAACACCCTGAGCCACTCGAGGTACAGGCAACAGAGATAACCCAGCTGGTGCTACTTGCTTTCCAAAGCTATAACCCTAATACAATCCAGGGGGAAAAAGTAAAACAGATTTGTTACTAGTGTTGGACTTAGCCTCATCCACAAACAAAATGCTGTGAAGCTGAGGCCAAGGAGATGAGGACTGTCCAAAAGGAAAAAAAAAAAAAAAAAAGGAAAAAAAAAAAGAAAAAAGCCTGCAGTATGCAAGAGGAATCCCGAAAATCATTTCCTCTTTTGTTAGTAAACTATCCCTCATGGCTGCTAGTCCTGCTGCACCATCTGTTAGCTGCATTAGTGACCTCGCAATGCAAGTGACAGTCATGTAAAACAAGCAACGGGAGCATTAGTAAAGTCAGCCATTTCCAAGGTAGTTTTTACTAATATATAGAAAGCAAGTATACAAACAGCATCCTTTCCCCCTAGAGCCTTTGCGTGTTCTGAAGTACCTAACTTTGAACGAACACCTTTAAGGCTTGTGAAATATTCAGTTACCTTTTATTTTTCTCAGTTGTTTTCTATTTTATTGCATCCCTTCGTTCTAGCCAGGACAGAAAAGAAATTGCTGAGATATCCTGAGAAAGGCTCTTATTGTGGTATTTTTATGTCAACCAGAAGGATCAGAAATCTAATAAAAAGGCAGCTCTTACCAGTACTTTCAGCAGGAGGGAGGGTTTGCTATATTTTTAAGTGTTCATACATCTCATTCACGTTCATACAACGCATTCAGACCTCAGCCACATGAGAGGCTTTGGGCGCTAAAAAATAACAGCAGCAACAACAAACAGCAATAATCAAAATAATAATAATAATAATAATAATAATAATAATAATAATAATAATAATAATAATAATAATAATAATAATAATAATAATAATAATGCCATGTTTTACAGATAGAGTCCATGTGGTCACGTCAGATATATTCCTGGTAAGTACCCAGGCAGTGGATCACACACCACACTGTTGAGAAGTGAGGAAGATCATGGGGAGGACTCAGGCTTGGTGAGGTGCGGTGAAGTGAGGTACAGCGAGGTGAACTGGATTACTAAAACCACAATTCACCTCCAAGTGTTTACCTGAAGCATTTAAGCTCTATTCATAATTTCATCCCATCTCTTGCATACCACTGACCACCCCCCATCCCTTTACTCCCCAGCACTGCCAGAACCAGTAAATAAGCTCGACAGGTCCCAGTGGGGGCAAGCTCTGCCCTTGCTGAATTCAGACGTGTTTTTTTTTTTAAACTGAGCCAATAAGGCAAGTTCATTGTTTCATGCTGGTTTTTCCTCCTTTGTTTTTCCTGTCACAGATCATAACAAGGAAATGCTACACAATGGAAACATCTTTTCATGATGGCGTGATTTACGTGACCTCAGCTGTGTGATAACAAAGAGACTCAACCTTATCCTAGCAATAGTAGGCTCCTCCTAAGCAATGTGGCTGCACTGTCTCCAAACAAAACAAAATGTGCTTTGCCGCCGCATACAAAGTCTATACATGCTCTGAAAGATGTGATAGTCATCAGATTCTTCCCCTTCTACCACAGAAACAGCAGTTAACGATGCCTTTGCCATTGGATGCTTTTTATTTCTCTCTGTGCAGTCACTCCACAGTCCTCAGTGCCCCAGTTTGTACACAGCTTACATGTCTACGTAAATTTATTCTTATAATTCCTTCCTTTTGTAGTTATCCTCTTCATTTAGCATGATGGAAATTGAGGCACAGAAGATGAAGTGACTTGTTCAAGGTCATTTAGGATGTCTGGCAGAACCAGTAATTAAAAAAATTCCTGTGCTCCAAATCTCCAAACTGTGTGTTAAACAAACAACCTTAAAGCCACTGTTCCTGTTCTTGTGTTTATCAATTAACAGGTACAGTACAACTGGGATATTATAAACGGGTTACACACTTACTGATTACTTAATTATAAAAGTAACAGCTTACCATGTTACATCTCTAAGTTAAAGCAATAGAAAGTACAATCCATGTCATATCTGAGAGCAAAGACTTTGCTTTCCTTATTTCCTCCTTCATACCTCTGCAAAGATTTTTTTCTGTTTTTTTTTAAACAAATCTGTAATCTACATAGACAGGACAAAATTTCCAAAAAGTATAGATGGAAATTAGGCATTTTTACTGAGAGTTTAACAGAACACCCCCATCAGTGCCTGTGAAGATCTTCTTCCAAATGCCTTTGTAAGGTTTGAGATAATGAAGGTGTCACTGTAGATTTACAAGAAGGTAGTATTCCATGATGAACTTTATCTTAAAATAACTGTAAACATAATTATCTGGCATAAATGAGCCTCCAGAGAATAAATTTTCTTGAAAGAGACAGACCCTAGTCCTAGCACAAAAGCATCTTCACAGCCACAACACACTGGAAAAGGAATCAAGAATATGTCTTTCTTCTCTGCACCTGCCTTCAAAATATTAGTGTTCCGTGCAAATAATGGCTGCGGGTGCTAAAGGGTTATGTACAAAATGAACATTCTTGCTTAAACAGCCCACTTCCATTTTCTTCCTTTTTTTTTTTTTTAATTTTAATCTTCCTTCTGGTGCCAAGCAGACAATCAATCAGCCAAAGCAGAATGCCAGAGCGTTTCCAGGACAACACCATACATGGGAAAATGTTGTAATTTCTTTAGGGAAAGGAAAATTTAAGAAAGATTAGAAAAAAGAAAGTTAGATTCAAGCTGGATCTGCATATTAGGACACTTGTCCTGAAGTAATTAATATTTAAAGGAGGATATGAACCTGGACCACTCTACTAACATGTTCTGAAGCAGTTATTCTTGCTAAGGAAAGACAAATATCTCCACAGGTTGGGAGAGAAGCTCATTCTCACTGCACTCCTTTCAAACAAGTCCAGCGTACAGCCTGGACGGTGGAAAGTTTCCTATCAGTTACCTTACCTTTCATTTCACTTCTTTCCTAGGAACTAAGTTACTGAGCAGGAGCTAAAGTTGCTCCTCACTCTTTGAGACAAACCCTCTGACTGTCCCTTTCTGATGGCTGATTCCCACAACCCTGCCAGTGTTTAGTTAACAATAGCTAATAACAGATAAGAGATGAGCTGGTGATTGGCACCTTCCTTGCTTATCAGGACATATGAGAACAGGGGTGGATAGAAGTAGAAAAACCTTCTCTGCCACACATTGCCCATGGGATGGTCACTCCATTCAACACCTCATCAGTTCTCTGTTTGTAACATGAAGCTATAAACAGTCTTCCTTTGCATAAACTGCGAGTTCTTCAGGACAGTGACAACCACAGTGCACTTCAAGGGCTAGTTTTCAGTGATGTCTCTGGAAGCTGCTGCACTTTGTAACATGAAGACCACAATATGTCAGAAACTGCAGTTAAAAAAAAACCCTTTAGACTATGACATCTTGTCTTTGCAGCAGGTGCAGTGCTAACTATTAGTTTTGAAAACTCAACAGCATTTATGTGTGAAGATACAGAAGGTTATTGGCTATTGACTTTCTTTTTCCACCTTTTTTTTTTTTATGAGGATTCATATGTTACGGAAAATAAACTTGATGTCTTGAACGCTACACTGGATTCAATAGGGATCCTTCTGCATAGCACCACTGGTGACAATCAAGCAGCAATCACCAATCAATTTGGTTTATTTGGATATGTCAGCAATTTGTGAGACAAGCAGAGTCGCCAAGAGAAAAAGGTAAGGTAGGTTGGCATGCATGTTGTTTGAACACAGATTTACAGAGTGGGTAACACGGTATTATTAATAGAGGGGGAAAGTTCTCTGGGATGCAGAGTCTTACATTTCAACATTGTTTTCTTAAATGAAGATGACCTGTTACTTCTTAGATCAGAAATGGGGAAATTGGTGCTCCAAGGAAACCGATGTCACTGCAACTGTCTAAAACGTCTCTGCAGGCTTGGCATGCTGGGTTGCAGTGAAATTTAAATGAAAAAGTAGTTCAATCACAGTCTGTAAAAAGTGATTGCACTGAAGCACCCATAATGAGAAAAGTTGTGCAATGGTCTGGGATTCAGTCTCTTTTAGGAGGTGTTTTTTCTGAGAGAGAACTTTCTGCACTGAAAGATTGAACATCTTCTTCCTTTAACTTTCACTCTGACACTGGCTTTCAAAAATAATAACCAGATTTTTAAAATGTTGAACTTTTCTGGCAACTGACTTTTGTCCTAGCAGGGGAGGTCATAGTTCACCTTCTGGATTCTTCTACCTTTCAGCTACAAGAGCCGATATAAATCAGTCAATGTCTTACAAGTAGTGCAGTTTTTCCATGCAAACCTGATGTTACCTCTCATCCTATTTTAGCAAGATTTCTTCCCTTCTATGTTGCATAGGAAAATCAGAGACCGTGAGGTCAGAAAAGCTCCAAAGGTGACAAAAAGCCTTCTGCAGTAGCTTCTTACCAGATCCATCTTGTTCAGTTAGCCTTGAATTGGTTGCTTTCCAACTCGGTAGTATCGCAGATGGCTGGGTGCCATCCTCAGCAGGTGTGAAATGAAGAAAGTGAACAAAATCAGATTGGCTTTGCTATTATTAAAGGCAGATACCAAGGAAGATTAAACTTAAAGCTGTTGTGTTCGTCAGAGGTTAGACTTCTGTATTTCCAATTCTGTTAGGTAGCACTTTACAAGATGTATTGCTGACTGCAATGAGATTCTGGAAATACTGGGTATCTAAGCAAATATTTTCAGCCAATTAGTGCAACAGAACATATCTGATGTATAAGGATTCGTATCATTTAAGTTTCACTAACTAAAAATTAGTTATCTGTTCTTACCTGGTCATCCTTTAGCAAATGGAAAGACATAGGCACACCCCGAAAAGGATCAGTCATCCCGTTTGCTGTTTAGAGATGGGATGAATTGCCTGTGTCTTTCCATTGATTCTACAGGTAGTGGACATGGCTGGCTCAGAACAGGCACTTTGCTTTTAGGCAGGTAAACATAGCAGAGAAGACTCTCCTGTAATTATCATTTGATATAGTCACTGCAGACCACTCTTCAGTGCACCAGAGCAGTCCCTGAAGTCACTGCTGTAGCAGCTAAAAGGCTGCTAGAGGTGCAAAGCACCATCCCTGGCAGGCTCACAACACACCCGCACGGCTCTTCTTACTCAGCTTGAATAAGTAGGTGTATCCCCCATTCACCCTACAGAGCCGTCAGAAATGTGTGCCCCCACACCAGTCTTACCGTCTTACTTAATTTAGTACTAGCAGTCCTCTGAATAAGTCTTCTTTTCACAGCCCTCATGTCAGCGAAAAGGGAAATAAAGTTCATGGGTTTTTTTACTCGCTTATTTTTAATATATATTGATCCACACTGTTAAGATGACCAGCAACTGACAGATAGATCTTCTGAGGATATGAGAAGCACTATGATAAGATCTTTTACTGTTGTTGTAACTCCTCCTTTGCTCGGGTTCAGTAAGGTTGAATGCCTGCTTGCTACAGTCCTACTTATATTTTTAGGAGATCTCACTAAATTCTGGACAAATAGGTGAGATACAGTAAAACTGCTAACTGCACATTAACTCTGCTCCTCAAATGAAGTTTTTCGAGTCTGATAGTGCTATGGAATAGATTGGAGTATAAATCCTCATGTTTTGTGATATAAACCTACCATTTGCTGATGTAGACTGGGAAGAAATTTCCCCTCTGGGCAACAATTATCCATAAGGTTGGGAGCTTGGGAAATCAGGTATTGTATGAGCTCTGGTCTTCTATTGTATCAGCTGTGAAAATCAAGAGAAGGGTAATATTTGCTGTCAGTCCCCCAAATGAGGTACAACCCACTAACAGATCAAAGCCCTGTAAAGATTCCAAGCAATGGACATTATTTATTATTATAGATATATAGTATTGACTCTCCATACTTTTATATGCACTGGCCATCGAAAAAAAAAAAAAAAAAGAATATATGCAATTGAGAAAGAGAAAGCTATGAACTCAATGGGTTTTGAAAACTAGTTTATTAGCACAGAAATGCTGTTATGCCTGGAAAGTGTTGCTAATGCAGATGAAAGAATAACTGCGAAGCTGTATTTTGTGGTAGTACAGAAAAGCTACAGAAGTAACTTGACAGGTGGAAGAAATTAGCCTATTAAAATACATATAGAAAATAAAGAACATAAAATGAAATTTTTGCATGTATAGTTGTTTTCAATGTCCAGTCAGCATCGCTGGTAGAAGTCTGAATATTCTTTCCCCTTCAACAGTGTTTTAGAATATTACTGTGTGGACAAGACCAAAGAAATCAATGTACAAATATGTGAGAAGAATATAAATTACATGAGGTTGAGGTTGGGGAAAAAAAAAAAAAAGAAAAACAAACCAAAACTCACATGCTAAATTGCCTGGCAAAAATAATAACAATTCAATGAAGTTATATAATAGTGTGTCAGTAATTGATACCCTTGAACACCAAAAAGGTCTCTGAAAGAGACTTTTGAAGAACAGCAAATGAAATGTGAATTTACAATGTAGAGTAAGCTCAGTGCAGTTTTGTGATTCATTAGAAGGTGTACTATACAATAGGTCAAAAAATGCTATAATTTTTTTCCGTTCCCACCCCACCCAATGCATAAACAAAGAACTCTACCGGCCTTTCCCTGTGTGGGCAGACCAAATCCAGAACTCCACTTGTTCTCCCAAAAACTCTTCAGATTAATACACTCATGTCTCTGTTCTCTATTACCTTGGAGCCACAGAGTAAATGTTAAATATTATTTTTCTGTTTCTATTTAAAACAAGCACTAGTTTTCATTTTATGCTTAACAGAAAGAAATAAAACCCAGATTATTATTTTAATGTTTTTCTTCCTATTAAAACTTTTTTTAACACAGAGTGTATAAAAATGGACAAAGTTGCATCTTGATCATATTTTGTGATTTTCTGTCTATTTTCCTTGCCTTTAAAATTTCTTCAGTTTCAGAAAAAAAATACAGTAGCAAACCCAAACTAATACTAATATACAGCATCTCGATACTTTAAATTGTTTAAAACGTCTTCTATGTCCAGAAAGTAATGAAGTCTCAAAATCCTTATGTTTCTTTATATTTTTCCTTTAAAATAGGGAAGAAATGAGAAACTGGTAAAGTACTAAAAGTAAAAGACAAACAGATTAAAAAAAAGAAAGAAAGTAAAGTAAAAATAATAAAGAAGGGAAAATAAAGCTTCAAACTAAATGTAATATTTGGGAAACTGGCGGGGGGGGAGGGAGGGGAATGACATCCTAGCTCCTTTAACTAAAAGGTAAATATTAGTTTTACACAAATAAAATTTAGTAAAATAACATTTTGCAAGTATTTATTTTTAGCAGATTTATTTTTCAGTATGAAAAAATAGTGTCAGCCAAGTTGAACTCAATGTATTAATCAATAGCTTTTGGAAACCATAAAAAAGGCAGGAAATATATGTGTATTTTCAAAGACACAGTAATAATGTTAAAATACATGGGGTGCAGATGTCTTGTCTATATGACTCTTTTATGAAAAAAAAATAAAAAGAAAATTACATTTTCATTAAAAACTTCAGAAGAAAATCTTTTTGCTTGCATTAAATTCCATGGAAACAGGTACACAGAATATTTCTAATGAGTTTGATGAGAGCTGGACCAGGATCTCTTTCAGGAGGCTTTATTTTTATTTTTATTTTTACCTTGGTGTCAGTAAAATTCCACTGCTATCATACTAATTCATCTTCATTAGCAAGAGGACTATTCCAATCATAGCTTCATACACTGAGAGTAAAATTTAACTCTAAAATTTTGTGATGTTATTAATGCTACTGAATCTACTGTGGTAACGATCCCTAAATTGAAAACCTGAGTGGAAAATAAAATTTTAGCTGTAATTTATTTTTTATATCACTTGCCTGTCAGCAACCTGATGTGAATATTTATTTCAGCAGCTAACACTGATTACTGTTATTTCATTCATATGTATTTGTCTGATCACTTGGCTGTTGAGTTGCTGTCTGTCCATTCATAAATAACAGCAAACAAAGAGACTCTGAAATATTGCGATGTAACAAAGTCAATCGATTTTTAAAAATATTAAGTTCTTGCATTTGTTCACAGGTTTGCTTGACAACCCTGCTTATATAAACAGGCTATTGTTGATGTACAAAGAAACTACAATGAGAGAAGCCTGCCCGTCATGTAATGAGTATGGCATTTTCCTTCTGTAAGCATAACTACTCTGCCTTTATGTATTTCTGTTCACATGTATTCATGTACAGGAGTAGTAAAACGAATAGATAATTTCACTTTTTGAAATACAATAATGCTTTCTCTTTAACTTTTTTTTTTTTTTGGTGAAATACAAATGAACTTGTCAGAAATTTCAGTTTGTGATTTTGATTTCTGTTTTGTTTTTTCTGGTTTCCCTTTCCCACTAAAAAAAAAGGAAAACAGAAACTAGATAAAGTAAAAAGGGAAATTAATCTCTATCTGAACTTTTCTGAAAACAAATCCAATTTGCAAATATAATTTGTTATTTGTGGGGTTTTTATGTACAATAAAAAATATATGGAGAAAGCAGTAATTTATGTTTCTCTGGAAAATTTCCTGGACAAACCTTGCCATATTTTTCAACATATATGTTATAACATTGTAGCGTAACCTTATAATTACAATTGAATGGACAACTGCATATTAAAAGATGAAATTCTGGGGTTTTTTGCTGGTTTTAAAATTTTATAGACCTGTTTTAGCCTGATTTTTTCTTAGGCTAATGAATTTCCTGTTTCTTATATTTTTCCATGAAATTTTCAGAAGTTAATCTTTTGTCTAGGGAAAAAAGAAATGGAGAAAGTCACGTCCTTTCCCTAAGCTTCCCACAGAATTCTGAAAAAAACAAAACTATATCATGTAATTAAACATTATATAATATTGACTATGCAATAAGGCATTTGACTACAGTTACATGGGGAATAGTAATTTTATTTTCTATTTTTCTAGTGCTTGAATCTTGATATTACTTTAGAGAAAGACAGATTATTGATAATTTCAAAGCTGAATTACAATTCATAGAAGTATCACAGAATCACAGAATGGTCAGGATTGGAAGGGACCTCTGGAGATTACCTAGTTTTGTTTATAAAAAAAATAATCTAAGCACAATGTTACAGGGGAAAATCATCTTTCATCCACAGGAGAGTCAGAACTGGTCAGTCTTTCAAAATAACCTCATAGGAAACGTGCCGCATTTTGTACATTTGAGAACTGTGTGAACTCCATGTCTGGAGCTGTGTAGCATGAAACGCTGATGTAGAGGTATCAGAATTGCAGAGCAGTGAATGGACACTGGGATGTGGCTAAAAGCTCTTTGCCAAGACTAGCTTGATGCATGAATCGAAGGCAGTCTTAGAGCAAAGCCAAAAAAGCTGAACTTCAGGAGCTCTGACAAAGTTTGACTCATTCAAATTTTCCTTCTTGTGTTTTCCCTGGAGGGCCAAATAAGCCAAAGTTCACATCCACATTTGAATTTTCCCCTTGCATTTTTGGCTGAGTTGCACTGAATAAAATTAAGTGCTTCCCAACAAGTAAAAATCCCTGTGTTTCCACAGGGAAGGAGCTATCGAGATACAGCTGCTGAGATATTCAAATTTACTGAATGCTGACTTTGTAAGCCCCTATTTAGTTGATAACACAACCGTGTGCACGGCAGTTAACTCCTCCACAAATCACCTGTGCAGACTGTGGGTTTAGTTGTCAGTTGTGCCGCTGCAAACCTGCCCAGTTTTATCTTGGAGGTATGAGCATCTCAGAAGTTTTATTCCTCTAACAGCAGATCTTTAATTAAATAGAATATTGTAAAATAAATAAATGCATCTGTAAACATGCTGGAGGGCAGAAGGACGTTTTTATTTATACAATTTTAATAAAAGATATGTTTCTAGTTAAACCCCTGTGTGAGTAATCTAATATATAAAATGCAGTACAAGAAAGTGGTGTTTGTATGCTGCAGCTTTAAACAACTTTGTGTTCTCATTTCAAATAGATTATTTTCTCCTCTTCTTCTTCTTCTTCTTCTTCTTCTTCTTCTTCTTCTTCTTCTTCTTCTTCTTCTTCTTCTTCTTCTTCTTCTTCCTCTTCTTCTTCTTCTTCTTCTTCCTCTTCTTCTTCTTCTTGCCTCTTCCCCCTTGGTTTTTTTAATCCTTTTTGGACAGAATTTAATAAGCACAAGCTTTGCCTTCTTAGGTCAGAAACAGGATCAGTCTGACAAGAGTCAAAATAGGCCATGCAGAGAAAGGTACAAAAACCCCTTTGTGGACAAAGCTGAGTGTTTGGGTTTTTTTATTCCACAGATGTTCTCTACCTATTGTCTCTAAGTTACACATTGCTCTGACCTGAAAAAATACTCTGTAATATCCTTGCTACTAATTTCTGTCAGAGACGTTTAATATTCTTCTGACAGTCCTTTAAAACAACCCGCCGGAGGATATGTTAGCCATTTAAGTATCTAATAACTTTAAGAACTGTGCCTAAATCTTTGGTTCTGTGACAATGAATCCCACTGTCTATTTGTACTGTGTGTGCAAAAGTGTTTTTCTTCATCAGTTTGTTTTTAGTTAGCTCTGTTTTATTTAATGTCTCCGTGGTCTTGATTACTGCCTGGAATAACATCTGCCTACCTATTTCTGGCTTTTTCTGTGAAATGATTCTGCTGTACACTGTACTAGCAGTTCACCTATGAAAAGCAGCATAAGAAACTACTGGAGTTGATTAAAACCTCATATTTACGCCCAGCCCAAGTGACCAGGCACAGCGTTTTCATTTTTCCTGCGAAACTTTCCAGTGCAAAATCTTACAGAGAGCTACAGAGCTGGTGGTACCACACAGACCTGTACAAGTTAAGACAAACTGAGTGCACACTTCAGGGTTCAGCTGGTTCTCCTGTAATGCTTCGTGTGTGCAGGTGTACATCACACCGGAGCAGTACCAGGGCTGTTCCACTCAATACATTATTGTGTCTGTCTTCAAGGAATTCACAACACACTGAGATGGCTGATTCTTTCTCCCATTAAATGTATTAAAAAAAAAGGATTTGTTTCCCTGTTGGTTCAAATATATCCCCCTCCTTTTTTTCTTTCTTTTGTTCTTTCCTTTTTTTAAACATTGAAAACTTTTTATGGAGATTGAAATTGCCCTTGGTTTCACTTACAAGACACAGTTTAGACTTATTTTTCCTGCTGTGAAAACAAAGGGTTGTAATACTTCACAATCTTAACTGCAGCAGGAATGCCTATCTTCCTTCCCTCTGCAATACCAAGCAGACCTTTCCCTAGGATCACATGCTATTTAAAGTGTTTCATTTTCTCCTGGTACAAGCAGAAGCCTCATCAAAACTGTGAATTTCAGATAAGCTTTTATCAGACTTTTGCTGTAACCATCTCAGAAATGAGCTGTCATCAGCAAATTTAATCTGTCTCCGGCTGCTTTAATTGTTAGCACCATTTCTGCCAAATCCTTCACAGTCCTCATAGCATGGAAAGTTCCTTTAAGACTTTTAATTCAGTCAGCAGAGATTGCACACAGTATTTATTTTTTTCATATTTATGACTTACACATTTAAAAAGGTGGAGGACCTTGATTGAACAGTCGAATTATGGAAATGCAACTGCATCACTAGTATTAAATACTGAGTCTGAAATGTGCAGCTGAGAGGGTTTTGGGAGAACCCTGCCAGTAAGAATAAAGCTCTGGAAGATATTTTACATTATTTGGAGTGAGGATAAATAGAAGCAGATTTTTTTAATGCTGTGTGTCATGGAATTTTATTAGTGTCTACAAATAATTGCAAAGGGTCCCCAATCTTAAGCATGCGGAAGGACAAAAAAAGTTCTTGCAGGAGGCCTCAGCAAAACTAGGTTGAGTCTCTCACTTTGCCACAGGCTTTCTGTGTGACCTTGGGCAATTTACTTTGGCCTGAATTCTCAAAGGGTTTGATGATATAACAATCTTTGGAGTCTGTGGGAATGAAGTGCCCAAGTGCTTGTGCGTAGCTGACCCCGAGTGCCCGGTCCTACCCATGAGCACTAATTACTACTGAATTTTATCTGCCGGTTGGTTGCCTATCTGGCGAGCACTCTGAGATCTTCTTACAGTTCCTCAGAGGCAGCTTCAAGTCTGACACTCTTGACGGGGGATTTTTTGGGTATCATCTGAAATTCTTTCACTGTTAAGCTCTTCTCACAAACCATTTATCAATATGCTAAACAGCATACATACGAACTAAACTGAAAGGGGTTTACCTGCCTTTTCTCTAGTGAGTACCACGAGAGTGAACTCATAAATCTAGAGCTAACTGGATGATGTGTACTGCACAACTAGGTAAATGGACTATGCCTATATCTACATAGCAGCGAGAGACTATGATTACAGCCCTGGACCTTCTTGACATGACAAACTTTTTTCTGCTTAACTTAGGCATTCATAGCACCTAAGACATTGCTTCGGTATACTGGCAATTACAAAACCTTCCTATGGAACCTGTTCCAAATACAGTTAAGCACTGGAATAAGGACTCTTCATTTTTATCCCTGTACAGTTTTAAAGTTAAAAAATTATATCCCAAAAATGTAAAATATAATAACTTTGACTGGAAAAGGAATGGCTAAGTTATGTCAGTATTAGTAAATCTGTGATTCATGGACAGCAGTGGTTCATTAGGCACCAATAAACAGTCCTAGCTGATGACTATAGTCAGCATGTGGTGGGAAACTATAAAACAATAGAATTATATTTATCTAATTCCGAAGAACTAATTTGCTGAGTCTGGCCTCTTTCTCTTTATTATTTCAAATGGTTGGCATTTGTATTTCTTTATTTTTGTGAAACTTGTTTTCCTATATGACGATCTTGCAGAGTCCATGGTAATTTGTTTTTACTTTGAATGTGTGCCTGTTCATTTGGTTGTTTGCTTTGGATAATTACATCCCTCCTGCCATATCATTCCCTTTTGTAAACTATGGGAGTTACTAATACAGCATGATTTGCAAATTCAGATTATTCTAAATGAATATGCAATTTGAAATTCACTTTGTGCAATTTCAAGCATCCAAGTTTATAATATGCTTTTGCATTCATGCCAATGAAGATCAAATCTCAGTGCTCAAAAAAGTGAAGACAAAAGGATATTTCTTCAATTCTTCCATCTGATTGGAGCCTTTTATTTTGATCCTCAGTGACAGCTGTGTCTGATCTTGCCCCAACTTTTATGGCTCTAACAGGATTTCTCTTGTTGCAAAGAGGAATTTGAGACAAAGCCCTCCCAGCTTGGTTAAGGCAAGCTCTAGAAGTCTAAGAATTGGAAGAAAGAGTCAAGAATTTTCTATTCTGACCCATTTAGAAATGTAACAGATTCAAGGGAAAAATTAACAAAATGAAAATTAGTATTTAATCTACATATATTTGTTCTTCCAGAACATATGTGACTTCATATTTACTCTGAAAGTCAAAAGGAACTTTGTCTTCAAATGCAGCAGATGAAGGGAATGTCCTAGGCACCACTGATGAAATCAGCCATCATTTCTGTCCCAGCAGGAAATTATTCCTATTCCTTAAAAGTAGTTCGTGCATTCCCCTCTCCACTGTATCCGGCAAGTTGTTAGGATTTCTAGGCTGCAGTGGAATCTTTCATGATCCCTGCTAGGCAGTAAACATGTAGTGTGCGACCTATCAGATTCACGAGTCAGTCTGTTATGAATTCAGTCACAAGGTGCCTCTTATCTCAGAACATAGAAATATTGAGACACACAATTTAAGCAACTGATACACTTTGTAGGTGGTTGAAAAGATGGAATAAATTCCACTGCAAAATTTCCTCAAAGCAGAAAAGTATCAACAGTTAATAAAGTCCCAAAGGAAGTCACGTCCAATGAGTGGTTTTAGTAAATTGTGAAAAATCCCCAGAGGAACTGCCTAGGGAATCATTAACATGATGATAGTACATTTTTCTCATGTAGAAGAATGGACCCAACAGGGATTCTTGATGTCACAACAATCTTTTATTGATATCTCTATATTAAAAAGTTTTGAGTGGAAACCTGCTGACTGTACCTAAACTGTCTTATTCAATACCAAAGTCAGCAGGAGTCTCTTTATGACTTCTTCAGGCTGTTATTCAGAACCATAATGATGCATGGCATACCCTCTCATGCCTCTTCTGTTCCTTCCAACTGACCTGCCCAATTGTCTGGGCATCATGGAATACTGGTAATGCTTTCGTGACATTCCTTAGGTATTTGCATTGAACCCTACACAGTCAGATCTGGGAAGTCTGGGGCTCTCTGCCTCCTAGAAGAGAAAATAACGGATGAGCCCAAAGACAGCCAAATAGGGTGACAGATATATATTCAAGACAGAAAAATATATTATAATTGGATGGAGAAAGAACTAAAATGACCTGTGGCATAATCAGTGTTATGCCTCCAGGTCGTGATTTCCCAAATCATCCAGACTGGGAAGCTGGCCAGGCCCACCATGATTTCAGTCCTGCTGGATTGCCTGTTTTCCTTCTGTGAAAATCAGTGCACAGAAGGGAAGAAAGTGAATGAAAACACTGGTACAAATTCAGGTCTTGTTCCAACCGAGAGGCAAACCCCAGCCAAGATGTACATCCTTACCCAGGCCACCTTGTAGACACAGAGCCTGCCTGTACCAAATGTACAGTTCATATGAGAAGGCTTAATGTCACTGATGACAATAGCCCCTGTAAACCATGTACGTGAAGAGCTACAATGTATTGATGCACACCGCTAAAGTAAGAATTCATAAAATGTAAGGCCAGAGAGGTATATTATAATCTCTTTCTATAGACAGAAAACAGCTAATCTTCATTTAAAGATCCCCACTGAATGAGAATCCACGAAAACCTTAAGCTGCTCTGTTGATTAATTAACTTCATTGTGTGCTTTTAGACCCTATTTCTTAAGAGTTGGTTTCAAACAGTGAAGTTACACAAACTAGACAGCAGAGGGCTGACCAGCATGAAACGTTTTCACTTTCTCAGCACTGTTCCCCTTTACAGAGCAGAAGACCCAAAGCCCTCCTTAATTTAGGAGACCCAGATGTCCTTGCACCTCATGCGTGAGCAGATCATCAGATGCAATATTGACATTTAAACACTGAATTCTCACTTCTCTCCTTTCTCAAGATATTTATCTCTTAGCTTCTAAGATGATAATGCAAGCAATGAAGCATTAAAAGAAATAAAATACAGTAAAAGCCATTATTTGATAGTGCAATTTTAAAATAAAATCTTAATCTATGTATTTCAGCTTTCTACTTTTATAAACTTGTTGGCTGGCTATAACTTTTTTTACCATAATAGCCAGTCAGTCCTTGGTGACTTAATTCTAGTCTGTTCTTTTTTGAGTCCCACCTTCCTGGTGTTTGTTTTTTTGGTGTTTTTTTTTTTTTTCTCTAGACAATGCAACTCAAAAGTTTTCATGCATCTCCTTGACAGATACAAACATTATTCCCATTGTGTCCTTTCTGAATGAAAAATTTAAAGTGCAGTGCTGGCATTGGAAGATTGACTGGATTCTAAATGAACTTTCTGATACCAAATGTAAAACTAGAGGGAACAGTGCACCAGTAATGAAGTGAAATACAAGGTTAAGTATTGGAAACTAATTAGTGAGTTCATCAGCAACAACTCTTTGATGGTCTGAACTGCTTCCAGAAAGATAAGGATACATTGTTTGAGAAAACAATTAAATCCCTTCCCATACTTGCATAGAATTATTTCATATTCACATGCAAATCCAAAGACATGGATACACTCAAAATACTAATGCTGTATATGTGCATAGACTGTGTTTCTCCTCTTGTTTACGCCAGTATGAATGCAAGGTAAATTAATGGAAGTCTACAATATAAAGCTGCTGTGATACTAAGAAAATTCCAACCATCTATCTCTGTCTTTCATCATCCTTATTATCAGCAGTAAGTTATTTGTTATGTACAGATCCTCATTGCTTTGGATATTGCATGAGCTCATAACAAGGCTCAGAATCTTTTACCTGAAGAATTCAGTCACCCATACAAACAGGTGGACAGACAGACTATCCATCATTTTTCTACCTATCCAAACTAACTTTCATTCTATAACAGTGCATTTCCACTGTAGTTTCCAATGTTTTATACAATAAGCTCCATTCCTGTTGTGCTACTTAGTGGCGAAGGACAGGAATCCAAATCCAAATTCTCCATGGGGGATTCATTGTGTGTTCAGGAATGAGTAGCCTCTACAGAGCAAGTAGGACCAGGTCCTTTTGCCCCCTCTCCAGTTAAACCTGTTGGCTCAACCTCCTGATTAAGGAAACAAACTGACAATAAGAAACGTAGTTGATTTTCTGGAGATCAGTGCATGTTGGAGTTGCTTCCAGGCTGTTCTACCCTTCAACTTTATCTGGGATCCCATTACAGATAAGACTGAGATACTGAATCGGAGTTTGGAGTACCCACGATCCCTGCCATCATGATGATCCTTGGCACACAGGGACAGATATCCCAGCAGGAGTTACTGCTGCTTCAGGCTAATGCTAATAGTGCTGACTATGTGCCTGCGGCAGCACACGCTCCTGCAGAGCCCTTGCCACAGCTGTCACCGCGCAGCAGCAGGGGCCTCAGCCGCCAGCCGCCAGGCTCCTGTGCTCACTGAAGTCACTGGGAACTTGCTCCCCAGCTGATTTTCCTCTCTTGGTTTAGGAGGAAGCGCAGACTCACTCAAGTCATCTTCTCTTGCAGCCTGCTACTCTACACCACTTCGCCTTTCCGCATTTCCTCCCCAGGATGGGACCCACAGTTCCACTGACTCACCTCTCTGGTGCCACTCAGATAGCACAGGCTGGGATGTGAGCACAGAACGGCCTCAAATTCTTCCTTTCAGAGAATAATGGGCTGTAGAAAAAGGGTTTATTGTTCCTGGGATAATGCTATGTGATGACTAAATTTGGTGAGGAAATGGCCATCCGTGCATTACTGTAATAATGCAAGCGCTCATTTATTTGTCCTTTGATGAGGTTCCAAAAAGCCTAAGCAAGTTAGAGGCTTTTTGTTGTTACTTTTTGTAGGCAGGATTTTGACAACTTATTTGATGTTTAAAGCTGAGTGTTTTTAACTATTAGTTTGGTTTTTATTTTGTATTTTTTGACTCAGTGAAAAATGACGCTGACTAGAGCCACATGATTCTGATCTGCAACACATGCTGAAAAAGTTGTGTAGTTTTCTTGTATCCTCTTCACACCTAAGTAATCAAGATGGGAGAGTGTACCCGGGGGTAAGACTGGGATTTATATCGACTGAGTGTAGTGGGTTCAAGTCTAAGTAAGCTGAGACTCTCGTAGAAGTTCATGGTCAAATTTCCCTATATATTCAGTAGGAAGAGGCATGCACCAGCAGGGGCGGATTACAACATTAGGTATTAAATGCCCAAAGTAGCGAATAGCAGGAATTCTTCCTGTTTTGTCCATCTTTCCTCCCACTCTCATATAATGTTCCTCTGGGAATTGGAATTAGAGTCCCAGACTCAGGGAATCAGAAGAAAATGTTACTGCACAAGAAAATAGGATTTAGGGTCAATTTCTGAAGGAGAAGCGGTGTTCCACATGGCTTCTTCCCTTTCCAGAGGAGCTCAGTTGAAGACAGCCCAACATAAGTCACAGGAATTTACTCATCATGTGGGCTAGTAAAAAAATCACTAATACTAGAAGAAGTTCCTGAACAAATATGTCTCTGAATTGCAAAGATTCTGAATCAGTGCCCTCAGGGCACATCATCCCTGTAGGGCAGTGTCACACTGCACTGTTTTATCTATATTTTGTGAAAAGCTCAAGGGTAACTTTAGCCTCTTTCATATATTGGAAACAATACTTTTTCCATCACTACATCTACAAGTAAAGTCAATACAATATGGGTGCAGTTTCTTGAATTTCTCTATTAGGCCTTGAGCTGATTCCAAGCAAGCAGCCTCTCAGACCACCTCAGGTGCCGAAACTTTCTAACATATTTCAGTGCACTGATCAATAGGGCTCTTCCTAGCCACACAAGCTGCACAAGGTGAAAAAAATGCTGCTGAATTAATATTTATTTTGCAACATAAAAGAGCCCAGCACTATCTACAAATGTTCTAATTAATTGGGATTAATTTCGTGTGCAAAGTTTGGCTCTGAAGGTGTTGATGGAGTAATACATCAAAGAGGCTTCACCTCTGTAAAAAATCAATGCTAAAGTAACCTTGATTACTGTCTCTGTTGATGTCACACATAACACTAATCAGTCATGGTTTGCACTGAACACTATTATGAACAAATATTATTTGTTCTCTTATTGGCATTTTTGAGACCCTGGGATAATACTTGCTGCAGCTCTCTAAGAGGAGGTTTTCACCTTAGGGAAATTGTACAGGTTGTTCAGGAGCACATGGTCCGAGAGAAAAATTGAATGAATCTGAAAATCGAAGATAAGGAGACATACACTGCTGCGGAACAAGGAGACCCTTGCCTTCCTCCCTTTCCTCTCTTCCTTCCCTCTCTGTCTCCTTCCCCGCGTCTCTTCTTCCTTTTCATCTTTGATCTCTTTCTCTTCTCTGGCTCTTTCTTTTTCTTGCCCTTTTCTTCCCCTTTTCTTTCCCTCTCTTCTCGCTTTCTCACCCCCAACTCAGAGCTAGAAAGTACATTTGAAACAGTGGCAGATTTCTGGAGGGAATGCTTTGCAATACAAGAAGGGGATCTCTAGAGATGCCGGGTCTGAGATACCTGACCTGTGAGGTATCTAAGCCTAATACAACCAAACAAAACCTCACAGTGAAAGCACCTAGCTCACCTTTAATAAGGCTCACTATCGATTTTTGTGATTGCTACTTTTATTCTTCAGAGCAAGCAAACATCTGCCACCCAGCTCCTGCCCTCCTGTCCCCTCCTTTTCGATTATTCTTAATACTTTTCAGGCCCTTAGGAGTCCCTTCTCTCACCCTTCAAGTTCCTGTAACTGATTCAATCCCATTTATTTCAGTGTGGTGAGTTCATGCTGCTTCAAGCACCCCCTGAAAACAATTTCTGTATTTATACTGGCTTCAGGGCATCTTGGATCAAGCTTTCAAATACTATCAGGAATGGATCCACATCTTACCTGGGGTCTGCACAAGGTTCCTTTTGACTGAGATTGTATTTAAGTGACAGTTCTCCCTCCCTGGTCCTTCTTGTCTCAGCAGGGAGCCCGACCAGACAGTAGGGCTGAATCCACAGGGTGGTACAAACACTCTTTGTGGTTTGTCCCACATTCCTGTTCCCTTGCTTGTTCACACTGAAGAACAGTGTGGCTTTGTCCATGACTTATCCTCCTCCTTGCAAAAAACAGGACATGGAGGGGGACAGTGCACAACCAGGTGTCCTCCCAGCACGGGTTCAAGCTTAAATAAAATGCACACGTGAGCAGCGGGATTCCAAAACGATTCTGTTGTTATACAGGGAAATCCTCAGTGGATCAAAGTTATAACTAAGTTATTCCACCTCTACTCACATCACATCTTCCTTTTTTCCCCCACATATTCTCTGCATGCATTCCCCCAGGGATAAAACCCAGTTTATGCATTTTTGTCATGAGAACAAATGACAGAGGAAAGAAGTTTACGATGGCTTCTTATATATTTCTAGTTTAGACAGAATAAATTAGCTCAAGACAGAAAAATATCTTAAGATGCTTCTGTCACAGAAACAGTCAAGCATGACTTATGGATTTCAGCTGATGGAAAATATGTTAAAAAATTCCTCCCCATTTTTAGATACAGTCTGAATAGCAAGTGTTTATTTACCAGTTGGAAAATGGGGCTTTAGATCTCATATACTGGTTCTGCTTAGTATAGCAAATGGTACCCCTATCGTGCAACACTGTTTTCAAAGCCACATTGAGACAACCTCCTTATTTCAATCAACGCTACATCTGTCCCTGAATAGGATGAACTAACCAGAAACACGCAAAGAATGAAAAAAGAAATCTTATATCAAAACTGAGTGGATATGAAAAACATATGCCCTCAAAATGTGCCAGACTCCTTTATTTAGAATAAAGGATGGCATTGCAGTCTCTTATTTGGTCAAGTACGCTTTCTTGGCGAGGAGGAAAGGGTCGGTTTTCACGTTTAATTTTGAGTTGTGAACTATGGTCATTCCCCTTGCCTTTGTCAAAACAGTGGACAGCAGTGGGGGGGGGGGGGGGAAGGGGGTGGTAAAGGTAGGGGAAATAAAGCGCTTGTTGATGTTCTCAGGATGGAAGGCGACTGGTCAGTCACGGATGGATGCTTTGGGCTGGCAGTCTGGCCACAGCAGATGTTGCTCTGGACCCTGGCTCACTTCCCAGGTCTGGGATGTCATCTGGCTTATCTAGTCAGGCCCCTTTTCTTTACCAGTCTTTTTAAGACTGGGCAGAGCTAGACAGGCTGTCTCCTCTTATCATGCAGCACAGCAGATCTCAGAGTCAGGTGAAAAGCAAAGAAAAACATAAACACAAAAATACACACAAAAAAGGAGTAAGATGATTGGGAAGAAATCAGAAAAGAAGGAAACAAAGCTCAGTTCTTTGTTGATTCAGTGGTAAATATCCATGTTGCGTCACCATAGCTATAATGTTTATGAAGATGTGATAATGCATGAGGATAAGAGTGACCTGAAAAAATGGAAATTTTATTTTGGCCCATCCAAGGGAATTGTCCATATTCCTTTAATGCATGCATATTTGCAAAGATGTCAATTCATAGAAGAGCTCCAAAATTAAAAAAAATACAGAATATATTAATTTAAGTCTAATTATTTATCTTTTTTGATTGTTCATCTGTTTGTTCGTTTGTTTTAGTCTTCTGATTTCACTTCTGCATTTTTTGTCAAACTCTCCCCACGCCTCCTCCCCATTTGTTAGGATAAGAGAATTTACTGCTTTTTAGACTAATGCCTCTTTTCTGACAGATACAATTACTTTAGGGGAGGCCTGTTGAACCACCAGTGTTACAACACCTTCTCTATTGTGTCAGTGCTTGATTGATCCCTTGATTGCATTGGGATCAATTAAAATTGTTTTGTTTCCTTTCCCTGGGCAGGTAAAGCAGTAAGAACTTGCAGACAGCACCCAAACAAAGCTCCACACTTAAAGGCTGATTTCTGTGATATACAATTTTATTCTCAACTCCCTGCAAATGTTTTCCAGCTGAACAAGATTTGAGAAGAAACGATCTCTAGTGAGAGAAAAAAAAAAAAGTGCAATTTAGAAGACTCCTTCATTCCAATTTCTTAGAACTTTTCTCATTTTTCAAGCATCCTGAAGGTGGTAAAAGTTCACCTGTGGTCTGACTTATTGCCATAAAAATGGAAAAGGTTAACAATATGCAAGGTGACATAGTAACAGACCTGATGTTGCACAGGCTTCATGAAGAGCAAAACTGCTCTTGGATTTTGGACCAAACATTAAACCTTCAACCTGCTCCTTGGTGAGAAAAGAATAAATCCTTTTTGCCTTACAGGTAAGTGAATGTTCTTTTTTGTCTGTGGCTAGGCAGTCTAGCTGCTTTGGGGGTTAGGCTTGCAAAGCTCTGTCTGGGGCAGCACGCAGCCAGGAGACAGCAGCCTTGCAGCTTCAAGGTGAGACCAACTTCTCAAACAGCTTATGGACAGCTGAACTATAAGCTTAAAAATAAGATGAACCTGAACGGATGTCTTAGAAAATCAAGCTGGCAGGACTTAAGGGAACCAACAAAGACCAATAAAACAAAGGTTTGGGGGCTTTTTTTGTCGTTGTTATAGGCAATTTATTTGTTTGGGGTTTTTTTTTTGTGGATCTTTCTAGGGGGAATTCTGTTTGTTGCCATTCTTCTGCCTTTAAAAGCATGGACAAGAAAGAAAAGCTGGTAAGGGTTTCTGAAATAGCAATGGACATGACAACAGCAAAGCTGACTGGGAAAATTACTTGCTGCAGTTTCAGGGCATGTGTTATGTTCAAATAGTTCAAATAGTTAAGTTTGAATATTTGTCAGAGCTGCAGATGTAAATGGACATGAGCATGGCAGGAAACTGAAGATATAAGTAAGATGAAAAAAGAAGTCAAAAGTAAAGAGAAGGGCTCATAGCATCTAATTTCAGATGTCTACAAAGTAGATATCACCATCATAATCAGTGATTCTAGGTTCTTTCCACAGGCAATAAGAAGAAATATGTACTTGGAGCACAATTCACCAGGCTTCTATTAAATATCTCTTTTAGGACAAGATGTATGATGTCCTTTAAGAATGCTTGGTTCCTTCCCCAGACTATAACAAGAATTTTACCTGTTTGCCTCAGCTGTGTATGCGTACAATGAAAACATCAGAAGCTAAATGAATTCCATCTTACTGAATAATTTGACCAGGAAGAGAGTACTCAGACCATACTCAGAGAGTATGCCTACATTAACGATTTTTTGCAAAGGAGAATATTCTTTTTGATGTGAATTTGCCTTACATCTATGCTGGGAGTCTTACGGAACCAAACTCTAGTGCCCAACTGGTGCAGGCAAAATTGTTTCCTTCTGAACGGAACGGCAGCCAGAGTCATGCAGCAGGACACCATCTGAAGGTGACCGCTTGCAAAGTTCTCCAAAAGTGAGCTCTGTATGTGTGTGCAGCATGTGTGATTGGTGGCTGGCACAGACTTCATTGACAGTGGAAACACAACGTGGGCACCTAGTCTCAAGACCATAATATATCACAGTGCATCAAGTTACAGTTCTTCCATCTTCAAAACATACCACTAACGTTATACCATGTAAGGCGAATGCAACCATAGAAAACCCTGAACAAAAAAGACAAGACAAAGACATACACACGTATGTGAGGTAGTGCAGGGTCAGGGACTATAACCCCTCTGAATTCTTGTACATTTACCCTATGCAACTCTGCATTAAACCCTATTTATTCTTACTGTACTGAATATGCCCACGTACGATGTAACTTCAAATAATGAATGGAATGTCCAGCTCATTCTAAAAGCACCGTTCTCTGTATCTGTTTATAATCAACCAGCAGTATCATAAACACACAGATACCATCTACATGCCAGGACTTTATGGCATTTGCACAATAGGTTCAATGATTTCCACAAATACAAACGTTTGACAAACATATGAAGTAGTGTTGGTCTCCGCATGCACAAGGGACATGACAATGATTTCCAGATGCCCAGCTGGAATTACTGCTCCTGCTTCAACTAGTCTGCCAAACACTTCTCTAATCCTGTGCACTTACTGAAAATAATAATAATATTGAAATACCCTTGAAGTCAGCAGGCATAAATTGATTGAATATGAATTAAATGGAAAATAAGCAAAAGCAGGTCTTCAGCTGGGTTACTCAATTTCAAAAGGGAAAACTTTGACAAATTACATGACCAAGCAAGTGAAGTCAATGGAAGCAAAGAGTTCAGGGGCTTGCAGTGTGACAGATTCCTCCAAACTCTTTAAGTCAGCAGTGAAAAGTTATCTGAAACTTGCACATCAAGCAAGTGAGAACAAAACTTTCAGGAAAGGTTTCCAAATGCATTTGGATGTATAGCCACCTCGAAAAGGACATTAAGAGTAAGCATAAAGCCTACGAGAAATCGAGGGAAAAAAAAGATTGATCAGCAAATAAAGGTACACCTTAGAGGTCACGAAGTGTAGAAATAATGTAAGAATTGCCAACAGCCAAGCTGAGTTAGGCCTTTCAAAGTATATTAAAACAAATAACAAAAAAGCTCTTCAGTCACATAAATAAAAAAGAGAGCAGCAAAAGTAGGAACAGTATCATATGCAGCAAGATTGGGTAGCGACAAGGTAGTATATGTCTGGTTCTAAGTATTTTGGCTCAGTTTCCAATAAAGGATCATTGAACAGGCAGGAGAGATGATGAAAATGAAAAATTAGAAGTGAAATCAAGGTATTTATATACAAAGGAAAAGAAAATGGTACTTTATATAAATAAATAACTAAATAGCTAACTCAATAAAATAATTAATTAATACATGACAGGCTTTCTGAATTGTAAATTAACCCCTACCAGGTAAGTATTCTAACTACAGACTGACATTACTAAAGAGTTACAGTTGTTCTCTCATTTTATAATGTATAAATTATCTGCTCCTCAGTGACAAAACTTCAAAAGCATGAAAAGATATCGCCTATCTTACTGATTCCCCATCTAAAATAGTTCCTGTTTACCCTGGGAATCAGCAAAGATGATGAGATTTATAATTCTCTTGGCACAAAGGGACTTGAACAGCATTATTGCAGAGACAGAGCAGATGGAGTTCACCTCTGACTAACTTAGGGGAGATAGGGTTTGCCACGTCTTTCTGCTCATCCTGGCCCAATCAACAGGCACTCAGTTAAGCTCGATTTTTATATCACGTTGTTGGGCTTCAGCTTGGGTCCCTGGATTCTGCCTGTGAAGCTATTCTATAAAAGGTAGGGCAATTGCATCTTCTCCTCCTTGTCATCCTAACTTTTTTCAGGGCAGGAGTTCTGGCTGTAACAGGCAATGTGTTCCTTAACTACTCACCCTGGAAATCAGGGAATGGGACTGAAGACTCCTCATTATCTTCAGTCTTTTCCTTTTGGCTATTTCTATGTACTCAGGAACTGAGATGCGGGTTTCTCAGTGTTACGTGTGTTGAGGGCACTTGATACCAATTTGAGGTACTAATTGTCTTCTCGCGTTCTGCGTAGTGAATTAGGTATAGCACACAGCTAGCAAGCAAACAGCAGTCCACTAATATTTAGATAAATAGAACTTTATGCAATAATCAGAATCCAGGCCTTTCTACTCAAGTATCCTAAATTTTACGTTGCCTAGACACGCTCTGTCTCTGACTCAACAAATCTGGCTTTCTTTTTGGCACTGTGGCACAGCACAACTGAAAAAATAGAATGAAGCACCAACTCACCAAGGAGATTAGAGATATAGGCTTGAATTAAGTCAGACTGAAAATAAAAAAATGTCTTAAATCAGACCTCTTATTTCTTGCATGAATGTTGTAGTAGATAAGAACCAGGGCGTCACAGCTGGCCTAAGCCTGGTAGCTTTGTTCAGAGTACAGAGCTGTAGATCAGAGTCCTCCAGGAATTATAGCTAGGACAGTACTTTGTTTCTGGTGCAAATTAGATATGCAGACTGAAAATTTCAATAGAATAAAATGCTCAAGCACATGCAACTTGTGCAACTTTTCAAGACAGAAATGTTTGAAGACTGTGGAAACTTCTGATTTTATTTTGAAGTCGGGGGGGTGACTGGCAGACAGATCTGAGTGAAAAGACAGTATAATATCTTCATTTGGAGATATAACACTGTGTAGGACAAGGCGATAGACTGCTGTTTGGATAATTAAAAAAAGAAAGAAAGAAAATGTGAGTCTCTATTATTGCATAAGATATAGAGAAAAAAATAAAAATTTCAAATTCTTTTTCATAAAACTGCAAGGATCATGTGCTTTTAATAATAGATTTCTTGTTTGCAAATCTTTTTCGTTTGTTTTGTTTTGCTTTATAATAAAGATCACTACCAGCAGGACATTAAAATATATTATGAAAGATTTATACATTCATCAATTCCATGGCAAAGGTCATTTATATCACTGGGTAAAGACAATGAGAAATGCTTTTCTTGTGAAACAAGGGTTCTTAATGAGACCACCTACTCCTTTCTTCCCTGCTGAAACCGGTTAGATGTATCAATTATTTGTTTTAATAGGAAGAGCTGTGTAATACTCAAAGAAGGGATGTAAGCCAAGCATTTTTATATATAGAATTATGGTAATGGGAACTGTGTTTAAAATACTAATCTGTAAGAGAAAGGGGCAACCTTGTTCTGGGTAGGAATTAGTCAGCTTGATTCTGTGGACTTCAGTACAGCTCCATCAATATTTCTGTTTCTGGAGTTTCAGGGCAGATGTGGAAACCATCGAGTTGTCTAAAACAGGCAGGTTTTGGTGAGACTTTCTGATGTGCTCGGCTGTCTAACTGTTGATTTAAATTTATTTGTGCTTTAGTGTTTTGGAAAACCCAAGAAGACCCTTCTTTGCACTGTTAAGTATCTAAATACTTTTGTTGTATTTCAGCTGTGGGGTCCCCTGGACAAGAAAGACATGGACCTGTTGGAGCAGGTCCAGAGGAGGGCCACAAAAATCGTCAAAGGGGTGGAACCCCTCTCCTATGAAGAAAGGCTGAGAGAGTTGGGGTTGTTCAGCCTGGAGAAGAAAAAGCTCTGAGGAGACCTTATTGCAGCCTTTCAATACATAAAGGGGGTTTATAAGAAAGATGGGGGCAGACTTTTTAATGGGGCCTGTGGCGATAGGACAAGGGGCACTGGCTTGAAACTAAAAAAGGGAAGATTTAGACTAGATATAAGAAAGACATTTTCTACAATGAAGGTGGTGAGACACTGGCCCAGGTTGCCCAGATACGTGGTAGATGCCCCATCCTGGAAACATTCCAGGTCAGGTTGGACGGGGCTCTGAGCAACCTGATCTAGTTGAAGATGTCCGTACTCATTGCAGGGGGGCTGGACTAGATCACCTTTAAAGGTCCCTTACAATCCAAACCATTCTATGATTCTATAAGTCACAAGAAAGGTGATTTTTTAAACCAGGAAAGTTAAAAAAAATAATGGAGAAAAAAAAGGTTTGTTCACACTTCTTTTTTTTCCCTGTCTTCTCCCACAACCATGTTTTCTTTCCTCCTGCTGTGGATCTAATCAGGTTATTAAGGAAAGTATGCATAACAAAGATTGCAATCTGGTGATTCTTTCTAAGCTCTTGAGCTGTTAGTGGATCGTTTCACTGCACTGACTATCTGTTAGCTAGAGGAAAACCAACTTGGATTTACACTGGATATGTCAACCAATTCGAGCAACAGATCTCTGAAGTTTTTGCACCTGCAAATGGTGACAGCCCTGCTTCAACCGAACTTACATTTATGTGTAAAAGTAAATTATGTCAAAGAGGGATTATGAGTAGTATTGGAATCAGGCATGAAAAAAATGCTTTTGTGAACATTTTCTTAGCCATGTTTTTTATTCAAGAATGGAATAAATATATAGACCCTTGGCTGAGAAATGAACTGACCAGTTCCCAGGCCAGTGTTCATCTGCCAGGATGAGAAATGACTTAGGAAACCACCCAAACTCTGCAAACCGAGAGGTGACTGAGAAATGGCTGTGCTCTAGATTGTGCACAATAAACACACAGGAATTACCTGCCTCTTGGAGGCTGCAGTGACATTTGAAGAGTTAACAGCATGCATCTCAGGCTTCAGGCAAATGCGACTTCCATCCCGCTGCAGCATATTGGTCAGACACGTGCCCCCTGCCCTCCCTTAAAACTACAGAGACATGACATTTTAACTCGAACAAGCTAGCTGTCCATAGAAAATAACACCATGACAACTGTCTGTTGAAGCTGCCTCCCTGGGTGTGAGATCCTTATCCCCTGAGCATACATCCTCACTTAACAAAACAAATGGGCTTCAGAAGCGGGTGGGGTTTTAGCACAACTTTGAAACTACTTTCTTTGTGGAGCTCACTATGAACTGCCTGCTGATAGGTGTTATTTAAAATGCTGGTGACATCAAGATAGAAAGGCTATAGTTACTGTTGAAGCCACAAATGGGAAAAGAAAGGAATGTGAAAATTCAACTTAACTCTTATTGTCTAGGACTCGTGTGGTTCTCTTGTGTGTGAATGTGCTTTTTGTTTGTCTTTGCATTATTACCTGCAAATAACAGAGATTTCTTTCTTTTCCAGTTCTTTTCTGTCAGCGGGATGCTATTCACTCCTTCAGAACAATGAAGGGTCTGAACCTGGAAAAGTGCACAATAACTTAACTTTAATACTTAGGGGAATAGTCCCACTGAAAGCAATATAAGTATTTATTACTTGATCATGAGTTCTACTGAAATACATTTCTTTCAAAATGATAGTTCATTCCCTGATCATTTCACTCATCAAAGCAATGTCAGACAGAGCTTTAAAATTAACATTTAAATAAACAGAAATAAGGATTTTGCATGGCTGCTTTTGTAACTACAAAAAAATAGACCGACATTATGATAGAAAAGAAAAAATAAAACAGTGTGTTGCGGGCATGAAATTTCTTTTGAGCCTGGCCCTTTAACAGATTTTGTTTGTCCTTTTAACTCACAGTAGATACAGTGTACAGCTTTCATTGTGAAATTAAATTCACAATGTTTCATGCAACATGATTATTCCTTTGCCACCAACTAATTATCTAAAAAACAAAACAGAACAATAAAATATATGAATTATTGCAGAACACTCATGGCAGCTGCTTGCACTTTTGCAAGTTTCATTTTATTTAAGTCATTTTCTTCTCTCAGCATTTTTTAAGTTATTGAGGGTTTTTTTTTTAGTTTTGCTTTGTTTTAGAACATTTTTATGTATATACATAAACATAAATAAATATATGTGTATATGCAAATAGGTATACATACACATATCATACATCCACACCTTTCATGTGAGATGCAGGAACTGAACATACAGTACCAACTGAATATGTTTTAAAGAAAACCATCCTGTAAAGGGTATATTTCAATAAGACTACCAACATTTAATATTCTGGAACAGTAACTAATACTGTAGGAAGGAAATGATAGATAACACATGCAAATATTGATATACCATAGTTACTTAATTCCTGCCTAATTACTAAAAAGATTTATAGGATCATGGAATTGTAGCTATAAACCTTATGGTTTCCTTGGCAAAAGTTCAGCTGATTAGTTTAAGAGAGAAATGACTTACAGACAACCAGTTTCCTGACTTCAGTGGGATCAGATGGAAATTCTGATCTCCAGAGGATCATCCAATCAAGTGAACAGCTACAGGAATATTGATGGACACAATCAAGGGGATTACCTCCATACTTCAAGTTATAGATATGTGCAAGTATTTTGTTAACTGCAGCCTTCAAAACCAGACAGACATAGGAGAATATATTTGTATGCAAATTGTGCTTCCTGCTTTAAGTTGCTAATCATGGTCATTTTTGTTGTAATTGTATGTTTCCCCATGTGGAAAAATGTTACTGTGGTGCATTGAATAAGCAGCATAACCAATTTTGTGTCGTCTTAACAACAGGCTTACCATTCATTAAACCTAGTAAGGCTAGTCCAAAGAGAGATAACAAGCCAGCTGTCTCACTAGCTTCCAAATACCTTGCCATCACCCAAAATAAATTTTATCATGCTCTTGGCCACTCTAATGACCATGGCCCCAGCTCTTTACTGTAGATTTACATCAATAATGCAAGCACAAAATGAATGTCATGCTGGTGTGATATACCATCTGAGCAAAATGGAAGCCGACGGCACCTATTTTGCAGAGGACCTAAGAATGACAAACACTGCGTAGTCCTGGGTTGGATCATAGCTGATGGCAGGTGAGAATCTCAGTCTTTTGACAACCGCCAGGATCTAACAAGGACACCTTTGTCTGCTCATCTCCGGATAACTGGTTAAAGGTAGACTCCAAATACATTTTGCCATTTGAACTTCAACATTGCACTTGCAAAAAATCAATCAGTGTCTACAAAGAAGGCGGCATTTACAAATATAGAACCCCGCGTAGTGCTTTACCAACAGCTACATCATTATTTACTTCTTGCAAGGCGCTCAAAAAATAGCTAGCTCCATTCTTTAGACCCCCCCACACTAGAGTAATCTGCAGTACAGTCACTATTCCAAACATCTGCTATTTTTTCTGTCTTTTTCTTTTTCTTCTTTTCTTGATACAAAGCTGCACTTGGTGGATTTCAGCTGCTATCCAGTTATTTGGCAAAAAGATGTGAGAATCCAGCTTCTTATGGGCTTTCAGTATGTGTGGGATCGAGGTAGCACAGCAGTTCCCTCCTTTTTCTGAGACTGCTGCCGCAGCAGCTCCGACAACAAAAATGCACAGTCGGCGGTTTCTTTATTTTCATCTTTGTAGCGCTCTTGGCACCGAATTCTGGAATGGATAAATTAAAATGGTGTCTGCCTAATCCCTCCGAGAGATTTGATTGCAACTTAGACTATAGCATTTTCCTTGAACAGACTTAAAAAATGCTACGTTTTTGAGCTGGATCCTCATTTTGGTGTAATCAATTTTAATATGTGACATATAGAATGTGTTCTTTACACTCTAAGGTAGAAGTTATGCAGCAACATAGTTCACCTGATGACATATGACAGACACATATGTATTCCATACAGGAACACACAACAAAGAGCTTTATTTCATATTGCGTTTCCTTTTAATAAGATCATCTAAGAGAGCCCAAGAAACATTGTATGTCATGTCTGAGAAATTTTCTTTCTTTCTTTCTTAAGTGAAAAGACCTTTGCTGTGCTTCTGCATTCAAAAACCACACTTCACAGTGAAAGCATGTCAGATAGATGGTCCTGGAAAATTAAGTTTTCTGTATGTAGAAATGATATGTAATAAAAAGTAGTCCTTGTTATCAGTGCTGCAACCCTGACAAGAAGACACCAATTCCAAATTTAAAAGATGTCCCATTTTCTTTAGAAATTGAGTCTTTGAAACTTCTGTGTCAATTATGAGTTTGGTAGCTTCTTTTAAAAGGGAGTAGATACTCCGCCATTAAACCCTGGTCAAAGATAATCACAATGTTTAAATAATTAGTTCAGAGAGTACCAGAGCTAATAAATACCTGCTTCCAGCTTTTCTGCTTTCTGTTTCCCTTACTTTCACCATGTGAATTCTCTGATGTTTAATAAAGTATGAGCATCTGAGGGTTTCACTAAGGGGAGTATGACAACAGTGTCTTTTCAAGCTGTATTTTCCCAGCATAAACAGCATTGTAGCAGCATATGACAGAATGTCTTTGAAACCTTTATTTTTCTGTCGAATTTGGATGAAATCAACCAATTTTATAGAAAAATATTGCTGATGGACAGAAAGGGAATGTATATGTTTGATGCAGACACACACAAAACATGATTATTCAGCACAGACAATAAAATGTATTATATTCCAGACATGATTAAACCAGCTGCAGACACCTATGTAACTGATGTATACGACTGAAAAAAATGAAGGATTCTTTGAGAGAAGATACTGGTTATAAGAGCGGAGGAATGCTGCTCTCCTTGTCCCATTTCCTCTCCACCGGTTATAAAGAGGGCCAAGGAGGTCTCATTCAGATGTTGATTCTCCACTGTGTTTAGGCAGGTGGATAGTACCCTTTCAGTCTCCTTGACCTAGCCCATCCAGCAATACCTCCGCCTTGTATTGAGAAAAAGCCCTTTTACTTTCTAAGATATTATGCCTATGATGTTTCAGCTAATCTTATTCTCAAATACATCACAGGAAAATAGAGTAGGCAGAAGGTCATTTTTTCTGTAAGTTTGTTTTCTACATACAGCAAAATGCATCTCGTGAATCAGTCCAAAGAAACATATTGCACACTCATCAATGTAATAGATACCCCTTACTTTCAAATGAAATAAAACAAGACAGGATAGTATCTTACTGAGTCATTTTAGTGTCCTTTGTGAGTTCTGAGACGCCCCCAGTTCTTTAACAGACATTTTATTGTTATTCCATTCCTTCCTACACAGATTGTTATGCTACATTTCTTTCCTTGTGCTCTCTCCTGAGCACCTTCTTTGAGTACGTGAAATGATGTGAGGAGGATCTATCTGTATTGGGTTTTTTTCCTATTTTCTCTCTTCTTCCCCTATTGCAAAATATTCACTTTCTATTGAATAACTGCTGTGCTATGCATGTATGTATGTGAAGAATGATGAGTTAAAAGAAGTGGTTTTGAACATGGAAATAATAGACAAAATCATAGACAAACCATAGGATTAAGATAGAAGGGAAGATTATGTGGTCTAGATCAAGTTCTTGTTTATCACAGGCTATTAAATATGACTGAGTTGCCTTTATGTTAATCACAATGCTGTGCATCTGTCAGAAACACATCTGTCCAAAGGTGTCTGGAGACTGAGAAACAATGACTACTCACTGGAGTTTTTCAATTTAAACATCCTCATATTTCGATAAGCAAGTAAATAAATGAATAAGTAAAAAAGATACCTTGTCTATAATTGTAATTTACCTCCCTTCATTTTTCAGTCATGTTCATGCTTTGATTTCGGTCGATATCTGAAAAAGGTATACAATTTTTTTCCCCCTTTTGCATCCAGTTACACTATACAATGTGGTGTAAGCTTACGACCAAGCTTCTCAGGCTGGAAAAGCAGACATCCCCCTAGGAGGCTGAGATCAGTAAGACAGAGTATCTCACTCTCAAACTTGTCTTGATATTCTGTAGGAAGCCAGTAAAATATCACATAAAATAGGACTGAGGTAATCATGAAGCTCACAATACTAGGAAGTCATAACTGGTTTTGTTAAGTCCGGCAGTTTCACATTCATACTGCTATAGCACATGTAGAAAGTAACGAACTTAGGTATGAATAATAAGTCCAAGCTATCTTCCACCAAATATGAGCCGAGTCATCTAATCAGCCTTAAATGGTTTGAAGCACTTTGTGCAGATTTGATTGCACAAGAACATTGTATTCTGGGGTTTCCTTCGTAAAGTACAAGAGACTTTATCCCTTGCTGAGGATGAACATCTCCAGTTATAAGAGATTCCACTGAAGCTTCAGACTCAGTTGAATAGGATTTTTTCTCTTCCATTTGGTCTGATTAAGATTTGGCTCTTCCCTCTCGGCTCAAACTTCAGATTTCATTCAATCTCTAAGGCAAGAAATGTGCAGTTAACAGTACAATCTGCCAACAGCACAATAACAAAATAGTTCCTAGCAGGTACAGTGGGCCTCACTGGTGAGGCAACGTGTCAAGTGGGAAAACTCTGCTATGCTTGTACTGGTCTCTGCAGGGTCAGAATAGAGCTCCCTACATGATGATCCTGTACTTGGAACACCTTTTATGCAGGCAAGGGAACATGAGGTCAGCATCTACCCCAGGATGGAGGAGAGGGACCAAACCCAGCAAAGCAAAGTTCATTGTCAATTGTCTCAGGTGTACTCTAATATAAAAAGGGATCTGAATCACTGTTGAAAAAGATGCATGATATAATATTGGTATGTGAAGTATCTGAGTGCAGCTTCCTATGAGAACTAGAAACCATGGGAAGCCCTCCTCTGGCAAGATGAGAATAATACTAGTCAGCTCAAAATTAAGACAGTGCATTTCTCTGCACCATCACCTATTAAAAACTATTAGTAATTCTGAAAGTCCTGTGTGCATGTATATGTATGTGCGGGTGTGCACACTGTGATACTGAGTTTTGTCCTGACCGCACAGGTGATCATCCAGACCCTGAAGCATGAAGACGGGTGACCTTTCCAACATTTTTTTAGTTTCTCTAATGGCAAAACCGTTATTACTTGCCGTAAAATTACTCAGACCTTTTCTAAAATCCTGATATTGCAGTTGCCTTTAGTGACCTCGTGTGACAGTGAATTATTCAGGTTGACTATCAGCTACATTAAAAAAAAAAAAAAAAGAAGGAAAGAAAACAAAACAACATTTGCTTTTATTGGTTTAAAATTTACTGCCTTTTAATTTCAAAGAGAGGAGAGCAGGGAGCGACTCTTGCTCTCCCTCACTGGCATCAAAAATGGATAAATGAATCAAAGTAAAACCTCATGAAAATGAAGCACTTTAACTACGGTTATATATTGGTATGTACTGATTCCAGAACTTTTTCACTTTCTTTTCTGTATAACTTTTCCTCTTTCAACTTCAGGCAAAGACTTAACAGGTTACAAGCACCGTCACATTTTGGCTGTGAAACAGGGACGCAGTGGGAATAAATGATCACCATATGTCTCAATAAGATTGAGAGGTTTCATCCCAACCTGGAAAAATTCTGACCCACAGAGGGATCATCCACACCGTCAGGACCCTGAGGCACCCATGGGCCTTACTATACCTACCCACAACCCAGGACCCCATTTTGGGGGGACATCAGTCCCTGCCCCAGGAATGCCATTGGATGTTGGTCTCCAGCTCCCCACAGCCTTGCCCAGCCCGGCCATGGGCCCCACCAAGCCAGGCCCACCCACAGGCCAACACCCCTGTCCCCAGGGAGGTGCCCTGCTCCCTGTCTGGGGCAGTGGGTCGGGCCCTCAAGGAGATTCCCCATGGCCCACATCTCCCAGGACGCCCTCAGCTCACATGACACCATGTTGCACACAGTCCAGCTGAGCTTCAGCTTGCAATTAAAGATGCAAAATAGCTGTATTGAAACCTCAGGCTTTCATCACAAACCTAAATATGGCAGGTAACATCATAAATAACTCCATATAAAGTTTATAACTTTAGAGGACTTGTTCCCCTTTTTTGTGGAACTGAGCTGGTACTACCACAAGCCTGTGGAAGGAAGTTTCATGTAAATGTATTACCTCGTTAAATCTTTACATCATTATGGCAGTTGTGACCTTAATCTCCTTATTCTTTGCATTAGGTATCACCCTCTTCATGCATTTTTGTGAGGAACTATTAGAATAAATCATTTTGTAATTATTCTTAACACTTTCATTGTTCTTTTAGACATTTCATCTCTGTAAAAGAACATACAGTAACGGCAGTATGAGTAACTCCTCTGAGCTACTCTAGTGATGTCTCTGCACGCACTGACCACCTGCGCAGCATGTGTCCCTCAACTCTGATCCATCCCAGTTTTTTGGACTAACTGAACATACTCTGCACTGTGTATGCTCCGGTATGGTAGGACATTGATAGGACATAAGAAAATTTGCTAAGTATTTTCTCAGACATGGCTACAGTTCTCTATGCAGGCACGCTTGTACATGCTTGGAGGTGAAGAGGTGACAGGTAAACTGGCAGATAAGAACCTGCTACGTGACTTCAGGCTGAGAGACTTCAGAGAGACGTGAGATCTCTCTTCTTAGCAAGGAGCAAACCTAGAAAGCAAACTTCAGGAGTGATGATAGAAAGACTTTCTAAGTGACACCAAAGAGACCGCACAGAGTGTGTTTTAAGCCAGCAACCCCCTAAAAGCAGTTTCTTAACTGGTACGATCAAGGTAAATCATACCCTTCCTTGCAGAGGATGATTTTTTTCTTAGTCATATTATCTGATGTGTTTGACTAAGCTGATCTGTGTTTCCTTAATTTACGGAGTTTACAAACCTATAGAAGCAGAAGTGTTTTGGTATTGCTTGGCATTATTATTTCAGTAGTTATGGATCAGTTCCTCCCAGAGAAGTATCAATCGAAGGCTCTGTTTGATGTGGATCTTGTTCTGTGCACTAATTCATTCCTAAAAACAAGGAAACAAACCAATAAAAATTCAAACATTACAGAAAATATGGAGTTCAAATCTTCACAATTCCAC
Organism: Pluvialis apricaria; assembly: GCA_017639485.1. Lineage (NCBI taxonomy): Eukaryota > Metazoa > Chordata > Aves > Charadriiformes > Charadriidae > Pluvialis > Pluvialis apricaria. Next base: position 7,348,341 of record CM030044.1, on the reverse strand, counting down.
AGCTGTGATTTTGTCCATAAATTAAACTTTATAACAAATCATGAAAGCAGATGGCAACAAAGCAAAGAGTTAGTAATATCAGATTATACACCTGTTAATCAATCTGATTAAACGTCTGTGCTAATGGAACTTCCAGAACGACCTTATGAAATATGGGTTCAAAGCATGTAATTTTTACTGAATGTATCTTCTGGTTCATCTTATCTTACAGCCTACAGTTGCATTCTTCTGATAAAGTAATACATTACTTATCCATTAGCAAAATGATTAAACCCAAGGAATGAATATCAGTTGCCTGGTTAGTAGGTGGTTGGTTGTTTTTGTTTTTTTCCCCATAAAAATCTTGTATAATTTGAAATTAATAAAAGTTACATTAATAATAACATAAAAACCAAAGTAACTTCTATTTATAATATTAAGTGGGAGAAAGTTGTCCAGACATTAGGACCTCTATTCTTTGTTTTGCTAACACATGTGCATACAGTGCTTTAAAAATCACTTAGTAGAGAAACTATCCTCACAACAAGAAGAAAAGTAGTGGAGGAAAAATTTGCATGTTGTTTTAAGTACTTAGAAAAAAACAAGACCAAGTTATACAAGTAAGTTAAAACCTGCAAAAATTTCCAACTATTTATATTATAATTCATATTACTAAATTGCAATCAATCCACAGCAACACTTGTAGTTCATTGAAACTTTAAAAGACATTTTCTCTTTTTCTTTCCCTCTCTTTCTTTCCCTTTCTTTCTTTTTTAAAATCAGTTTAGAACATAGGGCATCATTTACTGCCCAGTGGAAAAGTCTTCTTTACTCCAGAGGGAACCAGAAAGGTGATAGATGCCCCTGTACTTTGGTTCATCCATCTGTAGAATAACACAAGACCTTCCTCTTGGGAATGCTGATGTCTGAAAAATACTTTAGGTTTCCCAGGTGAAAAGTGCAACTCGTGCAGAGTATTATTATAATCCTTTTTTCTCCCAACACAAGCATTTCATAAACTTGCATTGTTGTCAGAATAGTTCTGAAATATTTTACCCTCAGGTTCATCTTTCTAGCTACAGAGTAAAGCTCTCAGTAGTTTATTCTCAGTCAGTCTGTCTATGCACACACCATCTTTTCAAAGTGCTGCTGACATACAAATTCACAGGATATCTATAATGTTCTTATTAAAGAGACAAATTAGTTATTTTACTTAAACAAACAACAGAAGTATTACCCGCCGGAATGCCCAGGCGCTCTCCATAAATAATACTGAGTGCTGATGAGATGTGTTTCAATGCATTTTATTTTACATTTTACCTTGGTGGGTAACTCAGCCTGTGTTGGACTGACTTAACTGCTCAAGTGCCAGAACCCTGCCATTTCTCAGGAATGCTCTAATATCGCAATGCTTACACGTGCAGAATTTTCTTTGTCAGGGAATCTTAAATTCTGATCCAAACCTGTCAAAGTCTACTCAATTTTTTTTCTGGTGATGATCTTCAAACTAGTTCTTTTACAAAATGGAGATATGTGTCCTAAACAGAAGCAAAGCAATGAATAAATATAAGTTGGAAATGGGAAAAAAATTTTGATAGTCATCTGCTTTATGTTGTGTCAAAGTTGTCAAGTGACACCAAAGTAATGAAATCTTTATGGAAGCTTCACAAGGTAGGAGACATTCTTCAGTGGCACTGTGATAACGTAGGCCTACACATAGTAACTTACTACGTTGTGGCTGGTGTGCTGATTATGCTTTCAGGAATCCATCTATTACTTGATACTTTTGATTCTATAATGTCTCCATAGTCTCATTAGGAGAAGACCCTACCTACCTTCACCAACAGACCATCAGCATCAGGAGCTAGAAATGTTTCAGGTTAGCTTGTAACCTCCCTCTTGCCCTCTATATGAATATAAATATCCATGCAACTTTAAATTCTTCAACACATCGATAGCTCCAGATCTCTACTGGATCCTGTTTCCCAAACGACCTTCTTTTCTCCATTGTCATAGCATGTAATTCATCTATCTAGGCAACAGTATGACCTGATGTTCATAACAGAGTTACTCTCCAAAAGTAATCCTCCTCCTAAATTTAGAGGTTTCAGCAGGGAAAAATTATATTGAAAAGAAATTTTGTTTGTTTATTTGGTTGGTTGGGTTTTGCCACTCCTTATATCACAGTTTTTGCTTATAATGCCACAAATGGTCCAGAAAGCTGTTGGCAATCCTATGCTTTTCCATATTTTCTGGGGAGGGGAAAACACAGGTTACAAACTATAAATTCCCTCTACATGGAAGACTATGGTGACTCTGAAGCACTGCCCATATGGCCCAACAGAATCCAGAAATATTGGCTGTTAGTAAGAAAAGACATCATAGAATTTTTGTGTCTGAGTTAATAGCTTCCGAAATAATAGCTTCGTTTGCATCCGTTAGATATAGATACAGATCAATCAAAGGACTAAACAAAGAAAAATAAAAAAGAGATATTACTTAATCTCAGCACAGATTGTGTTAAGATTCCCATTCTGTGCAGCAAGAGACTTCACAAGAGGGATAAAATCAACACCTCAACCAATTTAAAATCACACTGGGTCTATTAAAATGAGTCATCAGACCAGATCTGAATCAGGTCTTTCTACACTTGTAAAAAAAAGAGTGTGAGTAAATAATATACCTTGCACATGTTTATAGGTTGCAGGATGTTAATTTCATTTACAGAGAGAGAGAATTTTCCCTCCCCAAAGTAAAATTTAAAGGGACTCAATGTCAAAGTCAGATGTAGGAAGATACTTAGTCTTTTTATATCTCTCTTCAGTCTCCCTTATCAGCAAGATGCATTTCCCCAAATTTTAGTGTCTAAAGACAGCTACATATGTGTCTAGGCACCTAAATGTCTGTTTGAGATACTTAGGCAGGCATTCAGCTAACTACCCAGGCATTGAAAGTGACATTTTGGTGGAATTTCAGTTCCTACATTCAGGAAACTAAGTTAGAAAGAGAACATTTAAACTGCTTAGACACCTGAGACACCCTATCTATTGAAGGTTTCAAGAGGAAGATTCCCAGGTAATTAGGGTTATTTTAGGAAGATTCTCAGCAGCATCTCTGCCTTTATTGAATTGAGTGCTCAGATACTTATTTCCTATTTATGGAAATTTATCACTGAAATTGCTAAGTCTTCAGAGCATCCTGGCATGCTAAGTACGCTCAGGCTTTTGCTTACTCTTTCCAGCTACAATTGTGGTGCTGTCTATTATGTGGTATATAACTATATTTTATGTGATGTCTATAAAATAATCACCTGAGCTGTGTCCCAGCGGTGAACAAGGGTTGATGAAAAGGTGTGTGAAATGGTGGTTACTTCACCACAAGATACAAACGTAGTAGCAGGGCCTGAGGGATGCTGAAGAAGCTCTAACCACCTTTCCTCGGTAGTGAGGTTGGTGTGCAGCTGGATGGGAAAGACCTACAGATCCTGTGAAACTGTGGTTCCAGCTATGTAATTAGAAAGTCTGCCAGTGGGTGGGAATGCCAAAAGAAGAAATGGTTCTAGACCCTAGTTTGCACATAAATTTGTCCCTGTTTTCATCTAACAATTACTCCGTTAAGTGAACAGTTGTGAGTCCTCCAGGACACAGAGTTCCCCTCCTTAGCTAAGCTCCTTGGCTGCAAATTCAGACTTCCTTTTGGACCTTTGAGCCATGCATACAAAGCTACTCAGCAACTCATCTGGAGGGGAGAGGAACTCTGCTTTCAAGTCTATTTTGGGCTTCTGAGGTGGAATCCTGGAAGAACAACTTTCCTTGGGCTTAGGAACCCAGGTCTTCTGCCTCCTAGTGCTGTTATCTGTATTATTACAGGGGCAAAGAAATGCTAGCATTCGAAAGACAACTTCTGAATATGAATACCTTCATATTCACTGACTTCAGCAAGTTTTAGTTTAGGCCTCAGAAACCAGCAACTTGCACTACATTTTTGCATTGGAGAGTTGGTCCCATTTTTCCCAGGAAAGCAAGGAGTTTTCTGATATTTGACAATTCAGTCCAGTGTTTCATCAAGATAACAGTGGAAGAGCAAGTGCAATATTTGGAGGAAAAAAAAAACAATTATTTTTTTTTTATTTAGTTAAAAGATGAAAGAAAATATTGGTAGCCTTTTCTTTATTTTGTTTTTCATCTTTATGTGTAAAACTAAAACGACTGACTCCCGTTGTCTTCTGGCACCAAGATTTAGTCACCAAGAGCTCAAAACAAGATTCAGGTCTCATTGGTAACTGCAGTATAAAGTGTATGAAAGTCTAGTTCAGTTAATAACAAAGTTCAAATCCTAAATATTCAGAAAATATTTAAAAAAATAAGAAATTAAAAAGAATGGTTTTGTTTTCTCTCCAGAGTATAAAAATGTTGTCTGTTCAAGAGCAATTTCCTTAACAAGACGAACACTTCTCATTAAAAAATACTAACTCTGATTGATGACGTTAACAAATTTCATTGAATAATTATTTTAAATAACAGTGAGGATGGAAAATAAAATCAGAAGATATTTAATTTATAAAAAAAATTCCCAATAATATTTCCATTATTGTTTGAATTACTTGTTTCTAAAATCTTTCTGTATTTTTGCTTTCAAGATAGGTCATTAAAACTATTAAGATAAACATGCTTGTGGTGTTTTGTTTCCTTTTTCAGCTGAGATATAGGCAGCTGCTCCTCTGAGTTCACTGGTGAATAGCACAGCTATGTGACTATGGACACATATGATGGCACAAACCAAGCAGTTATTGCCGGGGTATAAAAAGCTATCTTTTTCCTCAGTCAGTCTAGTGATAAGACAGAAGTATCCTGAATCTAAACCCATCAAAATGCAACAACAACAACAACAAAAAAACAAACAACAACAACAACAAAAAAAAAAAAAAAAAAGGAGGCATTTAAAGGGAAAATTAAGGCATAAGAAAAAAACCCAAACATACTGGTCTGTGTATCTATCTGCTTCCTTAAGTAATCTGTCTAAAACAACCAAAACTGGCTTGGCCCTGGTGGCCCAGAAGGCCAATGGCATCCTGGGGTGCATCAAGAAGAGTGTGGCCAGCAGGTTATCCTCCCCCTCTACTCTGCCCTGGTGAGGCCCCATCTGGAGTACTGTGTCCAGTTCTGGGCTCCCCGGGTCAAGAAGGACAGGGAACTGCTGGAGAGGGTCCAGCAAAGGGCTACAAAGATGATGAGGGCATTGGAACATCTTTCTTATGAGGAAAGGCTCAGGGACTTGGGGCTTTTTAGTTTGGAGGATAGAAGACTGAGGGGGGGATCTTACTAATGTTTATAAATACTTAAAGGGATGGTGCCAGGAGGATGGGAACAGTCTTTTTTCAGTGGTGCCCAGTGATAAGACAAGAGGTAACGGGCACAAACTTGAAACATAGGAAGTTCCATCTTAACATGAAGAGGAACTTCTTTACTCTGAGGGTGGCAGAGCAGTGGCACAGGCTGCCCAAAGAAGTGGTGGAGTCTCCCACACTGGAGACATTCAAAACCCTCCTGGACGCTTTCTTGTGCAACTGCGGGAGGTGACCCTGCTGTGGCAGGGGGGTTGGACTAGACGATCTCCAGAGGTCCCTTCCAAACCTGACCATTCTGTGATTCCGTGATTCTGTGAAAACCTCAGAAAAACTCATTTTGAAGTTTTTGGATTTTTTCAGGTCTTTTAGTAATTTTTTTCTAATCAAACAGGCTGAACTCCCTCTATACTTTTTCACATGAAAGAGTGAAGAGAGAGAAAGATGATGAGCTACAGAGATGTGAATATGAGTGACTAAGAGTGATTATAACAGCGAAGAAGCTAAGCTACTGTTAAATATCTGTGAGAAGCATCAGTGGCAATTAACCTCCTGAAAACTGCTGTCATATGATACTTTCAGAGTTCTTTAAATTAAGTAAGTTTATTACTTTCAATAACTTCCTAATGGACAGACCCTGTGTTAGAAAACGGTGAATGAAATATGTCCTCTTTCATACAGTCTCAAAAGAAGAATGAGAGTATAAGCTGACATCAAATACGAAATATGCCATCATCTGTATGGGTGGACCCTCCTCATCTGGAAATATTCTAGTGTGCTGTCACTGATATCTATGACCTATGTTGTGAATGAATGGAATGCTTCATTCTCTAGAACTTCAAAAATTCAGGATTAAACATTTTCAGAACATTACATATTTGAAATACTGAGATGTTTAAAGGGTCTAAATATCTGTCCCATGAGACCTATTAGCTCCTGTCTTTTCTTTCATCTGATGAATCTTTCATCTGAAGAATCTGGTAGTTTTTGCACAAAAGAGGTGGGACCAGCTTTTGAATTAATAAAATCACACATAATCATACAGATTTCTGGAGTATGTTTTCTTGCTGGTTCATGCCACATCAGTGAGATGATAACAGATTATCCAACATGCTCATACTATGATGCCATCAAATACTGATGATTTTTTCTTACTGCCTTTAGCATTGCCTCAGCATTACTGCTGCAGTCTCCCTCAGGGAAACGAGTTGTTAAAAAAAAAAAAAAAAAAAAGATGGAAAAAAGGAAGAAAGAAGGAGAGAGAAAATAAAGACAGAAAGAAATAATCATCGTAGAACATCCTGGGGGAATGGAAAGAAGTGAAAAAGCCAAAGAAAGTAGTAGCTAAGCCTGCCTTGACTGCATGAAATTTGTTGGAATGCCTCATAGGGAAAGAAAATAATCACTTTTTGGGGCGATGGAATTTAAATAACTTAAAATTGTGCATACACAATTGGTTCTTTTGCTGCTGCTTGGAAAAAGAAAATCTACTCACTCATAGCAACCTATTTTTCAGCAGGAAGAAAAAAATACAGTAAGTGGGAAATATCAGCACAAGTTTTGGAGCTGAGACATGTTTCAATTACTAAAGTAAAATAAAGCTCTTGAAGTATTTTTGTTGATTTTCTCAGCAGCACCTCCTTCCCCCTCCTTTTCAAGGAAAATGTAAAGCTTGGCTGTATATGCAACTGTCTGTCCTTGGTGAGCACGCTTTGCTCTGGGTGTAACCCCTACCCAAGGGTAAGAAAAGCCTTAGGCACAGCTTGGCTCCTTAGAACACAGTAATTAGGGTCGATAATAAGTAATTAGAGTCTATAGTAGAGGACAGCTAAGGAAAGCTAGTTGTAAGAAGTGAGCTTTGAGAGAGTGGGTTATTGCAGGCGAGGAAAGTCCCAGCACACAGGAGGACGGAGACCATCTGACATCCCTGTGGAGGCAGGGTGGGTCTCTGAGCAAGGCACTGAGCTGGTATCTGCCAAAATTGCCTGAGTGACCCTTTAAACCCAGTCCTCTGAAGTGTCAGTTTGCTATCCGTAAAGCTGGATATTAGGACATCTTCTCACCTGTTCTGACTGACTTACTTGTGCCAAATCACAAGGCAGAAGCTTTTAATATATCTTTGCTGAAAACTAGTACAGAGACACCTAGGTAAACTCTCTTTCTCGAGAGCTCTAACTATGAAAAAGCAGAGCTCAACATAGCTAAATTAGCTTGTGACAGATAACCCCATCTTTCACAGTACCCTGGTTTCGCTGTAGTCTTCACAGGCACACTAGGAATGCCTGCCTGCATTGCACCAACGTCCACCATATCTCTCCCAAATAACATTGAAAAGGAGAAATATTCTGTCTGCCTAACTTCAAGATCTTACTTTGGTTGCTTAATTTGGGAATCTTAGGAACACATACAATCATGGTGAGGGGTGACAATGCCATAGGTGCCTTCTGAAAGGAGGGAGTCTTCCCCTTTGGCTGTCAGGGAAGCCAGAGGCCACTCATCTTTAAGTATCTCAATCAGTTGCTAAAAGTAAACCAGTGTGAAGCCCTCAGCCTTGGTCTTCCTCATGGGTAGTTTGTATAGGTTACTGACCACAGTGACAGCATCCTAGCTTTCATCCTAGCAGTACATTCCTTCTGTAGCTAACCTGGCACATCCACCCTGTGCAGTGGAGTGAGATTCGGGGGTCTAGAGAACAAATCTTATGAGGAGTGGCTGAGGGAACTGGGGTTGTTCAGCCTGGAGAAAAGAAGGCTCGGGGGAGACCTTATTGCTCTCCACAACTATCTGAAAGGAGGTTGTAGCCAGGTGGGGGTTGGTCTCTTCTCCCAAGGAATAAGCGATAAGACAAGGAGAAATGATGTCAAGTTCCACTAGGGGAGGTTTAGGATGAATATTGGGAACAAAAGGTTTATCAAGCATTGGAACAGGCTGCCCAGGGAAGTGGCGGAGTTAGTAGATGTAGTGCTGAGGGACATGGTTTATTGGCAATGGTTGGACTCAATGATCTTAAGGGTCTCTTCCAACTAAAATGATTCTATGATTCTATCAAACCAGCATTGACCATGTGCTGCAGTGAGCTGGGCAGGGGTTATCGTTCATTCATCTTGCTTTCAAAGACAAACTCAAACAAATTACAAATTCATCCCCAGGGGCAGCATGGCTACATTTAAGCAATGCTGTGACAAAGTTTCTGGTAGGGCTTAAACATGGTGGTGTACAAAGGCAGCTGAAGTAGCTGGCGTGGCTGGAGATCACGTGCCCTGGATCGGGGTGGACATCCTCAGATGTCACTCACTGCTTAGCAAACACTGGGGTTTTTTGCATCCATAACGTAGACATGCCCTGAAGCCTTTTAGAAATGTTAATCATCTGGTTTCAAGAAAGCCAGAACACTCTTTATAAAAATTAGATACATATTAAGCAAGTCTTTACTGTTCATTCACAGTGAGAATGCCATACCTTTAAACTGCGGCCGGTGAGATCGCACATTTTGAGTTATGCTTTTAAGCCGTGGCAAAGTTACTTGTGTCAGGGGCACCGCAGGGATCAGTGTTGGAACCACAGCTTTTTCAGTACCTAAATGACTCAGAGCATATTATTTAAACTAAGAATTTCTGGTGTGCAGATGATACTAAATTGGGTGGAAAGGTCATCCGTGAGAAACAATACAGTCAGGTAGGGAAGGATTTAGATCATTTAAGTACTTGAGCTAATAGATAGCAAATTCAATGCAGATAAATGCAGAATAATGAGTCTCGGAGAATGTAATAAAAGGACATAATATCTGCTTAATGGGAAGGTAGTACAGCATATTGACCTGGAGAGAGATATGAGAGTTATTTTAATAATAAAAAAAACCCTTATATTAAAGCCTTCAACTCAATTATTGTTAAGGAAATACAGTGTATTTCGTTAGGACCTCACCCAAAGTACTGCATTCAGCACTAATCACTCTACAGTTCAGAAAGCATATTTAGAATTGGTCTTAAAGGGGTGATTTGTAGAGCAATCTAATGAAAGCACATTTTGGAGATATAAGTTTTGAGGACATTACAGAGAAGATTGACTGTATCCTCACCAGAAAGTCAGAGACTTTAGAGGTGACTGTGTAAGACGTCCAGTACAAGCTTAATGAATACTTGGCAGTAAGAGGTGAACTGTTGAGGAACTCATTACTTTAACCCCTCAATCTTCACAATTCTATTAAGTTTAGAGCTGCTGTCACAGAGGAACAAATTCTTATCTAGATTTACACCACTGCTGTTTGAGTGAAATCTCTGGAGCTACTCTTCTTACAGAAGCATGAAGAAGAATAGGATCTGTCCTCCAGTTTCTAATAAGAGACTGATGGAGCCACTGCTCCAACACAGGTCTCTCTCTTTGTATGCTCTCCTGTCTCATTTGGCTTTACAGGTTACAGGCTTATCAGTCAAAGGAACATCAAGGTGTAGAAAGTCTAACAAGGCACAAGGCTTGCTTAAAAAGGCACTGAACTGTTTGCTATGCAAAGAAATAAATTAAAGGAGACCACATACTATCAGGAAGCTTTTCTCACTCTTTTCTCCTACAGTATGATCAAAAACAGCTGGTTAGGGAGAGGTGAGTTGAATATTGCTTTGATAAATGGTTATTCTTTGTCATGGCAAAGTAATTACATTGAGTCTGCCAGAGTTCTACCAGAAGGCATGTCTTATGAAGCCAGTTTTGAAGCTGTTAGTATGTGATTCTCTCTTCTTTGCAATTCTTTTTTTCATAATTTGCAAGTTATTATTTTCTCTAAAGCTAATGGGCAGTTAACATGACAAGCCGGTTCCTTGCTGGCTATGTAGACACAAACTGTTCTTTGGAAGAAGGTCCCCATCTTAATCAGAAAGCACATAGTTTTCACACACATGTTCCAAATGTATCGTCCTGAGTAAGTAAGCATTGTTCAGTACTCTGTAAGCAGAGAACAAGGGAGTTTGGGGATGTTTTCCTTCATTCTGGTAACATAGATGACATAAAATTCATACTCTGTTACTTCTAAAATGGTAATATTCAGAATACAGTTCAGGTCTAACCATATCCTACTTTACCAGTTCTGACATCTTCTTTTTCTCTTCTTTCAAATGACTTTTAAATGAACCGGGTTATTCTAATCAGCAAAAGTTTCTGAACGAGAGAGGTGGAATTGCATCTGAATTTTATTTTCATCATTTTCCCAAGATAAAAATGGAGGTTTTTCTGAGAATGACTTCTGTCATTTCCTTCATAAATAAAGGACTTATTGGAAAAGATGGTGAATATTGAGATTGTTTTTGAGATGATCCAGGAGCACACATCACCTTCTGCCAAGATCATTCTGCCATAATCTACTCGATAGTCACCTACTATATGATTAATGCAACCAACAGAAATGTGACTTTAGAACTGAAGATTTTATACATTCTGCTGCTTAGAAGATGTGTGTTTGTTTGTTTATTTGTATATCTGTTTTTTTTTCTATAAAGTTCTGGGAAAACTATTTCATGTTGCACCTAAGATAAAGATCCCCAGCTGATAAGTCACTGTTTTCATTCATTGTGTCTTACAGAAATATTATGTTTGTTTTACTTGTCTTTTGATATTTTGTGATCAGGCTATTATCTTCACTGAATTATGTCATACAACTTTCACTGCATCATTGATTCAGTGAAGTTGCAGTAGTCAAAGCCAGAAAATTCAGTGAAGAACTAAATTGTGTTAGTTTATGTATTTATATACACAGCTTTATACAAATAATTTGTGCATGGCAAATAAAGTAAGAATCAAAGCTAATGTTAACAAAGGTGTGGTTCTAGAGTTGGAGAACAAATGGTTGTATAAGTGGCCATGAAAACATTATTGAGCAGCTTCTGCTTGAAATGTTGGTCTTTAAGTTGTCCATGCTGGGTCAAGCAGAAACCTGAGATAGTATCTTTCATGGCGTGGTTTCATTCCTAGAGTAAATCAGGAAGAATACAGAGAGCGTTCATCAAGATCTAGTCAGGTTGTGGGGGAAAAGGGTATGTGGGCACAAAAACTGTGATGCATAGGTGATCCTTAAATTAGGTGGAGTCAGTGGGACCAAGTAGAAAAAATGTCTGATTTGATGTAGTGCAAAATTGGGAATCACTGGATATTGATGTATAAACTGTTATAACACACATATAAAAATTTGTAGCTACATCTGTAGTTTTATTTTGTTCCTCATGACTAAGAATTACATGATTTTAGCTCATGACTTGCTTATTTTCTCTTTAATTCCAATACACAGTTACATTTCTGTGTATTTTGTCCATTTCCTACCAGTTGAGGTCTTTTACTTTTTGTCTTCCCACTGCTACAATTATGAACTTCCATTTGCAATTCCTTTTCACTTCTGTTAAAATCCTGTTAATAGACTGTTTCCCTTTTCCCAGTTCTTTGCTTTATGATCTTTTTTTTGCTACTGATGTGACTTTCGTTAGAAGTATGGCAACGAATATGAATAATTAAATCAAAAATGAATGTCACAAAAATAACTGAAGAAAAAATGTGATGAAAAAGTAGAATAAAGTCATTTTCACATAGTGACAGTTCATGGTTGATTTCCAGTGAAGTTTCAGGAAGTTTCTTCATTTACCCTTGTAACTGACAGCAACAGTTTCAGTGTCAATATTAAAAAATACGACAGATAAATTTCTCAAAAAATATATTTTCCAGACAAAACAAAACAAAACATAGAAACACCTTTTTTTCATCAGTTGAAGATGTTACAGCATGGAGAGACCATTAATTAGACTGCCAAAATTTTGTTCATTAAGAGCCACTGAACTAGGGAGACAGCAAGCTAGAGGCTACATAAACTTCATGTAAGGTGTATCTAATACTTTTATGTTTAATTATATGGCTGCAAATAAATGGTTCCTTTGGTACCCTTGAGCTACATTGTGGAAATTCCTAAAAGTAATCAGATCTTTTTTTCAAGTATGGGATATAGAATGAATGTCTATGTTGACCTAGAAATAAAGTCATACTAACAGTGGTTTAAGTTCTTGTAAAAGTGAACTATGTAAAACAACTATAAAGAGTATAATTTGGTCGAAAGATTCTCCTCTTTCTTGGCTTCTCCAATGTCAGTGAAATCCCAACTTGCAGTTCATTCCTTTTCTGGGATCTATTACTTGTGATGACTCTGGTCTCTAAATTGAAGAGACATGGATTCGATAAATGGACCACTCGGTGGATAAAGAACTGGCTGGATGGTCGCACTCAAAGGGTTGCAGTCAACGGCTCGGTGTCCAAGTGGAGAGCAGTGACGAGTGGCGTTCCTCAGGGGTCGGTACTGGGACCCGTACTGTTCAACATCTTTGTTAGCGACATGGACACTGGGGTAGAGTGTACCCTCAGCAAGTTTGCTGATGATACCAAGCTGTTTGGCGAGGCAGACACGCTGGAGGGGAGGGATGCCATCCAGAGGGACCTGGACAGGCTGGAGAGGTGGGCCCAAGCCAACCTCATGCAGTTCAACAAGGCCAAGTGCAAGGTCCTACATCTGGGTCGGGGCAATCCCAAGCACAAATACAGGCTCGGCGGAGAATGGCTGGAGAGCAGCCCTGTGGAGAAGGACCTGGGGGTGATGATTGATGAGAAGCTCGACATGAGCAAGCAGTGTGCGATCGCAGCCCAGAAGGCCAACCGTATCCTGGGCTGCATCAAAAGAAGTGTGGCCAGCAGGTCAAGGGAGGTGATTCTGCCCCTCTACTCTGCTCTCGTGAGACCCCACCTGGAGTACTGCATCCAGCTGTGGAGTCCCCAACATAAGAAGGACATGGACCTGCTGGAGCGCGTCCAGAGGAGAGCCACGAGGATGATCAGAGGGATGGAGCACCTCTGCTATGAGGAGAGGCTGAGAGAGTTGGGGCTGTTCAGCCTGGAGAAGAGAAGGCTCCGGGGAGATCTTATTGCGGCCTTCCAGTACCTAAAGGGGGCCTACAGGAGAGCTGGGGAAGGACTTTTTACACGGGCATGTAGTGATAGGACGAGGGGGAACGGCTTTAAGCTGGAACAGGGCAGGTTTAGATTAAACATTAGGAAGAAGTTTTTCACTTTAAGGGTGGTGAGGCACTGGAACAGGTTGCCCAGAGAGGTTGTTGAAGCCCCATCCCTGGAGGTGTTCAAGGCCAGGCTGGACGTGGCCTTGGGCAACCTGGTCTAGTGAGAGGTATCCCTGCCTGTGGCAGGGGGGTTGGAACTCGATGATCTTCAAGGTCCCTTCCAACCTAAACCATTCTATGATTCTATGATTCTATGACTTTCTTGTCAATTCTTGTATTACCTGGGCTTTCAAGGCAATGTCCCACTCGAGGAAATCTCACAAACCAAATAAACTCAGACTTATTCATACTCAAGCAACTGGCATATATCGTAACTGTGGCAAATTCATTCATTTTTAACCAGGGTTCTTTACTCACTTGTTTTTGGTGAAGTGTGGACCCCACAGGCATGCACAATTTTATCCAGGAGCCATTCTCTTTGAGTAATACATTATTTACATCTTGGGAATAGCACTTTAGATTTGTCTGTGGCAAATAATCTTTTTGCACTGTGACTACTGTCTTGCTAATTATTTGAGACTCTCTGGCAATGTCTATGGCACTGTCAGAGAAAAAGCAGTGTCAATGAGTGTCTCTTCCTTAATTTTAACCAAATCTATGCCTATCCATGTTTAAAATCACACTTTCTCTAAACAACTATATATATTCTCAGAAATTTGATGGATTCCAAGACATTTGGACTTGTCTCACACTCTTTTTTTTCCACATTCATTGATCTGTATGAAACTTAAACCAACAATATGGCCAGCAGTGGGAGTTTTGTGGATTTCACAAAGACTTCCTCTAAGATATCTCTTTTCTTTCTGTTTCCCTGGCATTTTTTAGACAAAACCAAACTGTTCTTTCACAGATGGCTTTTAAACTACTTAGTTAGCATCTTTGAACTCTTTGGCTTGAATTGAGTTGTCTGACTTTATATGGCACATTTCTTCCCTGCCTAAAGATCTTCAGGATTCCTTTCCCATTCACTTTTCAGTCTTCACTCTCCAAATATTTTGGAGAAAATAAAAGATTTTCCCCCCAAAATCTTTTTTTTTTGATGATAATAAATTAATGCTTTTGTATCTACCCTATCCATAACCAATTCCACTGAAAGAAGGATGTATCATAACTCTTCCTAAATGCCTACCTTTTCTTACTTTGGTTTGGCTACAGTAAAGGTAGCAGAATCCCAAGAAAGTATTTTACAGCAGCAACCTTTTCTGTTACTTGTTCACTGGAACACCTCCCAGATTTAATCTCAAGAATCACACAGAATCACAGAATGGTCAGGGTTGGAAGGGACCTCTGGAGATCATCTAGTCCAAATCCCCTGCCACAGCAGGGTCACCTACAGTAGGTTGCACAAGGTGGCGTCCAGGCAGGTTTTGAATGTCTCCAGTGTGGGAGACTCCACAACCTCTCTGGGCAGCCTGTGCCACTGCTCTGCCACCCTCAGAGTAAAGAAGTTCCTCCTCATGTTAAGATGGAACTTCCTGTGCTCCAGTTTGTGCCCGTTACCTCTAGTCCTATCACTGGGCACCACTGAAAAAAGGCTATTCTCGTCTACCTGGCACCCTCCCCTTAAGTACTTATAAGTATTGATAAGATCCCCCTGAGTCTTCTTTTTTCTAGACTAAAAAGCCCCAAGTCCCTGAGCCTTTCTTCATAAGAAAGATGCTCCAGTCCCCTAATCATCTTTGTAGCTCTTTGCTGGACCCTCTCCAGCAGTTCCCTGTCCTTCTTGAACCGGGGAGCCCAGAACTGGACACAGTACTCCAGATGCGGCCTCACCAGGGCAGAGTAGAGGGGGAGGATGACCTCCCTCGACCTGCTGGCCACACTCTTCTTGATACACCCCAGGATGCCATTGGCCTTCTTGGCCACCAGGGCACATTGCTGGCTCATGGTCATCCTGTTGTCCACCAGGACTCCCAGGTCCCTTTCCACAGAGCTGCTCTCCAGGAGGTCAGCTCCCAACCTGTACTGATGCATGGGGTTATTCCTCCCCAGATGAGTACCCTACACTTGCCCTTGTTGAATTTCATCAGGTTTTTCTCTGCCCAACTCTCCAGCCTGTCCAGGTCACGCTGTATGGCAGCACAGCCTTCCGGCGTGTCAGTCACCCCTCCCAGTTTTGTGTCATCAGCAAACTTGCTGATGGAACACTCTATCCCTTCATCCAGGTCATTGATGAATATACTGAACAGGACTGGACCCAGTACTGACCCCTGAGGGACACCACTTTTTATTGGCCTCCGACTGGACTCTGCACCACTAACCACAACCCTCTGAGCTCTATCTGTCAGCCACAATTATGCTGGAAAGCCTGCTTTACACAACTCATTAAAAGTTACTTAAAAAGTACCTTCTTGGGAACTCAAGACTCAAAATTCAAAGCTGCTACTACCATTTCTCATGTCATATGGTTTGCAACTGTGAAACTCATCAGTGCGTGTTTAAGAATTGAAACAAAATGTTATTGCTACTAAAATTCTTCTCAGCCCCTGGAAGTGATGTATGATGATCTGTGTGATTCTTGGGTGCTGAAGTCAAAGAGGTAGAGGTCCCCATGGGAGCAGTCAGATGATTGGCTTAAATAAACAGTGCTAATTTACCCTGAAGAACCCTATGATCCAAGCAATGTAGACATATTGAAAGACTACTAAAAAGCTTAGCTGTGCACTTCTAGCTCTTGGTGATACTGTTAACTTTCTCATTAAACAATTTCTTTCACAGACAAACCACTGCATCCTCTTCCAGTCCTGTGAAAGTCTTTCTTTTTGTCACTCCTGTCTGTTTTGTTTGTGGTTTGTTGTTTGGTTTTTTTTTTTAATTATTCTTTCCTGCTAAATTTCTTTCGTACCGACTTTGTTACTGGACTCTATCCTTTACAGCTTTTGTACAAAGTATTTACTGGAACTGTTGAAAGTTAAATTTAAGGCAAAAGTGAACAGCAAGTGCATTTATTACCATGGTACCATGAATACGCAAATATACGTGTAAAATGAATGACATTATTATCACGACTACCCTTTGGGCAGTGCTCTAAACCCCTCCATTGATGATAGAGACATGACAAAATGTTGGCTTGTTCTTTCTAAGCTAGCTATTCAAGCAGCAATGTTCAGAATCTAAGTTTTTTTCAGAAGTCTGGGTGTTCAGCTATACCTTTGGTTTCATACTAGAGTTTCTAATCCAAGGCAGTGCTGTTCGCTTCACTAGACGACTTTCACCAATTTATCAACAAGGGATCTACAAGGATGCATGTCCCTTTGCAAGACTCAAAAGCAAAAAAAAAACCCCAAACCCTCCATATCCTTCTGCGAGTGGCATGAAAGCAACTCTATGACTTCATGAATTCTGAAAATAAAGGGGTCCTTATAGGCATTTGTCCTTCCACTTACCGCAGTGTAAAAGAAGGAAGATTTCAGAGGACTGCATCCACTTCTTATTGCTATTTCACTATACAAAGCATTGGATTTTCATTAAGTTCAGGAGCACCATTAGTAAAATGATATACCCCATGTCCTTTCTTGAGGGTGGTCTTAGTACCTCTGGTTTGTAATTGAATCAAGAGGACAACCTGAGATGTTCAGATGACCTCTTGCAGGATGCATTTAAAAAAAAAAAAAAAAAAGATAGTGTAAAGAATCCTATAATAAAGGGGATTTTCCAGATGAATACACATTTATATTCTTATGTTGGTTACTAGGATAGCAAAACTAAAGCTAAAACAGAACAATAACAACACACTAAGAGGTTAGATTTAACTTTCCCTGTACTTTTGCCCTCCTTGAGATCACCTACATTAACAAAAATATTAATGGTGCTATAGAGCTTTCCTAACTATTTCTGGAGGAGGAAGGGGGGTTATTTGATTCCTTTTTTATCACAATTTATGTCAGTATAAAAGTTATAGAGATTGCCAGAAACTAAAGGAACATGATGTAGAATCATGGGAAAAGTGTAAAATCAATATCGCCAGGTGTTTGAATGCTGTACTTGGCAGCTCCTCTCTAATCCATAGTCAGTGCTATATTTTATGTATATAACTGAGACTGTTGTTAAATAATCTTCAAACCCAAATAGCCGGCACCAGTACAATGATGACAGAGACAGAAGGGCTTCTGGTTTTGGTGTGTAATGGAGGATTTTGCAACAGGCATCCAGACACTTTCTTCAGCCAGGCTGCCTGAAGTCTCTGGAAGTGTCTTTGTTTCCCAATGTTAGAAGAAGTCAAGGTTAGTTTTGTTCATAACTTAAATGTCTTATTTACAGTGATGTATCCAGGCTCATCAATGACCATTTTTTGTTGGCGAATGTATGTTTGCCATAAGACACTGTCAGAAGAAAATGCAGAGCCTTTTTGCTTTACCTCCCTTTCTGCTTTCTTTCAGAAATCCTGGTAGAAGTCAGACATAGCTAAAATCGTTCCTGTGCATTCTTTGCTTCTCAAAATAGTAATTGATTTAAAATACATCCAGATCTCTAACTTTACACTATCAAAACTGTGAATTGTGGTTAGTTATGTGTCTAGCTATCAGCCCAACATCTTGTGACTAAAGAAGGTCATTTCACTGTCAAGAAAGAAAAATGAAACACTAAGGACTGAAATCCCTAAAATATTTAACATATGTCTTAGTATCAACAATGTCGCTAAGCAGAAGAGTTGGTGATGGATAGTCTCTGATCCCATTTTCCTGAGAAAGCTTTTGCAATGAGATTTCATCCCACGTTTGGCTCTAAAGAAGGGCAGATCTTTCCTGGTTTTGATTTTGGGTAGAAACAAACCTCATGCAGTTTGAAGGAGACTTATGTAAATCTCATTTGGTACAGTTCATGTGAATTTTAGGGAATTTTCTCGTTGTTGTTTGCTGCAAGTTTTATAATCAGACAAATATAAGATTCTGGGCTTGTTTATTCAGTATAAATGTTTAGTGCACTACAATCATCACCTTGTTCTGCTGTAGTCTCACATACAGAAAATGCATTTACACTCTCTCACACACACACAGAGAAACAAACGAAAAACCCCGGCATAGATAGATATATATATATATACACAAATATGTATATTTGTGTGTATTCACTAGCTCTGTTTTAAACTTGGCTTGTAAATTATTTGAAGAAAGTCCTATGTTTGCACAATACATAGTTAAATGGAATCCTGATCTGTCACTGCAGCTCTTTCTTAAGCACTACTGCAGTACAAGTACAAATACAAAATACAAATACAAATACAAATAAAAATAATAATAATTAATAATAGTAGTAAACACCATTATCTTTGTCCATGCCAAGGGCATGAACAGACTTAAAACTGTTTATTTAACACTTTTCTTATATGTGCATAGTACTATTATTTATTATTATTACAATGAGTGCTACGACTAATAAAATACATTTAAGAAAGTATTAATAAAGCACTTTTAAGACTTCTTGTGCCCTAGGCATGGGCAAAGCTAATGGTGCTGAAAGGATGTTAGCAGATTGTAATTTGTTGAAAACAAAGTTGAAACTCATATATGTCAACAAATTTCTGTTGGGTGAAACTGTAATTGATGTATGTACAGAAAAATCCCGAAGAATCAATGTAGCATCCTTTAATAAGTTATGGCCTCTGCTGAAAAACTAACTCACTGGCTGTGCACTTGTGGGTCTTTCTAAATTTAGGTACCTAAGCAAAGGATTTAACTTGGGAACCTGGTCTCCATAGGCCCCCTATGCAGTAAATGGAGAGAGACATGTTGCTTTAGAGAGCCAGGCAGATCCAAGCACGACTGAAGCACCCCTTGGAGGAGTCTCTCTGGCTACAAAGGGAGCTTAGCACTGAGACTCCTTTTAGCTGCCCCAGGTAGGTGTGCAGAGGTGGGTAGGAAGAGATCTAGGCTGTTGAAAATCAAAACTAAGATCTTCAGTGCCAGTTTTTTGCAATGGACTCTAGTGTGCATGTAGCTGGTTACCAGCCTTCTGTGAGAAACTCGTTTGCAAATGGCTGAGGTAAGCTACCTTACGTGACAAAAAGAAAATGTTTGAACTGGTTAGACAGTTCACAACCTTGACACCAGGCCAGGTTGGATGACGTACGCTCTTATGACCAAAACGTTATTTTTAGTGCTTCCAAGAAAGTGAAGGCTCTTGGGTTTCAGCTCTGTGTTTGGACCAGATTTGATTGTTTGTACTGATACTTGCAGCAGCTTCCCTGCCAACTTACTTAGTCAAACCAATAAAGCATCTTTACAGCACCACCTTACCAGCCACTATTGATTCACTTGCATGTGCTACCTCAATAGTAAAAGGCTGCTAGGATTTACTCCCTCTGTTCTTTGCTTCTCCAGGCAGTCATTACTCAGTACAATCCCCCCCCCAACCTGGTAAAGTTGTTGCTCTTGTTAATACTGGTTTAGCAAATTATTGATCCAAATAATGAGAACAGGAATTATTTGCTCCTATTGTACAATGCGCAATTGAATCTACATTTTGCCCCAGTAATTTTCTCTATAGATCTTTCAGAGGTACTAGACAAATGGATCATAAAAAAATAAATAAATAAAAATACCAGGAAGCTGCCTGAGGTTGATGGTGCACTTGAGCTGAATCCAAACTTTATTGGTGTTTCTCAGCTTCTATTTGAAAACTTACAGACACTGCTCTTTGGAGCTTTACAGTGGGTTGTTTTTGCTTGTCTGGCAGAGGTATTAAGTCAGTTCTTCAGTCCTAATGAAACTGATGTACAGCCGATCAACTCCCCATCACATCTGTGCAAAGGCAACACAATGTCAATGACCCCAAAACAAAATGAATGAATATTTCAAAATACATTTCATAAGCTACTAGAAAATTTGAGCTGGAGGTTGACAGTCCCAGGTTGCCCGATGTCACACTTTGCTATAATTTGCAAACTGCTCTCCATCCTTTGTTTCTCTTTTAGCACTTTAATCAAAATTGTGTAAGTATATTCTCATATTGGGCTGTTCAATGTGACAACAAAATTTATATTTAGATACCTAACAATAAATAGCTTGCTCTTCATGGAAGCAGAAAGAACACATACATGCACATAGACACATACACATAGTACAGTCTGTTGGAAAATCCGTGGTTTAGTGTTTCTTCCCAGACCAACTTCCCTCTTAGACATGTTTAGCCAAATTGTACCTCTATTTTATTTATGAAGTTGTTTTGTGTATTTAAATTAATATTTCCTACACACATCTATTCTGAATGCTACCTTTTTTGTATATCAAAGGAATATATTTATATTTACCTTATGTATTCATTTTGAAATCAGAAGTATATATTTGGGATTCCTCTTAATCATGTATTTGTTCTGTCCCATGAAGTCCTGATTCCGTCTGGTCTTCCCTTCTTGCTCTAGCATGTAACTTAAGCAAACTCAAATTTTAGAAGAAAGAGTTCCCCTAGCAGCACAATTTTTTCAGCCAATGCTATGCAATAACAACTTATCTTTCACTCTATCCATCTTTTTATACCTTCTTTGAACTAATTCAGCCATGCTAGAAGGCTACTCACTGTTTACTGGTGGACCTATGGAGTTCAAGAGTGGAGTCACCAAAGAAATATTATCTGATCCAATTCAAAGACAGTTGAATCTAACCTTTTATTTCAGCAGCATCAAGTGAATTCTGTCGAAGTACTGTCCACCAGAGAAAGAAATATTCCATAAATAAGCTGTTGTTATCATCATCATCATCATCATCATCATCATCATCATCATCATCATCATCATCATATCAAATAGCATTCCCAGTGTGGTTAAAGGGAACAAAGCATGTGAGAAGGAATAACAATTTTCGATCTGAAGGATATAGTAGAGTAAACAAGGAGTAATCACTAATCTAAAACTCCTTTGGGTAAAGGAGTCTAGAAAGCTGAGGTATATGTATTTCGGCACAGCAGATCTCATCAGTTAGTTATTACAGAAAAGTCAAATATCCCCACCTCTATGCACTTAGACAGAAGTGAAGTAAGTCTGGGTCTGATTTGAGGTTTCGAATCCCAGCCTTGCAGAGTCACCTAGCTCAGTCCAGAGGTAGGACCTTCAGTCCAAGAGAGAAGAGAAATTTCAGACATGTTTTTAAACCTGGCTGCACCCTCTTCAAATCCACAGTACTGAACACTTCATCCTGAGATATTTATGTCTTCTTACATATTGGACGGGGAACTTCCGTATCAAACTCAGAATACCACTCCGGGATTTAGGAGTCTAAAAGTTAAGTGCAGAGTCCTTCAGCATCACCATGTTTAAATGCTGATTTGAATGTCATCTTTTCTTCCAAGTCTATTTCATTCATTAGAATGAGGCTATAGTCAGACTAAATTACTAACCTACTTGGAAGGAACAAAGAAAAGAGGAAAGAAGAGAGAGAAAATACTGGGAGTTAAGCCTTATATTTCTGAACAAAGCGATGAATTCGGTTGGGAAACTATTGTCAAAAAGATATCATAATGACAATAGGAACAAAAAGCTGGGCAATAAAAGCTTATGATGCACATAAGTTAAAGATTTCCCTTTCCTACAGCTTCAGATGGAAATTCCTCATTTTCAATCTCTGTTCTTTTTTTGTTCACATGTGTAAATTTGACCTAACTTTTCTGCTGAAGTACCATAATCTAGGCAAAGACATTTAACAATAGTTCCTATCACAAATGAAATGCTCAGATTATGTTTGTTCATTGCTTTTCTTAACCCAATGTACTGACATAATTTCAAATCATCTATCCTGGATGCAAGTTAGATTGTAGAAACTGGTGATGTTAAGGCTGGAAGTTTAACATACTTTAAATACAAGACTGAATGCAGTAGTTTTAATTGATCAGTAACATAAACAGATTTTTCCTTAAGATTTGCAAGCTATGCAATTAAAAAATAAAAAATAAAAATACATGTAATTTTTGTGATTCCTTTAGTGAGGACTATCTATGCACTATTTTATCCTCCATGCTTAGGTCTTTCTCACTAAAGCACCATATATTGCAGTTGTAAAAGTTCAACAACTTCAATTTAGCAAAACATGCTTCATTAATTTTTACAGACATTTCCAAAATAAAATAAGAAAGAAGTTTCCCTATTAATTACCCCGAGGAAAGGGAGAAATTCTTGATCAGTTTTGACAGTGGTTAACTACAGATCAGAAAATGCAGTACTAAGCATAAGAAATAAACACGTGAAGGCAGGATGCAACCAACAAAAGCTACATAAAGCAGACAGGTTCATGGCTATAAAATCAGGAGCAATCTGAATACTCAAGCAAAAAGGCTGCAGTTTTTAACTGACCAAACAGGAATGAAGAAAAATGCTTGACAGAGTTGATATTGGGAAAAAAAAAAAAGTAATGTGGGTCAGAACAAGTGCATCTCTAATTCCTCTCTGGGTAATGTGTTTCAGCAGCAAATGCATTACAGCATGTGAACATAACCATGGCAAATATACTGGGTCTTTGGTCATTGCCTCAATGCTTCCCAGAAAGTTTACATTTGATAGTATCTTGTTATATGAGACTTCAGCATACCTTTTCTACATACTAATGTGACAACCATTATCAACAGCGTCTGAGCACTCCATCTGTTATTAAAGTTCAAATGAACACCCTATCTGTCTGAAATACTCTGAGCTTTAACCTGTGTAAGAGAAAGGCAGAAATTTCATAGGAAAGGACTTTGATGATGAAGATATTTCAGCCTGACAGCTACTGTCATTAAAAACAAAACTACATGTTCAATAGCATTGGATTCACCTCATGCACCAATAGTCATACAAAAATATGGCATCTCACCTGGTCCATATTAGACACTCTTAGACAGCATCTAGTGATGGGAGAAATTGTTTGCCTTCTGAAAATTTTGCTCCATTGAGTTGCCTACTTTACTTCGTTCACTTCTGCTATGTTCTGGAGAAATAGCTTAGATCAGAACTCAGTTCCTGGGGTCTTAAGTAGATAAAGTGAGGTAAGACAATCCTCTCATATCTGTGCCAGACTCAGGATGGTGACTGCTATACCACAGCCCTCAGAATATCACGACAAAAAAAGTATCTAGTGTTTGACTTCTCCTAGTGAAACATAATTATACTCCTCAAAAAAAAAAAAATAGGCTTATACCAATTAAATGAGGATCCTAATCTAAATGTTCTTTCTTCTTCATGCACTTTTGAAAGAAACCAGAGAGACAGATAACTATCAGGAAAATAATGTTTTACTATTGTGTTCTGTAAGAATAGTAAAAAGAAGTGATATCAAATCTGAGCTTGAAAATGTATTTTAAGTGGTTTTCTCCTTTATAATAATAATAATAATTTAGGATTGTCACTTCTCAAAATGTGGAATTATTCAATTTTATTTACTTGCAATATTTTGTTGAGGTATCTGTAAAATTCAAAGAGATAAATTAAGAAAATTTGAAGCCAAAACATTCACAATGCTTTGCATAAAACATTTAATGTAAGAAAATGTTACAATTGACATAAAAAAGACATAAAAAAACATTTCCTAATTCAGAAAATTAATATCTCGGTTGCATGGAAAGTTTTATTATTTTGACATTTGGCACTGGTTTGGAAAAAATTTTAGATTTTTCTACAGGACAGACTTTTAGATTTTTAAAAATTGTGTGAAAGAATGATAAAATCTTAAGATCTTTTAGGAGACTTCTGTTAATTTTACAAAATATCAACAGCTTCCTACAAACTGAATGCTTCTTTCAAGTTACAGAAAAATAACCTGAACTTTAAACACTCAGTCAAATTTTTCTAGCTATTTCAGAGTACAAGCTCAACATCAGGACAAACAAAGGAGCAAAATTAACTTTCCCAAAAAGAACAGTAGCTTGATACCTGACATCTGAAAGGCAGATTAAAAATTATTTCAAAATGAACAGATTTGAACAATCACACACTTCTTTTCTTGATGTCTGGACAATCCAGATTCAAACCAGGTTGGTTCAAGAACACATAATCCCATTAGTACAATGTTGTGTCCTATGATTAAGTCCTACTGAGAAACCATTTTACCTGGCAATCTGGGAGCTTTATTTAGCAAACAATCCATTAGTGGAGGGATCCAAGACAATGGCTGTCTACATAATTTCTCATCCTCTAATCTTGCAGCATCTTTCACTCTTCTAACATGAATCTTACATTTATCATATGTAGTATATATTCTGTAGCCTATTGCATATAGTGATATCAAACAAAACATGTTGTGGGCCTTTCTAACCTAAATGTCAATTACATAGCTGTTCCTGAATGAAAGGGATGACGTAGCATGAGTGAGAAGTTGTTTTATTCCTGCTTTCACTGTAGCAAAGTACTATGTTAAGGCAATACTACAGCTAAACTCACCGAGACTAACCTGGAGTGGACAGAGTCAGTCTCTAGCCACACAAACTCATCCATTGATAGTATGAGCTTTTTAGCCTAACAAAACTAGGTCTGAGACTAGATATGGTCTCAATAAGCAGGGTAGAACAGACATTTAAAAGAAAAAAAAATCCTTTTGACTGAAGTCCAAAGTTTGCACAAAACCAATTGACTAAAATAAAATAATTAATAAATTTAAGCTCAGTATTAGAGCAGAGATCTCAACTTTTTGAGGTTTTGGGTTCTGAAAATGCCTTTTATTGACTTCTAAAATAGAACTTAATATGAAAAATGTTATGTGCCATGGTGGCAATAGCGGGAAGGACTGGTTTCTTCAACCCAGGAGGGCTCCTTTATGCCTGTGTTTCAGTCTACTCCCTCCATTTAGCCTCAAATGGGAAGCCAAGTGTACATCTATGTTTTCTGATCAGTTCTGAAAAACCCTTCCAGAATATTATCAGAGGCTTTCACAGCAACCCCAAAAGAGACATTTATTCTTTCAAGATAATATGAATTGTTAAGAAAAGAGAAGGGGGAAAAAAGGAGAAAAACCAAAGAAAAACAAAGGAACTGTTCACTGTATTATATTTGCTGTTGGAGTCTGAAAACTCTCTCTCTCTCATTAGAGTAGAAGAACAAATTTCGATAAAGCAGCATATTAAAGAAACTATGTTCTTCTTTTAACTGCTTCATGTACATACCCCTTAGAACTTGGGAGACTAACAGATTGCTCTATTATACTGGTTTACAGTGATCTCTTTCCTAGCATATGCTTTTTAATGGATGTATTAATTCTCATGCATCTAGTATATCTATATATATCTATTTTAAAAATTAGGAAAGTAAAACTTAGTCTCTGTATTTCAGTCACTGGGGGAAATCAAGACCACAGAAAGTCATTTAAATGACCAATAAAAAGCATAATGGATCAAGAAAGATAAAATCTCTCCAGATTGCAAAGTGTTTTCATCTTTCCTCTCCTCACCCTCTGAAAAACCTCTCACTCTAAGACAAAAAATGGCAATGACTCATTTCACACACTCTTAGAGTATTTTTCTGGGAAGAAAGAAGGCAGGCAAAAAGCAAAAAGGCAAGGAAGAAAGAGCAGGGAAGAGACAGGAAAGAGGGAGGAAGGCAAGAAAAGAAAGAAGGAAGGAAGAATGGGAAAGAAAGGGAAAGAAAGAGAAAGAGGAGAAAGGTGAAGAGAGAGAGGCAAAGGAAGAAAGAAAAAGAAAGTGAAAGAAAGAAAGGGAGAAAGGAAGAAAGGAAGAAAGGAATGAAGAAAGAAAGAAACAAAGAAAGAAAGAAAACAGAGAAGAAAACAAAGGAAGGAAGAAAGAAAGAGAAGAAAAAGGGAAAAACAAGACTAAATTCTTCATTGCTGTCCTGCATGGCTTATCTGCTGTGATTTACTGTTGTGATTGTTGACTAGCTGACCACTGGTTTCAACGCAGGGGTATAGAAGAGACAGATTGACATGGGTTTCATTAAAATTCAAGAAACTCAACTCCACAGAGAGCATGACTAACTTCCTTATACATGACAAGAATCCCCACAGATGGTTCTTCACCCTTGCTAAAGGAATTAAGTCTACCAAAAGAATCCCTGTCTATAAGCAGCCAATTCCCCAAATCTACAGGCTCATCTGCACAGAAATTCTTTATACTGTCATTCTTAAGTACCTTAGGGTAGCAGTGAAAGACAGGGAGCCAACAGGGAGTGCCGACTGCTGCCTCCACTACCCCTCAAGCATGCTGGTGGCATGGGGATGATGGGATTATAAAGTAAACATAATAAAACACAGTACTAGGGCATTCAGTGGCCACAGTATATTCACTTGCTTATCTTTTCCCTGTAAGAGCTGGGGATGAAATTCTTATTACAACTGCACAGCGCTTGTGTACAAAATTGGGAGTTATTAAACCATTAAGGCAGTCCACAAGCGAATATTGAATTTAGTTTTCTATACCAATTAACTTTGCCTTCTCATATAATTCCAATTTTTTCTTCTTTTCTTCTTTTCTTGTGATTATTCTCTCAAGCTCTACACTTTATCATCAAATGTTGAAGCTTTCCCACTCTGGCTCCCTGTCTCTCTCTCGCTCCTTTTCACTTGTGCTTATACACACACAAAGCCTGTTAATAGCTGGCTACATTGTGTCACCAAGGATGAAGAAGAAGCAGCTTCATTTATTTAAAAAAAAAAAATCTTTCTATCCTGTTTTTCTGTCAATCAAGCAGCAGTAATTAAAAGTCAGGAGTGGGGGAGGAAAACAAGGCTTTTGCCTGAAGAACAAAAGAAGAAAAATTTAATAGGGATAACAGAATAATAAAAAAAATGAATTAATAAGTAAAAGAATAAGCTGTTTCTATACTCAAAGTCAGGCAACTGTTCTGAGGAACCTGGAAATAATGTTTTTAAAGCATTCATTACTATATGGGGACATTAGAAAAACACATGTTTCTCAATGTATGACTCTTGGTCACTGGTTGGATCTAACAATCCTGCTGTAATAACAAAATTTTATTCCTATCATATCAGGCATGATGTCTGAGAGTCAAGAAGCATTAGCTCGATGCCACTGAGTATTATGCATGAACATCATACAAAGGCTGTTGATTTTATAGCCACAGTTCTCTGTGACATAAGAAAGGAGTATCACTGTCCTGCTGATGTAAAATTATGGAAAATCATAGAATCATAGAATGGTTTAGGTTGGAAGGGACCTTGAAGATCATCGAGTTCCAACCCCCCTGCCACAGGCAGGGATACGTCTCACTAGACCAGGTTGCCCAAGGCCACGTCCAGCCTGGCCTTGAACACCTCCAGGGATGGGGCTTCAACAACTTCTCTGGGCAACCTGTTCCAGTGCCTCACCACCCTTAAAGTGAAAAACTTCTTCCTAATGTTTAATCTAAACCTGCCCTCTTCCAGCTTAAAGCCGTTCCCCCTTGTCCTATCACTACATGCCTGTGTAAAAAGTCCTTCCCCAGCTCTCCTGTAGGCCCCCTTTAGGTACTGGAAGGCCGCAATAAGATCTCCCCGGAGCCTTCTCTTCTCCAGGCTGAACAGCCCCAACTCTCTCAGCCTCTCCTTGTAGGAGAGGTGCTCCAGCCCTCTGATCATCCTCGTGGCTCTCCTCTGGACACGCTCCAGCAGGTCCATGTCCTTCTTATGTTGGGGACTCCACAGCTGGATGCAGTACTCCAGGTGGGGTCTCACGAGAGCAGAGTAGAGGGGCAGAATCACCTCCCTTGACCTGCTGGCCACACTTCTTTTGATGCAGCCCAGGATACGGTTGGCCTTCTGGGCTGCGATCGCACACTGCTTGCTCATGTCGAGCTTCTCATCAATCATCACCCCCAGGTCCTTCTCCACAGGGCTGCTCTCCAGCCATTCTCCGCCGAGCCTGTATTTGTGCTTGGGATTGCCCCGACCCAGATGTAGGACCTTGCACTTGGCCTTGTTGAACTGCATGAGGTTGGCTTGGGCCCACCTCTCCAGCCTGTCCAGGTCCCTCTGGATGGCATCCCTCCCCTCAAGCGTGTCTGCCTCGCCAAACAGCTTGGTATCATCAGCAAACTTGCTGAGGGTGCACTCTACCCCAGTGTCCATGTCGCTAACAAAGATGTTGAACAGTACGGGTCCCAGTACTGACCCCTGAGGAACGCCACTCGTCACTGCTCTTCACTTGAACACCGAGCTGTTGACCGCAACCCTTTGAGTGCGACCATCCAGCCAGTTCTTTATCCACCGAGTGGTCCATTTATCGAATCCATGTCTCTTCAATTTAGAGACCAGGATATCGTGTGGGTGATCATATCAAAATGGTGATCATATCAATTGTCTCAAGAAATATCAACAGTTTTCAGCAGAGACAATCTGCCAATATAGGTGTTCTGCAAACTTCTGGGTAAATGAATTAAATATAAGACCATCCATCCTTTTATCAAAGAGAAAATAAGGATACAGAAATTACATGGGAAGCTTTCGTTGTTAGAAGAAGACAGTACAGTACCAAGGATATTGAACTAAAATGGAAAAAACTTACTGCGTTGCTTCAGATACTGCTTAGAAACTGTCATCTCCATTTTTATCAGTCTGTCATCTCTAGATAATAACCAGCTGAATTCTCAGTACTTCGGGAGAAAACCAACCTCCTATAAAAGGGCTTTTCCCCCAAAGTGTACTTTTTTCAGAAATTTTAGATGTTCTCCTCAGTTCCTCTCTCAAAGGAATCATCATAACAGAGGAGACGTTGACCTTTAGCTGAAAAAGAACAACTGGCTGGCATGGATGATCCTTCTATCATGCGTTGCCACCAGAGAAAGAGTGTAAGTACATCCTAAAACAAGTGTGGATGGTAGAAAGTAGAGTACAGCAATATGACTGATTGCCTGCAAAGTCCTACAGGTTGTCAGATAAATGGCCAAACTGTTTCTTGTCCACACAGCATAAAGATCAGCCACCTTCTGCTTCTTGAGGTTGAGGGGCAAAGGCTACGGGCCAATTCTAAGGCTACCACCTTCACCAACTGTTGCTGTGGCAGTGGCAGTTGCATCTCAAGTACTACCCGGATCCGAACTGAATTACAGTATCACAGTATCGTCAGGGTTGGAAGGGACCTCTGGAGATCATCTAAGTCCAACCCCCCCGCCACAGCAGGGACACCTACAGCACATTGCACAGGATGGCATCCAGGCGGGTTTTGAACGTCTCCAGTGTGGGAGACTCCACAACCTCCCTGGGCAGCCTGTGCCAGTGCTCCACCACCCTCAGAGTAAAGAAGTTCCTCCTCATGTTAAGATGGAACTTCCTGTGCTCCAGTTTCTGCCCGTTACCTCTAGTCCTATCACTGGGCACCACTGAAAAAAGGCTATTCTCGTCTACCTGGCACCCTCCCCTTAAGTACTTATAAGTATTGATAAGATCCCCCTGAGTCTTCTTTTTTCTAGACTAAAAAGCCCCAAGTCCCTGAGCCTTTCTTCATAAGAAAGATGCTCCAGTCCCCTAATCATCTTTGTAGCTCTTTGCTGGACCCTCTCCAGCAGTTCCCTGTCCTTCTTGAACCGGGGAGCCCAGAACTGGACACAGTACTCCAGATGCGGCCTCCCCAGGGCAGAGTAGAGGGGGAGGATGACCTCCCTCGACCTGCTGGCCACACTCTTCTTGATACACCCCAGGATGCCATTGGCCTTCTTGGCCACCAGGGCACATTGCTGGCTCATGGGCATCCTGTTGTCCACCAGGACTCCCAGGTCCCTTTCCACAGAGCTGCTCTCCAGGAGGTCAGCCCCCAACCTGTACTGATGCATGGGGTTATTGCTCCCCAGATGCAGTACTCTACACTTGCCCTTGTTGAATTTCATCAGGTTTGTCTCTGCCCAACTCTCCAGCCTGTCCAGGTCACGCTGTATGGCGGCACAGCCTTCCAGCGTGTCAGTCACCCCTCCCAGTTTTGTGTCATCAGCAAACTTGCTGATGGTACACTCTATCCCTTCATCCAGGTGATTGATGAATATATTGAACAGGACTGGACCCAGTACTGACCCCTGAGGGACCCCACTAGTTACTGGCCTCCGACTAGACTCTGCACCACTAACCACAACCCTCTGAGCTCTATCTGTCAGCCACTGTTCAATCCACCCCACTGTCCATTCATCTAACCCATACTTCCTAAGCTTGTCTGTGAGGATGATGTGGGAGACAGTGTCAAAAGCCTTGCTGAAGTCAAGGTAGACAACATCCACTGCCCTCCCTTCATCCACCCATCCAGTCACGCCATCATAGAAGGCTATCAGATTAGTCAGACATGACTTCCCTTTGGTGAATCCATGTTGACTACTTCCGATAACCTTCTTTTCCTCCAGATGTTTGGAGATGACCCCCAGAACGAGCTGTTCCATCATCTTTCCAGGGATGGAGGTGAGGCTGACCGGCCTGTAGTTTCCTGGGTCATCCTTCTTGCCCTTTTTAAAGACTGGAGTGACGTTGGCTTTCCTCCAGTCCTCAGGCACCTCCCCTGTTCTCCAGGACCTTTCAAATATGATGGAGAGTGGCCCAGCAATGACTTCTGCTAGCTCCCTCAGCACTCGCGGGTGCATCCCATCAGGCCCCATGGACTTGTGGGTGTCCAGTTTACTTAATTGTTCTTTAACTTGATCCTCTTCAACCAAGGGAAAGTTTTCCTTTCTCCAGACTTTCTCTGTTACTTGCAAAGTCTGCAAGTTTGTTACTTGCAAATTTAAAGGTATGTACTAGTGATCGCAGCTATGAAGAAAGAGAACTCAGCGGAAAGAGTCTCCATCCATTTAGAGGCCCTAGGAAACCTAGCTGGATAAAAGGTCCTCTCTGTACCCCTTTTCTCTGGTACCTCTCTCATCAATGTTTGGAAAGTTTGTTCTCCCTTGAAACATTTCTGCTAGATTTTAAGGATGCTCCTTCCTACACAAGAAGATTACTCTTCAAATACTGGCAGAAGAACAAGATGTCCTCTTGTCATTCTTGGTCAGGCATCCCTTTACCAGTACACTGTTGGCTCAGGGAGCCGTGCCAAGGACTGTTCCTTTGCACACATGAGAAAAGCACCCCCTTTCTAAGAAACATGAGGGACGTTAGCACTAGATCTAACTGTCAGCCACCCTACCATCTTTGTCCTCTCTACACTGGAGAACTTTTGTCGAGTCTGCTTGGCCTCCGGGGCACAGATCCTGCTGTCATCAGTCACTATGGAAGATCTAAACTGTTAAACTAACTGTAAGGACTACAAGTGGGTCAAAAATGACAAAGCTGATGCACAAGGTGGTCTGTCTTGGAAAACCATACTTTTTTTCTTTGCTCAGTTCTTTGACCTCCTTCTATGTCATCTAAATCACCAGCACCTGTGGTGAGGTAATCTTTTGAGAAATAAATCATGGTGAGTACAAACTGCGTGGTCCAGCAACCTTTACTAACTGAGCCTTTTTAGTCTTCAGAGGACTCCTAGCACAGAATCAGTATGTGCTCCAAAAACTGTTGCAAGACTCCCTAGTGAAGATACCTCCCTGCTCCCAGATGTGTAATTAATTTTTGAGTAAGAAAACATTTTTCTTACTTCTTTTCCTTTTTCATTAGACACTGTCCACATTGAGATCAAAGTATATAACACATTGATTTCACCCATAGATGGAGTCCATCCTTCCTGAATTTATTCTTGTTCCTCTCTGAATTGAACTTTCTGGGTCTCCATAATGTCAGGTGACAACAAATTCTAGAGTTTAAATCTTGTCTAACTACAGCGATGCATCTTTTAAAATTTATATATATATAGATACAATAATAAGCTTAGTGTAAGGAATTCAGCTTGAGAATGCTTTTGTGCCATGTTCTTTTCTTCAGTCTTCTCCACCTGGCTACTTTTACTACTTCCAAGATTTTAACACACTGCACAAAAACTTTGTCTCATGTTCATATTTCTTTTCCCTTCCTCTGAAACATGTTTGCCTGCTTTCTTCTCTTCCTCAGAACATTCTTTATCTCTATGCTTCAAGATCCTTGATATCTGGACGCTTCACCCTCTGCTTTTTCCAACCAGCTCTTCAAAACAACATTGCAGTAGATCATCATCCACTGGTGTCAGAGGAGGCCTGATATTTTCTCCATTCAGAGGATTTCACCAGCTCCAGATAGTAGGAGCCACCAGAAAGTGAAAAAGCAACCCTCCTCCCTCTGCTGCTCACCCTTTTAGCAGAACAGCACAGAACATAGTCTAACACTCAGAAACATACATCAAACCCGAGCAAGCAAACAAAACAGATGCCATCTGCCACAGTCTGGAGAGCGTATTCCCTGCCAGCCTTGATTCAAGACAGCCAGAATCCATTCAACTTAAAGGCTCTAAAGGACTTTTTTATCATGTCATGCTATATCAGTGTTTCTTTGCAGAAAAAAAAACCACAACAAAACAACAAACCAGTTGATAGGATCAGTATTTATTTATTTTCATATTTTTAAAGGTTTTTATTTGCTGTTTTCCTTTGAGAAGACTGCGTACAGGTACTGGGGTCTTCCACATAATAACAGAAACTGAGGTCTCAGAGAGGTTCAAAACTTATAGCGTTAGTTTCTATTCTGTGGAGGATACATCAGGAAATTCCTTTGTCCTAAATAAACTTATTCCTCTCTCGAAACATTGCCAATGAGTTTAAAAGCCAGCTCATATCAGCTTTGTAGTATGTGGTGAAATTTGCTGTATCTTTATCTCTATACCAAGTTATTTTTATTGTCACAAATGTCCAGTTTGGGATAGGGGGATGAAGCTCAGTCCTACCAGGAAATACACTAAGACAGGAAAAAAACTTCAATTATTCAGATGACTGAAATTGTTCTTGAAAGCGTAGGCTGAGGAAAGGAGCTATCTTAAGTGTCTTACAAATAAACATTCTCCAAAATATAAGCATTATATAATAATTTTTGCAGCAGTACAAACCTTCAGGCTTGTATTGGAGATGTTCCTGAGTGTATAATGACAGAAGCTTTTGTCATCTGTGCTTTACCACTTCAGTCCAAGTAGGAATTAAATGCTTCTGGAATATACTATTGTAATGTAACATGATACAGAAGAATCTCTCAGCAGTTGTAAGAAGATCACTGTACATCACAGCGTAGTGACTGCTAAGAGTAGGAAGAAGTATAAAACTAAATGGGACATGACATTTCATACAACTTCCCTTTTCTACAGCATTAAAATAAGAAAAAAATGGAATTCTATGGTGGAAACCTTATCTTGAATCAGCTGTTTTTTGGTGGTTTCTAGCTGCCTAATCACACTTAGAGTTTTCTCTTTTGTCAGGAGAAAAAATATATATGATTAAGCACTTCTGGAGAATTCTCTTTTGAATTAATAATTATAAGCAATGACAGTCCAATACCAGTGAATGACAATAGAATGTTTTGACTCTTGCTCAACAAGGCACAGTGGTAACAGTTTCCCTTCTTTCTCTCCTTACTGGCAACATCACAAGAGGAACACACTCCTCATCAAAGCATGGGAAATTAATACCTACCACCACTCATATCACCAACGCAACTTCATTCTTCCCTGTGAAGTAATCTATCATTCTCATAATTGCTTTTTTTAAAAAAAATAATTCAAATAGAGCATGCCTAAAAACTTACTTTTTCAAAGGGCACAACAAGTCCCAAATTAAAAGTCTGGCATCTGAATGCAATTCGCTCTCTGGTGACTATGGAAATCAACAAAATGTTTGCTAGTGCTCCAACTAGAATGTTTGTTGAGTTTTCATCAATAATTCAAGATGTTTGTGTAACCCATATAAGTCCATCTTTGCAGAGTAAGAGGTGTTAGTACTTTGAACAACAGTAACTTTTAATGGAGAATCTTGGGTCCAACCTGATGTGTTAGCTAAGATGATAGTGATCACATTTGCATTAGGTTATAGACTTGTCAAAGGAGTTCTAAATATCAAAACAACTTTAAAATTTCTCAAATGAACCTTATCTAATGAACGATGTTTGTATAAAAGCTGAGAAATCATTGCTTGCTTAGAGCTATCAACATAAAATCAACATTTACCTTAGCAGCACCAGATACAAAATGACTACATTCCCTGTATACTCTTGGGGAGGACTTTATTTCTGGGATTCTAAATACTTTTCATTTAATAGAAATCACAAGTGAAGTTTTGAATATATACACATAATAGTCTTTTAGCATGATAAAACATCAATTTAGCCATCTTCCTGGTTTAACCCGAATTCCATATTTCAAGCATTGGCAGAATTTTGACCCAGAATTGTGCAAAAGCTGTACAGCTTTTTCTTAATTTCTCTTGTCTTAAGTGCGCCTAGCTGAACATTCAGAAATGGAAGTGCCTCAAATTAGGGACCACAGCTTGAAATTTTGATTCTTGCTTGTCAAAGAGGTTGTCATCTTGTCTCTCTTTTGGAAAGCATAATGTACCTTATGTGTCTTTGGGAGCTACGGACATTGCAAATATAAGCTCCCAAATTTTGTGAAATATCTGTCGCAGAGATTGTTTGTTGTAGTTCATGCTTTTAATGAGAAACAAATGTCCTTTGTTATAAGAGATTGTGAACATACTCAAGTAAACTGTAAACCAAACAGCAAATAAAATTGGTCCAGAGAAAACAAGTTGTTAGGGAAATTAATATTGGCAATGCTTATATATATCTCCCATAGACATTTAAGAAAAAAAAAATTAGTTCTTTTAGTAATTTATTTTTTAAGTACAAAAAAAATGTACAATTTCTGTAAAAAGCAAGAATATGTGGCCAAAAAAATTTCAGCTAATAAAAAAGAATTCTCCATTGACAAATCTTCTGACAGACTTTAATGTGGTTTTATTGAACATTTTAATATATACTTTATAAATTTTTTTATTAACCCTTTTCCAAACACATATAAATGTAAAGATTCATTACATACTTTTTTTTTTTGCTTTGCAATTTTGGTACCCTTATGATTCTACTTCATACTTGACAATTCAGACAGAAGTAATTTTTTGTCATTTGGCTCCAAGTAAGTTTTGTATGTTATTCTAAATTAAAAATAAAAATAAAAATAATTCAATGACATAGACAGTGGGATTGAGCGCACCCTCAGCGAGTTCGCACACAACACCAAGCTGTGTGGTGTGGTTGACACACTGGAGGGAAGGGATGCCGTCCAGAGGGACCTGGACAAGCTCAAGGAGTGGGCCTGTGTGAACCACATGAAGTTCAACAAGGCCAAGTGCAGCATACTGCACATGGTTCAGGGCAACTCCCAGTATCTGTACACGCTCGGTGATGAAGAGATTGAGAGCAGCCTTGCTGAGAAGGACTTGGTGGTACTGGTGGATGAAAAGCTGGACATGAGCTGGCAATCTGTGCTTAAAGCCCAGAAGGCCAACTGTATCCTGGGCTGCATCAAAAGGAACATGGCCAGCAGGTCAAGGGAGGTGATTCTGCCCCTCTACTCTACTCTACTCTACTCTACTCTACTCTACTCTACTCTACTCTACTCTACTCTACTCTATACTCTCATGAGACTCCAACAGGAGTACTGCATCCAGCTGTGGGGCCCTCAACATGAGGACATGGACCTGTTGGAGTGCGTCCAGAGGAAGGTAACAAAGATGATCAGAGGGCTGGAGCACCTCTTCTATCAGGACAAGCTGAGAGTGTTGGGGTTGTTTGGCCTGGAGAAGAAAAGGCTCCAGGGAGACCTTATAGTGACCTTTCAGTATTTAAAGGGGTCCTGCAGGAAAGATGGGGACAAACTTTTTAGTAGGGACTGTTGCAATAGGACCAGGGGTGATTGTTTTAAACTAAAAGAGGGTGGATTCAGACTAGTTATAAGGAAGAAATTTTTTACAATGAGGGTGGTGAGACGCTAGCACAGGTTGCCCAGGGAGGTGGTATATGTGCCATCCCTAAGTAGTACTGTGATGGGTGAAGAAAAGGACTGTCTTTCTCCTCTACTATTGACTTGCTAAGTCAATAGAGAAAAATCACTGAAGCAAACATTTTCAAAGTTAGGTGAATAAATGAAGGTACTTCAACATAACAGTAGATGCTGTTATAGGACCAATAAGATTCAAGGAGAACTTGAATCACCAGAAATAACTGTTTTCATACTTTACACAAAGTCTACAAAACTTTACACTTTACTTTCCAGTGTTGTACATGCTCAGATAACCGACAATCTCAACAGAAAACTGGTGGTAGGGAGAGGTTTGAATCAGAAACAACACCAAGGGAACAAGCTTTTTATCTAACGTACACCATGCTGAATCACAGGGTTCCTCTCCTGAAGGATGATGCATGGGTTATATGCGAGAAACTATGGGTCCTATCAGAGTAACATCCATGAAGCAGAGTGAATAAGTAACTCTTTACTCCAAAATATTTAAACACACTTTTAAAACAACCTGTCTTACACCTTTTTAGGGCCAGAAAGCAAGACAAGAGAAAACTGTTCTGAAAGGGTAATCCCCGTTTTCCTGAAAATCCAAGCCTGAGCCTTCAGAAATCAGAACACATTGCATCTGAAGTCACTAAGCTCATACAGTAGATTCTGTAACGATAGGAGTTAGTTATAATTGCCCTTGGAGGGAGCGATTTCTGAGTCAGAGCAACCCAACACTATCCCTGATTATGAAGAGTTTATTTTCTTTTTATTTAGTTTGGGGTCGAAGGAGATAAAAGGTGGGTGTCTGTTGTGGCAGTTTGGATGAATATAACAAAAGATCAGATAATAAAACATCTGTTAAGAACATGTGTTGGAACTCCAGGGTATAGACTGAAACTAGTCAGTAATATCTGTGAGTGAATGAAAGAATGAATAAATAAGCGTATAAAATCATGATTCCTTCCATCATCCCTCCCCTACGGAACCCGCAAGGATTTTTTGAATCTTGTCAAGGATAGAGGAACCTAACATCTCTGCAGCTGTTATTCAGTACAACATCTTCATATTGACAGATCTATCAAACTAGAGAGGAGTTCGAGACCAAAGAAAATATGAAAGGGCACTGTAAAAGAGAAACCCCGGCCCAGAGAACTTTGTCAGTGAGAAAACACAGAGGAGGGAAAGAAAAGCTCAGAGAAATGAAGTGACCTGCTCTAGGACCCCCAAGAATGCCAGAGATAAGAACTAAGTCATGGCTTGATGGTTCCTCTCTAGTAGGTGTGTTGCATTTCAGGAGTATAAATGAGTATAAAACTTACTCTAAAAAGTAAAAATGTGTGCTAGTGTGTATATGCATCAGTTTACTGTTACGAAACTACTGCACTGATCCAGGATCATCTCCATTCCGGGAGGTAAGAGGTAGTGTTTTTATCATTAAAAAAAAACACCACTGTCTTCATGGATTCTGATGCCCTGATTGGTGCACCACATTTGCCATCACTTTGCTGTCCTATCAAAAATTACTTTTCTCTTGCCCTATATTAGGGAGCTTCTAATTAATGAATGACAGGCATGTAAGTGGACAGAGATGAAGAAAATAATTCCCAGGAAATGTAAGTAATGCTATGAGATCTTGCAGGAAGACTGTAGAAGTTCTAGGAAGAGAGCCAATATATCCAACTTTAGCTAGATATTGTTTTAGCCAAGCTTTATCCAAGAACCCATTTTTCCTCTGCTGGGAACAGGTGGCTGCAGTTAAAAGCAGTACAACCCCAATCACTTACAAGCTAGTTATCTTTAAATTGTTTCCTTGAAATTGGATGATGATGAGATATTTTCTATGTATCTTTCCCTCTTTGAGTTTCTGCTCTGTCTGTTTGAGTTTCTCCTTATAGGCATATTGCAATAGCCGCTGGCTAAAAGAACTAGCTGAGGGAATGCAGGGATTCTCAGTTCTCATTAGGATACTGGAAAAATAGTATTATCCTCTGTCTTTTTACTTATAGTGCTGGCGAGACATTATAGTGGCTAACTGTAGAAACTAAAAAAAAAAAGATTTGGTAACATTCCTTTCTTCTCTACCTGAACAGAATTGC
Source organism: Pluvialis apricaria (assembly GCA_017639485.1). Classification (NCBI taxonomy): domain Eukaryota; kingdom Metazoa; phylum Chordata; class Aves; order Charadriiformes; family Charadriidae; genus Pluvialis; species Pluvialis apricaria. The sequence continues at coordinate 7,310,053 of CM030044.1, read as the reverse complement.
TGAAAATGTCAACAGAACAACTTAAATAGGGCTTTATGAGCTTCCTAACACCTGATCACTGATACCTTTCCCTTTCAGTGATGGCCATTGGGGTCCACACTATCTGGAAGCACAAATAAGATGTTTTATATTAAACAAACATGAGGTAAAGTGACATGTAAGTTGACACAAACAGCTCTAGGAAGTCTTTGGGGAAAGGATTTATCAGCATAGGTAGCTTAAATCTACAAGGTCTTCAAATCCTTTTCTGATCTTCCATCCCACAATTCCTGTACTGTGAGTTAGTACACATGAAACTAAAGAAAGGCTAATTGTACCATAGTTGTAATTTTTAGTTTGTAATTAAGAATCAAGCAGAAAGAGAAAACAATGATCAGAGAGTCAATTACTCACTTAAAGCTCTATACTTAGGAAGACCTCAGTCTTCTGATGCGGCCAATAGCTTGCATACTCTTCTTTCTCTCTGCTTCCAAAGAGTGGCGTCCTTTGTGCTTTAGTACACTTTCTAGATTCTCCATATTTCAAAATTTAAGAGCAAAATATTATAATAGGTTAATTTTAAGCTGGATATCATTAATGAGACAACTAACTGAAAAATTAATGGTCAGTTTTGAACATTAGCTTTAAGCCAACTGTGCAATCCTCATGTTTTCTGGGTGGCAGGGAGGGTGACTTCCTGTTTAAGTGATATCTTGCTTCTCATGGCCTCCCGAGGGGTAAGGTAAATTGTAAACTGATGAGAGATGTTACTGTAGCAGCTATACAAGCTGAAGTTTTCTATCCACAAGCAGAAACAGAGTGCAAGACCTTTTCCTAATGCCCTGAAAATATGCCTGAATTTTGACTGTAAGACATTATGTCTCAAAACTGAAACACTGGTCTTTAGTTTTTGGTCTCTGTGTTTTTGGATAGCTAGAACAGTGCAGGGATGTGCACACCTCATGACTGGACCACAGCCACGCACTTCTGAATTGGGAACCATGAAACTGCCGTCAGTTGTTTGTAACTTTCCTGTGGCTTAGGCTGGGGAAAAACCACTGAGTGATCTAGTGAAAAAAATGTACTGAACACTATTATCAAACCGTTTAAATGTTTATTCTGGATTTTTTCCCCCAATTTAATTGTATTTTAAAATAGAATCAGATCATATTAAACAGTCTATTTATTTTCTCCATTTCCTATGCTCACAAAAAAAGGACATCTGTTGGGTTTAAAACATTTGAACGAGTACCAAAAGCAGTCATATATAGGCACAGTTCTCACAGCAGAGCAGAAACAACTTTTTAAAATGTTGGCCTATGGTTTGAAGTCATTGTGTTTACCTAAAATGTTGTTACAACTGACACAAAACCATGTAGGAATGCATAAATAGAATCTATTGACAATTGCAGATTTACTAACCAGAAATATGAAATAATATGTCTTTTCCAGGGACGTAATCCACTGTCATATCCCAACATTTGCCCTGTATGCCTCTGGCACCGTTTTGTTGAGCAAAGGACCGAGTCCTATGAACCAGAAGCACACACAGCCTAGTGGGCTGCACAGCAGCCCCTTGAGGCCCACATAGTAGACCCTTAAAGCAGAGGAAGGCTGTATGTGATACCATCTTCCTTCCCACTTGCCTGGACTCACTGTATATAAGTCAAGCCTGAGTCATTAACTAGAAGAAGAGGCCAGAAGTTGGCTTCAAGAGGTGCTAAGAAAAGAGTATTCACTTGGTGCAGGAGTCATCCTTCCTATAGAGAGGTAAAAATGTTCTATCTGTCACATATAGACCATACATGCTATAGACATATGGTATGGTGGGTTTTTTTACTTTTTTAACCCAGTCCCTGAACTTCACCCCTCTGAATTTTCCTTAGGCTATATCCTCTTTTCCCCTGCACCCTACCAAAAAGGTCAGTTCTGGTCACTGGTCACTGGAGGTTGTGACCCCAGGGAAATTCTCTTCAGGTCTGTTAGACCAAGACAGAATATTTAGTGGTTTCAGGGGATGAAGTAACCGTACTCCTGAAAATAGTAATTCTGTAAGAAGACAGAGTATATTTTTTTCAGGTCAATTATCAATTAGTGGGGTTAGCAAGCCCTAGCATGTTTGTACTGAACTTCTGAAAATAATGTTTCAATGGATCAAATTTTCAAACAAATGGTGAGAATATAATTTGTAAAATTTCAAATCTTTCTAGCAAGCAAAGGTCAGGATGTTTCTCAGAAAATACTTTTATGAGCATATTTTTTACAAATGAGCAAAATCTTGGGTTTTTTCCCCTAAGCTTGTTTTCAGAAATGATATGACCATTTATTGTGGTATTTTCCATGCAATATCTGCCTGACACAGGCTGCCAGCACGGAAAATTCCTGCCTGAACTTTTGAGAACTGGCAATATTCTTACCAGTCAGAAAGAGAGTCCAGATATGGGAAATGTCAGTCAAGTTTAAGCACTGACTTTGCTTCCTAAGCTGCCTGGCTCTGTGATGCCATTCTTCCTACAGGATGCCAACACCTTTTACAACCTGAGCTACCTTCTGCTGCTGACTGCATCCTTGTCATCACTCCACAGAGCTGCCAGCCCAAAGCATTTACAATCCATGGACGACTGCTGAAAACCACACAATTTTAAAATGGTAGGCTAGAGGCTGTCCTTATTTATCATTCTGTTGCTGACCCCTTGAGGTGTGCATGCTGCACAGTTTCAAGATCTTTTTCTGCAAGTGTGAGAGAAAAAACTTTTTGGTTTTCTTATAATTAAAGGTAACATTTTCAATGATTGACTTTTGTCTCCTCTTTTTGAGCTTTGAAAGAAAAAAATCACATTAAAATTTTAGGAAATAGTGAGTGTTAGTAAAACTTTAACAAATCAGACAAACAAATCAGGGCTGGAATTAAAAGCAGTGTGTTATTTGGTCCTATATAACCACACTAGACCTATGCAACCCCTGGTAGAGTGTGATTGCCAAGAGAACAGCACTGGTGAAGGTGCAGCACTGAAGTGACAGAAGAGGAAATACTAGTGAAAGGTGCTGGGGAAAACTTCCTTCTGATAAAAAGCTTTAATGTTTCCAGAAAGCAGGCTGGATATTAGTTGCAATTTTGCTTTCCCCTGAAAGACTGTCACAGAATGACCTGCACAGAATTCAATTTCTTTCCCTTGAAAGGAGGGAGAATTGAGTCAACCCTGCCAGAATTTGAACCTGTGGCTCAAGGGAGTCTAAGCAATTCAACCCTTAGGCACGACTTTTAAGCCATCACCCTCCAGCATATGATAAAAGGTATTGTATAAAGAAAGGAAATAGAATTGTAATGAGGGAAGTTTTGGATGAATCATAAAGTAAGACGGGTTTCAGATATTTTTGGAGGGGGGCATAGAATCACATTATTTTCAGGTTATGGGGATAACAGCAGGAAACAACAATTAGGTTAAAAACATTTTCCAAATACTGAAGTGAACTCAAGATTTTATGCTATTTAAGAAAGTTTAGGAAAGTTTTTTGGTATGTGTTTTGTTTGCTGGTTGCTTCTTCCTGACTTTCTGCTGTCATCTGCTCCTGAAAAAGAACTTGACAGAAAGTAATGTTTGTAGCTATATTTCTAACACATCTGAAACTGAAAATAAGGGTAACCATATGAAAAAGTTCAATCTCTTTTTTCCTGTTCCAAAATGAAGAACTGAAAGTTCGAAAGAATGTTGGTGAGAATGTTACTAGTAACAATTTTATAGATATTTTGCTGCTGGGTCCCTCTTTCTCCCCCTCCATTTATATATAAAATTCATGGTGAAAATGACCGTAGTTGTTGTGTTGCTTCTGCTTTTGAAGTAAAATGAGGTTCAAAAAGTAAATTTTACATTTTTTCGGAAATACCAAAACTTTGACCCTGTGGGGCCAGTTTTTACTTACATCAATAAGATAGAGTTTTCATTTTGCTCAAAATCAAGATAACTCTTATATGATACTGTTTAATATAACTGCAGATATTTATATATTATCCCTATAAAAATGTTTGCACTGAATTGTATCTGGTGGAAATGAGTTCCATATTTTTTTAATCAGTTTTAAATGAGCTGGCTTTGAATTTTGCTGAATATTTCCATATGTTTCCTTTATAAGAAATCAAAATAAGAGCACTTTACTCATTTCTATACATCATTCATTCAAAGATACACATACTGCTGCTCTTTTGGAGAGGAAAGATTTCTTTATATTCCTTTAGTCTAAAGACATTTTCTTTCTGCAATATCATGTTTTTGTCTCATCAGATAACTAAAATGGAACACAATACTCTAGGTAAGACTTTCTTCCCTGTTCCTACATGGCTTCCACAGCTGAAGTCTTTCTGAGCACTTCTTTCTGTTGAGCCATTCACCCAAATAAGCAGGATTCTTCCTCTCTCCCATCTTTAGACCCCAGCAGAGCACAGGAGCAATTCACTTTGCTGCTTCCATTTTGCATTATTTCCTTTTCATCAATAAAAACCCCACATTAGTCCTTTCACCTAATTTTGTTAAATCACTGTGGGATTCTTTGTGTTATCTTATGGTTCTAAGTGATCTGCATTATTTTTGGACACAGATAATAATTTTTCTGCAGAACAGTTCCTTAACCAAAAAAAAAATTGGTTTACTCAAAACCACATATTTCTATGGGAAACATATTTTTAAGTATAAATAATTAAGCAGTAACAGGTTTTACAATGAAAAAAACTTGTTATTTTTTAATATTTGAATGAACAATTCAAACTGCAGTATATATTGTCAAACATAAAATGTGTTATTTGAGTTCAGGTAAAACTTAAACATAACATTCTTCTCAAAATAAAAATTCCAAAGAAAAACATCTACAGAATTTATTTGAAAATTGTTACAGGAATGAGAAACAAAAAAACCCATTCAGATTCAGAAAAAAAAATATTTTAAAAATGCCATTTTCTTTTAAAAGTAACAGTTCAAATTAAAAAAAAAACAAAACAAACTAAACCAAAACAAAATTCTGTTCACAGGCTATAGAGGCTGTTATTTTGCATTTATACTCCAGTTTCATCCTGGTGAGTTAACTTAGATCATAGCATTAAATTCACTTTATTCTGTGCTGTGAGCAAATACTGGGAGAAACCAAGATGTTATAAATTTCTAAATGGTGTGAAATATCAGGGAGTAAGACGAGATGGTCTCAACAGGTCATCTAGTGGTTGTAGCAAGGAGAAAAGCCAAAAACATCCCAACATTTCCATTGATCTGTCCCAGTCAGTGACAGGGACTGGGGTGCAGTACGGTGCTGAGCACGTGATCAAGTCCTGTAATAAAATGGTCTGATTAACACTGTACAGCACAAGAACCTGTCTTCTATATCATCGGCCATTTCTGATGTTTCAAAAACAAATTAAAAAAGATATAGAAGAAAATCAGCACTTATTTCCATTCTTTTTTGGGGTGGAAATGCTCTCCTTTTAGACTTCCAGTTCTTTTTTAGATCTGGGACGTGATTTTCTTCTCACATTCATGAAAGGGACTCAGTCATCATTGACAGAAATATAATAGTGGTAAACTAGAATGTTTCATGTTACCCCTCCAAAATCAACATGGTGCTACGGATTACAAAGTCTCAACCCCAGTTCTGGGAATTTAGGACAAGATGGTTTGGGGCTTTTTCCTTGCTTGGGATTTTTGGCTACATGAAACCCACTGCAATTCTCCTACGCATATACAAAATCTGTTATTCTTATGAGGATGTATCAGAAACATTATATTATGTTATGTTGTTATGAAACATTATATTATGTTATATTATGTTAAATAAGGGCACTATTATATACACTTCCAATTAATCTTTCTATAGTTTAATAGAGAGTTGTTGAGAGTACAAGGTAAAAGGCCCACTTGGTAGAGCTGACAATGTTCCTCTCCAACCCAGTTGTGACCCTCAAAGCAATGGAGTTCACCGATCAGTTTTTGCTGCGGGTAACTCATTTGTTGCTGTGCCATGCCAGTTTGATTTAACTAGCACATATGAACAATGGCAACACAAGCCTGATTCCTGAACATTTAAAACTAGCTGTTGAAGGCAGATGGCTTTCTCCAGTTCTCACACTGCTCTACTGCGGAGAACTAAAGTTTAAACTATCAGCTACCTGCCATTTTTGAAATTGCTGCAGATAAAAACTCTTTGATGATTTCAGATTTCTGCTGCTTGCTCGCAGGCTTACAGAGAATAATTGCTACCATAAGAAAACTACTGAAATAGACAATAAACTGATTTTGGCTGGAAGTACATTGTAATTCTGTTCTATATTGGTATGTGCTGCACCACAGAGACAAGTGTTTGTTTTAAACAACAAAAAAAAATAGCTAAACTGAGGTGGAAGAAAAACAACCCACCAGTTTAATAGTTCTGATATAATAATCTGTGAACCAGCTAAGATAGAAACTTAATTGTTACTGAAAAGATTAAATAGACTATGTCTGGTATAAAAAACATAGGGCCATATGCCATCTTGCAAGTCTGCAGAGCAAAGGAATGAGGCACAACATAATCCAGAACAAAGACCCCATCTGTAAGGGGAAACCGTTAACGTGATATGGCTCCCTCATTCTTCTTCAAGGTCTTATCCTAAATGTGAAGATCATCTAAGCTCTGCTGTCCTTCTCAAGATCTTCCTGGTTTTCTGGGCCAGGTCTGATATTGGTTCTCTTTACTACTGGTCCCTACAATGGTACTGAGATTTATTTTTATTGGTTATCCACCACAACCCTTCAGTTTTTTCAGAGTTGTTTCTTTCTGAGACAGGTAAGTATGACCTACTTTGCTCATCCTTTCACTACAATTTTTATCTTTGACTGTATATTAAAGCAGTTATATTTATTTTTGCCCATCTGATCAAATTCTGTAGCATTGATTTATCTTTGTCTTATCATCAGGCTTGATTAAGACTTTGCAGACTCACAGAATCACAGAATACCTGAGGTTTGAAAGCATGTCTGGAGCTCACCCAGGCCAACCCCTCTGCTCAAAGAATGGTCAAACAGAACAGGTTTCTCAGGGCATTGTCCAGCTGGGTTTTTAGTATTTCCAGCAATGGAGACTCCACATCCTTTCTGGAAAACTGGGGGTCCAGTGCTTGATCAACATAAACTACATTTTTTGCTTATGTTTAAAGGAAATTTCTTCGCTTTTTCACCTTGTGCCCACCTGTCACCAGGTACCACTGACAGGAGTCAGGCTCTGTCTTCTTTACACTCTCCCATCAGGTATTCATACACATGGATAAGATCACCCCTGCGCTTCTCAATGGTACCAGAGGCTACTCAACTTTTCTTGAATTGAAGTCTTGAGGCTTCAGCTCTGTCACTCATGATAAAAATTATAAATGGCATAGGATCTGACTGCAAACAAAACTATTTACAATAAAATGCATCTGTTCATTCTTTTAAACCTATTTATTGTACGGATTCTAAGTGTTTTAATTTTTTAATCAAATATTGTATAGCCCCAAATCAAATGCCTCACAGACATCTAAGGGCACTGTACCAGCACTGCTGTATTTATTAATTTAACATATGCTCCTCTCAAATGAAGATGTCACATTAGTTAGATGGGATATACTTCACATAAAATGAGTAACAGGGAATCTTTCCTAAATACATAGAGTTATTCAGGTTTCCTGTTTACCTTTTTAAAAATATCAGCATTTTTGTATCCAGTTCTCCAAATTACCTCCAGGGAAAACTGAGATAGAGAACTCAGAGATGGTCTTAGACAGTTCTTTTAAAATTCTTTGGTGTAAACTATCAGGTATGTTAGTGAAAATACATCAAACTTAGTAGCAGTGGTTTAACATGCTGCTTAGCCATTTCTTGGAGCTGAAAGCATACCATCATATGATGTGACTACATTTTTCAGCTTTTCCCAAACACAGAGGGGAAATATGTACTGGAAAGGTTTGAGTTTGCTGCATTATTATTCACAATTCTACCATTCCCATCTACTAAGTAATTGATTAATTCTTTCCTGTGAGGGTGGCAGAGCACTGGCACAGGCTGCCCAGAAAGGTTGTGGAGTCTCCCACTCTGGAGACATTCAAAACCCGCCTGGACGCCGTCCTGTGCAACTGCTGTAGGTGTCCCTGCTGTGGCAGGGGGGTTGGACTGGGGGAGCTCCAGAGGTCCTTTCCAACCCTGACCATTCTGTGATCCTGTGATTCTGTGATACAATGTTATTATTTGTGTGAATGTTTTTGGTCAGTAAGACATACCAGCTATCACTTCTTTTGCTTTATCTGATAGAACATGAGGCTGGACTACATGTACTTCAGAGGTCCCTTCCAACCTACATGACTCTAACATCACACACAGTGATTCAAAACAATTTACTTCTGAAGTGTTGATGATTCAGAAAAAAAGCACACTTCTTCTCCCTTTCTGTCAACTATGTCTCCTTCATAAATAGGTTATAAAAGTTTTTTTTAGAATTCCAATTTTGCAATATTACAATCAGTTTTTATAAAGCAAAGCTAAGGCAAAATTATTTTTATTAATGACAATTTCCAGTTCCTTGTGTTTCTTATCCAAGATCCTACCACTGCTATGTTTTTTGTTGTCCAGATTAGAGAAACAAAAATATTAGAATAATTAGGTTGGAATGGACCTCTGGAATTTTCTGGTCCAAACTCCCCACCCCCTAAACCACGTCCATCAAGATCAGTTTGCTAAGGGAGTGGTCCAACTGAGTTCTGAATAACTCCAAAGATGGAAAACCCACAGCTTTTCTGAGCAACTTGCTTCTACGTTTGATCACCTTCATCATGAAACTTTTTGCTTGATTTCTAACCAGAATTTCCAATATTCCATCCTGTGTCCACTGAAACGTTGCCTCTCTTCCCATCCTTATGAGGACTGAGGTAGCAGAAGACAACAATGAGATTAATAACACTACCTGTGTTCCCTCTATTTTGATTTTGTGCTAAATGGATAAGAATTTCTGGGTTCTTTGTTATTTACACTCCCCTTTTACATTAGCACATTGGTTCCTGAGTAATCTAGCTGGCCACTTTGACAGTTTGACAACTTTTAAGATGACAGGGCTTAACAGAGCTTCACAGATTCTCTTTCTCACCCACAACTGCTTCCCAGAGTAAGTCACTAATTCTTTTGCAACAGAAGCATCCCAACCACTGTATCAGACACAACTTACAAAACCAGAAATTTATTTCTAAAATCTTGTTGCATTATTTTCTTTCTTCACCTGATCACTTTTCTTCTGAATCATAACTTACTAAGGAACATGTAGTACCATTTTTGACAGAGATTGCTAGTGTTTATCTTCTTTTGCTAAATCACTCCCTTCTAAATGGTTCACATCCATGGATTTTAATATTTTTGCCTTACAAGTCTTCTACTCTTCACCCAGTGTTTATACTCCATAACTATTATGATTAACACTTTTAGATTAGGTTTGTTTAGTGTTGGGGCCCAGAAGCCTTCCAAAGGTGCATTCTAAAATAATTTTCCATTTGACCACATGAGTCTGCAGAGATCTCTTTCATGGATGGACCACTCAGTGGATAAGGAATTGGCTGGATGATCTCACTCAAATGCTGTCGTTAACAGCTCAGTGTTCAAGTGGAGACCAGTGAAGAGTGGTGTTCCTCAGGGTTTGGTACTAGGGCTGGCGCTGTTCAACATCTTTGTTGGTGACATGGATGTTGGCATGGAGTGCACCCTCAGCAAGTTTGCCAACAACACTAAGATGTGTGGTGTGGTTGACACACTGGAGGGAAGGGATGCCATCCAAAGGGACCTGGACAAGCTCAAGAAGTGGGCCTGTGTGAACCTCAGGAGGTTCAACAAGGCCAAGTGCAAGGTCCTGCACGTAGGTCGGGGCAATTCCCAGCACAAAAAAAGGTTCAGTGGAGAATGGGCTGAAAGCAGCCCTGAGGAGAAGGACTTGGGGGGTTGGTTGATGAGAAGCTCAACATGAGTAGGCAATGTGAGCTTGCAGCCCAGAAGGCCAACCTAGGCTGCATCAAAAGTAGCATGGCTAGCAGGTCGAGGGAGGTGATTCTCCCCCTCTACTCTGCTCTTGGGAGAGCCCACCTGGAGTACTGTGTCCAGCGCTGGGGCTCCCAACATAGGAAGAACATGGACATGTTGGAGCGAGGTCATGAAGATGATCAGAAGGCTGGAGCACCTCTGCTATGAAGATAGGCTGAGAGAGTTGGGGTTGTTGAGCCTGGAGAAGTGAAGGCTCCAGGGAGACCTTCTAGCAGCCTACTAGTACTTAAAGGGTGTCTACAGGAGAGATGGGGAGGGACTCTTGATCAGGGAGTGTAGTGATAGGACAAGGGGTAACAGTTTTAAACTGGAAGAGGACAGATTTAGATTAGATATTAGGAAGAAATTCTTTACTATGGGGGTGGTGAGACATTGGAACATGTTGCCCAGAGAAGCTGTGGATGTCCCATCCCTGGAAGTGTTCAAGGCCAGGTTGAATGGGGCTTGGAGCAATCTGGTCTGGTGGGAGGTGTCCCTGCCCATGGCAGGGGGGTTGGAACTAGATGATTTTTAAGGTCCCTTCCAACCCAAGCCATTCTATGATTCTATGATACTCCACCCTTAGTCTCTAGGAATAGCAGAAATTTCTATTTGCAGAATTCTTCACCCCTCTTCTTTCTTGTTGTTTACTACCCCCTTTTACATCTCCCTACTTATCTGTCACTAGCTGCTTGACCTGCTAATGCAACTTGGTTCTGAACCATTTGTTTTCCAGGTCCTTTTTGCTTCGTAAGTGGGTATGATGCCATCTACCAAATTTAGTTGCTTAGAAACTCTACTTCTCCAAGCTCTGGAGTTACCCATTCAATCTAACTGTTGATACTTCTATAGTCCATTTACCTAATGGTCTTTGCAGAAGTACTTGCACTCCTATTATATTCCCACAGGAGAAGCTAATGATAACAAAAACACATTTCCATGTCATATTGATCAATTCTTGTTCATTATGGTACAGAGAAGAGTACTTCTTGCTAAAAGAAAGCCCTCGCACTGGCTCTCCAAATATCCTACAAAGCTTAAGAGCCACTAAACTATCCAACTTAATTTCATGTCCTCACAAATACTCAAGAAACTTAAAATTTGGCACTATTCAAGGACCAATGAATCACAGTCCTTAGCTAAACAGAAACAAGGTCTATTCACTGTTTCATTTAGTTGTTCATGGTCAAATTATACAACCTCCACTTAGAATAAAAAATCAACAAAAATATTAAAAAAGAATGCTTTAAATAAATATTAAAAAAAAATAATTTTTTTCTACCTGACCATAGTTTTCCTCTTCAAAACTCTGATTTTATGATCATGTCATCCTTTAATCAAAAGTTTCTAATATTCACTTTTCTCAAATTGGAATAAAATGTTAACACAGCTGAAAGAGAAGAAAAACAAGGCAACAGGCGGGGGGGGAGAGAGCAAAGGGAATACAAAACCTCACAGAGTTGGAAATACAGGCAGATGAAAAGACAGGCTTTTTCCTTCTGTTTTAAAGTCTGCTTTGCTGCACGTTTAAATACACATCTATCTGATATATCCAGGTTCTCATAAAGCTGAGATTACTATGTTATAGGAGTATACACACCACCCCCCCAAACACCTCTCTTGATATTTCCTTACTGAACCAGTATCGATTTCTTCCCTAGACCTCATTTCATATTGTGCCCTGAAAATTAAATGATCTATTTAGTTTCAATATGGCCCAGGATTCTAATTGGATTTTGAGGCAGTAATTTATGTAATATTAATGGATACTTTCAGAAAACTACTAATTAACAGCTGACCTTTACTTTTCCTGTGAAGAAAGAAAGAAAGAAAGAAAGAAAGAAAGAAAGAAAGAAAGAAAGAAAGAAAATAGAAAGAAAGAAAAAAAATAACGAAGCATTTCAAAAGTGCATCAGACTCTTTTTTTTCTTTTTTTTTTTCCTCCCCCTCTAGGAGTGGTCTGAATTTAATTAGCAAAAGCCAGCACACAACAGGGACATTTTGGGGAGCATCAAAATATATTATGTATTTGATCACCTTATGCCTATAAAAAAGGCTAAATAATTTAAATGCAATTCAATAAAATGTGTTTTCAATGAGAAGCTTCGGCTCTGGGTGATGGATTAAAAGCTTCACATAACCCAGAGATTTTATAAGCTACTGCCAAACAAATTCAAAATAAAAGATTATACTTTGTTTCCTTCTTTTATGTAGCAAGATTTCTTCATTTTCTGCCTTTTTTTTTTCTTAACAGCAGTGGAATAAATATATTCAGCATCATTTAAATGCTTTATGAAAAGAAAAAGAGGAAGATTCAGAGGTATCACCTCATCATTTAAAGAAGAAATCTACTTGCTTGTTCAGCAGGTGTTTTATTTCCTACTTATTGCCACATAGCCCCCTAAAAATCAAGGATTTAGGGAAATGTACCCTGGGATACCCAGAACAATACTGAAACTCACTGTAAATTGATACTTTCACTACAGTTTCAGGAATTAAACATGTTATTCTTTTGGGAAACTGTCTTTAAAAAAAATTATATGTATTAACAGTTGCAAATCTATTGAACAAATTATTATCTTGTATAAAACTGAGAATAATTGTAACAAATATATGCTTGATTATCTGTTCGTCACTGCTTTGTATTGCCTTTTACACTCATGTCATTCTTATTTAATGGTATTTCGTGGTCTCATACTTTAATGTAAGTTATTAGTTGCAAAAGAGGGTGGGTAGTCAGGGCCATAAATGTACAGCCACATAAACTTCACATCTAGGGATACATCATCAGTTTTAGGTCTGGTCTGTTCAGACTAGTTCAAATGACTGACACGTCAGTATTTACTAACAAAAGCTAAGCCTCTTCAAACCTGCTTAAAATAATTTTAAAAAATGAATAAATAAGCCTTTAAAAAGAAAAATTCCTGCTGTGGGTAAACCAGTCCAGTGCAGTTCTTAAGTGGGAATGCAAAATTGGATTTAGGGACTTCAAAGCTGAGCATTGCAATAGCCAATTATTTTTCAGTCCTTTACTCTTATCGTGGGATCCATGATCTCCAATTAGGCAGTGGGGTGTCTAATGACTTACAAAGAAAAAAATGGTCCTTTAGCATGAGATTCAGGAAAACTACAGAACAGAGATTTTCACAAGTGATGGCCATATAATTTTTGGATGCTGATGGTACTTAGACATGTCTGAGCAACTTATTTCTGTCAGTATGGGAACAATAACAGGCAGGTTTACCTGAGGACTTAAATCATCAGAATTACAGATGGGCATTTAGTATTTAAAATTTCGTTCATCAAAATTTAGGTTTTCATGTCCCATATTTTCAAAACAAACAATTTCTAGTGCTTTTTTGGCTTTGGACTTTTGTAGTTATTTGGACCTTTGTCGTAATTTGGACCTGACTTGACCAGTCTGTGAAAAATTGTTGCAGGACCACAGAAAGTAGAACTGTCATAATTTGTATCACCTGTGTCAAAAATACCCTGCATGAGTCAAAGTATGTTAAAACTATCTTAGATAGAAACATTTTTCACCCTGAGCAAAAGTCTGACCTCAGCCTTTAATGTCTGACCTCAGCCTTTAATGTCTGAGGTGCCGCTCCTTGTGTTTTCAGTAGGTCCCACTGGTGGCTTTCAGGGAGAGGGGAGGAGCGGCCTACAGCCCAGCACAGTAAATGGATTGTATACAGGCATAGGCAAGAAATTTTTTGGCTGGGAAAGTATCCCATGCTTCTAAACCGAAGTTTTTCTGAATTATCTAAATTGCTTGTTCACCTTACCATAAAGTTAGATTTTCTATGGCATTCCTTGTTTATTTGTAGCAAATCCCATTAGTCTCATTATTAAACAAATAGTTTAGCACTGGGTTTTTTTTGGTATGTAAAGAAGGATTTGATTCAGTAATGTGAAATATGTATTTTTAAAAAAGATATATTTTAATATAATCCTCTCCACCAGTGATAAAGTCCAGCTTATAGTAATTATATCTGCTTACATAACATCCTGGAGGCTAGGAAAAAATCATGCTTTTCCATAAGAACAACTGATCAGATAAGGGATTCTCTAAAGCTCCCTAATCACAGAAGTATAGTTTTGTTTTATTTTATTTTCAAGCACAGATGTGCTCAAAAGCATCAGCTGATACTGTCCCCAAATGCTTGTTCCTGCTGTCTGAATACCTCGGAAGGCAACAATCAACAGTACCAAAAACTTATTTTTTAATGAAATAAAAGATGAGTAGAAAACAGATGAATGAGGTTATTCGATCAATGTCAGATTGCAGGCCAGTGGTGAAGCTGGGATCAAGAGTTGTGTTTTGCAGTTGCTGGGTAATGTCCTAATCGTTATTTAGCACCACCTTCCTTACCAAGAAACTATAGATTGGACTTACAAAGTCTCATCAAGTTGTTAAAACAGGATTTTTCCTCATAGCTTCTGCAGTGACTTGCCAAATTTACATTTAAATGACTAAAGCCACCCTGTTTACTTCCACTATTTCCATTAAAGATGGATGAGGGTTTACTTTTAGGAAGCAGTTCCAGATAGGCTTGCACTTTCCTTAACTTTTTCCCTTCCTTCTTTGAAGTTAAGCACTGACAGGAGTGAATTGAATCTCTCTGCCCTGTATTGTCACTGTGTGCTTTTACATTTCCTTAACATCCCTTTGTTTATGGGCCAGTCACCGTTCAGGGAGCAGAAACCACGTTCAGAAACCTCAGTACCAGTACATCAGAAATGTCACTTGAGGAACAGATCAACACAATTACTGCCATTATTCTTTTCTCCTCTAAGGACTGTTTCCAGGTCGTAGACACCTATTGTGGATGCTTTGGGAATAATGAAAGCCATTAACAGATTGTTAATGTGACTTGGTAACAGACCAAGCAGAGACTTATAAAACAATAAAGCTTTACAATCAATCTGATGTGTAACTAGGCTCTGATGGAAACAGGTATAACACCAGTTAGGGCCAAATTTTAACTCTTCTTAGCACCCCTGTGGTGTAGAGACACTGGAAGCTCTCCGGATCAGATGCATAATTGTTTTGAGGCTCATAAACCTTGGGGAGTTTTTGTCAGATGACAGCTCAAGTCTGATATGGCACCATCGGACTGAGCCAATAGGCATCCTCTGGAATTGGGAGAGGAGTGTCTGCATCCCTCCAGGCAGCAGAACTAAGAGAGGTTTTAACTTTTTTTTTTAATTCTTTCTTTCTTAAAACTAACACAATAAAAGTGTTAGAGCAAGTCAGAGCAACTGCCATGCCACAACAGATCTGCAACTGTGTGCTGTGGAAATGGTCAGTATGAGAAAGCAGAAAAATCAAATTACAAATTTGTTTCAGAAACCAGATTTGCTTTACTGTACTACTGATCTGTTCTGCTTCCTGGGCAAGTCACACTGCCTGTTTGGGACTGAGTCTTCTCCTTTACACTGTGTCTGACTTTATTGTAAATTCTGCGTATTTCATAGGAAAGTTTTTCTCCCTTCCTTCCTTCCTTCCTTCCTTCCTTCCTTCCTTCCTTCCTTCCTTCCTTCCTTCCTTCCTTCCTTCCTTCCTTCCTTCCTTCCTTCCTTCCTTCCTTCCTTCCTTCCTTCCTTCCTTCCTTCCTCTTTCTTTCTTTTGTTCTCTTTCTTTCTTTCTTTATTTATTTTTTTCTCTCTCTTCCTTCCTTCCTCTCTTTCTCTCTCTTTCTTTTTTCTCTTCTCTTCTCTTCTCTTCTCTTCTCTTCTCTTCTCTTCTCTTCTCTTCTCTTCTCTTCTCTTCTCTTCTCTTCTCTTCTCTTCTCTTCTCTTCTCTTCTCTGTCTTTTCACCTTTTTCTCTCCTTCCTTAAAGGTGCTGACCCTTTATATCACCCTTTGTTTTACAATGCTGACATTTTCTGTATCAACGTGTCATTTTGGCATTCTCCATTTCTGGATCTTCAGACTGTACTATCTTTATAGTCTGCAAGAATACAGCACTGACTATGCTAATCCAGGAGTTAAGGTTTAGAGCATCATAGCTGGTGATAACAAGATATTTACAGCCCAAGCAGACTCAGATTGAGCTGTGCGCTCTGTCATTTTCATTTTATGAGCCTGCTCTATAAAACTGTTCCCATATGGTTAAAGTTAGGGATAAACAAATAGGTTCTGATCAAATAAGAAACCACTCAAACCTTTGCCCAAGGTTCATAATGAACTTTTTTTTTTAATCTCTGAAAATATTGCTTATGTAAATTTTTAAATCTTATTTTGTTTTTGTCTGCTGGATCTTTATTTTTTAATTTAACCTGAGACTTAAAACCTGAAGGAAATGCTGTTTTATATTAGTTCTGCTTTAATCGAAAGAAGTAGAAGTAGCGGTTTTACAAGCTTCTGTTGTGCAAAGCCAGGAAAGTTTAAATGAAGCCCCCATACAAAGCACAATACACCCTATTTACAGGGTTGATTTCTAGGAACAAAGGGAGATAAAGCAACACAGAATATCTCCATCTTACAGGGTCCTGAGATAGAGACAACCTCAAACTGTCAAAATCAGCTAAGTCATGCTGCTCCACCATGTGAATGTACCAGCTCAGTTTCAGAAGCAAATTAGTCATATTTGCATGGCACTTAGCAAGGCTTGCTTATTTAGACACTTTGTTGTGCAAATATGATTGCACATGGCTTGTGTAGCTATACTTGTGTTTCTGTACCACTAGAACGTTCTTGTATTCCTAGAGCACTGGCTAATAAGAATCAACTTTTTTTCTGGTATGTTAAAAAGGAGGAAAGATGGTACATTTTCCCTTCTAGCTTAGATAGCCCAGTCACCCTTCCAACAGGCAAAGTATCTTGTCTGTTCATGTAAAAACAATGCTCATCCCTGGGTATAAGAGAAGCAAGATGGGAAGAAGGAAAGCTACATCAGTTTTAGGCTGACTGCTCTAGCTAGAAAAACACATAAGCTTTTGGGCACAGAAATAATCTTTCAAAGACCAGCTTCTGTATCTGATAGCTTTTCTATTTCTAACTTACTTTGCTTATATATTTCTGTGTGATACCATTCAAATCACTGGATCTAAACATAAAACCAAATGTAGTCTAACTTGTCTCATGTCACAGTACAATGAGCCTGGGATGTCTCAATTTAAACGCTGAGTCCTAAGAAGTGTGTATCTACCTAAACAAACCCATTCTGACTTAACACTCCCGGAGCTTAAGGACTATGACGCAAGCAGAAGAAAGTCAGAGAAACTTTCTTATAAATGAATTTGGGCTATTGTCTTCAAATAGGACACTGCAGTAGAAGAGAGGAATATATGAGTGGTTTGACTAGTGTATTTGGATGGTATATAACAAAAGCACTCCTGGGTGCCTGTCAGAAATAAACTTCTGAATCTCCTGAGATTTGTGCATCCCTAATCACCCATTTAGCTTCTGCCTGCTGTAACAGAGATACTGGACAAAATGCACCCGCAGTGCTGCCAAATGTTCCTACTTCATAAAAAAAGAACTGCTGTATTTTCTGTGGAAGACTGGTAGGGGGAGATAAATAAATAAAAAACCCACATCATGTCTCAGTCTAGGAAGTGGAGTGTGAAGGCCCAGCAATTAGGGGTTTAAGGCAGCTGAAACCTTGGCTGAGATGAAAGAAAGTCACTTTTCTCTGACCAGGCTTTTAATCTTGCTTGATGATCCATTTCTGCTGCTGTAAAGAAGGTGCTTGTTTGAGAAGCATTATGTAGGTGTAGCTGGGTCATGACAAGGAGAGGTCACAAAGCTGCTCAGCTCTTATGCAGCTCTGCCCAGGTGACATTAAGCTCTCAAAGATTTTATAAGCAAAGACAGGACAGAACGTGGTGTGTTTCTGCTTAAGTGGCAATTGCATGTCACATAAGGGTCTTGGATATCTGATGGACAGAGGGTCTCTTCCCAGAAAAAAAGGAGGTGAAAATACTACGTTAGGTATCAATTTTAATTCCTCTTTCTAGGAACTTTGTGTGGTAGCCCTCTAAGCCATAATACAAGTACTTGAGCACACAGGTCCCTCTGTGCTCCAAGGGTGGACACAGGCCATGCCTTGACTTGCAATTAAGGCATTGCTCTCTGGTAGGTCTGGGGTAGCTTTAACTCAAAACCTAGCCTTCTCCACTGAGTGTAGTTCCATGGTCTGTCGGACAATTCTGGTTTCATTCTAGCAGCTACTCAAAGTCTATCCTCAAAGGGATGAGTTCTTTTCTTTTCTCTCCACTTCCCATGTCCCCCTCTCCCCCCAGTCGTTCTATGCCGATAAATCAAAGTGTAGAGAAGGTGTATCCCAAGAATAATGGCAGTGAAAATGCACAGACACCAATTACAGTACTGAAGGGACAACATGTATCTGTGTTTTCCAACTCCTACTGCCCCTTCTCTTGAACTGTCTGCCGTGTGCCTTATGTCTCCCAACCCTCTGAGCCAGTTCAGTTATCTAAGCAAGCAGAAACTTATCTGAATTTTTTTAACTATTATGTTGATCCCTCATTTTCTGCTGAGTTGGTCAGCTGCATCCTACCCCACAAACCAGTGCTGGAATGGGAATAGTACAGGGCTGCATACCTGGGTTAGTGGGCGGAAGGCAGAGAGCGTGCTGCATCCCTTCTGGTAGCAGCAAGCTACTTAGGAGGGCACAGTCAGCTTGGCTACAAGGATGTTTTTCCACATTAAACTAATAAGATTGGAAAAAAGAAACAAAAAACCCCTTATTTTTTCTTCTCCCAGATCCATCTTGATGCACTCGCATTAGCACATGAAAAGGGGCAAGGACACAGCCAGAAGTCTCTGGCAGACTCAGATGAGCAGAAGCTGACCTGCATTAGCCATTCATGCTGCTAAGATTCCTTCAAAATGTGAGGTCTGGCATTTCTGTGCAGATCTAATCTGATTTTGTTCTTGACCAACCTTGTGTAAGGATTGGTATTCCTGGATGATCCTCATGTGAAAAGAGATGAGGCAAATATTAAAACCACAGTGATTTTCTTGCCCGTCAGTAGATGTTTCATTAGGCTTTCATTGAGTTATTTGATCCTTCTAATTGCTTTTAGTCCTTAAAAAGTTACAAAGTGGAGTACAGTCATATGTAGAGCCTTTCCTTTCTTCTCGGGAGCTGTGGTGACAATTTCAGTCTCAGTTCTTCTGTTGTCTGCTGTCTTCAAATCTACCCCAAAATGTAGAGGGCTGAGCCCTTTGTGATGTCACAAAATATGTTTGCCCTATAGGCCAGAGAGCTGGTAGAAGGATTACACCTCATGAAGCTCAGTGTCTTCCAACTATTGCCTTGGGAGAGCTGCAGATTTGTCCTTCTCTTGACCCGGAGCATGTGCCATCTGGCTGGTTGTATTTTACTCATGACACATTCCCTCTAACAATCTCCCCTCCCTCTTTGGAGACTTAGGTCTGCTCCTGAAAAGTGGGAATAAAGCATTTCAGCCACACCAGGGCATGCGCTAAAAATGATGAGGAGACCTGTTGAGCAGATCAGAGCAGATAGTGCGTTGACCTGTCATAGAGTTCAGGTGCAATATTTTTCACGCTGTTTTGAGCTTGCATCCTATCTTCACCCAAATTACACTGAATTTTTTTTGCAGCTGAAATCTAGCTGCCTGTACTGGACACCAGCAGGTGATTTGTTTCAATGCCAAAAAAAAAAAAAAAGGAGGATTTTGGCTAAAACTGTGATGTAATTGCTACTGTAATTGACCCCATGCTGGAAAGCCAAGAAACCTGTCCCATGGAAGCATCTGTAGCTTCTGTGCTCCAGGTTGCTGCTTTCAAGCCTGACTTGACACATAGTCAGCTTCCAGGGTATAAATGAAATACCCTTCTGCCCTTGCTTCCCCAAAAGGAAGAGTAGCAGCACTGCTGTGGCAGTGCATAAAGCATTGGGACTTGCATAAAAAGCCATGAATGTAGCAAGTTATAATTATGAAACTCAGAGCCAGAACAAGAGCTCAGATTAACTTTAGTCTTCTCTGGACACTTTTAATTACTAACACTGGTGGTAAATGTGGAGTAACAAGAAAAAAAAATAATCTCCAAGCCTAAAATGGACATACAAGGGTATTAGTAAGAGAATTTACAATGGGAAGAGATGAGATGTAGAATGGTATTGCCACTTGCAGTCATTAGAGTACGGATTTGTTCTTGCTTGCTTTCACTGTTAGCCTGAGTGATCACAGGAATATTTGCTTCTCAGTTAAGTAAACTAGCTGATTGCCATACTAAAATGTCTGTTTCTTTGAAAAGGACAATTGGAAAGGACTCCTTCGTGAGTGAGAGTACTCTTTTAAATTCCTATGAATTTCAATTCTCCAAAGCCTGAAAATAAAATTCTTCACTAACACTGTGAGGTATAGTGAGTGCTTGGGTGTTTATGCAACTGAAGTATCACTAACACGGTGAAGATACTGTTCCTGCTTTGCCATCCATTTTTGGTGTCTTGTTAGAGAAGTCCCTTATCCTCTATAAATATGGATATTGACATTAAAACAAGAAAACATAGTTAAAAGGTGGGGTTTTGCTGTTTTCTTTTTCTTTCTGATGACACTGGTGAATAATTATTTTGAAGAAAGGGTCCATTTTATGAACTCAGGATTGCAATAGAAGAAAAAAAATCGTATGCATAAGGTAAAGCATTTATTATTATCGTTATTGCATGAATGTCCTGGATTTTCAAACATAACTATCAGAAGACTAGTTAAATGATGACACGATTTTCTCAATGCTGATGGACATAGATAAAATAAAACTCATTTTAAGCAAGATATGCCTGATATGCCTCTCTAAGACACACTTTTTTCTTTTTTTGATAGATTTCTTACATATTCTCTATGTCTGGACTTCTATGTTTTATCTAAGCCTAAAAATAGGATTGTGAAAAAGATTTCACCCCGGTCTTCAATAATGATATGGTTTGGTGAAGTCTGAGGTGTTCATATTTGACTTTTCATAGTCACTAAAGAACCTCCCAAACATCACATACCTACATCAGATGTTCTTGTTACGGGCAACAAAGAATCTTTTAGAAACTTTGAGGGCAATTTCCAGCAAGAATTTAAGATAGTCTGCATGAATCACCTCTGCAAATAACTTTCTATCTCTGATTATAATAAGTCACTAAAGCCTTTAGGGGACAGAAATAGCTTGTATGAATATCTTTCACCATTTATTATCTCCAAGCCTAAGTTCAGAACTGATAAAAGAATAATTCAGTGATTCTAATGGCATTGTTAGCATAACAACTCCAATGTTCATATTTACTGAAAATCCATGTGACAATATTTGCCATTGATAAAACACGGGAAATATTGACTATTCATTTTCTCACAGAAATTAGACCTGGTGAGATTCTCAAGAGGACATCTTCTCCATGGGTCAGTTCTGCAATCAGATGGAGTGTTCATGCTATCTAGTTTACTATCAGTCTACATTTGCCTAATAGACTCAGTCCTGGTAAGGATGAAGGTTCCACAGCCTTCCTATGCAACCTATTCAAAAGCGTCTTTCCTAGACCTCAAAGATTTTAAACTTAATTCTGCTATATTATTTAATCTCTTCGTGCTGTTTCTGTTGGGCACATAAATATTTTACGCACTTTGAAAAAAATGAAAGTATTGAAGAGATGCAAATTTGCAGAAGCCGTGGGCTGATGAAAAGTATTTTTGTTTTATATTGAATAATGCCACTGGCTAGGTCATCTGTGAACATCTGTGATCCATCGATCTACTCACATAAATATCCATGTTTTGAGATAAAAGTCTAAGTCAATAAACTTTATGGCTGTGGTAAACTCATTACACTGTGCATGTTATTCCGTCACAAGAAGTCATGAAAACAATACTGAAAAATTAAGAGGTAGACTTTAAGATGAGATTTAGTCCCCCAGTCCTCCACAAAACAAGGGGTTGTCATTTGTCAGTGACAAGTGACATCCCTCAGGGGTCTGTCTTGGGACCAGTACTGTTTAATATCTTTATCAATGACATAGACAGTGGGATCAAGTGCACCCTCAGTAAGTTTGTGGATGACAGCAAGCTGAGTGGTGCAGTTGACATGCTGGAAGGAAGGGATGCCATCCAGAGGGACCTGGACAAGCTCAAGAAGTGGGCCTGTGTGAACCTGATGAGATTCAACAAGGGCAACACCCAATATCAGTACAGGCTGGGTGATGAAGGGATTGAGGGCAGCCTTGCTGAGAAGGACTTGGTGGTACTGGTGGATGAAAAGCTGGACATGAGCCGGCAATCTGTGCTCACAGCCCAGAAGGCCAACTGTATCCTGAGCTGCATCAAAAGAAGTGTGGCCAGCAGGTCAAGGGAGGTGATTCTGCCCCTCTACTCTGCTTTCATGTACTCCCACCTAGAGTACAGTGTCCAGCTCCAGAGACCTCAGCACAGGAAGGACATGGCCCTGGTGGACTGGGTCCACCACACAAATGATCAGAGGGATGGATCACCTCTCCTATGAGGACAAGCTGAGAGTGTTGGCTTTGTTCAGCCTGGAGAAGAGAAAGCTCCAGGGAGACCTTACTCCAGCCTTTCAGTACTTAAAAGGGTCTTGTAAGAAAGATGAGGACAAAGTTCTTAGCAGGGCCTGTTGCAAAAGGACAAGGGGCACTGGCTTTAAACTAAAAGAAGGTAGATTTAGAGGAAGAAATTTTTTATAAAGAAGAGATTTTCTACAATGAAGGTGGTGAGACACTGGCCCAGATTGCCCAGAGAGGTGGTAGATGTCCCATCCCTGGAAACATTCAAGGTCTGGTTGGACAGGGCTCTGAGCAACCTGATCTAGTTGAAGATGTCCCTGCTCAATTCAGGGTGGGTAGACCAGATGACCTTTAAAGGTCCCTTCAAACCTAAACTGTTCTAAGATTCTGTGAAAACAAATGGTTTCTAAATTGAGTTCTATCTAAGACACCAGCTATTGTTTAATTTTATCTTTAATGAATTAAAAAAATAGGACAAATGGGATAGTCTTCATTTTTCACCTTAGATTAATATGAATTGCTGATGCCCAAAAGTGGGGCTCCTGAATCCTTCATACAATGCAGAACCAACCAGAGACTGGGCAAAGAATAAATATGCGTAGACTGGATAGGGGATAACATGGAAGTTTCAAAACTTGCTTATCTTCTGCACAGACTGAGCTGATTTGCAAGTTGCCCCTGCTTTAAGGAGGAGGTTGTTCCAGATGAACTTTGACACTGTTTCCCACAGCATTCTCCTGGAGAAACTGGCTGCTTATGGCTTGGATGGGTGTACTCTTCGCTGGGTAAAAAACTGGCTGTATGGCCATGCCCAAAGAGTTGGGGTGAATGGAGTTAAATCCAGTTGGATTTAGCTGGTCACAAGTCGTGTTCCCCAGGGCTCGGTACTGGGGCTGGTTCTCTTTAATATCCTTATCAACGACCTGGACAAGGGGATTGAGTGCATCCTCAGTAAGTTTGGAGATGACAGTAAGTTAGGTGGCAGTGTCGACATGCTTGAGGGTAGGACGGCCCTACAGAGAGATCTGGACAGGCTGGATCGATGGGCTGAAGCCACTTGTACGAGGCTCAGTGAGGCCAAGTGCCGGGTCCTGCACTTGGGTCACAACAACCCCATGCAGCGCTACAGGCTTGGGGCAGAGTGGCTGGAAAGCTGCCTGGCAGAAAAGGACCTGGGCGTGTTTGTCAACAGCCAGCTGAACATGAGCCAGCAGTGTGCCCAGGTGGCCAAGAAGGCCAATGGCATCTTGTCCTATATCAGGAATACTGCGGTGAACGGGTCTAGGGAAGTGATCATCCCCCTGTACTCAGCACTGGTAAGGCTCCACGTCAAGTACTGTGCTCTATAACTGTAAGAAGTTATAGAACAAGAAGCAGGACTAAGGAATCAATCATCCCCCTGTACTTGGCACTGGTGAGACCCCACCTTGAGTACTGTGTTCAGTTTTGGGCCCCTCACTACACGAAGGACGTTGAGGTGTTGGGAGTGTGTCCAGAGAAGGGCAACGAAGCTGGTAAGGGGTCTGGAGGACAAGTCTTATGAGGAATGACTGAGGGAACTGGAGTTGCTTAGCCTGGAGAAGAAGAGGCTGAGGGGAGACCTTAGAACTCTCTACAACTACCTGAAATGAAGTTGTAGAGAGGTGGGGGCTCACTTCTTCTCCCTAGTGACAAGTGACAGAATGAGAGGAAATGGGTTCAAGTTATGCCAGGCGAGGTTTAGATTGGATATTAGGAAAAATTTTTTCACTGAAAGGGTTATCAAACATTGGAATAGGCTGCCAAGGGAGGTGGTGGATTTGACATCCCTGGATGTGTTTAAAAAAATGGTAGGCGTGGTACTTGAGGACATGGTTTAAAAGTGGTTTTGTCAGGTTAGGTTAATGGTTGGACTTGATGATCGTAAAGGTCATCTTAAAGGTCTTCCAACCTCAACAATTCTATGATTCTATGATTCTATAAGAGGAAATGGCCTCAAGTTGCACCAGGGTAGGTTTAGATTGGATATTAGGAAAAAGGTCTTCATAGAAAGGTTTTTTAAGTGTGTGGACACAGAGTTAGAGTTTCAGGTTTGTCGTAAACATGTATTTAACAATGGTAGGTATTACCAAGCCAGCAAAGTCAGTTGTTTGCTTTAAATCGTGTTACAAGGCAAATTTCACCTGCATTTCACATAATTTAGGCACACCAAATTAGCCTCTGTGACACATATTTCTTCATTGCCCTTCATCAGGACAGTGGAGTTATCTCATGTTCAGAGATACTAATGGACAGTTACTGAAGAGACCAGCTGCTGTCCAAAGGTAATAATGCATAGGGACACTGGTAAAATTAGATTAGGCCAGGACAGGTATAAGTAGAGTAATTCATTCTAGTTTAAAGTTAATGTAGCAAAAGGCCAATCTGACGTGACACATTTAAAACTGATTGCTTAAGATCTACTGCAGGAGGATTTGGATCTTTAACTGACTAAAACAGATTATGATCTTATAATGGGGGAGAAAAAAGATGGTAGTGTCTCTGACATTAGTCTGGTTAAGATTGTATCATATGGATTAAGATTAGTAGCAAAGAGTACATTTCAGTAAAAAATTCAGTTGGAAATAAGAAAAATTTTGGTTTTTGTTTTTCCTTTATTTCTTTTCCTTCATAGAGCGGAATGAACTTGTTCTAGCTAAAAAAAAAAAATAAGCCAAGCAAAAAAAAAAAGCCACCTTGGCTATTTCTAGACCAAGAGTTTTACAAAGTTTTTGAACAATTTACTCAAAATTCTCATATGTGGTAACTCTGGTTCTAAAAACAGCATAAACACTTTGTTTTAAATACAGATGAAAAAGAAATTGGAAGGTGTATTTAAATTTGAAAACTGAAGAGATTCCTTCATGTAATAGCTAATATCTTTAGGTGAAATTGTACTCTAAATGTTTATGATCATCTGCTGATCTGTTAATATATTCATGCACTCATCTACTAAGAATCATAAAATGGACATAGCACAAAGGTTGTGGAATAATTGCACCAAATTGCTTTGGTTTAAAGGAAGAGGTTGAGTTATTAATATAAGAAAAATAAAGAAGATGAGTAAGCCCCAATGACACTTACAGTCCTAAGAAGTTCAGACCGGGAGAAAGACATAGAAAGTTCTGAAAAATGTAAACCAGTTAGGCAGAAGAAATGGAGGAAATGAAATTTAAGATGCCAAAGTGACTACTCAATTTTCTCATTGTTGAAAAACTGATACATAGTTTTGGTAAAATTATTAAGACAAAAGAATTCTTCTTTCAAAATATCGTAGCTTATTGATTCCTGAAAATAAGAAATTGCATTTTTATCCATTTTGTGTGTTTTTTACATGAGCTTGCTTGCCTTTCTTCCTCCATTTGTATAGTTTGTATTGTTCACTTTATAAATTTCTATTCCATTACTCTCTCAGAATTTGATAATGAGAAATCCTTGGTAAAATGACCTTTTATAGTCTCTCTTTAAGCTTTCTAAAAAAAGTGTTTAGGCATCAGAGTAGGCTTTTACTCTTCTCTCTGTGAATGGGACTCCACAAGAGATTCTGAAACTGGTTTGTCCTTAGGTCAAAATATTCTGACCTAATAATACATATATACACACATATGTTTTTTTCCTATTAGTTGATAATGTGCTATCAAGAGTTCTTCATGTGCATTAGGCTGTATCACTAGAGACTAGGGATTCAGTAATGCCATTACTTTCTCTTTTCTGATTGTTTGCAGAAAATTCTGGGAAGGGATCTTTTTCTTTACCCAGCAAGACTGCAGCAGAGACCTGTAGGAGGTATGAGCAAGTCTTGATCCCAGCTATACATGGTGGAAATATATTTAAATACATATTTTTATCCACTGGCCTCGATAGCACCTAAGGGCTTTTTCCAGTACTTTATCAAACAGTGACTGCTCAGGACATGACAAAGATGAAGGTTTGCATGTTCTTAGCCCATTAGCAGATATTAAAATCTGGATTTTTGGATTGCTGAAGGAAGACAAATGATGTAGTGGTGGCTGCCTAGATTCCCAGGTGAGTTCTTTTTCTTTTTTTTCCT
Organism: Pluvialis apricaria; assembly: GCA_017639485.1. NCBI lineage: Eukaryota > Metazoa > Chordata > Aves > Charadriiformes > Charadriidae > Pluvialis > Pluvialis apricaria. The sequence continues at coordinate 7,283,462 of CM030044.1, read as the reverse complement.
CTCTCTTACCATGCAAGAAGGATGATTTTTGAGTCTGAAGGATTGGATTAGCAACAGGAGCCGCATGCCAAGCTCCTGTAAAAAGCTTTTCGCTACAGATTTAAAAAACCCTGGTTAGAATGTATACAGGCAAACTCAGGTATAAGCAAAGGTGCCATCTGTAAGATAGATGTGCCAGGTCACAAGTCTGACTGTAAGGTATTAGTGTTCTGTGCCTGACAGGCACCATTAATGCAGAATGACAAAGGACACTCCCATGACATTACCTACCACAGATGTGAAACACCAGAAAGACCTGTAACAAAGAGGTCTTTTTTCAAGTGCTCTGGGCCAGACTTTTGAAGCACTCAGCACCCATTGCCTGTTTTTAAAACGCCTCATTTTCAATTTGGGTATGTAAAAGATCAGCTTCAGGATCAAATAACAACATCTGATGACATTAATGTTTTTCACCTGAGCTTCAGAGTGAATGAGTGCTCATAACTCTGGGCAGACACAAAAAAAACTATACCTATTTCACGGAGGAAAGTTTCTGGGTTTTTGTAGCTTTGTTTTGTGTTGTTTTGCTTTGTTTTGTTTTTCAAAACAACCTAACATGCCTGGCATGTTTTTTATGAAAGGCTAAGAGTGAAGCCCTTAGTGAGGTTACCTCTGCTCTGTGATGAATGGTAACAAACTGCAGCATTTCAGCTCTGTGTTTGATCTCTACCCACAGAGGCCAGATGGTAACATTTTCTTTCCCTAAAAAATGATGAGTATTTCTGAAAAATCTGAGCAGTTATGAATTTTGATGTTCTTCTCTTATCTGCATATTTCTGGCGGAAGCATAAACCATCCATTTTATGGAAAGGGTAATTATAGCTTTTGACACTGACTTCCTAGGTATAGGGTCAGAGCTGAATATCAAGTAATTTGATTTTTTTTAATGATTTATTACCAGTTCTTTAGTTATTTTGACTATTAATCATTTCATTGTGTCCCTCTGTTGAGAGCTACCTAGCATCTTGGACGTGCCAATCAGTGACACGCAATCTTGTTTAAAATCATAAGTTATTTAATTGATATGGGTACAACAAACCTGCAACAAAGGTGGTCAAAAAGTATGCTGACAATTCTTGTATCTACCCTTCAGTTATCCAGTTCCCAGAACCAACTTTGTTATAAAAGATGAATAAAGGAAGATAGTAAACTCTCCTGCCACCTATAAAGCTTCCAACATACAGGGTTAATAGTACTATAAAATATGTTTTCTGGATAAATCCTTTCTGTGCATTCCAGGAAAAATAATTCGGAATTGTATATAAATGCATCATCTGGTGACATTTACCCTAATAGTATAATTAAGACAGAACTAAATTAAGAGCACTCCTAATGGGCTCTTTCCACGTCACTTATTATTTATACATCACTGCCAGCTCCATCTTTCTTAGTATTTCACATTTGTATTTTGGAATCATTGGAACACACTCTGCTAGGCATTGTACACATACATCATGATAAAAATATCTTATCCAAGTAATTTGTAATCTAAAAGAAAACATTTTCTCTTACTCTCTCCTCATGTTCCCCAGATTAAGGACACAGTCCTGCTGCCCTTAAATATGTACTTGTGCCACTGACTTCACTTCATCATGGGAAGAGTAGACATGTAGATACACAGTGATAAGGGACCTGGAAATGCTTCTGCAGATAAACAATGTCAGTAGTCCAAGCCTCAGCCAGCTTTGGTTAATCTCTCATGATGCCAGATGAGTTACAGATGGGAGTAAGGACTAGGGGAACTGAGACCTAAATAGTTCCAGGGTTTTTAATCTCTTCTCATCTGGAAACCTTAGTCATTTTCATTGCTTTTCTCAAGACTTTTCTATTCCTGCCATGTCGAGTTGACCAAAATGGAACATAGTATTCAAGGTGAGAGTGCACGATACCACTGATTTATCATTCTCCCCTTTATGGTACCTAGTGCAAATCAAAAAGTTACAATCATGAAGTAAAGTTGCAGCTTTCAGCTCCTGGAATACGCTCCCTACAAATATGGTCTGTGAGAATCCAAATAAGAAAAGAAAAAAAAGAACACCACACATAATGGATATTTAGTAGATTGGGAGGCATTTTGAATTATCTTTGGACAGTTTCTTTCTGCAGATAAATCAATATTCAGCTTCTTCTTTTGTCAGGTTGTGATGGTGGTATGAGAAAATAAGCTTTTGTTTACATCTGAAGATTAAAAGCGGCACAGTGTTAGAATATTCAGTGGAAGCACCGTGATAGATAAGATGTCAAGGAGAGCTCCAGGAACTACAACAATGCTTTAAAAAGATAAATAAATATACAGTGTTATCTTCTAAGTTGAAGCCTCATACAACTTCACTTTTAAATATGTATGACCAGAACCCTTTTTTGTTCTATCCACATCTTCGCGCATTTGTAAATGCTCTCTTATAAGGCAAACCAAAAGACAATGGAATAGATTACCTACAGAAGCAGCCAACATACTATAGGGATATTCAAGAACCAGTTGGCAAAAAAAAACATGAGAATGGGCTGGAAAAAATAACTTTGTGGCAGTCAGGATTCAAGAGGAATTCTTGGTGAACTTCAGGTTTTCTGGCTTTGCTGTTCCCCAAAAGACTCAGTCTTGTTTCAGACTGCAAGAAAATTTCTACTAGATCTCATCAACATCTAAGGAAAACAATATTTTCTGCATATCTGAGAAAGATCTCGTATTTCTTGCTGTCCATCTCGGAACGTTTGTCCAGTGCATGTTTTGTGGTTGGCCCGTGGACCTGGGTAGCCCAGCAGAGCTAGGGGCAATGCAACTGCTTGTTGTAGAATGGTCTGCAATAGAAATTAACCAACAGACATGGACAAGAATTCAGCCTGGGAGAATGTTCTGGGGACTATTTCTATACACACCCTGTTCTTACTCTACACTCTGCTTTTGGCTATTGTCAGATGCAACATGCTGAACTAAGTTAACTTAGGTCTAAACTAGCACAACTGTGGAGACCTGGTCTGAAAACACGATGATGAAAAAAACAGTGAACAAATTTCCAGCTCTTTCCTCCTGCAGGCATATTATATGTAAAATCAAATATAGGCTGCATTTTCAAACCACTTCCCCCTGCCCCCCCCCCCCCCCCCCCCCAAAAAAAAAGAAGCCAACAAAAAAAACCCAAGGAGCTTAAACACTCAAATTCTGTTGGAAAACTAGCATAGTTTATGAACACTGTTATCTCTTATCTTGTAGGAATTAAAGATCTCAGTGGTACGACAGTAAAGCAATTTCCCATGCATGAGTGATACACTAACATAATCCCTCTATATTGACAGGATATCTCAAAACTGAGACATGTCAAAGTATTAGGCAGCTGAGCAGTTTAAATACAGCTGCCATTAGAAAACATTTTCATATCATGCAACTTTACATAAGCAGACTATCAGAGATGTGCACAGATTAATTAAATGCTTGTTCTGAGCCAGTCCTGTAGGATCCAGATCATTCCCTGGGACAGACCACTTCCACCAGCTGCTGATAAAAAGAAGGTAAAGCCATGTCTACTGGATCAAATTAAAAGCCACTCAAACCTTGCTTGACTTCTGTACAGACAATAAAAAGCCAGTTCATGCTCCAAAGAGTTTATAATATAAGTGGTATATGAGAGTAAGCAAATGTAATGCAAAGGGAAAACCGGGAAATGGTACTGGTTACCATAGAGTCACAGGAGCTGTCTAGCACTTTGACATGTCTCAGGCTTTGAAAGCAGTAGCATTTTTATATCAAAATAAGGAATTAAATAACTGTATCACAATGTAAAATCCTTTTACCATGTTTCTCACTGAAAAAGAGATTTCCTCTACCCACCCCTACATTTGCTTTAAAAGTATTCAAAGAAATCATGGTTAACACATCCTTATTACCTAATCAAAACTCCTTCCTATGATTTTTATTGAAATAAACAACTGATTTTGTTATCTGTGTGACCTCCAAGATGCACATTACAGCTTGCCCCGTGCCGTGTTTATGGTATCACCAGAAATGAATAATTCAGACATCTATCCCAGCCACTGTATTTTTATCACCGCTGAAGTCATCTTTGGCTATGTTTTCGCCTCTGTCTCATTCACAATCTTCCCCTTTCTTACTGGTTGCTTTCTATAGCCAGAAAGCAAATTATCCAGGAATAGAATACTCAGAATTAGCACCAGTGTTAAACATTAGAATGCAGGCTGTGTTCTTTTTCTTTTCCTTTTTTTTTTTTTTTTGTCCAAGCAAGTAATTGCTTCTTTGTCCATTTAAATGCAAAATTAGAAAAGAAAAAAAAAAAAAAAGATGAGGCAGAAAATTTGGACATAGCATTCAAAATGCAAGTTTACAGGAAGTATGTTGCATATATAAAGGGGTTAGACACATTTCTTATTTGGGAATGTGAAAAGCACTACTAAATGTAACTGGCTTCCCCCATATCACATTTATTCCTCAATCACTACACTGTTTATTTTACAAAGTACTTAAGTATTTGGTCAAATCAGAGCACACGAAGCTCTCTGTGGGCACACAGCTAAGTACTTCAGTACAACATAGGTTTAATGAAAAACACAGAGCCAGTCATTTGGGAAAATAGAAAAAAGAAAAAAGCTCTCACACCACACTAGACTTGCTCCCTAAAATATGGTCTGCACTCTGATCAAATTTATAAGACTTGAGTCATTTGAACGGATGTATTTATTTCTGGATGATTTGTTGTTTCTGTTCTTTCTTTAGCACTCTGGATTTGGGGAGGGATGATAAGAAATGTTAGCTTACTCCATTCAGACAAGTCACAGACTGGCTGGCCCCATAAGGTCTTTGAAATCCGAGGCAAAAACTTTAAATGGTGAAATCTCTCCCTGCATTTGACAGGATGAAGATATATGCATGGTAGGAGACATATCTGTTTGGTTGACCATTCAAGTTTAACTGAACTAATTTGAGGTTTCAAGGTAATTCTACATTCATATTAGTAATAAGGAAATATTTCAAATTGAAGAAACAACTACATCAAATGGTTCAGCGGTAAAATGACCATTTCCTTTTCTTTTTTTTTTTTTTTTTCTGCTCTAAAAATTGCAGAAAGTCATACCTTAAATAAGCTCAAAGAATTATAGAGACTGCACAAACCAGCACTGCTACCCAGACTTTCAATAATTTAGTAACACAGGAGAATCTTATCTAAATCACATTCTCGCTTTTTGTTTCAGTTTGGTCAGTTGGCCCGAACAATTTGTGGACAGGTGAAACAGGAGACAGATATGGGGGCTACCTCAATACAACCGATCCTTATATGGTACATAAGGAGATAAAATATCTTTCCTGTTTTCTTTCCCTTCTAAGTTAAAACACAATAGAGATAAAGAGAGATATAGCCCACACGCTTGAACCTTTGATAGAAACCACAAGGGAAGCAGAAAAAGACGAATATCCCCCCAATGACAGACTCCCTGATAGCACAAATCCAACTAATTTATTTTCCAATATACCCAGCAAAAAAAGACTGAGTTTGTGGAGAGGCTGGGGGGAAGAAAAGGAGGCAGGCAGCATAGAGGAAATGGGGAGAAGCAGACAATACTTAATTACAGATTTTTTTCAAGGTAAATCTGCATTTTGCCCTAATGACGCACTGGTTTCAGATACACTTTTTACTTCACCACACAAGCTTTTTCTTTACTGCCATGGGCTTAAATAATATTTTGGGTTCTTTATACGAAACCTATAGAGTCTCCTAGAGAGGTTATTTATGAATTTTACTTAAAAGCCTACCCAAGTGGCTCATGTTCATCTGTTTAAATGTATATTGTTGTATATCATATCCACTTGGACAACACATTAGTAATGCCATGAATCACCTAGGTACTTTCTTCCTGTACTCCACTGTATTGGGTCTGGCTGAGATGGAGTTAATATTCCCCATAGCAGCCCTCATAGTGCTGTGTTTTGTATTGGTAGCTAGAAAGCTGTTGATAACACACAAGTGTTTTGGCTACTGCTAACCAGCGCTGGAATAGCATCAAGGCTGTCTCTCCAACATTCCCCCCTCACCAGTAGGCTAGGGGGTGGGCAAGATCTCAGGAGGGGACAGCTGACCCAAACTGACCAAAGGGGTATTCCATACCATATGTCATCTGCTCAGCAATAAAAGCTAAGAGAAAGGAAGAGGAGGGGGGGCATTTGTTATTACGGCGGTCGTCCGGAGCAACCACTATGTGTACTGAAGCCCTACTTCCTTGGAAGTGGCTGGGCATCACCTGCTGAGGGGAAGTAGAGAATAAATATTTTGTTTTCCTTTGCTTCCACGTGTGGCCTTTGCTTTATTAAACCACCTTTATCTTGACTCACAAGTTTTTTTTCCATATTTTCTCCCTGGCCCTGTCCTGCTGAGGAGGAGGGTGATAGAGTGGCTTGATGGGCACCTGGAGTCCAGCCAGGGTCAACCCTTCACATCCATGAAAGGAACAAAGCAAGAAGCAAAGAAGCAGAGAGGGGGGCTCAAGCTTTGAAATGGTAAGGGTTGTACGTCAATAACAAAACTTCACTTGATGAAAAATTATTCAGAACAGACATTACCTGTTTTCCATATACGTATGGGTCTGAGCTAGGCAGATCCAACTGTTAGGAGTATCAAAAGCTTAGGGTTTGGTTTTATTTTCAGTTTAGCCACTTTACAGCTGAATAATTCACTTAATGTCTTATCTGTAAAACAATGTTATTGACTTCCACAGAAATGTTCTGAGATCTCCTAATGAAACACACTTTATCAGAAATGAGTGTTATCCTCTTTTGTTAAGTGAGACACAAAGGATCTTAGGCACCATAGTGCTCATTATTGTAGCACCTATCCTTTAAGCCCTGGGCCATCACAGCCATGACAACTATTTTCTTTGTGCTGGGGCACCACTGTCATGGAATCTGGGGAGAAGTGTGGCCTTCAGGCAAGGAACAACAAAGTGAAAAAGACAGTATCCTAGTGATAAGGCGCTCATATGACACAAAGATATTTTTCATTCTAGTCCTGTCTCATTTTAGAATTATGAGTTTAAAACAGAGGTAAAAGCATTGCAATATAGAGCACCTTCACTTAAATGCTCAAGTAATAAACTGAAGAACAATGTTCACACACATTTTCTTCGCAATGACATGCAAAATGGACAGTTTTAATATAGATAATTTAGACTACACCCATAGCCACCTCCAGCATCAAAAACCCTGTATCTAAGAAGCAGCTTTTAAGATCCTCCTTGAAAAAGGTGGAAATCGATCTCAAACAACCTGTTTCCTGAACCAGCAGGCAAACTGTGGATTTGAAAAGGGTTCTTGCCAGCACACTTGACTTTAGTTATGTCTTCTGAAACGCCTGATCTGTTAGGTGTACTCTGAATGTATCTATCAGTCCAAGTCCTGTAATGACCTAGAATAAGGAATGTCTACTCTGCAAATCCCAGAAGAGTTTATAAGTGATAGAGAAGCCAAAGAATTAAAATAGGACAGAAACAAGTTTGGGAATCATGTATGTGACTGGAAGAAGCCAAGAGGTAGGCAGGAACTGGAGGGGAGTACAAATACTTTTGTATACCTGGCATTGTAAAGAAAGTGAGAATGTTCTGTAATATTTTACGTCGATTGTGTCTAAATCAGTTTCACCACCTCTCCGTGTGCTATTTCTATGTGGAAGAATGGGTGAAAGTCTTTTCCCCAGAGAAGAAATGAGATGATATAAACAGTCGTCTGAACGGCTACTAAAAATCGAATGAAGGAATGATGTCAGGAAAATGTACTGGGTAAGGCAGTTTGAAAACCAGTTTTTAGCAACATTGGTGAACAGAAAATGTTAAAACAAATTATGAAAACACATCAAGGAAAGTCAACAAAGGCTTCTTCCTCTATGTGGTTTAGGTTACTGGGCTAAAGGACTTATGCCTTCTCTTTTTTCTGTATAAAAAGATTTAATGTGTTTTATATTCTCCTGACCCAAAAATGCTTGCTTGTTTCAAAGTTGCTGGCTGTTTCTTACCTGGACTAAGTTTTCAGCACAGAGTATGTTCATTTAAGGAAGCCACATAGTTGAACAAGGGTGCTGTGACTTTACAGCTCCAAAGCTGAAAGAATCAGAGATGTTCTCCCCTGTGTAGAAGGTGCGCCAGAGGCAAGCTTTGAGGAGTGCTTAAGGATGTAACAGAAAAAGAAAAAAAAAAAAGACAAAGACAATAAAAAAAAGACCAAAAAAAAGAAAAATAAAAAGGATTTAAAGACTTTTCAGGGAATGAGCTGATAAATATTTTGCTGTCTTGTCTTGCAAGCCCTTATTTGCTCCTGGTTTAGCTAGTTCTGAGTTCAAACCTTTTTATTACCAGTGAGCCTGGATATTGCCATAGGTGTCTTTCAAATTGAATATTTTCAACTGATTCTAGCAACAATCCACCATTGTGCAAATTCCTGCTAAGTGTGTGGCAAACTTTAGCTTCTGCACATTCCAGATTGATAATGTTACCCAACTTCTTGCTGAATAGCACTTATCTGGGAGTAGAACATAAGCAAAAACAAAAAAAAAAAAAGTTCCCTGCTGCTTAGGAAGCATGGTCTTGTGATTAAGACACTGCTTTCAGTCTTAGAAATTATACATTTAATTGCCAGATCTTCCACAAATTTACTTATATGCAAATCACTTTCTCTCTCTCTGCTTTACTTTCCTGGCTGCAAGTTCAGGATTTACAGCTACCTCTGCTGTAACTAACGCTATTTAAATCAAAGTCTGTAGTCAAGTACTGATCAGAACATTAGCCTCAGTTCACACCCCTGGTCTGTCAGAAAATACTGGTGAGACTCCGGGCATGTCACTTAACCAGTATTTTAGCTTGATTTTCATCTCCCTTATGTGAACAGTAAGCCATATTGTCTCTCTGGGGTGTACGTTCAGTAATATTTTCAGTGAGCTTCTGTGACGTTTTTTCAAACCACATTATTACTCAGATTTTGGATGGAAATACCTCCTACAGCACAGGAGGTATTTCTATTGTTTAGATGAGTTTTCTTTGTCAAGCTGAAATAAAAGAAGAAGAGAGAGAAAATGAAACCTACACCTCACTAAATAACTGGCATTAGGGATTTTATAGTTTGTGCTTCCTCTCTAAGAATGATTGGGATGTTGGTCTTATAATCCTTCACGTAATTTTCATGATAAGTGCTTGACTTTTCTAGTTAGCTTGAGTCTGACTTGGGTGAGAGATGTGCATCATCCAGGGATTAATATCTTTTTGGTTTATGCATACTGCTGGTTGAACATTGGTGCTGAATTTTTTTCACATTTCCTGTATGATTTGAGGACTCTATCTGAATCCTGACCTGCCATTGCTACGTTTGTCTTTTATTTCTCCTTTTAGTAGCCTTCACTGTTTTTATTTATTTTTTTTTGTTTGGCTGTTTTTTGTTTTCCTTTCTCTTTTTTTCCTGCTTTTATTACAGCTGTAAAAATGAAAAATTATTTTATTGTATATATACACAATCTCTTTTGAAACTTTCTCACTCATGACTGACTAATCACTACTAGGGGATATGGGAACCACTCTCAATAATATGGTTTAAGAAGGGTATAAAACTAGAACGGAACAAAGAAAGAAATATTCACCACAGTACAATATGGTGCTAAGGTCTCTGTAGTATCTTAGTACTGGCAATATTTTCTTTGTTGGCATGGTTATAACTGTATTACATACACACACACACACAAAAGCAGCCACATTTTACCACCTCATGTTTCTCAGGAATACCATCCCACTAATCTTTAAGTATTTACCTTCATCGATGGAGGTAAGGCTTTTTAACCAATGGCTGGACAAGTGTCTCCATATCATATGCATTTCAGGGGACGACTTTAGTGTGGTTCTGCAAACTGTACACCTATGGGCATTTGGAGTTTCATTCTGGTTTCAGCTGGGAAAGAGTTAATCTTCTTTCTAGTGATTGCTGTGAAAGGAATGTCAATAATACCTATTGTTTTTAGTTGTTGCTAAGTGATATTTACACTATTCAAGGACTTTCTTCAGCTCCCCATAGAAGTACAGACATAATGATGGAATGGCCAGTGGAATATTCCATACCATATACATTATGATTAGTATATAAATGAGGGTTGGCCAGGGGCTGGGAATATGCAATCACTGCTCCAGACAGTGCAAATTCACCGGGCGGGGAGAGTGACCCTTATTATTATTATTGTTATTTGTCCTTTTCTGTTATTGTTTCTATTAAACTGTCCTTATTTCAATCTTTCCCCTATTTTTTTTCTCTTCCCCACTACTCTTCTTTGGGACAAAAAGCTGGGGGTGAGCGAGTGGATGCATGGTTCTAGCTGCCGGCTGGGGTGAAACCACTTCAGGAGTGCATTGGCGGTCTTTGGGAGTGCATCATCTGGTTTAAGTATATCTGGAATGGGAACATCAGAAGTGTCACTGAAAAGGTGAACTGCCGATCTGAACTCAAATGTTAATGCAGACAAGCCTTTGGTTCATCTTGGAATTTTCTGTTTGATTTTAGATAAGCTATCTGGGTTTGCAATGGTATTTTAACATTGCACTTCTATGTGGATGCCAAATACACATCAATTTCCATGGAAGTTAAACCACGTGTTTAGTGGCTCTAAGATAAAGCCCATTATTTCACTTTGTCTTATTTTCTTGTCCTTCTTGTCATGTTTAGGTTCAAATTCTCTCTTTTCTCCACAGGGATAAAGAATGTCCCTCTTCCTGGAAATTCTGACATTTTTGAAATTCAGTTTTCTACCAAGCTTTGACATGCGTTTTGTTTGCATACAGGCATGCAGAGAAATATGTTACACATTTTTTCTCCGGAAAAAAATGAAATCTGAATCCCCAACACCTCTTTGTATTGTCACTTTTCTTAATTTTGTTAAAGAGAAAGATTTCCAACAGAAAATGTCCAATGTTAACCACTACACTTTACCAAATCTATGGATGCATAGATGCATCGGCATGGATCTATGGATCATGGATCTATGGATGCATAGATGCTAACGGCCACAAAAATATGAATCAAAACAATAAAACTAAATGAGTATTTTCTTTCCCTTTCAAGACGATTTAATTTATCAAAAGAAAATTAGAGTGTCCAAGTGCAAGGAGAGAGACGGGCATCTTCCAAGAGTGTGTCATCTTACCATTTTTAGACACCAGCCTAAAATTAAAGCTCTATGAACTAAGTCCACCCACTTGTTTTGGACAGTGTCTTTTTTTTGCTGTCACATTGCTGTATACCCCTGAGAATGCAGGTGCAATTCTACAACTGATTTGTTGAGTGATTTGAGAATTTTTAAACTTTTTTTAATCTTTCTTTTTTGTTTTTTCCTTTTTTTTTTTTTTTCTCCCAAGCACTTCAGGCTAAAAACTGGATCCCATCAAGCGACATCCTTTGAATTCTCTGGACTACAAATCCACAAGAACAGTCCTGCTGTTAGCTTTGCCCGCTACTTCAACACTTAAAGCAGAGGTCCACCAAAACCTTCAGTCTTGGCAGTGGGCAACCCAGTGCAATGGAGTCATATCTGCCCCTCACTGTGATGGTGTTGGAAAGTGCTCCATGCAGGTGCCTGAGAAACAGAGGAGTGTCTAAAACCTTTTGTAATGACTGCTGCAGAAGGTATTTTTAACCCGCAGTTTTAGAAATGCTTCTGAAGGTGCCAGCTAGCCCGTCCTACGCCATTCAGCAGAGGCTGCCTCTGTATCTATTTCTCTATTGTTTTGTTTCTTTTTATGGTTGCCTGTTTCTCTGCAGGTAGCTCAGCGATTAGCGAAGCAACCGACTCTGCCTTTTTCAGCTCATCTCAGGGTTCCAGGCAAAACAAGCCCATTTGAAGCAGAGCCCAACGCTCGCAATAATTCCCCATATGTTGATTTTCACACCAGCCTTGGGTGGCTGCACCTCATTATTTGATTTTCTCTGCATCAGTTTTGTTTGTGTGTGTGTCTGTGCGTGTGTCTGTGCATGTGTGGCTTTTTCTTTCTAGTTTGAAGTGACTCTGACCTAAATAGAGGAAAGTGTGGGTGGCAGTTTAGTTGTAGGTGCCACTTCAAAGCTTCAAAATGCTACAATCTGCAAATAAGTAGTTTAAGGGAGGGGAGGGGGGAGAAAACACCACTGTGTATTCAAGGATGTCACTTGTGACAGGACTAACAACAGATGAACCCCAGAGGCTCTGATTTCTATGTGTAATACACCCCACATGTCTCTGGAGCTTAGGGGGTGGATTTTTAAAGGACTCATTTGCATATCACTAGATCTAATGCAGTTAAGTTTATGATTTAGCAAAACTGACCTGAAAGGGAAATATCACAGAAAGAAAATATATGATCCCTATTAATTAAATCAAGAAAAGATCCCAGCTTCCCAAAGAACTTTGAATTACACAGAAAAAAAAAAAAAGAAAGGGCGGGGGGGGGGAAGCATTCTTATGAACCATGATCAAATACATTTAAACCCAAAGCGTGAATTACTGGGAACAACAAAGTCCATTAAGCAGATAATATAGCTTTTACCATAAGATTCAACTATACATGTAAAGACAAAACACTCTTGGGATTTGCAGATGTGTATGGCTAAGGATGACAGTTATTTACTTCAACCTGTTACTGCTGTTACGTGTAAGTCTGTCACCCACCCCACATCTGGTTACTGGACATTGTAAGCGTTGGGTTTTGTCTTTCTGTAAGCTTAAAGCTAAAGAGGAGAAATACAAAAATATATGCATGTGGGCAAGTTGTGGCTTAGACTGGGCTGCAGAGCTCTCCACAGCTTCCTAGTTGTGAGTCCAATTTATCACAGCAAGTTAACTTTTGCATTTCCACTTTCCCTACAAACTCCTTTGGGAACACCCGACACTACTTGTCTTTCCGTTCATGCTTTCCAGCCACTTTCTTCGAGAATCATTTTCACTCTGTAAATCACTTGATGAAAAATTATTCTTCAGGAAATTAATATTGAGAACGTGTTTTAGAAGCCAGAATTGTAAAGCTAACACTGAGAAACGTGCTGGTTTACTGGGAGAGAAAGGGAGCAGCAGCTTCCACAGCTGGGTAAAAAAGCCAAGCCTGAAACTCACCCCCGCCACCCATTGGGCTGCAGTCCTTAAGGCACGCCACTTTGTACCGCCACCGATAGAGTGATGTGATGCGGCTGACCTCACGTTTAGCTATGCATCGCCCCATTTCAAGGCCAAGGAGGTACCCCTTAAAGATGAGCAAAGCTGTCTCCTGAGTATTCCTTCCAACCAGCTTTATCACTAAGCCTAGAAAACGTAGTGCAACAGGTCCTACACTTGTGTTGCTAACTTTACTCTCCACACCTTAACTATGGAAATCCAGGCCTAACTGTCTTTTTATACTGAGATGTTCAGTCTTGTATCTTTTTATGTATATATAAGATTTGATAATATAATCAAACTAACATTAAATAAGGTAGGGTTTGAATTTACAGTATACTTGATGATAAGTTCTTGTGTGTGATCTTCTAGTAATAAGCAAAAACACTCTCACACTTAGGAGAGAAATGTTAAGTTATATGACAGCTGTAACAGAATAAGACCATGTATTTGGGTGGATGCCCATCTACATCATATTTTACCTTGTACTATCTTGTTCATCCTTTCCTAAAAAAATGGAATAAATGAATTTAGGTAGTTCAGGGACCATAAAGAGAGTAAAGCAGAATTATATTAAGGCTAACAGTTAAGGCATTCTCATGAATTGTGGCAAGTGTAAGTTCGAGACACCTGATGTGAAGGAGGGCATCTGTGTAAAACACAAAGTGAAAATTAGCTGCTGTCATCAGTGTTACGAACTCTTCTACCACGCTTCTGAAGAGGAGCTGTTGCCTTTTGCACAAAACCCAGCACTGTCCCTGCTCATTGGGCTCCCCGGGAGAGGCAGGCGAAAGGACGCCCAGAAATGAAATCCTAAGAAGACTTATGTGAAAACAGCTGCTGGGCTGCCTGCCTCTGTCAAGACGATGGCTTTGGGTATGTGCAGTAATGGAGTTTTAAGGTGCTCTGTAAGTTTTGCAGCAAAAAATGGAGACGCCTGCAAATACTGATATTCCTCACCAGTTAGGATAGGGGTTTATGGGTCACATTATGATAGAGTTAGGTGCTTAAACTGTGCCTAAAGTTAAATTTTTCAGTCCAGGTTGTTACAGGAATGAGTCTTACTGGCTGTGCTCTTTTGCACTGAACAAAAATTCTCAAATACCTATGCCTTTTTGATATTCTTTTACACATCTCTTACAGTTTACACAGTATCTCTTTAGGCTAAGGAACAAACAGAGAAAAGAACAGCGATAGTTCTCTGCATTTGAATTTCACAGGCAATGAAGAAGGCAACATCAATTTCCCTTCTTATTCCTAATGGCTTCAGATTTCTTCTTTTCCTACCAAAACTACCAACTTTCCCACAACCGCCACTGACAGTGCAACCCACTGCTCATGCAAAAAGCAATACGTTACTCAAGCGCATCGTTACTGAGTTCCACTGTCCATCACAGACGCAAAGCTGACAGCACTACTGGCTGTCTATAGAGCGAACTCAGCAGCCAACGGGGAGTGAGACTGATGTCTCTGCACCAGGAAGTTTTGGCCAGCTGAGTGCTTCTGCAATATGACAAGACCTCAGCAGCAGCTGCTCAGGCTACTCTGTAGAAAGGCTCCCATTTAGCAAACAATTTTGGTGGCATAATGGACTCCCTTTATTACCGTGATTAGACAGCAAATTATTCCATTAGATGGAATTAAATTAATATTATTGTTATTGTTATTTATTATTACTAAGTGCCAACTGCACTCAGTAATGTTCTTATCTATTAAGCAGAGGGAAAGAAGTTACTCAACACGTACACAGACAGCAATGCAGGTGCATACAGCCAGTACAGGTACAGGGTCATTTGTTCATAAGGGAGAGGGTCATGATGCTCTTGCAGAGATCTTGCAGAGGTCTCCTAAATGTAAGTTTAAATAGAACACATTGAAAGAAGAAATACAGTCCTAATATATAAAAAAAGAGAGAAAAACTATGTTGAAGCTTAAAAGAAGTAGGGAGGGGAATAGGGTTCTTGGGGACATTTTCTGGAAAAACAAAGGGAACAAAATGAGGCAGAGGAACATGCACCTGGAAAAGATGGTTCTGCTGAGCTCCACCACAGAAAATGTGGTTCTGTGTGATATTGCTCATTTTGTGATCAGGCACTCTGGACCATAGTGGGGGCAAGATTTCTGCTGAATCCTAACATTCCTAGTTTGTGTTGGGGTGAAAGGCTGCACAAAATAAAGGGTCAGGCCCTATCTCCGTAAGAACTCCCAGGAATATTTTACTGAGTCATTTTTCTCTCTTGCTTTGTCTATTGATATTTTTAGTTCTTTGAAACTGGAACTGAATTTATGGAGGCAGAGTTTCTTAAGGCTCTCTTACTGCCTTGAAAGTCGCAAAACTGCTGTAGTGCAAAACAAGACAGTTAATTACTGAAAGCAGCATTTTTATGCCTTTAAGCAGCAAGACGTTGAGATACAATTCCATAGAAAGCATTAAAAAAATCTACTTATCGAAATAATTTTATTAAGTCACTCCCCATCTTTTTATCTGATTTTTTTTCTGAGTTAATTATGCAATGCTCTATCTGCCCATCCTTTCAGGATGACTTTATGTCTTTTGAGTTCATGTTTTCCATATTCTGTACAGGTGACCTCTTCAAATGTCTTTTCTGAAGCTCTTCCCTTTCTTCACCCTGAACGTTTTTCCTTTTTCCCAGCTCCCAGCTTTCCAATTCCAGTTACTCACACAGCTTTAAGGATTACAGTCTCATTTTATTTAATGGAGTGTGCACAGCTATATTTCATTATTGCCAGAAAAATCCATATGCCACATTTTTAAAAATAAATCCCCACTAGAAATGTTGGAAACCTTACAGATTTTGATTGAGTTGCCCCAGGTCAAACTGAACATCTGGGAAAGAACTTCTGCCTAGGAAATGGTTGTGCATCCTTGAATACTCCAGTGGCCTCGCTCTTGGAAGAGGCTTAGGTGAAGCTGTGTGTAAAATACAAGGATATCATTAAATATTTCCGTATGTAGAGCACTACTTTTCTCCTACACTGTTCTGGCAGCCCAATAGTGTACATATGCCATTGTGGTAGTGGTTTAATATTAATACACATATTAATAGAAGATGGTCAAATAGTATTTGCCAGATATATAATTTTGTAAATGCTGGCTTTTTTCCCTTCCTTTTGGCATTGCAAACTATTCACAAATCAGTTGTTAATCTATTCAGTATTTAAGGATAAGGGTCTGAGCCAAAACACCTTTGAAGTCAATGAAAAAATTTCCACGGACTTCAAAGAGCTCTGGATCAGCCCCTAACAAAATAAGATCACAAACAAACACATAGTAGACTACCGAGTTACTCATAAAGCAGTTTGCATATCTTTAGACACAGTAAACACATTGCTGTCATACCAATTAAAAGCTTGCATCCAAAATCTGAATCTTAAAATCGTCAGCTAGAGAGATCATCTTATTTTCGTTCTGGGGAAGAAATGTAAATCTAGATAGGGAACAAGTGAATTGACAACACATACCAGGCACTGTATGTGCTTTATATGACTATATTTGATGGTTCTAATAAAAGGAAGACCTTGAATCATTACATTACACTTTGTCATGCAGGCTCATTTGGATGTTTCATCATACTATAAGTTTTGAAAATTTGTATTATAAAGTTTTGAAAACAATCTTGTATTTGCCATGTATTCTTTCTTTTCATTTTGATATATTTAACACACCTTACTCTCCTTTTAATATTTTAGATATATGAAATTATTTTAAAATATTGCCTTAAGAATCCTTCTTTTTAATATTCCTGCTGCCTCAAAATATTGTAATTCATGCAAAATCTCAATATTACAGTGTAGAGTTCATTCACTGCTGTAGACTCCCTATAGAATTCTAAAGCGCCGGGATTTGAACCTAGTCATTTTTACCTAGAAGTATTTCAAAATACTTATTTTTATGCTTTACATTTAAGATGGATACTAATATGGGCACCACCATTACTAGAAAGCCACTGGTAAGAAACCACTACCTTTCCCTGTTCCAAGTGCTGGAAAGTAGTGCAACTGTGTAAATGGAGGGACTAATCTTTCCTTTTTGCTATCTAGAAGTTAGGCAAGTGTGTAGCTATGGGAGAGTGAAGGCAGAAGTTGGCACTGAGATAGACAGGCAAGAGAGAAATATTCAAGCAGATACTTCCAGAAGATAATTTATCCCACCCAAAGTTAAGCACCTTTTAGAAAAGTGTGGCAAATTTTTATCTGAGCCTCAGTATTTGTCTAACAGGGTTCTGAACTGAGTGAAAACAGTTAGTCTTCTAGTTTTAAAGCAGTGTGAGTGAGTTGAAACTTACTGCAGGTAGTGCAGGATGAGAAAACTGGTAACAGTAAGAGGCATTTTCCCTTAGAATTCAGTGTTGAAAAATATTAACCAAGGATATGCAAAATGAAAATAACTCTTAGAAGAGACAGTCTGGAGCTCTTTGGCTTCTAATATCAACAGCGCAGGGAGATGCCACATCGACAGCTGAGATGCACATGTACATCTATACAGGTGCATATATATGTATATGAATGTTTCTGCACATACACATTCAATATTTTCTGAGTTAAAGGGCAATATTAAAACACATGAGAAATGAAGACATCTTCCCAAATTAGACTTCTTCAGAACATGGAAAGAGATGAGCTGATAAGTGGAAATGTCACAGCACTGCAAACACCTAAACTGTAATCTACCAGCTCGCGTCTGATCACACGTCTTAGAAAGGAGACTGATACGCAGGCATACATAAATCTCTGGGACAGGGTTCAGAGAGGGATGGTTTATATAACAGAGGTTTCAGCACAGAATTTTAAATGTTATGAAGGGGAGCCCATGCACCAAAACACTTAAGTACTGGCTTACTTAGAAATATATGTGCAAATCTGAAAGTTTCAAGGTCCTTTCTGTATGAACATGAATGTTTCATTGAGACATCCTTGGGAGTATACGATTAAAGTTTAGCATGTGCTTAACCTTTACCGAGCAACAATAGAGCTAACAGAGGTTCAAGTTCAAAATCCTTTCCATTAGAAGGTGGCTTATTTCAATTTTTCACTCGTTTTTTTCAAGCAGAGTTGGAAAAGAAAAAGAATAGAATAAAGGGAAAGAATTATGTTGCAGTGTTTCTTCTTAATTTTAATGGTTTTCTCCCTTATTTTCCTTTTGTTTCTCCTTGTTTTCTTCTTCCTTATTCGACCCCCTTCCCCTGCCACACGAAGAAGGACTAAATGAAAGGAAAAAAAGACATTGTTCACAAATGAAGCTTGATACTATATTTAAATGAAGAAATATAAAAATTCAGAAAAAAAATCTTTCTCTTTGGAAAATATTATATCTTATTTTCCCAACTCTGTGCATTGCCTTCTGCTAATGCAACATCATTTTCTTCTGTCTATACTATTTAAGACTGTTTGAATCAGTGGACATTCAGTGAAACGTAGAGTGTGTTTGTGCTTAAAGCAAGCTTCTGTTAAAAGGTTCTTAGTTTCTAGCTCTCTGCTAATCATAGTCTTAGTCTGAGAGAGGGAAAACCTTTCCATTTGCTAAAATAAACGTTGACTTAATTTCCCTTGTTAAATTTAGGCCATTCCCCACTTTAAAACTTCTCATTGATTTTACATTCACTCCTCTGATGTAAAATCATCAGCTACTGATTTTACATCTGTCTTTTAGCTGCTGCTGCTGAGCTAACCTCAGCTACTGGCATATTGTACCGAATTAGGATTTCTCCCGCTATGGCAGCTGCTGATAGAATTGAGACAGGCTGATACGACACCTCCAGCCTCCTCGCTACTGCAGACACTGAAAAGAAACGAATGTTGAACAACAGTTGCAAAACATTAGCGCAAAATATCACTGTACCACAGGCAGGGGAAGATGATCTTTCTTTCACTGCATTTTCCTGTGCGTCTTGTCTCTGGTACCTTAATGCAAAATCATTAAATAAAATGTAAACCTCCTGGGTGAGATTCATCTGCCCAAATGTAGCTGTTGACATCTGAGCCAGTCACTTGAGGCTCTGTAATCGATGGAGAATCAAGCACGTTTAAGGCACAATTCATCTAATCTTAAGGTGCAAGTCAAAAATAGGTCATTGAATTGTGCCCTAAATGTTCCTATTTCTCTTTATTAATGGAAAGAGAGACTGAAGTACAGACTCCCTTCCATTTCTGCTCTACAGACACTTAACACAAGGTGAAATGATTACCACCCCTAGACCTGGCCCTGGAATGGGCTCAGCTGAAGTGAAAGCTGATGAATAATTAAAGCTCATTGCAAGACTGGATCCTCAGAGACAAAGTATTCTGAATAAGAGAGGATGATCATCCAAAGCAACCACATAAGGCTCCCGTGGATTGTGCTGTGGTGCTGTAAGTTATGAGCAACGATTTCCCACAGTAGGTTCCAGAGGTGGCAAATGAGATCAGTGTTAGAGACATTGCCTGAGCATCCAGAGAAACTTGTTCACTTGAAGAGATCTGAAGCTCTTGAGCTTCTAAATGAGCTTATGCACTTCTCATAGATTTTGGGAAGGTAGGTAGCTTGCCAAGACTATCTATGATTTTTCTTTTTAATAGTTATGTATTTACAAAGAGTATGCTCTTTACTGCTCAAAGCGAATGCCTTAGAGTTAATTGGAGAAAAATAAACCATGTGAATGTATCTATTTTTTTTCCTTGCTTTTTAACACATTCTGAATCATTAGCAAAACACTATGGATGATTTCATCTACTCTCATGGTTGCCACAGACTCAAATAAAACAGGGTATAACTCTTATGTTTTCCTCTCTATACCTCAAAACGTAAAATAAATGTGGACATTTGACTGGGAGTATCATCTGGTGTAACTAATTTCCTTTCCTTCTGATCCTTCCTCTGAAAGAATTTCTCTAAGAAATGACGCTTTCTGTGGTTAAAAGTATAATTTATTCTTAGGGCGCATGTTTGCATGTATTACAAATATTTATTTAAGATATTTTTGATATAAAATCATTTATTTGTTGTATGTGCGAATGAAACCCATCATGACTCAACAGGCCAAATAAAGATTTATCTTCGTTCCCTGAAACTATGATTTCTTACGCTTTCCATTATTTGGATTATTTTTCATAAAGAACAGAAAACATTAAAATGGGAAGAAAGAGAAAAGAGAAGAAAATGGGTGAGATGCTTTCCATTCTACTTAATGAAACAAGTTAAAAAACCCAAACAAACCATGTGAACATGTAAACTGCTTCTGTAGAGAGATGGAAAAAATACAGAGAAACATCAGCTGAATTCCCATATTCAGAAGGACACATTTTCCCTTCTTCCAGTTCCGTTAACTCTTGCACAAGCTAACTGCAACTTACGCATCTGAGCTGAAAGAATATGATCAGTGGCATGTGCTAACCAACTCTGACACTAAGATACTCTGGGCAGCTGTCAAGAAACACAACTTTCTTTTGTGCTTCTTTTCAGAATTAATTAGCGGAAGAGCCTTTAATAGACAAGTTCTTGCCAAGACGAACTTGGAAGGAATCTTACTGTACTCCCTACTACTGTGTGTTCCCAGAAAACCTCTAGAGGAGATAAATGAGCAAGTTCTCAAGCTATCCACCTCCTGTTATCAGCTGATGTAAGTCAGGATTTACAAGAGGTAACACACATAGCATGTCTTTGACTACAACAACAGAAGTTGGCCAGTTTGGAAATACCTTGCTATATTAGCTATTTCTGTTGATTGTACTGAAAATATAGTTACTTTAAGATTTAATTTAATTTTTTTTGATGCACACATGATCTGAAAATTAATCTTTGTGGCAAATAGTTTTAGGAAGTACTGCAGAGGTCTGGAAATCAACCTGTAACTTTACACTAGGAGGTGAGGACTACCTGGACTGCCACCAGTCTCCATTTTTTTCACAGGCTGATGGGACCCATTGAGAATTTTCAAGACTTCCTGCTCAACTTTGGATAATCCTTGATATATCAACAATCTTTCTCAGTACTTCAGTAATCTCTTTTCTTTTATCTCATCCTTAAGCCAATGTGCAGTGAAAAAGACAAAGTGAAATTTAGCCAAGAAGGGTTAATAGAACTTACTGAAGTTCAGAGAAATTGAAACTTGAATCGGATCAAATCTGGTGCAGACATTCAGAACAAATTTTGTTTTAACTGAGAGGGTGACTAAACTGATTAAGACAGTTTTGCTTTTACTGGAATTGCTTCACTGTTGTCTCATTTTATTTGAGTGGGTCCACACACCTCTTGGTTTTTTCAGACCCACTTAATCCCATTTTAGTTCTACCTGTATTTTATCCATCCTGTATTGGCTCAGTAGCAGTTCCACCTTACTTTTTTTCCTGAATTCTTTATTGCTTTTCTTTTTTCTTTTTTTTTTCTTTTTTTTCTTTTTAAAGTGAATGGACACATTTCAGGAAAAGTTTCGAGACCCAAATAGTCAAGAAAATGGAAAAAATCTTGTTTTCAGTCAGATTCAGAAAGCAGTTGGCATTGTAGTCAAACATGACTTAACACACCTACAGTCAGACTCACTTCACTTTAAGTTTAGTTATCTATAAGTTATATGTTCCATCAAAGCTGGTCATCTAGCATCCTTGATAGTAAAAGGAGAGATAACAACATCTCCACATAGCAGTTAATTTAATCTGTTTTAGACATCTTTTTTTAGGATTGGATTAATCATCCAGCAGCAAATTTATTGCCCTCCCTTGACTGTAAAGGAAATTTGGACGAGACAGTAGTTTAGGCTAGCTAGGTATCTAACTCTTAGACAGACAGCATTAAATGAAATTAATCCAATGCCACAGACAGGGAGACACACAGGAATTCCAATTCACTCCCCTCACAAAAAAAATGCTTGCATTTGACTTGGTTTATTATTCTAGTAGCTCCATCTTTCATATTTTTTTTATGGTGTTCACCTGAGATTCCTCTAATAAAACCATATCACTCTTGACAAACTTTATTCTGAAGGTCTTGCAGTAGTTAATGATGTAGTTCTTGCATTCCTGTGCTTTTGGCCTTGTTGCTTTAAAGCACAGTCCTCAATGCAATCATGTCAGAAAAAGGAAAACATATGATCAACTACCCATGACCCTTAGGATTTGACAATGTCACAAATGTTGAGTATCAGATTTTAACTGCCCTTCTCTTTCCATCTCTCACCACACCCTTTCCCTAAATGTGTGGGTACTCGGTGTTACTTAGCTCCTGGTTAGTGTTTTTTTTTTTTTCCCCTCCTCAATTTCCATGCCTAATGAGCCTGAGCTGAGTTAATAATGGATGTAATAAGTAATGACTCATTGTTTTGGGGCCTGTGTGTCTCTGTGTGCAATGGAAGAGGAAGCCAGGGCTCCGATGCTATTTGTTCTGCCATGTCACTTGCCGCCAAGCAATGCCACTCATCAATAAAAGGCAAGATGACGGATGAGTTCATTTAATGGAATTCCTCCGAGTGAGCTGCAGCCACTGCTCTTCAGTAGGCTTGTTCTTTGAGTCTCTCTTTCTCTCTCTTTCAGTCCCTCTCCCCCCTCCTCATTTTTTTTTTTTTTAATATTCAGGACAGTTGGAAAGCGCGGCTGGCTGAGAGGGTTGCCATTCGTGCCAGCAGCTCCTTCTGCTCTTAACAACTGCTATCCTAAATCAAATCAAGAGCTTTGAGCAGGGAGATTAAATTGGCGCCACCTGACAGTGACATCGCACGGCATTTGTGCGTCTCGCCTTCCCCTCTGTCCCTTCCCCTCTCTCCCCTCGCTGGTCAAGGTGGGTGTGGAGGGAGGCTGGTTAAGCATTTGAGGAGAATAGGGTTTTAAGTGTTCTCAATATGGCCCCGTGAATGCTGAATAGCTTAAACAATCCCGTTCCTTTGGAAAAGTGTCAGGCTCTGTCTTCATGCATAGTCTACAGTGCTGCACGTTTCCAAGGCCAGATTAGCTAAACAGGTTATTATTTCAGTTTCGACACACATGCATCTGCTCAGAAGAATGAATGATACTTCCTTCCTTCTGCCTGTTCCCAGCTTCTTCTTCCTTCACCTGCTTCTGTTTTGCCCTCCCTTATATATAACTCCAAAGATCCAATTCTGGTGTAATTTAACAGAATAATTTTCCTGTACAATTTATGCAGGTGCAAAATGCCAATGGATCAGATCCTCAGCACAGGAGAAGTAGGAGGAATTCACATAGATCTGCAGGTTAATGGATCTGTGGTCCCATTGGATTCAGCATGTTATGACTAAATATGTCAGTAGAAGAAACATTAGGAGAATCTTACTTAAAACTTTCACAAAATATACATCTAATTTCAGTTTCCAAGATTTCCTAGTTTGATATGAAACATTATTGAGCAAGAAATGAAATTCCTTTCATTCCTAATGATATAGATAGGGATGAAACCATCTGTTCTCACAAGTTTTTCCCTGTTTACTGAAAACTAACCTTGTACTGCAATGAAGATTTTACTAGAGCTGGAGTAAGAACATCGACCATATACTTGAATGAGACTTTAGGCTTCCCAGCACCATACTGTGTTGCCTTTGCATCTTATATACATATGTACATATATATGATGGTGGATGTGTATCTATATAAAATAAGTAATACTAAAGTTATTTAAAAGTACTGGCCAGATAACCAGTTTGGGTAAATATCTGTTGTTTTATTGAGAGCTGTGGTTGTACTCTAGCTTGGGATATGGTTAGGTGGAAAAAAAAGAATTAGTATTTATTTTTAAAATTGGATTTTTATGGCATAATGGTTAGAACTCTGATCACAGAAGGCTAAGGAGCTAAAGAAAGATGTGCTGCAAGAGGGACAGACTTAAAGATGCAAAATTGACTTTGTCACAGCTTAAAGTTTTCCATTGTGGAATTAAAAAAACGTAACAGCCCGATAGCATGCTGTGCAAGTGCATACTACTTCTGATTAAAAAGATTATATTCAACTTCAAGACACACCTCTGTTCTTTGAACAATTAAACAACTGTACATTCAGCAACTTTTTCATGTCATGGAATCATAGAATCGTTTGGACTGGAGAAGACCTGTACGATCACCAAGTCCAACCATTAACTTAACACTGCCAAGTCCACCACTAAACCATGTCCCTGTGCACCACATCTACCTGTCTTTTAAATACCTTCAGGGCTTGCGACTCCACCACTTCCCTGGGCAGCCTCTTCCAATGCTTGACAACCCTTTCAGTGAAAAAAATTTTTCTAACATCCATTCTAAACCTCCCCTGGCACAACTTGAGGCCCTTTCCTACATCTCTTCTTTTTTTTTCAGTATCAAAAATCTGTGAGTGAGAAATAATGTCCCAATGTCACAACTGGCTAAAAAGAAAGTGGTAGAGATCAGAAAGCTTTGTGTTTGTTTGATTTTTTTTTGTTTAGTTGGTTTTGTTTCTTTTAATTTGACAGTGTACTGGGCATCACAGAAAATACATCATAGGCACGAACTATCATAGATCAGTGGGAAAAGGGTAAAGGATACTAGGGTGGATGATGTAAAAGAAAACTCTCATAGAAGCATTTTCTTCTGTCTGTAGCATATCTAAGCTAATTAATATCTGCTCTCTCAAGCAGTTAGCATGGGAGTTTACTTTCTATTTCCTAGAGTGTGAGTGCACACTAGACTCAATCAAAATGCATTTAAAAAGACTGGGGCTTTTTGAGAAGGGTATGTATAGGTAGCTAAACAGGGAATAAAAGAGGATATTAAATATCACATAGAGTAAAAGTGTATTAAATAACCTATATTGTAATATACAAAAAGTATATTAAAAAGCCTATGGAGTACAGAGAGCCAAGAAACAGATTAACAGAGCATTACATTTTATTGTTGAGCACAAATGTTCCATTCCTTTCTCTGAGCTCCTAATCAGCATTTTTCATTATTTCCCTTCCCCTGTATTTGGCTCCTGTGCCTGAGTGCCCATAGCAACACTTCCAGTAGCGTTAAAAACTAGATACTGCAACCACATTCCCAGGCAGAGAACTTTGCCAAGGTCTACATTTGATCCAGCTAGGAGCACATGCCCGCTCGGTGGTACAAGGTCATAATAATAATTCTCCCTTCAGGGGCAAACAGTCTTAGGAATGATCCCCCACTATTCTCCCCTACTATCTTGGCTCATTTTGATCTCAGTTGTTATTAAGCTCATTTTATGCTGCAGTCGGAGCAGCTTGTTTACTTACAGAAATGGTTATTCAAAAGAAGATGCCTACAATGAGAACAGAAGCCTCTGTGAGTGTGTGTGTGCAAGTGTGCGAGTGTGTGGTGCTTGTAGGGAGAGAAAATTGGTTTGTTTTAGGGACACATCATTCCTTTGAACTCCAGAAAAAAAATGAGTCTTTTCTTTGATGGGCTATGCTTTGGTTTTGTTTTGTTTCATTTTTGCCTTGCCCCAGTTTTCTCTCTGTAGTGTCTAATGTACATTTCAATGGATGGGAATGATGACAGAAGGCATTTGCAATCCCTTGAGGCATGGTAGCAGTCTCTGAAAATGCTTTTGGTACTGAAGTATTCTGAAGAGAATAAAATAAATCCTTTTTTCTTCTTTTTTTTTTTTTCTCCCCCCACCCCCGATCCTTACATCAAGATTGGGATCTCAGTTGTTGGGGGTGGGAGGGTGATTTTTCATTTATTTTTAAATGACAATTTTTCTGCCCCTTCCTCTCTTCCCCCTTACCTACTCTTTTGATTATTTTTTTTCTCATTTCTCCATTCCTCTTCCACTCCCTAAATTTTGACCAGGCGGTGAGTTTCATTACTGACCAATCATGCTTATGAATGAATACTCAGATGCCTCTATAGGCAGCACTCCAGCCCTTTGCAGTTTGTTCACAACTCTTCATGACTGGGCTCTTCGTCCAATATAGTCTGGAGAGTATTTCCAGTTTGTTGCATGAAGAAACATGGTTAATGAGAAATACTCAAGGTTTTGTCAGGTTGAGTGGGGCAAAATGGGAAGTTAGTGGAAACTGTTGGCAAGAAAGTCAACAGAAGGGAAGCTGAATGCTTTTGTAGTTGACTAGAAGAAGGGGAGAGCAGAGTGGATGATTGCATTTGTCACTAACTCAGACTTGACCAAAATATTTGCACAGATGACAAAAGGAACTAATCCACAGTGGGGTATTCACAACACCATTTGAGCCACAGAACTACAGAAATTTCCCCAAATCTCTAGGCAGTAACTGGTGATAGGAAATGGATAGGAGTCTTTATAGCAAAGGTATCAGAGCTAGAGGCAGAACACAGTGTTTTGACATCTGCAAAAATTCTCGTGCAATTTTAAATGACTAATTGCAAATTTACTTTACACTAGAGCAACTGCATTGACTTCAGTGGCATGGTTTACAATCAGCAGCCACGCAATGTTGACTTGCATGAATCATATTGCTCATTGGTGTATATCAGTGTAGCTACACTAGAGTGATTGAAGCTCTGCACGTAGACTTCAGCGGATTGTTTACCAAAGCCTATTCCCTGAAACTTTCATTTCTGCCTGTGGTATATGACTTGTGATGCTACCCTCAGAAATTTTGGAGGACTTCAAATATATTTTCAGGAGCTTAAATAAATAAAGAACAAATCTCCAAGCTTTCAAGTGCCCTCTGGAATGAAAGGCAGTGAGCTGAAAATAAAATGCAAATTATAAACAATACACCAGATTCCATCATGTTTATCATTTTACTCATGTATAAAGAAGATTGTGGTAGAGAAACAGCAATGACAATATTACTTTCCACTTCCCTTCAAAACAGAAACTTCAAGCAATATCAAAACTGTACCAAACACATTTCTGATGTGCTTTTCCTTCTATAAAGACACAACACACATTATCTTTGCCTTCTTGCTCAACTTTCAGGTAGGGCTTTCCTATTATAAGAGCACCAAAATATTACATTTAAGACTAAACACGACGTGGGTACTTGTACTTGAGGGATGAAGTATTTTCCACCATTGAAACTGCACCCTAAAATTCATGAAGGAACTTGGATTATGTAATTCTTATGAAACAAGGTTTACATTTCAACTTCTCAAATACCAGCTATATCAAATTCTGTCTGTAACATGTATTTGACTCAAATCTGTCTATATTGTACCCTAAAGACATCCAAGACAAAGGTTACATCTCACTTGTAGCCAAGGTATTGGAAATCTCTAACGTGCCTTCTTTCAGTTGTGAGGAAGTTTCAGAAGTTGGTCTTCAAACTTCTGAATGTTTCATCTTTGCTTCCTATTTGAAACCAGAGACTGATCTTGCTGATGTTCATTTTCTCTTTTCTATTCTGAGGACAAAGTGGCTAACAAAGTTGGTTCCGGTCTGACGTGGAAGATGGCAACTAATAACCTTTTTCCTGGCTGCATCATTATTCCTCCCAAAACATATGAGGCAAGAACCTTTGTTGTGCCTCCTTCTCTGACCCAATTTCCTACTCCAGTCCCCCAAGCATCTGCTGTTACACACAGATCCCAGCAAGAAGTAAAACCTGCATAGCTGGACTGTGGTTCCAGGTAGGGGTGGTACCCCCAGCTGCTGCAAAGGGACTTCTGCAAGTACCAGCAGTCAGAGATATTAAACTGTCAGCAGAGAGTGAAAAATCAGCAGGTCAAGGGAGGTGATTCTGCCCCTCTACTCCACTCTTGTGAGACCCCACCGGAGCCTCCAGCTCTGGGGTCCCCAACATAACAAGGACATGGACTTGTTGGAGCAAATCCAGAGGAGGTCATGAAGATGATCAGAGGGCTGGAGTACCTCTCCTATGGAGACAGGCTGACAGCGTTGGGATTGTTCAGCCTGGAGAAGAGAAGGCTCCAGGGAGGCCTTATAGTGGCCTTTCAGTACCTAAAGAGCGCCTACAGAAAAGATGGGGAAGGACTCTTTATCAGGGAGTGTAGTGATAGGATGAGGGGTAATAGTTTTAGACTGAGAGAAGGTAAATTTAGATTAGATATTAGGAAGAAATTCTTTACTGTGTGGATGGTGAGACACTGGCACAGGTTGCCCAGAGAAGTGTTCAACACCAGGCTGGATGGGGCTTTGGGCAACCTGGTCTAGTGGGAGGTGTCTCTGCCCATGGCAGGGGGGTTGGAACTAGATGATCTCTAAGGTCCTTTCCAGCTCGAACCATTCTATGATTCTATGACAATGCACAAAGAGGAAATCTCCACCTCAGCTGAGACACATCAGACCCAGCAAGCAAGTCCTTTGAGTTTAGACCTACAGTACTTTTGGTTGTATAACTGGTGGTGGTGGTCTCAGAGTATATGAAAATGAGGTCTGAATGTGTATGGATTTGGATATAACAATAGCCTGTAAGTTTGGCCACCTAGTCATAACTCAGTATCAAATCCAGGTCAAATCTGCAATGCAGATAGTCAGTTGTTTCCCATATCTGGGGGAGTGAGAAGTTAATCTTCTGAATTCAGATTTGTGGTTGGCACTTTTCCCTAGAGCAACCCATGAACTCAGAGAGTTTTCTTGACTGTTGTGTTTTATCATATTAGATTGTATCATTTCAGTTATGACATAAATGTTTAATTTCAGCATAATAGCCACAAGAGGCCCCATTTATACAACTGTAATATTTCACACATCTGTATTTGCAGTTGAACATGCAAAGTAGGCTAAAGTTATAGATTGTTTCTCAGCTTTCGAGCTGCAGCAAGGTCAGGATGGACAGAGCTGGTGGGAGGATGGCAGTGCTGTTAGTTCTTCAGATGCCTTCTGTATATTCCAGGTGCTCTTCAAGACACTGAGAAATCACAATCATATTGATGGATAATGACTGCATGTGGCCAGGATAACTCTCTCGTTTTTTTCACTCTCTTCTTTTATTTCAGCTCCTTTCCCACAAAGTTTTTACCAAAGCAGGTTAGCCAGGGGTTGCACAGAATTTCTTCATTCTTAGTACAACCTAGAGATCTTTAAAGTACGTGCATGATTTTGACAAATAGATAACACATTTTAACATAACAGATTTTAACATAACACATTTTATTTCTGTTCTTTTTGTGTACTAACACACATACGCAAACACATTCATTATGAGACTTACCACACTCTTGAACCACAGGGTGGTTCAGAGCCACTTTGCTATTTCATTGGAGACAGAAGTCTCTGCACTTTTTGGCAAATATAATTCCATCTCTGCTTTCTGTGTCAGCAGAAAACCTGTGCAGCATTTCCAACGTCTCTCAAATAGTTCTCATAATCAAGCACTGGACCTTAGATAGCTCTGCCAATATTTCCCTTTTTTTTTTTTTTCTAGCTTACTCTTGACAGGAAAGCATCTTCCTTGCTGATATGACAATATATCAGCCTCAATTCCAATCTCTTACACCTTTGGTATTACATTTCTTAGTCATACTGTAGTGTTTTTCAATTTACTCTAGCTACACAATTCTTAACAGCTCTTTCGTATTCTTAACTCCAATTATATTTTCATGTATGTTAAATATATAACTTATTCCTGAGTACAGTTTCCCACCCAAACTTTTACTGATTACCAGTGTGATCCAGAGGAAAATAAGATGTGATTTGAACAGCTATGAAGAGTAGAGGGTC
This sequence comes from Pluvialis apricaria, assembly GCA_017639485.1. Lineage (NCBI taxonomy): Eukaryota > Metazoa > Chordata > Aves > Charadriiformes > Charadriidae > Pluvialis > Pluvialis apricaria. The sequence goes on along the minus strand of CM030044.1, from coordinate 7,253,703 downwards.
ACTGTTAACCTAAGGAGGCCACATTTGGAAGCTAAGGGTGTCCTCTACTACCACTTATATTGCTTCATTACTTTTTCAGAGTCCCAAGTTTACTCTAGCTCTGTAATGTGCCTACACATTCACAAGTGGAAGCCAACACAGTGAATATCCCCATCCTCATCATCATATTGTTCTTTATAGTTGTAGGACCACATTCATACAAATGGTTGTATGACCAATTAAAAGAGTCCAGACATTTGTCAAGCATGTAAGATTAATAAACATAGGAATATTGTATGCAAGTAGATGGACTCCCTTCAGAATTAGTTAGCTAAATGTTTGTAAGAAATATTAATTTAACACCAGTCTGAATAAGAAAAAAACCAATATGTGAAGAATTTTATGCACAATTTACTTCTTCCTCACCCTCCACCTCCCTGCTTCTGAAGAAAATAACAAAAAAAATCACAAACCCAAATCTAAAAAAGATGAAATCTTTTAATATGTCTGGAGTTTATTCCCACCTTTCCTCCTTCTTTGCTCTGCTTTATGTGATGTACTGTTCATTCCTATTACCTCTTTATAGCTGTTTTGTTAAAGTTCATACCACAAAGACCTGTAAAAGAAATTTATGACTCTTGGGGTTTCAGCAAATTCTAAATAACCATAACATGAACATGAAACATTAATTAAAGACACTGGAGTCTAAGTTATAACAGAGATGCTGACATTTAAGCCCCTTGCACCGTGTAAATTAAAAATGGTATGACAAACAGTGAGTAATTTGATGGTCAGGGGTTCATAATAGATACCTTAATATCTTTGTCATGAAAAACAGTCTGTCCTTGGTTTAACCCATACTGAACAGCCCAGGGGTCTGGTTCATAAAGCATGACACTGCCTAAACATTTTTGCAGTAATTCATGTATCAGTCTGGGAATTGCATTGAATATCCTTGAGACTAAACAAATATGCAGGAAATTTGTGAACTAAATGTATTAATGCACAGATAAATTCACTGTGTCATTCCTGCCTCTGGTTCAGCTATCCACTGCTGGGTTTTAAGGCATTCCTGTCTAGATTATCCAATGTCACATATATAACATACAATTCAAATTTGTTTAATTGATTATTAGCTTAGTTAACATGAGTCTTTCACAAGATATCTGTACCACTGAAACCTCAGGTTACTGAGCATAATAAAGAAGACACTCATGGCCTTAGTTGACCTACACCAGAAAAGGCAATGCATAATGTAGTCTTGTTTTCATTATACAGTCTTGCAGACTGAGGAACTTGCATGTTTATATGTTCTCTATGTCCACATAAGCAGTGCCTCAGCATGTCCAAAGAAATTGTTGCACTCCTGTTGAGTCATGGTATGAGATTCACCTAACCAGAGCAGATGTCTGTATCAGAGCTACGCACACCAGGTTCCTTCTATAATCACTGGAAATGCATGCTTCCATAATGACATTCTCTATACCCTAAAGTAGATATCTAGGACAGACCAGATGAATAGAATCACTGAACAATTTAGGTTGGAAGAGACCTCAGGAGGTCATCTAGTCGAATTTCCTACTAACTCCAAATTCACTTTGAATAAGTTGCTCAGGGGATTCTCCCATTCCCTAGAAAATCCTAAAAGTACTGAGTTCTTTTCCTTTGATATAAGAGGTAACTAAGGCAATGAGCCTGCATGAAAGTTGTCTGTTAGAGGAGACAGATTCTGCAGGTTATAGACCATGTCTATATTCCTTTTCTCTTGCAAATGACAGCTCAAACAGGAGATATAAGGGAATCTATGTTACCTAACTTTATTTCATATTTTCAGTGAAGTAGGAATCATGTCCTGTGTGTTAGCCAAGGGGCAGTAATTTTTTAAATTAACTGTCCCACTTGCTTGCAATATGGAAAGCATGCTCTTAATTACATATCTAATTTTGACTCTACAGCTACTTAAGTTATAATTCTCTTCAAACATTTAATTAAATATTCTATTATGATATAACCGAGAGAAAGCCTGAGACAAATGCAGCAGGTATACCCAGAAAACCCATGTATCAGTCTAGAAAGAGAAGCATCAGCAGTGCAATTGTACTTCTCCAGGTTGGATCTTCTGCTAATGTTTCTGTTACTAGTTGCTGAGCGAGGTCAGCATGCTACAGACTTTTGAACTGAAGAACCTCAAGATAATATCTGGAAAACAAGGAGGTTAGCTTGCTAACTTGTTATGAGTTCTTTACCTTTACTTTAGATTTGTTCCATCCTTTTCCTTGCAGACCCTTCCTGCTTTGTGCTGTTATTTAATACCCCACTAGTTGTGTAATTTCAGATCCCAAATTGAATACGACGTTCCCTCCAGTGGAACCCTCACCTTGATAAATTGTCAAATTGTAATTATTATTCATTCCAGAGCCTGAGATATGGCGTCATGGCTGTAATTTCCAAGGCTTGAGTGCTGAGAAATTTATGTTATACTTTTCTCCATCAGAGTTTCCATCTGAGATCATATTTCAAGCCCTTTCCTGTGATGATATGATTAAGATAATTCCTTTATGAAGTTCGAGCCTCTGTGAGATATTCAAGAAGGAACCTGATAGTCCTTAAGCTTTGTTTGCTTCCTCTATGAATATCAGCAATATACGAAGGTAAAAAGCACAGAGACAGGATGGCTGACAGTTTCGAATGCTTCTAATTTTTTAACATTAATTATTATGGTAGCATCTGCTGGCCTCAAATACGGGACCTCTGTTCTTATGAGTGTGAAGAGACAGTCTATGCCTCAGTAATTGTGTCCATACCAGAATTTTTTTTTATTTGGTAAACTTGTTGTTGTTTCTTTTTTTTTTTCCTTTGTTTCTTTTTAAATTAAATGCTGATGTGAAACTTTTTAACACCCATTCATTGAGAAGATCATTCAAACTCTAACTTTACTGAATTCAAAAGTGGTTGTGCTTCACATCCTTCCTAAGAGAATGGAAGAATAATAGGATATATACTATAATACCGATAATCTGCATTTTCTCAAGGAATGCAAGGAGCATTACAAACATCTGGATATGTATAGCAAAATTTACATGTTATTCAGATTGGACTGTAGTGGGGTTTTTTGGTACTCCTGGTCTGAAGACATCATATAGTTTGAGAAAGAGAATTTTATTATTCCCATTTTGCAAACCTCTGTCTAATGGTTTACGTAGCCCATCTGTGTCAATCGCTGGTGGTTTCAGGAGAGCAAGATATTCTGTAGTAAAGGTTTGTGGAATAGTCAAACAAAATAAACTTATTCTAACCCTTCCAGTTACTGACTAGCTTATGCCCTGAACCTGAATGTTTATGTTCTGTTTTATAAGTGTTCTTATCCTTTATTCAGTACTTTAGAAATTCTCATTTTCAACAATATAATATGTTTGTTTCTTCAATATCCTCAAGCTATAACCTAAGGACTGATACTAAATCAGTCAAGGTGTTACTGTCCTGCAGATACAAGCATGCCCCGTACAGGTGTTTTCTCATGAATATAAAATATATTTGGACTTTAAAATTAACTGTTTCACTACTGAACTGTGTAGGAGGCAAAATCATTTATATTACCGCCAAATACTTGCCCAAATATTCTTTCCACATAAGAATATTTAAAAACTCATTCCATTGTTGGTGAAGGAGATAAAACATCTCTTTGTTATACATGCAGTGTTGAATTTAAGAAAAAAAAAAAAAAGCCTTGCAGTGTTATACCCTAATCTTAATAATATGTACATTAAAGCTTTCTTCCTGTTATGATCCTGTTTTATAGTCTCATTGTTCATGACACGGCCTTATTGTTCATGTACATGACAGATGAAGACATTTCTACCACAGTCTCCACTACCTCCATAAATTGTGATTATAGATTGAAATATTGTATGCCTCATTATTATTTATAGCTTTGAATTTTTCTCAAGGATATTTTTCCTTTCTTTTGTGATATTTTGTTTTAATGAAGGTGAAAGTCTGTAGAAAACCACACAAGCAATCCAAAGTCCTTTCTTTCACCGTGAAATGGCTTGAGGTGTACCATAGTGTCCCTTCTTCAATAAGCATTATTTCCTGGCTCAGTGTAATCTTAGTAAGTCATTACTTTGCTCATTGTTTAGGCTTCAAATCATCAAAGCATTTAAACACATACTTAACTTTAGTGCCTGATTAAGTGCCACTGGAATAGGATTTAAGCACTTGCTTAAAATTAAGTGGGTGTTTACATGCTTTGCTGAGTAAGGATGAAATGCTAAATTGAAATCATATTTGTGTCTGAGTGGAAATTGTTCCCAAGTTCACTAAGAAAAGAAAGCAGATTTGATCATATTGTCTGCATCTTTAACTGTTTCCTCTTCCTCTTCTCTCCTTCCCAAAAAAGCTTTTGGACCTAATAGCCAGCGAGCATTTATAATATTAAATTAACTAATGCTTAAGCAACTCTGTGCCTGACTGAAAACCGTGAGGAAATAGGGGACTAAGTAGGAGCTAAGAGAGATGGAAAAATGAGATTCTTTTGCTGAAGAGGCAAATTGTCATGGTCAACACTGTTATACACTGTGGGGGGACAAGAAGACATTGAGGAGAATAATACTGTGGGTTCTGTCAGAAACAAAAGGAAGCCTCTTCATGTATTGAGGAAGGAGATATGACACGGCTCCTATGACTGGAGTGTTGGAATGGAAGGGTTCAGGCTCTTCAGGAAGGACATGCAAGGGAGACGAGGAGGGGATCTTGCCCTCTATGTCAATGACCAGCTGGAGTGCATGGAGCCCCACCTGGGGATGGATGAGGAGCTGATCAAGAGCTTATGGGTGGGAGGACAGGGACAGGTGACTTTACAGTGGGGGTCTGCTACAGGCCACCTGATCAGGAAGACAGAGCAGATGAGGCCATCTATACACATATAGGAGCAGCCCTGGCCCTCATGGGGGAATTCAAGCACCCCGATATCTGTTGAAGGGACAACACAGCAGGGCACAAGCAATCCAGGAGACTCCTGGAATGGGTTGATGATAACTTCCTTCTCCAAGTGATAGATAAGCAAATGAGGAGAGGTGCTATGCCAGACCTTGTTCTCATCAGCAAGGAGGGGCTGGCTGGGAATGTGAAGCTCAAGGGCCGCCTTGGCCTCAGTGACCATGAAAGGGTGGAGTTCAAGATCCTTAGGGCAGTGAGGAGGGTGTGCAGCAAGCTCACTACCCTCAACTTCAGCAGAGCAGACTTTGGCCTCTTCAGGGATCTGCTTGGTATAGTGCCATGGGATAAAGCACTGGAGGGGAGGGGGGCCCAAGGAAGCTGCTAAGTATTCAAGGATCACTTCCTCCAAGCTCAGAAGTGATGTACCCCAACACAGAAGTCAGGCAAAAATGCCAGGAGGCCTGCATGGGTGAACAAGGAGCTCCTGGACACACTCACAAGCGAAAAGGAGGCCTACAGAGAGTGGAAGCAAGGACAGACAGCCTGGGACGAATACAGAGAAACTGTCCGAGCGGTGAGGGATCAGGTTAGGAAAGCTACCGCCCAGATGAAATTAAATCTGGCCAGGGACATCAAGGGCAACATGAAAATCTTCTTCTTGTGGTTTAGGCCAGATTGGCCACTCAGGTGGCATGACAGATGCTCCCCCTACCTCTCTCCAAAGACAGGCAGGAAAGAGAAAGAGACTTATGAATTTAGAAGGAATTAAACTATTTTAATGAAATATTAATAAAAAAAATAAAAGGAAATAATGAAATATATACAAAACCATATCAAGCTCACAGGATGACAATCATGACACCGGCTGGCACTGGGGAAGTCCCAGGCTGGACTCAGTGACGGACGAGAACTGGTTCCGGATCTGGATTCAGGATTGGGATCAAAGGCAGATGAACAGAGTTCTCCTTGGACATCAGCTGTTGAAGAAGGAGGGCTGACCCTTTGATCCCTCAGCTTTTGTACTGAGCATGAGGCAGATGGGATGGAATATCCCGTTGGTCAGTTTTGCGTCTCCTGTCCTGTCCGCTCCTCCCTGCAGGTGGGACCCCTCTACACTTTTCCGCTTCCGACCCTCCATCGGGGCAAATATCAAAGTGAGCTGCCCTTGGGTGTTATAGCAATGAGTATAAGGAGGAGCCTCCCTGCAGCCCATGCCTGGGCATCAGCTATAAACATTGGTCTGATCACTCTGAGAGTCAACAGTGTTTACACAATATCCTGTTAATTTCAGTAGTTAGAAGAGGCTTAGCTAAAAATGAAAAATTAAGGAACAGAAAATTGGTTCTGTTTTACCTCAAACCAGGACTTTCCACCACTTATTCCATACCATTTGCATCTTGCTCAGATTGCTATTACTTTTTATCTATCAAATCTATACACACACACACATATATATATGTATATAGATACATGCAGGTCACTCATCTATGATTTACCTTTATACACAAAAGTTTTTTAAGTCCATTTAGTACATGATAGCAGGATTTCATCTCAGGGCAGGAAAGATGGTATGAAATTCATTGTGGTTTGTGCCCATGGGCAGCATGTCCATCTTGAAGAGTTCACTGGACACCACTTGATGAAACTAGATCAGGTTTCATCACCACCCTGTTATCCTGAAAAACATTTATTGAACACTGTTAGTATTATGTAGCAATCAACATCATACAGTTCAGAATTGAATATTCTCACCAAGGGTTAACTTCCCTTGAGCTACACATTGAACTTCTCCATTCTTCAGCATCACCCACCAAGCACATTCAGGTCCTTGAGCAAAAACAGTCCCATGAATGGGTTTGCCTTTGCCTGAAGCAGGAAAACCCAAACACTTCTAAAGGTATGTCATTGATACAAGGAAGACTAGGGAAAATGTGGGCCCTCTCCAGAAGGAAATGGGAAACCCGGTCACCTAGGATATGGAGAAAGCTGTGGTACTGAACGACTTTTTCACCTGTCTTCACTGGCAAATGGTCTAGGCACACCATCCAAGGTGCAGAAGGCAAAGGCAGGGACTGGGAGACTGTAGGAGAAGACCAGGTTCAAGACCATCTAAGGAATCTGAAGGTGCACAAGTCCATGGGACCTGATGAGATACATATGGGGGTCCTGAGGGAACTGGCAGATGAAGTTGCTAAGCCACTATCCATCATATTTTGAGAATTTGTGGCAGTCTGGTGAAGTTCCTGCTGACTGGAAAAGGGGAAACATAACCCCCATTTTTAAAAAGGGTAAAAAAGAAGACCTGCAGAACTACAGGCCAGTCAGTCTCACCTCTGTGCCCAGCAAGATCATGGAGCAGATACTCCTGGAAACTCTGCTAAGGCACATGGAAAATAAGGAAGTGATTGGTGACAGCCAACATGGTTTCACTAAAGGAAAATTGTATCTGACAAACTCAGTGGCTTTTTATAATAGGGTAACAGTGTTGGTGGATAAAGGAAGAGCAACTGACACCATCTACCTGGACTTGTGAAAAGCATTTGATGCTGTCCCACACAACATACTTGTCTCTAAATTGGAGAGACATAGACTTGACAGATGGACCACTTAGTAGATAAGGAATTGGCGGCACAGTCACACTCAGAGAATTGCAGTCACTGGCTCGATGTCCAAGTGGAGACCAGTAATGATCTGTCATTCCTCAAGGGTCAGTACTGGGACCGGTGCTGTTCAGCATCTTTGTTGGTGACACGGACAGTAGGTTTGAATGCATCCTCAGCAAGTTTGCCAGTGACACCAAGCTGTGTGGACCAGTGGACATGCTGGAGGGAAGGGATGCCATCCAGAGGGACCTGGATAGGCTGGAGAGGTGGGCATGTGGGTTGGGGCAATCTCAAGCAGAAATAAAGGCTGGGCAGGGAATGGATTTGGAGCAGCCCTGAGGAGAAGAACTTGGAGGTGTTGATTGATCAGAAGCTCAACATGAGCTGGCAATATGTACTTGCAGCCCAGAAAGCCAACCACATCCTGAGCTGCATCAATAGAAGCATGGCCAGCAGGTTGAAGGAGGTGATTCTGCCGCCTACTCCACTCTTGTTGAGACCCCACTGGAGTACCGCCTCCAGCTCTGGAGTCCTCAGCACAGGAAAGACATGGACCTGTTGGAGCGGGTACAGAGGAGGTCACGAAGATAATCAGAGGGCTGGAGCACCTCTGCTACGAAGACAGCCTGAGAGAGTTGGGGCTGTTCAGCCTGGAGAAGGGAAGGCTCGAGGGACATCTTATAGCAGCCTTCCAGTACTTAAAGGGGGCCTACAGAAAAGGTGGGGAAGGACTTTTTATCAGGGAGTGCAGCAATAGGACGAGAGGTAATGGTTTTAAACTGAAAGAGGGCAGATTTAGGTTAGATATTAGGAAGAAATTCTTTACTGTGTGGGTGGTGAGACACTGGCACAGGCTGCCCAGAGAAGCTGTGGCTGCCCCGTCCCTGGAAGTGTTCAAGGCCAGGCTGGATGGGGCTTTGAGCAACCTGGGGTGGTGGGAGGTGTCCCTACCCATGGCAGGGGGTTTGGAAATAGATGATCTTTAAGGTTCCTTCCAAGCCAAAGCATTCTAAGATTCTATGACATGAGAGGACATGTGAATGGCACAGAGACAGCAGCTTCAGTCTAATTCCGTTTCCAGACTCAATCATGTTGAAGGTACGAGCCTATTGGAAACCACTCTTTGTTTCTTCTGCTGAAGCAGAGATTTAGGAAATGTTTATATGCTTCTTTGCAGTTGTGTAAATGGCTGTGGCAAAACACAAGCCAACACTAAATCAGGCTCTAAAGCTAGCTCTGGAGAGAGAAAGGGCAGCGCTTATGATGCTAGAGAAGATTTTTTAAAGGATTTAAATAATCCTAACAGGAAAGTAAAAACTCGATGGACATAATCTGTTATTTTTTTTAAAAGATCAAAGAAAAAAAATCCTTTATTTTCTGCTAGATAATTGGTTGTGAAGATAAATCAATATCAGCAAACATGGTCTGTGCCTTTCCATATGTCCTCAGACAGTATTTCTTTAGGAATTCCCTTCCTAACTTGCCTTGGACTTCCTACATTTTGAAACCCTTTAGACACTCCTACCATTACCATCTGCATAGGTCTGGACACCGAACTCTTTCCTTGTCTGTTCATTTTTTGCCCCCATCCCCCTATTTCCCCATTCCTCTGCCTCTCTGTATATGGATATAGGTAGATGATCCACCATCCAATGCCACCAAAGATAATCTTGCATTAACTTCATTGAGGCTTGGGGCAAGACCAGTTTCTGGCTGGGTTCAGCCTTATCTTCTCAGACTGTCCAGCACACCCTTGCTCTCATTGTGTGTGAACTGCTCGAGTCAGTGAGGTCATTGTCGAAATTCCTGCAAGATTCGGTAAGGGCAGAGTTTCAGTTGAAGGTCTCTTTTTCCTTAACACACTGCTGGGGCTGGGAGAAGAGGAAACAGAGTCTTCATTTTTCATCTTTACTTCCCATTTCCTTTTTCAGTGTATTAGCTCATACATGGAAGGACTTTAAACTAGTATTTTTAAGACATATTTGCAAGCATTTTCACTGATCAGCATCACAATTACTGTTCATATAACACTGGTGGGACAGGAAAAAAACTAGTCATGATTCCTGCTATTTTGGTTGTTGTCAGTATTGCCAGAAAGACATAAAGCTTTCTTTCTCTCTCTCACGCTATTTTTTTTTCTCTCTACTGTCCTTCAAGAAAATTGTCCTTTTATTTATTTTTCCTCTATCCAAGACTGGCAGCTGATTTTGAAGTGTCAGACTATTATTTGTTTTTTTGGATGTTACCATTTATTGCAAAGAGGATAAAATCAATGTGACATTTCCAGAACAATGATAGATGAAAATGATGAGTGGTCTTTAAACGCAGAAGGCTAATTTTTAAAAATGTCACTAGTGTACTATTTCAGAGTTTGTCAAAGATAAAACAATAAAAGTTACAGATATGAAAACTAATAATATTTCACTGGGTAAGCTATAGATAAGCAGACTGTACAGTATACAAGTTCTATATGCTTCTAAATATAATATGATAGAAATGCTGCAAAGAGGACAGCATTAAATATAGTTACTTTGGGTTATTTGATTAGACGTTCATTTGGAAGACCTTGATTTCTAAGGCTATGACCTTGCAATCAGTTGTTCTAGCAAGGACTCCTAGACTGGCATTTTATACCACGGAGAATTCACATGGACTCAAGGGACTGTGATTTGATGGCCAGGTTTTATGAGTCGCCAGAACAATATAGTCATTGTGCTTTTAAAGCTATTAGTGTGTCATACTGTGAGTGCAAGCCTCACTTCAGAATGATGCTAAAATCTGTCCCTTGCTCTGAAAGGGTACTGTTTCTGATATACAGCCTCCCTTCATTGATTGTTGACTATAGTAACCTGTGTGCATAAAGCATAGGAGAGTCATGTTTCCCCACAGTTCAGACTTTAACAACAACCTCTGTGTGTGTGTGCATTATTACTTTTGCAATGGTTCCTGGCTATTTCATTTACAAGTCATGGATGAACATCTAGCCTCAAAGGCGGAGACCTTCACCGTTTGATATCATTGGTAAAGCTATGTGAAATTAGTGAACAATATCTGCTCTGTTCTTATCTAGGGTTTACAGGCAGGAAGAGCTGGTGTGAATCAGTTGAGCTAATCTGGCACGAACCCTTTGATTAACAGGGGGAAAACACAGAAGCAATAAGTGAACATCAATAGTAGGACCCTTACATGAGAGTACTTGACCTAAGCATGTGACTAATGCACATTTGATAAATTGAGAGGTAGGAACATTTAAAATTTAGTATGTTATGCATCCACAGAAAGGGAACTAATACTAGCACACATTTGCCAGCTATCTGACACAAAAAGAGTGTTGCCTCCAGTGATCTTGGCTAGATTATAATAGTTACTTTACATCTAACATGGCAAAAGGTGTTCTATTATCAAATCCAAGAGGTCCATGGAATGTCAGTAAATAAAATTTCAAGAGGATCTCTGAGAAATTTAACTCATGTTTGAACAGCATCTCTTTGTCTATCTGAATAGTATATTTGCACAGTTCTAGTTCAACTGGTGTAGTTTACAAGTAGCTGCAAACCAGATGTCAGTATTTACCATGCTCAAATAGATGCCTTGTTTTGCAGCTGTGAAATATTGAAGTTAAAAAAAAAAAGGGAGGAAAAAATCACACATAGCAGTTTAAGCTTGATGTTGGTTTTACAACCTCATTTTGGGGGAAAAATAACTTCACAGTTTAACTGCAGATTAAATCTGATCTGATTCAGCTCTAATCATCTCATTAGAGGCAAATGAACATAAATTGTGACTCAACTTGGGAAGAAGGGTGTGGGAAGATTTATGATAACTCCTCCCGTCACTACACTATAGACACAAATACTAACCAAAATATGGGAAAAAAGGAAGCAGTAAGCACCTGTTTAAGGTCTTGTTTAACCTTTTTCAGACCTATGAAGAGAGACAGTTTGATCTGAAAGTTGACAAATACATCAGTCTTCAAATTAAAGAATTGTAAAATGGCAAACTAAAGAGGTAGGTCTCATGTTTCTAAGTGTGATGTTCAAAACCGGGTGTGATAAGTTCTAAGGCTAAGCTTGGGTAGCTATTCGCTGGGACTAAATCTAATTTTGTGCAATATTTGCACCTAGTTCCAGACCACTGCAATTAATCTGAAATGTTTCCAGATGCTTACTTAACTACAAAATGTATGTGTTTCACATATTCTGCATTTTCTGAAAACTTTAAACAGCATATGCATATGATAATGGGATGGTCTGCCAAAGAACAGTTCATCTTCAGCTTCAGGGGTTTACCTCCAAATATTTCAAAGCAACATGTGGCTTTTGTTATATGAAAATATACTTCCTTCCTCTAGCCTCTTCTCTGTGCTTTGAAAAGAAAATTGATAAGTACATGTTATCTCATGTACAGGTTTCTCTTGGTCCATTATAAGTATTTACCCTAGCTTACACATGACAATATGTATTTAGAAATATTTTGAAGGAATGCTAAAAAAACCCCCCAAACCTCAATGGAGTTATTAACTGACCATTCTTTTACTGCTTCATACATGTGCTATATGGCATGTATTTATCAGAGGAAGATGTGCCTTTACTTTTCAGAAACATTTGTTAATGTCAGATATTTTGCTTGTCTTTAGCCCTACCAAAAATGTTACAGAAGGCCAAAGAGAACAATTGCATAGCAAGCCCTGCTTAATCTTTGCAGGCCTAATATGAAAATTCAGGAATGCGATGCATCAGACAGTTGGCACGGGGGAGTTGTAGGGTGTGGAGTATGCAGGGAACAGACAAAATCTTCAGAAAATAATTGCTAACAATTGCTGTCAGTGTGTATTGACCATGTGGGAAATGAAAGGCCTGTACATCAATCACCTTTGGAGGAATATGAAGAGAGGAACCTTGACACAATCATAATTACACTGTTAAATGTAGTATTGTGCTATAAATCGTAGAGGGTCCAGCGCTTCCCAAACACACACATATTAAATTAGTATTATTTTGCTGTTGTTTTCTTTTTTGTTTGTTTGTTTTTAATATGGCCAAGAGTAGCCTAATTTTTCTTCTTTTACCTTGGTTAATTGAAATAGCTAAATCATTTTACCTGAAATTTCAAGTAACACAAATAAAATAAAATAAATAATAACTCAGACCCAAGTAGCCACCAAGGGAAAAAAAAAGAGAAAATCTGAAATGGTAAAAAATAATATACTACTGATACTGATACTGAAACCATGAAGACAGAATTTTTGTGAAAAAAAGTGATGGGAAAACTCATCAAGTGCTAACTTGACCTATGCTGTCTATAATTTGATATCAAAGTTCTGCTTGTGTGGCATGAATAATTTCAGAAATCTCTAGAAACTCACCTGAGATACTGTATCTTGGACTGTAGCCCTTTGAAATATTAAAAAAAAAAAAATTGACTTTCAAAAGGACATTCAATTCCATTTTTAAGTATAGACCATAGGATAAACACATACAGTTCATATTTCATATCAAATATGAAAACCCAACAACCTATAACTCTTTGGATTTTAGTATGTGAATTATCATTTTGATTATGATTTTACAGTTTACATCATCTTTCCAATAAAAGTAAGCTTGCCTTAGGAAACAGCCTTCATGTTCAAGTATCTGCCCAAGGAAAAAATGCCTACATACTTTGATCAATAAAAAGCAGGGTCCAAAGGGTCAGGAAGAACCACTGTGTTCCCAAATTAATAAGAAAGACATTCATTTCAGCAGGACTGGCCATCTTAAAAGATTGTCTCCAGTGCACCTTAGAGACCTCAGTTTCAGGCTGGCTTGATGTCCTAATTGAATTGCTTTTGCTGCAGAGTGTAGAAAACAAAGCCTCGGAGAGTTTCCCAGACAGAGAGAAAGAGGTGGGTGAAGGGAATCCATGATACCTGCTCAATAAACAGTTATCATTTTACTCCAATCTGAGAATAAAAAATAAAAAAGAGGAATTTATTGACCTCTGGTGATAGATTTCTTAGAAATGTGTTATTTTTTGTGTGTATTATATATAACTCATAACAGTATGCAATAACAATAGTTATTATATGACCTTATTCTTACCTAGCGCTTCTCATTTTTATGTCTTAAAGCAGCTTATAGAGAAAGTTTCCCTCATTACCCATGTTATGCAGAGAAGTGACTTGATCAAGGTCACCCACCAGCTAGTGACAGAGCAGAAATTAGACTCTGGAGCCTCTTCACCTTATACTGTATCTTCCAGACTACAGCATTAAGTGTAGACGCATGTGTATGTATAATCTACATATGTGTACTGTATATTGACATTACATATGTACAGGGAATCAAGGAAGGGATTTCCATCTATAATTGTTCTGCCTGCCACCCCCCATCCTACTGGTGATAGTCTAATTTTCTACTCTTTAATTTTGCCCTCAACTACTTCAGGGATAATTTCAAAGATGAAAGAGCCAATATGTTCACAATAGTGGTAGGTGATACAGTGAAGGGCAGTGGGGAAACAGTACACAGCGGGAGGTTCACGTTGGCTACTAAGGAAAAGCTTTTTCCACAGGAGGCTAGTGCAGCACTGAAGCAGGTTGCACAAGGAGGTTATGAAATCTACATCTTCGGAGCTTTCCAGCACTTGGCTAGACAAAGCTATGTCTGACCTCATCTGGTGTTGGTTTTAAGGAGAAGGTTGGAAAAGATGACCTCCAGAGGTCCCTTTTAATTAACCTTTCTATGATTCTACCTTCCTCCCAGATGGCCTCTCATTTTGTCTCATATGATCTTTCTCCATTACTGGTTGCCTTATCATTTCTGCTGTGGGGCTAATCCATTCTCCTGTGTGCCTGTTTCAGCCATCTGTATGATGAAATGAAGTTAGCATCTCCAAACACTGAGCTACTATGTCCACAATACGCACCACAGTGTGCTACAACCATACTGGCTTGTGCTATAGATGCATTAGCACAACAGCACCACTCCTGCCCATTTCTGTGGCAAATGTTGTGAATCTCTCTCTATATCTAACAGTTAAAACGTAGCCACCAACAGGTAAGTGCAAGGGAACACTGAGATGTGAATAAGGGGTAAAAAAATGCATCAATACCCTAAAATTGCATCTTGTCATGACAGGGCAATGCCTGCTAACCAAAATAGCTGGAGCTCTTATGCAAGGGAAGCAGGTTTGCATGGGTTTGGAGACTGAATTAGAACATTTTATAGCACAGAATGCAAATAATCAGGTAATTTACTCTGTAGCTGTACAGTAATTGCAGTGTAATTAGAATAATTGCATTTTACCTGCAGGACATGCACTTATGGCATGTTGTATTTGCATTAAATATTCAACATATACATTCTAGACCAATTCATCTTTGCTGTAGCTCTGTGCTGAAGTCAGTGGATACACTACAGGGATGAATTTGGCTCTCAGTACTTTAACTTGTGCAAGTTACAATCCTGTTGGAGATTCCCATTTTGCAGAAAAAGATTTCTTTACGAGAGTTTGATGAATTTGGTGGTGAAAACTTGCATAGCCTGGGAGTAGTTTGTCCAGTCAAAGTTTAACTTCAACTCATTTGAATAACAGGCAAACAAAAACGTACAACAACCAGGTAATCATTCACTGCAGTGAGCAATCAAGCAGTTCACTTCTGGCAGTAGTCTCACACAGACCATACTTTGGGGTCAAGCCAAGGCCTCAACTCCAGCTGCTTTGTGCTAATGAGGCAAGGAAAAGCAACCAAAAATCTGCCTGAAAGGAGTAGCTGTAAATGCCCCCCCTCCGCCGCAATTGCAAGAGTGTTTTTGAGTGCCATGGGTCTGATACACTTGGCTCTCCTCCACGCGTCCTCTTCCCTTGGCATAAGGACAAGAAGCAGCCATGCCAAGACCAGCAAGGGGTAAGGGATAGTGTGTGGGAGGAAGGATGAGTCAATGGTTAGGGCAGGAATTTGGGACACTGCAGACCCGGGTTCAGGTCTTTGCTCTGCAACGGCATTTCCACTTGACCTTAACCAAATCATTTATAATTAAAACCACAGCTAGACCTAGGAGACGTAACATCTAACTTCAGGCAGGTAAGAAATACTCAGACCTATTAAGGGTGTTAAATTTCTGGATTATATATAATGAGCTTGAAGTCTGAGAAAAAGAGCCAGAAGCCCAAGCAGAGAACTAATCAGTAAGAGAAAGGCATAATTTGAGCAGCATACCTCCAGACATATAAGGTGTTTAAAGACAGATAGGGCTCTCCCAGAAACTGTTCTACTTTTTACAAAATACCAGCCTGTTCTTTGGAGTAAGGAATAACACCAATGCTCTTACCCTTTCAACTTGTGCAACCTCATTGCTCAATTGAAACATTTGGAAAAGAAAAAAAAACCAAACCAACCCTGGAAACTCACTCTGGGCTCAAACAGGGCTGAGATTAGGACATAGTACACCAAAGCCCATGGCCTATGCACCATTCTTATCTGCATGGTTAGCCGAGCTGCGGGTAGGACTCAAACAAACTGCACTGTGCTGATATCTAATGGTAGACTAGGCTGTGTTATATTTGTCCTCCTAATTACATGACCTAAGATGCATAAAAATCCCTTTTTGTTATCACTAATATACAGATCATAGAGGCCTCCAAAGTTCAGCCTATAGTGGAGATACAGGAGGGAATTATGGCCAAATCTGAGAACACTTATGGTCCTGGGCTGAACCACCAGGACACTGTAGTCTCTCGCTCTTTCTGGCTGGTCCAGTGGCTGGACAGTCCAGGTATTTCCAAATAAACTGGAAACATATCCAGTGGATATTATCCAGTCGTTGTCTCACAGCTTCCTTAAAACTTCTGAGCTCTACCTCTGAGCTGACTCTGTTTGCAGCTGCAATAACTACTAATTTCAAGAATAAAAGGGAAACAGTTCTTAACAAAACAAAGTCCTCCTCGGCCTTGATGTGATGTTTTTCTGACAACAAGCGCACAAGTTAGCATGAAAACTTTTGCTGTTAGACACTGGATCATGACATTGCTCTTCTTTTCTTTCTCTCCCCTTGCAATTCTTTTAGTCCTCTAGTAAGTTTGTGCCTTATGTTTTTCAAAATGCATTCCCTGCTCCAGTCTCCATTTTCGCTGTCTTTGGAGGCATCCATTCAACATGATAATTGCCCTGTGTGTTTGCTGAAGGAGTTCCTCCAGAGCTCCTTAGATCCCAGTCCTTTCTTAGCTAATTACCATGTGCCATACACTGGAGCTATGGGGCCTCAGGGTGAGTATTTTGTTGACAATGTGCAGCAATAACCATATAATCATGGCACAATTATGGAGCATTTATGGAGTTATTTGTGCCGTGTCACAGATGAAGTTAGCAAATGTAATTTACCTCTCACCACTAAAGAGGACAGTGTCTTAAGGTCAAAGGCTAAGGTCTCACTAGAAACTCAATTTTTTAAAACTGCTTTCATAATAGTGAGTTCTCTCGAATCAACTGAAATGATGTTTTTTGGGCTTTTTTTTAATTTCTGTTTTTATCAGCTCTAAAACTCCAGCCCAAATTTGCTGACAGGAAATTAACTTTCACAAGCTGAAGGAATAACAATAAAAAAAAAATCTCAAAAAAACTCCCCACAAAAACCCTCTCACCCAAATATTCTAAATAAATAAATAAATGCATTCATACATAAAAATGTTCCCCATCAACTTCTATCTGTCTCTTGATACTAGTTATCTGTTCATATAAAACTCCTACCAGGTGCAGGGTGATTAAGAAAACCAAAAATAAAACTATTATCTATCAAGCTAACATTTCCTCACATCATCTGTAGCAGTACATTGGCTGCCGCCTGGATGCTCAATCATGTCTAGTGTTGTAAGGTGACATTTGGATAGGAGCCATTCTGCCACAGATTAGGAGAGGAACCATGGTTTAGCACAGTGGATATGATCAGCTGAGAAATCTGATGGATAAGGGAAGGGGGAAAGGAAACTGGCGTTTATGAAGTACGAGACCACCTGAAGAACCTGAAGGTGCACAAGTCCATGGGACCTGACGAGATACATCCGCAGGTCCTGAGGGAACTGACAGATGAAGTTGCTAAGCCACTATCCATCATATTTGAGAAGTCGTGGCAGTCTGGTGAGGTTCCTCCCAACTGGAAAAGGGAAAACATAACCCCTATTTTCAAAAAGGTAAATAAGGAAGACCCGGGGAGTTACAGGCTGGTCAGTCTCACCTCTGTGCCTGGCAAGAGCATGGAGCAGATCCTCCTGGAAACTCTGCTGAGGCACATAGAAAATAAGGAGGTTACTGGTAGCAGCCAGCACGGCTTCACCAAGGGCAAGTCATGCCTGACAAATCTGGTGGCCTTCTACGAAGGGGTTACAGCAGCAGTAGACAAGGGAAGAGCAACCAATGTCATCTTTGACACATCTTTGACCAATGTCATGTTTGACACTGTCCCACATGATATCCTGGTCTCTAAATTGAAGAGACATGGATTTGACTGATGGACCACTTGGTGGATAAAAAACTGGCTGGATGGTCGCACTCAGAGTTGCAGTCAATGGCTTGATGTCCAAGTGAAAAGCAGTGATGAGTGGGGTTCCTCATGGGTCAGCACTGGGACCCGTGCTGTTCAACATCTTTGTCAGTGACATGGACAGTGAGATCGAGTGCACCCTCAGCAAGTTTGCTGATGATACCAAGCTGTTTGGCGAGGCAGACACGCTGGAGGGAAGGGATGCCATCCAGAGGGACATGGACAGGCTGGAGAGGTGGGCCCAAGCCAACCTCATGCAGTTCAACAAGGCCAAGTGCAAGGTCCTACATCTGGGTCGGGGCAATCCCAAGCACAAATACAGGCTGGGCGGGGAATGGCTGCAGAGCAGCCCTGAGGAGAAGGACCTGGGGGTGATGATTGATGAGAAGCTCAACATGAGCCAGCAATGTGCCATTGCAGCACAGAAGGCCAACCACATCCTGGGCTGCATCAGAAGCGTGGCCAGCAGGTCAAGGGAGGTGATTTTCCCCCTCTACTCCAGTCTTGTGAGACCCCACTGGAGTACTGTGGCCAGCTTTGGAGTCCTCAGCACAAGAAGGACATGGACCTGCTGGAGCGGGTCCAGAGGAGGGCCACGAAGATGACCAGAGTGCTGAAGCACCTCTGCTATGAAGACAGGCTGAAAGAGTTGGGGTTGTTCAGCCTGGAGAAGAGAAGGCTCTGGGGAGACCTTATTGTGGCCTTCCAGTACCTAAAGGGGGCCTACAGGAGAGCTGGGGAAGGACTTTTTACAAGGGCATGTAGTGATAGGACGAGGGAGAATGGCTTTAAACTGAAAGAGGGTAGATTTAGATTAGAGATTAGGGAGAAATTTTTCACTTTAAGGATGGTAAGGCACTGGAACAGGTTGCCCAGAGAAGTTGTGGTTGCTCCAGTCCTGGAGGTGTTTAAGGCCAGGTTGGATGGGGCCTTGAGCAACCTGGTCTGGTGGGAGGTGTCCCTGCCTATGGCAGGGGGTTGGAACTCGATGATCTTCAAGGTCCCTTCCAACCTAAACCATTCCATGATTCTACAATTCTATGAAAGATGCCGTCCAGAATAGGTCAGATTGAGCAGAAGAGGGCAGGCTTTGGAAGGTTTATCAGAAAGAAAAAAAATAGTTCTTAATATCACTAGGTCTTTTTTTCAAAGACTGGTGTGGATATATATGGTAATGGGATGCACAATAGATGCATATGCATATTACCATATTACCATATATACATATGCATATATACGTTCATATGCATACAGACACACAAAACCTTCCAACATAGACTGTCCTATAAATATATAAATATATAAGTATGTAAGTATATAAATATATAAATCTACAATGTATTTCCCTTTTCCAATAAAAGAGGATATAGGCTCTCAGACCAACTTTCATATATGGCAGCTTAGAGCAAAAATGTTTTATTCATGAATGATGTCTTTTTTTTTTATAAACACATAAAAATGTGAAACAATAAAAGTGATATATACCTAATAATGAGTGAGCCAATAAACCCCACCAGGCAACTTAGCTTTGGAAGTGGAAAAATTGACTTTGTATAACAAATTGCAGAATTATTAATCCTGTTTGAAACCCTTTTTATATCAGACCATTTACTTTAATTCTTGCTACTTTCAACATTATCATACATTATGCATTTTTCTTTGTAATTTTTTTTCTTTCTGCGAGTACAGTGTGCTCCCAAACTTTAAAGGGCTGGAAGCATTTTAAAGAAGAGCCTACTGGGTAAAAGAAAAAGCGAGGGATAAATTATTTAGGCTATTCTGAGGTACTCATCCCTGCAAAAACTCCCTCACAGTGGTCCCTCACAGGCCACTGATGAATTAAGCTTTGTGAAACCCCTGCAAGGGAAGGAAATATCATCTCCTCGTAGCGTGAATGGAAAAGTGGAAGCAGAGAGCTATTGCTGTGTCTACACTAGGCTGAGAAAGAAGCCCCCAGAGGAGCCCAATCTCACTGTACTCACCCTTCCTCATACCTTCTGTCCACACAGTTGCTTGGTGAACATCCTCTTGGATTCCTGCAAATGGTGGAAGGGGAGGAGATATGTGGACACCTCACCTTAATATGTCTTTCTTAAGGGACATAAGCAGAGACAAATATACCTAAACCAAAGCTGGCACTCTGAGTTAGTTTAAGAACGTCAGTTGGTCTTTGGACTCATCTGCAAAGTAGCAGAGAAAGACGTGAGCTAAGTCAAAGGGTGGCTGAGGAGAGACAAGGTGGCTTTGTGTAGTAAAGTCCACTTTGTTATGCCATAATTCATTGAAGAGCCTCAGCTGTGTACCTGGTGACACGAATACACTGTATGTGGGCTTGGGCATGGGAGCTTGTATGGGTGGGAAGGTATGCAAGCTTCAGGCTGTCTGCAATATGAAAGACAGATACATCTGATCTTGACGGTGCTCTTAATGCCTACCCTTACTGGGAATTATCAATATAACCAGTATTTTCTTAAAAGGCTCATTTTAGATGCATAGTGTCAAAGATGATACACTTAAAACTATCTAGAACCTGAGGTCACTGAATACCTACAGCTCCGTATGAGGTCTAAGAGAGTCCTATGTGATTCAAAGTTGAATAAGAGTTCAACGGTAAGGCTATCTAGTTTACTGACTATAATCAACTGACTGGCAAAAATTAGACTAATACCTATTCTCACACTGCGTTGGTCAGAATCATGGCTAGCAACAAGCCAAAGTCACAAATGTGATGGGTATGTAGGTACATCCAGCACACTTTTTTTTTTTCTCAGGAAAAAACTCCTAAGCCTTGCACTGTCCAAAATTAAGTCTGAAAAGAAGAAACAACAAGGAATGTGTTTCCAGCTGTAATCTACCATTAGTTCCTGAATACTTTTCTATTCAACGCCATTAACTCTTCAACATAGTTCTGTATTTGTTCTTTCTGATGCATAAGGTGCTTGCTACAACAGTCACAACAATAATGCAGGATTTTTTGCTTTCAGACATTTTAAACATGAGAGATCTTATGATCTCAAAAAAACCCAGCCAATCACAAAACAGGCAATCACAAAATTCCCACTGAGTTTGATAAGACTGAGTTTGAACTATAGCCCCTTTGAGGTGAGGTAAAAGAATTAAATGGTTAGTTTTTGTAATTCAATATAGCAGTATGCCAAGCCTGGCCAGAGCAGTAATAATTTTTTTAGTCATTAGCAGAACATTCCAGTAAGAAGGTATGCTGTCAATTGGCAAGCAACTGTCCTAACTAGGAAATCATAGTGAGGTCATGTTTCTATGGTGGACCTTAAAGTCTGAAATCCTTTAAACTCAGCTTCAGCAATGCCCATCTTCCAGGTGTGTTTAATACCTAGATGTCTTTTCCTCTGATTTACAAACCATGGAGTTCAGGAACAATAACACCAGTAGTAGCTGGTTAGCTTTGATTACTTTTTTCGGTTAGCGCACATATAACATGTTAAAGGTCACATTTATAGAGAAGTTTATTCTTGAGAAAACATTTTGGTGTATTATAAATTCTACCTCTGGGCAAGCCTTCCTCTAATCTTTCCCAGAACAGGTTAGATAATCAGCTTGAAGAGCCTTTAAAGATATCAAACACTTCTTTCCACCCCTCTTCCTTTGCCAAGATTAACAATTTCAAACTTTCACACTTGCTAACTATGCATAATGCATTTCTAGATGTGAACATTTACTTCACTCAGTGAATTCTCCTCCAAAGTCAGACTTCCACTTAGGGATAAAGGAGCTTTTTGTGTACAACCTGGAGTTCCAACAACCTAAACTCCCAAGCTTTTCTCTAGTACTTTGCCGCCAGTTACTGTCTCTCTGTCACTGTACAAAAAGTGTGTTACAACATCAGTTACCACCTTGGAAAGCAAGGATTCTGGTATCCTCTTCTCAGTTCCTCTGGGAACTTGTACATCTGTGACAGATATTTCTTCTTCCTTGTTTTCTGACTGTTGGTATCCTAACTGAGCCATCATTTAAAATTAATATTCAGCTCTCTAGTAAATTGAGTATTTACTTACCTCTGCAGGAAGGGAAGAAGAGGTACCTCCATTGATCATTCTTGCAGCACGTATTTTTCTCTTTACTGATCATACGGTGTGTAAAATTACAGTCTTACCTCCTGTATCTCGCTTAAGGAACACTTTATGTGTGGTGAATCCATGAAGTTTTAACTTTATATAAATAGTGTCTCTCAGTGTTTATGTAAATAAATTAGTCCAAAAGGGGACATAGCATACAGAGTTTGAAAGTATGACCAATATACCTGTCATTCATAACAATCAAATAATAATTTTGTACATTTACTTCATTGATACTCTGTCTCTTTCCTGTCCTCCAAAATTCCCATTATTCACTGCTCATGCTGCTCTCCATGCTCTCCTTCTTGTGTTACTTTGTTAGTAATCTGTGTAATACTGATTCTGAAGCTCTGAACGCAGTTGATGTTGATGATAAAAAGCAAGCAAACAAACAAAAAGCCCAAAAAACCCTCTTTGCTATTGCAAAGAAAGCTGTATTGTGCTATAACACAAAGCATGTGAAAAACAGATTTAAATGGAGTAATTTAAAGTTTCCATTTCCAGACACAGAGGGAGACAGAAAGAGAGTAATATGGGGCTGGGATGGAGGGAGGCTTGCTTTAATTTATGGTTTGAAAGCATTTCTATTTAAACTTTTCCACACAGAGGGTCAGTTGCATAGAAAGAGGTTCATTTGCATGAAGTGCTAAAGGTGTGAGCCCCTGAGCAAGTCAGCTCTTGGTGCTCAGGCGCTAACGATACCGTCCATCACGGCACAGCCTTAGGTAGGAAGGTACTAAGGCCTAAATGAAGCTCAGCATTTTTTATTGTGGTGACCCCAGCACCGGGCAAATATTGTACAACATCTTGTGCCAGCAGCCAAAGTGATTTACATGTATTTTTTTTTCTTCTCTCTGAATAGAGTGGACAGCTGGTGAATCCTTATGCCTATTAATCTTTCAGTGCACAATCATCTCTTGGTATGTAACAACTATTTTTCAATCTTTGGGGCATCAAGTGAAGTAATGAATAATTCTGTTATATTCTTACAGGACTGATGGGCACTACTGAACGACACATTAGGTTTGAGGGTGAAGAGAAGGAGGGAGAGGGGAAACGCTGGCATAAGGCAAACAGCCTATTATTGCCTTTTCATTGCAGCAAACAAAAAGAATTCTTTCTAATCTGCTCCTCAGGGGATCACCATAAAACTCCGACCATCTATATATATTTTCTGTGTGTGGGCATGCATGTGAGTATCTGTGTTAAACTTTCTTGCTGTCAGGTAGGATTTTTAGTACTTCAAAGCTCTTGGTGTCTCTAGTTTTAAACTAAATTGGTGAAGCTATAAAAGTTTTAATCTCTCTTGGCCCTGAAACTGAAATTTCTGTGCCAGGTGCACAGAATAAGTCGTGGCAGTATGTAGCACAGAATACAAGACATTATGTGTGGTTGAACAATGAACTCAGACACCTAGTTTTATGCAAAAGGAAAAGGAGATGAGCAATACTTTGATAATTTAATCAGCTCTAAATTGAAAGGAAGATATGCATTTGATGGAGAATGGGGCAGTGAAATTTATGGGATTAGGTTTTGATCTGAGATTTTAAAAATTTCTTATTAAGATGTTTAAAATGAGAATCTTTATAATTATTCACAACAAATCACATCCACCTGGAAAGCAGCAATAGCTGGATGAGAAAAAAGCTGAATAAGTTTCTCTGTATGAAACAGGGATCCTTATTTCAAAAGTTTCTTCTTCCCCTTAATTTTGAGGACTGTTTGGAGAATTTAAATAACTTCTCATGCTCCCTCCCAACGATAGGTCCCAGTCACAATCCGAATATGTAGTCTCTAAACACTGTGAATGAAGGATTGCAGTCCCTCCCGAATGCCATATCACAGTAGCATCAGCTCTTTTGAGATGCCTGTTCTAACTTTGATGGGTTATGATGTGCAAATACTTTAGATCAAGGTAAAGCAGACTGGAGCAAAATTTAGAGACTACACACTGATCTGGCTTAACACCCTTTTGAGGTACACCTCTCAGCTTTGCTGTCTGTCTGTCTCTCTCCTCCTTTGCATTTTCTTTTCCTGCCTTTCCTTATTGCAATGTGCATAATTCCCCTTTGAGTGGGAGCCTTTGAGTCTGTGACAGCCAAACCAATTGAGAGAAGGCATACACTTCATTTTAACAAAAAAAAATCAGTCACTGAACAAGAAATAAGGCTGGACTCTTAACAGAGGCAGGAAGATTTTTCTGAGCAGTAAGTATATTAAAAAGTAATCTTTGCTGTGTGTTGCAGAAAAGAAAAGAGAAAAAGATCCAGTGTTCAAAGAAAACTGTTGTTAAAGTTCACAACTATGTTAGCAATTTGATTCAGGTATTATTATTATTACTATTATTATGATTCTCTAGCCTACACAATGTGGCAGCCTAAAAAAGAGGAGTGCAAGAAATATAAACCATTCATTCTATTGCAAAAGAGAGGTGCTTCTGCAGAATGGGATGCTGAGAACATTTCAGGGGGTTACCCCACAGAATGCTGATTAACTCCTCCCCAGATCCCCCTTTAAAGATACACAAAATAGTAGCATATAATTAAATATGTGTTCTTTGATTATCAGTCGAAGACTCATTGCAAATGGTACCAACCCCTTTGGAAGGCACCCAGCCCACTTCCAATTAAAAACTACCTGACCATAAATAATAAAAGCTTATTACATACACAGTAAATAATGGCTCTTAAAATAATGTATTTCAGGAGCTATATTTTAAGGACACCATATGTGTTCCCTGTATAATGAGCTCTTCCCTCTATCAGTATAACCAGCAGCCTCTCAAATCTAGAGAGCTAAAAAGATTAATTTGGTGGGTTAGTTTTTTTTCTGAACATTAACCAGTTGTTTTTCTTTCTCCATCTTTAAAATTAAATTCCCTGTTTACTACATTCCCATTCTCCTTCACAGTAGAGAACAACCTGAAAATTAAAAGTAAATTTTCAGAAAAGAAAGAAAGAAGATTCTTATTTTTGGAGATGCAATCTTAATGCAGGGATGAGGATGCATACATATATGTCTGTGTGATGTGTGTGTGTGATATTATATTTATACATATGTATATATTTGTATATATGTGTATATAAATATATACGAGATGTAGACACAGCGCCAAAACTAGTGCATTAGATGATAATGACATACCGGATAGAGAATATTTTATCGACTTCTTTTTTTAAAATATAGTGTTGATTATTAAAAAAGAAAACAAAACAAACAAACCAAAACTTTATGCAGTTCCTTATGTACTAATTAAAAA
Source organism: Pluvialis apricaria (assembly GCA_017639485.1). Taxonomy (NCBI): domain Eukaryota; kingdom Metazoa; phylum Chordata; class Aves; order Charadriiformes; family Charadriidae; genus Pluvialis; species Pluvialis apricaria. The sequence continues at coordinate 7,228,316 of CM030044.1, read as the reverse complement.
AAAAAAAAAAAGTGTGGAATTACTGGTAAAAACAGGAATGGGGCTTTTCCATACCCTAGTTATACAATAACTCTGAAGGACATTTTCTCACTGTGAGTTTATGGTGATGACATATTTGAGTGTGTGTGTATTTGGCAATTTTAAGGAGGTGAAATTATCTTTTTCCCATTTGAAAAATCTCACATCAGAAGCAGGAAAGACTTTTTTCATACTGGCTACTCTGTAATGTACTCCATACTTTTCCTGTATAATGAGACAAACTACTGGTTTCATGTGAAATCTTAATTTTTACTGTTTGGAATTTTTTAGTGCTTAGACCTTTCTCCACCGAGATGTCTATATGTACATATACACAAACACATATGAATACACATTTTACCTGCCACATCCAAACCCCTCAAAATGTTTTCCAAATTATGTAGAAAAGAAACTAAGGATTGTCTCATACCACATATATCATCCAGACTTGAAATTTATTTTAAACAGAAAATGGAAAGAATATAGATGCCATTCCCAATTTGAAGAGAAAAATCAAAAGCATTCAAAGTGCACTTTGGACCAGATAACAGCATTTACATTTCTACTCTTGAAAGTGTCATGACTTATCCATGACTTCAAGCTGTCAAGATCAGGACTTTAATTAGGAAGAAGCTACACCAACTTATAGGTTATTCCATATTTGGTTATTTCAGAGGTTTCATAGCTATCTGTGCTACAAAAGCACAAAACAATTGAAAACAAATTATTAAGATAAATGGATCAAAAGTTAGGAACGGTATCAGGAAAGGAAAACAGTGAGGATCCACCAATGACACCCACAAGCACTACAGCTGAAGTAGTTTGGTTTCCAATATATTTGTGAGGTTTTGTTGATTGAATTTTTACTGAATTATGTTAGAATTTTCTGTTATCTCCACATATTATTTTTTCTTGTCCTCCTTTTAGTGATCTGTAGTAGTTTATACTTCTAACAATATCAATGTAAGTGGCCATTGAGCTGTCTCCACTAGTGAAAGAGAGACAGTCTGTATACCTCCATTTCTGCATTCTTGCCATTAAATCTTAGTATTTGCAAAGCCAGGAAGTTCTGCTACTTATTTTTTTCAGCTGATGTTCAAGCCACCTGCCTTGAACTAGGACTTTGAATCGCTTTGATTGTGAGAAGAGTTGCATTTGACTTCTACAATGAAGACCTCACAAGATAAAAAGATGCTTGTGTTCTATCTAGGTACTGCAAATATCTCATCTATTTTCCCTGTTGCTGTTATTTTTCAAATCTATGAGTATGTAATTATCTTGAGACCATCACTCCTCAGCCCCACTGTGTTTAAAAGAGTCAAGAAGTTCAGAAAGATATTATGGGAGACCCAAATATACCTATAGACCAACTGATCGTGTTGCCTCATTCCCACAGGAAAGCAGCATATACGTAATTATAATTTATTACAAAAGAGATTGGAACCCCCATGTCCCACAGATAAGTATCTAGGCTATGGAAATGTACCTCTGTGCCTGCTTGCATCTTCTGACCATCTGCCTCTGTTTCTCTGTTTCTCTTGCTCTCCAGCTCCCACACAAACTAGAATAATTCCAACAACAAACACTAAAAAGCAAAACAGTTTCATAACATTACATGTTCTTTTCTTAATGGTGGCAGTTTTAGGTCTCAGTATACCCTAAGGAAGACGGGGAATTTGATACTAAATCTTTTGTAAATGCGTAACCTCACTGTATAAGGAGCATCAAATGTGTAACTGCCTGTAAACACTTTATTTTCTTTCTGTTCTTTAAAAACTCTTGAGGGATGTTTCCCAGAAGTGAAATAGGTAGCATGGGGATTAGATCTCAAAATAGACTGAGGTGAGGTGTCCACTACAACTGGAAATTAGTCATTTTATTTCTTTTTCTACTGTATTAAGAAAGCTGGATATTTAATGGGAATTACAACTTTGTCAGGAAAAAGCAAAAAGACACTGAAGACAGCAGCGTGTTTGAAAACACCACTCTTTTTAGTATCTAAGCACTTCTTTGAACAAGCCATCTCTGGGAGCATGGTCTCCAGGGTATAAACTAGCTTTCTCAAATTAGCCATGTACAGTTTCTCCCTCAGGCTGTCCTTCACTGATACTCTGTTATTTGAGGAAGAGGAGGGTAAGATGGTGCAGCAAGCATTTAACATATCATCTAGCCATTATAGCACCTGTACAGAAACTGAAACATATGGGCTTAGTTCAGATCTCAGTTTCTACGGATTAAATTCCATATCTGTGAGGAAAGTGGCTTAAATGTATAAACATAAAACAGCACCTGTGACCGTGCTATATACCTCTGCAGCTGAAGTCAAGGCATTACCCAGTGAAAGCCATGGACCCAGAAAGACAAGAGTGAAACATTGGCTAGTGTGACTTAGCAGAGCACTATTCAAGGGAGACCTCGATTTAAGAGCAAGTCTATTTTAATAATCACGATTAGCGAATGAACTTCCTTTGTGCAGTGACCATTGAATGTGTCCTACAGAGACAGCTCAGTGAGCTGGCAGCAGAAGTCCTCTGCCTTCTCACTGACACCTTCCATGAGAAGTGTATCATGATCATTTCACCTGATGAAGAACATCTCCTGAAGCCATTTTTCACCTCCACACAATGTAATGATGCAAAACAAGAGCTTCACTTTGTCACTGCTTCACATGCCAGGCCCCTATGCAGGCCCTTCGCAGCCCAGAAGGCCAACTGTATCCTGGGCTGCATCAAAAGAAGTGTGGCCAGCAGGGCAAGGGAGCTGATTCTGCCCCTCTACTCCGCTCTCGTGAGACCCCACCTGGAGTACTGCATCCAGCTCTGGAGTCCCCAACATAAGAAGGACATGGACCTGCTGGAGCGCGTCCAGAGGAGAGCCACGAGGATGATCAGAGGGCTGGAGCACCTCTGCTATGAGGAGAGGCTGAGAGAGTTGGGGCTGTTCAGCCTGGAGAAGAGAAGGCTCCGGGGAGATCTTATTGCAGCTTTCCAGTACCTAAAGGGGGCCTACAGGAGAGCTGGGGAAGGACTTTTTACTAGGGCATGTAGTGATAGGACAAGGGGGAACGGCTTTAAGCTGGAAGAGGGCAGGTTTAGATTAAACATTAGGAAGAAGTTTTTCACTTTAAGGGTGGTGAGGCACTGGAACAGGTTGCCCAGAGAGGTTGTTGAAGCCCCGTCCCTGGAGGTGTTCAAGGCCAGGCTGGACGTGGCCTTGGGCAACCTGGGCTGGTGGGAGGTGTCCCTGCCTGTGGCAGGGGGGCTGGAACTCGATGATCTTCAAGGTCCCTTCCAACCTAAACCATTCTATGATTCTATGATTCTATGATTCTATGCTTGTGACCACTTTCCAACAACATCCCAAAATAAAACCAGCAATTTTAGAGAAGGTTGCCCTATCCCTCACTCAGGTATCATGATCCGATTTAGCGAATCTTACTTTATAAAATCCATATGCACATCATTACTATGACTACTACTTGATTTCATGGTTATCTTGGATTCAACCAGAAAGATAATCTCCTCGGATTTCAAACCATCTTGTGCTCCAGACTGATAATGTTATTTTTGATGCCTGTGTTCCTTCATCTCCAAATCTCCAGATTAATCAGGCTCTCTGCAGCCAATTAAAAATTATTACTATTTAGGCCTGGAGGGAATCATTCTATTTGAAGTATTTAAAGTATACATCGCTTAATTTTTTTTCACAGTCTCAGGCAAGTGTTTCATTTGAAGTGAGCTGGCATCAACTTTAAAATGGAGGACAGTTCATCCAGAAAGAGAGTGTTCTTGTTTGTAACCGGATATCCATGTGTTGGGGGGGACAAGTTTCTGTGGCCCAGTGTCCACATCCCAAAACTGTGAAATGAATTGGACATGTGTCACAAGGCAAATACACAGGACCTAACCAAGCCAAAAAAAAAAAAAAGTGTTCTCTTTTCCTTTCTACTATTTTATCTCTCAGCTCTATATGAGCTAACGTGATACTTGTCAATCAATGCAATCAATGCAATAGGAAATGAAACAACTAGAGTAAGTCTCTTTTTATCTGCGATGTGCAGAACTGCTTTCTGTTTATTTTGTTTCCTTTTCTGTAGACACTATTACGTTTTCCATTGCCACCTGACAAAGAAACTTATGATTTACTGCGATACATACTAATGTGGCACATGTACAGTTTAAAAGAAAAGGGTAAGAAGAATCTTTTGCTGAACAAACTTTTAGCAGGGAACATTGATTTGGTAGGTACTTCCTTTTGAGAAGAAGCTGTGAGGAGGCTGATCTGGAGCCTCCATCCTTTGGCTTGGGAGTTACTGTTGTTGTCTGAGCCCTTGGTCCTTGTCTCAGCCACACTGCAAGCATGCCTGTGCCTCAGTCCTTGCTGATGCTGACCCTGACCTGCCTGACTGGGCTCCGTGGCTTGGCCTCAGACCTGTTTCATCACTACACACTTGTCTGGGAGTTGCTCCCTGTGCCTGACCCTGGGTACCATTGCTAGACCTGCTCTTGCTGTCAACCTCAGCTCCTGGCTCATGTTGCCCTGCTCAGCAGCCTGCTCTTCCTGCCCCCTAATGATATATGAATCCTTTCATACCACCTTCCCTGGCAAAGTAGAAATGTGCTAGGAGGACTGACGTTTACAGAACTTAGAAGAAGTCCAGTCTACTCCCACAATCAATTTTGCATACCAGGTGGTCAATGACATAGCTCTTTGTGGATGTACTTGCATACTCATTCGAAGATATCAGATAATTAATTAAAAAAAAATATTCTATTTATTATTAATGGAGCACATTGATTCTTAGCATTGTTGTTTTCTCCTTTCATGTCACATGTCTCCTTTTGCAAATTGTATTTAAAATTCCCCCAGAAAATAGAAAATGACTACTTCTAGTCTCTTGACCTTCTCACTCTCTACATGAAAAGAAGTTGTAGAGACGTGGGGGTCAGTCTCTTCTACCAAGTAACAGGCAATAGGACAAGAGGAAATGGCATCAAGTTGCACCAGGGGAGGTTACATTGGATATTAGGAAAAAAATTCTTCACAGAAAGGGTTGTCAAGCATTGGAACAGGCTGCCGAGGGAAGTAGTTGAGTTGCCATCCCTGGAGGTATTTCAAAGATGTGTAGATGTGGTGCCGAGGATCATGTTTTACTGGTAACTTGGCAGTGTTACGTTAATGGTTGGACTTGATCTTAAAGGTCTCTTCCAACCAAAATGATTCTATGATTCTGCTATGGTATGTAGGGTTAAGCTAAAGCTAACTCACTCTCAAGTTAATTTATATGCCAGTTACTTCCATGATGAATCAACTTTTGTCCTGGTTTGAGGTAAAACAGGACCAATTTTGTTCAGTAATTCTGCTTCTTAGCTGGGCCTCTTCTAACAACTGAAATTAACAGGATATTGTGTAAACAATGTTCGCTCTCAGAGTGATCAGACCGATGTTTATAGCTGATGCCCAGGCATGGGATGCAGAGAGGCTCCTCCTTATACTCATTGCTATAACACCCAAGGGCAGCTCACTTTGTTACTCGCCCCGATGGAGGGTCGGAAGCGGAAAAGTGTAGAGGTGTCCCACCTGTGGGGAGGAGCGGACAGGACAGGTGACCCAAAACTGACCAACGGGATATTCCATCCCATCTGCCTCATGCTCAGTATAAAAGCTGAGGGATCAAAGGGTCAGCCCTCCTTCTTCAATGGCTGGCATCCAAGGAGGACTCTGTCTGTTTGTCTGCCTTTGATCCCAATCCGGAATCCAAATCTGAAATCCAGTTCCCGTCCGTCACCGAGTCCAGCCTGGGACTTCCCCAGTGCCAGCTGGTGTCGTGATTGTCAACCTGGGAGCTTGATATGGTTTTGTATATTTTTCATTATTTCCTTTTTATTATTAATATGCATTAAAGTAGTTCAGTTCTTTCTGAACTCATAAGTCTCTTTTTTCCTCCTCTGCCTCTCTCTGTGAAAGGGGGGGGAGGGGGGAGCATCCGTTGGTCCCATCTGGGGTACACCATGTCCCCAGTGGCCAGTTCAGCCTAAATCACAACAACTCTATTCCTCCATCTTCAGTGGCTATCTAGCTTGGCCCTGAAAGTTTCACAGAATGTCTGCATATAAGGCTTGCCCTTTTCTGGAATATATCTACAGGTTACTGCTGCCCTAGTGTGACAGTAGCAAAGAGATTTCAAATTCTGTTTTAACAGAAACCTTCTGTATGACCTCAGAAGTTACATTTATTACCTCTGTGACTACATCTCTTATATTTTCCTACCTCCCACTAGTGCCCAAATTTGGTGATAACAGGATCCTGGATCATGTTATTACCATAGGCTGATGTGCATAAGTACTTGTCCCCTCAATCAGCAGGAATCTGCACTAATTTTCATTTGGAATGATTGCTTTTGCTTGGTGCATTCAGCTGTGTTCAGTACTGTGGGGTACATGACCCAGTGAAATGGGTCATGATCTCTGTGTCATGTATGGATTATGTCTCTATGTCAAATGATCTCTAGTACAAAACACTTTTTCCTTTCCCTAAATGACAGGTCAGACTCCAATCTTGTTCTTGGTACTTTGCACCATTTGTTCCTCCTCAGCCCTGAAGCCTTGTCATTCTGTTTGGAGTGTTAGTGTAGATCAAGACTGTCCATAGGGCAATATGAATTGAGGTTGGCACAAAGTGTGTGATTGGCACTAGTGATGAATTCTTACTATGTCGAGATTTTAGGCATGACAGTTATTGGTAAACCAATCTGAAATAATCCCATTCAAACCTGCCAGGTTTGCTACAAAGTGATATGTTCCTGAAGATCCTTGCCAGAATAATGATTGATGCCCGCTGCCAATCAGTGCTGAGACTCAGTCGCTTCTTGTTGTCATTTAACTATGGCTACACAGAGCATTTAACAAAATGAAGGGGCATATTTAATGCTTAATGAATAAGGCTACCTACAGTTGCTCATTTAATAGGTGCACACCTTTGTTCACTGGAAGACAAGCCTGGGCAAATCACTTGACTTTTGTGTGCTTCATTCAATCCATCACTTGAGTAACAATAAAATAAAGAAACAAACAAACCCACCATACACAAACACACAAAAAAACCCCCACCAAAACTCAAGCTCACCTGAAAAACAGTCAGCATTTAAGCTAGCACTTACTAGGGAAATTGTATGCACATTGCCCGTGTTCTATTATCTCATCAAAGTAGCTCTTAGCTGTGGTGATTGTACATTACTCCACAGATGGCATCAAGATATCTTTGCAGAAAAAAAAAAAAGATTTTTTTATTTTATATTATGTTATTTTACATTTTTTGTCACTTGCAAGTGAATATAATTAATGGATAAGAAATTCTATTTTGACGCTATTTTGCTTAATTTTTATAGAAGTGGGATGCTATGTTTTGTCGATCACTCCTCTCCAGCAAACTACTAAATTTTAGGAAAAATGCCTAAATCTCACTGGTAGGAATGGGGCATCAGTGTATGTTCATATTTAAGCCTGTATTCAAGTACTTTCTGAACAGGAAAACTACTCAAAAAAAAAAAAAAAAAGGAAATGTTGAGGAACATCAGACCCGAGATGCATAAACTAAGGGATTATAAACATGCCAAGAAATGTGAGTAGGCCACCAGCAAAGGTAGGTAGACTCAATAAAGATCCCGGTACTTTATCTTAAGCTTCAGTCTTAGTGTATTAATTAAAAAATCCCAGAGACTCAGGACACAGCAATTATATTGATGCAATTTTTCTCTTTTATGCAAGGAGAAACTCACCTGATAATACTAATAATGGCACTTACATAGCACTTTACATTCACAAAGTGCTGTACCAACAACACATAAACTACACCCTGGTTTGTATTATTTCTTTTACTGCTGTTACGAGACGGGTTTTAGAGGACAAGGAATAGGGACAAAACACCCCTGCAGTTACTGCACTGTTTAAGGGCTTCACCCAAACTAGTCTTTCCCTTGGGTTCTTGCTAAGTCAGGTTCATCTTGCATACAACTTTTGTACCTTTTCCACATTAATTAAAAGCAAACAAACAAACCAACAAAAGCCAAAAAACCCAAACCTTCTTCTCTTGATTCATATTATAGCTATCTTAAGCAGCATCACTGCAGTGTTTGGACTGGACATCAATCAATTCTGTAGACCCTTGCAAGTTGTAGCTAAAATATTCCACGCACTTAATGTCAGCACAACTTTATACTCACCCGAGACAAAATAAATGACACACAGCTTGTTTTTTAAGCAAGTTTAACAACATTTAACAGCTGGGGGATGAATGACAAAGTTTTCTGTGATGCACATTAAGACCTCCCAGCAGAAACCAAGATATCCGTTCTCAAGCCTAACCTCAATGAGTCAGCTCTTCTCAGTATGTATAAGACTAGATGATCTCCAGAGGTCCGGTCCAACCCTGACCATTCTGTGAACTCCACTTATCTAAAACTGGTGACCACACTAATCCTGTTAAACACTTTACACTCAGCATTAGCTACAGATTCCGCTTCCCCCCTCTCTGTATTTCTGCGCTACAGCATATTAAACCAGTTCCACCTTTCTGTGGGAACATGAACTAATGAACTCTTTTACAACTTCTTCCACCCATGTTGGGGAGAAAGGAATAACTTCCCTTTCTAGGTCTTTCTTTCTTTTCATTTAAAAATCTCAAAGCTTCGCAGTCCTTACTGACCTGAAGTCATGTCTAACCTAGGTTCAAGAATATCGAGGATCTCAGTTCCCCAAATCCCCTCTGAATGCAGCCAATACTCTCAATATCCTACAGCAGCAGGGTCTGCTCACAAAAACTTTCCTTTCTCTCCCTTTATAATGCTCTCATTTCCTAAACTTGTTTACTTCGCTGAAATAAATCCCGGTATTTTTTTCCCTAAACTCTGCCCTTTACTTCCTAATCTTCATCTGTGTCTACTAAAGGACTCTTTTACTCACAGGGTTCAGCTGACAAAGTCCAACTCCAACAGATCAGTCAGTAAGCTGTGCCTATATTCAGCTATGTGCTGAAAGGAATGTACACATTATATTAGCCACAGGCTAATCTGCATTAACCAGAAGCGTGACTTGTGTCTTCCTTCATAAGAAGGATTTTTTGTCATCTTTTGAAAACCATTTGACCAAGTTCACATGAGTAACTTCTGCATTATTCTGCTGGCTTTTTTTCAGAGCCATGCAGCTTGCCAATTAAATCATTTGAAGTTGCTGAATTATTTGCTGTGTGTGATAGTCATGTAGGTGTATACAGAATGTGCTGCATTTAATCTTCAATGGATGGAAAATTGCTGGCACTATGAATTTTGCCAACCCTTGCTTCTGTCCAGTCCCCCCCCCCGACTTTGCAAATGGTTTTAGAATCTAAATGCAAACACATTAAGTATAAAGAATGAATTTGGCATATAAATTAATGGTTTCATGTCAGAGACAGTACAGGTTTTGTTTGTAGGAGGAAGAAGCTAAAACATGCATTAAATATACTGAATGGCTTCAGGTGATTGACCAGCACATTTTGTCCACAGGATGAGTTGCAGAAACAGATCTCAGCTGTGAAATGGCTGGCTGACTTTCATTATTATTTTTTCCTGGTGGTTTTTTTTTTTTTTTTTTTTTTTGCTTTTGCTTCAAAGTGTCTTTACCCATGAACCAGTAGAGTTTCTCCCAATACAAACTATCAAGTTTCACACTACAAGTTTTCAATGGCAGCCAATCTGGAGGACTGCATATATCTACCCCCAGACAGCTGCATTATGGAGCTAAAGGAACTGCATCTAAATTCATGAGCCGATAAAAAGTAATCTGGCTAAAGTCTTTTTTATACCAGAATATACACTGATAATCACACCCCCTTGAATTACAAATGTTCCATAACCATTCAAACTGGTACCGAGTTACTGACATTATTTGAAGTAATGACATAATAAAACACACTTTAAAAGACAAACCCATAATTTACTTACTTCTCGCTTAAAAAATGTTTCAGAAATCTTTTGAGATCGTAATTGATGGGATACCAGATTTCATAGACCATCAAAGACTTGAATATGTTTTAATAAACCAGAAAAATTAGTCACTTTAGCTTACTAGCTGGCTTGAGATTTTTTTATTATTATTATTTCCTATGATTTTCCCCTTCCTTTTATCTTCCTGATCAGCTCACTCTCTCTCTCCCTTCATAATATTTTAAAACTGCAGCTAAAAATTAATTTAAAACTATATTGACCTGCAGCTTTATCTGATTAATAAATATATGAGGTTTTCTTTCCTTTTCTCCTTAGAAACAACAGATATATCTCCATTCTCAACTTGATATTGTTATAGGGGGTAGGCTGAAATGAGGCATTTGGTGCACCCAGTTTAGGCAGAGCACCTAACTTCCTTTGTCATGGTGTGACTGTCTACCCGTCTATGCTCTACAGAACAGCGATAATTAATAAGGTTGCTCGGTATAAGGCCTTGGAGGAACTTGCAGTGTCCATCTATCTTTCTAACTGGCACTGTATACTAGCTGAAATTTCAAGGAAGTCAAAATCATGTTGATACCTCTTCCTTCCACATCAGGAAGAAGTCAAGCTAATTAAACTCCCTAGCTTTTGTTTTAAAGTAGAACATAACTGAGAAAATTTTGCGTAAGGACAGAATAGTGATCAAAGTGTCCAATTCTCTCAGTCATGTGATTAAGTACTCTTATTGTGTTGCTTGAATAGAAAACTTAACGGGTCTTGGCCTTAAAATAAAGGATGGAAAATTGTCATTTCCTAGGTGAGTTCCTTAATCTTTTAGCTTTCAAATAAGGTAAAAGAAAGTGAATCAAACCAGTCTCCCTCAGAGCCTGTGAGTGAAAATAGTAGAAAATGTGGTTACATATTGTAAGGTACATACTTTCATTAAAAATAAGAAAAAGGCAAACAAAACAGCAGAATATTTTTCCCTTACCCAAAACAAACCTAACCACATAATAGTCATCATGGACAAAAATTTGCATTTTTCATGGGAGATACCTTTTAACTGATGATGGTGGTGAAATGGTGAAATAAAAATAGTTCATTTTAGAGTTGCAGGGAAGTTCAGAGTCCCTAATGCCAGGATTCTAACTCCTAAGGTGCCCATAGTGAATCCTGCTACACTCGGTTGACTTAAGTCACTTCCATTAACAACCTCCACACCCAGTTCCTGTGTACCCATGCCCTAACCTGCCTGAAGCTGAAAATTCTTCTTTATTGTAAGAAAATTCGATGTAATAACAACACAATGACAGTTTGGGGGCTGAATTCTGTATCTGTAGACAATGCTCGTCTCTCAGTTTGTATTTACATAGTAGAACAGGGGATAAGTACTTTACAACAAAGTTCCAACAAAACTTTTTGAAAAAAGTTCAAACAAAAAAGTTTACAGGAAGTTCCATCTTAACATGAGGAGGAACTTCTTTACTCTGAGGGTAGCAGAGCACTGGCACAGGCTGCCCAGAGAGGCTGTGGAGTCTCCCACACTGGAGACATTCAAAACCCACCTGGACGCCGTCCTGTGCAACTGCTGTAGGTGACCCTGCTGTGGCAGGGGGTTGGACTTCGATGATCTCCAGAGGTCCCTTCCAACCCTGACCATTCTGTGATTCTGTGAAAATGCCAACAGGTAGTGATTTTGTTGCAATGAGTACCAACATCTGAGTAGATCGAACAAAAGACTACTTAAAGAGATTCATCTTAGCACCTCTTGGGGCAAATTGACCTGTGGAAGACTCTCAGCTGCTTATCTCTAACATCTGGACATGTCTTTTAATACACCTGGGTCCAGCTGTCAGCATGCAATACTCCACCTGTTCATACCTTAAACCTCGGTTCTCCACCCACATGTCCACACTCACTGAGCATGAAAGTGAAAGGCCCTGTGTGTGAAAGTGGAGTGGTAATGCGACAGTAGGAAAGGACAACTTGCTGGCCTACAGCGCTTCAGGGCACTGCAGGAACTGCCGTGTTGTTTCAAGCTGGTGGTCCCTCTAGTGGCTGTTCACAACATACCTCAAAGAAAGAAAAATCCTGTAACGGGCAGTGACTGAGTGATCTGTCTTTTCAGAGCTGCTTCCATCTGTTGCTCAAGACTCGGAGTTGGACTACAGAGTTGGCGGCCTACAGAAAAGGTGGAAAGCGACTCTTTTATCAAGGAGTCTAGTTATAGGATGAGGGATAACAGTTTTAAACTGAAAGAGGGGAGATTTAGATTAGATATTAGGAAGAAATTCTTTACTGTGCGAGTGGTGAGACACTGGCCCAGGTTGCCCAGAGAAGCTGTGGAGCTCCATCCCTGGAAGCATTCCAAGGCCAGGTTGGATGGGGCTTTGAGCAACCTGGTCTAGTGGAAGGTGTCCCTGGCAAAGGAATTGGAACTAGATAATCTTTAAGGTCCTTTCCAATTCTAAACATTCTATGATTCTATGACTCAATGGAAAGTCATACTGATATAGAAAGGACTTTTGTCTATTATGTCTTTACCTGTTATACCTTTAACTCTTCCACCTGTATTTTACTTCTTTCTTCATGTTATTTCCCCTTTTTAATCAGGGAATACATCTTATTTCATGAACAGAAAGAAAGGCAGAGATTAATTCCACTGAATTTTAGGCTCTTAGCTAAGACCATTTACTTAGTAGCTTAGTCTATTTATATAATCAAAAGAGAAAAACATACTTCCTGAAGTGGCAGTTTACGCTGCTCAGATCTGAATCACCCTGGAGGTTCCTGCAGCTTTCCAGCAGCTAAAGAGGGAGCAGAGAGTAATTCATCTAAAGTATTCTAGTCTAAACACCTCAGTTATGACCCTAAAATTAGGTTCAGCTTGTGTCTTCACACCCACAATAACACCTGTAAGTCCTTCCTTGCCTCTTTCAACCACCTATTGACTAGAGTCAACCACTTTGTTTAAAGGGTGATCTCATTGCTGTCTGGACACCACATTTTCCTTTGTGGGCCAGATCTTGCTGACTTGCTGAACTATCGTAATGCAACTTAGCTTAGGAGGCTACGTAGAAATAATCAATAATAGGTTAGTAATAAGCGAAAACAGCATGATGCATCATTGACAGAATGACTATCTCCTCAGCTATAGTAAATTAAGGATAGGTGAACACTTGCCTTTACACAAACCTGCAGACAAAGTCTGAATTAATTATTAAAGACAATGGGATCAGTACAACTGCTTTTTAGCCAGCCACTTGAATCCTATCCCTTTAATAAGAAATACCAGAAGCTGTGGGGTTTTTTGTTTGTTTGTTTTGCTTTTACCACAGCCTATCAGCATAAATACCACTTCCTTAGTTAGAATCCATCTGCTCTGTTGACAATGTACTCAAATTGCAAGCAAGCATTTAATGGTGTCATGCTGAAGCACAACAGAGTAGATGCTGAGAGCGCCTTAGGAGTCACTAAAATGAAAGGGCTTTTCTCTTAATTTCAGTCACCAGAAGACTTTGAACAGAACATGACATCTTAGCCATCTGAGCTTTTTAAACGAAACTTTGGCAGATACACAATGCTCAGCTCTGTGGTACCTAAATAATTGAGGCTTTGAAACATCAAAGTACCCACACCTTCAAACACTCAAGTAGCTTTATTTGAAAGATTCTTTTCACAAAAGAAGACTAACTCTGCCATTTGAGATCAATGGATCTCTCTGAAACATAGTGTCCCTACTTTAGATTGGAACACATTGGTTGTTTACTACATATTGACTAGCAGTGTCCCAGGTGCAGAAGGCATTTGATTAAATGGATGTCTTTGTGATGGCATGATACACTACAGAATTAGGGGTGACATTTGAAAAAGGGGAGAGGGGAATCATTATGGCAAAAATTAGAAATTCTCAGACATTTCACTATTTATATGTGCATTTTATTTTATTTTTTAGTAATGTAATGGAATTTAATTTAATTTAACTTAGCTTTGCTTTATTTTGTTTTGCTTTATTTTTTTTTTATACCATACAGATTTCTCCAAGACTAAGAACTGAGATTTGTGGCAAATCAAAAGATTAGTCATTGGTGACATACTCTTTTCAAACGCCATGCAGTATCTCCTGGATTCTATTCTCATTAGCAGGTTTAGCTCTGAGCTTTAAAAGTCCTCCTTCACTGTTCTGTTCCTCTTCCTCTCCCAGCTATCCTTCACAAGCCCTGGCTAAGGCAGAGCATGAAATTTGTATTATACCCATAGGGATCTCACAGTTTTTCCACATCCAGATCTGCTTTGTCGTTAAAGTTATTACAGTTAGGTTTTTTATCATTATTAATTTATTCTTCTAATTAGTACATACAATGGTCATTTGTATTTCTTATTAGTGCATAATATACAAGAAACCAAATCCCAAAAGTAAATTATGTCTTTAAACTGATCTTAATGCCCAAGACAGTGATCCTCAAACAACATTTCTTAGAAACTTCAGCTTCTTTAAAGGCATAGAAACCTTTATTTTGTAGTATAAACTTAGAAGGACCTAAAGTTCTGTTTTTTCGCTTGACTACTGTGGCAGCCAACTTGTCCTACCTATACTCATTTACAGTTCTTCAAATCTCAACTCGAGATTTGAGCAACCTGGTCATCTCTATGACCTTGGATGTCACCTCTAAGCATATAGAGGAAGAGAAGGTTATTGAGAGTGGTCAACATGAGTTCACCAAGGGGAAACCATGCTTGACCATTCTGATAGCCTTCTACAGCAACATGACTGGCTGGGTGGATGAGGGGAGAGCAGTGGACATTGTCTGCCTTGCCTTCAGCAAGGCTTTTGACAGTGTCTCCCATAAGCATAACATCCTCATAGGTAAGCTTAGCAAGTGTGGGTTAGATGAGTGGACAGTGAGGTGGATTGAGAACTGGCTGAATAGCAGAGCTGTGATCAGTGGCGCAGAGTCTAGTTGGAGGCCTAGCGGTGTTCCCCAGAGGTCACTACTGGGCCCAGTCTTGTTTAACATATTCATCAATGACCTGGATGAGGGCACAGATTGTACCCTCAGCAAGTTTGCTGATGACACAAAACTGGGAGGAGCGGCTGACACACCAGAAGGCTGTGCCACCATACAGCGTGACCCGGACAGGCTGCAGAGTTGGGCAGAGAGGAACTTAATAAAGTTCAACAAGGGCAAGTGTAGGGTCCTGCACCTGGGGAGGAATAACCCCATGGACTGGTACAGGTTAGGGGTTGACCTGCTGGAAAGCAGCTCTGCAGAGAGGGACCTGGGAGTCTGGGTGGACAAGTTGACCATGAGCCGGCAATGTGCTCTTGTGGCCAAGAAGGCCAATAGTAACCTGGGATACATTAAAAAGAGTGTGACCAGCAGGCTGAGGGAGGTTTTCCTTCCCCTCTACTTTCCCCTAGTGAGGCCACATCTCGAGTACTGTGTCCAGTTCTGGGCTCCCCAGTTCAAGAAAGACAAGCGACTACTGGAGAGAGTCCCGTGGAGGGCTACAAAGATAATCAAGGGAATGGCGCAACTCTCTTGTAAGGAAAGGCTGAGAGACATGGGTCTGTTTAGCCTGAAGCAGAGAAGAGTGAGGGAGGATATCATCAATGCTTATCAACATCTAAACGGCAGGTGTCAAGAGGATGGGGCCAGACTCTTTTCAGTGGTGCCCAGAAACAGGACAAGGGGCAACGGGCACAAACTGGAACACAGGAAATTCCATATCAACATGAGGAAAAACTTCTTTACTTTGAGGGTGGCAGAGCACTGGAACAGCCTTCCCAGAGGGGTTGTGATATTCCCTTCTCTGGAGATATTCAACACCCCCTGAATGCATTCCTGTCCAACCTGCTGTAGGTGAACCTGCTTTGGCAGGGGGGTTGGACTAGATGATCGCCGAAGGTCCCTTCCAACCTCTACCATTCTATGATTCTGTGATTCCATAATCTGGCCCTGATTCTGGCCCCTTGTTCTATGATAAGTAGGAATTATCATGCCCACTACCCTCAGGTGGCTCAATTGTTAGAAACTCTCACAGATCACCTACTTTATATCCATGGAGTTGAATACAGAACAAAATACAGTAGTTAGGGGCAGTTTTACATGTAAATATGACCAAGACAAGTGAGCCCGTGAATGCTTTTCAGTACTGTCACATATGAATTGAAGAAAACAGCTTATAATTTCTGTCCTACTCTCAGTAGATGCAAACTCTTATATCTTACACTCAAAATGTTGTTGGTTCAAAAGGGAACACTATCTCTTGTATTTGGAGCTAAGACTTTATTGTTAGTTTTATTAATGTTTAACAATCTAATAAAAACTTAATCCTTTTTTCTTATTTTTTTCTTATTAGTTCCAGTACAAATACACATAGTGGAAATTAACACAGAAAAGCCCTTTACAGCTAAAATTGTTATTCAGAAAAATTACTAGTTCTCTTTGCTTTTATGCTTACCCTTCCAGTGTGCCTCTGGGTCAAAATGTTGAAAGCTTCAGTCCTCCCAAAGAGGAACGCATGTGATGGAGTTACAAGTCAACAGTGTCCTGATGCAGAGAACTGTATGATGGCTGTGGTGGGGGATTCCTTCTCCTCAGTTTTCAGTCCGCTTAGGTCTTTTATTTTTCCCCCTTACATTTTCTTTGCATGATCTGCTCCCTCTTTATGGGTTCCCAGCTGAAGTTTGAAAGTGCACTACAGTGAGCTAGCAGGGCTCACTGACCAAGCTTTAAATGAGACTTGATGGGGGAAGCGGGTATTATCAGGCTTGCTAGTGACAAGTCAAGGGACGACACTCCAAGGTATAAGGGATGAGTTGATAGCGAAGGCCCTCAACCTGTTGCTCTGAGATGTACTGGGTACACTGCAGCACACTCGAAGCCTTACGGAGACAAGTCAAGGGCTCCTGAAGCAATAGGAGCCAACAGGGAAACACAGATAAAACACCTCAATGGAATGCCACCTGGAGAGCAGCGCTAAGGATTTGCAGCCACTCCAGCCAGCAGGTCAGCTTCAGCAGGGACCCAGCTTAAGTGTATCTATGCAAACAGACATAGCATGGGGAACAAAGGAGTTAGAGGAGTTAGAGATGTGTGCATGCCTCCAGAGCTATGATTTCATTGGCATCACAGAGACGTGGTGGGATTGCTCCTATGACTGGAGTGTTGGAATGGCGGGGTATAGGCTCTACAGGAAAGACAGGCAGGGGAGAGGAGAAGGGCATGTTGCCCTCTATGTCAATGACCAGCTGGAGTGCATGGAGCTCTACCTGGGGATGGATGACGAGCAGACTGCGAGCTTATGGGTCAGGATTAAAGGGACTGAAGGGACAGGCGACATTACAGTGGGGTTCTGCTACAAGCCACCCGACTAAGATGATGGAGCGGATGAGGGCCTGTATAGACAGATAGGAGCAGCCACATGTTCACAGGCCCTGGTCCTCATGGGCAACTTCAACCACCCTGATACCTGTTGGAGGGACAACACAGCAGGGCAGAAACAATCCAGGAAGTTCATGGAATGCGTCAATGACAACCTCCTTCTCCAAGTTGTAGAGGAGCCAGCGAGGAGAAGTGCTATGATGGACCTTGTCCTTACCAACAAGGAGGGGCTAGTGGGGAATGCCAAACTCAAGTGTGACCATGAAATGGTCAACCTGCAGTGACCATGAAAGGGTAGAGTTCAAGATCCTTAGGGCAGTGAGGAGGGTGTGCAGCAAGCTCACTACCCTGGACTCCAGAAGAACAGACTTTGGCCTCTTCAAGGATCTGCTTGCTAGGGTTCCATGGGATAAAGCACTGGAGGGGAGGGGGGCCCAAGGAAGCTGCTAAGTATTAAAGGATCACTTCCTCCAAGCTCAGGAGCTATGTACCCCAACACAGATGAAGTGAGGCAAAAATGCCAGGAGGCCTGCATGGACAAACAAGGAGCTCCTGGACACACTCACAAGCAAAAGGAAGGCCTACAGAGAGTGGAAGCAAGGACAGACAGCCTGGGATGAATACAGAGAAACTGTCTGAGCAGCCAGGGATCAGATTAGGAAAGCTACCGCCCAGATAGAATTAATCCAGCCAGGGACATTGGGGCAACAAGAAAAACACCTATAAGTATGTCAGTGATAAAAGGAAGACTAGGGAACATGTAGGCCCCCTCCAGAAGGAAACAGGAGACCTGGTTATCCAGGATATGGAGAAGGCTGAGGTACTCAATGACTTCTTTGCCTCAGTCTTTTCCAGCAAGGGCTCTAACCACACCGCCCAAGTTACAGAAGGCAAAGACAGTGGCTGCAAGAGCGAGGAACTGCCCACTGTAGGTGAAGATCAAGTACAAGACCACCTAAGAAACCTGAAGGTGTACAAGTCGATGGGACCTGATGAAATCCATCTGTGGGTCCTGAGGGAACTGGCGGATGAAGTTGCTAAGCTGCTTTCCATTATATTGGAAAAGTTGTGGCAGTCTGGAGAAGTTCTCACTGACTGGAAAAGGGGAAAGGTAGCACCCATTTTCAAAAGAAAAAAAAGGAAGACCCAGAGAACTACAGGCTGGTCAGTCTCACTTCGGTGCCTGGCAAGATCATGAAACAGATCCTCCTGGAAACTCTGCTAAGGCACATGGAAAGTAAGGAGGTGATCAGTGATAGCCAACATGGCTTCACCAATGGCAAGTCATGCCTGACAAATTTGGTGACCTTCTACAACCGGATTACAGTGTTGGTGGACAAGAGGAGAGCAACAGATGTCATTTACACGGACTTGTGCAAAGCATTTGATGCTGTCCCACATGACATCCTTGTCTCTAAATTGGAGACACATGGATTTGATGGATGGACCACTCGGTGGATAAGGATCTGGCTGGGTGGCTGAACTCGAAGAGTTGCAGTCAACAGCTTGATGTCCAAGTGGAAATCAGTGATGAGTGGTATTCCTCAGGGGCTGGTGGTACTGGGACCAGTGCTGTTAAACATCTTTGCTGGTAACATGTACAGTGGGATTGAGTGCACCCTCAGCAAGTTTGCTGACAACACCAAGTTGTGTAATGTGGTCAGCACGCTAGAGGGCAGGGATGCCATCCAGAGGAAGCAGGACAAGCTGGAGAGGTGGGCTCGTGCAAACCTCATGAGGTTCAACTAGGCCAAGTGCAAGGTCCTGCACCTGGGTTGGGGCAGTCCCAAGCAGAAATAAAGGCTTGGTGGAGAATGGGTTGAGAGCAGCCCTGAGGAGAAGGACCTGGGCGTGTTGGTTGATGAGAAGCTCAACATGAGCCAGCAATGTGCGTTCACAGCCCAGAAAGACAACCGTATCCTGGGCTGCATCAAAAGAAGCATGGCCAGCAGGTCGAGGGAGGTGTTTCTTCCCCTCTGCTCCACTCTTGTGAGACCCAACTGGAGTACTGTGGCCAGCTTTGGAGTCCTCAGCACAAGAAGGACATGGACCTGTTGGAGCGGGTCCAGAGTAGGGCCATGAAGATGATCCGAGGGCTGCAGCACCTCTGCTATGAAGACAGGCTGAGAGAGTTGGGGTTGTTCAGCCTGGAGAAGAGAAGGCTCCGGGGAGACCTTATTGCGGCCTACCAGTACCTAAAGGGGGCCTACAGGAGAGCTGGGGAAGGACTTTTTACAAGGGCATGTAGTGATAGGACAAGAGGAAACAGCTTCAAACTGGAAGAAGGTAGATTTAGATTAGAGAGCAGGAAGAAATTTTTCACTGTGACGGTGGTGAGACACTGGAACAGGTTGCCCAGAGAAGTCCTGGGCTCAGATATGCCCTATCCCTGGAGGTGTTCAAGGCCAGGTTGGATGGGGCCTTGAGCAACCTGATCTAGTGGGAGGTGTCCCTGCCCATGGCAGGGGGGTTGGAATTCGATGATTTTTAAGGTCTCTTCCAACCCAAAACATTCTATGATTGTATGATTCTGTAGCCTCTACCAGTCCCAAATAACATAAAAAGTTATTGTTCGTTACACAGATGTAACTTATGTACTTAGTTCAGGGACCCTGTACTGTCAGGTCAATACAAAGCCTGTGGGCTGGTACCAACAAAACCCATATTTACTAGCATAAATCAGGGAAATACCATAATTATCTACAGTCCACATATTTACTTGTACCCATCTTTGAAGCTCAGTCACTAGGCAGCAAATTTTCAGGGTGAACAGTAAGGAAAACAGATTTTCACTTTAGTGTTCTAGGTTTAAATTGTCTTATGGCTTCATAAGATTGTTTATTTATGTTATCCAGTGATAGGTTTTAAAAATATTATTAATTGTAAATGATCTTGATAGTAGTCCAAGATCTTCAGCAACTTAGATAGGGTCTTTAATCTGTAGACTGCAAAAGTACGTCCTCTCCATGATGAATCTATGATGACTGCTTTCCCAAGTTAAACAATTACGTGCAGGTCAGTGCAAGGTAATTCAGTTTATCAAACTTGTAGAGATTTGCAATCCTCTTGAGCAAGCTGACCTGAGATTTTGCCATTCCTTTTAACCTCTCCAGTAAGGTGCTTAATGCAGGAATGGCAACATCATGTAACCCTGTTCTCTTTCATATATATCGATATATATACCTATAGCGATATATGCAAATGTTTATATATATATAGACTGGTAGATAAATGCAAAAGGCAGGAAAAGTACATTTGCTGTATCTTTAGTCTAATAGTTCAATGTCTACCTGGGTTCAAGAAATTATTAGAAAAAAAAAGAAAGTAAAATCCACCTAAGGCTGCTAAATACAAACATGCGGCCTCTAGCTCAGTAAGTTTCCAAGACACAAACCACTGAAGCCTGTAACAGTACGCTAGGAAAATGTATTACAGACCTGCCCATTATTCTGTTTTACTTTAGTTATCAACTACTAGCAAGTATTGAAAAGGGGATATTGGCTTAGGTGAACCTCTGGTCTGATCTAGCATGGCCAGTTGTATAGTCTGATGCCTTTTCTCCCTACATGAGTTAGTGAAGCAAGAACCTGTACAGTAAAACATGGAATATGTCTGGTTTGATCTCATTTTAAAACTGACATATCTATCAGCTGCAAAACCAAGGTTTAATGGCAAAAGAGATGACACTTTTTCAAATTCTGGATTAAAAGTATGCTTTTGAACCAATAAACGTCTTACTGCTTTCCACAACATGTTGTGTCAACCATATGTTCGCTATATGTATGACAGAAAATAAGTTACAAGGAATGTTGGAAAGTTATATTAAAAAGAAAGGCAAATGAGGTAGATGATCATGTCATTTATTGCTTTGTTGGTAACCCTTCTGATATCACTGTGACAGATCCTGTCAGAGAATAGAACAAGGCAGTACTGCAAAGCTTCAAGTGAGAGATATAGAAATTTGTCTGGAAGAAAACTAGATCACTGAAAAATAATCTTTTACATTTCTGCCAAAAGTTCTATACCTCTGTCCCACTGATGTACAGAAAGAGGAAAAATATGACCTCAATATTGCTCTTTCACCATTGACTCATCCCAGAATTGATACACTTGTGCTGTGGTTGCCCTGAAGTGTAATAGTGTACCATTAAATTCCAGCTGCAATACCATTATATTGCTATTAGAAAAGACTGCCGAGCAACACAATTTTTCAAATAAATATAAATTGTGAATGGCTGAAATGTGAAATGCCCTCAAGTGCCCAGGAGCAGGATTTTCAAGTGTCCTTTTTCAGTGGACAGGTTTTATGCTCTCCAGCAAAGGAATGGCTCAGTTTCTCTTTTGATTTTTAGTGGTAGCCTTAACAGGCACATACAATAAAGAGCCATACAGAAGTCTGGGCCATGAACTCTGTGTAGCCTGGTGAAGGCAGTGAAGTTCTGATGAGTATTACCAGTGAGAAAGTTGCATCCACGGCCTCAAAGAGCTAGTTCAAAACCTGTTGTGATTCTCAGTCCTACCCAGTTTCCATCCTATAACTTTGTACTGTTCACTGGCTTGCTTTGTTTGCCTTAAAGTAGGGCAAAATTCAACTAATGATAACAGAATAATACCAGAAAAGTACATGGCCCTTTATCTAAACAAATGAAACAAATACAAATCTTGGGCTTTCATCTGGCTTGTCTCCCTGAAATTCACACTTCTGTGTCAAGAGGATGTTTTTTACACCTACTCAGCTGGAATACAGTACACACTGCATGTTGATAGCCAGCATTTTCACACCCACTTATTCATGCATATGCTAATAGTTTTCTCACTACAACTGCTGCGCTTTGTTCAGGACCTCTTACAGCTGTTTCAAGCATGCACCACCAATCAGACAGCTTCTGAGTAATTTACACCTTCTCCCTACCCCGTGGTATTTCGATAGCTGAACATACAAGATATGTATGACCATCAGCACTGACCACCGAGAGACTTCATGTTCTTCCCTATCAACTTATAGGTGTAAAACAGATGGGATACCCAACAGAAATAGTGTGAGTGATGTTAGCTGGAAGTGGAACTCTAGAGCACAGTTGCATATAGTCACTTAACAGCACTTTGTTCACAATTTCCAACTGGGTTTATGCTAATGTTGACAAATATGCATAGATATAGATGCTTTTAATCCTCAAGAAATATGACTTTAATCATTAATTTGTATTTAAATAACTATTTAAAAAAGGGAGAAGCATGGTTTAAATCACAGATAGGTTGTGATTCCTTGCTTAAAATACTATGGCAATTGTTCAACTAGTATGCCAGACTGTGAATTACAGCTTCAGCAACTGCCAGGGCATTTTATTGCTAATTCTGCTGATCTTTGTTCATTTAATACCTTTAAATTAATGATGGGAAAATCTTCAAAATAAGGTTGGGCAAACCTGCCGATGGCAAAGACAGCTTTTTTCTCTGTTAAAGCTCTGCCTTAGGACTTGGGAGAGTTTTCTTCATTCATCACTGCACTATAATTTTTGTGGACTTTGACTTAATGGCATCTGGGGATTTCACTGCAGGATCTGAAGAGATCTGCCTAGCTGTAGGTGTCTGTACCATCTTTGTGCTGAGGGTGGAACAATAAATAAATTTTTGTCCAATGATTTGGTGAAAGCCTTGGAGATGTTATCTTGGGGGAATTCATCAGAGTCTTTTCTGGAAATATTTTTTATTATAGTGATTTTTCCATTATCTTATGCACCTTCTCCCTATTTGGAAATCAGCTTGATATACCCCTGTTCAGCAATAAACTGCCTCTGGAGGCTCCTTGGGGAATGACTTCAGAGTTTCATAGGGATCCAGTTTGACTGGGGTTATTCATGTAGTCTGACTTCCTGTACCTCAATTTTTATTTTTTTTTTTTACTAAGGTGTAGTGTAGTGCAGCCATTGATTTTAGCTAAAGTAAATAATTTCACCATTTTGAAGGCCAGATTATCCTATTGAACTTAAAGGGGAAAAAAAATACGAGGTTAAACTTTTGTGTTATGACATAAACCTAATTAAATGACTCACTATTGCTGAAAGGGAGATGACTTCCTCCCTCCCCTTTTCTTTGTCTATCACTCACACTCATTTGAAATATTTGACAATAAACTGCATAATTTTTTACTACAACATAAGTGAACTGAATCACACCAGAGAGGGATCAAATGAATGCCTGAATCTGTGCAAGGCGTACCCAACAAATAAGGGAGCCAGGGGAAGAATAAGATTGACCAAAACCAAAATCATAGAATAATAGAATAATTTAGGTTGGAAAAGACCTTTAAGATCATCGAGTCGAACCATAATGAGGGTTATGGAAAGGGCAAGGGAAAAGAGATGAGAGACTAGGGGTTGCTCTTTGGTGAAAACAAACTGTTTAGATTGGCTTTGCCATCCATGGGCATGATGAATCATACCACACCAGCTCTCCTTTCCTTCCTTATTTTTAATCCAAGCGTATGAAAAAGAGAGACTATACAGGCATTGAAGGAGAAAAATTCTCTGTAACACAAGTAAAACCAGGTAGTTTGAACTGATCTTTTTTATTTGACTATTTATTTTTCATTATTTTTTTCACTAAAATGTCATGGGATACTAAAACTGCATGTGCTGAAAAACCCTTCCCAGATTTGAACAGCTAGACCTTTATTTTGTCAAAAATAGGAAATGGGCTTCAAGACCCACCTTGCATGAAACTGCACTAATTGCTACTAGTAATATTTTTAGCTTCTAATTCTTTGTTGATACATTCTTAGGGTATGATGAATGACACATCTAAGTCAGAGTTTAGATCAGTGACAAGTCCTTTATAATAACCGAGTAGGTTAATGACATTGGAGAAAAGAGTTTGCAAGCAAGTGTGTGAGAGAGAGAGGCAATTGTTTGCCTGACTTGCTCAGGCTGTTAAAATCAGCTGCATCAAAAGACAATGGTCTGAATCAGAACTTGTCTGAGATGTCACATTTCAGCCCAGGATTTTTAAAAGGGTAAGCAGATTCACAATGTGAAAAGCCTACAGTTAATTTTTACGCTAATGTTTTCTTTATTTCTAATTAGAATCGATGTCAGACTGATCTGCCTTTTATTCCCTACACCATCTCCTCTATATTTTTTGCAATATCAGACTCTGTGAGTCTTGTAAAAAAAACCCTTTACATATTAACAATTGCAAAAAGAAGAATTTTATATTCATGACCTCATCAGAACACGCAGTGAACCGGAAGGAGGTAGTAATGTGTAGTTAGCTCTTGGCTGTTGTCAACCTGCTTATTAGAAGGGATGCCTGGGATGAAGCTGTTTCATCCCCTCACAAATCAGGTGGAATTCAAACATTCTAGATCCCAAGAAAAAAAAATCAGAAGAAACCCTATATGGCTCCAAATGTTGAAATGCATGGAGTTTTCTGCCTTGCTGTGGATTCTCCTTACTGAGGGAAAAATTGCAGTCTTTCCACTGATGTAGATCTTCCTTGGAGAAAACTTCATTGTATATTAATTTATGGTACCTATTTTGCCTCTAAACAGATCAGGGGCAACAACTACACAGCCATGTAGCCATGTCTGCATCATTCAGGTATGCAAGCTACCCCTGACAATACGTCTGGTGTGCAGGCACAGAGAAAACAGAAAGTGTACCTCTGTTTTGAAATCTGAGTAAAAAACTCAACCTGTGAGAATATTAGACTTTGGAGTTCAACAGCAATGAGAAAAAAAAAAAAATCAATGGGTTTGGGTTTGTACACCAGGAAGTTTTATTCAAATTGGAAAATGTTGTATTTCATTTTCAAGTTATTTAAACCTTTTTTTTCTCTTTTTCTTTTCTTACCCTTTAAAAAGATCAATTTCAAAATGAAAATGACATTTTGAAATGAAACATTCTAGTTCATTCTAAAAATGTTGATATAAAGCATTCTGACATTTCCTAAAACCATTTTCTTTCATGTGTGCATGTGTATATGAAGACTACTTGAAGGATGAGACTTGACCTTATAAATTCATACTTGTTGATAGAACAATACAGGTAGAGTTGTGCATAAAAATGTACTTTTTCTCTTGCTAAAAATATTTCATCCAGCTGTAAAAAGCCCAGAGGAATAGCTGTAGGATTTAACCAATTATTGTGAACCATATGAAGCAGAACAACCCTTTGCTGTAGACCCCACAATGTTGCAATCTGAAATAGCCACAGCCCTGCCTCCTTCCAAATCTGTCTTCTATATCATCATGCAATAGCAAATCAAAGACAAAAGAGCCACAAAAAATGTCTTTTAGGGATTCAATCTTTGTCCCAGCGAATTACATTTTAAGCACCATCTATACCAGTAGGCACAATGGCTCATAAATGCCCACTTGAATAAAAATGACAAGGAGGGGATCTTTTTTGGACATTCAGCTTGACAAGGCGACATTATGTTATTTTAATGATCTGGGCTATCCCCAGTAAAAAATCTTAATACAATATTATACTTGTATTTAAAACCAACCAAACAAAACCCTAACCAGTTCCCTTTATGTTCTGCAGTGACAGCCATTTGCCTGTGTGTGTAACAGCAGGGCTGCGATGTGGTGAGGTGAAAGGGACTCAGTCTGGCCCTGCTGCACATCTGGTCTGAGGACAGCAAAAGAGAGGACATCACCTTGACTCTTGTTCACACTCCAATCAAACATCTGTATAGGTCAGTTCAGGATGGGAGAGGAGTTCTCATTTTTCCAAAAGGTTTTGCTGGCCAAAAAAACATGCGTAAACTTGCGCAGTTAAGGGATGCCATCCAACTCAACATGGCTAATACCTCCAAATTTGCAGGAATCTGTCGAGAAGACTTTTTTGATAGTGCTCAAGTCTAATTTCCTGTGATCATCTTGGCTGTTATCTAGAAGTGAAGAAAAGGAATCCAAACCCCAGCATTTTACCTATTAAAAATTGCAGTGCTGAAAGGAGAAACGGGGGGAGAGGCGTATGCAAGTCTGTCGTATTGCCTCTTCTTTCGCTCGCTTTTTCTTTTTTCTTTTTTTTTTTTTTTAATTTAAAAACAAACAACATGTAATTGGTTTTAATCCTGCTGAAAATTGGGGAAGATTTATGAAAAAGGGACTTGAAGGGCTCATTTTCAGTGGATTTGATATTATTGATTAACTGATATTTAGACTCCTGAGGCATCACTTCTCATTGTGCAAAATAAGCATAAAAACACTACAAGCAATTAATTGCATGGTTTTTGTACTATGCTTTGAGATGGCCTATCAGCCCTTTATTAATATTAATGAGAAGAATTAGTACCAAAGATCAGGGATCCATGATAGCTGGAAGAACCTGCAAGGACCCTCCAGCTCTCATGCTTTATTATTTTTTAATCAAAGTGGCTGACTTGAAGGCACAAAATTAAAGAACGGAGTCCTTTATGATTCCACAATGATTCAAATTAAAATGATCTATACTTGCATAATTCCAACGAGCCATTTTGTGCTAGTTAAAAACAGTTAAAAATTGCATAAATGCATGATTTAAGGGCTGCAGCTTTCTAATCTTAATGAAAGGGCCTTTTTTTTGTATATTTCTCAACTCGCACATGTGATCAGAATAAATCCACCACAGAAGAGCAAGGGAGGGAGAATATATTTGATGGAAACATTCTGCTAGTAAGTTACCTTGAGAAAAGATGGAATTTGGGATCATGGGTAATATTTTCTGCTTGTCCGAATAGACAATTATGTTCTCGTAAGTATATAAAATATCGTGCCTTACTTCTATTTCTATTACTACAGGGTTTAAATGTCTCATCCAAGATGACTTTTCTGGAAGACACTGTCTACACAGTAATTAGTGATAAACCAAGCTGTGATGAGCTCTTCACAAACAATATAAAAATATAAAAAGACAAGTCAGGAATGGAAGGGGAAACGATGAGTAACCTACGGTCATCCTGCAGGTGAAGAGCAGAAACCAAAATAAAATGATGCAGTAATATTCAATCAATCATACTGCCTCTCTAAAACTTGTGTTATTGTAATTTATGTAAATTCAACCCATCAGTGAGTTCCAGAGAACTGTATTATGGGGTATTACTACACTAATTATATAAAATAAAGGAGAAAAGTAATCCTTAGATCCAGACTCTTCTGGATACCTTTCTCGATATCTCACAAAAAGTACATTAAAAAAATCTACATAGCACTGACATACATTAGCTAAACGAGACTTCAATATCTGTCTAGCCCTTGCAGCACAGAAATCGGAGTGAGATGCTAAGACCCTCCCAAGACTCTAGGAAAATTCTTGAGCCATTACTTTAGACTGAGATCTGTTTTGCTGTGCCTAGGATAAGATCATTTCCCGAGCAAGCTTATTTGAGGTAAGCAGTGTTCAGACTATGCTGGAATCATGACAGCATGATCATGCCCTTAACGTAGCAAAATTTTGGCAAGTTCTAATTCTTAGTTCCTCTTTGGAGTCATGTCAAAGTGCAGTGACCCTCACTGCCTTTAACAAATCCTCAAAGAACCACACTATGGATTGTAAGGCATAGTTCAAATATCTACAATCAGCCCATAATCTATATATCATTGATACAGTATAATGGATCATTAGAGTACTCTGCCACTGTGCATTCAGAAGTCCTAAATCCATGGATCATGAACATGATAGACTATAACAGTCCCCTTCAAAGAGTTTACAATCTATCCTATCAATGTGGATTTAGAAACCGGCAGATTGCCACATGCATAGCCCCTCTGCACACTAAGAAATCTTATGCAGTCTTAATGGACAGGAGTTACAGTGTATGAAAAGCAGGAGCATTTTATAATTCTCCTGCTAGGAAAAAACACTTCTTCTTCCAAACATGTATCAGATATCCAAGAGCTATCAATTTTGTCCCTTTCAGCAATGCCAAGGTGTTCTGTGCAGCCTTCCTGATGGAGCTCAAAATCTTCAGAATTGCTTTTATGTCAATGTAGTACATAAATTTTGTGAATGGGAGCAATCATCTGGTCCCAGTTCCCTAACTGGTGTCATGAAAATGGGATTAGAATAATTGCATGGAGTGCAAAGGTCTTGTGATGGTTTGTACCAAATACTGTGGTCCTTAATATTTTAGGCCAAAGAACAAGAACAATTTACACATAGGTCAACTTTTCCTACCCTTTAGTATTAATTGGAAGAGTTTATTGGTTAATTCAGTCCCTATGGTTCAATCAATATGTTCCCCAATGTATTTATATAAGGATATCTATCTCCTTCAGCTGTGAGTTCAGTTTTTCATTATAAAGTTTTTAACTTTCTTTGCATGCTGAAAAAGCCAGAAGCATGAGTTTAAGCCTCACCCAGACCTAAGGCCAGCCTAAGTAAATGTAAATATGCCCTGGGGCATCCAGGCTGAAAGCCAAAGGTAGCTTCATGTGATACTAATCACACTGTTCCTCTGACACTGGCTAGAGAAACCTCTGGGACTTATATCAACGTGGTAAGCTATTTTTGCTCCAGTGGATTCTTGACCTTAGCAATGACCTTGTCTCTAACCAGGCCTGAATTTACCCCTGGGAATTTTTAACAGTTATAATAGCCTCCACTTGAGATAGAGGAGAAGGAGAAGGGAATTCAGCTGATGTAAACTATTTTCTTCAGTACACACTAGAGTAATCCCAGCTCAGTTACACCAATTCATGAATTTATGCCAAACAAGGGTATTTAAAACACTACAGCCCACTTCCCAGATAGACTGCAGACACTCCCTTTCATTTAACAAATATTACTGACAGTGTATTTTCATTGTGTACATTCTTTGAGGTGCACATTTGCATCTGCAGTAGCAAACCCCTGCAATGCATTAGATCACAGAAAACACAAAAATGGACATAAAGGACTTATACTAGTTGGTTTTCTTTCTTTTGGTGCTGTGCCTCCTTTGGTCCAGCTGGAACTTCTGAATAAGCTTCTGTGATTTTGCTTTCTGAAATTTGCAAAAGAAATTTGCTCTGGGACTGAGACCGTGCATGTCAGATAACAAATTTATACAGCTGGCATACAATGTACGTGGCCCAGAATGTAAGGCTTGATAATGGAAAACCTGACAAAATCATAAGTGGTCCTAGTGGGCAATACTATAATACAGTGTTATTACGCCAGGTTTCCAAAAACGTATATTACTCAAGAACTGAAATTACTGTTTGGCAGCCCAGAAGCTTGTAATGCATTGAATAAACTATAGTTTCTGACTAATATTTGCATGCCTGTCTAAGAATATGTAAATGTGCGTTGTGGTTTAGGCCACATGTGCCAAGTGTGACAGTTTTCCTCCTGGAAAAACTAAAATCCCTAATGAATTGAAGGGCCAAACATGCAAATAAACCTCATGATTCACACATGTGTCTCTCATTTAATTTTTCAAAATGTATTTTGCATTTTGATTACGCTACAAAATGCAGCATAGAGGGCAGAGCAGTGAGAAAAATAGAAGTGTGTGTACAACATATTTTTCATATCAAACAATGTGATTTACTTTAATCATTCCAGGAGTAACAAATAACTGCAAGTGCATGCTTTGAATGCCTTCCAGGTGTATGTAGTCAAGTTCAAAAAAAAGTGATGCTGTTTATACTTGCACTTTATAGGCTGTAGCCTTGATTTTTCTCTCAATCACTTTGGCTTTCCTCTGATATAATTCTAGTTTTGACTTTAACAGAGTTGTACTTGATTTTTACAGATATAAGCGAGAGGAAAATCATGCCTCAGACGCCTCTGCTGTGGCAGAACTGAACCAGTTCTCTTTGGACATGTTTATACCATTGGACATAAAATTCAGTGTTATTTATTTAGACCCTCAGGTACATTCAGCAATGCAAAAACTCTCCAAGTCAGAGGAAGCCCACCCAGGAAATGCCCCTCACTGCATACCTGAGCATCATAAAGAACTTAGCATTAAACTTCCCCAATCTCTTACAGGTGTAAGCAGAAAGTATTTAACTGTCACTTGCACTTCTTCTCAAGGTCAGTGGAGACAAAGGGCAGTGGAGTAGAATATCCTCCCTGAAATTGTTCTGAGAGAGCAAATATAGATGTCCTCTGGCAAATCTGGTTGCAGCGATTTTAAGACATACACTTGCTCAGCCCTCTGGCTCACAGCCTCTAAGCTATTCTCCCTCTAAAAATGTAACAGAAAGGAAAAATCTAGCTGCACCTCATCATTTCAGCTCACAGTTAAATCCACTCATGTAATTTACTGCAACTTAACTTCCAACTGACACAGCTGAAAAGCAGGTGCTTCTGCCACCCACTCTGTAGGGGTAAGCAGAGGAGGATGGTGGATAAGTTGGGTTGTGGTAACATCTTAAGCTGCAATGAAAAGGTTCACCAGGAGATGCCCCTCAGCACCCAAACACTAGTACTTTGCTAGTCCCCATCATAGCTGCAAAATATCTGCAAAGCAAAAGTGCCTTATAGTTGGTTTACCTATGGTACCTTTGCCCCACGTAAGGATTAAAATATTTGAGATCTTCATGTGCTAGACAAACTGTTATGGTTGAGATACAGGGTTTTCTATTACTCAAAAAAGGGCATCTGCTTTTGTCTCTTTTCAGTGCTGCTGTTGAAAAATTAAAAAGATCAGTTTTGTTTTGGTTTTGTCCTGGAAGGTGTTTTTGTCTTCTTTCAAAAACTGAACAAACAAAGAAAAATGCCTCAATTTTTTTTTTCTTTTCAATTTTGAAAAGCTGATGTTTTTTCAAATACTATTTTCCAATCGGCTCTAAGGTAATATAAATAATAACCAAGCAAGACCAAAGAAGGTGATTTTTTTCATAACTGTCAAATAATGACAACATGAAGCAGAGACAAATATCATCCTGAAATTAATCATACAGAATGGAATCACAGTGAATGTCCTTTCTTTCTGCCCAAAAGATGCATTTCATTTTCCTATCTTTATTCACATACAGATTCAGGCAGAGAAAGCTGCCTCCAAAAGCCATTTCTTTAAGATACCACGAAATAGAAAGGTTAATAGTTAACACTGCTAAGAGTCCCATTATTAAAACTGCTTTGCCATGCAATACCAGGACAAATGGAAAATGAAAATTAGCCTAGACATCTACAACCTCACAAAGGAAATTCAAAGTCTCCAGGGTTGTCATTCCAGCATCTTTACATGATAATCAAGCAGGTTTTGTGTACTTACTGTAGTTAATGCCACCTCTTCCCATTTTCATTTTGTTGCAAGCACAGAAAATATAACCAATAATGTGCATGTTCTTTTTTCTTTGAGGGGAGGAAAGGGGAGAAAAAAGAATTTAATTGACAGATAAAACGGATGTAGAAAGGGTAATTTCATTTTCCATCAGAAGAAGTAAGGTTTTATGTTGGGAATTAAATTAACAGCACATGAAATTGGCTTTTTCTAAGTTCATATTTTTTAAACTTTTTTAGAAGAAGAAGAAGAAGAAGAAGAAGAAAGAAAAAGACCCCCAAACCAAGGTAGAGTTGTAAAAAGCCTGACAACGAGCACAGATGATTTCCAAAGACGATAAAACTTCTCCATTGCAGTGTGGTTGTGGGCCTGCTTGCTTTTCAATCACTCTGCATTTTCTGCTTGTGTGATACTAAAAAGTTATGCTTATAAATGTTTCCTGATTTCTGTGTGTGATGTTCCATCTTCCGACTCCAGCTGGTTTCAAGCTGCACTCCCCACCCCACATCTTTTTCTCTCTTTCCTCAGCTTATTCAAGTTGCCTGCAGGTTGTGATTTATCTTTGCAGTTAATACATTTGTATTCACATAATTTTTTGCTTCTGTTTGGCTAGGCAAATCTCTATTGGAATACCAATATGTATGGATTTCCATATTGTCATTACTGACAAAATAGCAACATGGGAGTGAAAAAAATCTAAGTGATGAGCAAGAAAAAAATATGCAGAAAAGGGAAAAATCATTTTGAAATCACAAAATGTGGTGGGTCCCCCTCCCCTTTTAATGCATAAAAGTGAACTTAATGAAAAAAAACCTCACTAATATTGTGCTTAGGAGAAACAAAGAAGGTATTTATAAAGGGATCCCTTGATAATTTATCAAGACAAGTATAAAAATCAACTATGAACCAAGCAAAGCCAAAAATGCACACACACATACTTGATATGTGCCCATTAAAAAAAGACAAACAAAACCTGAACTAAAACTGAACCCATGAATTACAGTAAACAATGATGAGTAGCATCTTAATCAGCTAAAAGCTGAATGTTTTTGACAATTACTGTTTTATTGGTGAGTTGAAAACAAATGTTCTCAACCTTAGTCACACAACAAGTTATCTTTTAAATTATTTTTATTATTTAAAAATCCATTACTGTGTTTCACTAGCAGAACTCCCTTTAATACCGGAAGGTCAAATTTTGCAACACATTTGCCTGGAATGAAATATCTGCTCAAACTCTCAAGGAATTTAGTGGAAATGGTGTTATTTTCAGAAGTTTCTCACAACTTCAAGTGCCCCTGAAGTGAACACCAGCTATGGGTGCTCAGAATCCTTAGGCAAATGTGTGTAAGTACTTAAGCAGCACTAAATGCTAAAGTCCATGTAGCTGGTCATCAAATCTTAAGCAGTCTGATATATTTAAATAGGTAATAGACAAACTTATGTCTGTCTTTGTAGTGAGCTGACCTCGGCCGGCCGCCAAACACCCACCCAGCTGCTCTCTCACTCCCTTCCTCAGTGGGACAGGGGGGGAAAATATGGGATAAAAAATCTGGTGGGTCAAGATAAAGACAGCGAGATCATTACCGATTATCATTACAGGCAAAACAGACTTTGCTTGGGAAAAATTAATTTAATCTATTGACAATTAAAATAGACTTACGTAGTAAGAAACTAAGGTAAAAAAAAAAAAAATTAAAACAATGCTTCTCTTCCCACCACCCCTTTTTCCAGGCTCAACTGCACTCCCTCACCCTAAGCCCCTCTGGCCGCCTCCCTCG
Source organism: Pluvialis apricaria (assembly GCA_017639485.1). NCBI lineage: Eukaryota > Metazoa > Chordata > Aves > Charadriiformes > Charadriidae > Pluvialis > Pluvialis apricaria. Next base: position 7,194,963 of record CM030044.1, on the reverse strand, counting down.
AGCGGTGCAGGGCTCTGGGCATGGCTGCGGTCCGTACACAGTGGTTTCTCACTGCTGCTCCTTCTTTCTCACACTTGTTCCCTGCTCCAGAGTGGATCCTTCCCACTGCTACAGCCTCCTTCAGGAACACCCACCTGCTCCAGCGCGGAGTCCTCCACAGGCTCCAGTGTAGATACCACCTCCACCATGGCCCTCTCCCACTGTCTGCCAGAGAATCTCTGCCCTGGGTCCTCGAGCACCTCCGCCCCTTCCTCCTGCCCTGTTCTTGGTGTTTGTAAATGGTTTGGGTTTTTTTCACTTTTTTTCCTCCTCGCTCTGCTGCCCAACTGGCATTTCTGTGGTTTCTTAGGTAATTTTTTCCCAGCGGTGCAACCAAGCCTCGCTGACAGGCTCAGCTCTGCCCGGCGGGTGGGGCTGTTGTGGAGATGGCTGGAAGCGGCTGGGACTGCTGGAACCGGCTGTGTCTGCCACAAGACAGCCCCAGCCGCTCCTCACAGAGGCCACCCCTGCAGCCGTTGTGTGTGTATCTATACATATGTGTGTGTGTATCTATACATACGCAGGAGCGATTGCACAGGCCGTGTCCGGTGGAGACTGGCTACGATTTCTCGTGATGGCATAGGATCACGAAGGCCATAGGATCACGAAGGCCATATGAAAACCACACAGCTGAGGAGGAGGTACATCTTTCCTCTGCTGAAGTCTGTGGCAATATCGCCCTTGATGAGAGCGGTGGTGCCATGGTAAAGACTCAGTCAGGGCTTGGTAGGTTAGGTGACTGGTTGATGGATACAAATTATGCTCACGTTCATCTTGAGGTGTGATTATCGATACTCACTGACACTAGCCCTGCTAACTTGAAAGAACTGTGGACTGAGTCTCTCTGGCAAACATCATCCAATTGTTAAACCAATATAATTAGATTTCCCAATGACACAGATGGCTTTTGAACATCTCTTTTTATTTTTAATTCTTTTCTAACTATTCACCCGATCATACAAACATTTACTTCCATAATTAGCCCTTTTTTGTATGCTTATGTGAGTATTGATAGAACCAAAATGATCAGATTACTTTTGACATCACTTTAAAATGAAATGCCTCTGATTTAGATGTGATTCAGATAACTCAGGTAACTTGCTGAAGCTCGCAGTTATTGCCAGTGGAGAAACTGGGCATTTCCGAAGGTCATCAGATTTCCAGAACCTGATTTTTGGAGTCAGCCTCTAGCTACTGACTGTATGTAGGGTGAAGGCATGAGTTTTTGTATGCTGAAAGGGAACCAGAGCAGCAAAGGGTTGTAAGTAAATCTTACTCAAGGTATCTCAGCAGGGGACTTTGCTTCTGTTATCTTCCTTCTACTACATCATTGAATGCATCAGTGAAGCTAAAAGAAGTAGGTGTTGACAGATGAACACATGTCAATTAGAGTTTAGGCATTTCCCTCTCTTCACTCTCAGCAGACGTTAGCCGCTGCCTGGCGCCTACCCACCTCTCCAGGACACTCGTAGCATCTTAACAGGTGCAGTAGCTTTTGTCTAGAACCAGTCTTAGCTGAAATCTAGAAAGAAAGTATTAGTGGTTTAGTTTGATTCCAGGTTTTTTTGGATGTTCTAGCAGAAAGCATTGCTATTTTGATATTTTGAAGCTATGTGGTTTTTTTGTTCACATTTTCCCCCTTCTTAGCTGTTCCTTAGCAAAGTGATAGCTGGGATTCCCTGAACAGATTTAAACATTATCCTGATGACTTCAGTGAGGATGAGTCAGTTGCTGAGTACTGGCTATAGAGAAAGGCAACAGGTGGGATTTGTCTGCCCTGGCTTAGATATCTGAGGGAGTCATCCCTTTGAAACAATGCATGAAAACTGCTACCTCCCAAGAGCAAGTACTCTCACTCCAGGACAAGTGTCTAAAATAGGCTCAAAGAAACTCCATCTGGAAGTAATTCTTTCTGATGATTAAAAACAGTCCTTATCATAATTAGTTCAGATATTCATAACTAATTTTTAGACATCAGTTAGTAGGTGAGCATAATCTTGATCTGATACACCGTTATTACCTGGGGGTTGGGGAGGCAAACAAGGCAGAAATTTTCCATCAGTTCAGCAAGCTGACCTGACTCGCCTGCTGCCCTGATACTCCCAGCCCCAGTCCAAAGAAGGAATATTTCTGGAGATGGAGAAAATGTATACAGCTGTCTTATTCGGCATCGTCCCAGACTTGGAGAGGACTAAGCAGGATGTGGAACTGCACACTTTGTCCACTGTGGCATCTGTGCAAAAGACAGAGATTTCTTAGTGAACAATTAGAGAATGGAACAAACTCTGGTATGATTTAAGAACCTGCAGTGTTTACCATGTTTGGTGCTCAGGTCAAACTACATGATTTTGCCCCACCATCTCGGTTCGGGTAATTATTTCATAGGATGAAAATAAAAGACTACCAAAATGAAGTAATATTCTGGGCATGTACCACTCTGACTGGACAGAGGATGAGAGAAAGAAGGAGCCACACCAGGCAGATGTCAATCGTGTTACTTAATTCATTACAGTCTTAAATATAGGTAAACGGATGACACTGAGAGCATTATGCAGCTAGCCTCCATAATGACAGCTGAATTCCAGCTTCTAAGAGCTTCCTTATAACCTTACGTACATATAAAGAAACATATACGAATATATATGCCTACATATACATGCTTACACATATCTTTATGTTTATATATTTAAACAACATATGTAATTGTGCAGATGTAGAGTTATACATACATGTATTTTTCTGTGTATGTATATGAAAAATAGATCTTTCGTGTCTCAAAGTCTGGTTTTGCTCCTGTTTCTCCACTACTAAAGATATGATCTGTCAGGAGGAAGAAAATCCACAATAATAAAATTTCCATTAAAATTATTTTATTAGGAAAAAAAAAGAACATGAAAACAACACAAGAAAAGAAAGAAAGACAGAAAAAGAAAAGAGGGAAAGAAAAAAGAAAAAGCAAGTGTGAGATGGAGATATGCATTTTAGGGTGACTGCATTCTCAGGGAATAAGAGCTTTATCTTGATTTCAAGCTCTCCTTCTAACAATAAGGGATAGCATCTCAGAAAATGGGACTTCTTTTTTCTTTTGCTGACCTACTAAAAAAAAATAAAACACAGTACAAAAAAAATCTCCATTGCTGAGATATTTCCTTTTTCTTACCTTTCTGCTGATAAGAGCTCTCAGTGTTTCTGGATAAGAAGAGATACTTTATTGTCTCCTGCAAAGATATAAGAGAAGAGAGGGGAAAAAACAATGCCTTTTGTTAGAAAGAAAACTAACTGCAATTTGAAGAGCGATTGTAATAGACAGTATTGCTGAAGGCAAACAGAAACTAAAAAGTAAGCTCTTTAGAATATTATCCTTCCTTAACATTTTGATAAAGTTCCTTAAAATGGGAGCCACTTTTGCCTCTGCAGCACTTTAATTTCCTATAATCATCTCTGATGGAACAGATGATACACACAGAGTTACCCCAGGTATTGTTTAAGTGGGGACTGAATTACTTTTATACTATCACTAAATGATTGAAAAAAGGAAACAAAACACGTTTTCAGCATTGCTCTGCTTCCATGCTGCAAGCCCAGCATAGTGATGCTCTCTCTAATTCTGTTTAAACTGCATTCCAGAGGTATTCACAAGTCAATTTTTTTAAAGCCGTTAAAAAGAATGTACAAGCGACATAGGGTGGAAAGCAGAGGCAATGTTCATTATCAGGCCCAGAAGAAAAGGACGTTTTGAAGAGAAAACCCACAAACTACAGGACTTTGAGGAATTTGCTAGTTATCTTTTCCACTTGGGTGACTTTAGGCTTCGCTACCAAATTGAAACACCATTTTCTGAACAATAATACTATACATTTTTTTGACATCACAAAAGAATGCTTTTAAGACATAAAAAATGTATTTCCCTTATGTAATCAAAACCAAAACTCTATAAATTATAATGCAATGTACAGTCCAATTCCTCCATTCAATGCATTTAAATGGTATGTGCTGATTAAGCTCTTAGTCATTTATGTTAAATGTCTAATGAAAAGCTCTTTGAATCTGGTTTAACCCATATTAAATGCCCTAGTGGTGCCCCTGGAATTAAAAAAGAAGAAAATTAATCCTATTCTTTGTTCCCTTTATACATTTTAATAAATTATACTGCAACTTCGTAATGCATTTATGTCTCAGACAAAATGCCAAATGGTTTGATCCTTTCAACAAAAAGCCAAGGAACAAATTTGCACATTAAAATGTAGAGTTATTCAACAATTCAAGGCATAGTGTTTTCCAGAAGATGATGTGTTTTTCTATGTTTCTTAATAACTCTGCACGATGATTTCTGCTTTGTGTGTAAGCAGGCTCTGTTGAAAGTTTGCTGAGTTTATTTTTTTATTTTTCTTTCATTCTGTACAGCTTAACAGAATAAACATAATTTTCAAAATGCAATAGATCCCAGAGCGTAATGTTGTGTTGGTACAAGGGCTTCAGTAAGCTGGCAATTGACAGGACCATAGATAGCCAAAGTAAATTCAGAACAGTCAGGATGTTCCCTTCATGTCTTATTTACATAGAATCATAGAGATTCAGCATTGGAACTGACCTCCAGAGCTTACCTAGTTGCTCTTTCAGGTCTAAGGACAAATCATACGGCCAGACAACTCTTAGGGGATGTTTATCAAACCTGTTTTTAAAAATCTTCAAAGATGGGGATTTCATAACCTCCATAAATCACCAGAGTCTTTCTTTTTTATCCTTACAAAAAGAAAAACACTTCCAACAGATCCCCATTGCCATCTCTGTTATACAGGGTAATTTCTCTGGTTGAAGAATCAGCTGACTGTTTCTTGATTTCCTCCCAGCAACACGGAAAATAGTCAGTTATTGTAGTATTTAAGTATGCTTCATCAGGTGAAAGTGGTCTCCTTTTTTTTGTTCCACAGTTAGCAGACTTGTAAGTTGTTTCAAGACCCAATACCTTACCACTGAGCGTTTTCGTGATCCAAATTTAAAATCTAGTGAAGGGTAAGTTTCTATAAATTTTAGGCAGACATTAAGCAGAATAATGTCAACAACAACAGTAATGATGTAAATACCTCAACAAGAAAATGAAACAAGAGATGGAAATACTTATGTTAACAGAATTCAAGATATGGGAATTAGAGTGTAACTAATGATTGTGTATGAAGAAGTGTGTAAAAGAAAAAAATAAATTGCATTTAAGTATGCTCTGTTTCATCCTGATTACTAAAACATTCTTCTAAAAATTCCTAAGACTTGCCTGGAATAGGAAAAATCTATATCTACAGATTACAACTGAGAGTCTTCAGACAGACTTTTAAACCCAAATGTGCTGTACTATTACAGGATTTCTGTTTCTTCATTTAAAGGGGAAGTGATATTTATTTGCTTTGAATCCAATAATGATCCAAATTGGAAATTACTAACATTCTTAAATATGACTTCAAGACTACATCTTTTGGGAAATGGAGGATTACAGTGAAAGCTAATGGCAGAGAGCAGCTAGATACTGTGGACTTCAACTGAATCTTGATACATGAGCGGCTACTGAAGAACCTGATGCCTCAAGGTCAATGACTTCTTCCCCGTAGGCAAGATGTTCATGTTTTCTTAGATTTTTATGCTAGGTGTGTCTGAAACTCTGAGTGCTTGATGCTTCCAGTTTCTGTGGCTCAAAGACAGTCTTGAAGCCACAGAAGCTTATTCCTAACTAGATTATGTGATCAGTACTAAGAGAGTCTCAAGAATTTAGTTCTTCAAATTCCTAATGTTCTTTCTCTGGAGTCAGGACCTTGAAAGCCCTCAAGCCCCAGAAGAAAATAACCCAATAAAATTTTCAGCCTAAACTTGCAGATATGCATGAAGAAGTCTGGGATTCTGGAAGGTTTTCGAGACTTGCAAACTCTTCACTGAAAAACAGAGTTGCTAGGAGCAGTGAGAGCTGTGGTCTTATTTATGTCATTTTAAATTTCTGCTGCTGCAGTCCCTGGAAACCTACACCTTCAAGGTACCTGTTGCAAATCTGGGAGCCTGAAAACACGATAACTCTGTGTCTAGCGAAAAAAAAAACAACCAACCTTGGAAACACAGTACTTCTACCTTCGTGTCTTCAGAGTCTCCTGGTTCCTCATCTGGCCAGCCGCTTCCACACCATCCATAAATTAAATGTAATAAATTTGCCTCTAATACTCATTCTGGCAGCTGTAAAAACCTTAAGAGCATATTTAATTTCAGAATACCCATTTTTAAGAGTACCTGGTATGAGAAGGCTTGCTCATTTGTTTGTTTTAATGAAGGGTATCTTACCTTGGGAAAATTTTAAAATGTCAAATATGGCAAAGTTTGGATATAATTCTCGTTTGTTAGTTACTTATAACAACTCCCTTTGTTCTAATGTTTTAGCTAGTATTGCTTGTAGAGAAGCCGGAGAAGCTAAACTGACTGAGAATGAGGAAATGAGGTTGTCAGCACGGGAAGTTAGGAAGTTATATGCTGGACCAGCTGTACAACGCTCATGCTGGGTACAGCTGTAAACTGCAGTGCATAAAACTGCAATGAGTGCTTCTGTGGCCTAATGAAAAAAATGGAGAAACTCCCAAGAAATTCAGGGAAATTGTTGATGGATACGAATGGGATATAAGGAAAGGCACTCATTGCATAGAAAATACCTCTTCTTTTTCCGTGTTTCCGGCAATAGAGAATGATGGGAACAAGAATGCTGAGGAGCGGATTAAAAAATCACAGAAATCTCCCTGTGCTGTACACTCTCCCTTCCTCATGAAGCCATGCTCCAAACCACCATCACCAGCAGGTGGTACATCCTGAAGATGAATCAGCAGCAGCTCACAAACATCTGCAAAGACCTGGCACAAGCTTTCCCAGTTTGTATTTGCCAGCTCACTAGTCAACAAACAGAACTTAGTAGCAGGTTGGGAGTGCAGGGTCCAGTCACCTGCAGAGGTTTCATATAGAGAAAAAGTGGGCCATATAGTCTGATGCATTTATAATAGGTCTCAGCACTCCGGACTTTTCTGAATATTCATCCACAGTCATGCTCTGTACTCCCCCCATGCCATGTTACAATTGCCTTCCATAGGGCATCACTCACCTTTGCATCCGTAGCCGTAAAATAAATGATTTGGGCTGAAGTGTTCTGTTGGGCACAGAACAGATGGTACTAGCCACAGAAAAAAACAGCAACACCTGGTTTCAGATACTCAGGCAGCAAATTCCCTGCCCCCAAAGCCATGGCTCATTATTCAGTCCAGATAATGGACCATTCATACAAACTTCTGCTATTTAAGTCTCGGCTTCTGAAACCAACCAGACTCTCCAATTCCCTCTGCAGATCCAGCTTTGCCTTGGCTACATCTGTCCCCGACTGTTCGCTGGATGGACTTTTCCATACATTTGAAATCCTTTCCTCATAACAAATATATGCAGCTATAGCTGTTTCAAGCTGTTTTCTATGTAATAGTCTCAGCAGCTGTTTTCACTTCAGTGGTCTCCTGTTGAGCTATTATTTAAAAAAAGTTATTCTCTAGTCTCTTATCTTCATTCATTATACCTGTCATCTTCTGAATCAAGTTTTAAATTTTTCTTTTCTCTTCCCCATTATTTGACACCTCAGCATAAGATGTTGTGTTTACCCTGAATTCCTTCATAGCAGTAACATGATATATTTACTAGTTATGTCTAAACTGTAGATTGAGGAGCAACTAGAAAACAGAGAATGACCACAAAACCCCTTTTTTGGCACTACATTTTGTAGATGTGGTCAGATTTCCCCATACTGCAGGTTTCCTCATTATGTCTTGCAGTTCATCATCAGAATTCCAACTTTGTGTGCAAAATAATGGGATATGATAGGGGATACATACATCTCAGGATTCATAAAAGTAGGTCACATCCATAACTGGAAAGTAGATCTCTCACAGATTGAAAACTGGACCTATCTCTTGTGCTGCAGAGGCATTAGAAACAGTTATGTTCTCTCTGCATTACTGAACTTTATAGTTGGCTTCTTTTTATTTGCACCCTCAAAATAAACCATCAGTGAAACAATTGTTTTTGTTTTTCAGGACCCTTAAAAGCAAAAAGAATCACATTGATTTAATTCCCCAACCCTTCTCATTAGTGCCACCATGAAGGTTTAGGTATCTTTGCTAATCAATGAACTTATGGAGGGAAATCTGCAGTGACATCATTATCTGCCTGCCTCTAGCTAACATCATCAAAAAACCCCAGTAGCCATTCTCCAGGCTAAATTAATCCAATCATACCTTAACATATGGTCATTTCACCTTCCTCCAGTACCTCCATATCCACAGGAAGAAGAAAGGGTGTGTATGGCTCCATAGTTAGTCAGGGAACTGCATTCGTGTGATGTACTATCTAGGCATACTTGAAAGGAAAGGTTTTAAAGAATCAGTATTCCTCATGCAAAAATATGCCTGTACTGAATGCAAACTCTGTGACTCCTTGGTATGGTATACATCCATATAATGTAATCCCAGACTACATTATCCATCCTGAGGGACCTTGGCAGGCTGGAGAAGTGGGCCTTTGCAAGCCTCATGAAGTTCAACAAGGTCGAGTGCAAGGTCCTGCACGTGGGTCAGGGCAATCCAAGCACAAATACAGCCTGGGTGGAGAATGGGTTGAGAGCAGCCCTGAGGAGAAGGACTGGGGATGTTGGTGGCTAAGAAGCTCGACAGGAGCTGGCACTGTGCACTTGCAGCCCAGGAAGCCAACCACATCCTGGGCTGCATCAAAAGAAGCATGGCCAGCAGGTCAAGGGAGGTGATTTTGCCCTTCTACTCTGCTCTGGTGACAAGCCACCTGCAGTACTGCATCCAGCTCTGGAGCCCCCAACATAAGAAGGACATGGACCTGTTGGAGCAGGTCCAAAGGAAGGCCACAAAGATGATCAGAGTGCTGGAGCACCTCTGCTATGAAGACAGGCTGAGAGAGTTGTGGCTGTTCAGCCTGGAGAAGAGAAGGCTCCGGGGAGACCTTATAGCCACTCCCAGTACCTAAAGGGGGCCTACAGGAAAGACGGGGAGGGACTCTTTGTCAGGCAGTGTAGAGATTGGATGAGGGCCAATGGTTTTAAACTGGAAGAAGGTAAATTTAGAGTAGATATTAGGAAGAAATTTTTTACTGTGAGGGTGGTGAAACACTGGAACAGGTTGCTGAGGGAAGCTGTGGATGTCCCATCCCTGGAAGTGTTCAACACCAGGCTGGACGGGGCTTTGAGCAACCTGGTCTAGTGGAAGGTGTCCCTGGCCATGTCACGGGGCTTGGAGCTAAATGATGTCTAAGGTCCCTTCTAACTCTAACTATTCTGTGATTCTATGGTTATGCTGGTATCTGGGTGAGTGACAGTGCATGGGTCTTGTTCTTTGCTTTCATCCAGTCTGAGATGACTTTAGGGACATTCCTTGCCCTCAGCTGTCAACTTCTTCCAGCAGCAGACCAGCAAACCTACGTAAGGTCTTCAAGGGCTCAAATGACATGTGATTCTTCTACAGTTAAGCAATCTGATGCTGAGTGATTTGCCAAGTGTCAGACAGAGAACTGTTTATAGGACTCAGGATACCTTATTCCCAGTCTGGAGCTCTACCCATTAATGACACTCCTTTCCTCAGCAATTCTTTATGAAGCTGGTCTGATTCATCCAGTACCTGCTGTACAATATAGCTAGGCTTGACATCTTGCAGCAAAATTTACTCCCAGGTGCTACATGCTGATGACAGTTTACAATTGAGGGGACTGCTTTTTTTCCTTTGTTTCTCCCCTAAAATGAATTATTTGATTCTATAGACCTTAATGATTTTCCTTTGCACTTAATTAGGTAATTAAACTCTGAGTTCAGATCATAACATGCTGCATTAATGATATCTATTTAATCAAAATGTCCATTTGTTTTCATTATATTATGTTTAGTAAGAGATATTTAAGAGAGTTCTATGTCAGTTCAGTTTTTTTCTTCCTTTTGGCCTTTTGTTATTTATTGAGTATATATCTATAGATATAAAGACTGGAAAATATGAATATTACAATAATAATAAATATTTTTTAGATTTGGAGAACTAAGCCATGGTATGTAAGTATGTTGGCATTATACTGTCATAACAGAAATGGCAAGGTCATACGTCCAACATTTTTGAAAGTTTGTAGTGATCACACTCAACCCATCTAGCAATTCAGATTTTGGATATCACCTTTCAGAATATTTTAAGAAAACTCCTTTTGAACTACATGTTCTTCACAGACACTGAGAAATAAAGGTAACTGAAAAAGATTGATCGTGTTTTAAAATCCTGTCTCATAGATTTGTAAAATAATTTCCATAATAAAAGCTGGAATCTTGTATAGCACACCACTGATTTTGCCTTCATTATTTCCCATGAAAGCTTAATGTCCATCAGATGTAAAACTCAAGATAGAAGTAGTAGAAGTTATGTTATTCTTGATGATACTGTAGGATTTTTTTCCCCCTATGTATTTGTTAGCATTCTTTTCCTTTTATTTTATTTTTTTCCCTCTTACAATGCAGGAGAGCAGCAATTGTACTTAATTTTTCAAAAGATAAAACTAAAAATGATGAACCCAACCACGCAGTACACTAAAACCACAGAGAAAATGAATGGCTACCTGTCCTCTGACTTTCTTTTAAAAGACCTCCTTGGCCTTGCCAGAAATTTGGCAGATAATCATCCTTTAACATGACAACTCCATTAATGAATGCCCCGACTCTTTCACTTGCTGACTCATAGCAGGATGCCTCTCTAATGGAATACCAACTGCATCAGCTCTTTTTCTGCTGTTACCATTGAATGAGGAATTTTCTACAAAACCTATCTGGGAAACCAGATTAGGAACAACACTGAATCTTCTTGGTGGAAACAAAAATGGGAGCATTTATTTGAAGATCTGAATATTTTGGGAACCCTGCAAGAAAACATGAGTTTGTCAAGACTATAAAAATAAGTTTGTTCGTACAAATATCTTTTGAAAACTTGCTATGATCACATAAATGAAACTTGAATAAATACATCATTGTAAATTACTGGTGTAAGATTAATGTAGAAAAATAATGTTCAAAGTAAGATACTAAAATGAAAAATAAAAAGTTCGTTTAAGAGTTTGGGCAAGATTTGTCACCTACCTCTGTCTGCTTCCAAACTCAACAAAAATAACCACCACAAAACACAAAATGAGGGAGGGAGAGAGGGAAGGAAGGAAGGAAGGAAGGAAGGAAGGAAGGAAGGAAGGAAGGAAGGAAGGAAGGAAGGAAGGAAGGAAGGAAGGAAGGAAGGAAGGAAGGAAGGAAGGAAGGAAGGAAGGAAGGAAGGAAGGAAGGAAGGAAGGAAGGAAGGAAGGAAGGAAGGAAAGGAAAGAAGATTTTTCCTCTCCTGTTTGAATTATGGTAATTATATTCCGGCTACCACCTAAGTGCCAGTCTTAGTGAAGACAAAGTGGACTTCTTAGCCAAAGTTGAGTTTATGAACTCAGTTAGAATGAAATATAGAATAATGAGTCACCATTGCGTCAAGCATTTTGATACCTTTCTCTAACTTAAATTAAAAAAAAGAAAATCCTTACTCATTTCTAATTCAAAGAAACCTGAAACTCAATTTGTGGTTGGATTTCCACTATTGTTAGGAAGAAAAAGTGCATTTTCTACTGTTTTGATCTTGAGCATAGTTCGGATGCATATGGCTACACTACTGTTCTGCCAATCCTATAGCATCGTCTGTTCTTACTGCATTACAGAGTCTAACATGACATTGTCATTGCTAGTGAGAGCTGGTTTTATTGTATTTAAAAATAAAATTAATTGAGGAATAAATAAACATGGGTAATAACATCTTCTGTAAATCTTGCACAAACTTCTGGCTGCATTCATTTGCACATGCATGACACCTAACACCTTAGCTGGGTGTGTGGCGCAAATGGTGTGTGGCACAAAGCATTGCATACATTTGAAATGGCTGCATGATAAAGCAGTGACTAATTGTAAATCCATGCTGCCCATATTGCATGCTGCCATTTATAATTCATGCTGCAAAGAGTTTTCAGTGGCCAACTTAGGGGCTTTTCATAAATCTTGCATAATTTATAAAGCATAATATGATAACGCAAATACTTTGGGAATGGAAAGAACTGTTTGTGAATTAAAAGAAAAACCTACACATATTGATCCAAATTCCAAGATTTGCTAATATGTTTAGAAAATTGACAATTTCAGTCTTAATCCTATTCAATCCAGTGCCTTGTAATTATGCACAATTAAACAGTCATAATTTATGAAGCAGTAGAAGAACATCCAGACTGAAGCTTTGCATCTGACGTCAGGCTATGGGGACAGGAACAGTGGTGGGGACAGCCTCTGAAAGCCATCCTGCTACTTGCCAATCTTATTTAAATTTTATTGCTGCCCAAATTGGAAAGATTAGATGGTAATTAGCAGTTTCCCCACCAGTATAGATTCTGCCTCTCTAAACAATCTTTGATAATGATCCCGTCCCTCCTCCCAGACAACTTCAGGGAGATTTCAGAGCCAAATATTAAACAGGCAGTTATGAAATTGTGCTCAACCACCTGTTCTCTTGACCCGTGGCCGACCCACTTAACAAAGGACTATATATCTCAATTAGGCCAGGTGATCCCTTAGATTGCCATTCGATAATTAGCACACTCTCCCCTTCTCTCAAGCTTATACAAGGCTCTTCATGAAGATGCCTTCTATGATACAGAAGGGGATGTCAAAATGGTGCCCTGTCAAAAACTTAGCTTAAAATTTGAGTAGTATGTTTGAAGAGTGATAAGAGAGAGATGAAATCATGGATACGAATGTAAGATCAGCTACAGTGTGTCATACAAAGGCTCATCTAAAACAGTATCCTGTCTTTGGCCAAAAATAGATGTCCAGTAATGAGTATAAGATCAGGGTTAGTGTATGTGATATTTTTCTCGCTACTTCCCGAGCCTGCAATAATTGCAGCTCAGGTTTTTTTTGAGGTGGAGATGGGTTCTACAAATGTAATTATCCTCAATGACCTTGTCCAGTCTCCCCTTGAAACCATACGGACGTCCAGATTTGACAAGATCCTGTGGCATGGAGTTCCATGACTTAATTAATGCAGAAAAACTGAATAGAAAGTGATCGTTCATTATTTCTCAGAACATGAGAACAAGAGAAATTATCAGGCAAAGGTTAAAAGCAAAAGAACTAGTTTTTCAAACAAGCCACTGAGGAAGTGATTGCTGCTGTATGTTGTGGAGAATTGAAGTATCAACATATTCAAAAATGTGTTGACCTAATGGATGCATCTAACCATTGCTATTAATTATTGTTGATTTAAATATAATTTTCAGCTCTAGCGGACCAGTCATTACCAGAAGATGAGAGGTTATTCAGGGAGGTGAAATATGTCCTATTATACACATTCTTTGTGTATACAAAAGCACTTTATAAATCTACAGTTTGGAGACACGGTTCAAATGGCTCTTGTGGCCCTATAGAGATTGTAGCTATATAATCTACTCAATGCTGAACTTGCCTCACATCTTCTATGGAAGTGGCAAGGAAAGATGGTGACTGTCATGGTAGCAAATGCAAAGGGAGAAGGACTGTGAAGTGGATATGAAGATTAACAGTAAAATATTTGTTTTTTACCAACTTTTATGAGAGCCACAATCATTAAAAATACTTGTTGCATTCCAGATCCTTTAAACTAGTTGAAGAGGAAACGATTAGGGGAAAAGACTGTCAGAGAAGTAGCGTAGAATAAAGGAGTGAAAGACATTAAAAAAAAAAGAAAAAATAACTTCAAGGAAGGGTAAAGAGGCAGAGGGATTAAACAGGAAATCAAGGAAGACTGGAGCAATTAAATATTGGTGAATGAAAGAGGGAGATGAAGGCCATTTGAAAAATAAGGAAACAAAAAAAGTGCAGAAGAATAATACAGAGGAAAGGATGAGAAAAAAATGTAAAATATAAATTAGAGCTGGGAGAAAAGAAAGAGAAGTATTTGAAGAATGGGATAGAAAGGTGAAATGATGAAATAAGGAAATCAAAAGAAGAGAACAAAACAAAACCCTCAGCAACCTAATGTAAATTTGAAGTTGGTCCTGCTTTGAGTGAGGGTTTGGACATGAACTCCAGAAGTCCCATCTACCTTCATTATTCTATGGCTCCATGACTGAAAATATCTCCATGTTAAGCTTTAAATATTTTTGCTTATGGTCATAGTTGTGCATATATTGATGAAAAAACATTGCTATTTTATGTAGTGTACTTTGACATCTACAGTTGGAAGGTTCTATAAAAAGTTGCAGGGATTTCCCTTAACTGCAATACAAACCATACAAAGGCATTATTTTCCTTGAAAGAGTGAAGTTTATTCCGAGGCAATGTGTTCATATGCAGATCTTGCCATTTCTTTAACTAGGTTATAAATTAATTGCCATGATTTAAAGAAAATTGCTGGCCTGTGAGGTAAAAACGCATTGAAATACTGAACTGAAAGCTTTATTGCCCTCTGCGATCAATGCTACTAATTCTTTGAGTATTTTTACATATGCAATTGCAGTTTCAGGCCTTCAGTCTTGAGCGTGTATTTGGAGATTGGTAATGGAAAAATCAAACATGAGCACTGTTTTCCATTCTGTTCCCTAGCTCTTGGGATTCATTGTGATAAGACAGACTGGAGTGAAAGACTTTCTTCTTCCCTTGCCAACCATCACAGAAGCACAGAGGTATTTTTTACTTTCTTTATTTCCAATAGGCAGGAGTTTTGCTAAGTTTCTTCAAACAAGGCAAGTCACTAAGGAAACAGATGAGAAAGATAATTGCACAAAGGAACTGATAGCAGCTCTCTGCAAATGCAAATGCTAGCTGTGCTGTAACCCGGTCAAAATACAAACACAATATACCAAATTTTCTAAATTTCTTTTAGGTGTATCTGTAATAAATGGTTTAGCAGGATTAATTTCTTATAAGAATCACCTGGCCACAGTTGTCTTCTGCCCAGAAATGTGGTCCAGTCAAAAAAAAAAAAAAAAAAAAAAAAAGAAAAGGCAAAAATAAAAAAAGCATTTGCCCAGGTACAAAAGTTCTGGAAAAACAACCAGTATGCTTGCGGAGATCTCCTCAGCCTCATCCTGTCTCTTCTTCCCTAAGCAGGAGCAAATATGTCTGCACAACTCTAGAAGGGAATAGAGAAAGAGTCTGGAGGAAGAACAGGACAACCTCCTCTTGCTCTCCTGGAAAGCTAGAACGGAATGCATGGTTGGAAATGTATCTGACAGTAAGAATAACTGTCACGTAGTGCCATATCCAAGCTATGAAATCCTCTTACCCTTCAAAATGATGTGTCTGTTTCTGAATTGCCTTTTGCAAGTGGTCCTTGGATGGTGCCAAGTCCTGAGCCATGGTCGAGTGCTAATAGATTTGTTCCAAAATCTTGGTATAGACCGCTGTGACAATTTCACAGTATGACTAGCTGACTTCCAGTGGTCAAGAATGCTTTTTGGGACTGCCAAATTTGCTAGTGTAGACAGACATCCTGGGAGGAGACCATAGCAGTAAATGATCCCAAAGCCAAAGATGGAGAGAAGGGAAGAAGTGGAGAGTACCACAGTCTCCTTCAGCTGTGGGATAAAGTCCTCCAGGAATGGACTGTTCTCCTCTCATTGTGCATATATTGGCTATTTCTCACAAGTTGTGAGAAAAACAAGCTTTTTACAATTGATCAATGGGTGACCAACTTGTATCACTGTTATCAACAAAGAAGTATAGTATTTCTTAATGTTAGTGAGATCCATCTTTATTGATTAGGTTTCAGAGTGTTATTTTATTGTCTTTCTTATTGCATTCATATATATATATATAAAAATATAAAATTTACTTGGAACTGTAACCATAGAGTTTTACTTCCCTTACATGCAACTCTTCTGTGCTCCTGAACAATTCATCCGTATTCTGAAACAGCTGAAAACAGCTCAAACACATGCTGTCATATGTCAGAGAAGTTGCCCACTACTGACTTATTCTCTGTGTCCAAAGTTAAGAGCATCAGCCCCGGAAAAAATAATTTTCTTTGTCAAAAAGGCCATTTTTTCATCTTTTTTTGTTTGTTTGTTTATTCTTTTATTCATTCAGAATCTGCTGCCACCTTTGGAGTCCTTCTGGTTTGCTTTCAATTAAAATGAAAACCTCACCATCATTTCTGATCTCTTTGTTGTACTTTCTCTGAGCTCTGGTTGTTTGTGCACTCAAAATAACAGCCTACCAAGCAAAAAAGGACAGCGATACCAACTCCCTGTGGTTAGTGCAAACAATTTGATTACTATTAAATATCCATACATATTAATATCCTTAGGACCTCAAGGAAGAAAATTATGAAATAAAATCCTCACACGTCTTTTGCTCAGCAAACAAAACTAATGGATCAGGTGCTCATCTCATGTAAAATGACATAGTCACAGGCTCGTAATGGGAATTATCAGGCAATGTTTAGGTGGCTGATATGAGTCAGTGCCTTTCTAATCTTTACATAGGTAGGTTTTACTTCTGAAATACAAATGTATTTTCTTGCAGCAATGATTGGTGGTTATCATCAGAAAAAAAGCTATTTCCATGTAAAACGTATATAAAATGGACGACATAATTAGCAGGAAATTGCCGGTCAATTAAAATATCCCGATTTACTCATGGTTCTTCCAGAAAAAAAAAAAGCCTGAGGAGCAATCAGTTATAAAAGTGCTTGTTACAGATGATCAGGTCATTGGATGCTTTAATCTCTATGTGGTCAAATATCATAAAGAACATGACGTCTGATCCACAGTCAAGGAAGTTCCTGGTGGGTAACTAACTGCTACTGACTTTTCCTATAGCACACAAATGTGTGCCCTGAATGTCTCTAAATTGCCTCAAAAGTTCTCTTGTGACCCAAAAGAAGCACAAGAAGTGCCTGACATTTTGGAGAATGGAAGATCAAAGGTAACCCAGTGACATTCTGAAACCTTGCTTTGTTTTTCATGTCAGTGAAATAAAATCTGTCTTTTCAGATAAAGGCATAAGGATTCACTCCAAGTGAAGGAATCAGCATGTTTCATTTGATTTCACAGGACTGCTAAATTGAACAACCTTACATTTCCCAATTAAAAAATGACACAAAGAAAAAGAAACAAATGCAACTAAAACCAGCTAACAGAAACTTCTCATACCTTAAGCGTAACTGCAAGTTAAGAAGGTGTACTACTGTTGGTCTGACTCCTGAAGTGATAATATTTCAGCTCACCTTCACTGAAGTTAGCACAGTTATTGGTTTAAAATGCACAGCAATTTATTTTTGTTTGTGTCTTACAAAGTCTTCCTGTCTCTCACAATAAAATCTGGGCTGCAAGAGGTATAGCATACATGTTGAAGACTGCTATGATCATTTACTTTGACCTTCTATGACACAGTTTTTCTTAAAAGGCAAGTATCTGATCATGCTGACTACATTTTATTTACTGACCAAGTGAAGGGACCACATACGTTTCCCAAGAAGTTGCTCTCAATTGCGGAAAGTAAAGAACTGTGAGATCTTCAGGTGAAAATTGCTGTGAAGAAGCACAGGTCGTATATTTATGAAGAAAAATGAATATAAGTCAGGTATAGGTAGAGTTTGTTGAGTGTTTTTCTGACCCTAACTACCCACAAGGGCACTTCAAGTACCAGCTAAAAGAAGGCTAAGATGTGAGAGTCAAACACATCATATTAGGAAGCTGCTAGTTTCCTAATGAATCTTCTGCTTCTATAGCAGTCCAACGAGGATTTATTCTGACTTGTAGACTCGTATCATAAGCCTATTTCCATCCGAGTGAAAGCATAAACCAACAGATTACCTAATCAAGAATAAAGCTCCATAAAAAAGTGGAAAGCTTCAGTGAATCATGAAGTCATTCCACAATTTGTGGCTGATAACTCAGTACCTGTAATCTTAGCTTCACCAAACAGTCATAAAGGCCATTTAGCATCCATTTGCTTTTAAACCCTGAGTGTTTGCTCTGTGGAGAAATCTGTAGTAAGCAGGCATTTGAGTGACATCTTTCACCTGAATTCTCTGCCCATTTTCAATGTAAGAATGTGTTTGCAGATGCCTGGGTAGCACAAGGGACTTCTGATGGAGAAAACTTTTCACATGTAGCGAGATTTCCTCTTCTGTCCTGTTGAAAACAAGTCTAGATTCCAAACTAAAAAACTGTATTATGGTTGTTATCTATTTAACAGAATCTAGGTGAAAGTTAATTTAACCATTTCAGTCCACTTCTCAGAAATCAGGAGTGTGTGTCAGAACCCACGGCTGGCTCGCTGCACAACGTACCTGCTTTTTAGAGATCCCAGCTTCTAGACAAAGAATTTGGTATAAGAATTTAGTATGGCATTAATTAAACCTTTAATATTTTATCCTACCTGGTTAAAAAGTATCCCTCTTTCTTTAAACACCCACCTGACATGGAAAAAAAAAATCTCATTTTTCTCCCTGATGCTGTTTTTCTCTTTTTGTCTGTACAATGTTGAAAGTATAGTGGAGTAAATCTATCCAAGACCTGAGGTATTTGAAATATATGCTGAATCACTGTTCGTAATTATAGAAATAGAATAACTAGTCTAGAATCTCAAGGTAAGCTAGATACATTTCAATATTTTCTGATCAGAAATGCAGCTAATGCACTTGGAATTAGTCTATTAAAGCTCCTTTGCAAATTCTCCTGATATCACTTCACATTATTTCCCCTTAAATCTCTATCTTTCTAAAGAACATTTCAATATTGGGTCAGATTATGAATATTAAAGGCTCTCCAAAACCCACGCTAATTTTAAACTACAGGCACTGTGAATTGCAAATGACCTGAACTGTTTAAGCCTCATAGTGTACGTGACTCATCTGCTTCCAAAAAATCAGGTCATGAAATTTTCTGTGTTCACAACTCAAGTCCCTGAAATACCAAGTCAGTGTTATGATTCTCCACACTTTTCAGACATATTTTTAAAAGATAATTTATAGCCTGGGAAAGGCCTGTTATCAGAGAGCCACAGTGCCCCAGAGAATAGAAACTTCTCTTGAAGCACTGCACAGGGTTTCTCATGCACCGTAATACCTCACCTTGGACATAACTGCTGCTGTTCTCTCCTAGATCACCCCAAAGTATCGTATTATCATTTGTGACTACAGGGCAATGATTTTCAAGAAATCCTTTGCTGAGGTTCAGGATTGACATATCAATCCATATTCTGCAGAAGAAGTAATTATTCATGAGGATTAAACTAATGAGCCTGAGACTTATCAGTCTTTTTTATCAGAAGACTAGATAACTTATATAGTTACATTTACATATACATATATCCCTAAAAATATCAATAGAAATATGCTAACTTTGATAGAAGTCGACCATAAACCTTGACACAATTTGTTTTGCAGTCCCACCTCTCCCCATCTTCCTCTTCCTTAATGCAGAAGATGCTGTCACTATTTTTCATCACAATGCAATAAAAGATTTTGAAGCACCAAAAAAAAGATGTTAATAACCTATACGGCAGCATAGCAAGACATGGAGTTTTTTCATAAAGAACTGTTCGATTGTTTAACAATAATAGATGATAGAAACCACAGAAAAAAAGAGAAAACATTGGACAGGATGCACTTTTTTATTGCTTTTCCTGGTGTGTTTGTCCACAAAACTACGGACTGACACAGAATAGCTGGTGAAACCTGGGGCTAGGTTAACCAGCCTTACCTAGAAACTCCCTCAAACCCTAAATTTCTTATAGAGGCTGATTCATCTGATCTAAAAACCTTTTTTTAGGATCCATTTTCTTGCACTCTGGAGTTGACTGTTTCGCTCTATAATTGATAAAGATGGTGTGGGTTGGCCCAGGCTGGCAGCCGTGTGCCTACAAGCTGATCCCTCTCTCCCCACAGAGGGAAAAATGCAGAGAAAGAGAGTGAGAAAAAACATGGTTCAAGATAAAGGCAGGGAGATCACTTACCAGTTACTTCATGGGCAAAACAAAGTTGACTTGAGGGAATTAACATAATTTGTTGACAATTAATATAAATATTTAATTACTGATTTGGGTATTGAGAAACAAAAACAACACCAAAAAAGGAAGAAACAGTAAAATACTTAGGGAAAACAATTTTCTGCCCCCTTTCCCAGCTTCAACATCACTCTTTCCCACCAGACTCCTCTCCTTCCCCCTTGCCACCACAGCAGGTTACACTCAGCCCCTTCGGAGAGGGCACAAGTGGTGCAGGGGGGGTGGTTAGTTGGTACCTAGCAGTTTCTCTCTACTGGCCCTTCCTTCTTACGATTTTCCTCTACTCCAGGGCATGTCCTCCAAGCGCTGCAGGGCATATCTGCTCCACCATGGAGCCCCTCCTCCTCCTCGTCTGGTATTGGTGTTCCCTCTGCTATTTCTTGCTCTTTCCCCCTTCCCCTTCTGTCTGTGTTGCATTTTATGCCCTTTCTTAATTATGGTTTCACAGAGGCACCACAAACTTGGATGATGGGCTCAGCTGTAGCCTGCAGTGGGTCTACTGTGGAGCTGGCTGGAAAAGTCTGTGCCCAGCACAGGGCATCCCTTCACCTCTTCTCACAGAGGCCACCCCTGCAGCCCCTCTGCTACCAAAACCTTGCCCCCCATATGCCCTATACAAAAGGATATCTTTGTAGTGAAAACAAACAAACAAACAAACTATCTTTTTGATGCTCGAATTAGTGCAAATCTTTTCCATCTCTACCCTTTAACAGCTGCAACTTCACTGGATAAAGTGCCTTCTGGTCCCTGTGGGCCCACAGACAACCAGCAAGGCTAAATGAGTGCCCTGAATGAGCTGTTCTTGTAACTGATCCTTAAATCTTTTCAATAAAAATGAATTCAGGTAAAGAAGATGACTGTTTTATGGTTGGAAGTACATAGTGGATAGTTACCCCTGGAATAGGACTTTAGCTGGTAGCCTAACATGTAGCACACAGACCTTTTCTCCAGGGCTGTAAACATTTTGTATAAGTTTTAATTAACCCTTTCTTTGTTTGACCAGCTCAACAAACAAAAGGTCGTAAGTCTATTACAATTAGTTGGCCTTTTGCATGGCAGCACCTTTCCTAAGATCTCTATTAGCATTTAAATGAAGAAAGGTCAACTGCACACATTATAGCTCAATTGTACAAAGCCAGCCAAATGATCAGGGAAAAAATACAATACTGCAATAAAAGCAAGAGTTAGGAAGCACACTTGGAAGGCATGTTGGCCTAACCCATTTTAAAGAGAGGTATAGAAGCAAGACGAAAAGTTACTTCTGACCTCAAATGTTTTGTTCAGGTTGTTTTATTTATTTAGTGGCTGATTGTTTTCCTGTTTTCTCTTTTTATGAGGCCAAAAATCTGTTTGGCTTTATACAAGCCACAACCTGAAGTTACTCCATATTCATGTTGCTCTACATAGAAGCAGAATTTGACCCACAGGCTTTCTAAATCAAATCGGATAACTGACTTTGGTAATGTTAGAAGTTCAGTTTTCCGCGTGGCTATTGAACCTGATGATCAGATTTAACCTCCGGAACAGGAGGTTCCCACATTCCTTTTGCTGGATGGACAGTTGTGATGAAAAACTATTTAATATTTGTGCTTTTTATATACTTTTCCATAACTTTTAAGGTATCCTTTCTGGCCGGAGTCTGAAGCAAGATAAAGTATAAATGGAATTTCATTTTGACCCATTGTGATATTATTATACTTGCATTATCATGACCTTCCCATACTTTCATTACTTTGTGGAAATTTACTGTAAAGTACTATATAAGCAGGTGTCCTTGTTCAGCTCTGCATGTGTGGTATTTGTCGAACCACTTAAACCACAAAATTTTTAACTCTTTCAGTATCAGGAATGTTACATACTTCCCATTTCAGTCCTGTCAGAGTATCTAATAATCCTGTACTGTCCCAGTGCCTCAAGGGAGAGAGAAATGCCTCAATTTCCCCAGACTGGAGGCCTGCAGTAAGAGTAAAATTGTCCAAATGGTTTAGGATTTAACATTTCTTGAAATCTATAGTTCTGTATGTCTTCAAAAGAACCCCAAGTGATAGGTCCACCCAAAATCTTGTTGTGGAACAAGAAGTAAATTCATATTTTTTAGTTCCTGGCATGAGGACCTGTTCAGTTGGGGTTCCAAGAACACAGTGTGAGTCCTAATGTAATTAACGCAGAATCAAAAATAATTTAAGTATGTGTTGTTGCTAAAAATGAAAATAATAATTTCATTTTTACATAACAGCTACGTGGGACCCCTTGGAGATAGAGGCCATGCTGTGTACATCTGTGGTAGCTCATAGAAACCCATCCATGCTCAGCTATTGAAAAATACCTCTCCCATATGGCCTCATGCCTCCTCTCTCATTTTTCAGTCTTCCTTTTCTCTTTGCTGGTTGCATCTCTGAGGTGGTGATGACTCCTGTGTGTTGCTGTCATTTGCTCCACACAGTTCACCTTTACACTTGGCCACAGAGCCGACTCCTGAAATCTGATCCACCCATTGCCACTGCCTCAAAGAAATGATTGCTTGGTCACTTGAAGACAACGTCCAGATTCACTGCTGCTCACAATAACCTGTGGTCTCCCACTTTCACAGTCACTTTCTGTTATGTAGAAGGAGAGACCATTCCCAAAAAGAAGGTCACGCTATCCTAAAATAAGCAGCTAAAAATGCTGGGATTAATTGCATTTTTGGAGGTATCTAATCCCTCTGTTAAGAGAGCCTTGATGGTAGCCTAACTACATGCTTAACTATCAGGTGGATAAATTTAAGTGAGGTGATCCCACCAAAGCTCTTTATTACTACTAAAGCTGAGAAAATAATTCTCTACTAGAAAGGTTTCTTTAGAGCTTTGTTTGCCCAAAGCATGGTGCTCGGTGGTGCTCTGATCAATAATCAGATTGTTAATAGCATTTGAAATCCTCATGAAGCAATAGGTAGTGGAGCCATTTCTATTTTGAAGGGTGCATTAGCCATCCATGATTTTCTCAGATGCAATTTAATTTAATAAAGAAAACTACTTTTACTGTTGTTTATCCTCACAACAGAAAGATAGTATAACTACATTTAAACAGGATTGCATGCAATCCTTTGCCAAAGCACCCATTTGACCCCACATTGATCATTTTGGATTGGTTGAAGTCACGTTTTATTTGTTCCCTTCCTTGATTGGATAAGTGTGCCAAAAGACTTGGTCTCAAAATTTGTATTAAAATGAATATTTTTATTAATATTTATGAACATGGCTTTTTGGATTCTTTTCCAGTCGTAGTCAAAAAAGACCACTTGATGTATTCATGAGAAAGCCAGTTTTACCTAATTGCAATAGATGTACAAAATTGCAAATTAAAAGTCCTTTTCCGCAGGGAATCTATCCACTTCTGGTTTGTTTCAGAGGCAAATTTCTTTAAAAAATACTGTTCCTTTTCTATGTATTAGAGAGACATTCCATGTTTTCACCATGCTAATAACTAATGGCTTTGTAAACAATTTCCTTTTACCTCCAGCCAGGCCTCATTCAGTTGATTGCTAGCAAAAAGTCCTCACTGATCTTTGGAAGAATCTGAAAGTGAAAAAACACAGTAGTGTTGTCTAATAAGGCAGACCCTCTGGGTCACAAGATAAGGAAATACTTGTCTTATCCCTTCAGTTTCCATTTTTGGCTGCCAGCAAATCTCATGCTCGGCTGTATCTAGCCTCCTGCTTTTTCTTCCTGTCTTTCTGGTGGATGAGTCTCATTGAGAGATTTTAGCATGACTTCATGGTCATCAGTGTAGCAGTAACAAGAGTCTGAGACAGTGATAGGACTGCTTTAAATGGTGACAATTTATTTTAGAGAAGACTTTAATGTTTCTTTGTTTAGTTTATTAACAATAAGGGGGTGGGTGGAAAAAACTTACCTTACATGAGAGATGGTATAAGCAATAGAACAGGTATTCAGGTAACTGCTGACACAGTATAGAATCACAGAATAATTTGGGTTGGAAGGGACCTTTACAGGTCATCTAGTTCAGCCCCCCTGCCATGAGCAGGGACATCTTCATCTAGATCAGGTTGCTCAGAGCCCCGTCCAGCCTGACCTGGAATGTTTCCAGGGATGGGGCATCTACCACCTCTCTGGGCAACCTGTGCCAGTGTTTCACCACCCTTATTGTAAAAAATGTCTTCCTTATATCTAGCCTGAAACTTCATCCCAAGTTCACTCCCTAGTTTATAGTTAGTCAGCTTAGTCTAGCATAATTTTCTCCTTACAACAAAGCTGAATGTCCCTGTTTCTTAGATTAACAACTTAAAAATCAGCACAGTGATCTGGCAAGCAAATTGACTAGTTGGCAGAGCATTGCATTAACCAAGTGTGAATCCATTAAAACTTTTCTGACACATGCTTTACAAAATACAGTTTCATTCTAATAGATGTGCTTTGCTTATGTTTCTGGGTTTGTTTGGGTTTCTTTTTTTTTTTCCCCCTAAAAAGCCAGACATGTTCTACCATGTATTTTCATACTCATTATTTTTAAAAAAAGTGTGAATGACTGTGTGTGAAGGTGTATTTGTGGGTATGTGTGTACTCACCACACTTGCTAGCTAAGCTTTACCCAAATAAAACAACATGACAAGCAAGAGTGCAAAGCTCCATTCATGTATTTGTCAGCCTGTATACAAGACAGAGAGGAATTGCCTCTAATGATGCTTCCTTCCTTGTTAGAATTTAAAAAGGCAAAACCATCATGGAGGTCACTTTTGACAAACCTGTTTATTTTCCATTTTCCACAGCATTTGCTGAGCATCCTGCTCAGTTTGTGATTTCATTTATTTATTTATTTATTATTTTATCTGCACTGCCCCCTCCTCTCCTTAGCCTTTTCCCCCTTTTTCCTCCTTTGAAAACTCTAATGACTAGAATCAACTAAAATGTCAACATTTGCAATTCCGGAGCTTCATTTAAGCAATAAAAATAATAATTAAAAGGGTAAAACCTTAGAGAGATTTCTTCATTTTATATGGTTTGCCAGAGATGATACACATTCAAAAAAGCCAGTAAAAGAATTAATTAGAAACAGCTAAAGCTCAACAAGCTATGCAAGTTAATGAAGCAGAGAGGGAAATGTCATCTTTGAGACCCAGAGCTACATTGGCTTGGATAATATATACTCCTGCCTTACTCTCCTAACTAAACCTCTTTTAATCTCTCCTCTAAAAAAATCAATGCTAATGACACTGATTTACCAGGAAATGACAGGCAAATAATACCACAGGAGTTGTTCTTGTTTAATGGTAACTTAGTTCTGAAGAATGGCAAGGAATTTATTTTGAAGTGTAGGTTTGGCTATTTCAACTTACTTTCAACTTTTAATTTTTTACTTTTCTCCTTCTGTTTTCCTTTGTAAGTAACCCAGAATTGGAGCAAAACCTTCCTCCTTTGCCTGTAAGAAATAGTAAATATGTTACAGATTCAGACCAGAAAAAGATCCATCTAGCCTATTGTCTTTGGTAGGTGTCTCTTGCTTTTTCTCTCCACCTCTTATTTGTTATGCTGAAGGTAAATGAAGAACAGCAAAAATTACTGCATATAAGCAGCACTTACCAGCAGATCTTGTTCTCCATGGGCTACGTATGCATGTTCACATTTGCAGAATAATGCGTAGCATTGGAGGAAGAATTCATTTATTCTAAAAAACTAAAACTAATCAGAAGTTGACAGTAATAAAATCACAAGACAAAGGAAAGTGAACATGTTCTCTGAATAAGTATTAAAAAGTCCATGAAAAAAGCTTTTTATTAGATGTCCTTTTATTTATGAGTGTTTAACAGTACTGTCCCTTCAGTTAAGCTCTCGCTGTCATCTAAATATTTTTTCCGAATATTTTGTATACATTTCCGACTGCTGTCAGGATTATGTTGTCTGAAAATCTTCCAGTAGTTCTGGGACAATTTTCAGCAGCTCTTCTGAACTGTCTTCCAGGAGTTCATTGTGAGAATTGTCATGGCTTTTCTATGCTTTCTTCTCATTTTCCCAAATATTTTCTTTTTCTTTGTGGAAACCTAAAAAGAGCTTGATGTATTATGTATTGAGATATTTAAGGTATTTTTAGTCTTTTTTTTTTTCCACTGAAGCCTCCACCTATGCAAAGAAAGACTATACCAAGCCATGCAATTGTTTGGGAGATCCAAGTAACAAGTAGGAAAAAAGTACATAAAGTGTGAATCTAAACTGGTGATTTTCTAATGGATTTATAAAGTTTCTTTATTAAAAAATTTCTGCTTGCCTTTTAAGAGTTTTAGTTATAGTACATATATGCATCTCTGTTACTTTTTACACAGCCATAGAAAAGCATTTTGTTATTATTTTATTGTTATCTATATGTATGTGTTATTAGCAGAATTTTGTCCTACCTTGATATATTATTGACCTAGTGAACCTGGTTAAGCTAATCTGCTGGATGATCTAGCTGGTTCAAACTGCTCCTAAAGCCTATTCATCTACAGAATAGATGTTGGAGGAGGAAAATCTTCCTGTAAATGATCATCCTTGACATGCAATAAGAAAATCATGTACAGCCTAATCCCTTAGGGTGTGTGCCAACATCTAACAGTGTTGTTTTGCACAAGCCTGAGATGGGCTTCGATTCTGGAACCCTGACCCAAAAAGTTCTTCGTCTCAGTTCTGATAAATGTAAAGTGTATACAGTACTGTTTGCCTCCTATTTTGCACTGCTGTGAGCAGTAATATATAAATAGATTGGATATTCATTAATATTTTTAAAGTTATCTAAGAACCTTAGCTCAAAGGTGCCATATTCATGCAAAGCTTTATTACTGCTATCACACAGGAGAGCCATGAGGACTAATTAATTAATGTTTGTAGAGTATCTTGCAAATGCAAAGTGCAACGTGAATATGGATCATTATTATTTATTATCCTAAAAGATATAAAGATATATGTGAGAGCCTGAGCTCCTTTTAAGTTGCACTTCTATTGCATCAAAGTGGGCATAAAACTGCCTTAAGGCACCTGCTGAGGATTCAAAAGCAACAAGGATGATCAAATGTCTAGAAAGCATGATCAGTGAGAAAAGAGCAAAGTTTATGCTAAAGCAAAGACTGATGTGGAACCTGATAAAACCCTTCCAATACTTTAAATATGCAAACAGGAAGCAAATAATCTGCTCTCTTTTTACCCACTAGATACATCCAGACAGAAGAAAAAAATAATAGAATGAAAACTAGAGAAGCCTTTTGAAAAAGGAAGATAGTTTACATTGCATTGCTTCTGCAAGGTTAGGGCTTCACTACTCGAGTTTTAAATGTTACGCATATAACTGGCAAAAATGACCAATATATTTGATTTTGCCTTTTGAAAAGTTACTGGAAAATATGACTAATTTGTATCTTCCCCAGAACAATTTTCTATTATTCTATTATTAGGACTAGAGAAGTTTGAACCGTGCTTGGGGGTGAGATTTTAGGATGTATTGGCATAAAGTATACAACTTGTTCCTCTCATTATTGAGTCCAAATTCCTCACCCAATTTCCAGTGCACACATAGTTCCCAAGAGTGCTTTCCATTTTCACTTCTGGTCCCATACTTCTTACTGGAAATATGGAGGAGAAAGGATTTGCTTTCCTCATAGACTGGTGTACTTTTTTTTTCCTCACCTCAGTGAGCTTTTTTTTAGATGCAAAGTTGAACTTGGGGTGCAATCTTAGCTTTGAGGAATAATATGCTTTTTTTCTTTTTTTCTTCTAAATAATGGTCAAAAAAAAATACGAAGAAATAAATAGTAAAGCTGTGAAAAGGGATAGTTTTACACTCCTGCAGCTTCCAAGAAAACTTGCAGCAAATACTTACCTTTTCTTTTTTTTTTTTCCATGGAATTACTTTGTGAGTCTTAACATGAAGAAGATAGCTTTTTCCCAGTTATTCTCAATATCACTGCTCTCTGGGTGATGTCTGCCTGTTTTCGCCCCCTCTGCCATGTCACACTGTAATACTATATGGGAAATGCTTAAACTGTGCCTACGTACTGTGAACTCAAAAAGATAGTTAAGTTAACAAACAAAACCAGCAGTGTTGCCTTTCTCCATGTTTGCTGCTCAGCCGTTACTTGGGACTGTGATAAACACTGGTTTAGCAGGATAAAAAATTCAAAGTTACGTGAGCAAATGGAAGGAAACAAAATATCTTTTCAAAGATATATACGTATAAGAAGTGCTATTTTCTGGATATGTATACATATATACACATGTATATATATAAAATTTGTAACAATTTCTCTTCCTGTGATAGTAAATTGCGTTATATATTTAATTGTACACAATGAAGACATTGACCCAAAAAAAAATCCCAAAAATTGGTGCTTTGAAGGTGGATATAAGCCAACAATGTGCGATCGCAGCCCAGAAGGCCAACCGTATCCTGGGCTGCATCAAAAGAAGCGTAACCAGCAGGTCAAGGGAGGTGATTCTGCCCCTCTACTCTGCTCTCGTGAGACTTCACTGGAGTACTGTGTCCAGATCTGGAGTCCCCAGCATAAGAACGACATGGACCGTGTTGGAGTGGGTCCAGAGGAGATGATCAGAGGGCTGGAGCACCTCTCATATGAAGACAGGCTGAGAGAGTTGGTAGGGACAGAGGGAGGAGGGGCGTCTCAGGGGACACTGTATTGCAGCCTTTCAGTACTTAAAGGGGGCTTATAAGAAAGATATACCTTTCTTTTTACCAAGTCTGTAGTAACAGGCCTGGGGGCAATGGTTTTATACTGCAATAGGGTAGAGTTAGATTGTGTTTGAGGAAGAAGATGGGGATGGCGAGACACTGGAACAGGTTGCACATAGAAGTTGTGGATGTCAGATTGCTGGAAGGGTTCAAGGTCAGGCTGGATGGGGCTTTGAACAACCTGCTATAGTTGAAGATGTCCCTGCCTATGGCAGGGGGGTTGGACCAGATGACTTTTAGGATCCCTTCCAACCCAAACCATTCTATGATTCTCTGATTTGCAACAGCGAATTGTTCTCAATTTTTTTGTCTATTTGTTTACTTTCCCCAAAGGCTTCAGTGTGAAAGACGTACTGGTACCTCTGAGTGGTGTAACTGGGATGAAATGTTCAAACTGAAGTTATTCTGGACATGAAACTTCATCAGAAAAAGAGACTGAAGAGTAGGTTGCTACTACAGTTTCAAATGTATGGGGAATCAGCATTACTCCCAGGTCTACTGGGTGTTCAGTCCCAAAAGCAAGAGTACCTATTATATTCTTAATCCAGGTGAACATTAACATCTCTTAAGCTTATTGAATTATTCTGTGCTCTGTTAAATAATGGCATAGCCATTACTTTATTACTCATGGGCAATACTGGGAAAAGAAAAAAAACACCTAAAACCAAAAAAATGCTAAACTTGATACTTTCCTTTACAGTTTGGGGATTTCTTTTATCGCAGTGATATATGCATACCTGAAACCTTCTCTGTATTTTTAGGTATACCACAATGCCCCTGATGACAGCAAAATGAACTAAGACTTTAATTTCTACTAGACAGTAAGGCCTAAAGGTCCAGGTGCTTTAAGATATACCAATGTGCCCAGCTCCTACTGAAGTCACCACGTGATCCACAAGTGATGTACCTAAAGGACCTGATCAAACCTACACAGAGAATTCATGACAGAAGAGGTATTATGCCCAGTGTCTTTACACACATACAGAAATGGAGATAGACCTTTAAATTCACTTTGATATTGCAAGTCCTCAAGAAAAAATGCCTCTGATACTAGGAACTGAAAAAAAGAGTGAGGAATAATGGTACAGAAGTTGCAGGTAGGTAGATAAATTCATACTTCAGAGGAAAATGTCTTTAACAAAGATAACATTCTACCATGGCTACTTCCATTGGCTTTAAAGAGTATCCACAGTGACCACGGGGTATGGATCACAGACCAGCATTTACATGACATTTCCAAAAGAAGCAAATAGGATGATTTCCTGGTGAGGAAGGTAACCCCTCATGAAGGTAAGTTTTACTGCGTCATTCTCTACCCGATCAAAAGATTTTAATAACTTTATTTCTTATTAAAGCATCTTTTTCCTTGTTTGTGATGAAAGAACTCATTTAAACCGGACAGTTAAAGTACCATTTTATTCAATACCTAAAGGGTGTTACTTTTTTTCTTTCTTCCTTTCTTTCTTGTCTGCAGTTCCTTCAAATTAAGTTGTTCTTTGCAGTTAATTTGCTGTGAAAGGTAATCCTCATCTCAAACCAGTCTTCTGGCAACATCAGCATTTGATACAGTAAATAAATTTTCAGTTATCTTCATATTCCACCAAGTATACCAAGTACTGTCCCACCACAAAATGTGATCAAGTATTAAAGACTCCTGAGAACTAAATGATCCAAGCTCAAAAGCTCGGAGTCCCATGATAAATTATACAAAAGGGGCACTTGAAGAGATTTGTAACTGATTTTGCCACTCAGAATGCCTCCATTTCAATTAGAGGTAACCAAGAGGCATGACATTGAAGAGCAAAAGTAATAATTTTTGCTGATGTCAGGAAGGGTTATGGGAGGTGAGGGGATAGAAGCAATGAATTCCATAAAATGTATGTAGTACAAGGGTCTTTGTCCCTGGTGTACGTCCTTGAAGGGTAGAATGACCATTTCTATTTTGTTTCTACCCTACAGCTGTGGCATTGCCCTGAAGAGTGGAGCCCACCCACCGCAGGATAACTTTGGTCCCAGGAAAGATCAGATGAAAACAGGAATATGTTCATTTCACTGGTTGCAGATAAAAATTTTGACTGTTCGGAATTCCAAACTTTTTGGGAACCTCCGACCCATATGCTATCTCCCTATGGGCTTCAGCAGCAGCCACCCTCTCTGCCACAGCTGCAGCATCTGTTCCCTGTGGAGAACACAAATTCTGTCCTCATGATTTCTCTTGTAGATAGGACCTGTTCAGCTCAGCACCCTGTACCTTTTACAGCACAAAAAGGCATTTTCTTCCCATTTTTAGCAGCATTAGTTGGGTTGTCAGTGTTGGGCAGTGGCAGGTATAAAAGTGGGCTGGCTTCTCCAGCTGCACTTACAGCTAAAATACCCCTTTTTTTTCTTTCTTCTTCAAGGAAAATGAATAGGCCAGGCAGGTGTGATGTGTGTTACCACATACAACTGATTAGAGCATGCTAGTGTAAATGATTACAGTCACTGTAGTTACTAGATCCATGACAAATTACTTCAATAGAAAGTCTTCCTGTGGAAATCTGACTAATTTTGTGCCAATAATTTCTTGGATTTTTGTCTCCAATATATTTACAAGGTCAAAACATGAAGGCAATATTTTTATAGGTACAGTAGAGTTTTATTTCTGTGTTTTATAGGTACTACTGACTAGAAGGCCAGACCTCAGTGTAATTAATAATTCCCTCTTTGAGGTTTTAAAACTCGTCTCGGTCTTTGGATATGTTTTTTATAAATGCCACTTAGTCAAAAGATATAAATTGGGTCCTGAAAAGCTGAAAGCTATAGGATTTTGCTTCCCTTATTACTAGGTATGAAATCAAATTGCCCACTTTTCTTATGGCACCTGTATATAAAGAAAACCACAGGTGTTCTGTAGGAAAAAAATCTTATAGCAAGTAAATGGTCAGTCTTAAAGATATCTTGTGATAAAAAGAAAGGCAGAGGATTAAAGAGAAAGGTAAGAACACAGAGACAATCACCACCCAAAACCACATAAGAGCCTTTATGAGAAGTTCAGCCCCTGAGAATTGTATTTTAGTATTATTGTATGTTGCCCTTGCTATGAAAGCTCCTGAGAAATTATCATAGAGTCATGGAACGGTTTGGGTTGGAAGGGATCTTAAAGATCATCAAGTTCCACCCCCCTTGCCATGCACAAGTACACCTCCCACTAGACCCGGTTGCTCAAAGCCCCATCCAGCCTGGCCTTGAACACCTCCAGGGATGGGGCAGCCACAGCTTCTCTGGGCAGCCTGGGCCAGTGCCTCACCACCCTCACAGTAAAGAATTTCGTCCTAATATCTAATACAAATCTATCTTCTTTCAGTTTAAAACCTGTACCGCTCGTCCTATCACTACACTTCCTGATCAAGAGTCCCTCCCCATCTCTCCTGTAGGCCGCCTTGAAGTACTGGAAGGCTGCTAGGACGTCTCCCCGGAGCCTTCTCTTCTCCAGGCTGAATAATCCCAACTCTCTCAGCCTGTCTTCATAGCAGAGGTGCTCCAGCCCTCGCATCATCTTTGTGGCCCTACTCTGGACCTACTCCAACAGGTCCATGTCCTTCTTATGTTGGGAGCCTCAGAGGTGGACACAGTACTGCGGTTGGGGTCTCACCAGAGCAGAGTAGAGTGGGAGAAACACCTCCCTCGACCTGCTGGCGACAATTCCATTGTTGCAGCCCAGGATACGGTTGGCCTTCTGGGCTGTGAGCACACATTGCTGGCTCATGTTTAACTTCTCATCAATCAACACCCCCAAGTCCTTCTCCTTAGGGCTGCTCTCAACCCATTCTCCACCCAGGCTGTATTTGTGCATGGGATTGCCCCAACCCATGTGAAGGACCTTGCACTTGGCCTTGTTGAAATTCATGAAGTTTGCCCACGCCCACCTCTCAAGCATATCCAGATCCCCCTGAATGGCACCCCTTCCCTCCAGCATGTCAACTGCTCCACACAGCTTGATGTTGTCAGCAAACTTGCGGAGGGTGCACTCGATCCCACTGTCCATGTCACTGACAAAGATGTTAAACAGCACTGGTCCCAGTGCCGACCCCCGAGGAATGCCACTCTTCACTGGTTGCCATCGACTGCGACCATCCAGCCAATTCCTTATCCACCAAGTGGTCCATCCATCAAATCCATGTCTCTCCAATTTTTAGACAAGGATGTTGTGCCGGACAGTATCAAATGCTTTGCACAAGTTCAGGTACATGATGGCAGTTGCTCTTCCATTGTCCACCAATGCTGTAATCCCATTGTAGAAGGCTACCAAATTTGCCAGGCATGATTTGCCCTTAGAGACACCACATCTATCAGGCTATCACTGATGACCTCCTTGTTTCCATGTGCCTTAGCAGAGTTTCCAGGAGGATCTGTTCCATGATCTTGCTGGGCACAGAGGTGAGACTTACTGGCCTATAGTCACCTGGGTCTTCCTTTTTTTTCTTTTGAAAATGGGGGTTATGTTTCCCCTTTTCCAGTCAGTTTCCTACTGCAACAACTTCTCAAATATCATAGACAGTGGCTTAGCAACTTCATCCACCAGTTCCCTTAGAACCTCTGGATGTATCTCATCAGGTCCCATGTATCTGTGCAACTTCAGGTTACCTAGATGGTCTCGAACCTGATCTTCTCCTACAGTGAGCAGTACCTCATTCTCCCAGTCCCTGCCTTTTCCGTCTGTCACTTGGGTGGTGTGGCTAGAGCACTTGCCGGTGAAAACAGGCAAAAAAGTTCTTAAATACCTAATCCTTCTCCATATCCTGGGTAACTGTCTCTCCCATTTCCTTCCAGAGAGGGCCCACATTTTCCCTCATCTTCCTTGTATCACAGATGTACCTGTACAAGCTTTTCTTGTTGCCCTTGATGTCCTTGGCCAGATTTAAGTCTATCTTCCTAACCTGACCCCTGGTTGCTCAGACAATTTCTCTGTATTACTCCCAGGCTACTTGGCCTTGTTTCCACGCTCTGTAGCCTTCCTTTTGTGTTTAAGATTGTCCAGGACCTCTTTGTCATCCATGAAGACTTCCTGGCATTTTTGCTTGACTTTCTTTTTGCTGGGATGCATCACTCCTGAGCTTGGAGGAGGTGATCCTTGAATATTAATCAGCTTCCTTGGGCCCCTCTTTCCTCCAGGGCTTTATCATGGTACTCTTGCAAGCAGATCCCAGAAGAGGCTAAAGTCTGCTCTTCTGAGGCCCAGGGTAGTGAGCTTGCTGTTTGCTCTCCTTGCTGCCCTAAGGATCTTGAACTCCACCATTTCATGGTCACTAAGGCCAAGGCTGCCCTTAAGCTTCACATTTTCCACCAGCCCCTCCATGTTGGTAAGAACAAGGTCCAGGATGGCACCTCTCCTCATTGCTTCTGTTATCATCAACACATTCCAGGAACCTCCTGGATTGCTTATGCCCTGCTGTGTTGTCCCTCCAACAGATATTGGGGGGTTGATTTCCCCTATGAGGACAAGGGCTTGTGAACATGAAGCTGCCCTAGAGGTCCTCATCCACTTGGTCTTCCTGGTCAGCTGGCCTGTAGCAGACCCCCAGTGTAATGTCACCTGTCCCTTCCCTCCCTTTAATCCTGACCCATAAGCTTTCAGTCAGCTCCTCATCCACCCCCAAGTGGAGCTCCATGGACTCCATCTTGTCACTGACATAGGGGGCAACAACCCCTCCTTGTCTCGCCTGCCTGTACTTCCTAAAAAGCCCTTATCCTTCCATTCCAACACTCCAGTCACAGGAGCCATCCCACTACGTCTCTGTCTCCGTGATGCCAGTAAGATCATAGCCCTGCAGGCATGCACATGTCTCTAACTCCTCTTGCTTATTTCCCATGCTACACGCGTTTGCATTGAGGTACTTAAGTTGGACGCCCAATGAAGGTAATTTACTAGCTGGAGTGGCTGGAATTCCTTTGTGCAGCACTCCAGGTGCTCTCTTGCTGACCTGTGATCCTTCTGCAGACTCTGGGCATCTATCCTGGCACTGGCATCAAACTAGTAGGTGTGGGATGGATTGAGGTTCCCCTTCCCCGGCAACTTTAATTTAAAGCCCTCTTCGCCAGCTTGGCAAGATGCTCTTCCACTTCTCTGACAAGTAGACCCCATCAAGCCCCAGTAGACCAGGTTTCTCAAAGCAAGTCCCATGGTCTAAGTAGACTAACCCCTGGCTGTGGCACTGGTCCTGTAACCATTTATTGACTCCCCAGATTTGACTGGCCCTATCAAACCTGTTCCCTTTGACTGGGAGGACTGATGAAAAAACTGCCCATGCCCCAGAGTCCCTGGCCACTCCCAGGGCTCTGTAATCCTTCTTGATACTCCTCAGGCTGCTGCTGGCAGTATCACTTGTTCTCAAGCATAAAAACAGCAGCAGATAATAGTCAGAGGACTGCACGAGGTTTGGTAGTCTCTTGGTGATGTCCCTGATGCAAGTCCCTGGCAAGCAGCACACCTCTCTAGAGAGTGCATCAGGTCAGCAAATGGGTGCCTCTGCATGTCTCAGAAGAGAGTCGCCTACTGCTATGACCCATTGCCTTTTCTCAGTTGCACTGGTTGTTATAAGGGGAGCAGATCGGGCTGCCTTACTCAGCTCCAGAGTCTCTCCTGATGTGACTGGTCTTTCCTCTTCACTCTACACAGTGGTGAAGCAGTTCTGCAAGGGCACCTCAAGCTTTGGGGGGAAGTCATCCTCCTGCTGGTCCTTGCCTTTGCAGGCTTCCATTCTTCGGCATTAATTATATCAGTCTTTCGAAGATAACAGTAAGGCTTTACAGAATAGAGTTTGGGCCCTGGAGAAATCACTTAAGCTGCGTTTAAATATTAACCAGTTTAAAGAGTGGATCTCTGGTAACCTACGGGGGTCCTTAAGGAGCATCCACATGAGGAGCACAGAGGGTAAATCAGAGAGGGAGGTCATTTTCAGCAATGGGAGAAGGTGAGAAATACCTGCAGCACAACTCTTACTGGTAGAGGACATAACCGAAACTATTGTTTCTATTACTAGTGTTAATATTGGTATATTCTTTCCTAAATTACTACAAGCAATTACAGTTTTTTAACGTAACTTTCCTTATAAAATAATCTTTTCTAGAAATTTTTTGCACAGGGTAAGATTCATCTTGTCTTCCTGTCACACAGAGGTCTACACAAGAATGTGCGGGTATGTGTATGTTAATGTGCGTATGTGTGTTTCTTGTTCTAGTCAAATTCCAGAGGGTAGATTTTTCTAAAAGACGCATATAAATTTCAGAGTGCATGTTTTTTCTACCCTTCAGCTTTGTAAAAACAGAGCTTTCAGAGAAACTGCAACAGTATTAAAAAATTAAAGAAAACTGTAAACTCAGCCTGGTTCCACTTGCAAAAAATATTAAAAAAGGGGGTTTGGAAACTTAAAAAATTGGAGACATATTTCAATACTTTCAATTCTTATATATAGTTCTCAGGATATTCTGGGTACTTGTGGCTATCTATAAAGGTAAAACACGGGGTGGTCGTAGTGGAAAAAGCTAATACAGTGATTATTATATCACTATATCATGTTTAAAAATACTGTCTGAGAACAAGTACCATCACAGTTGGTACTATAAAATCATTAATTATTTTACTAGCCCCATCATAAATAATATGTAATCTGTATCTCAGAGAGGTGGGCAAATCTAAAATCAGACAGACAGATACAGAGGTTCAGTTCTCGCTTCTGCCACTAGCTTCCTTTGTGATCTTAAGTATGTTGCTCACTCTCTCTTCTGTAATTCTCCCTTTACAGCCAAGAGGTAATAGCTCTTTCTTTATGAAGGATTTAAAAAATACATTCATAAAGGTCTGGGGCGTGTTTAGGTCTCTAAGTGATAAGAAGCATGGAAGTACTTAGATTTTTGGAGAAGATAATTTTGTCTTCAGGGGAATCAGTCCAGCTGTCCCTTCATGGGCTAATCTCTTGCTAAAATCATTTGGATATTCCCCGTGACCAGACTGTCAAATCACATATATTGGGGTAGGTAATTAAAACCCCAAATACTTAGGCATGTGGCTAATTTTGAGTACGTAAATGGTCCCATTGAAGCCAACATTTGAGTGCCTTTTGGAATCAGAAACTTATGGAACATCTTAAATCAGGGGAAAAAAGCTCTCTGAAATTCTCCTTTCTCTGCATTTCAGAATCTTCCCCAATGAACTAAGTGTTTTGCTTATCTGAGCTCTGTTTGGCTTGTAAAGCAAACTGAAGTCTCAGTTTCAATGACCTTGATGACAACTTTGTTGTTAAACTTTGCAAAGCTAACTAGGCTCCTGTGTCTGTGCTATTAAACCTTACATAAATAGCACAGAGTACATGGAAAGAATAATAATAATTAAAAAAATTATTTAAAAAAAAAATAAAAATGAAAAAGCCGTAAGTTGATGGCATGTTTTCCTGAATTTGGGCCATATTCAAGATCAGATCACTGCCACATGCCACTGTGCCATCTAGTCCCCTACTCACACAACTACTGCAAATGGTATCATTTTGCAACTAATTTACTCGCTTAGTTTTGGCCATTAGTCATTCCCAATATCCTCAATCTGCAGGTAATTTTCCACATTATTAGTTACCCACCTGTCTTATTAAACTGGACTTTCTGAAACCCTGTGTGTCTACATTTTCTGCACCTTTAGATCAAGCAAATAATTGCCTGTACCTGGATGGAAGGGTTTAATAGGAAGATTATAGTTGATTCCAAAAGTTAATAACTATAACATCTGGTTTCTCTTTTTACACATTTAAATGGTAAATTCAGTGTTTGAGAAGAAAGGTGAAAAAAGTGAGAACAGAGAAGAATAAAATCTTCTTATCATTTGTAGGGCAGGTTAAATATAGATGGGCAGAAGGTAGGTTTTACTCTTTCCCACTTAATGTACCACTACCTTGACCCAAAGGGACCAATCTTTATCACATTAAGAGAAAGAATTTCTCAGTGCCAGGACAAGACTTGGCTTCTTTTTCACTAAGAATGCCAAGTGTGCTGCATTATGCAGAATCTTGGGTATCTTCCACTGCTCTTTATGATAGACTATGGCTGTTCTGAGATGTCTCAACTCATTTCTATTCAGACCTCTATAAAACCATCTGCACAGGAAGAGGTTTAAATATTGCTGGGTGAAACTGGGAGCATTATTTTCCAAATCAGTTCAGAAGGGATATGAAAAAAAAAAAAAAAAGAGAGAAACAGAAAGAGAGAAAGGAGAAGGAAGAAGAATCTGCGGTCTGGCTGTCCAGACCTGAGATGCTAAGGGCTGTGTTGGCAGCTGTCCATGGGCACAAGTGCTAAACCTATTTTGCATATAAATTGACACACTTAAAAAAGATGCACACGTCTTTAGCAGGCGCATTTTCCTTGCTAGGCAAACAAAAACATGGTTGTTGCTTAAGTTCACCTGCAATGAAAACAAAATGCCCAAGAGCTATTCAAGAGGAATAACAGACTTGAGCTCTAGCCTGCATGACTCATTAGTCTTTATGGATTCAGCATCCAAATCTAAGTGTCGAAGGCCTGATGGCCCACCCTGGAGGGACAGTACTTTCAAAAAGAGCTGAGTATCATAGGTGCATTGTGGGCAGTGTAATTAACCTACCCAGGTGAAACTCTCCTTGGGGAGACACTTACTCCCCGAGTCTCTAAGATTCGCTGAATGTGGTAGCAGTAGAAATGAAGGAGGCTTTCTGAGTCCTGTTGCTTCATCTGGGATCAAACATAATGTCCCCTTCTTGTAAGTTGTTTCAGAGGATATAGCTTCACCAAATTCAGTTAGAAACACCTTGGACCTTTTCAGTAAACTCCGAAATAGAAGATAGATGCTCTCTGCTCAGCTTGGTCCTTTTCTTTCCTTCTGAAAGTTGGGATGGAAGTAAAGATTTCCCTTACAGAAATCTGACCAGAGAAAATAATAAAAACAGATGATTCTTCCTCCTACTATGTGGACTCTGCTGTTCCTTAAGTGATACAGCTACTGCAAAAAGACTTCCTGAAGTCCGTGCCAGTTGAAAGACAAAACCGAGTCTGTTCTTGCATCCATCCTCTGGTCAAAGACTTTTCTTCATGTACCGATGTAGAACATATAAATAGGGATTGTAACCACTGACATAGAAAAATACTGTAGTAATACGTACTACATGATGCATGCGCATCTTCTGGCCCAGTTGAAATCTATGACAGAATGCCTGTCAACTTCAGCACTGAGGTTTTACCAACTAGCTGTCTTCACCCGGCTTTAGGCATTTCCCTACACGTTCATTTATGTGTAACTTCAATGTATTATCTATTGTGAAACAGCCACTTTGGACTCGAGCAGCTGAAAACATAATTTCAGGACACTGGTGTTGCATCTCCAGCTCTGTCACTGGGCTGTTTCCATGCTGATTTTCATTCCCTTCTTAGTTCTCACCTTACTCCACAAAAAGACTAAACAAGCCTGTCCTATAGTGCTGTTATGACACTACATGAAATCCTGATGACATGTCAACCAACAGTAAAATTCTTATTAAGTCAAACAGTTTCAGCTAAACCTGATATCTTTAACAGCATTTCCAAAACATGAGAATCTGTGAATTTCTATACTTTTGTCAGAAGTTCCAGTGTTTTGCTCCTTATACAAACTGAAACTGGCTACCTGTAAAACACACACAAAGCTAATAATCTGCTTCACGAGGGTTCAGTGAGTACTATGTAGTTAATACTTCCATAATTTTTTCAAGGAGAAAAAACCCATATAATTGAAATTGTTATTAATTTATATTTGCATGGTACTCGAATCTCTTTGGACTAGTGACTATAAACTTCCATGTTTTCCTTTCTCTCTGCCTCTGCCATCTGCCTTCCCCTCCTGCTTTCCTTTTTCTTTTCTAGGTAAATTCTGCATGTAATTTTCTGTAATAAAACAAATTCTTAAGCAGGCATCCCCTTTTTTTTTAAATTTTTTTTTTTTATTATTATTATTCTAATGCAGATATGGAAAAGACAGAATGATTAAGGAAAAAGTTCTCTTCTCTTGTTAAATTTTTGGTCCTGACAATATAGTTTGGAGTGACTGATTTAGTATGCACAATGTATGGAACATACCAAAAGAGTGCATTCAGACCAGCACTAGCACTGGAGCTGTCAGTTGAAGTCTGAACTTTGAAGTTATATTCATAGCAAGAATAACATTTTGGGGGGTAGTAAAACTTGTAAATTGGGGAACAAAACTGTGATCATTTACTGGAAAATGCTGGAAATTATTAACTGATGCTGATTTCTTGCTAAATGCAAGCTGTAATCCATTGCCCAAAACCTAAACAAAAATTGTTTTACTGCCAACTCCTTTCTACTTTTTCATGAGATAGCACATAAAGAATGCAAAAGGTCAAGGCTGCAGTTGCCACAAGTACCAAACCCTACAGAAATCAGCTGGAAAGTGTTTCAGTTACAGGATGCTGTCCTTAGTCCTAAAACTTCTCATAAAAAAGCAAATCCTACATGTAAATTTCCAAAATAATAATGAAACAAACCCATTCTTTGTTCTGATTTGTATAATACTTTTTTCTACCCATTCACACTTTTTGGAAACAAATGTTCAGTGTGAAAGCTTTTCTGTGACTTCATCCAACAGCTGAAAGCAGCTAAAAACGAAACAAAAAATGCCATTTGGACAATGACATTGGGAAATCCAATTAACATTAAATTAGGCTGAGATTATACATCATAGGCAATTACGGTAGGACTTTGAAAAGTACCTTCCCTCTATGATGCTTTCAAACCTTTCAGTGTTAATATTCCAATAAAAATGCTATTTTTCCCTACAGGTTCCACAAAGAATGAATTTTTGATTACTCAATATGGTTGATCAGACTGAGTTTATTAGAGTTGTTTTTTTCTT
Organism: Pluvialis apricaria; assembly: GCA_017639485.1. Classification (NCBI taxonomy): domain Eukaryota; kingdom Metazoa; phylum Chordata; class Aves; order Charadriiformes; family Charadriidae; genus Pluvialis; species Pluvialis apricaria. Next base: position 7,154,197 of record CM030044.1, on the reverse strand, counting down.
CTCCAAACTTCAGCTATTTATTTCCCTCTCCTTCCCCTCTAAGAACGTCAACAAACACTGCATTTACTCCCCCACCCTGCAAATGGCAAAAGAAAGTTACCTTTTATTTATGAGTGATCATTTTTTTCCTGTCTATATTTTGACAAATAACATGGCAGAAAATGATTAAGGGTCTCATTTTACAATGTGACTTGTATGTTATTTATTGTCAAAATAAAAGTCACTTTGTGAATTGAAGTTTTTAATCATTTTTCCCCTCTTTCAGGAAATGGCTTTGTCAAAAAGTGATGATATTTGAGACTGCTGTTTTTTTAATGACAGGTATGATCCCTGTAAGGAGTTTATCACTAATTATTTCACTGTACTATAATTATATGGATAAACTATTATTTATTTATTTTCCATTTTAATACTCTTCATTTCCACCATGTTCTTAATAGGGATATTACAGTGCCCTGATTAGCTCCCACATAAAATAAAAGATATTCAAACTTCTTTGAAAATATTTTCCTTTCTTTCAGAAACATGTTATATCAAATACTCAATTCAATTTAGCAACAAACGTTATAAACACTCTAATTTCTTTGTAAATCAGACTGTAAAGCATCTTTGTTTTGAAACCTCTCCTTGGAAATCACCATTTCTTTGTGCTAGCTTCTCATATGCTCTTGAATTATATGTTTTCCTTCTCCATGTTACCTCACACCTAACGTTAGCCACTTTCTAGGAAGTTAAAAACAAATTTTACCAGTCTCCCCCTGTATTAAATAAAAACAGACAAGGACTTCCAGAAGATGATCCAGAACTTATCTGGTTAAGTCAGCTTTGGTTGTTCACTGAATGCACAGGTCTCCGTCAGCTGACTGAAAAAACATAAATTATCATCTCTTTGATAAAAGTGTGCTAAATGCTCAAACTCAATGCGTAACTTTGTTCAGGTACACCTACACATGGTCTTCAGAGTGTTTCTCAGACAAGTATGCCAGAGAACTTTGAAAATGCCCATTAACTCATCACGGCTCTTGGGGGGATATGAGGCAAGTGCTGTGATCAGTTTGTAACTGTAGCAAATGAGACCCTATATGTCAGTAACATAATGAAGAGTCAAGAAAAAGTCCTGATACCTTAGCCAGGTATCTATAAGCTACCTCTGTGAATAATACTGAGAGAAGAGGGGCAGCTTAATAGGCAAATCAGAGTCTCCTGTTGTGCTTTGTATTGCTATGTCCTTATTTAATACTTAACACCAATGTATTTTAATGCAAGTTACTGCAGAGGGAAATCATGTCAGAAGTGATAGCATTTTCTTGCTATTCATGAAGCATTATAGTCAGACATCACCAGGTGGACTACAGGGTCTGTGGTTTCAAACACTGTGAAAAAAATTCTGCCAGTTGTCCTAATACAGCAATATGGTTCCTGTCACACTGGTGCAAGTACCATACTGGCGTACTCTGTCAAAGCTGTGCTTCTAATTTCTCATTTAGTTTAAACACTAAGACATGAAAAGGTCACTTTTTATCCTGGAGTATAAATATTTTGATGGCGTACCTGTTCATTCAGCATAGTCCAGCTGACTGAATATCCTTTCCCGACAGGAGATGAGGAGTGGCTGATTCAGTGAGAACAGCTCAGACAAGTGAATTCTTGATGGGCTGCAATAAGGAGCTGAGCTGCTCTTCTCACCATACACATGCAGGTGTTCTACAGGAGTTGAGAATGGCCCCTAACACAGAAAGAAGCCAGTGGCAGTTGTTTGGGCATGAGCCGTGAGAATCAGCAGCAGGTAAGGGATAATTTAGCTTAAAGAAGAGTCCCAAAACCTAAATTTGATTTGCCATCCCTAACTCCTCTACTTTAAACTCACATCTGATGTTGTTTCCAAAGAACGTACTTGCAAATGGGGAAAAAATTGGCATATTTGTGGTAAGGAGAGGACTCAGATCTCTTGATTCTCAGATGAGTATCAACTGCAATAATCACAATGCAGACTCTTGCTAATTTGCTGCACACCTTATTTTTCCCAGTCATGAAGATATATGTCTTGATTGAGGAAAAAGCTGAGTTGAGGTGATGCTCTAAAAATGTCGTCTTACGGGTGTTTCTAATCAGGGCAAATTGTTTGGACTATTCAGAGAGTGGGCTGGTGCTGATGGTACCACATTGCAGCTTTTGCAATAATTATTTCTAACTGGTCACTAATCACACTTTATCTTATCTTATCATTCAATCTGCAGTAGCTACAGACATAATTTCCCTCCTCAGTGCTGGGCAGTTCTTACTTGCTTCAGCCCGTGATCACGTCAGCCTCGAGAGGAAAGAGGTACATGTGTAGGTCACAGAGATCAGAAAAGAAAGAATTTAGGCAGCAAAACCCTGATGCAAAACATCTAAGAAGGGACAATTTGAAATCGCCATGTGGGACTGAACACGAGTGTGTTAACTAGCAGCTCACAAGCTTTGCCTATTCTTCTGCTCCTGCTCCAGTTTGACAGGATTGGCACAAGGAAGCTCTCAAAACTGTCAAACTAGCACGTTTGATGAGGCCAGATTCTTTTCAAACCCTATAGCAACGTCACTTTTTCATGCAGTAAAAGCTTGTTACCTGTTCACAAACATAGTCCTGCTTCAGAGCTTCCTGTTCTGTTTCCACTGCTGATTTCTGTATTTTCCCAGTTATTCAGCATCAAACCCACGAAGTTCTGGACTCCTGAGGCTTTCTTATTTATTTTTTTTGTTTCTTTTCTCCCACTGCCCTCTCCCTCTCCCCCTCTGCCAAGTTCCTAAGCTTAGCATTTCCCCCCGTTCTGCCTTATGAGAACAAAAGCAAAAGGAGTAAGTCTGTTTAGCTAGATCTAACACACGGCAAAAAATTCAAACAAGGAAAGTAAAGATCTGGCTGTGGTGCTGCCCATGTGGGATAGATAAAGTCTAGGCTCATATTTCTGCTCTGAGTTTCCAGCTTAATTCCATCCTCATTACCCACACCTTTTCCTATTCTCAAAAGTTAGTACAGAACCTTGTGCAGGATGCTAGAGGCTAACGAGAAATATCACTATCTAGGTTTTTATTTCCAGCTAAATTACTTTCTTCACTGTTGTATGATTTCCTACTGCATGGTAGGAACCAGAAAACCAGAACTTCTTTCTGGTAAGTACTAACACCAACCACACAAAACAGGATCTTCCCAGAGCTGTTTAGAATCTGAAAGGCTAGATACCAAAAAGTCTAAACACTAGTTCATGAGGGTTTTTTTATGGTTTAAGAAGTATACGTCCATATGCAAAAACCTTTAAAAAGGAGTCTTTTTCTGTACAGTCCTGCAGGACCTTCTAAAATCTCACGCATACAAAGCAGTCGTGAAGCACCAAATATTATTATCTGAGCAGGAGGCACTGGAAGAGTGTTCACGTCAGCCATGCCAGGTAAGCAAGCACAGAGAAACCAGAGAACACTAATTTGAAGTGCTGATGGTAAAATGTCGTCCTCTCCCCAAACAAAGTGTCATGATTTTTGTTTGATGGCAGTTGCAAGAGAGACGTTGTACATGGATCAAAATTCAGACAGTTTGTGAGTGTTCACACACGCGACGTACCTGCTGGAGACAACAGCTAAGCTACATGCAGCATGGTGGTAGGTACCTGGTGGTTTGAGGACAGTAGCGAGGAAACTGTCTTGCATGAGGCTGAGATTTGCAGGAGTTAAGTGCTGATTTTCAGAGCATGACTATAATTCAGCTTGAAATAATGTGATAAGACAGGCAAAGGCAGAAAACTCTGCTAAACTCTCTGACAAGGGAACAGAAAATCCACCACAGTTACAGAGACTCTAAGGACTTCTTCTCTCATTTGTAATTAACTTCTTCCATATAAACCCAGCCTGACCTTGTCTGTACAGTATTGTCCAGACCTTTCATGTGTCATGTGGTATATGGCTGGGTAGCATAGCTTGTGTCTCAGTGTCAGTGAGTGTCTGGGGCTTGGGATTTTTTGTATTGGTTTTTTTTTTTTTTCCATCCACTTTATGACTTCAACAGCTAAAAGAAAAGCAGGAAGGGTGTGGATGTCAAAAAATGTTTTCAAGTCTTCACAAGAGTATTAAGGGTTGGGAAAGTACAGTTATAAGATGGAATGAAGAAAAAATATAAAAAAGTAAATGAAAATTTCTCAACTGAGGTATCAAGACCTTTAAGGCCAGGTAGTCAAAATGTGTTTTCCCTACTTTCCTAGTGATCAGATGCAAACTATCTTTGGTTGCACTTTTAGTTTAAAGGTAAAAAATGAATGGATTGGATTTTTTTTAATTTTTTTTTTTTTAAATTATAGAGACTGAGAGCACTGAGACATTTTAGGTTTGTTTCCTTGTTTCTTTGTTTGCTTTTAAAGTGATTAAATGCTATTGAGAACTCAAAGATTTATGTATGAGTCCAAAATCTAGCGAATTTTCTATATGGAAAACTAATGTAAAATAAACCAGAGGATGATTATACAGATTGCTTTGTACTGAGGACCAAATTCATCCCCTGTAAGACTGACGTCTCAGTGAGGCATCATAATTTAGCTGTGCTGCTTTATGGTAGCAGCAAAGTTCAACTACAGTACCAACGCTGAGTATTAGACCATGTCTCACACATGAACTAAGGTAGCTGAAGGTTTCCAACTTTGCCGTTAAACACCCAGGCTCATTGCACAGCTTATTCTTTTCCTGGCCTTGAAGTTCAAAGCAAGGATTTCACTTCCTTTTACTAAGACAACACTCTACTGACCACTGCTCAAGAAGAAACATTTTAATTACATGTTTGTGTACATGTGTTCATGTTTATTCATGGTGTGCATACATATGCGTGTACTGTGTGTAAGAATTTGTGTATATGGATTTCTACAATATGCCATTTCCACTTGAACTGGTGTTGTGATGAGAATCTTCCAGGAACTGTGTTTGCTACAGTGGCCAGGTTTTAAAATTAAAATATAACAACTACGTCAAACAGAGAAGGTGCTCAGAATCTATTCTTTCCGGGACCCTGAGAAAATTGTCTTTATACTTGTTGAGAAGTAATTAAGGCTTCCCCAAGATCCAGTTAAGCTTGCTTAATACAAAATTTTAAATTCATGAGATCTTCCTTCTGGATCTGGCATGATAAAAAAAGAGAAAAAAAAATTCTGTGAAACTCCCCACACATCTCTACAAAACTTTCAAAAGCATAAGCTTGTTTCAGAAGACTGCAAAAAAGCTGTGGCACACACACACACAACAAAGGAGTGTTCAGAATACCCTACAAATTATACAAAGATTACTTGAAAAACTCCAGCTTGTCAGTTTTCAGAAGTTCTGCTAAACCCCTGAGACAGAAATTCACATATATGTTAATTTATGCATTTATTTGCCATCTCCCCAGGGGAAAATGTATTAAGAGCTGGATATTTTGCTACACATTTGCACTGTGCAAAATGGGCAACTGTAAGTGCAGGAGGGGAGGAAACATGAATAGAAAAGAAAATTGTACGTAAGAGGAGAGATTTTTACTGTGCCAAAGTTTAAATATTTATTGTTTTCTTTGGTTTTTTTCAGATTTTATTTTCTTTACCTCCACCTTCACTGAGCCCTGAGCCATGAAATTTATCCTAGGCTTTATACATGCGGTGAAAACTTTGCATACAAAATGTACATCTAGTGCTTCTCAGAGGTGAACAGAAAGTCACCATCTCAAGTAAAAACTGAGAATAAGCTTTACACCTCCCAGATTTGGACAGTAAATTTGAATGACAGTTAAAAGGTGGACAAGTGATATGAGCACTACAGCAAACCTGAGAGCATGTCACTGAGATCCAAGGATTCATATTTGCTGTGGATGGGGTTATAAAGACACCTAGACTTCTTTTCTCTTCTGTGTCTGTCTGAGCAGCACTGAGGGTATCAGCTGAGGCAAAACTTTGACTGCTCCCATAGGACTTGAAATAAGTGGGTTCTTCTATAATGCTTGAGTCCTATTCCATAAAATGCCCCTGCACCTGGTGTCAGAGACGGTCTGTGCTTGCTGTGTTCCTGTTAGCAAACCAGGCAGGGGGATGAGCATCTCATTCATCTCCTTTGCATTGATCAAGTCGTAGCTGGTCAAGTGCAGGGAGATCCATGTAGCATGATAGGAACTTTATATGCATACCTCTTTTCTGGATCTCCTTCCTGCTTAGTTCTGTGGCATCCTACACCTGCACGCTGTTACCTCCCTTTCTCATAGCAATGTCCCATGCTAGCAGTGGAGGCTGAACTAATGTATCAATCTACAGCAGTCCTAAGAAGCTTCATATAATAACACCTTTAGGTTCTTTCACACAAAAAAAACCCCACCAAAACAAACACCAAAAAAAAACCCCAAACTCCAAGTCATAAAAAACCCCAAACTTGTGGGTTTTAATGTTTTATTAAAGTTATAAAGCAACTTGCACATGACATCCCAAGTGCTAACGAACTTACCTGCTTTATCTGGACAATTTGCTGTCTACAAGTCAGGTCTTGAATTCCCCAAGAAGCTATTCTTCTCTGTCTCTTTTCTGTATATATCCTTGAACTGATCAGCCACATCAGCAGCGTTAGGTATGAAATAAGAAGCCTGACCTTTGGAATTGGCTCTGCCGACTGATCAGCTCAGCATTGATGGGCCTGGCATATTTTGACAGCGCTGGGAGTTGCACATGGGAATTGCACTTGTCTAGATGGGAAAATATTTTAGCGAGAAGAAAATTCTATAGAGAGGGGCATGGTGCAGGGAGAATTTGGCTGAACAGAGAGCTGCAGTTTGGCCATACTGTGGTGTATAAAATCAGGTTACTCTCAGTATTGAATTGCCTATGCATTCACTGAGTTCACCATCAAGGAAAAGAATGCCATGTAGACGCAAAACCAATTAGGATATGATCTATGTGGAGCTTCTGAGCAACACCAAAGACCAGAAGACCAGAAATGTCAGCATATGGTCAACTCCCACTGTCCCAATCCCTGTGAAGGTAGAATCCAAGGCTGTGCAAAAAGTTCTTCCTTAAAAGATAACTTCTTTTTAATAAGGCTTTGAGTGTCTGAAGCTTATTATGATGATTTAATGGAGTCCTTGGTACCGATTGTTCTTCCTGAGATGCTCTGTTTCATGTACATATACACCATAAGGCACAGCTGTATCTGAGAGTTTTGTCATGGTTGCTTCACCGAGACCATCTCCAGGAGCTCTTCTCCCCTGTTGCAGCAGCAAATCTATGGTTTTCAGTGGCTCCGTCATCTTTAGGGAGCACGTGTGACAAATGTCTGTGAGTTCTAAAGATTAACCTGGGACTGCCAGGAAATAAATCCAACAAATGAGGGATCAGAAGTCCAAAATATGTGCATGATTTACAATTCACACTGTCTCCTATGGACCTCCCCTAAGTCCTCTGAGTCTGTGATGAGGACCTGATCCCCTCTGAATGACCAAAGACAGTTACCTTTTTATCTGCAATTGTGAACACCCCTACATATCTTTCACAAAGGAGAGGCTGGCAGTATATTTCTCTTACAGTTTTTTTTTCTTTTTACAATTACGTCTTGCTCATGTTTTCTGAGTTTATCTGGACACCCGTGGGAGACCAAACAAGGGCTGAGGGATGCAGTCATATATCCTCAAGCTTTAAGGGCCTCGCATGCCTTCTGTCATAGGTTGCTGTTCCTCTGGTAGGATAGAGCTTGCATCCCTTTTTAGCATGGCTAATGGCACCTGCTTTCCCTGGATGTGCTGTGCTATCCTTGCTGTGGAATCAAAACCCCTGGGTTCATTCACACTCTCTATGCAGTATAAATCATTAGCTTCAAGAATACAGAAAATGACAGAAAATGGCAGGAACATTGGGATCACCTCCCAGGCCAGGAGTGTACTGTAATGTTTCTGTCACCACCCACTGCCCTATGAGAGCAGCGGAGCACTGTGCCACGTGGTCAGGGCACCGAGTGTGGTACTATGCAGCAGCAGTTCCAGCAGAAAGAGTGATAACCTGCAAGTTGGTAAAGTTTGCTGTAAAATGACATTACCACCACTTCGATGAGGAAAAAGACTTTTGCTTAAATAATGACATCCATCTTAAATAGATCTGACAAAAATACCTGCCATTGATGGAGCTTAAAGAGCTTTCCGTGGGAAGGTGGGATCAGCAGTCTGATGTGACGTGACTTTCCCAGCTCAGCACCAGAACCAGGAGCAGAATTAAAGTCCTCTGAATTGCAGTGCATCTTTCTTTGGGCAGTGCTAATGTGTCCCTCTCTAAAGTGTCGCACTCCTTCACCTTGATCTATGTGTGATCATACCCCTAAAACAAAGAAAAGCCATGTGACAAATGTTTGAGGCAAAAGCCTGTTCAAATGCTGCCAGCACATCCTGGCATGGTTTATTACCATATATATACACACTGCTTGTTTGACAGCAGAGAAGGACTTTCTTGCATTTAAGCCATGTGACATAGATACAGTCAGATTAAAATTGCACCTCTGCTACCAATCTCCTTTCTGATGCTGGGAACGGCTGTTAATTTATCAGACCTACTAACCATACAACAGGGAAAACATCATGCAGCCCTGCTGAAAAGAGCTATTTAAAACAGCAGATACAAACAAATGCGGGTTATAAATTAATTTTGTTTATATGGAACAACATGATCATTTCAGAAGTGCAAATATCAGAACTTTCTCTTTTCTTTTTCTAGTCAAACAATTAGTATTTTCCAAAATTTCCTGTCTCAAATCAAACTGGAAATACAGGCAAAGATTTTGCTGGACTATGGGTAAAGATGGTGATTAAATTTATGGGAAGAAAAGGCACAGTTTTGCCTACTGTACAAAAACTGGACAAGTATCTTCACTGTTTCCTTTTGCAATCTGCTGAAATGTGGCAGCTCTGAATGAGCTCAGCAGTGGACACAGACAAGGATAGATTCAGTTAAAAGCTACTTCAGCTAGGCTGTTTGAAGATACAGCAAGTTCATAAAGGATGCCAATCTGAAATACCCCATAACTGCGCTGGGCTTGAATTCCCTGAACCACATTGCTTACAAGACGCTTTAGACATCGTGTTAAAATTTTTTAGCCATGACAACCTGACTGCTTTTCTGGCAGAGAGCACAAAATGAGGAACAGAGTTGCAGGGAATTAAAACTAATTTTGGGCACCATAAAGCTTCCTTGTCTGTGCTCCTTGTCTGCATCCTTTGTGTTTGGCGGGATAAAATATGAGGAACTTTTTCACACTGGTAAGACCAGACTGTGATTTCATTGCATGCCCCACAGGGACCGTGCAGCAGAGAGCCATGGCACACCCTCTCCCTGGCCTTGTGGCCGTCCAGTGTTGTGACCGACCATCCTAGTATGTGTGTTGTGATACTGGACTCCTCTGTGCTGCCTTCAAATGCGGAATGTGGACACATCTACACAACGTGAGCTACAAATATTTCCGTAGCTGTGGGTAGTTTGCCAACAACGCCTGCGTCCAATGAGCCATACACCCGTCTGTATGGTTCAATGTTTGTAAGCGTGGGTGGGAGTATTTCTGTGAATCTGGCACTGTGTGCAGAACTTTCTTTACTAGTGTGGATGTTTCTGCACATCTGCATCTGGTGGAGGAGTGCTTCTAGGCCTCTGAGAAGAGGAGAAGAATTTGTGAATTTTATGGGACATTTGTGCAAAACAAAGGCCAGGAGACATCTGCTCATCTATGAGTGTAGGTGGTTTTTTGCCTCTTTCTGTGTGGAAGCGAGAGAGCTGGGTGCTTCTGAGAGAAGTGCCTGTGTACGCTGGGTACTTCTGACTTGTGTACACTGGGTATATCTGGGTTCACTGACAGAAATCACTACTTCTGTCTGCGTCTGTATGTCCCTCTCACTGACAATGAAGGGCCCTCAGTAAGCTATGGTAAGTTCCTCTATTCTCATTCTTCAGTTTTATATTCCCCTGACATTTCCAGGTGTTCTTTGGAAACTTGCATTAGAGATTTTATGATATTTATTCCTCTACCCTCTCCTCTCTGGGGCTAGGTAATCGCATCACAAACATGCAAATAAGGTGAGAAGGTCGCTGATTCCTTGTTCTCTGGCAATAGTTTTCTTCTGCCTGTCCACCTCCCTTACACTGCTCCTTCAACCCGGGAGCTGCTTCACACTATCAAATACACCTAGATTTAAGGCCTTCCATAGGTCTCAACTTTAGCAGAACCTTGGAAACCATGTTTCAGAAAGGATATTTTCTGTAAACACATCTCACTGGAGCTGTAACTTAGAGCTTGTTAATATATTCACATTGTCTATATCTAGGTTGACATTATCTATAGGTTAAGGATCCAAACAGCTTCCTTGTTCTCAGATCTTGCTCATTCACAAAGTAAACCTGGGTATGCACTTTGAATGTCCTTCAACAAGATTGTGGTCTGGACAGGTAGAAGACCAGGATCCTGAGGCACTTCACAGTACATCCAAAGAGGTACGTCTGGACACAGCACCAGAAATAATACCAAAAAAATATTAACAATACAGCTGATGATAGTTTTTCCATGTTTTGCCATAAAGCCCATAAGTACCCAGAAAAAAATGCTTCTACTTGGAGCTAGGTCTTGCAATAGGCACAACCCAACTAGCTAACTGCTTAGCACAGCATACTGCAGGGAGGCATGAGACAAGGTGAAGAGAAAAGCATGCCAAAGCTGCAGAAAAGAAGTGTGTGGCACTCACAGGGAGTGGTCATGGACCCCCTCAGCAGCCTCATCTGCAATTTGAGCTCTTCCTCTCTCCCAATGGACAACCAGAGAAGCCCCAGGGCTGCCTAGAACCTCTTTGCCCCATGCTCGTTCTCCTGACCTCCTTCACCTTTCCCTGCTGCAGGAGTGGTTGGAAACTGGGTGCTCCTCCAGGACTTGCTGCAAAGCCTTGCGCCTGTGTGGAATAAGTCTTCCAGTGTTCAACGCCTAAATCTTTACTCTTTTCCTGAACACCAAGTTCAGGCTACTTCCAGAAAAGGCTGTGGCTAAAGATAGTGATTAATCATTTGGACAACGAAATACGGAAACTAGGGAAAATCTAGCATCCATCCATTAATTCCCTGAAAGTGAAACTGTAGTCATTCAGGACTGTGAACTCCGAGTCCTATGGGAAGAATGAAGCTATCTAGAACAAACTAAGAGAAATGACCAAAATATTACACTACAGACTGAGAAAGCAGGAAAATGAAGGTGACTTCCAAGTCCTGCTGAAGAAATTGTACAATCAGATGGCATTTTTCCTCCCTTCATCAACTATTCAAAACTGTTTACCAAATATATGTATTTTCTCCGATAAAACCATGGTGTGAATTCAGCTTGTGAGCAGATGGTTGTAAGTACATAAAATTTAAAATCTGAAATTCAAGATGGTGTGAGCAGACACATAAATCATATGATATGTTTTTCTGATTGGATGAGCAAACCACAACTCTTAAAACCAGACTTCCATTGCAAATAGCAGCATTTTGTGAAATTCACCTTCTGTTAGTATTTTTTAATAGTTGTCTAAAATTAGCTGTTCCCAGGAACATCCCAGCCAGCAAACTCATTAACTAAAATAACTGCAGAAAACAAACACAGAGTGGGGGCTAACCTAGTCACTGAGAACTTGTTTTAAAAAGTCAAGTAAATATTAGTAGAACATTTAAAAGCACAGTTTGCCTAGCTCTATCAAAAGTTCATATGTGTTACAATTGTGCAGGGAAAATAAAATAAATAAATAAAAAAACCCCACAAAAATCTTCTCAATGTAAGAAAACAGAATTGAGAAAAGCATAGCCTTATGAATAACATTGACAAGTCAAATAATGAAATGCACATTCTTCTCACACAAAACCATGCTCACAAAAACTTCTTCAGGCTTGTGCAGATAACATTGAAAATTTGATGAGTCTGGAGAGCTAACTGGGTTATTATCTTGAACTTCAGACACTTGCCTGACACTTTGTACCAAATGTTATCTGACTGGCAAAACAAGACCAAAAACAAATTTCTGCTTTCCTGTGCCCCCCTCTCTCCCCTCCGAGCCCTGTATTGCTTTGTCACTCTTTTACAGAGGCTCATGAAAACCTTCTCCCATTAAAACACAGCAAGCTTTGTGTATAACTATTGCAGATGGCTGGGACATTTTCATCTATATACGTTTGATCAGAAAATACACATTCATTAAATCTATCTTCCCACACTAGGCTATGGTAGTCTGAATAGAGCTTCCATGGGGGCATTTTATTTTAACATAAAGATTTTTGGTTAAGGTGGGGACTGTGATGTAAGAGATCTGGATTCAGAATCTAGATTTTGATATTTAGCAATTATTTGTTGTCATGGTTTAGGCTGAACTGGCCACTGGGGACATGGGGTACCCCAGATGGGACCGACAGATGCTCCCCTCTACCCCTCTTCAAAGAGTGAGGCAGAGGAGGGAAGAAGAGACTTATGAGTTCAGAAGGAACTGAAGTACTTTAATGAAATATTAATAATTAAAAGGAAATAGTGAAATATATACAAAACCGTATCAGACTCCCAGGATGACAATCATGACACCAGCTGGCACTGGGGAAGTCCCAGGCTGGACTCAGTGATGGATGGGAACTGGATTCGGGATCTGGATTCAGGATCGGGATCAAAGGCAGACAAATGGGCAGAATCCTCCTCGGACGCCAGCCATTGAAGAAGGAGGGCTGACCCTCTGATCCCTCAGCTTTTATACTGAGCATGAGGCAGATGGGATGCAATACCCCGTTGGTCAGTTTTGGGTCACCTGTCCTGTCTGCTCCTCCCCACAAGTGGGACACCTCTGTGCTTTTCTGCTTCCAACCCTCCATCGGGGCGAGTAACAAAGTGAGCTGCCCTTGGGTGTTACAGCAATGAGTATAAGGAGGAGCCTCTCTGCATGCCATGCCTGGGCATCAGCTATAAACATTGGTCTGATCACTCTGAGAGAGTGAAGAGTGTCTGCAAAATATACTGCTGATTTCGTAGTTAGAAGAGGTCCAGCTAAGAAGCAAAGTTACTGAATAAAATTGGTCCCATTTTACCTCAAACCAGGATATTTCTAGAGCATGGTGTTGACAGAATTTTGTTGTACCCCTGAGGTCAAAGAAACAAATCCCATTTAATGTTTTCGAAGGTGCTGTGGTGAAGTAGGAGAATTCAGGCCACCACTGTTTATAGGGACATTTCTTATATCACATTTGTGCTTTTAGAAGAATTAATTCAGTGTGGGGCAACACACACTCGTGTTTTCTGGAGGAGACATTTCTGTCTCTACATATGAACTGGGGAAAACCTTTGGCAGACACCTGAGTCCTTTCAGCAGGTCTCCATCTTTCTCCAAGAACTGGTTCCACTCATAAAACAAGCGAAAAAAGCAGCTTCTCTCCAGGTTAGAGAAGACATAAGAGTTCTCAGGATCAAGCTTGAAAAAGGTGTATCAGGTAGACCTAAAATTAGAGCCTCTTATCTTCAAAGACACCCCTAACATTCAGATGTGTGAGGATTTAGACACCCATCTAAAGTAAAAACGGAAACTGATGAACAATTTTACATTAATTTCAGTTTATGTAAAGCTATAATAATACTATTTAAATTGATTTTTCGTATGTTTTTTTAAACTGAACCACCCTTTTTCACTTTCCTCCATGACCTTATGTCAGCCTGACAAGAGCAAATATCTTTGTTATTTTGTGACCCCAGACAAGACAATTGATTTTCTTCTTAACTCCTGCTTCACAACAGGAGTTCAGCTGGCCATAACCATTGTCCTGCTTCTAGGTGAAGAAAGGGCTTATAAACAAGCCTTGCAGTGATGGGAGGTTGTTATAAAAACATTCTTGTTAATGTTTTTTATCATGGCTCTCTTTCTGTAAATATCGTCATCATAGAATCATAGAATCATAGAATGGTTTAGGTTGGAAGGGACCCTGAAGATCATCGAGGTCCACAGGCAGGGACACCTTCCACCAGACCAGATTGCCCAAGGCCACGTCCAGCCTGGCCTTGAACACCTCCAGGGATGGGGCTCCAACAACCTCTCTGGGCAGCCTGTTCCAGTGCCTCACCACCCTTAATGTGAAAAACTTCTTCCTAATGTTTAGTCTAAACCTGCCCTCTTCCAGCTTAAAGCCATTCCCCGTCGTCCTGTCACTACATGCCCTAGTAAAAAGTCCTTCTGCAGCTCTCCTGTAGGCCCCCTTTAGGTACTGGAAAGCCGCAATAAGATCTCCCCGGAGCCTTCTCTTCTCCAGGCTGAACAGCCCCAACTCTCTCAGCCCCTCCTCATAGGAGAGGTGCTCCATCCCTCGGATCATCCTCGTGGCTCTCCTCTGGACACGCTCCACCAGGTCAGTGTCCTTCTTATGTTGGGGACTCCAGAGCTGGATGCAGTACTCCAGGTGGGGTCTCACGAGAGCAGAGTAGAGGGGCAGAATCACCTCCCTTGACCTGCTGGACACACATCTTTTGATGCAGCCCAGGATACGGTTGGCCTTCTGGGCTGTGATCGCACATTACTGGCTCATGTTGAGCTTCTCGTCCATCCGCACCCCCAGGTCCTTCTCCACAGGGCTGCTCTCCAGCCATTCCCCGCCGAGCCTGTATTTGTGCTTGGGATTGCCCCGACCCAGATGTAGGACCTTGCACTTGGCCTTGTTGAACTGCATGAGGTTGGTGTGGGCCCACCTCTCCAGCCTGTCCAGGTCCCTCTGGATGGCATCCCTTCCCTCCAGCGTGTCTGCCTCGCCAAACAGCTTGGTATCATCGGCAAACTTGCTGAGGGTGCACTCTACCCCAGTGTCCTTGTCACTGACAAAGATGTTGAATAGTACAGGTCCCAGTACCGACCCCTGAGGAATGCCACTCGTCACTGCTCTCCACTTGGACATCGAGCCGTTGACCGCAACTCTTTGAGTGCAACCGTCCAGCCAGTCATCAGTCTTTTCAGAGATCAGTCATCTTAGTCTTTTCCTGAGAAATAATTCAAGAAGGGAAGTGTGTAAAAGTCCCTGGAAAAATTGTGGGAGTAACTGGAAGAGCACCATTGGTCAGTCATGTTCCTGGGTTAAAACTACAAGCCCAAATTCTTCCCCTAGGCCCATCTCCCACTGAAACTGATAAGCAGTGAGCACCAGTGGATCTGTTGCTTGTTATGGGAAAGTGGTTTTACAATTCGAATATACATTGAATGAACAGAGACCTGCTGCACCCATGAAAGAAGAAGCACACTGAACAGATTTTAATATTAGTTTGTTTTGAAACCAAACATAAACACACTAATATAGTATAACTGTATAAGCATTTTTGTACCTAATGGCCCAGAAAAATAGTATGACCAGTGCTAGTAACAGAACATAAGCCTTCTGGTAACAGTGCTGGGCCCCCGTCCTGGCCTCTTGGGCTTGTTATCAGCTTGCTATGAGAACTTGTGTGAACCTGAGCGTGGTACCAGATTTTCCCTGTTATCATGTCAGTTTAAATGTGGGATAGTAGCAAAGGTCTTGAAAGTGTGGACATGGGTCAAAAACAGAGGACCCAGAACTGCAAACTCACTGATGGGCAATTATTGATCATTGAAGCAGCACAACATCAAGAGCTGTGAAAAGACTACTTTCACTGAAGGAAAAGAATCAGCAGCTCAGTGAGGGACAAAAAAAAAATCCCAACCAAACAATAGGAGAAAGCGTCTGCCTCAGCCTGGGAACCCCCCTCCCATCTTTGGGCAGCAAGTAGTCAACAGCTGGAGTCTGAGAGCTAGGCGCTGTCTCGAAATCCAAATGCTTTATAACAGGATGAGATCTCAGGTGTGGTCATGGGTATCCCTTGTGAGAGAGCCTGATCGCTTTGACCTCATCAATTAAGATCATCAAGGACTATAGTCATCAGCACTAACTGCATGGCATGAGCTCCATGGCATTGTGTACTCGTACTTAATTTAGGATTGATTGTCAAGCACTATGTTGAATATGCAGTGATAATAATTGTTAATGAGTAGGAACAAACCATTAAAATAATATGTATTGTTAATGAACATCAATCTAGTAGAGTTCTGTTTTAAAGTTTAAACTGGCTTGATTGATCAGTCTTCTAAATATTCCCGTCACAGCAATTTCCTGTTCCCTCGTATATATGTACATACATATATATGATATCTATACTGACACATATGTATATATACAAATAAGGATTCTCAGTTGCGGTATGTAAATGTCAATAATAGAAGTGTTAAACACAGATTACAAAAATAGAACTGAGAATGATAATCATTCCAAATTATTGCAGTTCTGAGGTTCAACAGCTGGGAATATGAAACCATGGCCTTTATTTGAGACAAGTTTTTTGAACAGGAGGTGGGCACCTTAAGAATATGGTCATCAGCAATTCTTTCTGTGACTTAACAAAATAAGACAAGATGCAGAAAAACACTGTGTACTTACATTTAAACATTCCAGGTTGTGTCAAGGTAGACTGTTAGCCACATTGCTACTGAGTAATCTTTGTTCAGCAGCCTCAATAAATAATAATTGCCTTTATATTAAAAGCAGCCAATTTGTCTGACTTCTCTTCCATGACAAGCCCAACACTCCAGAAGGCACAGGATTTAATTACTCTAAACAATGATCAGAATAGAGCAATTCATGGTAATTTTAGTTTGCCATATTCACTGAAATGTATTTAGTTCTTGGTCACGTGATCTCATACCTATAACTTTTGTTGGTATATACATAATGTTCTTTAGAAATCAAATACATTGGAAGTCTTGGTCGCCAGGAAAAATAATGCTGACTGTCTTATGTCCACACCATTTGGACCTTAAGAAATTAATAATATTTTTAGGACGACAGCATAATGATAAGAGGTAGCATTTGTCCTGTCTAAGTTTAGATAATACACCTATTTAGCACAATCTGTTGAGCTAACCATCTAGATTTCTGTATATATTTGCTCTAGAAAGAGATTTCCTGAATATATTTCACCTGGCTCATTTTATGAGGAAATGGTATTTTTCTCTGAAGTCCCAGAAGCTCCCTAGAAAAGAGTCCCTGTAAGTTCGGGCTCCATCCACTGAAGCTAAAACACATCCAGGTAATTTCCTGCCAAGCAGATGTGAAGATCATAACCTTTGGTGTGAAAGGGATCTCAAACCAGTGAGCACTGTCTCGGCCAGTATTCTAACAGAGCAATCAACAACCTTGTCTTTGTAAAATACTTATTTCTTCAAATGTAAAGAAAAATAAGTGAGCTTCAAAACTAAAATGGATGAAGGCATTTATCGATGTTTATTTACTTCCTGCTTGTTTTCGGAAATCTGAGGCAGGAGACCTGATTTTTGTATCTCAGTTCACTGAACTGCTATTATAGATACAAGGGTCAAGGCAGGTGATTTATTGGTTACGAAACCTCCAGCTTCTCAGTTGAAAGCAAGCTGCAAATACAAATTTACTAGAGATGAAACTATAGGACTTTTAACATTTTCTTCTTCTCTCCTTCCACTGTAACCATTTGGTATCATGTGTACACCATATTTCATACACTCAGTTGTTGTCTTCCTTAGCACCCATGGGTGGGAGTCCAAAGAATTAATCTTCTATGCTGTGGGTACCTTTAGATTCAGGAGAGTGGGGCTGGTGTTGCAACACATCAAGTCCGGTATAAAACTATAGACTGTCTAGGGCGATATTCTACTGCTGCTGGTGGGTACATCGTGGCTGAGATAAAGCGTTTTGCCCTGAAGTGAATCAGTGCAGAGTATGGCCCAGGTTTCCTTTCTCATAGTAAATGACCCTTCCAAAACATTCAGATCTGTGAGCTGATCTCTCCACCGTGCTTTAAAGCTGATGCATGAAACTGTAAGTAAAATCAGAACAAATCAGACACCCATGTTTGTGTTTTACAGGCTGCGTGTATGCTTGGTGACCAACTCTCCAGGATATATTGTGGGTCCAAACTTTAGCCTCACTGGCATAAATGTTTCTGCCTTCAGCACTAGAAGTCTGATAATGAAAAGCTTGCAGAAAAAATTAGACAACTGTGAACTGGGTAAGTGGAATTTTCGTCTGTGAGCACTTGAGATAAGGAATGCAATAATAAAATTTGTCTGAATGTATTGAGTAGACTGCTGCAGTTTATGCCTAATCATGTATTTAGCAACATTTGCAAACAAGATCAGCAATTACACAGCTAAATGAAACCAACGCATGTGTCTGGCTGTGCCATAGGGTTTATAAGTAAAGAAAAACAAGCTAAGATTTTTAGAGTCATCTGAAGTGCAGTAAGAAAGAGTATGAAAGAGGGGAGTGCTCTGAACATAATACCACCAAAACAACAAGACCATCCAACTTGTTGATTGATAAAATCATTTTTTATATAGTTTTTACATTAGCCACATAGACTTTTTTTGTTAAATAAACTTTAACCTTGACAGGTGCACAATAGCCTGATTGTCCTGGAAGTAGAAATGGTAAAACAAAAATTCATAGCTGAAGCAAACCTCTCTTATTTTTCAAAATCCAGGAGATGATGCAGTAGTCGTCAGCCCCAAAAGGTAAACATAGCAGACTGACAAGCATAGATCATTTATGTGAAAACACTGGAAATTATGGAAAAGCTGTTTGGAAAAAAAAAAAAAAAAAAAAAGAAAAGTGGAAGCTTCTTCCAGCTCTAAGCCCCTGTAGGTCAGCTTTACCGCAGCACATGCAGCTCTGATTTGAATATATACAGATACGCATTCACTGAAATTTTTTATTAAACTTAAATTGAAAAAGATTGGTTCCAATGGGAAAGGGATTTGTTTTTTCAAGATGCAAAACCCGTTTCAAATAAACATTCAGCCTGTTTTGTCCCTCCCTGTTGAACTTTTCTAGTAGAATGTTCATTTCTGTTATTAAAAAAAATAAAAATAAAAAAAAAAAGAAAGAAAAATCCTCCAGTCACAATTTTACTTTGGACTAATATTCACCTGTGTGAAACAGAGCATTTTTTCTCTTCCTGCATTGGAGAATGACCAAGGGCTGATTGACATCCTCAGCAGAATGGCAACCTTTCAGCTCCAGACTCAGCAGACATTCCTCTTCTCCTCAGAGCCCCTGCCCTGGAGGCGCTTGGCTGTCTTGTTTATTTGATTGTGGTCAGATAAGGAGACTGAGCTTTGATAGACAGCTGTTCTCCTGCGAGATACTAATAGATTTGATCTGGCTTGTTTGCCTGGGGTTTTTCATTATTGTTATTGTGTATTCTATCTTATTTTTATTTATTTAATTTAATTTATTTTTATTTTATTTTATTTTATTTTATTTTATTTTATTTTATTTTATTTTATTTTATTTTATTTTAATTTAATTTAAAATATTTATTCTATTATAAAGGACTGTTAAGTGCTTGAAAAATTCTGGTACTCATAAGATGGGAAAGAGCACTTCAATATTTCAATTAATTTCAGAAGTTAAAAAGTTGAAAATCTGGGATTCAACTGAAGGATACACAACTTTCAGTGATGTTAGTAAAAAAAACTTGATGCCAGATATAAAGACAATATTTGATTCTTAAAAATCTTTAGCACTGTGTGAGGATCTGAGTTCCCACTGTTAGTTAGCTGTTTTGTTTTGGTTTTTTTTAGCACAGGAATTGCTCTGAGGTCGGTGACATTGAAGTTTGTCTTGATCTGAAGATGGTTTCCACCATTATCTGCTGTTCTCAGCACCTTGTTGTGAGACCAGAACCTTTCGTGAGCCTTGGTGGTGTTTGCATGGAAGGGTGCAGAAAGGGGGATGCTGCTCTCTTTTACTCCAATTCTAAAAAGAGGTGGCTTAGTGGAAGCCACTGGAGACTCCAGTAGAGAACTGATGGGAGCAATGGCATCTTCAGTTTCTTTGTGTCAAGAATCAACCTTGTGTTTTTTACAGTGAGGGAATTTTTTCTGTGGGTAGCATGAAATTTTCAATATGCTAATGAAAAGCTAATTCTACAGATTCAGTAAGTTCAGTTTCTGTCCAGCTCCCTGGGACCTTGCATTTCACTGTGTGTGCTGCTGTGCGATAACACAACTACATCAGAGGAAATCCTGTGAGAACCAGGGACCGAGGTAAGGGGCAACCTGCTATTTTTCTCTGTGCTGCTTCATCAGCACTGAGATTTCTCAGCTCTGAACTGCTTTTTTTTTTTTTTTTAAATAACATTAATAATCGGCACCAACAAGGGAATGTGTATAGTCTGAAGTGACACTACGATCAAGTACCATCATTTTCAAAATGTGGGTCTAATTCTCCTCTTAGGCTTGAATAAATCAATTGTAACCTCTCTGCAAAGTTGAGAGCGCTACAGGTGTGACAGTGTAAGAAGGGCACAGAATGGTGCTTATGCCAGGATGATACCTTATCCTCCACAGACCCGCTCTTGATGTCTTTGCATGCCAGCTGTTGAACTTGCTAACCAAGGCAAAATGTCCTTATTAAATCCTATTTGATTTTTCACCACCATTACCGAAGTAAACAGAGCAAAAATGTTTTTGTGCTTCCTTGCTGACTATCAGCAACATTACAGTGCCTTTCCCTTGGGTTCCCAAAGGTATAAGTTGATTGTGCATTAAAGGATGGCTCTAAGAAAGAAATGATACTGGAATGCACCCTCTCAAGATTAGCCCTGTAGGTCTGACCTTCCTTTCTTACATTTGCCACCCTCCTGGTTAAATGATAAAACTTCAGACACAGTAAATGCCTAATAAAGTGAAGGAAGGAGTCCGGGTTTCCTCCTCTTCCTCCTCCTTGCAGCTCTTTTACAGTCTTTTTCCTGCCCACCTGACTTTTGGGGGGCAGAGTAGCAAAAGCCCATTTATTTCTGCATGGGCAAGGAATATTATTTACACTCTGTCTCAAGGGAGTTGTTCAAGTCACTGCATAAGCCATAGCGTGCATAGATGAATCCTGAATTGCCCATCACTCTCAAATACTATGAGGATGATCTATAAAAGTGCAGATAAATCAAAGGACCAAAATTCCCCAGGGCTCCATACTCTGTGGGCCAGTCCTTGTAGTACAACAAAATTCCTGTGTCAAATATATCCGTCTCTGAGGTACAGTTGAAACTTTAAAGTATTAACATTCTAGTGGAATATGGATATGAGGAGACAGACATGAGTATAGACAGATAACCCTCTGGAATAAGAAGATATTTTTTTTCTGAAATAAAACCGTGCAGAGATAATATATGGAGGAGGGGAAACTCAGGTCATTTCTTCAGAAAACATTTTTCTTCTTTTGTGTGCTGAAATGTATTTATTTACACAAAAAATCATCCTTTAATGGGACTGAGAAAAGCCTCTTGGCACACTGAGACCGATCTCTTTTTTATTAATTTTACAGCAAAAGGTCAAAACTATATCTATTAAGTATATTTATACAGGAAAGTGCTAGACACACTCCGTTACATAATGAGATTGACATCCGTGTCTTGTAAGATAATGATCTTGAGACACAGTCCCGGTGTAGCTCTGATCAAGTTAATAGAATTGACTTTGGACCCTTTTGTTTCCTCCTAGCTCTTAACCCAAAATGAATTGGGTTAATCTTTCAAGAAAATTGTCTTAATTTTGGATGCTTTATTGCAGATTGTGGGCCGTAGCGTCTGAGGTTCCTTTTGTCTTGCAACAAGGATTGCTTAGATTTGTGGTTCACTAAAACCCAGCCGCAAATCTGCATGTTGTGTTTTGTTGGTTTTTTTTTTGTAGAGGACAGTTTTCTGTGACTTGAGAAGATTCCAGGCAAAAAGAATGGTGTAACTGGAAGAGAGCAGAGGTCTTTCTTCAAGTCTGAAGTAAACCAAAAAAATTCCAAAGGAAGTCTTGCTCACGTGAAGGTTTCCTTGTACTGTCTAACCTTACTATTTGGCATGACAGAAGATAACACTTCTATCTACAACCAGAGGTATCTGAAATATTGTCTGACAGACAAGCAAAAACTCCATCTATTATTCTGAAGTCTGTCAAAATTGGTACCACACAACCCATTTTACAAATGGTACCAACCCTTGTTTAAAGTCTTTGCTCAAGTTTTGGGGTTTCTGACTACCTCTCACCAGCAACCAGGCATTTTGCACTGTTGGAGACAGTCAAATGACCAGTAACTTCACCAGCCCTGGGTCACCTGGGTGGATGTGACTTTATAGGGACATTGAATGCAGTTCATTTTCACTATCTATCACAATTACAGAAACACCTGTGTTTAACAAATTTGGTCCCTAACTGGCCTCAAAACGTTGTTTTCATGCACAGAAAAAAAAAGGCAAGGAAAAAACACAAGAGTGTTTCATTGATTAAACAGGCAATTTCCCTTTTAGGCTGAAGCTTTGTGAGTTTCCATACTAAAGTTAAAGAACTAAAGTGAATTTAGCAAAAAGGATTGGAGCTTTCATCTCACCTAAATTTATACATGTAAGAGTTGCAAGTTTAGTCTTATCGTATTTAGTCAGTTATCTAAGCTTCTTCCGTAGACAAAGGAGGAAATATGGCACCTTCACAGAGTGATATATCTCATGTTAAAGTAGGATAAGTTGAATTATCTTATGGAGGTGCTGATTTCTCCTCACTGAATGAATGTAAAGGAAGTCTCCCTGTTTACTAAAGATGAGGCAAAAAAGAGCTTCAGAAGGCCAAAGCTGAATGAATGCTATGAACCCCAATCCAAGATAAAGAACTTAACAAGTAGGAGTAAGATACTTAAACACCCTAAGATTTAAAGTTTGCAACAGACAAACTTTCTTGAGGATTTGTGCTTCTAAATCCCTATTCCCTTTGAAAGTCCAACCACACATATTCAGTTGGACATCCAAATCTATATGTATAGAAGTTTAAGTTCATTTCTAAGAATTTAAGAGCTCACTTTCACTGGGAATTAAGTGTATAACCCTTGCATGACATCCTCAAATTTTGCTTTCTAGGTATTGTGAATACTTCAGAGAAAGAAGCGCACTCAATCAAGCACCAGATTTTGGATGCTGGTTCCGAAATTTGGCCTCGTAGAATGACCTACCCAGTGCCGCAGAACCGCAGCTGGGACACGGCACTTGGCTTACTGAGGTCCTTGATTAATCTTGTGGAGATACAACTGTGCTCTGGATTACCCAGAGATGAAGGTTTCTGAATGATGCCTGAGAAATACTGCACGATGAAGAATTCTGTGTTGGTTTTAGTTGCCAAAGGACACAAACAATGCAGAGCATCTGAGAGTTCACATCTAAGTCATTGACTTGAAAGTAAAAAGACAAATGCTAAAAGATTGTTTTCATAAAACAAAGCAAGCGAGCTAAATGTTTTCTGCATGTAATTGAAAAATTGTTTCAGCAATAAAAGATACAGAATAGGGAGCAATGGCATGTAAATAACCAATCAACTTGAGACCCAGTATATTTTTGTCCAACAATAATACCTGGACTGTTAAATCTCTGTCACAGGTGCTTTATGTTCCTTTACAGCACTGCACTTTATTTTTTGCTTTCTATATCTTGCACTGAAAACTTATGCTTTGCTGATTCCTTCTTTTCCTTCCCGTGAAATGATGATGTTTACTGGATTTCATACTAATATAACAGTAAGAAATAAACCAGTAATAATACAATGTAAGTGGGAAGGATTTCACAGTGCCTGGCCATTCATGTGGATCTGTAAATACCAGTTACAAATACTCCAGTATGCAACAAGATATATGACCAATATGGCAATACTTTTTGTATAAATAAATAAATATAGAAATAAATAAAAGCCTGATCCCACTCACTTCTAAGATGCACTGGTCAGGTGCTGAGAGTCACACTGGGATACCTGAATTTCCATCAATTTCTGATTAGCCTGCAAACAATTGAATATTCATGATATAAAGTGCTATTGCCTGTGGTAGGGCTAACTCCAGATGCCCTGAGAAACTTCAGCTCCTATTGGATAGCTGATGGCATGATTTTCAAACATTACTAACAATTTTCATCATGGTTCATAAATTTATAAATTGATTTTAAAGTCACCCATCTCTTCAGTTGTTCATAACCCATTTGGGTCCCCAGAGATACAGATGCAGAACCTCTCACTGGAAGCAAATGGACCCTTGAGTGCTCAGCATACTGATGTGGACTTTCAAGAACAAAATAATCTTCTAATTAATCCTAGGGTCAAAATTCCAGTTATTAATTCTGTTTGTAATACTTCTGGTCAAATTTCCCAAATACAACAATGCTATATCATCCCAGTTAACTTCATGACAGCGTAGCAGAAGAGCAGAGTTTCTCTAGGCTTCCACTACTGTCAGTGGAGGGAAAGAGATATTAACAGTGTGATACAGGTCATTCCGGCAATAATCCCATTTTGTGATTTTTCTGTCTCTTTCCAATAACATTCAAGATTGGTAGAAATTATAATAGTATATGTTATGTGGCTTACTCAGGCACCTAAGGCTAGACAAAGATACAAGGCTCACAATACAGCAAACATACAGAACACTTTTGCATATTGGCATGTTTAGGATGGATACTGGAAGGGCTGAGCCCCATCTTCTTCCCACTGAAATCAGAAAGCGGTGTTCACCAACTCCTAGCATAATTGTTAGTACGGATATACTTTATCCTGTTAAAGGACAAATACAGAGGATCAATAAAATTTGGGAACTCTCAAAACAAGTAACTCAAACCCACTTACTGATGTTTGTGTTTCCAGACAAGCTGTCATTTTAAAATATGCAAACAAAAAAATGACAGAAACTTCACAAGCGATAGTTCTTTGCCCCTTTTCAAATTGTGCCTTGTGTTTGCAACCAATGATCTGACATCCAAAATGACTGTTATTCAAATGATTCTCTTGTTTAACTGTAACCCCCTATGCACTGCTAAATTTCCTTTTCAGATCCTTGATGTAACCCTGTGTCTGCATCACTTTCTTTCTTTCTCCCACCTTGTGCTTTTAAACTTACATTTAAAACCCATTCTCTAACATGTGTTCTAAAAACTAACCTCTGTATGTGTTTGCACACTTGTTTTCCAGATGCTGCTGCCAACAAATTATTCCCCAGTGATTTAAGCTTGAATTTCAGCCATTACTGTTTGGCTCATAGGGCACATTGCTTGAACTCAGAAGGCTTCTAACTTCGTTTTCCTCCCCTCAGGAAAACTCAAAACAAAATAGTAATTTTCACCCCAAAGCAACCAATAGACCATAGGAAAGGTGGAAATACAGCAAGGAGTTTCTAAATAAAGAATTATATAAAATAACCCACAGTGCCATTTGGTCAAACTATCTAAAAAGTTGTGATGCTTTATAGAAGAAAGATCTCCCCCAAAAGATCAAGCTTACTATAAAAGTAGCATCATGTTAATTACACTGGATTTGATATTAAAATAAAACATTCCTAAAATGTTTCACTGTATGAGATAGCAAGTCTTTTATGCATCCTGGCTTTCTATTGATATGCCTTATTTCCACTATAAGAAAGGTGGCTTGTGAAGTTCTAGACTAAGAATTTCATTTACTCCTGCCTGAGTAATTAAATCAGCACAAAACTGTGAGCATATCAGAGCTCACTAAACTTCTGCCCCAGTCTGAAATGAGAATGCTGAAAAGGTCTTTCCAGCTGCTGCCCAGTCCTTTAAAATCCCGGTTCCCAAAAGTTCATGGCTGTGTGGCTTAATTCGGTCAAACGAGCTTGTTAGAATCACTAGGTCTTCATTGTTTGCCCCAGTTCTCCAGGGCAGCACTTCTTCCTCCTCTCCCCGATGGTCTTACCTGGTGAATTACACAGTCCCCCTGATGAATTTGGCACATAAGCAGACATACCCAGTGCTTCCAGTGCAAAAGAAGGAAGAGGAGGAGGCTCACTGGTACCTCATCCAGTTTTACCTCTTGGCAAAATTCTTGCTCCTTTTCTTCTGCCATGCACTAGCTCTAACATGGAAGTTACTTGCACTGAGACAGGGAAGAGGCAGAAGGAGCAATTTGAACTGGACACGCACTTCTGTTTATCTCCTTCTCTTATTTCTGTGTTGTTTTTGTGTCATCCAGAAGAGGTTTTTCGATTTGCTTTGGGTTTTTTGGTTGGTTTTTTTTTGTTTGTTTGTTTGTTAGTCAACATATCTTATTGACTACTACTATTCATTAGAAGAGACAAACTTAGGACAGAAATAAAGTGCGGTGCACAAAGAGTTAATATTATTTCAGGGATCTATGTGTAAAAAATCAATTTTAGTTATTCACAACCTTTTTTTCTTTCCTCACTCAATTACCTTATTGACCAGTAAATTCATGCACTTATTTATAAACTAAAAAAGACACATATTCTCCCTGTCTGTTTCACAGAGGAAACAAAAAATGGCCTTATTTAATCCTGATGTTAGTAGAATTCTACCAAGGGAAAATTTGGCTCAAGTGTTCCTGCAGAAAGTCATCGAATGAAAAAAGATTTTACTTTCTCTTAGTTATTCATTTCACCTCATTTTATTTTTCAGATATATGTTTACACATAATCTCAGTAGATGCAGAAGTGTGGTCGTGACTGTTAAAGTTCAAGTAAATGATTATTTCATACATGCCAAATAATTATTATTAATAATAATGCTTAACATGGATACATAATTTTATCTCCTCATTTCTTATGAGAAGCAGGGATGGGGAGAGTATATATTTAGCTAAAGTACTTGAAAATGAAGTAAATATGTAAAGCAAAAATTCTAAAAATTTGATCCTAGTAAATAAAAGTGGGTAGGTTTCATAACTGCTAAACACCATTACCTGCTATTGAATTCCACTGCAGAGACTGGATTAACAGCTGTTGTCAGAAATTGTTGGTGTAATGGAATTATTTATGGTGTCATCTGTTTAATTCTTGTGGGAAATGTTCATGCAGTCTGTCAATGAAGTGCATGAATACAGCTAAAGCATGGTTTATTGACTATTCCAGATTATTTCATTTTACCTATGGTAAAAAAAAGCAAATTTGAAAGTGTTAACCTTAACTGGCTTCTCTGAGTTTACCTAGTCAATGTTAAAACTGATTTGAAATATAGTTCTCCCTTGTCTATCTCCAACCAGACTTCTCTGGTACCACTGCCTGATTTGTCCAGAAGTTCACATTTAATAAATACAGTAACACATTTTTGTTACAAAGAATGCTACCTTGTAAAGATTGATGGAGATTAATTCTAGTTCATTCATTCTCATCTGGTGCTTCAAAAAACATTTTGGATAAAACTGTATGTCTGTGTGTGTTCTTATTTTTCATTTCTCTGCACTTCTGCCATTGTCTCTCTTGGCTGGGGCTAGAAGCAGAATTGCAGAAATGCCACCAGAAAGGCTGTGCTACTGGGGAATAGATGAGGCATGTTGTTTCAGATTTAATTAGAAAAGTTTTGTACAGATTTGCTCTGTAGGCCACATTTCAACATTAAAGTTGAGGGCAGCTGATGCCATCTGCTCCATTTAATGCAAATTCAATGCAGCCCTTCGGCTCTTGGCAACTTACCAAGACGGTCCTCAAAGTATTTGGGCAAAGTATGACCACCCCTGCTGTACTGAGTGCCCCTGTTTTCTCTCCCCCCTTTTGTATGTCACCCCTTTTGAAAATCAAAAGTAGTCCTTTCTGCTTATGCCTCAGTGCCCAAGCAGTGCTGGATTTTTTGTGCTTCTGTGGCAGGTCATGTATGATTTCAAGAAAAAAGCTAGTTTCTATCAATCAAACAACAGCACTCATCATTAGTCTTCTGGGACACATGCTGCAAACCCTTAGGACCAGTTTTTCAAAGAAGGAGAATATTGTTTCTGATGTGAAGTTGATGGATGTTTCATGTACTGTGTGTGACAATGACACAAGAATTTCCAAGAGCAGAGGATCCTCCCAAACCTGTCTTAGCCGCTTTATGGGATCCAAGCTTTAAAGAACAGCTATGCCTCACTTCTTAATGGGTGCCAATACTGTAAAATACAAAGAGATGCCCAGGAGAAAAAGTTGTTGTTAGAAAGTAATTATTTGTCATGTTACCTGTCCAATTCAGAAGAGAACTGCCAGAGAGTAGGGATCTGGCTTTCTTGTGTCTCAGCAAAGTCCTACATACAGCTACAGAAGAGTGGGAGTTAGCAATGAAGTAAAAAAGGTCAATTAATCATTATTATCCTTTCATATTTTTAAGCAGTAGCTAACTATGAAATGTCATAAAAATATGTTTGATCAGAAGAGTGATTTCTAAAGTTCTTTTTAAGAATCCACCTATCAAATGAAAGTCAACCTAACAAAATCATACTTAAGCAGACCTACAGTTATCAACGAGTTTAACCATATAGTTGCCCTAGTAGGTCAAACTGATTATTATTACTTTAAAGAGGGAGGTGGGAGACAAAGGGAGTTCATCTGATTTTCCTAAGGTCACCTGGGAAATCTATTACAGACCAAGCAAACATATCTATATCCCCCACTGCCGAGCTAATGTCAAAGCTACTGACTAGTGTGGGTTGGTCATAGATATAGTATACAAAAAAATAAGACATTTGATGTGCTATAGTTGTAAGACTGCTCAAGGATAATTGCACGCTTGATACTTAAGAGAGGAGGAATCAAATGTACTAAAAAATGAAATGGTGGGAGAAGAAGGTGGAAGAAGAGAGAGAATAAGTGCAGTAAGCCTGCTACTTGTGACACTTCTGCAATGTGCTGTCATGCCTTGAGGTCTGTATTTCTGCATATTGGTAGAAATCCACTCTTAGAGCACTCTGGCAGGGACAAAACTGTAGCAGCTACAGCTGCTGGAGGTGTGTTACAGAGACAACAAAGCCAAACTGTATGCTGTGGCAAAAATTACATGAGGAATAACAATCACAAGAGCCAAATTTATCTATCTAGCTGTATCTTTATATATTTATTTGCTTGCTTGCTTGTTTGTTTGTTGGGGGTGGAGGGCAAGGGGGACATTTGGAAAACCTACTTTGTCAAGAGGGTAGAAAGCCACCGGATCAGGTTATACAGAGAGGTTTCTTAATCTCCATCCTCGAGGGTTTTCATGATTCACCTAGAAAATGTCACATATGACCTCGTCTACTGATGGCAACAATCCCACTATGAGCAGAAGGTTCAATAGAGGACTTCCAGAGGTACCTCACAGCTTATATTTCTATGGTTTTATAATTCTTTAATAGCTTCTTCTTGGGACCTGAGCCTCCATTGGGAACTCCAGACACTATGTTGGAACATCTGGGGTTGGATTATTAAACTTACCAACTTCAAAGGGTTTCAGGTAACTAAAGTAGCAGTATCCAGCTTAGCTACCTCTGAGAAAGTTACCTACGGCTCTATTTATATTCCAAGAACATTAATAGACAATTTTGAAGCACAATTTAGATACTTTTGAGGCATAATTTGAATTGTCACTTTAAGATGAGATAAATCATGCAGTAGAAGAACTTCTTTCTCTTCTTTGACCAGAAAGAAATCATAGGATGAGCAAGCCGGATAGAAACCTCTACACTGGTGCAACTTACTTTTAGTTAGAAGAAAATGTGTCTTCACTGAAACTGACATCTTTTTTAGTCATAAGGATGTTTCCTTTTGGCAGAACAAATGCATTCATTTCTAGTTTTGAGTAATTTATTTTTAATGTGCATTAAAAATCTATTTTGATGTATGCCACATTTAAATTTTAGTACATATTTAATATTTTGTAAATATATTGCTTCAACATCATCAATATGAAATTATTTCAATTAAAGCTGTAAATACTATTACTTCTTCTATTTCACATCAAGAAAAAAACAGTACTTCAACTGTCCTTAGCTCCTGTCTTTCCCTCCTGTGAAACTCATGAGAGTTCCCGACTTTTTCTTTGCTAAACTGATTTTACTTTTGGACTTGGTCATTGCTAGAGATTGATAGTGTATTTGTCTTTGAGTTTGTTTCATAAAATGAAACTTGCTATGGGAAAGATTCTTGATATCATCCATTTCAAAATTCAGATCAAGTTAACAACAAGGCTTAGGGCTTGCTTTCCCATTTACCAAAATGTAAATATATGTGTTTATGCTTATATGCAAACATAAGTTGTCTTTCAACCTTGTTATAAACGTTGTAGGATGCCTAGAACAATGCCTTGTCAAGAATGTATCAACTTCATTAATTATCCATTTAAAATCATTGGGATCAGTAGGAAAACTTCATTTCTAAATCAGGTTTTTAACTTTCCTGGGTGCTTGTGAGTCTATCATTAGAATTTCACACATTTCTCACAATACACTTGAGACGTAGAGATGTGTTTCTTTCCCCATTTCACAGGAAGGCAGAGATAGAGAAAAGAGGAGATCCAAAAATGTGGTTTGCTATCTCTCTCCATTTGGCTGCAGAGACAGTTAGAGCCAAACCTCAGCATCTGTTCTAAAGTGACCTATCACATAATTTCAGACTGATGAAATACTGAAATATCAATAAATCACACAGTGACTGGATTAAGAACAGAAGAACTTAACAACAGAAACTATCAATAGGAAAACGGTGGTGAATGCACATAGGTGGACTTTCCATAGAGTCATATTTTCACAAACAATCTAGAGGATGTAAGACAGATGATTTTGGAGAGCATGTATGAAGGTCCAGGTGACCAGCTGTGGAAAAGAGAAAGAAACTCTCAGCTTAAACCAGAGGTGACAGAGCTTTCTCTGGGCTGGCAAGCTCTCTGAGAAGTAGAGTTCTAAAATCAAGAAGGACCAAAAGGGTCAAGTTGAAGAACCGTTGTTCTACCAACATTCAAATTGAAGACTTGAAAAAAGAGTATATGGCGATATCACCAATTTTCATAGATTATTACATAAACATGAGAGAAAATGAGGCACACAAGATTATCTGAATCACACAAAATTTGTATTTAATTAAATAGTGAATGCTCTAATATAAGAAGATACAAGGTTTATTAATATAGATCGTGCATTAGAAAAAGAGGTGTTTCCAGTAAAACAGTGGTAGTGGTTGCAGTAAACAAACATAACGTGAGGTCTTTTCACAGGGTTGTGGATGCACAAAGAGGAGAAAGGGTAGGAATAAGAAGGTTATTTCTCTGTCTACATATTAATCTTAGGTTAATATTCTGGTGCTAGTTTTCTTGATTACATTGAGCTTTGGATGAGGGCCTAATTCAAAATGCTTCTCTTTGGAAAGATTGCAGAAGAAACAAGCATCATTAGGGATGATACACTAGGTAAGGGAGATGGGGAATTTAGTTGATTGTTTCAGCTGTGTGGTTACCTAGAAATATAGTACGTTGTGGGGTTGCTCTTTCTGCTTTGATATATTGTGTTTGTCAGTGGTGCCTGCCACACTCAGATAGGCACCTCTTCTTGTTTTGCAAATTTATCAGTCTCAATAAGGATGATTAAATAAAGCCCCTGAGGTCTCATGTACCACAGTTTCCATTTCTTTCTTTCTGTTCTAGTCTGGGAAGCAAGAGGGGGTATCATATCTGCTCACCACCTCTCAGTTTATATTTGGGAGGGCTGTCGCTGTGTGTCCATGCAATGCACTATACTATACTTCCACGGTTCAAATCCAAACCCCTCCAAGATTGTGGTCATCTTATGGGTTCATTAATTTGTCTAGGATACGCAGGGTCAGTGAAAGGCCTTTGCTTTGGGGAGATTTCTGGAAGACATTTGAACTGCCATTGCACCAACTTCCAATAATTCAATCATTCCTACTTGTAAAGACTGAATACACACCCTTAGAACTGCAGATCAGGAGGCACAGTATGAATGAAACTAAACAAATAATAAATGTAATAAAAGAAAATCAAATTTAGTTTCTGGAAAGACTTTTCTAAAACAACCTTTCACAATTCCTACCCCTGAAACACCAAATAAGGCAATCAAAGATGCACCATGCATGCTACTAGCTTCTGTGTGTTAATTGCTTGATTCACCACGAAAGTCTTAAATGACTGCACTGAAAATTAAAAAAAAAAAAAAAAAAAAAAAAAGAAGAAAATGATGCCCTGATTGGATGTAAGTCACCTGGGATGATCAGTATGGTAAATTTTTAATAAGAAAATGAAGCATTGAGTGATTTACGGCTAATCCCATTGCGTGAGCTGGAGGAGGCTAAAGAACAAAGGTTTACAGTCCCTTTGGAGATTTGTTTCATCTGCACATCAGCCTACAATTAATGGCCATTTAACTGTTGTTCTCCTGCTGGACATTGGTGGATTGATTCAGTAAATAAAAGTGACAGAGCAGTGTCCCATGGCAGTATAATAGAAACTGGCTGCACCTGTTATTTGCGAATCATTGCTTGCCAGGGCATTGACCTTTTCTAGTCTAGCTAAAACTAATAGGAGAAATTATGGGACTGATTACTTAAATTTCATTATAAGAACTTGTATGACAGAATCTCAGTTTCTTGAAATTCACTGCAAACCACACTGCCATGTCAACATTACTAAGTCCTCCCCTTCTCCTAACTAGTCATTTACCTGGTGATAATGACCAGTTGGTTAGTTAACACTCATCAAAGCAAGAAGAAATGATTACCTACTCTAAGGACTTCTTGGTAGGAAAAGACTACTGTGTAATGAGCAGTGTGTGACATCAAAGTCTTCTCTCTTTTTCTCTTTATTAGTGAATAAAAGAAGAAGAGAGGATTATGCTGAAAGAAGGAAAAAAACCAACACCCTAAACCAAAAAAACAAAAACCTGATGTAGCTCCTCCAAGCATCTGTGCTGTGCATCCCAATCCAGTTAGAAAACAGCTGCCATCAGATAACTGAGCATTTACAAATATTTAATGACAGATTTGTCCTCTATTTCAGCTGCCAGAGATATGAGGGGAGGGGTGGGAATAGAGAGGGGAGGGGAAGGCAGGGCAGAGTGATTTCAT
Organism: Pluvialis apricaria; assembly: GCA_017639485.1. NCBI lineage: Eukaryota > Metazoa > Chordata > Aves > Charadriiformes > Charadriidae > Pluvialis > Pluvialis apricaria. Next base: position 7,121,300 of record CM030044.1, on the reverse strand, counting down.
TTCTTTATCCCTGCTGCTGTTACTGAAGTTAGTAGAGAATGGAGACAGTGCTCCAAGTTTTACAGTTGGCCTAATACTCTCATTTGCTCTGTTTCTTCTTTGGGGCTGCAGCTGCTCTTTTGAAACAAGCTGGCTACAGGGATAGATGCAAAGTTGATCAGGAGTCCAAAGGAGTGGCATGTGCCAATACGGAATTCAACGGGGTTTGCACAGCATGTGCAAGATGGGGATCAGGACTATAGGAACTGGATAAAACTGTTTTCACAGTTGAATTTGTCAGCAGTGCCTGGGGATGTTTTCAGAGTGCATCCCCAAATTTATTCAAGAATATCTTGATGAAAACAAAAGAAGAAATCAGTAGGCCTTCTTTCCTTATTCAAATTTTAAAAGAGTAAAAGGAAGGAATAGTAATGAGGGAAAGCCTCTTTGGAAGGGGTTTCCTTAATGTGCAAAACGTACTCACCCTTCGGAAGTGTGTAGGGAATTGGAGGGTAGTGAGTGGAGTGAACCTAACCCCAAAAACACAAGAATGGGATTATTTTATAGCTCATTTATCTCTTTGTGTTCACTCCACACAGCTGGGATATTGCATCCGTCTTCAGAGCACCTTCTTCACCCCAACTTATCCCGGAGGGGAAGCGGGGAAAAAACCACAACCCACTAACACGGCAGGGTATCCAAAGGCATGGTGTGAGCTGCTGCCCTGCAGAGCTAAGCTGCAGGAGTGAGGAAAAGACAGAAAAGTATGCTTGTTAAAGCTTCATTGATTAAGACTAACAAAATCGTGACCTCCTCGGTGCCAACATTTGGCTGACTACACTCACACTGTTCTCCAAAACCAGGAAAACACAGGTGCAGGTGGGCTGATACAGGAGGCCAGCTGAAACGGGCACAGGGCTGGGCTGGGGTGGGAAGTGCAGCGTGAATCCTCAGCCCCCCCTGAGCCTCCTGGCAGGGAGCAGTGAGAGAACTGAATAAAAATGTGGCTGGACTCATTCACGGCATAGCTCAAGCCCTCTGCAGAAAGCCAGACATGTAAGCGTGTGGCTAACAATCCTAAAATTAACGTGCTGTGTTCAAATGGGCTCTGAACAATTTGCCTCCATTATGTTAGCATTTGCTTCTCTGAAAACAGAGGGGGGATGCAAGGGGGGAGAAGGGAGATAAAAATAAGGATGAAAGTAACAAACACAGCAAAGTGTGTCAGGCACCTTGAGAGCTCTCTGAGAGTCTGCTCTGTCAAACACAGTCTGTGGTGTCACCGGTAATGGAAACCATTGCAGTGAGGACTTGCAGAGAGTCAAGTGGCCTGGGTGATGCAAAAACTGTTCCTGAGGAACATGAGTAAGCTGGGACTGCCTGAAAAAAAAGGAGATGACAGGTTGCTACCCTTGTACCTTTGAAAATGCCATCAGTTTTTTGGAGGGCTTAGCTACCTTAACATCCTTGCTGACTGGTCTACCATTGTTTGGGTGCAGAGTAGAAGACGTAGCTCTCATCTTGTTTCCCTGTAAGCATCAGTTCTGCTGCTGTGAACCAAATCTTACCATGCATATAATTCTGGAAAGAAGAAAAGTCTGGGAATTGTGAAGCAATAACTTACTACACTCCTCAAGCAAGAAAAGGGCTCCCTAGTGCAACATGGCAATTTACAAAGAGACATCATAAGGGAGAATCTGAGTAAAGGAGGAGATAATTGCTAAAAAGAGAACACACAAAAAGGGAAAAACACTTAACTTAAAGTCATGCAGCAGGACAGTAGCAGCACCAGGAATAAATCACAGGTCTTCTGATTCAGTTCAAAGTGCATCCAGTAATATTTCCTAGAAAGGCTTCTCCACTGTGAATTGGAGTAGATCCTCATGTGAACAGACCATCAAACTGGGGCTAGTGTTTGAAACTATGGAAAAAGCTGGGAATTGATATGCTGAAATTATGCTGCAGGTAGAGCAATTAACAATGACATTTTGTCTACTGATCCAAGCATTTCTTAATAACTTTTTTACTTTCCACCTTCTGTGTTTGTCTGTAATTGCACATCTGCTCGAATACAGGACACTTGGGTTCCGCAGCAGATGATTCAAAACCACCTCCAAAACACAGGAAAATTACTCTGCATTCTGTGTTCATCAGCTGTTCCTATTACTTCTTCAAAAAAACTTTTATTCCTCATGTTAGACATGGTGCCCCTTGGGTGAGTCAGGGCTGGCGATCTTTAATTAAATTAATCAGAGCCAGGGACAAAATCTGTGGGGAATATTGGGAAAGCCTCTAGGTTAATTAATCAGACACAGACAAGTAGTTTAGGCCCAAAACATAGTTGTTGTGCTTTCTTAAAAGATGAACTGATGTGAATAATAATATTTTCAGCTGCTGTTTTTAAAGGGCAGTGAAAAAAGGTATCGTTCAGTCCTTCAGCTCATACAAGGTCATAGATTATTTATCTTAGCAAAGGCAAAATACTTTTCATTTTAGCCCTAACCTCTCTCCACGTTGTTCCTCAACTTCGATTCAATTTCCCATTCTTGTTCTTTTTTAATTTTTCTGCGTTGTAAGTACAAATTTACTACTCATGAATACAAGTAACTAATTACCCTGGGTTGAAACAAGGCAAAGCCGTAAGAATTGCATCTTCTTCTTTTGCTCCTGCGCAGTGACAGAAATTACACATTTCTGTCATTGTAAATAATCTGCTATGGTCCCCAGGACCCAACATCAGTTACAGACAAACCATAATGGGCAACTCTAAAACAGAGACATTGGTGGTCTCTCTTGACCATACAAATGCAATATGGCCAGTGAAACCATCATCCACAACATTTCTCATTACTCTTCTTGCATCTATCACTTTTTCATCGCATAACTAGCAACAAGGTCTAGGAGGCTGTTTTGTCCAACTTAAAATTTTAGACAAATGTCCACAGAATCTTGGTTGAAACCCCAATTTATTTATTTTTTACATGATCATGTCCAGATCTTGGAGGTCCCAGAAGAATGAGGTTGGACTGGCAACACAGTTTAGCACCAAGATATGGAAAGATGGTCCCCGTATTTTCACAGGGCTCCCATTTTCTTTACATTAATTTTCTACAGTAATCTTTTCAGTCCTGTCTCCTCTATCTGATGTTTTATACTTTGCATATGCCTCTTTCTTGCCCTTGATTGCTTTTTGCCCGCTCATATTCATTCAAATTAGCCTTTTTTACTTCAAGCATATTTATTGCTAGTTGGCATGAATAACCCTTGGGTATAAATTAATTTATATTTGAATACTTTCAATTTCCACTCTAATTCATATGTTTCAGTTAAGCCCCTGATGTCAAAAAGCCTCTCTAGGGAAGAGTGAATGGCTCAGGGGATAGGTAATAAGCTCCCTTGTCTTTTCCCTGCAGAGCACTGGTTCAACTGGGCCAACAGGGAGTTGGTAATAGCTGACAGTCCTTATTCTTCACTGGTTTTATAGACTGTTGAGTTACACAGGCTCCAGTGCCTTCATGCCCTCATTAAAACTGGGCAAAAAAAGAAAATGTTTTTCCTTCAAATGTATTTAGTCAAATATAATTTTAAACAGGAGTTCATTCAGATTATACTTACGTACTTCCTCCTAGTAGTTTAGTAGTTCCCAGAATATACTGATTTTTGGTTATTTTGTGTATATATATATCCTATATATATAATATTTTGGTTTATTTGTGTTTACTTAAGAACTAGAAGAAGCTTTTGTTTATGAATCAGAGCATATTTGTGAGAGGCAAACAAGCACAACTGCAGAGAAGCAAGATATCTGTTGTTCTTATTTTTAGTTTGTCACTAAAACAGCTAGAAATTTCAGCTGAGGTCAGGATCCTTTTATGCAAGATGGGGTACATGTGCATGGTAAGAGAGAACATGGGTCCCAAAAGAGCTTACTGTCTGCATAATGAGTGGGAACAAAATGTCTCCCAACAGCATTGCCTATACATGTGATGGCTTTGGAGGAATGTGACAGGTAAGAATTGGATGCAAAGCATGCTAAAGAGCTGCCTATCTCTTTCTGTCAGGTGGGGAAGGAACAGAACTCTTTTTACAGCTCACATCTATGTATCTAGGCAAATGTACTGATCTTTCTTGTGCAAATAGACATTTTAAAATGTTCTAAAATCCCTACACCAATTTATTTCCTGCTATTTCATCCCTTTTCCCCCCAGATGCAAAGCCTCTGTGATTTGTTCAGTTTTACCTGCTATTTATAACAGCAGGGTCAACCAATTAGGCAACAAGCAGGGGAAGGAAAAAAAAAAGGTGGCAGAGGTGACCAATCATATGGCATAAACACTGAATCAGGATTAGTGGACATTCATAGCCAGCAGCTTGCAAGAAATCCATAGGCTCAAAATTGTTCACACAAACTGCTCAATGAGCAAGTGCAAAGACACTAATCCATAAAGGTCACGTTCTACCCTTGCAGATTCCTCAAGCAGAAAAAGGGGAGGAGGGGGGGAGAACGGCTAAATTAGTTGCATAAATTATTTGCAATGAATATTCTGAGAAGCTCTAGTTGTGTTTGTTTGTCACTTCCTACCCTAATGTCAATTACTCAGGGCCAGATGTTAGCACACATTGATGACAACACTCCCTCCAGGTCCTGAGGCAGAAAGTAATGAGTGAAGGAGGCAGATCTATGCTAAAAGAGTCTTTAATAGACTAAGGTCCAGGTTTTCACATGGATTTAGGTATCTAAATCCCTTTGGAGAGCTCAACTGTGGAATTCAGTACACAATTCAGTGAATGCATCAAGGACCTCTGGCAGTTACTTGTTTTCCTCTGGTTTTGCTTCTGGCAGTCTGTCTGTTTGACAGAGAAAGACAGGGTCAAAGAGACCCTGAAAATCTGAAACCAAATGAAAAAAATTGCTGGTCTGCACAGATACCAGGAAAAAAACTGGTTCTGTGCCGTCAACAATACCTAAAGCTGCCTGCAGTTTTTGAAAATAGCTTATTTTCTTATGATTTGCCATTAAAAAAAAAAAAAAATCCAAATTAGGCTTGCTTTTTTGTAGTTTCTGTGAAAAGAAAAATTGAAGTAACTTTTCCAATTACGTTTGGTCTTTTCCTGTTATTTTTCATGTATTGTTTTTACCTTTGAAATGTAGACTTTCTCATAAACAGACTGGTTGGCTGAACCATATCACAAACAGAGGCTCTGCAATCTTGGCTTAGGCATATCATATATTATATGAAACATATTACTATCAGGCATCACAGAGGAGATAGTCCAGTAAGGAAGTATGCTTTATATGGAGGATTGAGGGCATTTGGCACTCCAATTCTGGTTCCCATAAGGCACCACAGTACTGTAACCAGATGCAGTTTACTATTGAACTGACTCCAAATGAAACATTCACATTTAATTTAACACACCAAAATTAAATATTTTGATCTGGGAATCTGGAAGCATTTTGTTTTGACTGAAAATGTCAAAACAAAACATTCCAACATTTCTGAGTATTTTTTTTCCCCAAAACTTTTCATATAGAGAAAAGAGAAATTATGACTTTTTTTGTCTGAGTTCAAGATAAAAACATAGAAACGTAGGAGTAGAAAGGATCTGAAGAGGTCATCTACTCTATTGTCTTGCCTAAGGAAGATCTGGTATTGAATTGTCATTCCTAACCAAAGCATATCCAGTAGGTTTTCCAAATCTTCCGCGGACAGAGATTTCCCAGCCATTCACCACTATCCTGGTATTTCACCATCCTCACAATGAGCTTTTTCTACTGATTAACCTAAATCCTCCTGCTGCAGTTTCACTTCTACTACCTGTCATACTGCTCCTTTATTTTTGCAAAAGTAATTTGTTTATTTTATGAAGATTGTCAACGCAAGTTTCAGTTTTTATATTATGACACACAAACTCAAATACGGTGTCTTCCTGTGGGCTATGTGTCTAAGCTCCATGATAACCATAGGGGTTCAATTCAGTTTGCTTAAATATAGATTCTGTTACCACTCAGGGCGCTTTAGAAGGTCTGCAGTGTCCACATGGGACAGGCACAGAGCCTTTGATAGATCTCCTCTCGGTGGAACAGCAGATAGAAGCAAAGCCCCGTACACCAGGGCTTTACGAACGGCACTAGGTATTTGTCATTAGGCAACTGAGCTGGGCTTTGGAGACCAGTAAAATACAACCACTATAGTCTAAAAAAACCTAAAGTGCGGATAAGTATATTGGGTGTCTATATAGTTAGCTTGTATGAAAATATCTGAGTGTAGATACCTATATATAAGTGTTTTCATCATTCTGACCTTCAATGTCCACTCCCTTCACTGCTATTCTGTTTGGGTTTTTTTTTCTTTAGGCTGAAAATCACCAATTCCTTTAATAGTTGTGGTAATTTTTTTCAAGATTTTGGTTATTCTCATTGTATTCCTTCGTCTCTTTATAATTAGTCCTATAATTAGTTCTTTTTGGAAGAGCTGGTCTCCTGAATCCTGTTCATTCCTGTAATGGTTTCCTACATGTTTTTCTGCACTAAATTTCAGAGTTGTTCTGGTCTGTCTTAAATTCATTGTTTCCTTTTTCCCTTGTGTTGCTCTTTCTTCTTTCTCAAGGTTTACACACTCATCCGTTTCATGGCTGTTTTATCTTAAGTTCACTACTTATTTCACATTACCAGACAGCTCATTTCTGTTGGTTAGAAGGATTCACAGTAGAACTTTCTTCTTGATTTTTCTGCCATTTCTTAAAAAAAAAAAGTAATAAAGTAATCAATGCACTTTTTAAAGTCATGTTAGACCATAAGGTCTCTCCAGTATGTGTTTCCAACAGAATATGATGCCAAAATAAGTGTTTCTGAAAAGAAATTTATTCCTCTCTTACATTTATTGCAAAATACATTTTTATATGTAAACTGAAGATGATATTAAGGGTGAACTACACTTCAGTCCTTATCTAGAAATGTATTTAAGCTTACTTAATTTGCAGTCCAACTGGTTTCAGCTGGATTATTCATCTTCTTAAATCATGTGATTAAGAACCTTGTTATGTGCTTGATGATCATTTCAACATGTATGTGTATTGTGGCTTGCTACAGGACCAAGTGAGATACACACAACTTTACATCATAAATTCTGTAGTTTCATCAGAAGTAGTTCTCTCCCTCTTGCAAAGCAGACTATGTTGTTGCTATTATTGTTGGAGCAGTCTTTGATATGTTGTTACTGTGAGGTTCCACTCGTAGTGGCTTGCAAAAGAACAGTCAATATATATATTGCTTATATTCTTCTGAGTCAGAAATGTCAGGAACTTGGATTCAATTTCTTATTTTGACATTATGCAATTCCCATCTGTTCTTTAAAATGTATAAATCACCCCCAGCCACTCTTTTTTCTGTTCCTTTCTAGAATCAAAGGCAATTCCTTAAAAGAAAAAAAAAAAAAACAAAAACACAACAAAAACACCCAGGGATAAAATCTGCATCACTGAATACTGCCTGAAATGGTCTATGTATCATTGAATTATTTAGGGCCAGAAATCTGGTAACACATGCAACCAGAAGATCCTCCTCCCTCCAAGATCTTCTGATACTAACTCTCAAAATAAGGACACTGACAAGTATTTTTAACACATTTCTACTGATATTGCATAAATCCAGAAGCATTTATATGCTAATCAAATCAAAATAGACGTGATTAGTGAGTGGAGAGTGTCAAGATGGCTGTCCTTTTGCCATCAACCCATGATAACAGCACTGACGCTGCATTAAAGCGCTGAATATTGTATAAGCCAAGAAAGGTTATAGGACATGACAGACTTAGATAATAGTAAACCCTGAGAAATCATACCCTGCCTATTACATATTTATTATGCATTACAAATTGTAAATATTTAAAAAAATAAAAAAACCCAAAGATACAGTGTGGGTAAATTCTTAATGCTTAATGAAATTATTCATGATATACAAAAAGCAGCCTAACTCAACAAATAAGATGAAGGTTAATGCATGCGGATGAATATAAAAGAGAACCCAGCCCTGACGACTAATATGCTGTGTCCTTCCCCCGGTTGATCCCAGAGTAAAATTAATGCAACCTCATTTTCATGGTTAAGAGCTATCCCTAGAGCTGAGGTGCAGAAGACCAGATAGAATGCAAAGAGCAAAATCCAGACATTTTCTTTCCTGCCATTTCTCAGAAACTTCCACAGCTGAGTAGTTTTGGAGACATATAGTTATACACATATATTAAAAAAAAAAAAATCCCTTCTGTATTTATTCCTCCAATCTACATATTTAATTCATAGTTTTTCAGCAGTTTGCTTTATCCACTTTCTAACTCAAAAGGTCAGTCACGGGTTGAAGAGGCCTGTGATACGTAATGATAGCTGAAAATAATAGGAAATTCAAGAAGAGGTAAACAAAAGGAGCAGACATAACAGGCCCGTAGGGGATTTCTTTCTCTTTCAAGGATTTCTGATGTTCTTACTTATAATGATCATAGATCACAGTGCATCATGTCTACAATCTCACTTCCCCTTCATTTGTAGCTGCAACAGTCTGCTGGCTGTAGAGTGAAAATGAGTTGGGAGCCATTTGTGGTTATTAGAGGTCCTCCAGCACTTCTGTCAGTCTATAGATGTCAGCCTGTGTCCTGGCCAGATAGTAAATGACATATTTACCTTCTGTCTTTTCCTAAATGATTTCAGCTGTTTGCCTGGGCATTTTGCACATTCCCATTCCCTGAGCTATGTGATGGGGTAGCACTGTTAAGCAGTGTTAAGCATGCTGCCCCTCAAAACCCAGGACAAAGGACCAACTGTATACTGCAGAAGAGGAGCAAGGAATACTACAACTCCCTCCTCAGTCTCACAAACTTGAAAGAAAAGGCACTGCGCTGGGAACTACAGCTCTCCACTGTTAATCTCTCCCACTTAATGACTACTTGCTGCAACTTTCTTCCTTAGTAATGCTTCAAAAAGGCTATTTAGTTCTGCCTCATCACACTTCTGTTTCCTAAATCCCATTATTTGCAACTAGAATCCCGGACTATAAAAAGAGAGGTTTGATCTATGAACTCCCCTATCTCTTGAGACAGGCTATTTGGAGTCGACAACCTTGCTCACTCGCAGCGTGGTCTGCAGGGAACCTTTCCTCCCGCCTCAGGTTCACAGCCCCCACTGTTGTGGACTGGGTCTCCAGGTGTGCGCATCCAAACATCCATGCTATAAGGCAAATAGTGGTCCTATCCCACTTCTGGTGCTTAACTGAGGTACCTCAAGAAGGCTTTTCACCTTGAGGCTCCTTCTGAAGCCACTCAGTGATTAAGGTGTCTCCAGAAGAGACCACAGAGCAAATCAGGACAAAACCAGCAAAGAGACAACAAAATTAAGCCGATCCTTTTCTTTATTTTCTGCTTTTGTTGTAATACCCACTGTCTACAATGAAAGTCTTCCCACCCCTCCTTGAAGGAGTTTTCCTCTTCCCTAGACATGTCATACATCACTAGGATAGAAGACCACTACAATACCTCTGTGCCCCAAGCAATACACTGGGACTCCTTTCAGCTCAGATGTGTACTAAAAGCCACCACAGAAACCCCATGATGCCTACCTGCCCACTGGTCTGGTGGGTACCATGTTCGTAACTTGGGTATAGACAAGAAATTGCACAGGGGATTTAGAAGCGAAAAATGCATCACCATTGATCAGAGAAAAAAAAAAAATCCTATTTATTATATCTGTTCTTTCCTCTCAAATCAGAAACTCGGTCTTATTTAATTAAGTTGTAAAGGTTTTCCTTGTAAATAATCACTTTATCATAATTTCCTGAAACTATCTAATGGGAGTTGGATCTAAATCAGAGCATTTATCATACTTCCTACTGTCTGTGTCATCACATCTTGAACCTCTAGATCTTTCTGAGTAATTGATACATCCTTGCTTTCCCTCCCTCTTTGCCTCTCCTTCTCTTCTTCCCCTCTCCCTCCCTACCACCTCGGGTTGGGGAAAGCAGTGCTGACACTCTGAAGAAGAGTCTCAGCAGTGGAATGTCATTAAAATTAAAAAATACTGATGGAAGGAATGAACAGAAATAAACAACGAGTAATTTAGGAACTAAAAACAGTGACATAAGGAGCAGAATAATGGAATATGAAAAAAAAAAAAACCAATGATGCCTTGTTGACAGATTGTTGTCATTCAACTCTCAGGGGCTTTGTCACAACCTTCCAGTAGGGATACAGTCTTGAACATCTGGCCAGCAACTGGTGCAGAACCTCTGGGCTGTGCTTCAGTGGGGAGGGAGCAGGAGGCCCAGGGAGGGAGGCAGGGACCCCTACTCTGCCTCCAGCCTCCACCATCATGTATTTTCTTCCTGTGATTCCTTTGGAGGAGTGTGGCTGTTGGGACAGACTAACCCTCTCAGCGAAAAATTGAATTTCATTAAACCAGCCTTAAAAATATGCTGCCAGTGTTTTATCATTCAGAGGTGGTTTTGGCTTCTTTTCACTATAGCACTCAAAGGTTGCATGTAAACCTCAAAGGGAGAAATGGGGTTTTGGATGGACTTGTCTGCAGGAGGGTCATACCTCACCTCTTTGTGGCTTAAGCCATCCTGTCATCATGCAACTGAAATGCGGTTCCTTCCTGGCCACATGCAGCCCTTCACAGGGATAGCAAGGTTCATCTGGAGCAAGAGCGGGCCACTAAATTGAACACAACAGAAAAAAAAAAAACCTTCAGGCCAAGTCTATTTTCATTTGCAAAAAAGAAATTGCAGTGAATCAGTGAAGCCACCCTCAGTAAAAGAGGTGATATGACCCTTTGAGTTAACATTTCAAAAGTGAGTGATTACTAAAGTAGCCAAATCCTGAGATTTTGTGGTGCAAAAAGTACAGTGGCTTTTATTTGTTTGGTTTGAAGCTTTCTGGAACTTTTATGATAGAAATTGCAAATTGATACAAAAGGCCTCATCTTAGAAGAGCAAATGGTTTGGGAGTTTGGAAAACACCACTATAGAAAACCAGAAATCACAGTGAGATGAATGTAGATATTTGTGTTCAAGGCCTAAGTCATTAGGTTATATAAAAGTCTAGAGGGATTTCTGTTTTCTCACGAATACCCCAGGATCAATTTGGTATGAAATATTTTCAAAATTCTTTCTGGCTAGAAATGTCATCATGTCTTCAAGACACTGTCTGTATGAGAACTTAGTTATAATTTTTATTTGTGTTCCTTCAGGTATGTGTGTGTATTGTGTATATAGTTGTGTGCTCACACAAGTATTTTTTTTCCATGAAAAGGTTTATATTTTTGGAGAAAAGTTTGCAATAGTTTTGAGGGTTACCCTACTTATACAGATTGCTAGCATAACTTGTTCTCAAAAGAATGTTGCTGCTTTTTCCTTAGGCAAAATAATTCTATTTCTAATCTAATCTAGAACAAAAATAAACTTATGTTTCATTTCTAGATCTCAATAGATTTTGCAAGGGAGGTTAACATCTTTGTAGAAAAAGACCATGAAGTAACGAGAGAAAGTGCAAATCTGTCTGATATACCACACCGCTTCTTGAAACTTTTACCATTATAATAACTTTTATAACCACAAAATTTACATCTGTACTAAACGGGAATGATGATTTAACTGTGCTATTATACTTAAGGGGCAAAAAAGTATATGCCTAAACCACTGGGTTTTTCTGAAAGGTCTGACTGCAGCTTTCAAGCCCCTTGTGTGACTTTCTACTCAGGTCAGTACTTCAGCTCTCATTTCCTGGGGGACAAAGTTGCCCAGTCTTCATAAGCTGGGACCTGCAAAATTGCAGGGGTTGTTTTCAATCAAAAGATATTGAGATGGGTGCTGGAATTGCTAGGTGAATTTTATGGGTTTTGTTCAAGAGAAGGAGTATGAGATTAGACTATAATTGTTCCTTCCAGCCTTGCAAACCCATAAATATTTCTATTGAATTAATAATGGTGATGGGCTGATTTCTGCTGATCTTACCTCTGCTGGTTTTACGTTCTTAACTGAATAATGTGAGCACATCCAGGCTCAATAGCTTAACATTATGACAGTAATCACTAAACTATATAAATGTCTGTCGTGGGTTTTAAAATTGTTGCATCAGGTAATTATTAGTTGCCTTGATCTTAACAGCTATGGGAAAATGTTTAATTGCATTACATTACATTTTATTTATTTAAACAGTGCCTTTGTTTGATCCAAAGCACCAGGGAAGGATGAGAGAACATCATAAATTAATACTATCTGACAGGCCAGAAGTGTGGTCTGATCTATTCTGTAGCACATCCATCTAAAGGGAACCAAAAAAAGTAGTTAGAAATATGACACAACCCAGTATTACAGGTAGAAAATGTTGTGAGACTTATTATTAAATCTATTAGATGATAGATTGCTTTGGAAGCAACCATATGAGATGATGGATAGGTGGATTAATTTATCTACTCATCCACCAGTCTGTGACAGTTGACAATATCTAAGTCCTAGATTCATAGTGGGTATGAGGTGATACTTTGCTGAGAGTGCAATTGCTGTTAGGCCTTTTTCTTGAAAGCAGGATTTTCAGTTACAAGTAAAGTACCTAAATTCCACCTTCAGTAAGGTTCAGACAATCAAGTCCCTTTGGAAATCTGAGTCAAAGTATCTAGCCTGGTAATTTGCTGGACAACAAAAGTGTTTGTTTTTCTTTTTTCCTGGACTCCTTCAAAGATTAGCTTTTTGGTTTAAGGAAAATCAGAAGTAATAATGCCAGCAGGGACTCAACTATCAGTCAGAAAACTTGATCTTCCTGGATATCTACCAACCTTTTGTGCGAAACTAATCAAGCAACTTTACTAGTGCATACTAACATTTCTTCTCTTACCTTTTATGTCTCCCACTGAGGTTAGGGTAATTGAGTTTTTATACACAGCTTTTTAACAGCATGGGATTCTGACTGTGGTCAGAAGACTTGTTTATGATTAATTTAGCCGCAGACTTCAAGAAAAGTTAGTTCAAAATATTGTGGACATAAAGACCTAGACATAATACACATTTATGTATATTCAGTGCTTCCGAAGACTGAAATCTACAACCAAATGGCCTTTATGAGTCTACCTTGTCTGATGACCATTATAGTCAGTGTGGTGTTGTCTCTGATATTTACACTTTTCATCTTTAAAAATGATGTCTAACTAGGGCTAATGAAAAATTCATAAAAAATAATGGCAACTATCTTCTCAGAATTTCTCTAAGTACTAGCTATTGTTCTTATTTTAGAAAGTTTTGCTTGACTAGGCTGATAACACAAGGAAAAAATCTTTTTCAAAATCCTTTTTGTCTTTTAATTTTACTTTTTAAAATCTTACTTGGTTCCTCACTTAAGTATCACTCATTTGTATGTAGAGTGCACCCTCAGCAAGTTTGCTGATGATACCAAGCTGTTTGGCGAGGCAGACATGCTTGAGGGGAGGGATGCCATCCAGAGGGACCTGGACAGGCTGGAGAGGTGGGCCCACACCAACCTCATGCAGTTCAACAAGGCCAAGTGCAAGGTTCTACATCTGGGTCGGGGCAATCCCAAGCACAAATACAGGCTCAGCGGGGAATGGCTGGAGAGCAGCCCTGTGGAGAAGGACCTGGGGGTGCGGATGGACGAGAAGCTCGACATGAGCAAGCAATGTGCGATCGCAGCCCAGAAGGCCAACCATATCCTGGGCTGCATCAAAAGAAGTGTGGCCAGCAGGTCAAGGGAGGTGATTCTGCCCCTCTACTCCGCTCTCGTGAGACCCCACCTGGAGTACTGCATCCAGCTGTGGAGTCCCCAACATAAGAAGGACATGGACCTGCTGGAGCTGGTCCAGAGGAGAGCCACGAGGATGATCAGAGGGATGGAGCACCTCTCCTATGAGGAGAGGCTGAGAGAGTTGGGGGTGTTCAGCCTGGAGAAGAGAAGGCTCCACGGAGATCTTATTGCAGCCTTCCAGCACCTAAAGGGGGTCTACAGGAGAGCTGCAGAAGGACTTTTTACTAGGGCATGTAGTAATAGGATGAGGGGGAACGGCTTTAAGCTGGAAGAGGGCAGGTTTAGATTAAACATTAGGAAGAAGTTTTTCACTTTAAGGGTGGTGAGGCACTGGAACAGGTTGCCCAGAGAAGTTGTTGAAGTCCCGTCCCTGGAGGTGTTCAAGGCCAGGCTGGACGTGGCCTTGGGCAACCTGGTCTAGTGAGAGGTATCCCTGCCTATGGTAGGGGGGTTGGAACTCAATGATCTTCAAGGTCCCTTCCAACCTAAACCATTCTATGATTCTATGATTTGTACTTTTTTTAATTTGGAAGAATAAATCCTTGTGTTAAAGTTTACTTTATCAATGCAGCAAAAGGGTAGGAGAACAAACAGGTACTATACCCTAGTTTTCAGGCAATACCCAATTCTCAGCTGGTCTTATGATCCATTTCAGAACCAGAAATCTTATTTTCACTTTCCCCTAATACAACTCACTCAATTCTGCATTGATTTATTATGCTTCTGTGCTGAAAATCTTATTAGCTGTGTGTGCATGTTTCTTTTACAAATACAACAGTGCCAGAAGTTTGTCCTCATCACAGCCAGACACTGTGTGAGCTTAATGGAAAAAGATAGCATGAAAATGAAGCTGGTTGAACAGAAAGAAGTGGAACTCAAAAATACTACATGTTATAAGAATAGATGTTTAAACTGAAATGTAGTTGCACCTAATTTAAAGGTTTTTCCATCCATTTTCTTTTTTTCAAAGCCTTTGGGAACATGGGTAAAGAAGTGGACTCATTCCTTTCTAGATTTATGTCCCAGATTAATTTGGAATTGATGTGGATCAGTGAAACTTTCACCTTTTACTTGATCTACAAAACAATTGAGATTTGCTTGCTATGAGGGGACTGTCTGAAGTCACAAAGAAGTAGTAGAGTCACAAAGAGGACTAACTCAAACTCCACAAAAGCCAAACATGTAAACACCTTTTATGCCTTTATTAGTTCCTCTCTGGCTTTATTTCAGGGCAGATCCAGCTGTAAAAGTTAAGCAAAGAAACCGAATCTTTACCAACATACTTCCAGGAGTAAAAACTTTGCAAAAAAAAAATTCATGTGTTATATCTCTTGCCTATTCCTGGATTATTTGCACACTGTATACTAAAAAGCAGCACCTAAAAACTAAGAACCAATTTTCCTTATTGCTTGCAATAAGAAGAAATTGGAATATTCTTAATGCTCTTAATGCTCAGAAGACAATAGTCTGCCTTAGACCAATTCTAGCTGAGGACCAGAATCTGAGCCTTTTTCTCCCAGCCTGTCATTTTCCTTCACACTTTGAGAACAGAAAACTCACAGCTCTCTCTTGCACATTTATTGTGAGAGAGAAATGGTTTATTCCTTGATCATTTACAGATTTAGAGGTTGCTTTTGAGGCAGGTGGCTTAGGGACCAGTTCAGGCACAGCTTCTGATGCAGTTTCTGGGAAGCAGCAGGGATGTGCTACTTGGAAAGATGCTAAGTTTACCAAATCCCTGCCTGTGGAAAGTTTTATGGCTGACCTCACCAGGGAACACCTGCCTACAAGGATGTGTTCAGACCCTTGTGCAATTGTCATCCTCTCCTTAAATGTTGTATGGATAATTCCTGGGGCAACCCTTGCCCTCCATTCTCCAAGGTCCAAGGTATGTGCTTTATAGTCCTTGACCATATGACAGTTCTACCAGGCAGTTTGTAAGGAAGATTAATTTCACTTGCCCTATATGAGACTTCAAACTATCTGGGTTAGCTTTCCAATCCTGTTCCAGGAACCTTCTCTCACCTTGAATCAACCATGCAGTTTCCTGTTTCCCAATTCTGAAAAATGGTTTATAACACCTCTCAACCTCAAAAGGGTTTTGTCCACATAAGCTTTAGAAATTGTACAATGCTAGGTCAAGGGAACCATAGAAACACCAAAACCAAATTTAACTTAGAGGTGCTTGAATGGATAGCATCCTAAAATCGCAAGATCTTACTATTATAGCTCTTCTTTCTTCCTCTGATGCATTCAGTATTGGCCTCTGTCACAAGCAATTGGTACAACACAGGAGTGGATGGACCATTGGTCAGTATTGTTATGCCAGTTCTTAATTGTTTAATGTTCTGGTACAGATTTTTGCAACAGCATTGATGCTTAATCTAATTTTTGGAAGGAGAAGATGTCAGGCTGCCTTTTCCATTAGCTCACACAGTCTATTTAGTTTTCCTAGGTTGTTTGGAAGCTTGATGGGGTTTAATTGAAAATGTCAGAAGGGAACGTTTTAATTTGACTGCATTTGATATTGTGGCTAATGCATTCAGCAATTCATTGTAATTCAAAGCACTCTTCACATTCCACAACTGGCATTGCTATTATTTTAAAAGGTGAGATCTTTCATTGTTAATCAACATGGGGTACTTAGAGTAGTTTATACTGTGTGTTAATTTTTTTTGTATTTATGTGCTACACCTTTACAAGGACAACAACAAATGCGTATTTTATGGTCTAATAAAGTTCCCCCCTCAGTCTTCAAGTTCCAAAAGATGACAAAATATCTCAGTTCTCTGGACTGGCTTAATTTTTAATTGTTGGGCCAGAAAGAGAGCAAAAAAAGAGTATATACTGGGAACAGCAAGTGTTACTTTTTATCAGAACATTCACATAAGATATGAGAAGGTAAAGGTCAGGTCCCTGTTTCCAGTTCTTATTTAACCAGTTGTATAAAGATGTGTCATGAAAGACTGAAACAACCACTACACAGACTCCATAATACCTGTATGTTTAGAGCGTGGCCCTGAAATACAGCTTCATGCTCCAAAGATGTTTTTTCAAGATGTTTCCCGTCTTCATCATGATGAACATCAGGGGCCCTAGTTGTCAGGTCTAACAGGGCAAAATGAACCTACCTAAAAGCTTATACTTATCTGTCTTATGGGTCTCGATCCAGGAGACATAACCTAAAAATACATATTTGGACAAGACTGGAGCCAGATTTTGCTCCAGTGCAAGTTTTTCCATACTTTAAATTTTAAGACTAAGGGTTTGGAATTGCTACAACTCTATTCCTCGTAGTGACAACCAGCTATTTTCCAGCCCCCTCCTGTGGTATAGCAATCAGCAAAAGATACAACACAGAATCAAGTCAGGATCATATTTTTCCCTGGGAAATCTTGCCAATTTTGCCTACCTTTGTGATATTTCAGAAAAAAATGTCTTTTATTTTGAGAATCCTGAGGAGGATTGTGTATGAATTGCGACAATTAGTAGTTTGTGATTTTCAGATATAGATGATTTTGTGCCTACCTATTTGTGGACAGCTTGAACCATGAAAGACTTTTTACTAGAAAAAAATATGTAATGGTAAGGAGATTAGGCAAACATGAGGTTTACTGAAAGCTGAGATATTTCAGAGCCTCACTTTGTTGATTCAGCTCTGAGTGTTTTAATAGTGAGCTGAAGTGTACATTAATGCAAAGTCACTCTCATTTAGCAACATTTGCAACACTTTGGCATTAACTAGAAAGTCTGAAGTAAAAAAAAAAAAGAAAAAAACCACAGTGATTGATCTTTTGAAAACTTTGACCTATTTGCTTATCTTATAGCAGTGTTTAGCTTAGTGTTGAAATACAAAGTCTGCATGATCAAGTTGTGACTACTCTGCAATGTACTTTCCTTGAACAACAGCTCACTATCTACATGAAACATTAAAAATGTAATGAAACAGGAGAGACTCCTAAGAGTCTCATTCAGTAGCTGGGATCACAGACAAGCTTCTTGTGTCCTCCATGGAGAATAACACCTATTTTCTTGGTATTTCAGTCACTGAAGCTCTTATATTTCCTCATTCTCTACACTAATGCACTGCTGGGTGCCATTGCATCATTTCTAACATGGTTTTGATTAGTGTTAAATTCTTCATAAGTCCTGAAGTCAAAACAAGAATTACAAAACATGGCTAGTAAGCACAATTGACAAAGAATGGGAAATCCCTTCTCAGTCCACACCAGACACACACATCTTTTATAGATGTTGTCAGAAAACATTTTTTCCCCCCATGATGTAAGTCCAACTATTTGATACATTTCAATGCAGCTATGCCAGCAAAGAACAAAGGTCCCAAAGCATCAGTTGTATGACATTCACCTTGATAACTCTGTCAGTAAGTACAAGTGTACCAGATTTGCTTCTGTATCTACAGTGTGATTCCCCGAAACTTTGAAAGAGGGACGGTCAAGATACAGGAAATTAAGGCATTTTTAGATAACACTTTTAAAGGAAAAACAAAATAAAGCAAAACAAAACAAAAAAGGATTATTCCAATTTATTCAGTCAATTGGGATATCTGAAAATAAATACTTATTGTTCCACATTTTCAGCTAATTTAATGGAAAATCCACACTTAAGGAAAACACTTTGTTCTATCCAGCACAGAATATAAAAGTTTATTTTACCCTTAGCATTACTTATGGAAATGACAGCAAGGGAGTTTTAATGAAATAACAGGAGATTTTTAAAAGCATTTTTATAATTAAAATGTTTAAAAGCTTTATTTTTCTTATCTTTTTAAAAATCAAAAGCTTGCAAAATCTACGCAAACACATAACATGTTTCTGTTGGCCTAACTCTATTAATCAGCAAAACCAAACAAAAATAAACCATGTAACCAGATAAAATCCATACAATTCTTGCTGTAAATTAAATACTTTTCTTTATTAAATTTTGCAACATAAACTGATTTTCATTGATGGTTATGTGTTATGATGTGAAAATATCAAGTTAATTTGTATACAGTCTTTCCACTGTGAAACAAACTTTCTAGCAAATGTTTGACATAGATGTACTCTAGTGTTCGTACTAGCAAAATGTAGATAGTAAAATGATCACAAAAACATTAAGAAGGCAAAAAAATAGATACAACCTCGCAAAAAGTGTTGCTGTTCTTTGTTTTAGCATACAAGTCAATTAATATACTTGTTAAAGAATCTTTCTAAAAGAGACATAGGTCCAATTTAGGATAACTATTATACAGAAAGTCTGATTTTTGAGATTTTTTTTTTTTCATTAACATCTGGAGGAAGAAAGTAAAATACTAGTTCATTCCTCTATGCTCCCTACCACACACACACCTGAATCAGTGAGTCCAAGACAGTATCGGCATCTCAGGAATCTGAAATGTTTCATTGTATCCCTGTTTGAGATCACCCTATGTCCCTTCAGGCTGTTTTGTCTGACAGGAATTACAGGTTGAGTTTGTCACCAGACTTTTCCTCTTCTAAACTAGCATGATTCAACCAAGAAGCCTGCAGCAACTAAATCACGACTTCCCCTAGTCAGTACGCAGCTCAGGCTACCATAGATTACTGTTGATCTGACCCAAAACCTCATGTTTAATTTAGATCAGGGCTCTCCACTTCCTTGAGCATCAATAGAGATTATACTGCAGCAGTTTGCTCAGGAGCTGGGTAGCAGATCAATCAGCCTTATAATGGTATATTGAGGTGGAAAAATAATGCAAGGGATAGAGGGAAACGTTCTGCTGTTTGGAGTCCGCTACTTGAACAACTCTTCTTTATATTTTCCATTTAACAAATGGAAAAATATTAATAATAATTAAATTTTCTCTGATGGGTAAAAAAAAATCTTTTTGTGCTCAGCTTATAAAGATTGAATTCTATAACCTGTAGGAACTGGCACTTACATTCACACTGTAAACGGTCTGAAGACCAGTTTGTCCGCTTGTTATCGCGACCAAGACAATGATCATCACACCAGCTTTCACATTCTCTTGCAGGATGTTTAGTGCCAGGCAGAGAATGTGAGTACCCCTCAGAAAGGGTCTGTGTCACCGGTTGCATTACCTGCAAAGCTCAGAGCAGAAACCTGGCTCCATATGCACATGAGAATAGTATCACTAACAGGATATTCCAAAGTATTTCTCATTCATGGTCAGAATTCATTTTCTGTTATGAAACAATTCAAGGTCCTTGCAGTAATTGTGTCTGCCACGCTTTGTCATTACTGGCAAGGTGTGTATTTGCGTATGTGTGTTGGGGAGTGAGGGAGATGCCAGCCAAAACCATAATCAGAGGAATACAGGGATTCACCAAAGTTTGAAGTGATTAGACAAACCCTGGGTTTAACATTTTCATGCTCTCCTGTATATATTTCAAAGATTGGTTCCAGTATCAGACACAGCAACAACGCATTTATCTCAATCCCCAGTGCTATATGCCATTGACGGCATTATCTCTACATCCTCTGATAATTCGTCATCTACTGTCCCTGGGAAATCTGATCCCTGATTTCAGGCAAACCTCTTTTCCCTTCACTTGTAAATACATGCCTCAGCCCAAGAAGAAATCTCCTGCTTTGCAGTTCATGTGTCTCTAATTCATGGCTAGCATTATGAAGATTATAATGATTTTTCTTTTATCTCTCCTCAGCTAATACACTAGTGTTTGGGGAGAAAACAGAATATTTCAGTTGAGATCCTCTATGTTGTTTGACACTCTGTGGTTGCTTCTATTTTTCACTCAGCTTCAGATTCTTGGGGAGAACTAAACCCAGTGTAGCCTTTGATCTTTTTGACTGGTTTCCTCAGTGGATGAAGCAGCGTCATAAAAAGGGCACAAGCCCTTTTTAGATGATAACATGCTGTACATTTTCTATCTCATTCAGCACCAGGGTGTTTGCAAAAAGCTCACCATCAGTATTCCAGCCTGTTTTTATGTGGGTCTCTATTATCTACAAAAAATACTTCCTGCTCTGTTTTCTTGGAAGGTCCATATTAATTTGCTATGATCATTTCATTTTCTAAGCTTTCTTTCACCCCATATTAGTTTCTGCTGAGGCAGGCAAACTGCATATGCTATTTTTCTCTGCAAGAAAAAGAGGCCTTTTTTGTCCCTACTGCCTTACTGTGACACATGTTCCTTTTTTTTTTTTTTTTTTACTTTTTCATGGTGCTTTTAAATCGTATGCCTTAGAACTTTAATATTCTTATCTGATTCTTTAATTTAACAAAGTCCTGGCTATCCCATGCAGACTGCCTGGCATAGAAGGTCTTTCCACTCCTTCTGAGCATTGTAACTTTTCTTTCCCTTTTACTTTCCTTTGGTTTAGGCAACTCAGTTTCATGCTACTCCCATGAATTTATGAGGAAAAATTTATTAGAAGAGGTATTTCTATTCACTCAGATCCATTCTTCTTCTTAAGACGCCATGGGTTTTCATATCCTGTTTCTGTTTATGACACCTTCTGGTAGTGCCTGTCCCAGAAATGTATTTGAAAAGTTCATTGAAAAAAAGTCAGGTTTCAGTAGCCCAAAGAAACAAAAATTAAACAGGCAATTGTTCTACTTTCACTGCATGGCAAATCAGTAGACGTATACTATGATGATGTAACAATTTTATCTTGGCATTTCATTGGGTGGGCAGCACATTCAGAGATGACTTTTTCTCTATATTAAAGCTCACATACGGTTTATCAAGATTATATTTATGTCAATGATGTTTTTTCCTTTTTCCAGGATAATCAGAAATAATAACCTAAAGCTATGTTTATACTCTAAAAGATGGGTACAGCCATAGTATTGATGAAGATTCTCTGCTAGTTGATTTCGCTAGTCACTGATAAAAGAAAATTGAAATCTTGAACACTTTGTTATCATCTCTATAGATGTATGGGGACCTGTTTTGCCATTCTATGAAATATCCTTGTTTAAACTGAAATAGCATAAATATCTTTAAAAATAGGTATAAATTGAAAATATGAGGAAATAAAGTAATTTTTCTTCAAAATTAATTAAAATATTGCATTTCAATTATTAAATTATCTGTGGTAGGGTAATCTTGCATTAAAAATTGCTAATACTTTTTGAAATGGAAGATGCTATTTGCTTCAAACACCTCAAAGAAAAACATTTCAGTAAGTCCACAACTTTTTCTTTTGCCATGCCAAAAATCAATGAATCCAGCCCTTTCCTGTGAAAGGTTTCGGTTTCGATGAATCACCTTTTTCTGATGAAAAAGTGTTTTGTTGAAAAATCCTCACCCTGCTCTGTTTACTGTAGTGGCTTTGTTCTGGATGAATGCTCCCAGCAATCAGGATGGCAGAGGAGAATATAATCTGCAGGGCTATTGACTACTTGTTGAAGGCCAAAGAGAAGTTAACAATAAAACCTGCTGCAATGTACATTTAAGCTAGTTCGAGCAGAGAGAGGCTTATCACAGGTCTCAAGTGGATGGAGGCTTCTCTTTAGCCCACCTGATAAATCTGCTGCATACCCTTTTTCGAAAGTGCTGCATGCATCTGGGGCCTGAAAGATCCATCCTATTTCATGCCAGTTCTTAGTCTCATCATCCACATAAGCCCATGGGAGCTGAGGGTGCGACAGCCGCTGCTCCAGACGTGCAGGCACCCCTAGACAGTCCAGCCCACCTCACACTGGATCCAGCAGAATGACTACTTGGTTTTAAGTTTCGATAGTAGAGACAGAACCAATATCTAGCTGTGTAGTACGGGCTTATAAAAGTTTTGTGCCCTTCATTTTTTTCTTTCATCATAGCTGTCTGGCAATGTAAGATTTAATAAATGAATAAATAAATTTATTTATTTATTTTTAAAAGCTAACAGGTTAAAACCCAAACATTACTCCAAGGGAGGTAAAACCAATTGAAATCATTCTGGCATTTGAACTAAACTCTTAGCACGGGAGAAGAAGGACATTTAATGTTTGGTTTTTTTAAAAGCATAACAAAACTAAACAACCCTGAGAAGCAGAAGAACACCCGAAGTGCTATAAGCAGATTGAGCACCCTATAACCAGTATCAGATTGAGACTGTACAAAACTTCCATTTAGTGCTCACTTAGCAGTGTCACTTAATCCCACCCATGAAAGCCCATTTTAGGAAAATGAACACAGTTCATCATAAAAAGAAAGAAGAAAACAAAGAAAGGAGAAAGTCAGTTGTAGTTATTATTTATCATTACAGTTGACTAATCCACTACGCATCTTTTCTACTAAGCACATTTTAAGACATTTTCAAAGAAACACCTCAAAGAAAAAAATACATGTGAGAAAACGTGGGAAAGAAAAAGAGAACAATTACATGATTCAACCAAAATTACTAGAATAGCCAAAAATAGAAATGAGGACTTCAGAGCATCCTATTTTAACTAGTGAGGCAGGCAATTGTACTAATCTGATCACTGTGGATGTCCTTTGTAAAGAAAGTACATCTGATATGTAAAAACAGTTGCTTGTTTTGTTTCAGCATTCCTGTATGAGGAAAGTTCTGCTGAGGGCATCTGCCCATGATTCATCACATTTTTAGCTGCCCATCATTTACCTCTGAAAGAAACTACAATTAAAGTCTGGCTCCTATAGAGAGTGCTATCGGCAGCCAAGGTGGCAACGGGGCTTCCTGGTTTAGGAGGTGAACACAAAGTCACTTTCAGATATGTAAATGAAATAATTTAGAATAATAATGAAGAGAAATGTTGTTGGTGTGATTGCTTGCAGTGGCCACAAAGAGCCCCAGCGGCAGGGACAATCTGTAGGTATTAGATCCACAATAACATGGGCTGCTCCACCTTCTTTTCAGTATTAA
This sequence comes from Pluvialis apricaria, assembly GCA_017639485.1. Classification (NCBI taxonomy): domain Eukaryota; kingdom Metazoa; phylum Chordata; class Aves; order Charadriiformes; family Charadriidae; genus Pluvialis; species Pluvialis apricaria. Next base: position 7,097,685 of record CM030044.1, on the reverse strand, counting down.
CACTTTAACTTCTTGTGCAGATGTTATTGGTATAAGCATTCTCTGTTTTATTTCTTTTTTCCTGTGGCATAAGCTGCCTTTCCTTTAGCTCCTGAAGGACCTGCCATCATTAACAATGAGGTATCAGAACCTCCCTTCATTTCTTTTGCGAAAGACTTTCTCACCTGTAAGTAAACATTGTCTCCAAGTCAGAAACTTGTCAGCAGGTGCATATTTGAAAAACTATTTGCATGCTGCTTGTCTGAGGAATAAGCCTTCTAGCAGCCACCTAGCACACAGATCATCTCACACTCCCACAGTGACATTTTTGAAGGAACACAGAGGTGACAGAAGTATCACATGCAGCAGGTCGAACAATCAAACACTTGGGGCCATCTCACCAACCTTTCTACAGTTTTTCTGGTGGTCTTTGATATTAATACATGAAAATGGATGGAGTGTTCGAATCACCAGAGTCGTTCACGAAGTAGCAAGTAATTAGTAACATGGAGGTTTTGGTGAAATAACAACACTTTTTTCATTTGGGACCTGAATTTGAATGCACGGTAACAGAGTTACAAATTGGATAACCAAAAGAATAATTTAAGAAACAAGTGTACAGAAGACACTTACTACTTAGCTTAGCATTTAAAGTATACAATTATGGGCACTAATATTGCCGACCTGAAGTCAAGGGAATCCTGAAAAAAAAGTCTTGAAAAATGGGTGCTGAAAGGAATTGTACCTCAATCCTTACATACCTTCTTGCGAGACTATCAATTCCTTTTTCTTTTTAATTATTGTTGTGGGTTTTTTATTTACCACATGAATACATGAGATGCATACTCTCATTTTTCATCAAATGATAGAAACTGTGAACCTAAATATTATTTAGTATTTGTTGTTTAGTCACTTTTAGAAAAAGCATAAGGAAGAGAGATTTTCATGTACCCATGTAACACAGGAATCTGGGACATTTAATGCCCATATGATTTATTTTGTAATACTACTTACTTTCTCACAGAAGTCTCAGAGTGAGTTTCTCAATTCCTTTTGGATCTGCTAAGTACTGCTGTAATGTAAATAACAGTAAATAGATTTATTTTTTCTTCTCTTGTCAAGCCAATCTAATTTGGACTCTTCCATCACACTTATCAATGGGACACCTGACAAGTTGTCCAGTCACTTTTGAAATTCTTGATAACGAATCCTAATTTAACCTGGGAGAAAACTAGCCTGACTCCCATTAACGTCAATGAAAGGTGGGGCTGCTTACACCAAAACTGAATTACGTCTAATATGGCCAGAAGTCATATACTTTATTTCAAAAGTGGGATTTTTTTTACACTTGATAAAGGGCAGAAACTACTAGAAATACATTCCTGTTCTATTTAAGAGCTTGGAGATCCTTTGTAAGCATGGAAAAAGAGTGAACATGGATTTTCTTGAGTAGAAGAAATTCAGATTTGTATTTTAATGGCCTTAAAGTTCCATTTTAATTACGGGAAAATAATTTGAGGGAGATTGGTAATAGGCAAAACTTTGAGACCTTTTGTTCTTTAGTGCAGTGAAGGAAACCTCATTAGAGAGGATTTTCTTAGTTAGCAGGGCTTCGGGGTTAATGAGCTGTGAGTGATAATATATAGTAGTAATCCCTCATGGCTGTAACAAGTTGTATTTTATAAACTCCTTAATCTCGGTAGTGAAAGAGATGTGGGTTATGGGAAAGAGAAGAAACTCATTTGCAGAGCTCAGGGAAATTCCAGAGATTTTGCTCCCTGTCTGGATGTTATTTGGGAAAAAAATACAGATACCGCATGGGCAAAGGAAAGGAATATTATCTTTATAGTTACCTAAATGGTGTCCCCGGAATGACAGGTCTGATCATTTCCTAAACTCCCATTCTAGGTGTCCTGGTTTGAGTTAAAACAGGACCAATTTTGTTCAGTAACTTTGCTTCTTAGCTGGACCTCTTCTAACTACGAAATCAGCAGCATATTTTGCAGACACTCTTCACTCTCTCAGAGTGATCAGACCGATGTTTATAGCTGATGCCCAGGCATGGGATGCAGAGAGGCTCCTCCTTATACTCATTGCTGTAACACCCAAGGGCAGCTCACTTTGTTACTCGCCCCGATGGAGGGTCGGAAGCAGAAAAGCGTAGAGGTGTCCCACCTGCGAGGAGGAGTGGACAGGACTGGTGACCCAAAACTGACCCACAGCGTATTCCATCCCATCTGCCTCATGCTCAGTATAAAGCTGAGGGATCAAAAGGTCAGCTCTCTTGCTCTCTTCCTTCAATGGCCAATGTCTGAGGAGGACTCTGTCTGTTTGTCTGCATTTGATCCCAATCCTGAATGCAGATCCATAATCCAGTTCCCGTCCGTCACTGAGTCCAGCCTGGGACTGCCCCAGTGCCACCAGTGTGATTGTCATCCTGGAAGCTTGATACAGTTTCGTATATGTTTCATTATTTCCTTTTTATTTTATTATTAATATTTCATTAAAGTAGTTTAGTTGCTTCTAAGCTCATAAGTCTCTTTTTCCCTCCTCTGCCTCTCTCTTTGAAGAGGGGTAGAGGGGAGCATCTGTCAGTCCCATCTGGGGTCCCTCATGTCCCCAGTAGCTGATTCGGCCCAAACCATGACACTAGGTAGAGAAGAATTATTTACTTGTGGAAAAAAGTAATCCAAGGAAATATCTTTGGTGAAGAGTCAATGGAACTGAGTCATCTTAAAGGTAATGTTGAGATCAGGGTCAGAGACACTAAAAACCAAATCTGTACTTATTAAAAAAAAATGTAAAAAAGAAAAGAGAACAGACATGCAGTTGTTACTGCAAATTCAGCTGCTAGAAGCTTCTTAATTGGGGATGGACCCCCACACCCTGTTAGGTGTACCCTGTAGTGACAACAAGGAACATAAAATTGGGGTTTAGAAGGGTTGTTGTCCTGCTAAACCACCTCAAAACAGCACAGAAGGGGTACCTTCTGCCGGCAAGAAACAAAACTGTGCTTTCCATCTCTACCTTGAAGGCTCTTCTGCTGATGATGTCAATGAATTTTCCTGGGTTAGCTTTCTTTCCTGAGAACACCCCTCTGTCTGAAAGTATTACAGATATTTTCCAGGAGAAGAAATATAAGAGCTCAGTACTTCCAGAAGAAATTAAAAACCAAGTCTCTTGTTACCAGTTATTATATTTTGTGAACTAATCTATCAACTTTCTTCAGTCAAGGGACCAAGACCCCAGTTAAATCAAGGAAATTAGGATCACACTCAAGAGCTGGTCACCAACAGAAAGCTTGGGAAAAGCTAAAGTAAACTTTTCGGGTGCTTGAGAACATACTTCAGTCTGCCTGTAGGAGCTCTCTGTTATCCAAGAGAAAAATTTAGATCAATTGGAAGAATAAATCATTTACAGAAAATATGAAAAGTAATTTATTTTTTTCCCCAGAGGTTATTTAGTTTTTAAACTAAAGTAATATTATGTAAAAATGTTTACATTTTTCTACAGCTGCTTATTAGCAAGACCCCTCTGGAAGACTTTATAATTATCAACAGTGATACTTGAGACCCTTCAGAAGTCTTTTCGACTTAGGATAATGTATAACATAGGACTTATCTCAGGTGCCACTGCTTAACATTTGTGAGAGATAATTGTGTGATCATTTTAGCTTTCCAGTGAAATGTTGCAAACATTAATCCTTGCAATACCCATGTGAGTGTGATAATAAGTATTAATCTTCAAGTGGTGTAAGTCACTGTAATGCCATTGAGTAGGACTGGGCAAATTTTTTCCCCTTCAAAATGGCTTTTCAACAGAATTTTTTTTTTTTTTTTTGATATTTACATGTTAAAGGGATCTGCTTTCTGGGGAAAAAAATATTTTGGAGGAAACTTAATTCAAGGAACATATCAAGTGGACTTTAAAATCAGTATTTTACTTTTGGTAACTCACTATGATTTCTAGGGGGATTGCTTATCAGGTGCTGTATCTTTCCTGAAGAGGCAAGTTTTTCAGCTGTATTTAATCTTTCAGGATGTGCTCTTGAAAAAAGTAATAGATATTTCAGTTATCTGTCAAGGTATTTTGATTTTTTTTTTTGGAAAAAAAAAAAGATGAAAAATATTACAGGATGTTTCGAATGAAGTACCCGGTCAAAGTTCTCTAAAGACAGCTGTGATTATCTGTCTGGTTGGCCACTGATTTGCAACAGGCCTCTTACTTTTTCTTTCAGCACTGTTTGAAGACTTTTCCAAGCCTATAAAGATGAGACTTGTCATTGAAGTGGTTTAAAACTTTTATGTGTATGGGAACAAGGAATCAGGTGAGTTTTGTTTTATCCTGATATTTAGTTTGGAAATGTTTCATTCAGTCTAGAAGAAGATGGAAATGAGACAACTGTTTTGCTTGGTGTAGTTTTGAGGAAAACGTTTCACCTAAAGTGCAAATAATAATGCAGCAACACTGAATAGTATTTTAGTATATTTAGATATAAATATGTGTAAATATTTATACTGATAAGTAATTTTCTTGTACTTTGAAATTAGAGCCTAGAAGGTGAAATAGGTTTTTATGATTTATGATAAGTGGCTTAAGATTTTAATACTTTAATTTGTGTATCGCAAACCATTTTACAAGAGAAAGCAATAGCATTGCCATATTAACAATAAATTAAGAAACTTCCCTAAATTCTCTTTGTCTAATAGATGAGGAAAAGGTTCCTGTTGGCTTTGGTAGACTCTGGATTTAAGCTGTGGCAAGAAAGATTACTCTCATGGTGTCCTATTCAAGTAAACAATGTAAGCAAGGGGTTCTATATAGACCAGAGCATGTGCTTTAAGTTAAAGACATGCTGAAATGTTGTCCTGAACAGGGATGTTTCCCTAAAGTAAGGATATGGGCTAGCTGCCCGGCTTACAATATAATAAGAAGAGTGATAGTGAAGTCACACAGAGGAAGAGTGTAACGAAGAACAGGCTAGGGAATGCAAAACATACAGGGCCAGAGAGGTACCATTGTTTGGAACAAAAGATTGAAACACCTTGGAACAAAACTCCTGAAATAAATTTGGAAATAAAGTGTAATATTACCACAGAGTCATATTGTCAGAAGCAGGAGTGTTGGAGGAGAAAAAAGGAAAAAAAAAAGAGAGAGAGAAAATAACCAACTGGTAATATTTTAAAGGGTAACCAATGCTCACTAGCAGCTGCAGTAAGACATTAAGTAATAGAGCACAGTAATGTTAACAGCTCTCTTGGTAAGAGTGGTAAATGAAATAAACCTCAGCATTCGGTGTATCATTAATCTATAGTGAATAATGGCACTGGTAGTGTACGGAGATTAAAAAGGGCATTGTAAACATTTGTGGCTGTATAATATACAAATTAAAAATGTGTGAACGCTTGCAGCTGCATAATCTACAAATTAAAAAGTGTAATAGCATAGCATTAATTACTGGCTGATCAATTCGCCCATAATTGCTGGCATGTAGATGAACAATTACAGGTCCGAAATGTTATTTGAGAAAGAGACATTGACCTTGGAACCATAAGAAATGATAATATGTTATAAGGTAATACAGGCTTGTGTCAAAATCCTCTATCAGTATTTGCTGTTGCAGGCTAGTTTGCTTGGCAACCCTAATCATACTTTTTCCTGTATGTTATTGTGCCTGAAGTAGACTACTTTATGTTTGAATTACAGAAATATCTGACTGCTGAGTATTTCCTGTAATCACTGTATATAAATGCTTATATGAGTGTAACCCAGTAGATATATAAGCAGGACCACAGCTTATTACAGGAGGGGGGTAAACATCAGAGCCAATTAACAAGGCTGCTGAGCATTTCCCCATTATGTCAGCCATCTTCTATTTGCTAATATGTTTGCCAAATGTCAATGGTTTAGTCTGTATGGTTAAGATTTCTTGGTTGCTACGTTTATTTGAAAAAGTCAGCTAGAACTCTGCAAATATTTCTGAGAAGGCACCTAGAAAAATTGCAAGAGGGAAGAAACGTTGGGACTAAAGGTAGAAGGAGAGAGCTTGGCATAAGAGAAACATGGGTGGGAGACCAGAGGCATGGCTAGTGTAAGACCAAGGATCAAAGATGGGAAGCAATGAAAGAAGACTAGTCTTGAAAAGGGAGAGAAGGAGATAATTAAATCTTTTCATGTGTGGGCACAAGTTATATCATCCTTAATTACATACTGCTTTTCTACTAGAGACGGAAACTGCAGTGGTTTGTAGATGGATGTGATTGCATAATTAAGAGCGGACAAATCTGACATTTCCTTGCTTGTACTGTAACAGCAATAACTTTTCTTACATAATGCATAAATTTTATATGCAACACTTAGGCCTTGATTCTGCACATTACGTCCATTTGTTAATTACTTAAATAATTTTCATGTAACTTCTGTATCCCTAAAATCAATGCTGTGCACACACAGGAGGTTGTATTGGTCCTCATCTCAGTCAAGAGACATCCGTAGTTCTGTTCACTCACCCACAATATAAACTTCCTTTACCTCCCTGTATACAGTCTTGTATGATCACACAATTCACCTCCTATCTACATACTTCTAGTATTGTTTTTTCTGTCCTATCATCATGTAATATTTCAGAGTCTGTGCAACAAAAGAACACCAAACAGTTATTGGCAATAGCAGAGAACATTTGGAAAGCTATTTCACTCACAAGAAAGTTTAGTACTAGGTTCAGTAAAATCCTCTGACTAAGAAAAAGTCCTCTAGCAACTGAAAGCATATGACCCGAATGCTCTGCTCTCTGGACTGGCTCTCCAAAGAATACAAAATCAAATTCAAGGTCTTAGTCCTGATAGTCACAGCTCTCCATGGGATCTGCACAGGTTATCTGAGAAATTACTTCCTCCTGTGCAGCGCTGACTGTCCATAACAGAAAAAGGTAACTCTGACCCTAGGAGCAAGACTTGAAAGTGCTGAGGGTATCTGTGCAGAGTCCCAAAACACATCAGCGAGGCCAAACACAACTTCTCCAGCAAAAGCATGAAGGAAGAAAAGCAAAAAAACCCCTCAGACTCACTTGCTTGATTTAGTTTTGTTCTCTTCTCTTTGGCAGGCGTAATCTTTAAAGTGTCTGAGACACCGGAGTGAGTTAGTAACTTCCAGAGCTTCACGTTTTGTGTACGTTTTTCACCAACATTTTGCACTTCATTAAATAAAGTTACTCCTTGTTAACAGATCACCTATACAACATCTGTTTTAGAAAGAATTTAAAATTTTAAATTCACAGAGGACATCGGTGTTCACTGGAAAAGCCAGCTCTTCCTCATCAGGAGGCAAAAATTTTTTTTGGTTTTCGCTGCTGCAAGCCACGGCATGTTGATCAATTGGCTCATCTCAGTTGCTTGCGTGTGTTCTCTGTGTGCTGGTGATGTGCTGCACGATGATGCCATGAACCCCAGGGAAGCGCATGTGGAAATTCTGCTCCTGGGCACCCATGAGGGGTGATGTGTTTTCCAAGCACAAGCTTTTTGGGACCTGGTGACCAGGGCCATCTCCTCTTTGTAGCATCTTTGGAAGAGTTGGTGATAGACAAACATGCTGGGGCACGTCCTATGGGCATCATCCATACATAGCAAGATGCTTGAGCATGGGTCGTCTCAGAGTGAACTCCAGCTGGGACACAGTTGTATCTCTCAACTTTATCCTTATGCATTTACAATTGTAATGTATACACTTTCTAGTTTTTATCCCTTTTCTTTGGTGTTACGCATACCTTCAACTGTCTTCAGCAGTCCTTATGCTGATGGATTTGTCTGAGGCAAACAACAGCAAGTTACCAGCACCCGAACACTTCCTTCCTAATGAAGACTCTGAGGCTGATGGTGACAGTTTCTTCCTCCTAAATCTTGGATCGCATTAGGGTCATTTGTGTATATTTCCTATATATTTTTACACCTTGCATTGGACTAAGATTCTCTCTTACATCCAAATTCATTATATATTGTGCATTTTATTTCGTGGTTTTGAGATCTATTTGGCATACGGCAGTGTGTCTTAGGTGGGAAAATTATCTTCTGCACAAGAAAAAAAAGAAAAAGAACATTTCACACATTTTATTTATAACTTTTATTTTAAAATTTGGGTCTTTTTATGAGAAAGTAGTGAAGAATTAAATTTTTTTTCTAATAAAACAACAATTTTTCAAAAGAAATATAGATTTTGGTTACTGAAAAATGACTAAAATAAATATACCTTAAAATAATTTGATAAAAAATAGTTTTTTTACAAAAAAATTTTTTTTGCTTGCTTTTTGTTCATTGTCATTTCTGGCAGAAGTTAAAATTACTTTTTTTTTTTTTTTTTGCTAAGTATAGTTTCATTGCCTTGTTCTTTACTGCTTTTATAGAAATAATTTTATGATGACAGTTTTAGTAACCCAGACTGGACCAAACTTGAATTTGCAGATTGAAATACAGAGTAATAAGTAACCTTTGGTTATTTATGAATGTCACAAAACCTAAAAGTCAAGGGAGACGAAATATGAAATATAAACCAAACCTTTTAACCACTGATAGTGACTTTTAAATGATTCAGGTTTTGGACAGTCAGTTTGATATACATTGTAGAACCACATATTCGTGAAATACAAAATGTCCAACCACTGAAAAACTGTCCTTTCTAGCCCTGAAGGTACATCAAATTATGTTGTGTTGTGCAGATGGTTATCTCTTAAGATGCAAAGGTCCAAGTCAGCCTGAGATAGATATATATATATATGTAGTGTTGTATAAAAGGAGCTCAAGAAGTGTAACAAATGGCTTTTTCAAAAATCCTGGACTCATATCTTGTATGATAAGCAACTACAACTGCTGTATTGACAGTTAGGCTTAAATGGTGGCTATCTTTTTTTGGATGTTACAATAGATACATGAAAGTGTATTCTGATGCCAGAAGGCTAGATAAAAAGGAAACATTGACCTCTGCCATCAAACATGGCACTTTCACGTAGCAGTGAAAACCTTCCTTATGATGTCCCTGAGCTATGCAAGGCACCCTGAATAGACAGAATAACAGAGAGGGAGCAATATCTTAAGAAGTTTGATGCTGTTGTAAGTTAGAATCACCTCAAAGCATATAATAAGACCAGACCTTGCATTTCCTTTTCTTAAGCAGGACATTCTTGGAAGTCATCTCTAGAAAAAGCACGTGTCCATTGTTAATTTTTCTCCTTTGGGATATGTTCATCATCCAGAAGCAGGACTGAACTTCAACAGAAACAATAATGACAATAGGTAACTGGAGGTGTTTTTTCTGCTATTACAAAAGAAGGACACTATCAACTGAAAGATGTCAAAACATGAGATTTTTCCCTTCCAAAACTTCTGCCGGATAAAGGAAAAAGGATTATGAAGGGCTGATGAAAAGATGTTCTTGTTTACTCTTAGTTTAAACTCTTTCCTGTCATGTTCTCAGTGTTATTCATAAAATGTTGCACACATTTTCTTCAGGTTGACCGTTTCATGGAATAAAGCAATACAAAACAAATTTTTTTTAAATAAAAACTGAAATCAGACTTAAATTTATGTCATGACTAAATGATTTTAATGTCTTCATTAAGAGTTTAGACTCATTTAATCTTTAAAATTAGTGTGAGGTTTCCCAGAAATCATCAGTGATACATTGAAACCACCCAAACCTTACCACAGCATTTGTGACTCGATGTTGTATGATGCAGGCCTTGGCACAGAGCTGTGACGGAGCTAAGTACACCTCACCCTCAAGATTTAGTCTATACTTTAACCACAAAGTATTTGCCCATCAGTTTTAGTTTGTGAAAGAGGAAGCACTGTTTCAGAGAAATGATGGTTCATGTTGTGTCTGATGGGGAAGAATAAATTTGCACAGAAGAGAGTCCATTGGTCAAAATCATTAAGAAAATTCTTATGGAGCCAGCGAGCAGGCCAGCTAGAAGATGTTGCTTATTATCTGGTAACCAGCTGATTTTACAGCTCCCTTTACACATAAGTAGGTTGATCCTCTGTTTAAAAAAGGGAAAGAATGGTGGGAATAAAGGTCATTTGGCTTCTCAAAGTAAGGCAAGACTTCTCTTTCACAGCACTCGTATGTCCTGCTATGAGAATGAAGAGAAAATAAAACAACCAAGACCAGATGAAGCTCTTGACTTATCCTGTGCAATCATTGTGACAGGCAGTTTATACAGTTGTAAGGAATGTTTCTTTCTGAAATTTAACAATTGTTTCCATGATACTGATGTCTATTGAGCTGTGTTTATATTTATTACATCGTGGAATGGTTATCTTGTTTTATACATTGGTAGTTTTAGATGGATTGAAATTTTATATAAATTCTCTTCTTTCACAAGCTGGGGATGAAGGGGAAAAGAAAGAGGGAATGAACAGTGTTATTGAGGTGTTTTATAACCTTCAGGGAAACGTATAAAAAATGATTTAGGCTCTAATATTGGTCACAATATATGTGCAGACTTTAAAATAAAAAACACAAATAAACAGAGATTCCAAAATAAAGATAATTAGTTCTTTCTTTACTGGTCTTTCTTTTGAGTGCATCCGTTGAAATCAGTAATAACAGACGTGGTCCTAAAACTGTGTCAAAACTGTTCCCTTGGTCACTTGGGCTCAACAGGGCTGTGACATTGTCCTTCAGCTGTGACACCTTGGAGGAGGAGGTGTTGAGGGAAGTTGTGAAGTCAGGAGGACTTCAGAGCTGCAGAGAGAGGGTAGCATTGCACCATGCTTCACTGACTGTCCCGACAAAGCGGCACACGGGACAGCAGGATGCGTCCAAGGAGCAAGTCACCACAAGGGATATAGCAGTCACGCCTCTCTGATTGGTGGAATGGCTGGCCAGGACAAATGTTTAGCCCATCAAAACCTGCAAGGGAATATTTCTACAGAAGAGTTTTTGGGGGTAAAATGGCAGTCTGGCCATGACACCTACCTCTATGAACCTGCCAGCGTAGGCTGCAGGAGTATGGTATAGAGATGGCACTGAGACCTAGCAAGTGAGTCTTTGGCTGTTTAGCAGCGACAAAATACCTAAATGCAGACCAAGCATCCAAGATTTTAAATAAGGTGCTGGTGTAAGGCACCGTTTTACAAAGGATACCAGCCTTGCATCTTATTCCTAACCTAATACACCACATATTACATTCATTCTTCCTTTTCTTTGGGTCTGAATTGAACCTTAGGGATGATATCAGTCTTTAAGTTATTGGCATCCAGAGGCAGTGCTGAATTTTCAAAATATTTGTAACACCTGACTCCCACAGCTAAAACAAAGTTGTTTTAAAAATATGGGCCAGACTGTATAAGCTTATATCAACTTTTTTTTCCCCCTCTCCCCTGTGAAGCATGGCTTAGAAGTCACAGCTGGCACATTAGGAAAAAGAAATACAGTAAAATGAATAAAATATACTCTCATTCACAATTTCCTAGAGGCTCCTTGGTTGTTAATTGAAACTTTTGTCTACTTTATTGAACAATAAAAGTGACAGAAACTACTCTCAGGTGTCCTTCAGTATTAAAAAGAGGATAAAGGGTTCCTAGCAAAGGTGACAGAAATTAATGTGGTGAGCCCAGCTATCAAACATTTTGATATGTGAATTGCCTGATATTTCTATAATGCCTTCTTATGATTGGAAATGTTATCGCTTCTATTGAATCAATAGAAAATGTTAAAGCTCCGTGGAACCCCAATTACAAAATAAAGCTAGAAGGTTAACATCTGGGACCAGCAGAGATAGAAACAATTTCTATTGTCATACGTTTCTGACAAGTAAATGTCAGAAACATAACACCTTCCGCCAGGCTCAGTACAGAGCACATGTAAAAGAGTGATTGCAAGGCAGTCTCAAGTCAAATCACCTGTCATCTCAGCTTTGACATGGAATTACTTTTGTTTTATGCATCTATTAACCTTGAACTATCAGCATTTGTTTTAATGTTCTGGTCTGAAGTGACCTAAATGTACTTCTTTAATGCACTTACTGCTGTAGCTAAAAGTGGAAAAGAATAGGGGGGGAAAAAACCCACCAGACCCTGTTATGAAAGGGTGGGTGAAGCTGGTTATGGTTTCTGTGACATGCCTGCGAGTGCAGCATCCCATTTCCCAGATCTCGTATGGGGTTAGAAAGCTCAGGGACTCACCTGGCAGAAAAGGTGGGAGAACCAAGGGGTGTCAGTGGCGTCATGAAAAATGCTTCTAGCCTACAGCGTGAAACTGTACACCCCGCTTTTTTTTCTCACAGTAGGGCTTGAGGGGAGGAAAAATGAACGGTAGGGGATGAAAAACTGTCCAACTGTTGCAAGACAACAGGTGCTCTCAGTGCTCCCAAGCGTGACGATGGCTGTGATATCACACTACTGTGAAAAACATGTCTGAAAAACAGCATGGCTGATCTACGTTCGAGAGTCAAATAACAATATAGAGACGTTGGTGGTGTTCTCCAACCAGTACAGGCCACCATAGTAAAGTGCTGGCTGGATATTAGAATATGAGGTTTTTAAAGGTTATGCTCGAAGAGCTTGTTGGAGAGATTATCCCCAATTTTCCCAACCAGAATAAAGCAAATCAGAATATGATCTTAAAAAACTGAAATTTCCAATGCCAAACATTCCTGAGCAAAGAAGAGAAAACCTTTTCATCTGTATGTTTTGCATTGTGTCTCCCATCTTAATTTCCCCTCAGTGCAGAGAAAGACGGGTGTGCTTTAACCACCAACTGAATAAATTACAACCAGGTTTTTCAAGTGACTGGAACCATTTATTTCTTAAGGAAACACATCATTTTGAGCCAAGCTTTGGGAGCTGACTGTGTGTAAATATCCTTTCTGTCGGAAGACGCATCCTTTTCATCCTAAACATTATCTGCGTGTATTGTACATTCTAGGTGTGTTTAGGTTATTCTTAGAGCTTCTATTGCCAAAGTGTTTAGGCACCTTATACACTTTAATATGGTAATCCTCAAACCTTTCTGAAGGACAATTTGTAAAGGAATCTGAATTCCAGACGTCTGGTTCTTCAGTGGCAGTAATAGCAGTAAGATGCTACTACTAGACAAAGAGGTTTGGATATCTAGATATAGTTTGGAAATTTAACCTAGATAGAAAGAGCCAAATCTTTGTACAGGCTAAATGTTTGGAGAAGAGTGTAAGTGAGCTTTCTAAAGCATCAAAGTAGTGTTTAATGCTCATTTCAAACAGCCATCCCTCTGGTGTCTAATCAGAGAATTGGACATTAAAATATCTTTTTATTATTTTAATTTTTATTTAAACTACCACCTTCATCCCCATCTAGGAGGATCTTGCTGCTATCCAACACCACAGGCTAAGACAATTTCCCATGACAAATCATTACACGTCATTCTGGGGGACCTGCAGTGTCTCTCATATTTGTGACTTTCTGGGGTTAAAACTGTGCTTGGTATAATCTCTTCTCTTTCTCATCTTTGTCTCATCTAAAGGGAAAAAAAATGGTTTGGACATCATTCTCCTAAACAGTAGGGGACAAGAACGATCATGAATGTGGGCCTGAGACATAATTTAGCTTCCCAGTTATCTAATAACATATTAGGCAAAGAATATTGCTGGCATATTTTCATTATTTCAGGTTTATCTTCATGAATTCAGTAACTTTGTGCAAATTTTTAAGGATTCATAGACGACATTTGGTCAACAAAAAACATGGAAATATGTAAACTTGCTACAGCTTGACACCCTCATATACTTGTAACTAGTTGCTGTTAAGACTTCAGAACTCAGTCCTGCTCCAGTGGATAATTTTTATGGAGATTGATTTGTCTTCTAGAGAGATAATCAGGGAGCATATAGACTCCTGTATTTAAGGTACGTCTTCTGGGGAACCCTATCACTGTGGCATATGTGGAGTGGAAAACTCATATATTAGGGGATAATACATCTTCTAATATCCACCATACTTATAAATCCAGTGTATTGATGCATCAGTCTCTCTCTTTTCACTCCCATTGAGCTATTCGGGCATATATGCAGTGTAAAAGAATGAAGAATCAGGCCATTAATATAGTCGCAGTTGTAATTGCATTTTTTATTCATACAATGCTCCAAAATGTGAAGTTAACAGCTTGTTATGTGGGTGTACATTAATAAGCACAATGGGGGTTCATAATAGAGCTTCGAGGTGTTAATGCAGTATGAATTCATGAATTAATAATTGCCATTAATTAAAAATACAGCAGAATACTACCCAACAATGACTGACAAAGGAAGAAAAGTCTCAGCAGCCTCTCTGTCACACCTCACTTGTGGCTATTTCTAGGGCTTTTCTATAGTCCGAGGGAATAAAGTTTGGTTTGGGGAGAAGGAAGAGGTGAGATGTGGAAAAGCAGTCCCCTCAGAAGAGAATGAGTTATTGAAATGAGAAAGAAGTAGAAGGAAATATAGGAAGACAAAGTCACTGTGAAAACTCCAACAGGGAAAAAGCCCAGATGGCCTATGGAAATGATAAAATTAAGTCTTAAATTGATGGTGATACTAAACTTGGGACTTGATTATCCTGACAGATGTGCATGCGACTCCCATTGACTTCAATAGGAGGTGTGCGTGTGTAGCTGATGGGGGAACCAGACCTTAGAAGCACTGAACTGTGTTCAGAGAAGGAGAGTGAATGTGAGGAATGAAAATCTCTAGGCAAAACAGTTTCAAGTCTCTTAGACATCTCATGGCTGAAAAATGTCTGTGAGTAAGACGTTTTCAGTAAGACAACCAAAACTTTTCAAAAATTAAAGCAGAGGAAGTCTGTTACCCACTGAAAAGCTATAGAAATCCCACAGAAAATCAGTTCCCTCCTCCCCCTTCCCACTCTCCTCCTCCTCCCACAGTGTTGCCAATGCCCAGGTAAGTTTGATTCAATTACACTGGTGCAAGTGTGGAGTAACTCTATAAACAATAGCGGTTTTACACTGGTTTGCACCAGCTTTATTGAGATGCAGATCCAGCTTGAGGGGTGTAAAGAAATATGAGATAATAACCTAAAATGACTAAAAAGGGTCTTGTCTGAAAACATGAACAATAATTCTATGATTGAAAGGATGTGAACATTATAGCAACTTTAAGGGCTATTAAGCCAGTTCCTATGTGAATCTGTAGTGTGAATTGTATAAGCATTTGGAATGTGTTGATGATAAAGGGATTCATAAAAGTTGTTATGCTGATTTTATGTTGATGGATGTTAGAATATAAGGTGAATTATTAACCACAGGAAAGTGAGACTAATGTTTAAGTGCTGTGATATATGTGTAATTGAAAGCAATTTCTTCTATAGAACAAGGAGATTGTGGGCATAAGTGAAACAAACTTTGAATAAAATACAGGTGAAGTGGAATCTGTTGGGTGTTCAAAGCCAGGAATCAAAGGGAAAATAAACTTGCCTGAAAAACAAATATTACTACAAGAAATAAATAATTTGCATTTATATAGAAACTCTATTCAGAAAAAGCCCAAAGCAAGTTACCCACTTGCTAAAGCATTTATAAATAATGCTGTATACATAGAAATGCATATACAAAACCTTTTTGTAGGGATCACATGCCTTTCTTGCAGAAATATTTTCAGTCATCCAGCACTCCAAAAAATGAAGATTGTTTACATCTTAAGAGGGAAATCTGAAGGAGTCAGGGGTTAATCAACTTTGACTCGATTCTGCTGAAGTCAAGAGCACAACTGTGCTGAAGAGTCTGGTAAGTAGAGTCTGATATGGACTGTTTGTTTGAAACCAGTAGGAATACTGGTATTCACTCTTGTGCCTAAAGGACTCACAATTTGGCACTTAATGATATGCCTGAGGTGACACAGTGAGTCAACAATAATCACCAGAAGAAACAAGAGTTCTACTTTTCAGTCTTCTGTGTGTCCCTGGAAGATCATGTGCCTGACTTTCTGTTGACTCACAGTAGTGATCCTGACTGGTGACACCAAGGACTTGTACCTTAAGGAGAGCCAGGTTACTGGCATGCAGTGTTTTGAGGATACGCTAATGGAATGCTACAGATATTGGGGCTACATCGTGTGCATGTTATTGGCTGACTGACAACCAGCTGAGGCTGGTTTAGCTATGGACAGAAGGAGTGTTTCAGTCATCTGATGAGCAGCAATAGATTTTTAGTCCTGCTGAATAATTGATGGAGTTGCAGCAATACTTTAATCAGTAAGAACTTGAAATGACTGGTATAATCATGTCTCATGAGCACCGTAACCATCATGAATTATTGTGGGTAAATACTTTGCATAGCACCATGTGTTCTGTATCAAAATGCATGGGGCTAGTTTAATTTCCAAATCTCTGTGAAATCTAAACAGAGCCTAAACAAGAAGTGAATGGAGTTACAGTGATTTAGATAAGGCTCTGACCTAAAACCTGCACATATACTGTTAATATTAATCTATTTTTACTGAGGATGAAATATCTTTGAATTATTATATTATATCCATTGCACACCATTTATCTTGGGTGAATTTACTAAAATTACAAAAAATTAAGATCCAAATTATGTGCTTATACTTGATCCTAGCATAGAAAACTGGTTTCTCCTAGGACACGTATGAAGAAAAAATGGGGAAAAATAGCCCAAATAAAACATTAATTTAATGTAATAAGGCAGAGGAAAAAACCTTGAAAGGTGAGTCATTAAAAAAAAATAAATCTTATGTGATTCAATAGTAAAATGAGTGACCTCTTCATTCCACTTAGAAAAGACTCTTAATGCTGGTGCATGGTTTTAACAGTTATTTGAAATAAAATTATTCAAGAAGCATGAAAACATTTATAATAGACTAAAGTGGTGACTTAGTGGAAGGGCCAAAGTCAGATAGTAATCATTTCGCCTCTGTTTTTCTAGGTCCCGTTCACAATCAGTCAATACGGGCTGCAAATCTAGCTACTGGAGTTTTTCTAGAAGCTAAGGGTTCATTTTTATTTTTTGTTGAAACCAAGAATTTAAAATTTTTTTCAACCATTGTGAATAAAAGGTTAACTTTTTTTTTTTTTTCCTGTCTCTAGTTCCTTTCCCTTCTCCTTCTCTGCATGAAATAAGGAAAAAAAAAAAGAAAAAAAGAAAAAGATGCCCTAGAGCCACTGATGTTTGGATTAGAGCCTCTGGGATTTTTCGTACTTCACTGAGCAATGCTAACATTTTCTGCCTTTTCTACATACACCTAATTTTTTTCCCATTAAGTATTTTGACAAAGAGATAAAGGCTACCACATTATGCATTACTGCATACTGTTTGGGCATTGGTGAATGGAATCAACCTTTTATACAGTGACGCTAGTCAGTGTTCAAACTCCAGTCTCTCCCACAGCATTCACCTATCATTGGAATATATGTCAGTTAAACTACATAGATCAATCCTCCTGTCAGAGCTACCAGTGGGTTCAGAAGGCACTGGGTGGGGCATGGAGACACCCCAGATCACACCATCTGCGGCTCCGTAGAAAACTAGGCTGGTAAGAGCATAAGTCATTCCATGACCTGCAAAACTGATGAACTCTGGTTTCCCATAAATGTTCCTCTTACGGACTGCTGACTTTGGCATAGAGAAATACTCAGTCTCCAGTGAAAACATCTTTGCCTAATTCACACTGGCTTTGTGGATTCTCTGGTGTTTAGTAAAGCTCGCATACTGCAGCTTTACCTTTGCGAAGGCACTTTTCACAGGCCAGTCTCTTTATACAGCTGTCTACTTTCATGAAACTTGTAGGGAATTAGTTACCTTCCAAACAGTCTTTTTCAGCATTTGGCCTAATTTTCTCAAAGATCCAAAAGTCAACAGGGAAGAGACATATCCATACGCATTTTTTTAATCAAAGTATCAAATAAAAAACATCAAAGCAATGCAATTGTTGATTATCTGGATTTTCACTAGTATTTGAAATGGTTCCACATTCTTTGAAGTTGTGTTTTCCACTTTGTTTTTGTTTGGGTTGGCCAGATCTGGATAATGTTCACATTTCAGAGATGAGGAACCAAAGCATAAAATGTTCAGAGGTTGCACAGGGTCATCCAGGAAGGACATACAACGCACAAGAATGCCACTGATTGAATATTACAGAGAAAATTACCATGATAAATGGATGATCTCTCTTGCAACCCTGAAACCTTTCATTCCTTCCAATAGACCACATCCTCTGCGTAAGCGCTAGTACTGTTCAATGGAGATTCCTAGTGTGGTGAGCTAATCTAATTTTCCAACATAATTACTCCTGCTTATGGCAGTTGCATTTTGCCATCTAAAAGGAAATTAGCAATTCTGTGAAAGCTGAGCATTGCATTCCTGAAAGTTGAGTGTTTTGTTGCTGTTCAGTCATCCGGGCATTCTTTTAAATGTTTCCATTTTTATTGTGCAGGGACAAACATTAATAACTATTGTGGAAGTTTGATTTTCTCTCTTTCTCTCTGAAATATAAATGGTCTTTTTGCTTTCTTTTCCTCCTTGTATGAGCATTTAGCACGCTGGGGCTAAAGACTGGGGCAGTTGTGTATGACAGCTATTAGATATAATGTGGGGAACCAAGGTCCCATACAGATTAGAATACTGATGTTCTGGAAACCTGAGTTGGAAGTCACCTGCACAAAAGCTACCATAAACCATAGATTACAACCTGTGAAGGGTTGGTATAGTGAGTACGGAAACAGATGCTTTAATCCCAATTGCCATTCTACAAACAACCCTTCTCCCAAAAAAAACCCACCCACACATACAACTCAACAACCAACAACAAAAACCTTTTTACAGGCCTTGGGTGAAACGAGAGATACCTCAAGAAATGGTGTGGAAAATAGAAACGTTCTCTATTTATAGTCAGCTCAAGGCAAGTTAGTTTTGGGAGATTTCTTTGACATGAGTCTTTTTTCTTCTCTGATATATAAAATGTCATACTGCAGAATTTCTTCTCTCCCACCTTTCTCACTCTTTTTTTTTTTTGGTGATGAATGCTAATGAATGTTTCTTTGTGTACAGCTAAATGCACAGCTTCAGCATGTATTTTGAAAACAGAACAAGTCCATCCAGGTCGAGTAAATGTATGTGGGACATGGGAACATAAAGGAGGCTTAGCATAATTAGATACCCAATTCCTATTTTGCTATCTGGCACAAATACGGGTCAGCTGAGTGGACACTGTAATGACACTTACAAAGTTCCTGGGATCCCTTTAAAGGAAATCTCAAACCTACTGCTACTTACACAGACAGAAAAAATACTAGTAAGAAGTCATTCAGTGTGCTGAAGTATTGTGGGACTTGGTATATTTATTTTCTTACAGGAAGGACCTGTTAATTCAGCAGCTGATTGCACTCACTCCCATCTTCATTGTTTCTTTGCCATTGTGTCTTACACTAGCCTTTCTTGTATGCTGTGAAAACATTTGGTTGACAAAATGCAAAAAAAAGACTTTTGTTTCTTTGTAGTTTAAAAATTAGTTATATTTTTAAATTTATTATTTTTCACACGTAAATTGATTTTTTTTGTTTCTAAAAACTGGTCAAGTTTGACCTACATGAAAACAAATATATTCTTTTCATCAGAGTATTTATTTCATTCACAACACCTACCCAAGCTATTTTGGTTTGCTACACAGATATTTTATTTTAGATTACTTTATTTGATTTGATTTGATTTTCTAAGTAGGAATACTACTTGTTGCAACTCTCGCTATGCTATTAATTACAATCTTAGGCAGGAGGTTGGAGATGAAAAATCCTGCTAGACACCAGTATTTCAAATGATGGATGGAGCTACCCAGACAACAGGGAGTTCAGCCGCCCCAGGGGTCATAGCCAGGAATTAGAAAGGTGGAGGCAAACAGTGGGGATAAGACAAAGAGGGGTTAAATCTCATTCCTTTTCTCTGAATCTGTGCCAACCACAGTTTCAACACTGCGTCTTACAGGTGTGCTCTGAGAAAGACTCAGATAAATTATTTTACAAATATGATTGACATTTGTCTTGAATTATCCCTCTTAACTTCAAGGCACCTCAGCCATGTTGAAGCCCTTAAAATCAGTGGAGCACTGTAGTGTTTCAAAGTGAACCTAGCAAGCACAGTCTTGAGTTTCTGTTCATCTGAAATCAAAAGGAATACAAATCTCACCATAGAAACCGTAACAATAACAATAGTAATGACACAAATTAAAACCTGAACAGAGGGCCAACACTGAAGGCCAATCCTGGTTAACTCAATATGAAAATTTTACTTTTCAATGTATTTACATTTGTAAATAAAAAATCAGTTTTGAACTAAAAAAATATCACTCCCACTGTGGCTACCAACAGTTTCATATTGAAATACCTAAAAAATTAGAGAACTCATTGAAGTTTTCACTTTCCCAGTAAAGATACTGTCTTAAATGGATCCATACTTACGAAAGAAATATTTCTCTGGAAATTCCTACCCTTCTCTACATCCAGACTCCAATAAGGGACTGGCTTGTGACAAGGCTTTCTGCTCTGACATGTTTTTCCTGTTGTCTGGTTTCTGTGACATGAGCCAGGTGTCTGAGAGAAAAAAGGAGATGCTCTGTTGGGGAGGCCTCAGTGAATAAGGGTGGATCCAATGTTGTGCTCCGTAGCACTGAAAATATAGTGATAGCTGGAAAACATAACAGGAATTTAAGAAAAATCCTGTTGTCTGCTAACATAGAGACTACCTCTGCATGACTAGGGATATGGGGATGGAGAGCATTTCTTTTAAGATTTATTAGCATAAGCTCTAATGTCTAAAAACAAACTCCCCAGGACTGGACTTGAAACTTCATGGGATTTCCAGTTATTGAAAAGAGATCAGCATGACCAATAAATCATTACTCTGGTCTGTCTTGGAGACCTATCTTAAAAGGGAATGAATAATCTCCCTCTATAAAAATAGAAGGGATGTATGACAGTTTACTCAGACATATCCCAAAGGGAATTAATTTCTGCATTTCACCAACTGAATAAATCTTTAGGTTTCATGAACTGTATTGACTTCATGTTCATTGACTGTAGTGGGAGCTTAGACTCCCTTCACTTCAGCTGTAGCTACCTCCTTATGAAAATCTACGTTTGAGTGTCTTAATCTGTGAGCTGAATCCTAGAAAGCATTTCTAGATGTTGAAATTCGGTAGGTAAATGCCTCCACTCCTCCCAAAGTCTTCAACAGTGCAATAAGCAAAGCTTTTTCTATCATGTTGCTGATCTTCTATCTCCAAATGAAAAAAAAAAAAAAAGTTGTTGATCTGAATGTAGTTTTTATCAGACAAGACTTTCCAAAGCTCCCTTTGAACTGATATTCAGTGGTAATTTAGTCTCAGGAGAAAAACTGTCAGGAGAAAACCCAAGAAGTTAATAGACCACGGCTATGACTTAAGGGCTGACTTGGAGGCCATGGTTGGGGCACTCAGGGAGACAAGACTTTGCCATTAATCTGCTTCTGTCCTCTGCATAGAGTACACAAAATTGTTTTCAAAGCTGACAAGACCATGGCTTTCATAAACACCAAACTTACTCATAAACATACAAAAGGAACCTAAGAAAACATTACAGTCACTAAGAGCATCACCATAAGAGACTGAGTGATCTTTTGTGGCCTCCAGGGTGTACATTTGCTTGCATTCAGTGACTAGGTTTCACCTTGAGTTAGACCACCACAAATCAAGTTGTATTTAGAGTTTATTTTCACCTATACAATCATGTTAGTGCATTGCGGACTCCTGTACAATGTATGTCTATGTTTTGCTTATGGGGTAGAAAGCACAGTCCATCAAATCTCATAAGAAACACATTTCTTTATATTAGTACTTTCATCACTGAAACGCCATGCACACAGCACACTCACCTGGCCTCATGAGAAAACTGCAAGGCATTGAATATACGTGTGTGGAGATGAAACCATGAACCCTACCTTTTTTGTGACTGTGTGTAGAGGAAGCCTTACTTAAGATATGCATAATAATGTATATATAATACTGCTGGTGAACCTGACTGAAATGGGAAAAGTCCTGGAAGAAAGGATTAAAGACAGGTAGATTATACCGTGACTGGTCCTGTGTAAGTGTTTACGGAAGAGGAAGGACCTGAGCTGTTTAGTGATCAGTCAAAGCCAGAGTCTGTTTCATGTGTCACTAACTAGCATGGCATATCATGGGCTTCTTCATAGCCTCTTGCCTTCTGCTCTTGGAAAGCCTCTCAAGGGAACAGTTCATCACCTGTGTGCTTTTGTGTGAAAGCCATGAATGGGTCTGAAGAAAGCTAAAACTGGAACACTGATCTCATTTCTTCTAATGGTCGAGCAGAACCACATTGTCTATCCCATATGGAAAAGAGTATCAGCGGTAGAGACTATTCGTTGTGCTTCCAACAACCTCAGCCATGCAACCCTGCTTGGGAATGCCCAGAGGAGCTATGGATGAAAGCAAACACTAGCACAAATCTCAGAGGCACGTGGCATACTGCTCAACAAAGCTTCTGCCACTTTCAGCTAAAGGAAATTATAAGAAAAAAATCCTTATAATAGCTTGAAAATTAGTGATGTCCATTCACCATTGCAGTTAATATGACAATATTTACTGCAGCACAGCCAAAATATCCTCTCATATCAGGACATGTTACTCTGCTTTGCAAAGATTTCTCCACTGCTATGAAACATAGGGAGTTGCTCAAATGCCCACGGTCATCTCTTGTGGACAGCACTGGGAGTCGCACAGCCGTCTTTGATGGCAAATGTGTCTGAAGTCTGAGAAACAGGCCTCTGATTAATGGTGGTTATTGCTGTTTCAGATTAGCAAATCTGGCATCAAGAAGTGATTTCTTACTTCCAGATTATGATAAAGAAGTCTAGCTGTAGAGCATTATCCACTATAAATAGACATCCTTCTGTACCATAGATAACGATGATATGTGGGGTGGCATACCACAGCTGAAACTCCTTGCATACCAACCATAAGCAGCATTTATCATTCACCCATAATATTTCTGCTGTTAGAGCTATGTATATTTACCTTGTTGCAGCAGACAGACAAATGGATGGAATAAGTGTATTTGCATGAAGATCTAGAAATAAATTAGCAGTACCTGCTTTTGGGGGCACAAATTTGAACTGTCAGAAGTATCTCTGCATGCAAAAGGGGCTCAAGAAGGAAGCAATCTGGAAAGAAAACTGCGCTCCTTTCTGTGCAAAGGCCTTGGGAAATGCCTAAACCTGTTTTCCCTTAGGGAGCGGGAAAAGTTGGCATAGCTTATTTGTCCTGTGGAGCAAGCGCAGCCACGATGGGAGATTTTAACATAGCCAGTACCTCCCCATTTCCCACTGCGTTGTCAGAGTGATGCTCCTCCCTCTGCCGACACAGCCCCATAGTCCCTTTCCCTGGGGAGCAGCAGCAACGAGTGATGTGGCTGGAGCGCGCTAACCCATTTGGATCTGAGTGCTTTTTTGGGGTGGGGTTACTCCTAGGTTCACCCTGGGGTATATGGACTCTTGAGCCCTGCTCAAATCTGTTCTGCATAACATTGCACAGTGCTCCGGGCAGCTCCTGCCTGCAATGGTTTGTTTGCCTTCCCATACACCATTTTTATTTATTTATTCTGTGGTAATAGTGTACCTATATTCAAGTACCAGGCCACCCAGAGCTCTGGAGGCTGCCGCGGCAGTGTCCGGCTGATGTCGGCTGGCCTTGTCCAAGGTGCTCTGGTGACTGTTGCATCGGTGGGAAAGGAAAAGATGTCTGTCTAGCTAACTAATAAGCCCCACTTTTTACAGCATCCGATATTTTGTATCAGTGTCGTTTGAAAGGATATCGCTTTGTGAGATTGATCCAAGGCTGGCATGAAGAATATGCACTCAAATCTCTTTTAGAAAGATTTATAATATTAACCTCAGGCTATTTTTAAGTCACCGTCGATCTTTATAGAAGCAGTGCTGAGATTCATTTGTTTTCCAACTGGCAGAAAGTCTCTCTTACCTTTTGTAAGCCGGTATTGAATAATTTGGCTTTGGGTCAAACTGGTTTAATGAACTGTCTAGGGTTCAAACTTCATGCTGCCATTTGCAGATGTTCAATAGTCAGTCTGTTTTAGGAAAAGGAGTTCATTAATATTTGTGGCTAAAAAGCCTTCATAACATTGATGCGCAAGTGTCTGCTCTAAATCTTTTAAGTAGCTTAAATCTTCTTTATGTAGAGGCATAAGGTTCATTCACTTCTTGCTTATGCTACTAGTTTCATGTGAAATTCCTCCTGTTTTTTTTCCTGGCAGGTCTGAGGACAGAATCAGGCCTCCAGATTAAAATCCCTTCTTTTAGACTTTGTGCAAATGTTTTATGGACTGTGATACTCATAAACTCATCCTAATTTTTATAGATGTAAATGATTCAGCTGCAAGTTTTTTTTAGTCATTACAAATTTAATAGAGACTTATGTCTTCAAAAAACTTTGCAACATCGCAGAGGTTATTTTAACTCTTCTGTAGAAAACTTATCACACTGATAAATTTCATAAGAGTTACTTTTTCATGACTGATTATGATTGCATTTCTTTGTGACATCCTTTGGGTTTCTTTAGACTGGACCACCTGCACAGACTTAGGAATAACTTTTCTATCATCGTCACCTTAGGCCATTCAAATATGTTGAAAGTCATTTTAACAAGGAAAAGAAAATATTGCTCTCCTTGTTTATAGCAGGCAAGAAAAAAAAGTGGAAGAGCTTCAGCTGTAGCAGGAGAAAATATAGGCTAGAAATAGAAGTGGGGGGAGTATTTAAACAATAAGGGTAAATAAGCAGTTGGATGGTTTGACCAGGGAAGTCACGGACACACAAGCACTAGAGGTTTTTCTGAACAATTGAGTCAAAAACCTGTCAGGAATGGTTTAGATATAGATGATCCAGCCTTGGGACAGGAAAATGGTGTAGTGACCTCTCATGATCTCTTTTTGTCCCAGGCATCTATGAGTGTACAGCTTGGGTGAACTTCTTGTGTAAAAGTCAATAGAATTTAATAAAGAGGAAACAAATCAAGTTCTATTGACAATTTGGCCCTGATTCTCTTTTTAAGGGGGAAAAAACAAACAAACAAAAAAACCCACACACACATACACACATATTTCGACTTAAGACCTTTTTCAGTGCAAGAATCTAACATATCAGCCTTTATAATTTATGATAACAAGACTTTTCTCTAAATCTGCCATATCTATTTCTACAGGCTATACGTTTTTATTGACTTTTTTCTAACAATGGAAAAAACTTTTAGAGAAACTATCTGTCTCTTCCAAAGCTTTTTTTCCTTTTTGATAATGAGCGCGTTCTTCGGTTGTTCAGCTAATTAATGAGTAAAATGTACAACAGAATGAGTGACCAGGATAGCAATGGCATTTTAAGACATGATTTATGAAAATAAAACCCTTCTAAAGAATGCAAATTTCCAACAATGTTTGCTTAGATCTAAAAAGAGCTTCACCCTGTTTATTTGAGAAAATGACTTTTTTCTCCATAGTGTCTCTTGGAAATGTGATGTGTTTAGGTAGTGATTTCTATGACCTTAAAACAACCTTTACTGTCTCGGAACTGCAGGCTACTCAGCACATCTTGACTACTGGCTTGCTCTTTAGACGCTCCAATGATACCACATATGCCCATTCAGCTACTTCTTGCTGAGTTTCTCTTCTTTTCTTTCTTCTTCCCTCTTCTTTTTTTTTTCTTTCTTTTTTTTTTTTTTTTTTGGCTGACTGCAAACACTATATAGTTTAGCTTCCCTACCAAGACTTTGAAATGACTAATTCCTGCAACATATTTCAACACATCCTTAACTGCTAATTGAAGTCTGTGCACAAGGCGGTGAATGGTACGCACCGATGGGAACCTCTCTTGCAATAATGTGCCGAATCCGCTCTTTATCTCATTCATTGCCGACGTCTCGTCTGTTGCAAGTCCAATCAATTTTTGTAGCTTTAAAAGATATGTCCTCTGTTAACTTTCTATATGCCAAAAAAACGACGATGGAAAATTAAGCATTACCTTTGCAGCAGTGAAACTTGATTGCTTCCAGAAGACTCAGGGAAAAAATGTTGTTGACATTTTTTTACTTCCAGTCTCTGCATGGCAATAAGGTATGATGGCTGATTTATCAAAGAGAGTGTTCTCATCAAGCAGGAGAGCGAGAGAGAAAGTTCACGTCGCACAAAATGAGCTGCTAATTTCTTTTCCATTTCACTGACAATATGGTATTGGAGCAGCTGTGATTAGAACAATGGATGTTCCCAAACTGTGCTCCATTTAACTCCTGCAACTCTGCAAGGTCACACGGTGGGAAAAGGAATTAAAGGCCCTTTTTTATCTATTCCCTTTTACTTTTTTTTTTCCGTTTTTCTTTTTTTTTGAAGGGAAAGGTAGGGAAAGCAGGGTTAATGGAGGCTGAGAATTGGTGGAGTTGTCTCCAAGCAACTTTGGATGTCTCGGTTTTCAAGTCAACCAGGAAAATTTGAAGCTGCCCGCGAATAAACTTTTATTAACTGAATCGAAAAATTTGGAACCCAAACTTAAACCCACTGCAGGCAATTAATGTTGTGTTTTGTCTGTATGTGTGTTATCTATTGATTTTAACACAATTTGCATTAGGCCCCCAGTCTAACAGTTGGTAATTAAAGAAGAATCACTTAGTTCTGAGGATATGCTCCTAGGATTTGGGAGACTTCAGTTCAGTTTCTTCTTTTCCTTCATATTCTGAAATGCCTTTGCCTTTGCCTCAGTTTCTCAACTCTCAATAGAGCAATAACATTTCCCTTCTCCAGATTTTGTGGGATTTAAAATAGTAAAGATTCTGTGTTATTTAGAGAATTAATAGAGCTATGTAAGTATTTGTGACAAAGCCCTTTATAGAACCATTCTTCTGCTACAGCTAACCCAACAGACAGATGATAAATATTCTGCACCTTTGATTTTGCTCCCTTCACTGCAACTTGCTATCATTTCACTTTCAGGACTTGATTCTTTCCCTTCAAAGCTGGCTTTACATCTGTATTTTCTTGGGTGGAATTACACCTCTTCTACTCTGGTGGAGTAAAAGAAGGAATGATTTTCCTATCCTATCTGTACTTAGTATTTTTAAGTTTATTTTGCTCTTACAGCTGCTTTAATCCACGCAAAATGAAAAATGTATTCCAAATGATTTATCATGCACTGTCTGTATCTGTACATAAACTGCATTCCTAAAACCCCCTTCTTAGCAATTAGCAATGGAGAGTGGATCTTCTACAGTCATTGCGCTATACTACAATCTAGACAGCAGGAATGTCAGACTCCTTTGGGATATGTATTTCATTTTCATCAGTTTTGATGGATTCCTCAACTTCTTTCTGATATGCATCATGTAAGCTTGGATCTCAATTAGCATTGGTTTGGGGCAGTTTGGTTCTAGGACTGGAAAGATATTGATCTATCATTCTTCAGGTCCCTCTCTATATGACTAGTGTTTGGATTTCTGAAAAGAAGCTGTCAAGATGACGTCATTGTGCAAGATGATTAAGACCAGGCACAAGCCTCGGTGCCATTTAAGAATAAGCAGAGAAAGTATTGTTTCACTGAAAGTGATTAAAAGGCACTGCTGGTGTATTTCTCTGTGTATCAATTGCCAAGATGACTGCCACTTTGTGCAGATATACAAATGACAATTATTAATGGACAGGTAAGGTTTGTTTATGCTGAGGGGCATTTCATCAATAGGTCTTTTTTCTTTCTTCCCCCCCCCAGTATTGGGACAGAATTACCCTATTTTCTGATTTGTATAGGACTCTTCAGCTGACAGAAACTTGGTTTGTATTGTTGCTTAAACAGTCCACAGGCCTCTAGCAAAGCAGCAAAGATTATGCCTTTGGAAAAAGAGGAGTTAAGCCTGTTCTGGTTGTTCATATTGGTCTGTTAAACAAGTCCTATGGGTTGTGCCTATCAAGTGCCTCGGCTGGGACTAGACGAACATATGATTTTTCTGGAACTCATAATACACAAGTAACATGTCCTTTTTCATATACATTATCTTTTCCTTTACTAATTTTTATTACAATTTCTATTCTGGGTAATTTCTAGATGCAAAGATTTAGCAGATAGAGTCTTGGGAACACAGTTTCCCCCAAAGAGCAAGGCACTGCAGGGGAAAAAAAAAACCAACCATCCCAGAGTATGATGACATTGATTCCATGTGCTACTGATGAAGAGGAAGAGGAGTTCCTTCCCCTTTCCACTCTTCTGCATACTTGCCTAAAGGCAGACCCAATTTGCTTCCTCATGATCAGAATTAATACATATTTGTTCTTTTCCCAGACCAAGCAAGTTCTGTAATGTTCTGACTTGATGTATAGACCTTATTCAGTACATGCCTATGGGACAGCAGTATCATTCTTTACTCTCTTCATGCAGATATTCATATCTCCCACAAAGACTAGTGAAAGTTGCTGCATACCATTTATCTGTGAAATTATTAAGATCAGCAAAACCTGAAAAAGTAGTTTTCTTAGTTCTGTATTTGGCTTTCTCTCAGATTTCCCTGCATCTCTTTTAGGGATAAAATAGCACTGATTACAAGTGAACAGGGAGCACTGACACTGGAGTGTGACTGTTTTCTTGCCCTCCCCTGGACTTTGTCACATGTTGAGATGCCCTTTATGTTTTCTATGGACTATGTTCTCGTTACCTGTTAAGTATCATAACACCACTCTTTAGTTCAAGCACTAGAGATACACTTGTGGTGTTACCTGAATTCCTAGGGTTAGTGAGCATGGCAAAATTTCCCACATAAGTTTGGACCCATGAGTTCTGCACTGATTTTTTAGAGTTCCTAATTTGAAGTAAATGCTAAAGCTTACAGTCCAGTCAGCGACTTCAAGTCAGAGCTTGAGCCTCGAAGTCACTTATTGGTGTCCTTTTTAAAAAAAAAGTCAACCCACCCTAACTTTTCTGTAGTCTGGTTTTGTTGTTAACATTTGCAATGGCCCTGAGTAGTCCATGTCATTTAAATGGGGAAAAAAATGATGAAAGACTAAAACGGTGAAAGGAACAAATCAAGGGCAAAGCCAGAATTCTGATTTTAATGAAGCAAGCAACCTTTTACAAAGGCAAACTTACCCCGAGTCCTTCACAAACCTGCTTCAAACATGCATTTAATGCCTTCTTTAATATAATTACTTTTATATTGAAGTTAAACACTCAGGGCTCTGTTCTGCTGTCACACAGTGTGTTACTCAGTTTTCAGACTCTTTACAAGCCTTGGGTAAGCTACATGGCTCTGCCATGCATGTCCTTAAGCAAACATATAATTTAGGAGCTGTCTGGTTGTGTGAGTGTTTCTTGGTTGTTTATGTTCACATATGCACGTACTCCATATTTATCCTTTTCTGGGCTTAAGAAAGCAAGAAGTTTTGAAAAAAAGCCCTTCCTCGTAAACACTGTTTTAATAACAAATGCTTTAATGTAGAAGGAGTTTGAGGTACTTTGGCAGCACAGACACTCTGGAGTTTCCCCAGGAAAGATAAATGCTTCTTTGGCATTTCTTTCGCAATTCTTCTGTGGCAGGGGGGTTGGAACTCCATGATCTTCAAGGTCCCTTCCAACCTAAACCATTCTATGATTCTATGATTTTGGTGTTAAGTATCCCAGAATGGACTCATGATTGAGACAAAAGGCAATTGTTCAGCACCCATCAAAAATGTGTTTAGGTAGTGATAGCCTAGAAATCTCCTCCTCTCTCTCCCTCCACACACTTTCAATTTTTCTAGAGGTATTTACATGAGGGGGTATATGAAAAACAGAAAATGAGAGAAAGAGAGGGAGGAAGAAAGACTATGTACAGGAGAATTTAGAGGGAAATCACTAATCAGATGTTAGAGAGTTTCTGAAAGAAAGAAATCTGCTTCCACAGTTGGCAGCATTTGTGGCTTGAGTAAGATGCAAGAAGGAAGGGGAAGATTTTTCCCATAATCTTGGGTCTAGAGGCTTGAATGTACATATAGTGTATGTTTTAGGATAAGGAGTACTGAGCAGTATTTGAGTTAGTGGTGGCAATTTTTATCAAGTACACTTATCCACAAAGATGAAAAAGAAACTAACCCCCCAGATATGGCAGTTCTGTGTTTTCAGCAAGACCGAAAAGATTCTGAATCATTGAATTTGTCTTTCCCTCTGGAACAGAAATCATTTCCTTCCAGTCATGAAGGAGACCAATTTATTGTTATATATGAGCCACAAGCTATATCACAGAGAAGTCAAAGAATTTCCTCAAAGCAGCAAAACAAGTTGGTAGCAAAAAGATCAGACTACCAGAATCATGATTCATAGCCCCCTTACCCATGTCATCTCAATTTTGGCTTAGAACTAGTGCTTCAAGCCATGTAGGACTCTCAGCTCTCTTACATATCAATTCATTTCTACTGACTTCACCAGTTCCAAGCCTAAGGAAATCTACGGTCCAGACAGAAAGTGTTTCTTCCAAACTACTGCCATCAACCGTATCCCTCAGAAAAACCTCCTATCAGCCAAGCTTAGTGCTGAGTCTTAAGGTTGCTGAAGATGCTGCTAATTTTAATTTCAGATCTTCAGTCTGAGCAGGATATTCAAGGTTATGAAACTTCATTGCATAAGCAGAACTCAGAAATTACAGTGTTGCTCCTTTATGACATTTATTTAGGCATTCTCAAGAACATTACGCTTTTTTCTGTATCAGTTCACAGATGAAAAGGACTTGTAGTGGGCCTGCTGGGGAACTAAATCCCTATGTCTCAGTTTTACCAGAAAATGTTAAATATTTTATAGGACTTCCCATTGTCTCATTAATGTGTTTTAGGATACCTGGAATGCTTCATTTTGTCACCCAATCCATGTATATTTTTCAGTCATTACTAAAAGGATTCTGGCCAGTTGGGGTAGTTGGGACATTTATGAGTAAAAATTACATTTACAGTGGATAATGTAATTTCTACAAAACTGAAATCTGCCTGTAAATGCCATGATCTTTGGTCTCACCAGAATATTTTCAGCTTCATTCCACATCTCACCGAACATACTGGCTGAAGGTTGTTTGGTAAGAGATGGTTTGGTGCCACATATAAATTTACATAAAAATGTACCATTTATAGATGTCACCTGTCTTTTGGCCAAAAAAAAATACATGGGGATAGGTTTCCACATGATACTAAGAACATTTCCTTGGTGTCAACATCCAGCCTTTCCCTTATGTCTTCTAGGTAACTCTTCACCCCCAGACCTGCAGCACTAAACCTGTGATTAAATTTAGACAAGTTTAAGTTTTAAGATGGGGTTCGAGCTTAACTTTAACAGGATTGAATAGGGAAGGTTAGAGAATAATTCACCCTGTTCAACTTTTTGTCCTGTTTTACCTCAAACCAGGACAAAAAAATAGCCTTCAAAATCAGATGGGTTAACTTTGCCTCTGAAGAAGCTCATCCTTGTGTTCTGTATAAAGACAATGTAGATTGTTAGTTTTGACTAGAAAACAACTTTTAGATGGCTAAACATAGGTGGGATAAAGAGCAATCTTAGTAGCAATCCACATGACAACTTGAAGGCCTCAGTCTTCCCCTGTTCAAGCTTCCCCAAAACCCTAAATAAGAGAGAAAATTTAAGAACTGCTGTAGACCTGAGGATGGGGTACCTTGCCTTCTGCTTCTTTACATCAGGATCTGAAAATTTGAAGTCACTCCCTCCCAGCAGCAGTGGCCCAGATGGCAGGAATCAAAGCTAGCAGCATTGTAAAGGTAGATGAAGTAGGGGAGAGCTACTCCAGGAAAACACTGCTGGATAACAGAGCAAATTAACAGGGACACTGCAGTATAAATATATTGGGTCACAACAACCCCATGCAGCGCTACAGGCTTCGGGCAGAGTGGCTCGAAAGCTGCCTGGCAGAAAAGGACCTGGGGGTGTTGGTTGACAGCCGGCTGAATATGAGCCAGCAGTGTGCCCAGGTGGCCAAGAAGGCCCACAGCATCCTGGCCTGCATCAGGAACAGCGTGGTGAGCCAGACTAGAGAAGCGATCATCCCCCTGTACTCGGCACTGGTGAGGCCCCACCTCGAGTACTGTGTTCAGTTTTGGGCCCCTCACTACAAGAAGGACATTGAGGTGCTGGAACGTGTCCAGAGAAGGGCTACAAAGCTGGTAAGGGGTCTGGAGCACAAATCTTACAAGGAACGACTGAGGGAACTGGGGTTTGTTAGCCTGGAGAAGAGGAGGCTGAGGGGAGACCTTATCACCCTCTACAACTACCTGAAAGGAGGTTGTAGAGAGGTGGGAGCTGACCTCTTCTCCCGGGTGACAAGTGAAAGGACAAGAATAAATGGGTTTAAGTTATGTCAGGGGAGGTTGAGGCTGGATATTAGGAAACATTTTTTCACTGAAAGGGTTATTAAACATTGGAATAGGCTGCCCAGGGAGGTGGTGGATTCACCATCTCTGGAGGTGGTTAAAAAAAGGGTAGATATGGTACTTAGGGACATGGTTTAGAAGTGGGTTTTGGACTTGATGATCTTAAAGGTCCCTTCCAACCTCAGCGATTCCATGATTCTATGATTCTATGATTTTATGATAAAAATGAGCAGGCTGGGGCACCCAAGGAGATCACAGAACTCAGAAGACAAAGTTTCTGCAGTGAAATATTTTCAGCGCCCTCCTGACTGGTCACAGACGGGGCTAGCTGTATATAATCCAGGCTCAAGAGTACTCCCTTCCCCATGAAACCTTACACACTATATTAGCTGCATGATTAGACATTTTGCTATCCCATAATGTCTGTGGTATGCATCACAGTTGGAGGCAGAATAGGAGTTTGAATGGACTGTTGGCTTCCTCTGTTATATATATATAAAAAAAAATAATAAGACCCACTAACCAAATAAAAACACCACATGTGTACAGATCACTTCTCAAGTATGTCAATGGCAATGTGCATAGATATGAAAATACCTTACTTATATATTTGTGTCTATATATCTATATCTTTGTATATAGAGAGATATACATTCACATGCTTTTTTGATAACTTTTTCAGTTTATTTGGAATTCTTGGCAGCCGGTTTTGTGTTTAAAAGCCAAAGAAAAGTTTAAATGACCTTAGAGGGCTAAGTTGTGTACTTGTAAGACCTCTCGTATGATCTCTAGAATTGCTGTTGACAGATAGAGCCTGATTGACTGAAAATCAATGTGATCAGATGTTTTTATGGATTATAGTGGCCTCAGCTAATTACACAAGATTGTCTTTCTAGATCCAAGAGGTTTCAAAGCAAACTCCAGGCAGATGTATGCAGGATTAATCTGCAGACTTGACAGTTTTTCCTAATTATCTTTTATAATAGCAGAAACTGGATCATCTCTGAACTACTAGAACAAATAAGTTCTGTGTTTCTATCCCATATGCATTACTCTCTGTATATTTTCCTTCAAGCATTTGTTTTACTGGTTATAAACACATTTTCCAATTTTCTTAAAGTGAGAATCTGCCTCCCTTGGTCTTTTCTCACTGTGGGAATTAATGCCTGATCAAACTGGGGGATTTGTTCTTATCATTTACTTTTGTATCTTTCCCAGACAAAAAAAAAAAAAAAAGAAAAAAAAGGGGAAGGACCTGAAAACATGCGTCCAGTGGACTCTGTAAAAATGGGCGGATGTGGCTGCTTTGTTTCATTTAAAGTACATTATTCATCTAAAAGCATCTTTTCACTTAAACAAATAAGATATTTAAAATATGAAATATTTTCTTTTCAGATTGAATGACCTTCCCTACTCCCCCTTGGGGTCTGTTTTTCAATATTATTATTTCTGGGGTTTTTTTGACTGTAACAAACTTTCCCTGTGGTTTGCAGAGAAGCTCTGTTTGTGACTATATCTAGGTTTACAAGACGTACACTACATTAGCACTGATATTTTACCATGGTCCTGCCTTGGACTGAGAAGAAGCCATTCTTTCTAAAGGTATTCATGACGACTCAGACAAGTGCTTTGGCTGCATTATCAGTATTTGCATGTTTAGGGCATTCTCCTATGATATAAGGGCTCAAGGCATAAGTCCCTGCTTTGAAGCTCTTTTTCTCCTAGCCCTGAGAACACTTTCTTGGAAGACATTACCTTAAAAACAGTGTTTCCATAAAAAGTTTTCAATTTCCATAATCCCATCTTTCTTTGTAAGGAGACCTTGATGGAAAAAAGACAAGCTGCTTCTTGGTAAGATTCCCTGTCAGCTTTACCAATTTTGGCTTTACCTTCATTACTCCAGCTCAGGAGAAATGGGGACAAAGGAATCCCCAGGAATGGGAATGAAGATAATGATCTTCATTTGATGGACACTAGATGTGTGTGTAAAGAAACCCAAGAAGTTTTGAATCAAGTGCGTTTATGAGATCAAATTAACTAATACTGCTAAAATTCTGTGAATTCCTGAGTCAGAGGAGTTACTGAGATGTAAATTTCTGGAGCTGTGAGAGTCCTCTCCTTTCAGACAGTGTGGAAGAGCACCATGAAACACTCACTGCTTTGGCCACACACAACAGCTTCATTGGAAAATTATCTCAAACTCCAGAAAAAAATATATCTTTTTACTAAACTCCTTCTTACTTTTTTTCTGAAAAGCTATATTTTCATTTTTTTTTCAATTATGTTACATTCATTCTGTTTTGGCCCTTTTGGAAAATACTACAAGCTCCCTTCCCTAGTTGATGTTTACACTCATTCAGTGCTTTGAGCACAGTTCAGTCAAATTTTTTTTGTGAGGGTCTACTGACCCCATTGAATTATTTCAATATCCCTGCAAGATTTTTCCACTTTCTCCGTAACAAGGAAGAGACAATGATAAAAAAGCATAACAGATGCATCATAACTGAATTAAAATGGTCACCCAACCTCAGAATAGTCAGCATGCCTAGAATGTATTATAAGTGCGTATAAGTATGAATAAAAAGTAAGTTTTTAATTGACTGGGCACTTAACCGCTATAATCAGTCTTCGTGTTACCTTTAGAGATGGGAGAAAGTAATGAATTCCCATTCCTTCCTTTCATGGGTCCAAATATAGCATTTTTTGTGCTATGAATTTGTCGAGAATGACTGCACACATTGCCTGTCACACCTTGCAACCATGTCTCAATGTTGGTGTCACACGGCATGGTGCACTTCAGCATCAGGCACTGCAAGGGACTATGGAATAACCAGGATGCCCAAATTCACCTTGATCGAGGAATGACCTGGGCACAGTGTACCTCAGCAGGTGTGGGGTGACACTAAGAATTGGCTGTGAGGTTGGCTGGAAGTCAGTCCCCAGCTCTTGTCTAACAGGGAAGACACAGCTTTTGAAGGTGAAACAAATTCAGCCCTTAGGGACAGCCTGACAGGTTGGGAGATAACGCTGATTTGAAAGAATGATGCCACTCGGGGGGTTGGTGCAAGTGTTCAGAAAGACACCAGGAAAAGAGGTGATTTGGTGTGGTGCTTCCTTCTGATCGGCAGCACAGCTGACACACACGGTGTTGTCAGCGAGAAGGATCGAAACCAGGTCCCTGCTGGATCTCTGAACCACCTGGCAGAGCAAGACTGGCTCTGTCAGAGAGGACCAGGGCCACACCAGCAGACACGGAAAAAGAGGAACTCAGTCCTGCTGTAGGTTGCACCATCACCATGTCACATTTTCCTTGTCATGTCTATTTTCCATCTTGGATCGTCAGCAACTTATTCACAATCACCTTTGACTCCTTAGAACACCATGTGCAATTCACATCTTCTCCCCTTCCTCCCTCCCTGACCACATATGGGGGGTGGGGTAGGAGTAGGGTGCGAGCAGGTGTAAACTGGAGTACCTGCAATAACTTTAATGGAATTTACAGCAGCTACGAACCTGTTCCTCCATACTTTATCCCTGATTTATCATTTTTACAACATTTCACAGTGAGAGTTTATGGCAATTTATGTCATTACACAAATTATACAAATTGCCATTAACTGATGTAATGTACTATAAAGAATTGGAAGCATGAAGAAAAAAATTATTTGAATTTTTCTTCTGCATGTTTGCATTGCTTTATAGCTTAATTTATCAATTCAGTTAATTGAAATTTATATCATTAGAAGAAAATGCACGGAGGTGCTTTCTTTCTTCGTCTTTTTGTCTGGTTTTTAAATTATCGTTTCTTCTTTTTTTTTTTTTTTCCATCGGACCATAATTTGAGAACCTTTTCTCTGTCAAAGGAGATAAGGGGAAAATGACAACCATCATTTCTATCTCTTTCCCCAGAGACTGAACATATCACCTCTGTGTTAAATTTACCTCCACACATCTTTGCTTTAGGCTTGTGAGCTAATCCCAAGCAGTCCCTTTAATTCTGAAAACATAACACATTTTTGGAAGAGGAATAAGCAGCCTATTTTTGTTGCTTAATCTCCCCCTATTTTTTAGAGACCTTTCATTCTCCAAACAGAAATTATGGTCTGTCACTGAATGGTTCATCCCAAAGCTACCCCTCCAGTTATTAATAGTAAAATTACAGGGCTACATTAATTCATCACAGAGAAACCTCGATTGTTACCCAGGTTCTTTTTGTGATGTATGCTAAAAAACCACAAGTTTATAGGCTGTCCTTCCCACAAGAGTTGCAAAATCATGTGAGAGAAGAGGCAACTTACACCCATTGACAGACAATGGCAACAGCTGAACAAAGACAGACAGCAATGTCCATGCAAAAGACAGGGTCACAGCATATTCCCTGCTGCTTTCCCATTAGACAGGTTTTCATTTGGAGGGTTGCAGGGAAGATAAATTGGAAACATGCTAAAAGAATTTGGTTTTCCTATTTCATATGTAACCTGATCTCATACTGAATGAGTCTGTGAGCCTGACAGTGAAGAAAAAGAAGAAATAAAAATACCAGCTTCATAGTTGAACTTGAGAAGTTCTACATGGCCTCAAGAGTAGTCTGAAATTACCCCAGTGCTAACAGACTAATTTACTTTTTTTTTATTTAAAGAGAAGTGAGATATGGGACAAATAGCTTGAGATCCAGAAGGTCCACCAGGATTTTGAATTTTTGTGAAATCTTTTATTCTGAGTTGTGCAGTATGTGGAAGTGACAGCCTGATTCATAGATAGGGCAGGAACATTTTCCCTATGCCTGATTGCAATGGATTTAGCCATATAGACCCTTCATGCATTTGTTCTAGGTGTATTGCCTCTTTAAATCACTTTGGACTGTTTGCTTTAAAGACAGCCTTTCATGCTCGTTAAATACAGACTATCAATGTACAAAGGCCAAAAGGTCACTTCCACCTTTGCACAAATAAAAATATCTCAGCATTAGCTGAGTAGTGTAAGCTTGTCCTCTCGTGATGAGATTAATGATGGGACCAAGGTTGTTTCTTAGTGCCATGCCATTTTCTCTCCTGTTGCCCAGCTGTTGCATGAGATTATGCTTTACTACAGTTTTGTTAGGGCAGATCTTTTCCGCCTTGAGGATCATCCACATCACTGGGCTACTGAGTAGGATTCATTCTTGGTTACCTCTCCATCGTTCTACACAGAATCATAGAATCATAAAATAGTTTGGGTTGAAAAGGACCACTGAAGGCCATCTAGTCCAACCCCCCTGCAATGAGCAGGGACACCTTCAATTAGATCAGGTTGCTCAGAGCCCCGTCCAACCTGACCTTGAATGTTTCCAGGGATGGGGCATCTACCACCTCTCCGGGCAACCCATGCAAGTGTTTCACCACCCTCACTGTAAAAATTTTCTTCTGATATCTAGTCTGAATCTCTCCTCCTTTAATCTAAAATCATTACCCCTTGTCCTATCACTACAGGGCCTGATAAAAAGTCTGTCCCCATCTTTCTCATAAGCCCCCTTTAGGTACTGAAAGGATGGACCACCCTGATGCCACTTTGGCCACCATCACCATTGCATCCATTGTGGCCAAAACCCTGCAGGGAGTGGGGGCTAAGCTGGGATCACCTCGGGATGCACC
This sequence comes from Pluvialis apricaria, assembly GCA_017639485.1. Taxonomy (NCBI): domain Eukaryota; kingdom Metazoa; phylum Chordata; class Aves; order Charadriiformes; family Charadriidae; genus Pluvialis; species Pluvialis apricaria. The sequence goes on along the minus strand of CM030044.1, from coordinate 7,059,674 downwards.
CTGCTATGGACCACCAAGTTCACCCCCACCCTGGCATGGGTACCCACAAGCATCAGCCACACACCAGGTCAATGAGGTTCTTTTGGGGGGGGGGCGGGGTTACCTGCTTTTGCCAGCAAAAGTGAAAAGGAAAGCAGAAACAGTGTGTTTGGTGGTGATGCGGCTGGGCTGGGGTATCAGAAACTCATTGGCTCTAGTTGTTAATTAATGAAACTGGCTGGTGGACCATGGGCTCCCTGTGCACAGGTGACATACATGCCATCATGCATATGGCTTATCTTTGGCAGGAGGAAGAGAACTGAACACTGATCTCCTCTATTTCAGATGAGTACTCAGACCAATATAATGCAAGAAGAAACTGCCTCTCCAAATTTCTAGATAAAAATAAATCATAGAATCATAGAATCATAAAACCATAGAATCATAGAATCATAGAATGGTTTGGGTTGGAAGGGATCTTAAAGATCATCTAGTTTCAATCCCTCTGCCATGGCCAGGGACACCTCCCACTAGACCAGGTTACTCAAAGCCCTGTCCAAACTGGCCTTGAACAATCCCAGGGATGGGGCATCCTCAACTTCCCTCAGCAACCTATTCCAGTGTCTCACCACCCTCATAGTAAAGAATTTCTTAACAATTTCTAATCTTAATCTACCCTCTTTCAGTTTAAAACCGGTACCCGTCTCCCTATCTCTACACTCCCTCATAAAGGGTCCCTCCCCATCTTTCCTGTAGGCCCTCTTTAGGTATGGGAGGGCAGCTACAAGGTCTCCCCAGAGCCTTCTTTTCTCCAGGCTGAACAACACTAACTCTTTCAGCCTGTCTTCATAGCAGAGGTTCTCCAACCTTGATATGTACTTGTAGATACCTGCACTGCAATTTTTTTCAGCTAATGTTAGCTGTCCAAAAGTTGCTATCTGCTTTAAAAAGTTATTTGTATAGACTCTAAATTCAGTGGTGAGCTACAGAGAATGATTTATATATTTTAGATTACTGTATTTTCCTGGCTTAGGGGATATTTATATATTTAGATATTTTAGATATGTAAAATTATGGGAAATGTATTACATTCTAAATGCACACATGCAAAGGTAATCTTTTAAGTATTGCCTGGTAAAATCATGTTCCAAAACTGTGCCTCCAGTGAGACTGAAGTGTTCATTTGATTTGGAAACCTGCGTCTTATCCTCTGATCTTTCATGTCCTGATCTTAAGAAAATCACTGTGACCCAGGATCCCAAATACAATTCCTTAGGTTTTCAGAACTTTTATTTTTTAATAATACACCCCTTGTAAAAATTCAAATAACTTAGTGTTTATTATTCTAGGGTCCATACAAACCAATAAGTTGCTATAGTTCTACTGAAATGAGTGAATTAGCTGCAGAGCAGTTTGCCCCAAGTGCCTGAGGAACCAAAAAAATATTTGGGGAGAAAAACAGAAAGAATAAAGCATTAACTGACTTTGAGATTCAGAATCAGTAAAGCATAAACATACTTTTTCTTCTATCTATCTCACTTGTTTTCTTTGATTTTGATTTCTGCTTGGCTGACTACAAAAACAGTCTAAGCGCAGTGTAAACTTTATCAAAATAGTAAAATTTAGGGAGCAATGAGCAAAAAGGCAAAAGTTAGGGCAAATGTTTAACTGCAAATGGAAAATCTTTTCCTCAAAGGATAAGCAAATTTGCTGCAATTGCTTTTATTACTAATTTTACTTCACTGCACCTAAAATTCATCCATTGAATATTTAACCCGTATGTACCACAACCAAAAAAATCTCTAAGGAAATATGATCATATGCTGTGATGACTTTCTAGGGAGCAGCAAAAACAAAGGAAAAATAGCTACTTCTATTTCCAGATAGAAATGACAACCTTAAGGTAAAAATAAGTGGAGAAAATGAGTAACTTTTATAACAAATGTCTTAACAAAAATAAATTTACCCTGTAAAATCAGCTAAACACTGTTATGTCACTAGAGCTGACATCAGCAAAATATTTTGAATAAACACTGCACTCTTAAAGGTAGTATCATTTCCCATTAAAAGTTTTTATTTCGCCATTATTTTTAACAAGCTTACTTGCTAGATTTTTGATTTATACAGAGTTAACTTTCACAGCAGAGGGAAATAATGTCATCCATACAGCCAGTCACTGTGACAAGTTTTCATGAACTTGGGTTGGAAAGGGGGCAAGTAGCCATTTATCCTGTCTAAGGATGGAGGCCAAGAGATTTGGGAATAATTAAATGAAAATTGGGATTTCCCACTAGCAAATATTTTTTCCTAACAGTAAATTAGTGGATAACAGCTATCCTTTATTTTTTACCCCTAATATGACCTATCTTTGAGGATATGCTTGTAAAATAAACAAAGAAAGTAGGAGGAAATGAATGTAGAAGATCCCTTGGATAAAAACGAGACAATGAAGAATAAAAATTAGAAAAAAGAAGGACATGCAATGGGGAAAACACAATTCTCTTTTATCGTTTCTACATTCATCTTTTTCTGTTTTGGAGCCTTCCTTGAGGGGCTAATGAGCCCTGGGAACAGGTAGCTGAGTTTTCCTAGCAACTTGCAGCCGGTGGAACTGAACATATGGTTTCAAGTCCAGCAGCTGCTCTTCTCTTTCCAAATTAACACAGCTGTTTGGGAGGTTCTAATAAGTCAAATGAAGGGGGTAAAATAGAACGTATGGACAGAGGAGGAGAATGAAAATACATACAGTAAATCCTGTCTTTAAACCTTTATTGAAAGTTGTAAGATGTTAGCCTGGAGGAGAGAGGCAGGGAGGCACAACTGCTCTCCTGGCATCAATGGATATTTGTTCCTTCATATGACAAGAACCTATACATGCAGCCCTTGGATTCTTCGCTGATATTGTCAAAAGATGTTTTTGTTCATAGCAATCTTGGAAGTAGTGAAGACAATAAAACTAAGGCATGTCAGGACATCTTATAGAGTTCCATGTAAATACGGCTTCAGTGTTACTGTTCTTATTGACTAGTCATGAATTTGAAGCTGGTGCCCTGGAGGTGAAGAGCACATTTGCTCAGTATAAATTTCTTGAATGCAACTGGTAAAACAGTGTATGTCATAACAATATGATGATCAGTTCTGGATCTGAGCATGAGATTTTATTATAAATTGGAGAAAGTGCTTGCATTCATTTAGACTGTCACACAACAGACCAAAATGGAGTACCTTCATGAATGAGCACTTCCCACAGGCTTATCATCCCCAGCTCATTATCTCCAGAACTAAGCGTGGGTTCAGTATCATATCATTGAAATAAAACCTTTGGAGAGCCATGAAAACAGAGAAAAGGATTTCATAAACAGCAGTTCATCAGTTCAGCCAGCCTGACCACCATCCTCTTATTCTGATATGTGTCTCTAGTAGCCCACAAGTAAATGAAAGGTCCAAGGTACAAGAGTAACTCAAGAATCTATGTATTATCAACCAAACATTCTATACTTAAAAGTACTTACAAAATAATTTATTTTCCAATTGTCTTTGTTAGATATTTATTACATATTTTCGCCTACCTTTTTAAGATTGAATATTCAGGCCAGGCCTAAGTATCTTTGTGTTTGGCAAAAGACATCTTGTGTTAATCTGCCATTTGCCTTTTATGTACAAAAGCACAGTTAGAGGTATGCTCCTTTGTACAACGCTTGTTACTTTTCAATAAGGAACAACTTTTTTTTTTTACCTCTTTGTAAGTCTGTAGGAGCTTTTAAAACAGTGGCTTAAAAGACCAGCTTACTCTCTCTCTCTTTCTGCTTTGTTTGTATATAAACTGGTATCAATCTTTCCATTTCTGGCAGAAAAATATTGGAGATTTCTGATGCATCTGGATTTCATCTCTGTCAGCAATACTCTGGTGGTAGCCTTTTCAGCTTCCCTTCACTTGAGGTTAACCCATCATTCAAATTAAATACTCTGAGCCTAATTTGGCTCTATGGGGAATTCAGGATGATTCACTTGACACCACCATCTTCTTTCTACCCTCAAACTAGAAAATAAAACCTGAAAGAAAGTCAAGTCTTAGTAATATTCCTCACTCTCACCTATCCCAAGTGAATCCCTTTCTTCCTAAAGCTTCTGGATGATGCGTACTTGCAGCTCTACCATAAAAATAGTGATTCTGAGCTTTTTTGGAACAAGGGAGTGGTACTGATTCAGGGCCCTGCCCAACTTGTCAGCATTATAAAGAGATGTCCTTGAAGCAGGAGGCAGCTCTCAGTCCCTACTGCTGCTGTGGGCTGCCTTCTGCATCCTGTGACATGGCTGTAAAAGTGAAGCTATCAATGCCCCCAGGCAGAGGGCAGAGGAAGGCCAGATTCTCCCATGCCCCGCTTTCAAACGTTGACTGAAAGAGTCTCAGTTAAATTTTCAGTTAGTTCAAGACCTAATTATTTGTTCCTGCAAAGTGGCAAACACTGTTACTTTTGTCCCTCTTTTCATCCATCTCTCTTTTCAAATCAAAACTGCTGGAGAAGCAAGGACTATCCCTTGACATACATTGGTCCTGTGCTTGGCATTGTAGGGCCCTGAGCTTGGTGAACAGTGTATAACCGGAACAAAAATAACAGTAAAACAGTTTTTCAAATGGGCAGGCTTGGTTTATGTTAATGAGACTATTCAAGTTAGTGAGTGTTGTTCTCAGTAGGATGCGGTTGACAGAGCAGGCACTAAGTAAGCAATTAATAAAGCAGTAGTTGGGTATGTACAGTTAGTTTTCCCTACAGTTCCACATCTGGGCTATCACACATCTCATTCCCTGGGTGCTTACATGAAATAAACCTGTGAACTAGAAGAGTTTAGACCTAAGGGCCATCCCTAGGCTTACAGCACTGTATGAAGCAAGTGCACTGCAAAAAAATGTATATAGAAGTGAAAAAAGGAATCTGTATGTGATCTTATTTGCAATGGAATAATAACAGGGAACATGAAGGTGAGTTTGGGATGTAACGAGACCTCAGCTTAAGTTTTTTGCAGCTTGCCACACAACCTTACCATTATCTTAACACGTTTAATTATTAATACCTCCGTGGTGATGAATCAAAAGTGCTGCATTTGACTGGCGCAGGATGGTAAGTGCTTTGAAAGTCATTATCCTAAACACAAAAAGATTTTGAATAATCCTTCAAAATGTCAAGGCACACATCACATCAGCAATTGTTAAATATTTCTTCTGAGGAAGAAGTTAATTTAAAGCACTTTTGATGTTTAATGCCACTCACGACAGCACCTGAAAATTAACCCTCTGCATTTCCCTCCCCCAGACCTTAGCAGCCTAAGTATAATGTTCTAGGGTGGTAGCACGTTTTCAATGCATTTTATTAAAACGAAATCAAGGGAAGCTTTAGGAAGCTAGAAGGATGAAAAGCTCCACCAAACTTCTAAATCGATCCACGGGAAGCAAGGAACTGGGGATATGTTCTTGTCAAATCTATCCATAAAATGGGCCCATTAAAATTCTCCTTTTACTGCAGAGTATTGTCCTCCCTGCTGAGTGAATTTCACTGAGGAAATATCAAGCTCCTGGGCAGGATGATGCCCTCTTCCTGTGGGAGGGATAAAGCTGTGTTTGGCAATTTTTCTGTTAATTCACCCCCTTGCTAGATGAGTGGGAATGGGGAGAATGTGTGGTGAGAGTCTAATAAACCTGTAGACATATGTATGTGTTATTGCTAAAAGAAGAAAAGTGCTTAAATTTTTATGATAAACACCAACATGGCTGGGAAGTTGTAAGCTGACCGTGGGACCAAAAACCAAAATAATTTAAAAACAGCATGTAAAGCTATGAGTTACAAAACTTCCTTCCCTCCTTCAACATGTTCGCTGTTGCTCATTCCTCATTAAAATGGATGGAAATTTTGCATTCTTGGGATTGAGATTAGTCCTCAGGATGAGATGCAAGGGGATACTTGTCTGGGCAATGCTGAGGGTTTGCCTTATCTAGGGAAATCATCACTTTTGTAAACCTGGTGCCAAGTGTTGAATCAGAAAATGTGAATCGTTGGGATTTCCAGGCATATAAAAGTAATCATTGGCATGAGTACTCCCTCTCTATGATTTTATATGTCCATTCTTTTAAAATATGTTCTTATTTTTCCTTCTAGTTATCTAATTTCGACCAAGCCTTAACAATCCCCAAAATCTTTAAAAACACAGTCAACAGCAGAATTTCAGCATTGTCATGATGCCTGAAACTTCTCCTCACCCTAACCTAATATATCCTCTAAGGAGGTGATAAGCCTCAGACACCTATTATGGTGGACAATTCCCACCTGACAGGACATAAGGGAAGCATATCTCAAGTTAGGAAATAATTTGTTGAAAAAGGTTTTTTTAGGATTTTATAAAAACATCAATGTAAAATAGATACAAAATGTTAAAATTTGCAGTAGAAAGCAACAAAGATTTGTACCTTTGGGAGTTCCACCAGTGTCCTCACTATTAATTTGTTTAGCTTTTAAGTCTCTTTCAGAGATATAAAAATATTACTTACACATTTTTACATGTTTGCAATGACCATTTAATTGACTTACTCAGGTCACAGAAAAAGTAACTAAATATTTTTAAAAAAACAATTATCTAAGGGATCCGGATTCTAGGCCAAATATTCCTAAATTGACCAGTACTGTAATATTAGAGAGTAAATAACCTGGCACTCTACAGAAAACAAAAGAATGAAACAACTTTTAAATTTTATTAATTTTGGAGAGCTCTTTGCAATGGCAAAGCATTCAATTGTTACAGATGCAGTTTAGTGACACACTTTGTAATCAACAAAGGAAAAAGAGTACTAAAAAACCGCTGCATTGATGATATTGAATAGTGAAATCCTGCTCAGTTAGGGAAAACAGCAAAGCCTCAACTGCAAATTCTTAAACACAAACAGAATGTTTTCTAATTAATCTTCCAGTAATGAATCTAAGCCTTACAAAAGAATATAGTGAATTTAGTTTTCAAGTTCTGCAGACTACATCTCATTTTTTCTCCACCTAGCCATTGCAAACTGAACAAGGTGCTAAGGCTATTGAGTAGAAACATTTAAGAAACCTCATCCAGCTGTAAATGTGCGGCTAAAATATTTCCCAGTAGATTCCACTGCATTATTTACTAAATTTATTTAGTTATGATGAAAGACTCCAGAATAGTCTTCTAATGTTAGTTGTATGGCACATGCAACAGTAATATTAAATACCTGAGGAACATTCCTCATGATAATATGTGCTCTTACTGCTTAGTAAAAACATACCGATGACATTTAGTGAGTTTGGTATCCATTTAGTCTTTGGCTTTTCTGACAAGGATAACACTGAGTGCCAGGGACTATGGACACAGGGAATTGAATTTGGTTATTCTGAGTGAAGCTACCAGCATATTTCACAGATTTGTCCAATTAAAGGTCAGAAGAAGTCAACACAGCTATGTAAATGAAAACTGTATATGACGCAAGCCATAGATCTCAACATTTCTCTTTTACCTTCAATCACTTTATAGCCTGTTCGTGAAAGTCACCAAGGAGTCAAACCAGAAGACAGCACTCTCTAACTGAGCCTTATTTGAATCAGCGCAGTGTCTATTTGGTGAGTAAGTCTGCAGCACTGTACAGCAAACAGTGCTCCCAGAAAAGCGGAAAGGGTTTGCCATGATCTGGTCGTCTCTCACATCTGGGCATCCCATGCAACTCCTTCGGCAGCGGTGCAGTCACACTGGTGCAAAGCAGGCGAATGTGAGAGAAGTGCATGCATGCTGCAGTGCTGCTTCACCAAGAAAATTCTCACCTGTCATTCACAAGGAAGCTGTAATGCCCATGGAAATGCATTGTAGACTTTACTGCCTTTTATTCTGAAACCGTTTAGTGCATTTACATTTTCTGTGAAACTCAATCAACTTTCCAGCTTTTCTTTTTGAACCTTTTCTTTTTCCCATTAGTCTGTTAATAATTGTTGCTTTCCTGGCATCCTTGTTCTGTGGGGTTATTATGCATTCCTCAGCATTGTGAAAAATGAAAAATGGAAAAAAATCACATGCTTTTCAGCTGACTTAACACTGCGTAAAATGCTGAAATTATTAATTGAACATCTTGATTATAAATTAGGTGGAAATAATGTTGAAGAAGCAGCCCCTAGTCATATAGGTTTATTATTAGGGCTACATACTGAATGATTTGAATTCCATTCTAGTAGTGGTAAATATAGTTATTACGGAAGAATGTGAGCTCATGGATTTTGGCTGAATGTCAGCTGAATCAAGCAGGATATTTCATCCATAATTTAAAATTGCATGTCCTAAAACAATGTCTGTGTTATCTCCTGCTTCCACCCTTGCAAGAATAACGTGGTTATGATCTTACATAAGATAAGGAAATTATTTCAGCCACTACAGAATAACTAATTGGCAATAATACTGTTGTCAGCTGTCCCTGTGTGCAGCAGCACCCTATTGTGCTAAGCACAGACGACTCACAACACAAAGTTTGCAGTGCATTTGTATGATGACTGGAGAATCGCAGCTGCTATGGGAGATTTCATCATTAATGCTGGTGATGTTAGATGACCTTATATAGTTTGTTTGGCTGCCAGACTCATTAAGTGGAAATATATTATCCAGACTTCATGGGTGCAGTTTTTACTCCCCTAGTGTATTCAGCAGGGCCAAGGTTTCATGATAAGAGTCACTCAGCTGGATAACACACAGTTTAATGCTGCCTCATAAGTCATAATTTCTTATCCTCCTGATTTACCTTAGTATTACAGATAGTATATGTGTTGGACTATTATTTGTGCTTCAGTATATACAACACTGACCTTGGTAGAGTCCCAGGCTGGCCGAGCCATTTAGGCACTACCATAATAGATAAGTTAAACAACAGCTACAATTGTTGTCGTCTATCCAGATAGGCTTGGAGCTCAAGATCTGCTGTTTGACAAATGTGCCGCCTCACCACTGCCGCAGAATTGCAAGGGAAAACTATTCATCTTAACAAATATTGAAAAAGCAAAGGCGGATCTGATTTGAGGGAACTGAAAGGTCCATCTATGTTTGTTTGGGGGCTCTAGAGGGTTAGGGGAAAGGTTCGCCTGAGAGGTTAAGAGCTTAGCTCTGTCCTGGATTGAAGTAAGCTCTTAAATCTGAACAGCTTTTCTTGAGGCTGCAGAAATCTGATGAGACCTTCATTATTTCAAATTTCAGAATACCCTATTTCTCACTATTTTCTTTCTCTCCTTTTAACTCTAAACTGTTTCTCTTCCTCAGATAAGAAAAATACCCATTAGCTTGTGACAATCCTGGGCTCCAACCTGGTGACCTGTTTTAATTTCCTGGCTTTTCTGGTTCATCTGAGTTTTCCGGACTCAACCCTGTAAGTTGCTTGCTGGGAGCAAGTCACTAGGAGATGAGGATTTCTTACACTGGTAAGGGATACTTGTGCCTCTCAGGGTTACTCCTTGCACCCTAGACCCTCCTTCTGAACACAGTGAGATGTGGGAAGCCTGAGGAAAGTAGGGCTATACCATATTCCTCTGTGCAGAAATAGCATACGGGCAAAATAGCCAAGAACACGTACACATGAAAGTAAAAAATTTCTACAGTTCCCACTCCCTCAAGCCTTTCTCCATATCTGCGTGAAGCAAGTAATTAGCACTGCTGCCTAGACGTCTACACTCAAGTAAGGGAATAAGGGAATCATAGAATCATAGAATCATAGAATGGTTTAGGTTGGAAGGGACCTTGAAGATCATCGAGTTCCAACCCCCCTGCCACAGGCAGGGAAGGTTCCTCTAAGTTGCCTAAAAAAATCCACAAAAAATCCCAAGCAAAAGTTATACCTGCACAGGATCCTTCCTTAGTTTCCATGTAAAAAATTTTAGACAGCTATGGAAACACGTACAGAAGACACACAGTTTGATCAAGAACCCTGAGTTTAATGAGCAACCTGACAAGTCAGAAAACCTTAACAGATTTCCACAGTAATTCCTGTGTAATACTATCACACAAAACTTTTACCATAGAGCATGCAATGTTGCTGACACAACAGGGCACAGAAGAATGTCAGTGCAGATTGCTTGTGAAAATCTCTCTGACATTGCCTAAGTGGGGATGTCTGGAGTTGTACGTTTCAGTGGTGCTGTTAAGGAGGACCATCTTTTGTGTTCCACCATGTCAATCAGATGCTTAGAAAATCAGATGCTGGCTATGGGTGATTACTGGACAGACCATGAAAAGCACAAGATTACTTTGTTCTGAGGTACTGTTTTCCAAATTGTAGGTGGAACTGGAAAATAAATTCAATTGACTGACAAGGGCGGCTTGCCTTGCTACTGCTTTACATCACGGATGGTCAACCTTAAGCTATCAAGTTACATGTGGCTTGCAACCTACTCAAGTGTTCTTGGGCTACAACATTGGACAGTGAGGGGGCTGTGGGGTTTAGCTGTGCACCCTGAAGTTCTGAATTTCAAGAAAAACATGCAAAGAGGTCTGCTGAAGCCAGAAACAACAGCAAAACAGTCTCATCTTCTCTGGAAATGTGAAATCCAAGGCAAGCTGTTGTTCTCACTACCTACATTCACAGAGCTTCTCACCTTGGCTGTCATAGGCATGTGATATCTGTTCTGATGGTACAGACATTTAACATCCACTGCATGGTTTAGCTATGTTGTTCCAAAATACTGTAATATCACTGGATTAAGAGAGGCCTGAAGAATGTGCTCAGCGTCAACTTCTCTTTGTGCGTGTGTGTGTAATTTTCCTAATGTACTTTTAAATATACTAGCTTTCTCCTATTGATTAAGTTTCTTCTGGACTTACAAGCATCTCAAGTGCTTGGTTTATGGGTATTTCTTCTGTTCTCAGTGTTATAACAATTGACACACTTGAAGTAGGAAATAATTCTTCAAAAGTAGAAGTGCCTGTTCAGTTATTTTTGTTGTGTTTGTTTTTTTTCTTACTAGTTAGTGTGAGGAGCAGTCATTTTTTAGGGAACAAACAGCAAGAGTAAGCTTGTAGGTAAAGACACACATCTTAGAAACCCTCAAAATGGATGCACCTGGAAAATTAGAGATACTTCAAATATTCATTCAGAAATACTTCAAATATTCATTAAGAAATACTTCAAATATGTATTAAGAAATAGCAATTTTAAGCTTAAAGTTGCCTGTAGTGATTTAGCATCGTTGTTTGATCCTAAGCAAGACTACGTCTTTGGTGATATCCAAACCCCAATGTTGAGGTGTTGAGGGATGAGGTTCCTGCCACAAAGAGAAAAATACAGCAGGACTGGTATGAAGTTATTATTCAATTAATACCTAATGTGTTTGCAGCTCTACCCTTCTTCCTGACACCACCGATTGTACAATTTCATACCGTGAGTTTTTTACCCTAGTTATGGAGTAAGAAAACACCAATATACCTTACCCTTGGTCTTGCATCTGTATCTGGTCTTAGAATTTATTGCTAAGGACGAACTGATTATTATACCTGATTATTTCTAAGCACTAAACATTTTCTGGTGGAATGCAAGAAGATTTTTTAACCTGTTACTCAGCGTTTTGAATGAATGTCCTCTGTTGTAATATGAGAAGTGTTCCAAAAATATTTTTGAAAGTTTATATTGTACTAAAGGATATCATGGCTCATCCATCTGGTTCCTGTATTAACCCCAAATGCTCCAGAGGAAGATGAAAAAAGAGTAAAATTATCAGAAGTAGTAAGTTCCAATATTCATAGAATCATAGAATGGTTTAGGTTGGAAGGGACCTTGAAGATCATTGAGTTCCAACCCCCCTACCATAGGCAGGGACACCTCTCACTAGACCAGGTTGCCCAAGGCCACGTCCAGCCTGGCCTTGAACACTTCCAGGGACGGAGCTTCAGCAACCTCTCTGGGCAACCTGTTCCAGTGCCTCACCACCCTTAAAGTGAAAAACTTCTTCCTAATGTTTAATCTAAACCTGCCCTCTTCCAGCTTAAAGCCATTCCCCCTCATCCTATCACTACATGTCCTTGTAAAAAGTCCCTCTGCAGCCTTCTTGTAGGCCCCCTTTAGATACTGGAAGGGGCTATAAAGTCTCCGCGGAGCCTTCTCTTCTCCAGGCTGAACACCCCCAACTCTCTCAGCCTGTCTTCATAGGAGCGGTACTCCAGACCCTGGATCACCTTCATGGCCTCCTCTGGCCCAGCTCCAACAGGTCCATGGCTTTCCTATGTTGGGGGCTCCAGAGCTGGACGCAGTACTCCAGGTGGGGTCTCACGAGAGCGGAGTAGAGGGGCAGAATCACCTCCCTTGACCTGCTGGCCACACTTCTTTTGATGCAGCCCAGGATATGGTTGGCCTTCTGGGCTGCGATCGCACATTGCTTGCTCATGTCGAGCTTCTCGTCCATCCGCACCCCCAGGTCCTTCTCCACAGGGCTGCTCTCCAGCCATTCTCCGCCGAGCCTGTATTTGTGCTTGGGATTGCCCCGACCCAGATGTAGGACCTTGCACTTGGCCTTGTTGAACTGCATGAGGTTGGCTTGGGCCCACTTCTCCAGCCTGTCCATGTCCCTCTGGATGGCATCCCTTCCCTCCAGTGTGTCTGCCTCGCCAAACAGCTTGGTATCATCAGCAAACTTGCTGAGGGTGCACTCTACCCCACTGTCCATGTCGCTGACAAAGATGTTGAACAGTACGGGTCCCAGTACCGACCCGTGAGGAACGCCACTCGTCACTGCTCTCCACTTGGACACCGAGCCGTTGACCGCAACCCTTTGAGTGCGACCATCCAGCCAGTTCTTTATCCACCGAGTGGTCCATTTATCGAATCCATTTCTCTTCAATTTAGAGACCAGGATATCATGTGGGACAGTGTCAAACGCTTTGCACAAGTCCAGGTAGATGACATCAGTAGATCTCCCCTTGTCCACTGCCACTGTAACCTCTTTGTAGAAGGCCACCAATTTGTCAGGCATGACTTGCCCTTGGTGAAGCCATGTTGGCTCTCACCAATCACCTCCTTGTTTTCTATGTTCCTCAGCAGAGTTTCCAGGATGATCTGCTCCATGACCTTGCCAGGCACAGAGGTGAGACTGACTGGCCTGTAGTTCCCCGGGTCTTCCTTGTTTCCCTTTTTGAAAATAGGGGTTATGTTTCCCCTTTTCCAGTCAGCAGGAACCTCGCCAGACTGCCACGACTTCTCAAATATGATGGCAAGTGGCTTCGCAACTTGATCTGCCAGTTCCCTCAGGACCCGCGGATGTATCTCATCAGGTCCCATGGACTTGTGCATATTGACATTACAAACAGAAGCAGACAAAATGTTCCTCCAATATTTAGGTGATGGTTTTTGCCATGAATTGCAATACTTTGTTTCCTCAGTTTTTGTTATTTTTAATATTTAAAATACAAAAACTATGGTATAATGATTACCAAATTGTGCATTTTTTGTATTTAAAATATTTATGAAAATATTCTAGGTCAGACCACCTAGCTAGGGTTTATGATCTAGCAATGGCTAGCAGCAAGTATTTGCAGAAAGGGTATAAGAAATCAGGACATGAAGCAAGTTTGCCAGATTTTGGCAAGGAGTATGAACAATTAATGAGACATGAATTGCATTCACATTATCATATTTAATATTAGGGGACCACTTTTCCATCTGAAAACTCTTGTTATCTCTATTTCACCCTCAGTATCTAGTATTTTGTAGCAGACAGTCCTACACTTGACATCATAAAAATCAAAAATGGAAGTAGAAAAATTTCTTCCTTTCTGAGATTCTTTTGACACCAGGTAGAGTTGTGCTTGTTCATCATCAAATTCCTAGCAAAGAGGAATCTAGGATCTGACAGAAATCCAAACCTTATGTTATGAAATAGAACTGGATCATCTTTGACACTTGAAGGATATATTTTTTTTAGTGAGATGGTCCTGACTAAACAGCACATGCAAAAGTGTTGGGGAAACTCAAAACGCCACAACCAGGACTTCAGCTAACCAGTGTCTGAATCAGTAAGTTAGATATGCTTTTACACAAAGGAAAAAGGATCCAGGTTAAACACCATATCAAATAAAAAACAAATGCTAATTATGGTATTCACATGTCTCAATTTTGTCTATGTAAAGGTGAGGCACGCAGTTTAAGATAAGCACCATGACACCTTCTATAGTCAGCAGAGAAAGGATACCACTTCCAGATGAACAACAAAATTCATGAACAACAAATTCATCCACAAAAGAAGATCTGAGATGGGGGGGAGATCAATCACCCTTTTCCAGTGATTGTTTTTCTCCATTGAGTATGGGGAAAGTCTGGAATCACAACTTAAATTTGATGCCTAACTTTTAGACAGATAAAATTAAGTGAGATGAGTCCTACCCTAAATATCTACCACCCCATCACTTTTTCTTCATGGTTGGATTCATTGTTGTTAATGGTTGATTTCACTTTCGGCTCTTATACGCTGGTAAATTGCTCTTGCTCTCTGCTTTTCTATATTTCAGGGGAATATTTGTACTAAGTAAATAAAACATTGCCCAAATTACAGGAAAAATCAGTTTTCTGCATATTTTTTAAAAAGCTTACATAAAATTCACATAATAAACTTAATCTCTCAATTGTTGCCTGAATGTTAAAAGAAAAAGAAAAAAAAGGGTGTGGGGGATGTTCTTATAACTTGCTTAAAAACTGTAAATTTGCCAAGATCCTTTACTCCTTATTCACAGATATAAACTAGAGTTTGCAAGGATTCACGTTTCAGAGATTGTTTCTGTCCTGAAAAAAAGTGTCTGATTCCTGTAAACAACAGCCCAGAATAAATCAAAATGCAGTTTGTATTTTTGATTTATAGTAATGAACTGTTTTGTGTAAATCAACCAATGATCCTCAAAGAAAGGTGCCCCGAGGCTTTAAGGCAACCGAGATACTGCTCAGAATCTGACTTCAAGTGGAGCAACCTGGTTGAAATATCATCTCCCCGGTTTCAGAAAGCTTTTCATTTTTAATTGAAAGTAGGAGCACTGGGCTGGAGTATAAAAGGCCTTTCAGTTCTCTGCCAAAGCCCCATGACACCACACATCAACATCTTTTTTTTTTATTTATTTATCAATGAGTTAATTTACAGTTTTGGAGGGGAAGTGTATAGCTGTATCTACTCCACTGTGTTCTGACGTAAAATAACCCCTTGTAGCTACCTTTGTCAGTAGTTGATCTCATGCTGTGTAGTTCTTGATTGAGGTTCAACTTCAGCATGTTGTTATGATGCAGGTGGACATAAGAGAGCAGTGGAGAGGATTAAAGAGTAATTGCAAATGGGAATATAAATATATGTGTAAAAATATCCTTTTTTTTTTTTTTTTTTTTTTTTTTCTTCTGGTGAAAGTTTGTGAATGCCTGCTTTCACTGGAACCCAAATATATTTCTTGTTGTTGTTCATATTTTCTGTAAGACTTCATGCTGGGCAAATTATAACCACAGCAGTAGAGCATCAGTGAGAGACAGAGAGGCAAACAATTTAATCACAGAAAGAATTCAGAGCAGGGATATAACCTTGTGTATTTTCCATCCCACCACCATGAAGGTCATTACACCTCAATTGAGATGAACAAAAGAAGAAACTCTGCTTTGTGAGAATGGATATCTCACCAACTAACTTCCTGTTAAGTATTTAAGACAGATGATAGCAAATGTCACCAGTGAAGGTTCTCCCTGAGCAAGTACAGCCAAAAAAAATCAGTCAAAAATAGGAATCAGAAAACCACTAGTTATCCCATCTTTTGGTAGACCAGCTTCCTTTGCCCTGCTTTTGAAAACACCCGCTGGTAATGTACAGCCATGTTTCCATTTGGGGACATTAAATACAGATCTGCAGAAGTACATCTTTGGATGTAGTTTGTCTCAAAACACGAGTGCTTCAAAGACTTTTTAGGATGACTTTCTAGGGAGCATGGAACTCTCTTTCTGACTGATAGTGAATGACTCAAGTTGCTAAAGCTAAAGGCATTACTCTCATATGTATGGTTCATGTGACCAAGACTTGAGGTCCAGCACTGAAATCATATTTTGTGCAGGCAATTCTGTGTAAACAGTAAGGGGTATTTTTCCTTAGAAAAGGAAAATATAAAATCTATTACCAACAATTGTAAAAAGAACAAGTTGAGTAATTTGCCCCTTTGGGGATATTGTTGCCTTATCAAAAAATTAGCAGAACCACAGATTTCAGTGGTTTCTTTCTGCCAAAAATGGCAGTGGATTCTGAAATGTGTTAGAATAAAGTGAAAGGAAAAGAAACAGGCTTCCTCCTGAAGCTTTTCCAAAGAGTAAATACATTTATTTATCAACCTGCAGTATCAGATATACCTGCTCCCAGTGGACTCACTTAGTACCAGGAATTATTGCTGAACAGAAAGCTTATTTAATCTATTATGGGTCAGAATTTTTATCAAGCTGCTTAATTAGAGTTATCTCTCTCTCTCTTTTTTTTTTTTTTTTTTTTAACAGCTTAATGAGGAGTTTCATCACTCCTGCCAAGATGAGTCAGGTGTTTTCAAACAGATGAGTGTGATGTCAGTAAATATGCAACATGATATATCTTCATTGTATCTTCCATTCGGAAGTGAGGTCAAAAGCTTCATTAGTTCAATAATATTTCAAGGAACTGTTTAAAACTTTTAGTAAGGGCATAATATGACACATAGTCTTTTTTTAGCTATAGCCTCCTAAAAGTTAAATTAGATGTTTAATGAAAATTAGTCATCTAGGCTCCCTATAAAACTTTCAGATGGCTTTAAATGAAATAAATCCCATTTTTGGAGTCTCTTTCACTAGGGAAATACCACCACATAACTTTTTAATTGAAATTATTTGGTATCAAATAGGAGAGGGAAATGGGAATAGCATCTCAGTTGTTCCAAACAATGACCTCATTTGTTGTATGGTAAATATTACTTTAAGAAAATACATGAAGAAATAACAAGAATATGGTACAGGTAAACAAGTAAGTCATCAAGTTTTTTAAAAAAATACCCTCCTAATTTAAAAAATAACAATAATCCTGAGAAAGCTATCGAGCATGAAGGGTTTCCACCTAAATGATGGAAATCTCAAAAATAATAGTGACTGAAGAGGATCTATATTAATGGTAAGTGTCAAAAAACTGTCTCTATTACTTGCAGCACAGTTTCTACCTCTGATACGGCCTGGATTCACTGAAGTTCTTGTGGCTCTGTGTGGGGTGTGCTATTGCCCAGCAGGACCAGTATCACAATCAGCACTCTGTATTGAACAGTGAAAGTGGAACTTCACAGAGCAGGTCTGATTTCAAGGTTCTGGGAAGCTAAGTCATTAAGACCTTACCCTTGCACTGTGATAACCTAGCTCAGGTGATGTTGGAAATTTCCTCTGCTATGGACTTCAGGATTTCTATACTTTTTCTGTAGAGCATTTTTCTTGAAAACCCAGAAGATGTAAATCCATAGAGGTCTATTGACTTTGGTGGTGCTACTCCATTGTATATTCATCAAGAATCTGGTCCCGTGGAGTTTTATCAACTACAAAAACAGGAGCCATGGGACAAGCTCATGCTTTCAATGAAGTCAGTACAAATTTTATTATCGACTTCAACACCACCAGCATTTTAAGCACAGTTATTTTGTAAGGTCACTCAAAAACAGAGTTTCCCATTAACTTAACAGAAATATTCGAGTGAACGAAGATGCTAGACTCAACAGACTTTGCAAGATCATTCACTAAACCATGCCATACATCATATATCCTAACAGAATACAGGCCAATTCCAAATTTAATGTTTGTAAACAAAATAAAAGTCTAAATATTTCTCGGAAAATACTATCAAGATAATAGTAGTAGAACTTCCTGATGAAATAATGAAGGAATCTGAAAAAAAAAAAAAAAGAAAAGCTGCATTATCCATATTTGATTTTATAGACTCTTTGTAAAAGGACGATATACTTTCTGGGAAAGCAAAATAAGTATCAAATTTACATCACTATTTTACTGCTTCTTCTGAAGAGTGACGAAATGAAAGGCAGCTAAGAAATGAAAGGGAAGCCATGTAGATGAAAAACACACAGTCTCTTACAGGCAATCAGATTCTCTTTATAAAGGTTTCTTTCTGCAGCTGGAAAAATACTGAGCTAAACCCCTAACCTTATTGAAACAGAGTCAAGAGATTATGAATACCAATCTCTAGGGAATCAAAAAGCGTACATGGGATTTCTGTTTGAACAATGATCTAATCTGTGCTTTTATTATGTACTGTTGGTAAAATCCTGGCTATGCTGAAGTCACTGATAAAACAATACAATTTTGCTCCACTTTAATTATATTTCCCTTTCAAACTACACATGATCATTCTGGAATTCTGAAGCTGATAGAATTTGGCTCATATTCTGTAAATTATACTAGCCTAAATTGGTAGAAGTAAGATGTATCTCTCATATACTTTTACTAATTCTGTAGTAAAGGATCAGAAGAAAACAGAGTGCATCTTATTTTGGAGATAACTGTGATGCTCTCTTCAGATAGAGCAGGACTTTATTTCATGAACAATGTCACTGAACTTTCTACAAATCAACATAATGTAATACGGCAAGATTTTTTTGTCTTTATACAATTTATTTTCTATATTTAGATTAACAAAAAGCTCTAACAGAAGACTAAAACCTTAAGATCTCTAAGACTAAAACATTAAGTTCTCTACAAAGACCTTTTATAATTGGGGCAAAGAGACACACAGACAGACCTGAAGATGTACCATTCTGACGGACATAAAAAAATTGAAAGTTTCCAATAGACCACAAAAAAATCTCTGAAACAGATAGATCTGTCTGTCCATCTCTCTATGAATCCGTTCCTCTCCCACAAAGATAAAATTTCTCACACTCTAGGCAGAATTTCTTTGGTTTGCCAATTCATTACTCTGGTATGTTTTGAAATGTCAAATAGGTATGTTATGTTTATGACTGTAAGTGCTTTAGAGCATAAGAATATATGCTTTAAAGTTCAGGATGCATTTATATCCATTGATCAAATGAAGTCTTACCAGCAGCCGTGTTCTTTCACAGCGACGACAATTTCACAATATATTCAAATTATAAGGCATTTTTTGAAACCTTTTGAGATGAACAGGTCTATAAAAATGTAAGACAATCTCAGACCATTGGTCAACCATGACGTGGTACATAAAGTCACCACCCTTATGACAACTGCCTGTAAAAATAACACAGGTCACATCAATGTCTTCAGTTGCTAGTGACTTTGTTTACTCCATTTCAGGTGCCAGGGTGGATCCAGTCCAGCCCAGGAAGAATGAACTGGCATAGACGGAATGACAGACATTAGGCATAAGTACTTTTTATATCAAGCCTTTGGCAAGTTACTTGTTGGAAAAATCTGTTCTCATGAACACAATCCAAAATCTGCAAGTTGTGCTACTAAGGCATATGATAACTTCCACTATCCAGGGATATGCTAATACATACCATCCTGGGATATGCCAAACCATTGCCAGGATAATGGCTCATTCCAGATGCCAGTCAAGGTCCTTTTTGACAGCCTTAGGGCATTTTAGTATAAAAGCAGTTTTGACTGGGTTGTTCAGAGCAGAGGATGTTTTATTTTTTTATTCCCCCCCCCCCATCAGACACTGTAAATAAACTTTGAATGAAAAGAGGATGGAACGTTGCACAATTCCCCTTGTTCACTATGACTTATAATTATGCATTTACTGTTCTGGGGTTTGGGCTTCTTTTATCGCCCCACATGTTGCATCTAACACAAAAACCTCTTATGTCCCATTATTTATAGGCCATGAACAGGGGACAAAAATAACAAACACAAACATAATGGCAAAAGTCAGAAGAATAGGTAGAAATTAGGCTTTATAATTTGTATGGTTTCAGAACACTAAAGTTAGTGGTTTAATACAGATGGAAGCAAGACATTAAATATGTTTGTCTGCCACACATGGTCAACTTTTCAGTGAAATCTTGAAGTTGATGTGATGCTGTATTCACAAAGTATTAGCCAGTTCTCAACTATTAGGTTGTGTACCAGATAAATTACTTAATGTATGCCTAAAGCTATGGGGAGTTTAATTTCTCATAGTAAACCATCATACTGGTAACACTAACAACTATGACTGTGGATTTTTATTCCTTTATTTATTTATTTTTGAATTTATGCAAACAGTTAAAATGCACAAGAACTAAATGTCACTGGGGATGAAAAGGAAAGGTCAAGGAATGGCATACTTTTAACAGAAAACTGATTAAAAAAATATTCTACGTTTACTTTTTCATGGGATTCACACATAGGTGTGAGAGTTATAGATGAGAAGTGCGGTCCTCCAGAACAACACAACTGATAAAGGTTCATTCAAGTTCAAAGAGAAATTTGTGAAAAAAAAAAAGATGGCCATGAAACCCCAGACAACTGTAGGAGGTTTTTTACATTAACTAGTAATTACCCTTAATTAAATGTAATTAATATCACTTAATATTCATCAGATAATATTAAGTATTAGAGTAATATTAATATTACTTCATATTGATTAAAATGAATCGTTAGCAATTGGAATAGCCTACAAGAACGCTAAGGTGATTTTTTCATTATTTAAAGATTTTGCGTCAAAACTACATATTTTCCTATAGCACACAATAGTTCTGGGTTGCTCTGAGCTCTTCATATGATCTCCCTCTTATGACTTATCTGATACATTATTGTTGTATCAGAAGTTCAGTTGCATACTCAGCTAAGTTAACTAGCTACGAATAAGCTAGTTTACTTTGTGAACATATTCTGAAAGCATGCAGTCTGTCCAAACTGAGAAGTCACCTTTTTTTTCAAGTCTAATTAAACTGATTGCAGGGACAGGCTAATGAGTCTGGGATTAGGTTACTGCTTCTGAGTAATGTACTCCATAAAAAATCAATTTACCTTACAATCAGCAGTGCCTTTTATACATACCTTTCATATACATTTCTCAAGAAAAAAAACTTTGAATGTCTGCATAATGCAAACAAGGACCTTAGGCAATGAATGGTTGAATGACTTTCACCAGGAAGTCTAAGAAGAAGCAAGGACTAGAACAGCTTCTTCGAGTTTGACACTAACACCTCAGTCCAAGGTCATTTTTCTTCTCCCTAATTTGTTTGGATTGGCACATAAGTCTGTAGGAGAAACTCTATTGCCCACATGGAGTAAGGTTTCAGACTAGGTGGCCCTTTTGTTCTTGATGGCCAGGAATGTCAAAGGAGCTCTGAAAATATAGTACAGGCTTCCTACCAAGGTTTCTGTGCACAGCTTTTACCCCCATACTTTCCCTAGAAGGTGAAAAAATAATATTGAAATCCAAGTGATCATACAAAGAAAAGTTTCTTGATTCAGTCCTATTGACCTTGTTCTTGTTTCTTGTTGGTTCCCCATATTATACAATGAATTCTTACATATATCTCTGGGAAACAGAAATCTTCACAGAGATACAGCGTGAAGGAGAAACACTTAATGGGCCACATTACAGCAAACTCTATCGATCTGCTTTCTTTTACTTGTAGGCATGATTGAGGGCTCAAGTAATTGAATTTTCTTCTTGTAGTCTGACATTTTATTTTCCAAATTTTTTCTTTTCCTTTGTTCTTGAGACATGCTAAACAAACAGTGCTGAGACTGAAGCAGAGGCAGTGTAGGCAAGGAGAACAGTCTAAGCAAAAAGCCCTGAATTCCTACCGTTTTCCTTCCTGCTAATTTGGACTGGCATTGGCACCAAAATCCTCCTCCTTTACATGGAGTTAGGAAATGGAGAAAACAGTGATTCCTTTAATTTGGAATTTAATCCTGACAACCACATCACTCTCACCAAATCTCCATAATGCTTAAAGAGCCAAATTTGCACTTAAGTTAAAGCTTACTATAGTAAATGTAGACATCCAGCAGACATTATAAAAAGACAATTTTCTATGACCATCTAGAAATCTTTTAACATCCCGTTACAAAGACCTTAGGCCAGAAATCCTAGACAGTTTAACGAAGTAATTTTGGAAAATCATAATATCTCAGAGTATCTTACTCTCCTTGTAGTCCATTGTCAGAGGACATGATTGAAGGTCCAGAGATAGGTCAGTTATTACCTTATCAAAAATCCCTTTTATCACTGCTGAGGGTTTATAATCAACCAAGAGACGTGCAGCTGTCAGGATGTGGCCAGGAACACGTGCAATGCAGGGCTGGGCAGAATACAAATGATTATTTAAGATCGATCAGGTGATACTTATAAGATCAATCAGGTGATTTGTCCTTGCACTTGGCGATTCAGGGAGTGTATCCACGGCTTTTGACAACCTTACCAAATCCTTCTTGGTTTGCTTCTTTTTCTTGCTCTATCTCTCTTCTAAAGCAGATTTTAGGACCCCAGACAAAAGTCATGGTCATTGTGAGTCTTGCAAAGTATTATTCACGTACAAAAGTGTCTACAAAATCAGTTCCCAAAGAGTGAGTAAACAAAATAATGAGGAATAATTGATATGTCTTAGTTGTTCCTTCTCACTGCTTCTGTTTTTCTCTTGTCCCTTTCTCTTTCCTTCCTGCTTTTCTTCCTGCATTTCTTCCTGCTTTTCTTCCTGCATTTCTTCCTATTATGAAGTACTTACAAGATAATATTTACCAGTGAATAACCCAGCAAGCCCAGGAAAAAAATAAGAATGCAATCACTACTCAGACCAATATAATGCAAGAAGAAACTACCTCTCCAAATTTCTAGATAAAAATAAATCATAGCATCACAGATTCATAGAATCATAAAATCACAAAATCATAGAGTCATAGAATTGTTAGAGTTGGAAGGAACCTTAAAGATCATCTAGTTCCAAGACCCTGCCATGGCCAGGGATATCATTCACTAGACCAGGTTACTCAAAGCCCCGTCCAGCCTGGCCTTGAACACCTCCAGGGATGAGGTATTCACCACTTCCCTCGGCCACCTGTTCTAGTGTCTCACCATTCCCAGAGTAAAGAATTCCTTCCTAATATCTAATCTAAATCTATCCCCTTCCCAGTTAAAGACATTACCCCTTGTCCTGTCACCACACTCCCTGATAAAAAGTCACTCCCCGTTTTTCCTGTAAGTCGCATTTAGGCGCTTAGAGGCTGCAATAAGGCCCCAGAGCCTTCTCTTCTCCAGTCTGAACAACCTCAATTCTCTCAGCCTGTCTTCATAGCAGAAGTGCTCCAGCCCTCTGATCATATTTGTGTCCCTCCTCTGGACCCAATCCAACAAGTCTACATCTTTCCTGAGCTGGGGACTCCAAAGCTGGATGCCATATTGCAGGTGGGGTCCCACCAGAGCGGAGCAGAGGGGCAGAATGACCTCCCTTGACCTGCTGGCCATGATTCTCTTGATGCAGCCTAAGATATGGTTGGCCTTCTGGACTGCAAGCGCACATTGCTGGCTCATGTTGAGGTTCTCATCAACCAACACCCCCAACTCCTTCGTCTCGGGGCTGCTCTCAGTCCGTTCTCTGCCCTATATTTCTGCTTGGGATTGCCCTGACCCATATGCAGGACCTTGTACTTGGCTTTGGAAACAACTTAGATAATTCTCAGATAAAGAAAGTAGGTTTGATGATTGAGTGTTTTGTTTTGGTTTGGGTTTTTTTTGTTGTTGTGTTGTTTTTGGAGTTTTGTATGCTCCAGCACGAGCCTCTGGTCTTATAATGCCCTGAGGACCCTTGGTGAAGTGTGTTTGAAATAATCATAGAATCACAGAATGGTTTAGGTTGGAAGGGACCTTGAAGATCATCGAGTTCCAACCCCCCTGCCACAGGCAGGGACACCTCCCACCAGACCAGGTTGCCCAAGGCCACGTCCAGCCTGGCCTTGAACACCTCCAGGGACGGGGCTTCAACAACCTCTCTGGGCAACCTGTTCCAGTGCCTCACCACCCTTAAAGTGAAAAACTTCTTCCTAATGTTTAATCTAAACCCGCCCTCTTCCAGCTTAAAGCCATTCCCCCTCGTCCTATCACTACATGCCCTAGTAAAAAGTCCTTCCCCAGCTCTCCTGTAGACCCCCTTTAGGTACTGGAAGGCCACAGTAAGATCTCCGCGGAGCCTTCTCTTCTCCAGGATGAACACCCCCAACTCTCTCAGCCTCTCCTCATAGGAGAGGTGCTCCAGCCCTCAGGTCGTCCTCGTGGCTCTCCTCTGGACGCGCTCCAGCAGGTCCATGTCCTTCCTATGTTGGGAACTCCACAGCTGGATGCAGTACTCCAGGTGGGGTCTCACGAGAGTGGAGTAGAGGGGCAGAATCACCTCCCTCGCCCTGCTGGCCACACTTCTTTTGATGCAGCCCAGGATATGGTTGGCCTTCTGTGCTGCAATGGCACATTGCTGGCTCATGTTGAGCTTCTCATCAATCATCACCCCCAGGTCCTTCTCCACAGGGCTGCTCTCCAGCCATTCCCCGCTGAGCCTGTATTTGTGCTTGGGATTGCCCCGACCCAGATGTAGGACCTTGCCTTGTTGAACTGCATGAGGTTGGGTTGGGCCCACCTCTCCAGCCTGTCCATGTCCCTCTGGATGGCATCCCTTCCCTCCAGTGTGTCTGCCTTGCCAAACAGCTTGGTATCATCAGCAAACTTGCTGAGGGTGCACTTTACCTCACTGTCCATGTCACTGACAAAGATGTTGGTACAGGTCCCAGTACCAATCCCTGTGGAACGCCACTCGTCACTGCTCTCCACTTGGACACCGAGCCGTTGACCGCAACTTTTTGAGTGCGACCGTCCAGCCAGTTCTTTGTCCACCGGGTGGTCCATTTATCAAATCCATGTCTCTTCAATTTAGAGACCAGGATATCGTGTGGGACAGTGTCAAATGCTTTGCACAAGTCCAGGTAGATGACATCAGATCTTCCCTTGTCCACTGCCACTGTAACCCCTTCGTAGAAGGCCACCAAATTTGTCAGGCATGACTTGCCCTTGGTGAAGCCATGTTGGCTCTTGCCAATCACCTCCTTATTTTCTATGTGCCTCAGCAGAGTTTCCAGGAGGATCTGCTCCATGATCTTGCCAGGCACAGAGGTAAGACTGACTCGCCTGTAGTTCCCCGGGTCTTCCTTATTTCCCTTTTTGAAAATAGGGGTTATGTTTCCCCTTTTCCAGTCGGCAGGAACCTCGCCAGACTGCCACGACTTCTCAAATATGATGGCGAGTGGCTTAGCAACTTGATCTGCCAGTTCCCTCAGGACCCGTGGATGTATCTCATCAGGTCCCATGGACTTGTGCACCTTCAGGTTCCTCAGGTGGTCTCTCACTTGATCATCTACAGTGGGCGGTGCTCCATTTTCCCAATCCTCTCCTTTGCAATCTGCATCTTGGGCAGTGTGGCTGCTGTCCTTGTCCATGAAGACTGAGGCAAAAAAGTCATTGAGTACCTCAGCTCTGTCGCTGTCCCGGGTGACCAGTTCTTGCGTTTCCTTCCGGAGAGGGCCTACATTTTCCCTAGTCTTTCTTTTCTTGCTGACATACCTATAGAAGGATTTTTTGTTTGTCTTAATGTCCCTGGCCAGATTTAGTTCTAACTGCGCTTTAGCTTGTCTAACCCGCTCTCTGGCTGCTTGAACGATTCCTCTGTAATCTTCCCAGGCTACCCGCCCCTGTCTCCACTCCCTGTAGGCCTCCTTTTTTCTTTTGGTCACTTCCAGGAGCTACTTATTCATCCATGCAGGCCTCCTGGCTTTTCTGCCTGCCTTCCTCTTTCTAGAAATGCATTGCTGCTGTGCTTGGAGGAGGTGGTCCTTGAATATTAACCAACTTTCTTGGACCCTTCTTCCTTCCAGCACTTCATCCCACAGCACCATACCAAGCAGAGTCTTCAAGAGGCCAAAGTCGGCTCTCCTGAAGTCGAGGGTCATCAGCCTGCTGGGCACCTTCTTCATTGCCTTGAGGATTTCAAACTCAACCATTTCGTGGTCACTGCAGCCCAGGCTACCCTTGAGTTTGACCCTGTCAACCAGCCCCTCCTTGTTGGTAAGAACAAGGTCCAGCCCGGCTCCTCTCCTCGTCGGCTCCTCAACCACTTGGAGAAGGAAGTTGTCCTCAATGCAATCCAGGAACCTCCTGGATTGCCTGTGCCTGGCTGTGTTATCCTTCCAACTGATGTCAGGGTGGTTGAAGTCACCCATGAGAACCAAGGTCTGTGAACGTGATGCCGCCCTTATCTGTCTATAGAGGGCTTCATCCACTTGGTCTTCCTGGTCGGGTGGCCTGTAGCATACCCCCACTGTAACGTCCCCTGCTCCTGATTTCCCTGTAATCTTGACCCACAGGCTCTCTGTTGGCTCTGTGTCATCCCCCAGGTTGAGCTCCATGCATTCCAGCTGCTCATCCACATATAACGCAACACCGCCTCCTCGTTTCCCTTGCCTGTCTCTCCTGAAGAGCCTGTACCCTTCCATGCCGACGCTCCAGTCATAGGAGTCGTCCCACCAAGTTTCTACGATGCCGATGAGATCGTAGCCTTGGAGGCGTGTACACATCTCTAATTCCTCCTGTTTGTTCCCCATGCTCCAAGCATTTGTGTAGAGGCACTTCAGCCGTGTCTTTGTTGAGGCCAGTTTGGTTGGAGCAGCTGTAATTATTTTGTGCTGCGGTCCAGGCAGCATTCCTTTGCCCTGTATTAACAGTGCCTCCTCATTGGTTCCCGTTGGTCCAGGAGCTCCTGGCTCATCTATGCGAGGGTTTGAGCATACTGCAGCGTAGCCGACACATCTTCAAGCTAATGTCTGCAGGCCCTCACCAGCACCCTGTTCCCCTTTCCTTGATGTAACATCCCTTGGCTGGTCATGGGCAACCCTGATAATACCCCCTTCCTCCGTCAAATCTAGTTTAAAGCCCTGTTAATGAGCCCTGCCAATTTTTGGGCAAAACCCCAAATCTAAGAGAAAATATTTGTGAAACATTTGCTGCAGTGATATTGACAAAATGATCACACATGGTGATGGTACAGTGGTGTGTATTATTTTTTGAATACATTCTTGCATTCGCATCAAAACTGATTCTCTAGTACAAAAGGGATTTCCATTAAACTCGTAGCATTGCTGTTATTAGCTTGGATTAATGACTTACAGATAGAGGAACCAGAGGACTGGGGTAGATATTTTCAGTAAGAAATGTGGGTCCTTGCAACAGACTGAAGGAAAATGGTCTGCTTATAAGAGTCCTTTACTTTACTTTTTATTTCAGTCTATAAATGTGAATAATTTGCTTGGTAGAACAACTAAAAGGGTACTTTTTTTGGCCAAACACCAATTAGTTGAAAAATATATTCTGTCTTTCTGAGGAATTTATTTAGGATCAGACATCATTCTTGACTGGTTTGTCTCACTGAACATGAAAAAAAACCCACATACCCAGTCACTTTTGTGTCCGATGTATTAAATTTTGTCATTAGACAAAAAAGGAAAAAAAAAGTATAATTTAAATTCTCTAGTATATCCCGATAGTCAAAGTGTGCAGAGGAACCTTGACACAGAAAGCAATTTGTTTGGCCAACAATTCTATATTACTCTACCTCTCACTGAACACAACAAAAAGCTACACTATTTCATACAGTATTACAAATGAACTGTTTTATATACCGGCTTTACTGTATTGGGAAATATATTTATAGACCCCATTTCTTCTGTGACTTGCAGCCTACTTAGCTCTTTTGAACTTAACAAGACAAATTCTGTATCTCCTTAAATGCCTTGAAATCAAAGTAATTTTGCTTTCATGATGCAATAACTCTACTATGTTGTCTCACTTAGACTTAAACAATTTCTGAGAAACTCTTTTTCATCCTTTCTTATTATTGAACTGACCTCACAATAACAACTGAACAGTTTCCCACATGATAACTCTGCTGTTCTCTTTCTTAGGCGTCCTGACAGTATTTCATTCTTCTGCTTCCACCCTTTTATATCTGCAGGTACTCTATCAAATTGGATTCAAATGTGTCTCTAATTTTAGTCTGAATTCCTTCTGGAAACTTTGTACAAAACCAAACACAGCTGAACTTCCTGCAGAAATAGCTGTAGAAAGTGACCACATTTCAGGAAATGAAGAAATTTTTTTCCGCAAAAAGATGCATATCTTTCATATCTTGTCTGCTGACTCCTATTTTTCTTTTGGTTTGTTTTGTGGTGTTTTTTTTTTTTTTTTTTTTTTAAGATTTTAGTACTGTACTTATTATCTTGTATCTGATAAATTGTGTATAAGGGAAAAGAATAATATAAAATTCAGATTTTACAGCAGTCCTAATCTAGTTCACAAACCCAATAGGATTTAAAGTTAAACTTACACATAGGTGCTTTCCTGAGTTAGCATCATGTTAGGATAACAGTATGGATTGCATTTGCTGCATTTCCACAGGTAAATGGCACAGAGGTGGATGCTACAGGATATTGGATATATTTAAATCAGAAACTGTTTCCTTTTCATTTTGGTGGAAAGGCTTATGACAATATTGAAAATGAAATTGTATCCTCTTTATTTATTTAATCCAAAAGCTAATAAAGGAACTAATTTCCTAAAATAATAAGACTGGGGGCAGATAAAGTCTTTTAGTCAGCCAGCACATCTCTCTCAAGTGGAGGATGGGCATGTTTTAGGGATGGTCCTGATAAGAAGCTTTGTTAGTATGGTGAGCCTTCTCTATCAGTCTCCAGATTTATAAGCCTCACTTTGTTAGTTAAGAGCATGTGTATGCACAAGGGCAATAGCATGACATTGATTTCTTTAGGAGCTCCTCTTCAAAATCAATGGAAAACTGTGTTTAAAAATTGAAGGTATGTTATGGCACTAGAATGCAATATCTTACGACCTGATCCAAAAGACCCTTAGGTTAAGTTTCATCATCTAGAGTTTAGACATTCAGCCAAGCTAGTTATTTTGACTCGTCTTTGTGATCAATATAGAGAAATAGGTACCATTTTTTTTTAATCTAAAATGTGATTTAGCCTTTGTATCCAGACTGAGAGTAGTGAGGGAAACACTCAGTTAACCATTTCCTCTGGTCATATGTAAATACTTCAGTTGGCAAGTTTTTCTCTTTTCTCAGATTCCCACCAAGTCCTTGAGTCCTTACAAATTCCAAATTTCTTCCAGTTTGCAACAGTATCCTATTAAAATAGTATTGCACCCTAAAAACAATGCAAACATAAGCCACAAGTACAAATGAAGTGTACAGTCAATGAAAATCATTCCTAAGAAATGTCTCTCAAAAGAGCCAAGGCAAGTTCACATTTTTCAGTACCTTCTAGTACACAGGAAAAATTCAGATACGGAACTTTTTTGTAATATTTTTTAACATTTTCCACTGCTTCTTTATCTTGTATGAAAGTGCATTGAGAAATAAGCACTCCGGTCACATCATGGTCCTTTGTATTTGATGCATATCCAATACCAAGCAAATGGCTCCCAGCTTCTCAGTCTTTTTCTCTGGAAAGCTCAGTAGATTTATTTGCATTTTTTTCATCGTCTGATAAAAATCCAGCATGTACAGAATGCCTTTTACCAATATGTTCTTGCCGCGCTGCAGAAGAAAAAAAAAAAAGAACGATTTACTTAGACCAGCAATCCAAAGGCTGATATTCATAAATTTATTTTACATACACTTTTTAAGTGGGGTCAAGAAATTGACTGGCACAAACAGAAGGTAAAAAGATGAACTAGTTGTACCAGTTATCTCTTGGACTGATAGTAAAATGTATGACAATTTTAATCAAGATGAACACATCTGAAAGCATACTTAAAAATGCCAATTGCAGCTACAGAGATATTATTTTTTTTATTATTATTATTTATTATTGCTTAAATAGTGCCTAGAACCTTCAACTAGGATTTCAGCCCTGGTATGTAAGATTCAGTTAATACACATAGCAAAAGACAGTCTCCGCCCTTAAAAGCTTATAATCTAAGTAGACAAACAAACTAAGCTTCAGAGGAAGGAACAGAGGCACAAATAGGTTAACAGTGAAATCCTAGTCCTATTAAAAAAAATGGAAGTTTTGCTATGGTCTGAAATGATGCAAGGTTTTCAACATAAATAATTTTCCAAAGACACACAGGAAACCCGTGTCCGATCTTGGAAGGGGACCTTGATCTCTGCAAGACACTTCTTGGATTTAACAAAAATCTGTTCCACAATGCAATGTAACATCATATCTAAGTTTGTAGGCCCTCTTGACTTCTGACCTGATTACACAGGATAATTTTCTTTTCTCTATATGGCATAAAAAAATAAAATAAAATAAATAAAAATAAAAATAAAGACAAAGTGACACAGAAGTTAGATTGTCAGCTTCAGCGTCATGGTTTGGGCTGGACTGGCCACAGACGTGAGCAACAGATGCTCTTCCCCACCTTCAAGGAGAAGAGGGAGAGAGAGAAAGAGACTTATGAATTTAGAAGGAATTAAACTACTTCAAAGAAATATTAATAATAAAATAAAGAGGAAACAATGAAATATATACAAAACCATATCAAGCTGTCAGGATGACAATCACATCATGGCTTGGCACTGGGGACGTCCCAGACTGGACTCAGTGAGGGACGGGAACTGGATTCTGGATCTGGATTCAGGATTGGGATCAAAGGCAGACAAACAGATAGAGTCCTCCTCGGATGTTGGCCCTTGAAGAGAGAGGGCTGACCCTTTGATCCCTCAGCTTTTATACTGAGCATGAGGCAGATGGGATGGAATACCCCTTTGGTCAGTTTTGGGTCACCAGTCCTGTCCACTCCTCCCCACAGGAGGGACCCCTCTATGCTTTTCCACTTCCGACCCTCCATCGGGGCGAGTAACAAAGTGAGCTGCCCTTGGGTGTTATAGCAATGAGTATAAGGAGGAGCCTCTCTGCATCCCATGCCTGGACATCAGCTATAAACATCGGTCTGATCACTCTGAGAGAGCGAACAGTGTCTGCACAATATGCTGTTAATTTCAGTAGTTAGAAGAGGCTTAGCTAAAAACTAAAATTACCGAATAGAAGATTGGTTCTGTTTTACCTGAGACCAGGACATCCAGAAAGATGTTTAAGGATCTTCATCCCATACATATTTACTGAGTCTTAGAGTCCTAAGTGTCTATGTCATTTAAATGAGAGGAGATTTGGATATCTTTTAAACAGTATGTTAGCATAATGAAACAAAACCACAAATTTGTCGTATTTTACCATCAGTCTCTCTTTCTTTTTCCTTATTGCCCTTCTTCTGAGGAAAAAAGGTTGAATGACTTAGAACTTGAGCTTTGCTCAAGGAAAAGGAAAAAAAAATCCCTTTTTTTCACTCCTTCAGCCCTCCACCTGTGATGGGAAGAGGGCAGAATTGAGCAGTGTTCCTTTAAATTGCCTTTGATTCTTGCATATAACTCTTCTCCTGGGTTTTAGTGCCATATTGTAATGTTAAAGTGTAAAACTCTGCATCTGCTGAGGCATTTGGCTGGAAAAGCAAGTATGTCAATGGTTGTCCCTAGCTGCCATCACACATATGGATTTTCTGTGTTCAGCTCTGCCATCTGGTAGTTAGACCTAAATTCACTCCTTATTGAATAAGGACTATCTACCATATCATACTTCATTCTATATGCTATTCCTTTTCATAGCCCTGTTTTAGGAAATTTTATATGGTGTTTGTGTGTCTCATATGTATGAAAATGTTGAAAGTGTTCAGAAATATTGAGAAAACACTTTCTCTCTGGATACACCCCAGCCAAACATGCACACATACATGTGTGCGTGCGTGCATGTGTGTACATGCATAAGCACACACACACACAAACAAAGCTACCTTGTCCAGGTTAAGAAATTCTGTTTGAAAACATGATGCTGTAAATGTAACTTCTAGTGCTGTTTATTAGAACTTGGAAATGAACAAAGCAATCTATAAACAGAAACTAGTGTCATTTGAGAAGGACCACTTAACAGTGTAGTGAAGATATGGGTTAATATCCCTTCCAGTCTCTTTCCCCTACTTCTGACATCTTTCGTAGTAGCTTAAGATGGTGATATTTTCTTCCCTCATTACTGTTTTATCATAGGAACAAAGCACTGGGATGTTATGGCTTCCTACCAGAGCAGGTACAGCTGTGTTGGTTTGACTTTTTCAATCCTTAAGTGCCTTAGCCATCTTTCCTTCTCCTTGCCAGTCTCCTCTTATGTCTCCGCTTGCATCAATTTTTGGGATGAATTGCCAGGTCAGTGAAAAATACACATTATTGAAAAGCTGGAATCTTGGAGCCCACAAGACCTGAGGACAGCAGGAGATCTCTATTGATTTCAAGGGCAAGGGCTAAAGCAAGGGCTATTTTGCTCCAAGAACCAAAAAAGGGGAAGACATGAACTCAGATCTCTGCTTGTGCCAAGACTCAGGTATTGCTAGGATTGCTACCGTAAATTTTTCTTTTTGATGTTTTAAGAATTGTGGTGGTTACTAGTGACAACTTCCCTTTAAACGTATTCTAATTTTTAATCATCTGTGGCGTCTGGATTGCCCTTGTGCCAGCAAGGTAGAGAGGTGGCTGAGGGAGAGCTCTGGTAAAGGTCGATAGAAAGGAGTGTAACAATATCTGCTGATGTTGCAAAAGCCTTCAAATCTGTGTAGCATGTGTTTGTTTAAAAGAATTTTTCTATTGGTTTAAACGTTTTTGAGAGAAGGCATTAGTCTGGGATAGTTTCTGTTTTTTAAAAATAAAAAAGTTAAGTCTTCAGTGCAACACATACATCATGTTTTTCAGTTTCAGTTAATGTAGGCAAGAATGGGCATAAACCATTATTATATAGCCATGGATTTGGAAAAGTTTTTGGATATGTATCATGGTATCTTAAAATTCTGTGATGTAACCAGATTCTCACTGTTCCTTCCTTCACCCCAGCCATTTCTTCCAGACCTGAGCTTTTGTTCTGACCTTGGTTTGGTTTCAGCTAATCTAACTTCAGGTGCTTAATTAAGGTCCATAAATGAGGCGGGTTTGGCCTGGCAGAGAGATATAGAGAATGAGTCAAGTCCCTATCCGTGGGTCTCTAGGTATTTTTGGTTGCTGCAACATACCTGAGACATCCCTATCATTCTGTCACATGTGCAGTGAAGCTCCTTCTGAAGTGTCAGGCAAGAAAAGCCAGGGAATCTTAAAGGATACTAAATGCCTCTGTTTATTCACCTAAATCCCACTCCTCTTCTTGCCTGCACAAATTGATTCAGCCTTTCTCTGAGCCCCAATAATATATTCCATTTTTCTGTGACTTTCAAGGAAAGGCCTTCAAAACCAGGACAGAAATAACAATACAAGGAGAAATTAATCATTATAGCTTCTGAGCAATATGTAAATGGGGCTTTCAACCATAATGTATGGTTGGTTGCAGAAAATTTCTAATGCTGTTCTAGATCTGTTAAGTTACCTGAGATATTAACGCACAACAGTCCAACATGACTCACGACATGTGGGAGACACATGCTTCTCCAGAATGGCAGCTGGAAACCAGCTAGGATCTTAGAGCATCTCAAATGGCACTAAACACCAAACAAGAGAATCCCATTCTATGAAAGTGGTGGTGGATTGCCTTCAGAAGGCAATCCATCTGGCCTGTCTGATGCTTATTTCAGGAAGAGAGAAATCACACCCTGAAAGTACCTTATCATTTCCATAGACACCAAGTGGATAACCTATCCTAAAGTTAAACCTGTGACATTTGGTGAGATGAATCCCATCCTATTGTTAGGTTAGCCTTGAACAACTGTGAGATATGGGAACAAACAAATAAAAAATAAACAAACAAAAAAAGACCTGGCCAGATGTCAAGAAAATAAGTCTCAGCTGCGAGCTCTAATGAAGTAAGTAGAGATGTCCCAAAAGAAATGATGGAAGTAATTGAGTTTTTTAAAAAAATAAAAAATTGGATGCATTAAGGCCTTTGAAGTTATAATGCAAAGGAAAATAATCTGTTGGTGTGAATGAGACAGAAAAAATGGCTTTATATGTCTTTTTACTGTATCCTATTTTCCTGTATATTATAGCTTTTTTTTCCATTCTTTTTTGCTCACCCCCCAGGCATTTTGTTTGATCTCTTACATCACATACGCGGCTCTTCGTTGTTTCCCTTATTTGCATTTATTTATCTTCTGGTGACTGCATCACTACACAATGAAACAAAATTATTGAACCTTGAAACAGTTCTAGATTGCAAAGATGACACCATAGTAAATTCACATTTGAAATAAAACCTAATCAAATATTATGAGAGGATATGTATCAAATCAACCTCCCAAGAGTGTTTGCATTATAAACTTAATTTTTCAAGACTGTGTTTGCATTATAAACGTCCAGCCAAGTTCACCTCCAGTGCAACTTGTACCAAAGTCAACTGACTTACGTTAAGAATTAACTGGAGCTTATTTATCCATTACAGGACAGTTTAATTTATCTATTAGCTTTAACTTTTGTAACACTAGAGATAGTGAAAGCCTGTAGATAAGATATGTTTGTAGTATAAGATTAAACTAAAAATTGAGACCTTTTTCTTTATCTAATTTCTTATTTAAATATGTATAAACAAGAGAAACAAATCTGTAAATGATATGTAGAAATTTTTGAGGCTTTTTTGGTTTTGTTTTTTTTTCCGCCAAATGCAATCATTCAATCAACCCATTGCTAAGCAGAACATAAGCTGAAGTTTTGTGTCTAATCTTAAGTATAATGAGGATCTGAGGTAACAGGAAAATCTAAAAATCTAAAAATTGTATTCTGTTTTTCTTATCCTCAGTGACTGTTTTAACAAAAGAGATAGTGAAACTAACCTTGTCCCTCAACTTGCGCCTCTCACCAGCTTCTTCCTTTTTGTGAACATTCTGAATTATGTTTTATGAACTTCAGCTCATCACAGCGTTGTGGTCCATGAGCTGTGGATGCCACTGATACGCAAACACTTTTAACATGTTATCAAAAAAAGAACATTAATTCATCTAGTTCTTAGGTGTATCTTGTCTCTTCTTCTCCAGGTCCCATTTACAAAATGACAGAAGCAAAAATTCCTGCCTTACACGTGAGTTCTGATACTGAAATTCCATCCAAGACTTAAATTACTGAATGCCTTACCAAAAACAAACAAACAAACACACAAAGATCACTTCTACTGTTTTAGACACAATATTGGAGATGATAGGCTATATATCACATCATGGAGTGGGGTTATCATGGCTATTGTCTCCTCCCAGTGGTCTTACACAAAAATCAGATAAGAAAATATTACTTGGAAGACCTCAGGTATAGCACGTGTGAGGGGACAAAGGGGAAAAGCATTCAAAAAGGCCAGCAAGGTTTTGAGACTATGCCAGCAGTAGCTCAAGCAGCTGACACAGAGACAAGAATAGCCTTGGAAGCTTGCATTTGAATCTTTTATCAGTTGGATATCATTATGTTTTCCAAAAAAACTGTCAGTCTTTCTGAGAAAGCTCTGAATAACTGATTTGACCTCATAGCAGACATTGGTTTGAGCAGGAGGTTGGACTACATGATCTCTTGATGTCCCTTCCAACCTGTGTTATCCTGTGACCCTACCATTTCATGATACCACAAAGTGAACACCAAAATCCTAATATGGTCAGTAGCTGTAAGACATGTGTACATACTACAGAGACTCGAAAGTAAAGGAACTCTATGCATGGTTAAGAATCGAGAAGTGGAAGTGCCATCCTTGGGGTCCCAGCATGGGATTGGAGGATGGGGTTGGAGTGGACCCATAGTAGTTCCTAAGGGAACCTCAGCACCTACATCTGAACCTTTTTTCTTTTGACTGGCTGTGATTCAGATTATCTTACAACCCTTGTCACAAATTTGCTGTTGGCTAATGAGATGTACCCATAAGTACTGCAGCTGAACTGCACGGGAGATGTAGTGGCCACCTCCAGTACCGTAGTTGCTCTTCTCCCACCTCTCCTTCCCCCGAAAGATTATGTTACGTGGACAGGTCATGTCTGCTTTATCTGTTTAATGAACTGAGAAGTAAAAAGGATAAAAGCTGTCAAAAATATAGCAATATCATCAGAGACATGATATCCTTCAAGAGTCTGCCATAGCAAACCTCCTCTGACTGTGACATTCAGTCAGTTAAACACATTTCAGCAGAGAAGCTGAAATTCTCTCCCATGAAGATCAGGGCCTGGGTCACAGGCAAGTACAGGAAAAGGGAGCAGAATGAAGAACAGGTGGAAAGAAGATCTGAGGGCTCTGGAGCAATGGTTTGTTGTTCCCATGTTTTCTGAAACACTTTTCCCCCTTTTCCATCTGGGACCCTGCATACCTCCAAATTCCTCCACAAATGCTGCTAAGCTTTGTGGACTTGTAAGTGAAGCATCAGAAGACATTCCTAACTCTTTCATACCCCCAGCAGCGTTCTGCCCAGACAGTCATCTGCTTTGTCTATACTTACGCACTGAGTTCTGACTCACAGATAAAATACTTGCAAGTGTTCAGCATGTTAGTAAATAATACCCCATCTGTGCTGGGCTGTCATTTCTTCTGCTTAATTAGAGCAGAGGCAAACCAACATCCAGCATATTTTGGGTTGCTTGGACAAATGCTGCAAATAGCCTAAAAGATGCAGTTTGAACATACAGAAACACACACAGATACTTCATATCTGTCTTGATATATTATATGTTTATAGATAGTAGAAGTAAATAGTAGACTGGAGTACACTTCAGCATTCAGGCTTTTAAAATGCTTGTATAACCATTTATGCACTTTTTGTAGACAGACAGTCCTAAAAAATCACAAGGTGAAGATTTAAGTAGTTGGTGCCTCTCTAAGCAAACGCAGGATGCCAAGGACTCACTTCAGAGGAGAAAAGGGCATTGTCGAGAGTGAATCACTTGTGAATCATCGCTGTG
Organism: Pluvialis apricaria; assembly: GCA_017639485.1. NCBI lineage: Eukaryota > Metazoa > Chordata > Aves > Charadriiformes > Charadriidae > Pluvialis > Pluvialis apricaria. The sequence goes on along the minus strand of CM030044.1, from coordinate 7,022,736 downwards.
AACTTTTCCAGGCATGCCAATTCGGTCATTGCAATGTGAACTTCAGAGCATAGATTTTATATGCATAGGACTGTCATAAATAAATCATAGGAAAATGTAATGAGAAAATATGTAGCACGATGTAAAGCAAACGTCTATACAGAACATCAACAGAACTTAATAATTCAATTCAGTGAAGGTCTGTGTAAGGAAAAGCCAGTGATCTGTGTGCTCTGTGCTACGGGACTTGAAGAATCATGTGAGCTTATTGCAAGTTAATATACTATTCAAATTCAAATGCATATGTCATTGATTAGCAGCACTTCAGGTTCCAAATGAATGAATAAATAAATAAATAAATAGATACATTTCATTATCTGCTCGCTCCTAGGATGTGTGATGCCCTGACATCTAGAGTAGGTGTAGATATTCAATCCATCTCAAGGTCTTACCTAAATAAACATGACGAACATGGGTTGATGCGTTCCTGGATTTGAAGGCTGCAGGGATTCTTGATGCTGCAATACTGAAGCAGGACTGGGGAGAGTGGGTTATATTTCCAGTATTGACAGAGACTTCTTTAACCAAGTCTTAGAGACTAAATTTTCAGGATTACTTATCTACAGCCAGATTTCAGAAAGAATTGAGCCTCCAGTCTGTGCACAGCTGAACTCCTGTGAAAATTTTCTCTTGTCATAAACACCATGCTTTTTTGTTATTTTTTTTTTAAATATAATCCTGTTAAGAGCACCCTGATTCAACTTTTATGGGAAAGAAGAGTAAATTCCTGCTTTCTCTATTTATTTCTAGCCAATTTAAATAAATCTTTTGTTCAGGGAATACTACATGGCTGCGTGTTTATTTGACTTAGGTATTCAAGATATCTGGCTACTGGTAACAGCACATAGGGCAAGTTTACCTGCTCTAAGAAACTTGCTGTTTAAAAGCAGCATAAGTCAAAAAAGGCAACAAGCAAATGAAGTCATCTCTCAAGCCCATTGTTGAGACCAAAAGACACATTAGCATCTGACAATAATGTCTATTAAATTTGAAGCACAGACTATTCTGAAACCGACAAAAATCAAATGTGCTGAGATCAGTATGGCAAAAGCAGTATCACATAATTCTCTACCAATCCGTGTCCTTTAACATGAAAAGCTCTTCTTTTCCTTTTTGTGGGTGAAAAAAAGATCAATGACAATTCATAAGTTATTCCTGGGCCACATGCCAAACCAAACACACTATTAGGGATATAGGAAAAGCATTTTTGCTAGCAGTATTGATACAATTAAATCACTGTTTCCACTGCTGTAATTACATGATAACAAAGTGTTAACTTTGAAATATATTTAAGGCAAGATTACGCTGCCCGAACAATGGCATCTACTCAGATGACCTATGAAGTCTGAGACATCAAAATGGGAATGACAAAACATGACATACAATTTATATGAAATCTAAAGTCTACCAGAGTGTTGCCTAGAGACCTAGCTGCTAATAATCTCTCTAGACATTGAAAATAGGACTAATATATGAGGAGGAGTATGTATGGCAAGCAATAAACATAAAAGAAAGCTCATGAGTTGTCAAGTTCTGATTTGACCGTTCAGTCTTTACCTGAATTAAAAAATAATATTGTGAGGAATAGCTTGGGGATATTGTTTTAGTTTTTTATTATATTCTAATTTACTATCTGTACTTTCACATGCACATATTTTGACTTTGTATCATATCTCTAGCAGAAGACTCTTGTGCAAGGACAGAAGAAAGGTAAAAAAAGTCACCTCTAGGAGAGAACAGGGAAATAAGATACGACTCTGAATAACCTGAGCCTGTCTGTTTGTCTGTCAATCAGTTTATCTCTCTGTATGTCTATCTGTCTTTGCAAACTGTCACTTGTATAAGAAAAAAATCCAAATGTAGACCTACTTCAGCACTAGGTTTGTCTTCAAAGACAGGCAGAATCCTTTCAACTTTGGAGCTGAAAGTAAACACTAATTGCAATTAAGTGCTGTAACAGTAGCAGATAGATTTAGAAAGCATTGGAGCAGTATTTTAAAGTATTTTATGCCTCATATCTTGAATGAAAATGAAGTCCTATTTATCTTCAGAAGCTACAAAGCATCTGAATGTGCTGCAGAAGTTCTGGGCTTTAGTACTGACCTTGAAAAAGTCACCTCATCTCTCCATGCCTTGGTTACCCATCTAGAAAATGGGAAGTACAATATGTCTTTCCTGTCTACTTACAGTGTTGACTTTCTGGGTAGCGATGGTGTCCTGCTGAGTACATATATCACCAACCACAGCAAGACCACAATTACTGCTGGAGTTTCCATGAGCCAGTGTGGATTAATAACCATAAAATTCATCATAGAGATGCTGCTAATAATTGCATTATATTTGTTTTTATTTCTAAAGGGGATCCCTGTTTCCTTTCCCTTTCTGATGTTTTAGCTAAATTCTGACTTCAGCAGTGGCTTTTTCCTGCCTTGTTTCAGTTTGTTGCTCTTGGGACAAGAGGCATGATACCAGCTTAAGCAATGCATGGATGAATGTTTTCTGTATCCCATTACAAGTTGACTATATTCTCAAATGAATTTTGTGAACACTTTTCTTTCATGGTTTATAAGTTTCTTTAAGCGTTATGGAAACCTCTGAGCTCCCCAAACTTGTTCTTATTCTGATTTACATTTTCATGCTCTTTAAAGGCTCAGAGCACTGCAGAAATGTTCAGTAATATACCAAGTGACACAACAACCCAATGAGGTCCATTGATTTCCTTTGACTTATGGAAGATGTGTTACAAACCCCACAGCAAAGGGGGAGAACCTACATCTATGCCTCGTAGTCTCTCAGACAATAAACACTATTTAAAAAAAGGGTCTACATGCCCTTTGAAGCACCTAAATTGCCATGTTGAGTTCAGTCATTTCGGATTCAAATGAAGAGCTTGAGGCTGATATTGAGTAATAATGTTCCCATTCTTACAATGCTAGTTTAGAGTCTAGCTGTGGAGAAGGTGCATGTCAGTATTCTCTAAATTAGCCGCTATGAAGTAGTGACATTGTATGAAATGCAAGCTCTTCTAGGAACAAATTCTTGTAAATTAATTTAGGTAGCAAATGGACTTTCCTAAATCACAGCTAATAACCTGGTGCTGTTTACACATCCCCTGGGGAGAGAAAATCCATCTGAGACCTCTGGTGTGGTCTGTGTTTTCTTATTGAGTACAGGGAAAGCATAAGGTAAGTAGCTTTCTAATGTAGGCACTGCCATTAAAAGCCTACAGTAAAGTGGAATGATTCTTGTTTAACATGTTGAGACCAACACTGACAAAAAAATAAAAATTCAAAGTAGAAACTTCCTTGTGAGATTGAGGCATCCTCTCCTCTCCTCTCCAAATTAGGATCAAAATATTTTATGTAAAAAATATTTCAGAACATCAGAGAACATTAACAGTTACTCATAAATTAATTACATGAGAAGTTACATCCCTGGCATTCAGGACTGCGCACCTAACACAAACAAAACCCATCAAATCAGCTCCATACATCAACCCGTTGGCTTAAAAATTAAGAGATATTTTCTGCTGTTTCTGTAACTTGCAGCGACACACTTTATATTTTGAATTTTTTTATCTTGGCTTCTATCGCATTTGAATGAACTCTGGTTGCAGATTATTTTATTTCATTTTTATTTTTCCGTACAATCATGGGCGATCAGCTTATTTTCCAAAATGAAAATGGATATTGCCATACAATTAGACAAATCCAAATGTTGGTTTTGAGGAAAAGGAAATTACATTCAATATTATAAGATTTGCCATATTAGATTTTGAATTTCTAGGCCCATACATTGATAAAAACATTAGCAAAAATAGGAAACAATATATTGACATTGCCGTGTTCCACTGTTAAAACCCAGCATGTTGCAAAAGGAGAGAGTCTTATTTCAGGAAGTGCTCTGATACTTCCTCAGGCAGATATACTACTGATCTTTTCTTGCGAAGACACTAAAAGTTTAAAAACACGAGCACACAAACAATTCTTTTTTAATATAACTGCAGAGGGATAACTGAAGAGGATGAGCACAGGCAATAAATATGCTGTTTGGGTTATTCATACATTTCTGATTCCCATTCTGTGATTACTTGCAGAGTCTCTCAAGTTGAACCTAGTATGTGCCTATGCTTTTTCCCTTGGAATAATTTGTCAGATGACAGCCTTCCAACTCTTGTCCTCCTCCTTGGTACCCTGCCTCAGAAGCCAGCCAGTGATCGGCAGCTGCTAGCAAAACTCTAGACCACACAACCATCACACTGCATTGCAAACACAGAGTTGGAGACTGTGTGCCAGAGTGCAAGAACAGCCAAGTGGCAAGGTGACAAATAATGTTGCCCCCACTGAAAAGGATAAATTAGCAGAGTCTTATTCTTCTGTTTCCGCCAATTTCCAGGGGTGAAGCCAAGTGACAGAAAACTTGGCATGTATCTATCAACAGGAGCATGTCTGCACCAGTGCCAAGCTTTAGAGCCATCATGCCTGCCATTTCCTAGATGTTGAGAGTGGTGCAGAAATAAAGCCCAGGACTTGAGTCATAGCCTAGTACTGCACAAGTGCAGGGACAAATATAAAACCTAGGAAATATCAGTATTAAACCAAAAAAGGCTTATAAAACCAATATATACTTTTAGTATAAGGCTGCTTAACACCCTCAAGTAAACAAGAGGAAACTCAAGTCTGGATTTCATCCACCTAATTTTAGAACTAATTAAAGGAATTAAGAGACATCTGAAGATCTCTCTGCAATTAGGACCGATACACACATCAGAAAGGTGTCTCAGACCACCTGAATCATGCTACTCCTCTGTTCCTTTGCCCCTGTAACACTGGAGTGTATGGCTTCCAGTAGCTTTTCTGTCAGAAAACAACATGCTAACATTACTCTGTTGATTACACACCCCGTTGTAACAGGCAGTTTGTTGCAGTTCACTTGACTTATTTATTAACTTCGATCTTTAACTCTCAGTAGTATTTGGGTAGTTAATTCCACTGAATTCAAGAGGCTTGCCCAATGTTACCTAGAGACCCCATGGCATCCACTAAAGTGCTGAGTTTGTACCTCTCTTGTTTGTCTGATCCCCAAGTGTGTGCTACCAGTATGCTCCTCATTTAAGTTGCCACAGATACTTGAGTATTACATTTGGGCAGAAAACAGAACCAGCCTCCAACAGGACTTTGTATCACTGATCATTAACAATTCAGCTGGTTCTCAGTACACCTCAGGTAGCCCATCTTCACTTACGTAGCCTATCTAGCACTTATCTAGCCCATACTTCTCTAAAAGGTAGAGGAGCCAACGAAGAGAGGAACTATGCTGGACCTTGTCTTTACCAACAAGGAAGTTGGTAACCCACAAGTCAAGTGGGGAATGCCAAGCTCAAGGGTAACCTTGGCTGCAGTGACCATGAAGGGTAGAGTTCAAGATCCTTATGGCAGTGAGGAGGGTGTGCAGCAAACTCGCTACCCTGGACTCCAGCAGAACAGACTTTGGCCTCTTCAGGGATCTGCTTGCTAGGGTTCCATGGGATAAAGCACTGGAGGGGAGAGGCGCCCAAGGAAGCTGCTAAGTATTCAAGGATCACTTCCTCCAAGCTCAGGAGCGATGTATCCCAACACAGACGAAGTCAGGCAAAAAAGCCAGGAGGCCTGCATGGATGAACAAAAAGCTCCTGGACACACTCACAAGCAAAAAGGAGACCTACAGAGGGTGGAAGCAAGGGCAGGTAACCTGGGAGGAATACAGAGAATCTGTGCGAGTGGCCAGGGATCAGGTTAGGCATGCTATAGCCCAGTTAGAATTAAATCTGACCAGGGACATCGAGGACAAGAAGAAAAAGTTCTGTAAGTATGTCAGTGATGAAAGGAAGACTAAGGAAGATGTGAGCCCTCTCCGGAAAGAAAACAGGAGACCTGGCCACCCAGAATATGGAGAAGGCTGAGGTACTCAATGACTTCTTTGCCTCAGTCTTCTCCAGCAAGGGCTCTAACCACACCACCCAAGTTACAGAAGGCAAAGGCAAGGGCTGTGAGAATGAACTGCCCAGTGTAGGTGAAGATCTAGTACAAGACCATCTAAGGAACCCAAAGGTATGCAAGTCAGTGGGATCTGATGAAATCCATTTGTGGGTTCTGAGGGAACTGATGGATGAAGTTGCTAAGCTGCTTTCCATTATATTCGAAAAGTCATGGCAGTCTTCTGAAGTTCCCACTGAGTGGAAAAGGGGAAATGTAATGCCCATTTTCAAAAGGAAGAAAAAGGAAGACCCAGGGAACTACAGGCTGGTCAGTCTCACCTCTATGCCTAGCAAGATCGTGGAGCAGATCCTCCTGAAACTCTGCTAAGGCACATGGAAAATAAGGATGTGGTCGGTAACAGCCAACATGGCTTCACTAAAGGCAAATAATGTCTGACAAATTTGGTGGCCTTCTATGATGGGGTCACAGTGTTGGTGGATAAGGGGATAGCAACAGACATCATCTACCTCAACTTGCACAAAGCATTTGACACTGTCTTACATGACAACCTTGTCTCTAAATTGGAGAGACATGGATTTGACAGATGGACCACTTGGTGGATAAGGAATTGGCTGGACGGTCATGCACAAAAAAGTTGCAGTCAATGGCTCAATGTCCAAATGGAGACTAGTGACAAGTGGCATCCCTCAGGGGCTGGTGCTGTTTAACATCTTTGTTGGTGACATGAACAGTGGGATTGAGTGCGCCCTCAGCAAGTTTGTTAACTACACCAAGCAGTGTGGTGCGGTCGACACGCTGGAGGGGAGGGATGCCATCCAGAGAAAGCAGCATAGGCTTGAGAGGTGGGCCTGTGTGAACCTTGTGAAGTTCAACATGGCCAAGTGCAAGATGCTGCATTCCTGCATGTGAGTCATGGCAATGCCAAGCACAAGTACAGGCTGAGAGGAGAATGGATTGAGAGCAGCTCTGAGGAGAAGGACTTGGGGTGTTCGTTGATGAGAAACTGCACATGAGCTGGTAATGTGCGCTTGCAACCCAGATACCCAACCATATCCTGGGCTGCACCAAAAGAAGTGTGGTCAGCAGGCCGAGGGAGGTGATTCTGTCCCTCTACTCTGCTCTGGTGGGACCCCATCTGGGGTACTGTGTCCAGCTTTGGAGTCCTCAGCACAAGAAGGACATGGACCTGTTGGAGCGGGTCCAGCGGCGGCCACAAAGATGATAGGAGGGCTGGAGCAGCTCTCTTATGAGGACAGGCTGAGAGAGTTGGGGTTGTTCAGCCTGGAGAAGAGAAGGCTCTGGGGAGACTTTATAGAGGCTTTCCAGTGTCTGAAGTGGCCTACAAGAAAGCTGGAGAGGTCTTTTTACAAGGGCATGTAGTGATAGGACAAGGAGTAATGGTTTCGAACTGAAAGAGGGTACATTTAGACTAGATATTAAGAAGAAATTTTTCACTCTGTGGGTGGTGAGACACTGGAACAAGTTTCACAGAGAAGTTGTGGATGCCTGGTCCCTGCAAGTGTTCAAGACCAGGCTGGATGGGGCTTTGAGCAACTTGGTCTAGTGGGAGGTGTCTCTGCCCATGGCAGGGGAATTGGAACTACATGATCTTCAAGGTCGCTTCCAACCTAAACCATTCTATGATACTTCATCAGTTTGTCTTTAACTACAGTTGATGTTGTCCCTGACCTTCACATCCCTTACGAGCTTTTCCTTGTTTATATGCATGAGGTCCAGCAGATCATCTTTCATCACCAGCTCTTCAGTCACCTGTTTTTGAAAGTTTTTATTGATGCACTCCAGAAACTTCATAGATTGCTTGTGTCCTGTTCTGCTGTTCCTCCAGCAGGTATTAGGGTGCTTGAAATTCCAGATGAGGGTCATGTTCTGCAAATATGAAGAATCTTCTACTTATCTGAAGAAGGACTCATCTACTTCAACCTGACAAGGTAGTCTGCAGCACACACCCACATCACCTGTGTTGGTCCGCTTGCTAATCATAACTTACATGCTCTCAGACATCTCTTTATCTGCTCCTAGGTAAGGCTCCAGGCATTCCTACTGCTCTTTTATGTCACGGGCAACTCCTTATCCTTGTCATCCCAGCCTGTCCTTCCTGAAGAACCTGTGTCCATCCATGGCAGCACTCCAGGCATGTGAACTCTCCCACCATATCTTTATGATTCTAATGAGACTGTAGCCCTGCAACTGCATGCATCCCTCTAATTCTTCCTGCTTATTCCCCATACTACATGCTTTAGAGTACAGACATTTCAGAGAGGCACACAGACATGCTGATTTCCCAGAAATGTGATGAGGAACATTCCCCATAATGCTGTCCTGCTGGCACTTCCTTATTTGTGTGCATACGACTCAGGTATGCAACATACAGCTTTGTTTTGTTCAGCAGGAGGTGTTCTGTCCAAATCACCCTGCATCCTTTCCTTGCCAAGCCAGCCCATCACTGCCTCGCTTTGATTGTGGGTCATCATTCTCCCTTGTCATGTCTCCGTAACATGTCTCTTATGTACATCTCCCTCCAAGCTCCATGGATATCAGAGCATATGCATGAAAGCCTCTAAGACTTTATAGGAAATAAAAAAGCCAAGTTGTTCAGCAATCATAATTATTCATAAGTTGGGTTAATTGGTTTAATATTCTCAATGAAAGCAAGGGTTCTTTCTTGAAGATGTGACATCTTCCTATTTCTGTCAGCTACTACTCCCTCACTACACTCTCTATGGACTGGCATAAAAATTCAGCTGCCCTTCCATTTACCTGTTAAATGTCTGGCATTTTCCTCTGCTGAACTCCCTACCTGCTGTGTGCCTGGTGTTTTTTCCTGCTGTCTACTCCACCTGTCCACTTTACTCTTTTATTTCCTCCTTAAATGTTAACATGGCACAGATGGGCTCTTACTGCCTGTGACTTTCTAATGGAGTTGTTGAATGTTAATGATACTTTGGAATTTAAAAAGAAAAAGAGATGGACAGCCACTAAAATACCAAAGAAAATAAAGGTATGCATCCAATGTATCCATCTGTCTGTATGCAACACAATGAAATAGCTCACTAGAATGTTTATTGTTGCAATATAGAAGCATTGAGAATCCTCAGCCAACAGGAAGAGTTCCCTGTAGCCAATGAAAAAAATTACAAATTATTACTTTTCAATTTCTGAGAGTGAATATAAATTTGCCACAAAACAAATCCATAGCACAAAAATGAGGGTGAAACGTAAAGATTCTTCGGAGGTAAAAGAAGTATGTTCTTTTGCTTTGAAGTCCCATACTCATCTTAGAAGGAAAGTAGCCAAGGCATTAGCAATCAGATATTCCCAAATTTTTGCTCCTTTGGAAGGCCCTGTCATTTTCATGTTATCATCCATTCAGAGAGCAGATGCAGCTGCTGGCATACTCACAGCTGCCTCATCTCTCTTGATGTGTCCCTGTTCTTGCTTAATAAAAAACTTCTGTCTGGTTCGGCACCACCTCCTGTCTCCTTTTCTTTCCTCATCTGAAACTGCTGTATAGCGAAGGGGGACAAGAGAGATCCTCCAGGATATTTTAGGCAGCTGGATGACTGTAGTTGCTCTAGTTCACAGCCGTAAGATCCCTATGAGACAATGCAGCTGCTACCCAGAATGAGCTGCCACTGGAAGGTCAGTTCTACCCTTAAACCTTCCAGAAATTAAAGGTCTGAAAAAAAAATACTTTTCTCGTTATGCTGAAGTGGTTGAGGAGTTTCAGCTCACGGTTTTATACCAAGTCATAATTTAATGTATGAAAGCAGACTAACATTACAGACTTGTTCATAGTACCATATATTTAGCTTCATTCTGTTGAACAGAATTCTGAGCGCTTTGGCATGGCCAACATCGTCACACCTTTATGTCACCCAATGCTTTGATGATCTAGGTGCAGGAAACTGGAACATGCCTGCCTCTACTTTTGTGGTTGGGAGTTGAAAAAAAAAAAGAAAGAAGAATACAATATTGCCAATACAAAACATTCGATAAGGCTGAACGGAAAATCATGCTGTTTGAAAATAAAATCAATAAATTCTGGGCCCTTTTATTTGTTAGCTCTTGTTTGAGATGTGACAATTGACCTTTCACATGAATTTCCTTCTTCTATAATGGCTAAATCAACCCTGCCTTCCTACCCCTTTTTTCTCCCTCGCTCCCTCTCTCCTTTCCTCTGTTCCTTCCTGTCTCCCTTCTCACTTTCCTCTCTCTCTGAAAATTTAAGAATGAGGGCAGCCCAACAGTATGGTGCTAATCTGCAGTTTTCAGATATTCATCAGTGCCTTGCTTTGCTCTGGTATTTCCATATAACTTTGTGCAAATTGTTTCACTTCTTACTTCCTCATGTACAAAATGTGAGCAATGTACAGACAGCCTTTATAAAAGTATTGTGGAAATTCATAAATTCAGTAAGTAAAGGTAGCTCAACTGTAAAAACAGAGGACTGAACATATCTGAAATTAACAGTCAAGCTCCCTTTAATACAGCCATGTCATGCAGCCCTGCTTACAAATACACCATTTCACATCTTAAAACTATTTTTTACCTGCTATGTTTCTACCAAGAAGTTATTTTTCAACTTCAAAACTCAGGAAACTAGCAGTTATGTTTTAATTTTAAGCTGAAATTGAATTTTATTAAATCCATTTTTGTGTTATCTATTAGTTTATTTTCTTTAAATTCCATTCTCATATTTACCACTATTTGTCATTGGATTTATAGACTGAAATCATATTCCCCTCTCAGCCTTCATATGGTTAAGCCACATTCTTTTAGTGTAAAACTGGCTTTTTTTTTTTTTTTTTTTGGGTCAACCTATTTCTTGTGATGTTTCTGAACTTTTCTTGGAAAAGCGTGACTAGCACGGGATGCCAACAAACCAATAAAATTACTCAAGCACATAGTACTTAAAATCTTTTGCCTGACAAATAGGAGCCCAAGATTACATTAATCTATTTCAGAGATGCATCACACTGGTTCTTCATAGATATTTTATGATCTGTTAATATATTAAGTCTTCCCCTTTTCCTGCCATTTCTAATTAACATCCTCGCAGTTTATAGAATTATCAGTTCTAATCCCCAAGTACATTTTGTAGACCTAAATTTCGCAGTACTTTTCATTTAGTTCTCAATATTGTTGACGTGTTTTTATCACAGTCTTTCCTTCATGTTGATGGTGCCTCAAATTTTGCTTCATCAGGAAAGCCAAGGGACATTTATCCCATTTAACCTAAGTAAGTCATGCAAAAGTCAAGCATGTGTTCTTAGCCACTCTTCCTATCCAACATGGGCTTTAAATTATACTAAAGGACATATGCGCTGTATACACAACAAGTAGTCTAAAGCTTGGCAGTGAAGATGACCAACATGAGTGTAAATAATTCTCCTCAACTTTTCATTGACTGTAAGGTGGAGCGTAGGTAATTACACTAAATTTGCAGATATCTTCTGCATGTTTAAAGCAAGACGAACTGAAACTTAACCTCCATTATCAAACCCACACTACCGAGGTAAAAGTCACAAATATAAGTAATTAGTATTCAAAAACAGACTGGTCCTTGAGTAAGTCATTAAATATGAGTTCCCTTACAACAAAATTTTTCATTGCCTTCCTTTACTGTGACTATCTTTCCAGTGAAGATGGTACTCTTTTGAATATCTGTTCAAATTCTTCAATGTCATTTAGCTGAAAACTCAGCTGGTTAAATTATCTTTGCCTGAAAAAATCCATAATAAGCATGCAATAGAGACAATAATTTTCACTTTGTTGTTTCTACAGACAAGAGGCTTTTTATGTTCGATTTTGTTGAGTACTTAGCCCATTGACTTCTATGCCTAACTCTTGTAAACATTTGTGCAATCCTAATCCTAATTTCATGTTTTTACTGATTTACATTTCGCTCCTCATACAGAGAAGATGCAAACCCTAGTCAGCATCTAGAGTTATGGATGTTCACTTTCTATAAAGAGCTGCAAGTCATGGAATCATAAAACAGTTTGGGCTGGAAGGGACCTTTAAAGGTCATCTGGTCCAATGCCCCTGCAATGAGCAGGGACATCTTCCGCTAGATCAGGTTGCTCAAAGTCCTATCCAACCTACCCCCCTTTAGTTTAAAACCATTACCTGTCATCCTGGTTGCACTAATGGATTTGGTTCAAAACAAAACATACTGTTTCCTGCAAAGAGCAATTCCACTGAATAATTTATTCAAGTGTGTTGTAGGTGAATTTGTCTCACCTTACTTAAGGCACTTACTTGATGTGTCTAACTGAGAAGTGAATATTCCTCCATACTCATGAAGAGAAAGATAGTCAACTCAGAATAACTCAGACCACTTTAGGCTTGAATTACTTACTTGAGTATTTACAGGACTTTTCTTTCATCATTAACTTTAGGGATAGTTTACAGTGATTCAGGTTCTAACTTAGGTGTCATTATTAAGTTTCTAAAATTTTCCACGGTGAATTGGAGCTTGTGGAGAGAGGAAAATCATATTTTTATACAATCAGCAGTGCAATCAAGGTAATCTGGGGACAGATATGCTCTACCTATCTGGAGTATATCCTTCATGCTTCAAAATGCGTGTCTCATGCCCAAAATCATTAAGTATAGAGGGTTAGGACAAGATTTTCACAGGGGAAAGTCTGACTATCTCTATGGAAGGGTTATTGTACCTTTCTCTGAAACATCTGGTGCTGGCCAATATTAGCAACAGAAGACTGGACTAGATGGACTGCAGGTCTGATCTGGTGTGGCAGTTCCTATGTTCCTGTGTTCTTCTTCCACCTGGTGCAAGGGCAAAACTGTCAGGTATAATGAGGAAATCTTTATTCAGGTCCCTGGGTAAGACTGTAGAGTTGGCAATTAAAAAATCATCTTTGGAAAAACTCAGAGAATTTTGTCTCTTTTACTGAGAAAATGTACATTATCTATACTGAAATTTTCCCAATTCTTTCCTTATTTGTAATTGAGTAATATTACTACGGATAGAGGAAGAAGACGTTTTCAGAAAACTTACGGCTACTATTATTTGATATTATTTTTATTATTGTCATGTAGTCATGGAGTAGACTTCATTGTCTATGTGCTATATTAGTACAGGAAAGAGACATTTTTATCCCTAAAACCTTGTATCCACATTAACTTCCTCTAGTCTTAGATCCCTACTTGCAATTCCTAACTGAAGTGCCTAGTTTTCCTGGGATCAATATTACTCATGTAAAGAAATAAGGACTTCCAGATGAAGGTTCAGGTTTTAACCCCCCCCCCCCCCCCCCCCCCCCAACGGTACATTGTTCTCTTCATTGACAACAAAGGTACGCATGTATGACTACAAACTAAAGTTAAGTGCCTTTTTTAAGTGAATGCTATTAAAAAGGATGAATTCAGGTTTCGTAATCTAAGTACAGTGGAAGACATGAAGCCTTGAAACCAATAGTAATACAAATAATCAACAAGAAAATATTGCCCATCATTCGGCAGGTAGTGATCTCAGTACACCAGCAGTGTAACTATTCTGCAGTTTTTAGTTTTCAAGTGCAGCATAGTCTTAAGAATACTGTGAAGGTTTTCCCTATGCCCCTTTGGATTTTACTTGTAATAACTTGTAATCTGGTGAAAAATGCTGCAGGAAAATGTGACATTTTATGTCTAGAAAGTTTTCTGTTGCTTAATTATTGGTATTTATTACTGTTTGAGTTGTCCTAGAGTATCCATTGACATTCTAAAAGCTGCAATGCTCCTGCAGTTGCTTTATCAAATTTGCCATTCCCATGGAGATGTCTCAGAAACTCTGGATCATGACTTTGCCAACTCTGCCTGAGGTTCTTGTAGTTTCAGCTTTCATTTTTCACCATCCCCTATCACATCTATGTCTGCTGCAATTTTAGTGAACTGACTACCAATTAAAGGCTAGATGAATGTATTCTGACTTTGTCACTTAAAGGAGTTATCTAATTGAGGCATACAGTCATCCTAGTTTCCCATTACATCCAGTGGAGAGAAAAAAGGCACCTGCAGATGCTGTGCCAGATCTAAAATAAGCTGAATTGTCTTTTAGAGGTGCTTATTTCTTCCTTCCATTGACAGGAGAAAGAACACAGCTGAACAGGAGCCTAAATTTAGTGCTCCCAGGAAGTGAATGGGATGTTAGGAAGGATAAATCTGGTTGTAACAGTTGGATCGTAAGGTCAAGTGCTAAAACTCATCACCCTGCTGGAAACAGTGAAATGGAATTATGCTTCTTCAGTACGTTGTTCCCTCTTCCTCTTACCTTCCTCTGCACAAGTCTGTGGCTTATCACCTTTTCCTACCTTATTTGGTTTCCTGTCTTAGCTATTTGCATTGCTAACAGATATTGATGAAAAGAAGTACATTTTAGTGGTGACAGTCTAGTGTCTCTCATTTGATCTTAAATACCAAAGCTGGAGTGCAATACAGGCCGAGCAAGTGTCTATGGTACACAGGAAAACCCCCACAACCTCAGGGAATGGAGTGAAACAGATTATTCATACAAAAATGTAAACTTATGTTTTGAAACAGACAATGAAACAATAAAAATACTCCAGGCCAAACTCAAATGAATTCCAAATAATAATAGTGTTGTCATATTGACTTGAGTTCTGTCTGGACAGAAGGAAAAGGAAGCTCAGAATGACATAGTGTTCAGTCAATATCGCTGTTTCAAAAGCAGGCACGCTACAGGGAATAGAAATGCAAGGTCATTAGCAAATGGAGGACTATAATAACTGGATTGTGATTCTTGATCAAAACTGAAGTCTTTTATTATCACTGCTGTTGTTTCTTTGATTCACAATGGGAATGAGACTTCGTTTTCTGTATATCAAATTAAAAAAAAGATAAAGAGCTAATAAAATAAGAGGTAACATATGGAGTGTGGCACTGGCTGCATAAAGATTATGGATTTTATTATTATTTGTTGAAATGGAAATGTCAATGTAATCTCATGGGCTGATGCCATGGAAATTCCATTGGATTTTCCATGTCGGTGATGCATTTATACAAGCCTTTTGGATTGTAAATGTGCAATACAGTATTAATCCATTAGATTGTCTGAAATCTACTAGCTTTCAATATTATTCCAACATTAAAGCACAGTGTTTGTATACACACCTGGATTACTGAGAGAAGTAAAAAAATAAAAGTCTGAATCATTCATTCCTTTTATAATTTTTTAGTGTTTACTAAAAATGCAGGGACTTCTTTCTGAGGAGGGGATATCACCTGACCCGCTAAGATTAAAATGCACTTTTCCAGTTCTCAGTCTCATTATCAAGGAGCCTCAGCTACACTACAGCTTCCAGTAATAAACTTTTTCTTTCTTTTTTTGAGGGAGGGTGCCTTCCAGATTATAGCTATTTACATGTATATTGATCAAATCATATTCATACAGGGTTTATGAAAGAAATCTGCTTACAGATACATGTGAATACAGATGGGGGCATAGGTTTCCAGGTTGCCTTTAGAGGGAGGAAATATTGCAGATGTTGAAGATGCACAGTGTTCTTACATGACAGTTCAATACTGCAGAATAAATCCCTTTAGCTTCCCATTCAGGAGTGGCACTCATCTCTCATAACTTTTATAATGTTATTCAAATTAGGTGTGCGTTCTCCCTTGATAGTCAATAGAAAAAGTTAGAAACCACCATAGAGAGGTTCAACACATAAGGTTACATCCTTTTTCTAAACTGACTGAAGTTTTCCTGTAGATATTCCTTTCTCCTGTCATTCACTACAAAGGGACTCTTGACCACAACTTCAGTCTTGGCAACTGATATTTAGATAGGTAATCCTAAAAATTAAGGGATGAACTCCAACTCAATTTATGCATTTAATGTAAGACATACTAAAATAACCAACAAATCAAACTAGAAACATAGATTGTTTGGCAAAATCTCACTAAATTATTTCATGTCACAAATGGAATGGTTGACACTGGTGGGATACACAGCAGACACAAATCGTAGTATTTATGCCAGACTAAAATATTATTTGATTGTCATATTATAAGAACAGCATAGGATTGGAAAGAGAAGAGGTGAGGTAAGGAGCAGAGTAAATGTAATGTAGTAAGAGAAAGTGCACACTGAGGAAAGCAAAAAGATTTGAGCCAAATAAGTATGTCAAAACTTAAGGGAACGTGAGGAACAGGAGAAAAAACAGAAGAAAAAGAGAACTAAATTGCTAAAGCGGACTTTTATACTGCCTTGAAGATAGCACCTAAGAATGTCAATGCAAGTAACGAAGATACACCTGGTTTTGTAACAACAGAGTATTGATGAGACAGAAATGGCAAAACCTGGTCTTTAAAGCAAGAGAACAGGTTTGGCCTCAGCCTTTCATATGACTCATGGAAGTAGACATGCAAGTCACAAAGAGACGTAAGGCACTCGAGGGGAAGGACTTTCAGTAGCAAATATCTGGGATGACCACACACTTTGTTAAGAGGTTTGCAAAAGAAAGGATGTTTTTCAAGGTGGTGTAACCCACAGCAGAAAGAGAAAGGGTGGGATGCAAATAGTTATGAAGATTAAAGGGAACGAAAGACAAGTTACTGAATCATAAACAGCAGCATGAAGGTTTCTGACTTCACTACCAAAGAAAATAATGGATGTCCCCTCCTCTCTCCTTCCCATCTGGACAGTTTTAATGCAAAAAGTTGAAAGACTGAAGGATTCTTCCGAACCTGCTTATATGCTAGTTTTCCCTGGAAACTGTCAAAGAACAACAGCTATTACTTTTGGCTTTTCTGGTCCACAAAACGCCTGATATGGTGATATTTGCTCTATGACCCCCTCAGATGCATTAATAACATCTGCCTTTTCATATTATTATCTAACCACGTTGACAGAGCAGACATATCTTCGAAGACTGCCAAACTTTGGTGCTTAGCTTACAATTAATTTTAGGCAACAAAAAAGCAACTTTTAAAAATAAATGCCTAAGTAAACTGTTCAAGGGAAAATGAAAGGGAGTTTTGGAGACATCCAGACCGAAATGTCATCCACCTGTGTTTAGGCATCTGAGTCAGTGCTTAATGATATACATTCATGAACAAGTTATACACCAGTGTTAGGTAAATGAGACCCATTTTAATTTTTTTAACTGGCTCATCTGAGGGATAAGGACTACATTTCAACACTTTTGCTGATTTTACAGTCAACTATACTGTCTAAAAAGCATCACTAGCATTATTTAGGTGATTAAATTGCTGCTGTAACTATTGATATTATTGGTTATGTCTGAAAATGCCATTTAGACAGATACCTCTGAAAATACAGAAATGGCTACAGAGAGGCGAGGTAATCTTTCTAATTCCACAAAGTACTGTAGTGTTACCATCAGAATACACATGAGCCTTGCACTCTAATCACTTAACAGCGTTCCCTGACTTAGATAATTTGCACCTTAAAATTGGTAGATTTTGTTTCATCCAATACGCTTGCAAAAGGTTTCACTCTAATTATATTTGAAACGTCTTTTTGTTTTTCCATTCCAAGCCTGTTTCTGACTGTGTGACAGACTAGAACGTTGGATGGGAAATTCAGCATTTGCAAGTCAAATTCCAAGTGAAGGTTTTAATGCTGAATACTTGTGGATATCATTTAAAAGGCCTGTAGTGTTAAACAATGTAGATTTTTTCCCATACGTGGTGAACTGACTTTACAGATATTATTCAGGTAAGATCTGGAGATGATATTAATATGGTGCTTATGCATAAAAATCACAACAGGCAAGTGTTTTGTAAATTCAGCATTTAGTTATCTCTTATCCATTAACAAGAAGCAAAGCAAACATCTCCCCCTTATATTCATGCCCCGAGCTAAGCAAGGGGAATGGAAAAGGTTTTTAGAATTACAAATAGAACCTTTAAATTGTAAAAACTTGCTAATTTCTTTTATGAAAAGCATTGCAGAACTTCTTCTTTCTCTCCCAGTTGTTATTCAAATCACAGTCCCAAGCTAAAAAAAAAAGAAAAAAAGAAAGCAGACAGAAAGAAAGAAAAGGGAAAAAAAACCCCAAAAACAGGGAAAGAGAAAGAAAATAATCCTGCCAGGAATTTAGTGAGTTTTTCTTTTCAGAGATCAGGCAGAAATACTGCATATTTAAATACACAAATTGACGCAAAACTTAGGTTGCTAAAAAAGACCAAAAACATGGTGAGGGGGGAGAGGAAGAAGTAGAGAAAATATAAAAAGAGTTATGAACTAAGTTTTCAAAAATAGATACAAGGAAAACATGTGAATTCACCCATAAAATTTTGAAAGTAGAATATACATTTCAGTATGCAAATTGTGAATGTACATTTTTAAATATTAAAGATTTATCTTTCTTATAGGACTTTGCAGTTTTTGAAGCCCTAAATATAAATTAAAATTCTTTCTTGTGTAAGAATCCAGAACAAGGGTTTTGCATCTCCTAAATCCCACTAAAGCCCTCAAAATAGGATTTAAGAGGGACTTACGTGGCTCATAGGCAATATGTAGCTGGGAAAATTTCACCCAAAGGGATAAAGCATATTAGTATTACTTCTGCAACTAGTTGCACTACAGTCTCTTGGACTAATTACCTGGGATGAGAGTCCTTGCTTCATATAGTCTTTTAGTCTGGCAAGACAGATCATTTAGAAACACTAAATATTGCAACAAGGCAAGGGATTGGATATGCCATTATGGATTTGCACAGTCAGATTTGCAGTCAAAGCTGGATACAAGAACACTTCTTACAAAATTTGGGACTAATGAGTTAACCAATCTTCTGAACATCTCTGAGAGAAAAGTATTCCTCCCCCCATTTATAGTTACGAATACTGAAACAGAGAAGTCATAAATTGTTCAATACCAAATACTGAGTATGTCTAGACTATTGACTGACTCTGAGTGAGATGCTTCCCCACAGATGAATACTTCAAATTAAAGGAAGAAATAAGAACAGTGCTCACAATTTCACAATTTGTTTTCACTTAGCATGATAAATCAGTTGAAAATATTACTGCCAAAAAAGAATACGTTAAAAGCTGCAACTGGACAAACACCAAAATAATGGACTGGCCTGGTACTTGAAAGAAAAATAAACAAGTTGTATCATTTATTATTTGTTATTACTTAGATTTTAGTAAAATGATTTTCCAATTTTACATGTCCTAAGTTGCAGTCCTGGAATCAAAACTATTGCTAATGTTTCAGGAGGAAAACAAGAAGTAACCCCAATTTCTGCATCAAAAAAAGGGGTCATTGTGTGAATGCTTAAAGGAGTTTTAACTTTACCCTGAGCCTTTCTGTCAGGTTATACAACGTCAGGCAAGGAGCAGAACACTTCTCACGTGACCCACAATATTAATGTACATAAAAAGTATATATCTAATTGCAAGAAGCCATGTTGTTCTGCACAGCCTCTGGAGAGCTCACCCAAAATTCAGAAACACAGGGAAACGTGTAAGACTTGAAGAGTATGTTATATGTGAAACCTCAATGGTGCACTTAGTGGTGCAGGGCATTCAAGTTAGAAAGGTTTTGTTTTATATTTCCCCGTTCCAGATCTGTTGAAAGACTAATATCTGTGTAAGGAAAGTGAGATAATGATTCCTACTCAGAACGGGTGTCATCTGAAACTTCTACTGTACCACTGACTTACAGTGAAGCTAATCGCACATCAGAATTTGCAGTTTTTCTGGTTTCACAGGAAGCTACATCTTTCACACCCTTACTTCATTCTCCTTTTTGTCTGTGGTGATCTTCAAAACTTCATCAATATCTAGTTCATGTTATCACTAGATTAAATTCCAGGTAAGTAACGCATTCTTTGCCATAAGGCAGCTATTTGTCATTTCTTCCTTTGTAAGCTTCCCTGACCAGAGATTTTGGTGGACCTCCAACAGCATCTGGGTAACAACACACCCATGGAGCTGCAGTGTATGTACTGCAAAAGCCTGTAGGGATCTTCATGGACAGTATACCAAAGTAGTAAACTGGTGCCATAAACCCACCAGTTTTCTCTGTAGATCATAGAATCATAGAATCATAGAATGGTTTGGGTTGGAAGGGACCTTGAAGATCATCGAGTTCCAACCCCACTGCCATGGGGAGAGACACCTCCCACCAGCCCAGGTTGCTCCAAGCCCCGTCCAGCCTGGCCTTGAACACCTCCAGGGATGGGGCATCCACAACTCCCCTGGGCAACCTGGGTTAGTGCCTTACCACTCTCAAAGTGAAAAATTTATTCCTAATATTTAATCTAAATCTATCTTCTTCCAGCTTGAAGCCATTGTCCCTTGTCCTATCACTACATGGCCTTGTAAAAAGTCCTTCCCCAGCTCTCCTGTAGCCCCCCTTTAGGCACTGGAAGACTGCAATAACGTCTCCCCGGAGCCTTCTCTTCTCCAGCCTGAACAACCCCAACTCTCTCAACCTAGATCATCTATCCTTTGAGTTCTTTTATCACAACTCTTTTACTTTTGCTTTCTGAAACAATCCCCAGATATTAAGACTAGTGTTTCATCCTACTTAGCTCCATATGTATTATTTTCTGAGTGCTGTAGGCAACATCTTAGCATTTTATGGTTTGGTAGACATCAGCTAATGGAAGGTGTAGTTTTATCAGATGGATGTTTTAAAGTCCTGAAGGGAATAGATTTCACAAGAGCATCGAGACTGGAGTGTAGAAACTAGTTCACAAGTAAAGATTTGGATTATTTTTATTTTTTTTAATAAGAAGGCAGGCCCATTAAGTATTTGGCAAGGATGAGAAACTGAACACCAGTTGCTTTGTTGAACATAGAGTAATAACGCCAGCAGACTGTCAATATCCATGCTCAGCATACGTAGCTCTCCATACAGCACTCTGTATAACAGAAAATAACATGGCTCCTGGCAAGGAAAGATATTGAATCACCCTGGAGAAAAAAAAAAATGAGGACGTTTTTAAGGAAATGTAAATATCTAAGAAATTAGGTTCAGTTAAACCTGTCTGACAGTTTGCTGTGAAGAGTGCAACTAGTTCCTTTGAAATGCAGTATATATTCCTGTGTAGCCCTGAAAGGGGAGATGACATACCTGGTTTGATATGGTAATAAAGAACAATTTAAGCACGTGAAGCCAAAACATGATCATCTTCTGGAAACAATATCTTCATGAATTTGCAGCAATTTGTCCCTGAAGTCCTAAATTTGCTACGTTTGTATTTAACTATTAACATGTAAATAGAAGAGTTAGTGAAGCTTGTCATGAATTTATAGTTAGAGAGTATGTATAGGTACATCAGTGAATTGAGTCCCCATGGCCAAATCCAATGTCCAGTGAAGCCAAATAAACAACTACATCAAGCATGAGAATGAGCCCTAATCTAAGATGTAAACAGAATTAAGAACAGACTGTATTATGTGCACAACAATTGTGCCTGGCTGCACCTAAAAAAAACCAAATTACATGCAGAGAAATGGAAATAGAAGGAAATTCAGAAAACCTATTTTTTCAAGTTCATTATTAGGTTAGGAATTGGTATAAAGTCCAGTTTTATATCCCTCAGCTTGTCTGAATCTTTCAAACATTAGTAGCCATTTTACAACTCCTATAAGACTTTTTACAACTTCACCTTCACAAGTAAATAACATTGCTGTGAAATCTTAGTGTACGGTACATTATGCACACAGTGGTAATTGTAATTAATTCCAAAGGCATTTATAAAAGATCGAATGACGTGTCCTGCATTCTCAGAGCAATATGCCCTAGTTTCCACTCTAAACAACAATTTGGGTTTGTTTTTTCGTTATCAAGATGCTTTTGAAAAAATCAAGGGGGATTATTTTCCATACACAAGAAAAAGTGTCTTGCCTTAGCATTCTTGTCTCTGTTACAGAATGAACTGGCACCAGACCCGTAGTGGTGAAATAAAAACTGATCTAAGGGATCCTTTTAGTAAAGCAGCATGTCTCCACCCAAACATTGCTGTAAGAGAGCATGTAAAGGTAAGCGTATAAAGGACTAGGATTTTAATAGGCTACATGTAATTGCCTGACACTAACGGTTCTGTTTTTAAAACATTGACCTGTAATTTTGGTTTTCTCCCTCACCTGCTGGAACCAGTGCTCTTTCCTAGTTTGAACTTCAAGTCACCTACAAAAACAAAAGACTCAATCAACTATTACATAAATTGATTTTATAAACTGAAATACTTACCAAACGTGGAAATAGAAGTTTTTCTCATATAACGGTCCATGAATATTTAACAGAGGCCCTTAGCTGTTATGCATTTGTATATATTTCCATATACTACTTGTCCAGCTATGTTGCTGGGGTATTGAAGAGAGAAAAGACCTAATTAAAAGTAATCTAAATTGGTTAAGAAATGCTAGAGAAAATCTAAATAATCCCAGGATTGCCCGTACTAGCTAGTGAATAAAAATAGTTATTTTTAATAGGCACATAAGAGATTAATAGAAATGTCTCAAGTGGGTTTTGATTTTGCAGGTCATGGTAGCTAGTGATGATGTAGTCTAACAGCTTCTCTCATGAGCTTGGTATACATACATAAATGTGCATGTCTGTGTTAATGTATATCATCCCACCCCAAATCCTCCACTTTAACAAAAATATGTAGAAGAGAAAGCAATGAAGCACTATTCATGTTTATCCAGTCAACGAACAGACATAGCAGAGCATGAATTCACAGAATAACTACAGCAACATGGTAGCTAGATGTCAAGTAGTAAGTACTTCCAGATGAAACATCACAGTTGGTCTATGATGGATAGATATATTTTACATGACCTTGCCCAAATCAAAGTTAGACACCCAATCTAAACTCGTTATCCAAGTCTGAGGTAAGCTCTCATACACAGGACTAGAACTTAAAATAAGTGACTTGTGCTAGACACAGAACTTTCTGGTGCCTGAAACTCAATGAGCTGGATACCACACAAAATGACAAAAAATTGTGTTGATTAAATGTGTATTGTGAGTAGAAGTATTAGAATTGATGTAGGCATTCCACAAGAAAAAAAGCACACCAAAACTTATTAGTCACATAATTTATTAGTTGTTAATTACTTACTTCTCTTTATTAACATATTACACCTCTGAGAATAACTCTGAGGTAGGTAAATTGAACTCGGCTTCCTTTGCTGATGTGTAATTTGCAACACAAAGAATGTAAATAATGAGCGGAGATGGGAATGGAAGTTAGTGTCCTGACAATGATAATTTTATCCAAGTATTGCCTTTGGGGCTTAAATATGTGCATCAGAAATCACAGCAGGAAAACAGAAGCTGGAAGGAATATATCAGAAACAAGAAAGCACAAATGAGCTCCAGGTCTAAACAGATGAAGATATAGTCATAAAGAAATAGGAAGGCTTCCCTATGTCTTTGAAGAAGGAAAGAGAAATAATCTGGCAAACCTTCTTTAGGAGTGTCCCACAGGTACCAACAGGAACATGAGAGAAATATGCACACTAGCAGCCTGACACTGTGGCAGAGACATATTCCCTCTTACATTACATGTCTAAATTAGAAGGTAAATATTACTGGTCAACAGAGAGAGAAGCAACCTCTTCCAAAGAATGATTCTAAGTGCTAACAGCGTCGAGTCTGGTTTCATCTCACTCTCTTCAGATTTTCACTGTGGTGTCTGGATTGAAGGCTACCATAGCAGCTGTCCTTGATAAAAAAAGAATGGGAGCTGTAGAGGCTACTGTAGGAGGAAAGGCCCAGAGGAAATGAAAACCTCTGTGTGATGCTTTACCCAATCTGCCTGTTGGTGAGCAGTTGAAAAGGTGGTTACACTGTTAAGATAGAGCCCATAAGAGCTTATCTACAAGATACTTGGGCTCTGGTTCTCCTCTCATGTCAACAAGTAGAAATAAGAAATAACTTGATTACTGTCACTAGAGCCGCACCAATGTAAAAACTGATATGAGAGGAAACACAGTAACCCCATAAGAAAAAAACAGTTTTATAGACGTATATGTAGAATCATAGAATCACCTAGATTGGAAAGGACCTTTAACATCAACCATCCAACCAACCATCAACTTAATACTGCCAAGACCACCACTAAACCATGTCGCTCAACATGTCCCTCAACACCACGCCGACCCATCTTTTAAATACCTCCCGGGATGGTGACTCCACCACTTCCCTGGGCAGCCTGTTCCAATGTTTGACAACCCTTTCAGTGAAGACAATTTTCCTCATATCCAATCTGAACCTCCCCTGGTGTAGCTTGAGACCATTTCCTCTTGTCCTATTGCTTGTTTCCTGGGAGAAGGCACAGTCAACATGGTTTCACAAAAGCGAAAGTCCTGTTTAACTAATTTGATATCCTTCTATGATAAGGTCACCTACTTAGTAGATGAAGGGTAGGCAGTGGATGTAATTTTTCCAGATTTTTAGTAAGGCTTTTAATACTGTCCCTCAAAACATCCTTCTGGACAAGTTGTCCAACTGTGGGATAAGACAGTTCAAGGTACGCTGGGTGAAGAACTGGCTGAAGGGCAAGGGGTTACAGTGAATGGGGCTACATCTGGCTGGTGACTGGTTACCAGTGGTGTTCCTCAGGGTTTAATCTTAGGGCCAGTTCTGTTCCATCTGTTTATCAACAATATGGATGCAGGAGTTGAAAACACCACTAGCAAGTTTGCTGGTGATACTAAACTGGGAGGTGTTGTTGACTCTCTTGAGGGACAAGATGCCTTACAGAGGGATCTAGATAGATTGGAGCATTGGGCAATGACTAATGGGATGAAATTTAACAATTCTAAATGCTGAATTCTGCATCTAGGATGGAGTGATGCCAGACACAAGCATAAATTGCAAGAGGAGTGGCTGGAGAGCGGCCCTGCTGCAGGCACCCCCAGATCCCTGGTTGATAGCAGGCTTAATGTGAGTTAGCAGTATGTCCGGGAAGCCAAGAGAGCAAACCTCATCTTGGGGTGCATCAAACACGAAATGACCAACCAGTCCAGAGAGACAATTATCCCACTGTATTCAGCGTTGCTGCAGCCTCGTCTTGAATACTGTATGCAGTTCTGGGCCCCACAATTTAAGAAGGACATGAAGGTCCTTGAAAGCATCCAGAGCAGGGCAACAAAGCTGGTGAAATGGCTGGAAACAGTTTGCTATAACAAGCAGCTAGGGACTTTGGGCTTGTCTAGTTTGGAGAAATGAAGACTGCGAGGTGACCTCATTGCTCTCTGCAGCTTCCTGAGGAGGGGACATGGAGAGGGAGGTGCTGATCTCTTCTTCATTGTATCCAGTGACAGGACACGCAGGAATGGTTCAAAGCTACACCAGAGGAGGTTTAGACTGGACATTAGGAAGCACTTCTTTACCAAGAGGGTGGTCAGACACTGTAAAAGCTTCCTAGAGAGGTGGTTGATGCTCCAAGCCTGTCAGTGTTTAAAAGGCATTTGCGAAATGTTCTTAACAGCATGCTTTAAATTTTGGTCAGCCATGAATTGGTCAGGAAGTCGGATTAGGTGATCATCGTAGGTTCCTTCCAACTGAAATCTTCCCTTCCCTTCCCTTCCCTTCCCTTCCCTTCCCTTCCCTTCCCTTCCCTTCCCTTCCCTTCCCTTCCCTTCCCTTCCCTTCCCTTCCCTTCCCTTCCCTTCCCTTCCCTTCCCTTCCCTTCCCTTCCCTTCCCTTCCCTTCCCTTCCCTTCCCTTCCCTTCCCTTCCCTTCCCTTCCCTTCCCTTCCCTTCCCTTCCCTTCCCTTCCCTTCCCTTCCCTTCCCTTCCCTTCCCTTCCCTTCCCTTCCCTTCCCTTCCCTTCCCTTCCCTTCCCTTCCCTTCCCTTCCCTTCCCTTCCCTTCCCTTCCCTTCCCTTCCCTTCCCTTCCCTTCCCTTCCCTTCCCTTCCCTTCCCTTCCCTTCCCTTCCCTTCCCTTCCCTTCCCTTCCCTTCCCTCCCTTCCCTCCCCTCCCCTCCCCTCCCCTCCCCTCCCCTCCCCTCCCCTCCCCTCCCTCCCCTCCCCTTCTCTCCCCTCCCCTCTCCTCTCCTCTCCCCTCCCCTCCCCTCCCCTCCTCTCCCCTCCTCTCCCCTCCTCTCCCCTCCTCTCCTCTCCTCTCCTCTCCTCTCCTCTCCTCTCCTCTCCTCTCCTCTCCTCTCCTCTCCTCTCCTCTCCTCTCCTCTCCTCTCCTCTCCTCTCCTCTCCTCTCCTCTCCTCTCCTCTCCTCTCCTCTCCTCTCCTCTCCTCTCCTCTCCTCTCCTCTCCTCTCCTCTCCTCTCCTCTCCTCTCCTCTCCTCTCCTCTCCTCTCCTCTCCTCTCCTCTCCTCTCCTCTCCTCTCCTCTCCTCTCCTCTCCTCTCCTCTCCTCTCCTCTCCTCTTTACTTAATACTTATTCTTGTTAACATTGGTGCTTCTGCAGAGTATGGGTGATGTTGTGCCCAGTGTCACCCTGGCACTGCCCTCAATATGTGGGAAAGCCTTCATGCGTTAAGATGACAATAGGAATAATGAAGAGTTTGCCAAAGATTTGATATTTGACAGAACTGTAGTAAAATTGACACATTATTATCATTCAAGATGGAAAAAATCCAGGCCCATTCAGTCTGTGAAAAGTTTTCTATTGACTTCAGAGAGCATTGCATTGAGTGCTGTGACCTGAAATATTTGTCTATCTATCTTATGCATCGGGCAACAAAGGTTAGAAGCTTTATACTACGGTTCTTGAGTTTTGTCCTAGGGGAGCCATCAGGGAAAAAGGAGCAACTTAGATCATGTATGATCTAAGAATGGCTGAAGTGGTGAAAGCTATCAATATTATTCCAGCTTTGCATTATTGTAATTAAGAGCATAGGTGTTTATGTCAAGAAAGACCTTTTTTCTTCAGATTTTTGCCTATAAATAAGAATAAATGGGGGAAAAAATTAAATATTTAAATAACAAATAAATGCATAGCCAAACTCATTGCCCAGATTCCAAGAAGAAAAAAAAAATACTGGTTTTCTGTTGCCCAAATCCCTGTTATATTCTTAATGAGCTGAAATAATGTATTTGTGGACCTTTTACTTGAATAAGTGACGTATAGGTTAAGATCACTGATTAAAAAATGGAATAATGGTAGAAAACCGTCTCACATAACTAATTTACCTGCCAGTGAACAATGCATGACTGTTGAGAAAATCTCAAACCTAAATTACAATTAGGAAAAAGTTCTTCACAGACAGTGTTGTTAAACAGTGGAACAGGCTGCCTAGGGAAGTGGTGGAATCACATCCCGGGAGGTATTTAAAAAATGGGTAGACATGGTGCTGAGGGACATCATTTAGTGGTGGGTTTGGCAGTGTTAAGTTGATGGTTGGACTTGGTGATGTTAAAGGTCCCTTCCAACTTAGACAATTCTATGATTCTATGATTCTACAAAAGTGGTATGTGTTTGTGTGTTTCCTGGGTAATATCAAGGATGATCAAATGCAAAGGAAGAATCTTTGCCAGCTATACTTAACATAAGACAGAGTGACACGCATGATACCTTACTTTTAAACTTTTATGACATAGTCACTCAGTAAACAGATGTACGCGGTGCTCTTTTGAAGAGAAGAGATTCATTCTTTGGGGGAAGTACACAGACTAATTTGGGATTAAGATACTTTCCAACTTATCAGGATTGTATATAATGTTTGGCATTGACAGAAGGAGTCCACTGAGTACACTTATTTACTCCAGCACAATATAATTTAATGTTATAGAAACTCTTGTGTACAACATAGCTACAGAAGTTAAATAATGAATAACAATAGAGAGAGAAAGAAAAACATAGAGAGTAATATATGAGAAAAATATAACTCAATTTTATTTGAAATCTGAGAAGCAAAATATTTGATAAGAAAAAATTATAGAAAGACTGATTGAAAAATCCAAGACCTGTCCATCTACTTACTAATGAATTATTTAGGCATTTATCTAGTAAATTCTATGGTTTACTAGAGGAATAGTTCAGTGATGTTCAGAAAACATTTCACTGCTTCTTTGAATTGGGACCAGAGACTGCAAAATAGTTTTCTTAAAGAGTAGCTGAGATTAGGACAAAAAACTTCAGAAAAGCTAGTTGGGAGACTCTGTGAAGAGAAATTATGACAAGAAGAAGGGAGCAGGAGGGGAAAAAAATGGCTAACAGAAACATTCAGGTCAGATGGAACCTCAAGAAGTCAGAGCTTAGATCTGAAGGATTTATTTTAAATGTATGTTTTGGAAAGTGGCAGATATCAAGATGTAATTTAAATAGCTCCTGAAATACACCTGAGGCACATGATGCGTGAGAATGGTCTCTATACTTAGGACACAAGTAGGCTACTAAGAAGAGTTTTCAGCCCAATACGAGGCATCTGTAGAGATATAATTGTAATTTACCAGATATAAAAGGATCACAAAGAATTCACCAGCCTACAAAAGGAAGACTCCTTCACTGTCACTTCCAGACACAGGCTATAATGTTACAGATCCTCTAAAACATAGCATATAACCAGTGCTAAAAACAAAAAAGGAATATTTAAAATCTGAGGAAAGTGCCTTTGAACTAGTCATTTTTTAAACATTCAATTTTTTTTGCTTATTTCTCAACAAGTCACGTGAAATACATGCTGCACACCCAAAGAAATATGTCAAGTTGCTTGACAGTGTTAAAACTTTAGGGAAGAATTGCCTTGGAGGAGTGGAGAAAATTGTAAATTAAAATTGCATATGTTTAGACAGAACAAGTTGTTAAACAACACAGAAAGAACAAGGAAACCCACCATGAAAACTGCAAATGCTGGTTTTCTGGATGAAGACGTAAAAATAATGAATAATGGAAAATGAATAAAATAGGAACTGAGATCTGCTGCTGGAAACCACCTGATTCACAAACCACAAAGTCCTAAGCATGATCGTTAGTAAAGTATCCTTAGTAAATTAGTAAAGGTCTCTTGCAATGAAAGTGCTGTGATGACTTCAGAAGATGACTCACAAAAGTTAACTTCTCAAAAGTTATTGCATTAACATCTATCTGGTGGAAATTCTTGGGAGTTTTACAGTGACCCTTGATGAGAACAAAGTCTAAACTGATGTCGATAACTTCTGAAAAGCCCAGCTAGAGATCTAACAGAAGCAAGGAAGTCTATCAATCTTGTCATCTAACTGTTCTGTATATTTGATATTGCACTTGTACCCGTTCTATCTGCCTGTTTATCTATTTCCCACTCTGAAAAAGAAGAAAATAAAACTGTAGAAAATATGCAAATAAAACCATACTTTTTTCTTTTTCTTTTTTCCAGAAGGTATTTCTCCATTTTTTTTTCCCAAGTTCCCTTATAGAAGAAAAAGAAAGACCTAGTCCTAGTCATAGTCCTATGATCTTATTCTCCACAATGAGTTCTCACTATATTGTGTTCTGTAATTCATCTATCCTTGGTCTAAGAAGCATGCTACTTCCCTAAAGAAAAAGTTGCATAGCCTCATAAATCTCTCTGTTTGGCAGATTCCCAGAACTGACACTAATTCTTTTTTAGCCCATTTTAACAATAATCAAATTTAGAGGTAAAAGGTATGAAGTTTGACCAAGACTTATTTTTTCTTTCTTCTTTCAATATGTTGACACAATGAGAATCTGACACTTTCGGAGTTGAGAAAATAGTGGGGGAAAGTATTTAAGAAATTGTCATGACTTATTTTGATTAATTAACCAACAAATAAAAAAAAATAATCAAAGTTTGACAAAAGCAGGAAACATTAAAAAAGAAAATGTAATCACCTACTCCTTTTTTAACCAACTGCAGAAATAAATTACTGACACAGAGCAATTAATCATAGCAACATGACTGCAAAGACTGTTCTTTGTCACTAAGTGCAGTCTTCTGCTATCAATGGCAAGATATTAATTTCTTGATTCCTGTAGAATTGTTTTTCTTTGTTATTTTATATCTTTTGCTGTTCTGTCAATATGCACAGTCCTTGTTTCTCTATCTGTAAGTCACAGCTTCCCCATGCACATTTTCAATAACATCCATAGGAAACCATTGGAAACATTTCATCTATGCAACAAGGTAAGTAATACTGTTGCAAATACTAGGTTGGTAAAGTCTTCTTAGCCTTTTTTGGCCTTGTGGTTTTCGTTTTTTTGTTGTTGGGTTTTTTTTGGTTGGTTGGTTGGTTGTTGGTTTTTTTTCCCAAATAAGAATATCTAAGAATATAATCTCATATAAAGCAGAGAACAGTCGTTTAAGGTGGTATTCATTTAGATTCACTTTTCCTGCAAATACTGAATTATCTAATGTTATTTTGAGTCCTCTATAGTGATGCAAAGGCTCAGTAGGCAATGGAAACATCAGGCATTTCCAGATTGCCGCACTAATATAGACAGAAATCTGTAGTTGGATTTGTTAACACCTTGACCTTACTTGCCCAAAACAGAACAGCCAAGAAATTGGAACATTCCTTCCAGATTATTGTACACAGCTGCCTCAGTGCACTGCCCAAATGGCTGATCTGCTAGTTTCCGCAAGATGCTGCGTAGTAGAAAGGTCTTTCCCTCTGTGCAGTAGAGGGGGGTTTAAACTCAGTCTCCAGAATCAAAGACAACTGAACTCCGGTATAATGCAGATCTCTATTGAATGTCATGATTTACACCAGTCTGTAGTTCAATTGTTTGATATAATCTGCAAGGTTCTTCAAGAACATCAAGTCTATTGGATACACAGTTAGTATTTCTACCTTTTCCCCCCATTTTTCTCTACTCTGCCTCTGTTGTCTTCCTGTATCCATTTTTACACGTGTTTACATGAATTCATACATTCATTTACTTATATGATCAGATATCTGAGGTATTCTTGCAAGAAGTCTGTTTTTTGTTAAAAATAAATCCTAGACCAATAATTTATTGCTCTCAGCCTGAAAAAGGTTCAAGAACAGCTTTTACTCTGCCTGTAATGGTAGCACACATTCTCCTGCATGTGGCTGTTTATTCACTTAAAGGTGTCTTTGAAATATTGTCTAATTCCTTGCTCTGTACCACAGTGTTCTTTGCTGCTTTATGGAATGAGTAACAGACTTGATACAATAAAAAGGATTAGAATTAAAATCAATTGGTTTTATTCTTCTTTGTCTTTATGGAAAATAATGACATAGAACATGCAATATTGTATCATTATCTCTTTAACAATTCTCATAAATTATGAACATGTATTTCATTTATTCCTACCTGCTATCCTATCTGCTGCCCTTATTATACATTTTCTTGCTTCATTAATGCAATATTCTTCCTTCTTTTCCTCCTGGAAAAGAACTACTTATGCCACTAAAGAAGAAAGTTTGCTAGTCTATTAAAGTGAAGTTAGTGAGCAGCTGGGATCCAGACCAAAAATAAGAAAAAGTCTTCCTTTTTAAAAAAAAAAAAGAGAAAGAAAAATGCAGAAAGTGCAAGCGGATCAGAGTGAAGGGAGAGTATGTATATATATGTGTGTATTTATATTTGAAATTAAATCTAAGGAGGAGAGAAACAGCCTGAGAGGATAACAGCAAGAGAAGTTCATGCACATCCAGATTTTGAATTGGAGAAGCTGCAAGAGCAATTGGCTTCAGAGCCTGAATCATGCATTATTATTAAAGATTTCTGGATAACGAACACGTAAGCGATATATTCACCTACTGCATTTATAATCTTTTAAGGGTGTCTGGGGATTCTTTCTCTTGATAAGACAGTCTGAGACTTTGGATTCTACAGAGACTGCGTTACAATATAAAGGCAAAGGCAACACTTGGAAGCCTTGGAATGGCTATGTTTGTTGTTTGTTTGTATTTTAAAGATAAGTGAGCATCAGTGAATAAAATTTCATCAGTCATACTCAGGCTGCCTTGTCCTTATGTAAGACGTAGCCCTTCCTAATGAGCAAGTTGTGCAATATTTAGAGTCCCAGGAAATTATTAAGCAAGTCTGAAAACAGCCTGGTAACCTAACGCAAACAGGGAGGAAATCAAACCTAGAAATTATGATTCTTCATGTAATACAAAGATGCAACCGTCATACTTGCAGAAAGCCCAAGCCATTGCATTTCTAGCTATTGAAATGGGTTGACCTCCAAGTAATCAAGGCAAAACTCGCTTCAGTCCAGAGTTCTTTAAACAGTTCATGAAGGCAGCACTTAAGCACATTCAAAAATTTATTTTGAAAACATAGGTGGACTTTCACTAGTTCCAATAAGAGGTGAATTTTGCCCCATCTACAGTCCTTAGGCTTCCAGTAGACCTCACCAAAGTGAAGTCACATCTCATTTTAAATAAGCAAGTTACATGTGGAGATGTATTGAATGTCCAAGTGAGACGCAAGTGAGCAAGAAAATGGGGGCGTATCACACAGTCACTAACTGTGACAGAGTCAGTACATCAGGAGCCTCTTTGAAAAAGACAACACAGAAAAAAAAATCCCAACACTGCTGACAATGAGGAGAGGAAGTCTTTTCTAAAGTCTGTTTACTTTCAGGATGCACCTAAATTCAGCAGACAGCATTTCTCCTTTGAGGAGCCAGTGAGTGCCGTGTACAAAAACAAAGGCAATGCATATCTTAAGAAGCAATCCTTAGATGTACGAGGGTGCATGCGCAGTGACCTGCTCATGGCATCAATACTGCTTTGCCTGCAGCCCAGCTGTTCAGGACACAAGTAAGGATGAAGAACCAAGGAACTGGTGAGTGCTCCAGAAGTGACATGCACTAACTTTTGAGGAGGAAGCATGCAAAATAGCACCACCATGCATATTTAAGATGGAGTAAATGTAGAAATACAGTGCTACTGCTGGCTTTTTTTACTGGAAAGACGCAACAACTGGCAAATGTTTTACATTAAAGATTTTTAAGATTTTTTTAACATTATTATTTTTAATACTTTTGATTGATTTTTCTCTGTTTTCTAAAGTCAAAATAACATTCCTTTTTCCTGTGTATCTTTACTTCTTTTTCTTTTCCTTGTTTCACCTTTAAAGAAGAAAATAAGGAGGCTAGGAAGGAAAACTAACATGTAAACCTATTTTCAATAAGTTTTCAATATTTGAAAAAAATAATTTTCAAAAGTTGAGATTTCTGTAAAATACTTAACACAAATGGAAATACTTATTTTAATTTTTACTGAAAAATTTTACAGAACTTTCCAACCAGCTTGAATTATATAGTTCATTGGCTATCCAGCATTAAAGCAGGAATAGTTTTGGTCTGTCTTTTCAGTTCATAAATATTATCTCCCTGCAATGATAGACCTATACATTCACACTGATCAACGGTAATTCCAGAATTGGATATGGACAGCACTATTTGTGTCAGTTGTACAAACTTTCTACTCTAGAGAGATATTGCACAGTCCAATAAACCTCACTGTGAAGAAACATTTCTTAGATTTCTGATTTCTGAAACTCATTAAAATGTGTCCCTTCTCCATTTAGATCTCATTACTTGCGATAGTGTTCTTCCCCATCATGCTCACTCACATAACAAAACAGTCCAATGAGAGACTATTTTAATTGATCTTTACAGTTTACATTATGATAATAAAAGGGAAAAATAAAAGTAAATAGATATTTTACTAGTGTATTAAAAACGAAATATCCTTTCCCACAGCAAATGACTGATTAACTCCTCCTTTTATCTCAGATTTTCAAGTATTTGTACAGAACTATCTTTTTGGTTTTAGGTAGAAGTGAGGTTATAAATATGAAAATATGCACCACACAAAGAATTTTTTCTAAATGCATTCCTCCAGAAAGCCTAAGCTACTTGATATTATGGATATCAAAACCAGAATTTCAATAAGAAAAGTCACAATAATGACAAATAATATGATAACTTTTCTATTATTATTAAGAACTTGTCTGAATCAAAAGCTTGCAGATAGTTTTAAAAAACAATTTACCATAGGTAAACTAGATTGAAAATGAAATACTTTGTATCAGTTTTTCTGAAAGGAACATAGTTTTGACAGGATCTCCTTTTTTTCCCCTCACTAAGAACTCTGGAAAAAGAGCTTTTCGGCAGAGCTCAGTTACTGCATTTTCTTTGCTAATGAATTCATCACAGTTGTTGCCAAAAATTAAAGCAGATTTAACCTTTCCTATTCTAGTTAATCCTCTTAGCTAAGATTTTCTGAAACTGGAGCCTAATGTATGGTTCCTTAACACATGTTAAGATGGCAGAGTTATGTTTTTCTAAGGGATCAGCCCTTTTGAACATCAGGCCATTTATTTAGAAGGCTAAATTTGGGCCTGTTTTGGGCTTGTTACGTATTCCACTTGAAGGTTTCACTGGCTGCCAAAGTGTTAAGGAGGGAGAGAATGCTGATGAGCCTGTGCAGATTTAAAGAGAGAAGAAAGCGTTTGTCCAGAATTGTCCACACCCATCATTCAGGGAACTGAAATGAATTGATTTCTTTCATCACTGAAGGACAATTAAGATAAGGGTAGGACATTTTACTGGCTGAAATCTCCCACATCTACATCATTATCCATTGGCTAAGAAGCCCGTGTGAGAGAATGTTGCCAAGGCCAGCTCTCAAACCAGAACCTGCTTAGTCCTTAGGAGGCCGGTGTACCTGGTATGGACATAATAGACCCTCTGCTGAAGTGGGGCCTCCTGCCAGCAGAAGCAGCAGGAGACTTGCTGAACTTGTCGCAGCTGGAAGTCACTCTTTCTGCATGGTGCACTCGTATTATTCATTAAGTCACTTTCTGTCTCCGTATGAGACTGTATCAGCACGTCTGTAACAGCATTAATTTCTGGAAGGAGAGAAAAGATTCTTTGCCTTGGAAATGTGTTGAAAACAGAAGCAGCAGTGCAAAGAGCACAGCCTCACAGCAGACAATGGTTTGATTTCAGAAACTGGTACGAGGGAGATTTGTCCTCTGTCACTACAGTTTTATGGTCTTTTAGCAGAACATCAAACAGAAGATACTGGGAAAGTATCAGACCAATATTATGTTATTAATATTCAGATCTGGTTCAAACAGCAAAAAAGAATGTCCCTTTAACTTGAGATAAAAGGAAATGTTCTTGGAGGATCGGTGTTTCTAAACAAAGGCAAAGTAGGATGGATGTTTATTCATTTCTTTTCCTAATTAAGCAAAAATATTTTCCCATGATAACAAACCTGGGAAGACGCTGTACAAATTGGTAAAGAAGCTTGTATGCTGTGTGCATTTTTTGGCAATATTTATACTCTGCTCTGGACACAGGATACTTGCCCTCTGGAGGAGCAAGATAAATAAAGACAAATATATGGGCCACACTTTTTGTTCAGATCCTAATTTCTCTAAACATTTTATTATTCAGAAATACTGGCGAAAGTAATTTAGAGGAATGCCAACAGTTCTTATCACTGTTTCTTTATTTTTCCTTACCTGAACATAGCACAATTAGGAAGTAATGCTTAGTCACCCCCATTCTTAATTTTCAATACCCTTTTCTCTCTCCGCATGCTTGCATCAACCTCTGAGCCCAGCCCAGGAAAGTAATCTCCTCACCACTATCTGTTTTCAAAACACAAAACATTTAGTGACACTTTGAATGAACCACATTTCAGAAGAGTAGCTGGTGATGAGGCATTTAGCTGCCTGGTTTTTAGCTCCGATGTCTCCTGCCAGCAGATAGAAAAAAACTTTTGTGGTATCTGTGCCTTTTGCACAGTTGTGGCAGTGCGGTGAAGTTCCCACTGACTGGAAAGAGGGAAACATGACCCTTATTTTTAAAAAGGGGAAAAAAGAAAGACCCAGGGAACCACAGGCTGGTTAGTCTCCCCTCTGTGCCTGGCAAGATCACGGAGCAGATCCTCCTGGAAACCATTCTAAGGCACATAGAAAATAAGGAGGTGATCGGTGAAAGTCAACATGGCTTGACCAAGGACAAATCATGCCTGACAAATTTGGTGGGCTTCTATGATGGGGTTACAGCGTTGGTGGATAAGGGGATAGCAACAGATGTCATCTACTTGGAGGTATGCAAGGTGTTTGACACTGTCCCGCATGACATCCTTGTCTCTAAATTGGAGAGACATGGATCTGACAGATGGATCACTCAGATAAGGAACTGGCTGGATGGTTGCACGCAAAGAGTTGCTTTCAGTGCCTCAATGTCCAAATGGAGACCAGTGACAAGTGGTGTTCCTCAGGGGTCAGTACTGGGACTGGTGTTGTTTAACATCTTTGTTGGCGACAAGGACAGTGGGATTGAGTGCACCCTCAGCAAGTTTGCCGATGACACCAAGCTGTATGGTGCAGTTGACATGCTGGAGGGGAGGGATGCCGTCCAGAGGAAGCAGGACAGGCTTGAGAGGTTGTCATTTGGGCTGAACCAGCCACTGGGTGGAAGGACAGATGGTTTCCCTTACTTCTCTCTGATGAGAGGCAGGAGAGAGAGAAAGAGACATGAGTTTAGAAGGAACTAAACTACTTCAATGAAATATTAATAATAAAATAAAGAAGGAAATAAAGAAATATATACAAAACCGTATCAAGCTCCCAGGATGACAATCACATCACCGGTTGGCACTGGGGAAGTCCCAGGCTGGACTCAGTGACGGATGGGAACTGAATTCTAGATTTGCATTCAGGATCGGCATCAAAGGCAGACAAACAGAGAGTCCTCCTCAGACATCGGCCATTGAAGAAATCAAGTGAGCTGTTTGATCCCTCAGCTTTTATACTGAGCATGATGCAGATGGGATGGGACACCCTGTTTGTCAGTTTTGGGTCACTTGTCCTGTCCGCTCCTCCCCACAGGTGGGATCCCTCTACGCTTTTGCGCTTCCAACCCTCCAACGGGGCAAACAGCAAAGTCAGCTGCCCTTGGGTGTTATAGCAACAAGTACAAGCAAGAGCCTCTCTGTATACCATGCCTGGGCATCAGCTAGAAACATAGGTCTCGTCACTCTGAGAGAGTGAACATTGTCTACACAATATGTTGTTAATTTCAATAGTTATAAGAGGCCCAGCTAAGAAGCAAAGCTACTGAATAGAATATTGGTTATGTTTTACCTCAAACCAGGACAGAGGTGCACCCGTGAAAACTTCATGAAGTTCAACAAGGTGAAGTGCAAGGTCCTGCATGTGGGTCACAGCAATCCCAAGCACAAATACAGGCTAGGAGGAGAATGGATTGAGAGCAGCTCTGAGGAAAAGGAATTGGGGGTGTTGGGCAATGAGAAGCTCAGCGTGACCCAGTAATGTGCATTTGCAGCCCAGAAGGACAACCATAACCTGGGCTGCACCAAAAGAAGTGCAGCCAGCAGGTCGAGGGAGGTGATTCTGCCCCTCTAATCTGCTCTTGTGATACCCCACCTGGAGTGTTGTGTCCAGCTCTGGAGCCCCAACATAAGAAGGACATGGACCTGTTAGAGCGAGTCCAGAGGAGGGTCTGTCATCCAGAGAGTTGGGAGGAGATTCAGGTTCAGCACTCCAGGCTGTCAGGAGGTCCCCGCATTCAAATCCTAAGGTGGATATGTCCTCAAAGTCCCTGCATAAAGATGTTGCAGGATACAAAGGAGCTTAGTCCAAATTACCACACGTCTTTTGGAGACAAAGTCTAGCAAAAAGCCTTGCTTAGTTGCAAACTGTTGCCCTGTAAATGAGCATGGTGTCCATGACTTGTTTATTCACTTTAAATGACAGAATCTGCCTAAGTGACATTGGAGGCACTGAGCAGGGAGCTGGCTTTCTTCTTTTGTACATCTCTAGTTTTAAAATTACCGTGTTAGCCAGATAGAGGTCACAGTTAAGCTGAAAAGAAACTGGCTGAATATTTTGTCTGAGGCATAAATTTTATTCCACTTGTATCTTCCTGAAATGGGTTAAAGCCGATGTTAAACACACACAAAAAAAATCATCTTCCACACCAAACATGAGGCATCTTCCAAGCACAGCACATTAACCCCCACAGAGGTTAGGAAATGGGAAGAGGTTTTTGCATCATCGGGTTTACAACACATAAGAAAAAACGGTCCCCTGTGTGAAACCGTTGCTTTCACACAATTTGTTCAATGTTACCTTCTATATATGCTGAACAGGCTTAGAATCAGAAAGTCCTGTCCAGAGGAAAAGACCACAGGTGGTGAGCTAAGGTACTCTTTTGGTGTTCAAGCTTATATGTTTCTGAAGTCGATAAAGTATACAGCATTTTCAGACAGTTACTTCCAGTGGTGAAGACAAGTGCTACTCCGAACAACATCCAGGGAGCTGTGACTGGACCCCTACAAAATGTTTTGCTTATAAACTGAATCTTCATGCATGAAAAATAAAAGCCTTTTAGGACTAGCACTGTTTGATGGTTATATTAAAAAGTTGAAAATTTGGAAGCCAAATTTCATCTGCATCTTTTTCTCAGTCAAATGTTGCTCAGTACATGTGTAAGGCATTTAAACAGTTTTATTCTTATTTTTTAGCCCAATGTCCCATGAGTAGTTACCATATGTAAAAAACAGTTTTTTTCCAGCAGGGTAGAAGAAGAGAAGCAACAAGGTGCTAAATATAGAACTTATGTACAGCACCAAATATTCCGCTGAAGCCAAAGAACTGTTTTCACAAAAGCTGACAAAACTCAAGTGAGGCCTACATACTTAGTCAGTGTGGAGGTTTTGGGGGATTCTTTTATTTTTTCTTTTTTGTGAAACTCTATACAGACTTTTATGAAATCCCCTTTCCAGTTATTTTAGGGATTATTTTGTTTCATTTAAAATCTAATCTATAAAAGATGTATTCACATCTAGCAAGTGGCCCTGGATTTTCTGTAACTGTGGTAGTGGTTAGAATGAAATCAAATAGAGTGACTTGTCCTGCTTGTGTTCATAAGTCTTTCCTTCAGTATGAAAAAGCAAAAAGAAAAAAAGTACTGAAGACAAAAATAATTTTACTACTTTTTTGTAAATTAAGTTCAAAGTTCTTTTCAGTTCTCAATGATATGTGTGTAATATGTAGTAATTCCTTCTGCGTGGCTTCCAGATTTGTGGGGGAGTTCCTGATTTTGGAGGTATCCTCTCACTTCTAGTGCATTATTTCAACTGGTTACAGTCAACTGGTTTATTCCGGGGCCACGCACTCGTTGAAGTATTTTACCCACTTGGGTGGGTAGCATCCTTCATGTTCCATCTATTTCTGTACAGTTCTCCAGGGCTGGATTATACACTGCTCATATGTCTGCTTCTAAAATTGAATTATCAAAACCTCAAAGTTTCAGCAGCTACCATAGGCTTCAGGACATTGGCAAGAAGGTACCTCTTGAGACATAGGGTCCAGATCCGCTTTGTTGCAGGCAAATGTGACATATGGACAACGTTGAAAACTCAGTAATTTTAGCTTTGTTTTGCTCCTTTGACTGCACTACCAAGTCAGTTCCCGAATCTCATTCTTCTGTTCTTATAAAATGTTTTTAGTTTATTTGCTTCCCAGCCATTACATCGCTATCTTCTCTTCCACCAGCATCACTCTTTAGGTTAAGTAGCCTCTCTTACTTCCTGATGTTTACCCTCTCAAAATATTTATTCTCTGTACTCGTATTCTGTCAGCTTTCATTTTGCCAGGCTAAAAACACCCAGCTGCTTTCATTTCTGGTAGTTCAATGGATTCTCCATTCTCTGGTCTTTGTAGCAGTCCTCCTTTATGCTTTCTCCCAGTCGATTTCATTCCCATAATCATTCCCGGTATTTCAGATTGAGTCAGAGTAGTACATTGTACAAATGACATTTGTTCTTCCGTGTATCACACAGATCTTAGAACTCTCCACATTAAACTGATAGGTTAAAATAATTGGTGAAAGATTGATGCACCCAAGATTATTATCTTCATCCCTATCAGTCCTGATTCTAAGAGCAAAAATTCTTACCATCCTTCTGGGAGCAAATAGCCTGGCAATTCACTCTGTTAAATTAATTTGGTTTCAATTCTTCCTGTCCTCAAGATCATGCAGTTATTCCGGTATGATATTCTCATCTTTCTCTGCAATGATAGTGCCTCCCATAATAAGTTAAACTAGCACATTTCATCTCAAATATACAGCCCTGGTTTACAAAACTTTCTGTCATTTTCCTATTTGTGGCAAATTCAGGTTTTACTGTGATATCTTTAGTAGCACTGAACTGTGGAAACACTTTAGCTGGTAGAAGGAAATTAGTTTTTAAAGGGGAATGGTGATTTGTACATGTTGAAAAATTTGCTTTTTGAGCATATGGAATTGTTGTTTAGACCTATGAATATGTTTTATCCAGACTTTACACTAAATTGTCTTAAATCAAGAGATTCTTAACCTACAGTTTCCTCAAGAGAAAATGGGAGAAAATAATCACATTTTCTCTTTTTCTTTTTTTTAAAAGAAACAAATATTGTCTCTTTCATGTCCACACACACACTACCACCCTCTCAGCTATTCATTACATCCTTAAAAGAGAACTAAAGTTAAGCTATCCTTTGAGGATAACAAAATGCAAAATTAACTCTGAACTGAATGAAGTGCATATGGCCATGGAGAATTATTTGTGAGCTATTCCCAGTGAAATGTGCATAACTAATTTGATTTCAGTTGTGTTTCTTGAAGAAATAAAGTCTTTAGTGTCATGTCCCTGTTTCACTTTTTCACTAAAACGTAAGCATCACAGCACCAAAATTTTCACATTGAACTCTCTATTCCTCTCCCTCCTCTTCTATTTCTCCCTCACACATGCAAATAGCACACACTAAGAATACTGAAGAAGACATTATTCAGTCTGAGCCAGTCTTTGCATGGCAATCTCACTGGTTGTGCTGTGTTTAGGCATTCAGTATGACTATGCCATCCTGGACACCCATGTTCGTATTTTCAAGCCCTCTGAGACCGCAGGGCTGTGATTTATGGCATGTGTTTAAGACTCGTGTTTCTTTGCAAGCCTGAAAGCCAGTGAGTTGGGAGTGTCTATTAGCAGCGTTTCATGAAGACCTGAGTTTTCTAGTCTTTTAGTCTCCTTAAATTACAGGATGCATCTCAGGGTCATGCATTACCCTGAACATCATCAATGTTCCTGCACTGGAAGACACCTCTTGTCATGCTTCTTTTTCTAGCCACATTGGCTTACTTTGTAGCTAGAATTAGCATCACAAAGTTAATGATAATTGCCCTTGTTTGTTTGCAGTGCTAAGGTTTAAATGAAGAGGATGTAGTTCATTGAACAGGCAACTATTTTCTGTAACATCCCAGGTGACATAAAGTCTTTTGGGAGAAAACAAGTGAATACAAAGCCTGTGCCCCAGTATAACCATTCTCAAGGTGACTCAAATTTGAGAAAAATAATGAAATTAATAAAGACTTTTCGATGTTGGCTTCAGATTCTGAAATTAGACCATACCATGAGGAATAAATGGACCTCTTGGAGGCAGTCCAGAAGAGGGCCACAAAGATGAACAGAGTGCTGGGGTACATGCCCTCCTATGAGGACAGGCTGAGAGAGTTGGGGTTGTTCAGCCTGGAGAAGAGAAGGCTCTGGGGAGACTTATAGCAGCCTTCCAATACCTAAAGGGGGCCTACAAGAAAGATGGGGATGGACTCTTTATCAGCGATTGTAGCAATAGGAAGAGGGGTGTTTTCAAACTGAAAGAGGGCAGGTTCAGATTAGCTATTAGGAAGAAATTCTTTACTGTGCGGGTGAGAGGCATTGGAACAAATTGGCCAGGGAAGTCATGGAGGCCCTATCCCTGGCAGTGTTCAAGGTCAGGTTGGATGGGTCTTGGACAACCTAGTCTGGTGGCAGGTGTCCCTGGCCATGGCAGGGGAGTTGGAACTAAATGATATGTAAGGTCCCTTCCAACTCTAACCATTCTATGATTCTATGTAATACATGCAGGTATGGTGGTCTGTGAAAGCGTCAGTGTGCAGAGGAAATACCCTCACTGAGAGTGGCAAGAAAAGAATTCTGATTTAATGGCATTTACCATGCATTTTTCTATCAGTTTAAGAGACTGTAAATTAATTTTGTCAATGAAAAGTGGGATCTCGTGGGAACAT
Organism: Pluvialis apricaria; assembly: GCA_017639485.1. Taxonomy (NCBI): domain Eukaryota; kingdom Metazoa; phylum Chordata; class Aves; order Charadriiformes; family Charadriidae; genus Pluvialis; species Pluvialis apricaria. The sequence goes on along the minus strand of CM030044.1, from coordinate 6,980,705 downwards.
TGATATTAACAGAGAGGTAGTGAATTTTTGTTTTACGTAATAAGATCAAGTTGGGGAAAGAAGGCAGAATGATCAGGATATATTCATGCCACAGTGATGCTGAGTGACTCTGATGGTTGAGGCACAATAAAGTACATCCATCCCTGCACATCCACCTGGGTGGCTGCTTAATCTGAAGATCCATAACAGGGTCATAAAGGTATCTTTTCTTCCCTGCCATCTCCTGAGGGATATTAAAGGCAGTTGAGATGTAGCTCAGGAGATGTAAGGCAGTTCCTTCTAATGTCAGAAGATGTGTCACAAGATCTTTTTCAATGCTGGATAAAATTTTGTAAAAACAAATGGGACTTTTTGGTCAGCTGTCCAGAATTTGAACAAAAAAGTAGAAAATTTTTACAGTCAGATCAGTTAACAACAGCAGACTGGTCCCCACAATGATGGATGCTGCAGTCAGAAAAAAACCCAAGTGTAGGAACTAAACCCTTTCTTTCTTTTCTCTAAGACAATATTGGCTTGTTATTTTGACCCCTGCAGAAGCTTTTGTCACACCCCACAGCCAATGTTTGCAAAATCCTTTGAAGACAGAAAACTGCAAAAATTTTAAATATTATTAAGTGTAAAAAAATTCTGTTGGCTTTCAACCCCATGAATTGACAAAATAATAAAAAAGGAATAGGACCTGATTATGGCTATGCGTTCCAGGTGGAAGTATCATGCTCTTCTGGAACTGGATAGAAAAATACAGTTTTAGAGTATAAAGTATATATTTCAGAGTATTTTTGCCTTCTGGGAGCTGTAACACATGATCTGGGGCTGCAGCTCCTTTTCCCCCTACCAAACAGTCAAAGTTCAGATGCGAATGGAGCAGACCTTAGTCAGACATTTAGGTTTTGAGTAAGTGCTGAACCAAACCTAAGCAGAATGAATTGAATGTCTGCATAAGTCTCATGACCACCTTATCCTAATATCAACTGTAAGAATAAATACTATTTTCATTCTGGTAATGATAACCTGTCTAAAATCACTTCCTCCATCACTTTGTGACTTATTCTTTCTGGAAAGACCTTTCAGAAAAGGTATTATTGACAAGGTATGTTGTTATATATGTAAATGCGTAAGAAGCAACAGCCAAGCACTCCATATTATGAGGAAACTGAACTTCAAGAACATTTTCATCTTCAAAATCAACTTTACAGAGACTGTCATGCATTGATCATTTCTCGCTTGTGGCAAACAAAGTTATAATGTAACATAAGGGACAAAATAACCCAATAATGTAGCATAGCAGCAAGACAATCAAACTAAAAGGGTAAGTTTCATTTCATCTGCCCTAGCTCTGTGTACACTGAAATGCCCCTTTCTTTCTTTTAAATCTAAAGGCAGACTACAGTGACTAGCTTGGAAGCAGATGTCAGTGATGTAATAGTTACATTTACTAACATGAAGCCCGACGCGGATGTCTGGCAAGTGCTTGCTGTCTACTCTGAGGTGTGTATGAAGCCATTGCTCTTCACCTTTCACTTATTGCTTCACATATTGTTTATGGTTGCTCCACGGTAAAGATATAATATGGAGCCATTTGAGCACTCCTCATCCATTTCAGAGCAAAATCAAATGAGTCCTTAAATCATCTTCAGTGCCAATCACTTTCACAGCTTCAATATCCTGGACATGGAGTCGTATTAAGATTTTGCAGGTAATTCACGTGGAAGAGGCACATGTACAGCGGTGTGTGCATGGCAGAACAAAGCAAAAGGGCAGAGGGAAGAGAGACCCTGAGCATCGAGGAGAGGAGAGGAGAGGAGAGGAGAGGAGAGGAGAGGAGAGGAGAGGAGAGGAGAGGAGAGGAGAGGAGAGGAGAGGAGAGGAGAGGAGAGGAGAGGAGAGGAGAGGAGAGGAGAGGAGAGGAGAGGAGAGGAGAGGAGAGGAGAGGAGAGGAGAGGAGAGGAGAGGAGGAGAGGAGGAGGAAGGAAGCAAATGAGCCATGAAGGAACGCAGGAAAGAGAGAAGGAAGGGAGGCAAGGAGGGAGAGAGGGAGGTAGCATTTCATAAATCTGTCTCTTGTTCTAAGGTTTCAGAAAACTAATCTCATTCTAATACAACTTTGTGTGACTTTGAAAGTTGTTAGATCATGAGACAAGACCATCCATCATAAAAATGTACTAGTCTATATTTATCAGCTGAACTAGTATAACTGACCATATGCATGTAATCCTGTTGCCCCTGTTGCATGGTCAAACAAGGACAGCATTTAACGAATAATTCTAATGATTGATTAATATTTGTGTAAATGTTGTGAATTTGAGATTGTTCTATGCTTGCTTTTATCTACATAGATCCATTCAGTAATTGAGTCTGCATTTAACAATGAATTTATTGTGAAATGACCTAAGGTCTCTGTTTGGACACTTACTCAAAATTCAAGTGGCCTTAATTCAGTGTAACTTTGGAAGTGAATCAAGCAAAATCAAAATAAAACTACTTTAATTCTCAGTCAGAGATCCACATGACAGTTTAATGAGATTGAAATAATCCACTTTAAAAATTAATTCAGGATAATTTTGCAAGTGTGTCACCTCTGTGTAGACAAACCCCTAATACTGCCGCAGTACTACAGCTCAGATAAAGTAAAACCACAGCTTCAGTCTATATGAAACCATGCAGAAATTAGCTCCAGCATTGACTATGTCTGATCACGTATCTCTGCAGGACTTACCCTACTGGAGTCTTGTTCTTCATTGGCCACAATAATAAGTGATTAATTATTGGTTGCATGGATACTACAGTCAGTTATTTAAAATATATGAACCAGCGTACTGAAAATGAATACTTTTTTGTACCTAATGTTCCACATCTTTGCTGTCTGAGCAGTGACTTCTTCTCGTAGGACCCCATTTTGAGGATAGGCTGCTGGGCCTTTTTGTGGATCACTCTCCTGACGTTTCTTGTGAGACAGGATCCCTTTGTACTCTGTTTCTCAAATGGTACAAATGATCCTGAAATTTCCATGTCTTTCTTTGCATTGGTTAGCAGATGGGTATTCACATATCCATTGATTCTAATGATGGCCTTCCTCGCTTATCCTTGTTTTGTATGAGCTGCTAAAGATCCTCCACCCCACCCCCAACTACTGTAATTCAATCTCATGTTCTGGAATTGCATTTGTACTACTACCTGAAGAGAAAGTAAAGGGTGGATTTCTTCAGTCTAGTTCAGTTTAGCGGTATTATTCAACAGCCTCCTAGGTCACCATAAGCCTGTGATGCTGTTGTTACTTGCAAGTTAACATTGCAAGTTATGTGCTCAAAGTTAACATCCCTTCTGCAGCCAAAAGAAAAAAAAAAAAAAAAGAACTAGATATTCTCCTTTTCTTCTTTTGTCCTTCCCAGGCTGTAATGAGAACAAATGGAAGTGACCTTACATTGCGGGACACTCCTTATAGTGTTTTAATACAAATTTCATTACACTGAAAGTCTTGCAAGGTATTCATTAGAACATTCATAAAGTCTTTGTAGAGGGCTTAATAGCTAAAACAAGCTATTGAAATTAGCCAATCATTCTATAATTGAACTCCCTATGAATCTTTTAATGCAGTAAGGTGAAGTAAGTTGCCTGAGGTACTGGATGTATGTTTTAGTGCTTGGTTACATGCAAAATAAATAAATGAAACTGATAAAAGTAATGTGTAAGGATTCACAACTGTTCTTTGGTGTGTTTCTTACAGCCTTGGACCTTCAAGTCCAATCCATGTTGGATTCTAGACTGGCATTTTCTCACTCTTCATGGAGATTTTCATTGAGTCTTCTACCATATGCCACACAAATTAACCATTTCATATCATGGAAAATATGGAAGTTCTGCTTATGTATTCTTATCCTTAAGTTGTAGGTTTCCTTCTCCTAGCTCTGAAAAGATTATTCACCCCTGGAGTAGGTATATTCATATTAATACCAGTCTTTAAATTGCTTCTGTAGTGAAAATGTTGTTGTGTTGGGCGCTATGCAAACAAATACATACCAAAAAGACAGTCTCTTTCTCAGAGAATTTACAGGTAAATCAAATAACATCTGTTCTTACGAAAATTCTTGAATGCTTAAACTTTACAACCTTGGTCCCCAAAAGGAAATTCATGCTAACTTGGGTTTTGTTATGTGCGCTGGGATAATTAGGTATTTCAGAAAGGTGATCCAGGAAAACCTACTTAGCAGAAATCTTAAATTCACCAGTGAATAGTTCTCAAATTTCACGCCTTCTCTGAAGCGCAGGTTCTTTACAGGAAGTTTATTTCTTTTTCAGGTAAGTATGTACAGTAAGTGGGATACATCACCCCTGAAGGTGTCTATCTCTGCTTATTAACTGAAGAGGAAACCTAGACAACCATTAAATCAGATATCTGTTAGCATATGTCTGGCTTAGCAAGTAGCGAAGATCAACAGGAGTGGATCTGCAGAGCTGCTGAGGATCTGGTGTCCATAGCATGTGTGGTTTTTTCACCTAGGATCAGCTTTCCTACAGCCCAGTGGGCTGAATGTCCACTTGTGGTTGGATTACATTGGATGTGCTCCAGAAGCACATTATACAAAGTTGTTTCAGCTGTGGACAATCTAGTTTATGTATTCCACAATGTGAACAAAAACATAGCAAGTGAGGAAGAACAGGGGGCTTCTTTGAGAAATGCACTCCAGATCCAAATTAAAACAAACAAATAAAAAAACCAAACACACACTACCAATGTAAATACACCTTTAATTAAGACTCGAAATAAGATGAATCTTATCCACACGTTCATGGTTATTTTTGATTGCGAGGCGCTGTATGTCATGATGTTAGTGGTGTCTTCTAGACCTTTGCTTACAAATTCAACACTTCGCTGTAGAAATATCTTGATAACTTTTAAAAATGTAAAATACTGTCACATCTGACTTTTCATATAAATTTTGGCTTGTTTTTATAACTTTGGATTTGGGTATATAGATGTATATGTGTTTGTGTTGGTATGGGGGTACATATATACATACATACACACATTCGCATGTCTATAAACAGATATACATACATTTGTATATAAGAAAAAGATCCTCTAAATTACAAATAACATATATATTTCTCTGTAAGTATACTGAAGATGCAAGGGGAGAAATGGGAAGCTCCAGAGAGTATGAAATGGTTCAGGCAGACCACGTTTTGTGTATCCTGCCAGGGGACAAACCAGAGCTGACACTGGTCTAGCAGAGCGGTTTGCACCCAGGGTTGTTGATGGCCCTGTGAAAAGACAAGAGGCTCCATTCATGTGTCATCCTACTGTAGCATTAAGGACACTCCCAGCATTTCTTAGAGAGTTTGGAGACCATCGCAATGTCATGAGCTTGTCATTCACTCAGTGGAAGAAGAAGATTGTGATGTGCTCATCTGAGCCTACACAAAAAAGGCAGATGCACTGACTTTCCAAAGGATACAAAATAGTGGTGCCCTGCTTCTTGCTAGCACAAAGCACCTTCTACTTAATACTAGGCAAATATTTAACAGCTCATTAGAACATCACAATTGGAGAAGGACATCCTTATCCAAACATGTACTTACATGTTTGGCAGCTTTGACTAAAGTTGCTGTGAATCCAGCAAGAAGATAGCTTGGCCTAGTTAATTAGTCATGCCTTCTCTAGTGTCTTGTCAGTCCTTGGCAATCATGAAAGTCTGGACATAGGCTAAGGCACAGCACAGTGGGAAGGAGGGCTGAAAAAAAATGGATCTTCCATCACAGGTGAAATGATAATTAGTCAGACGTGTATTTCAAATGGCAGCAGCAGCAGAGCAGATTGTGCATGGTATCCTGTAATTTTCTATATACTTTTAATTATCTTTTAATTATTAACAGTTCTTGTCCACTCCAAATGCATTTGGCTAGCGCCAAGCCTCTTTTTGCTTTTTCCTTTTCCATTTTTTCCCCTACTTGTTCTAATCTAGACCCAGTTCCAACTGCTAACGCATCAATGTCAGAAACTGCAGTCAAGCACAGCCTGTCCCCAAATCCCAACCTCTATAAACACGATGGCTCATTAATAACTTAAAAAGGATGATGACACTGATACTATTTATAGGGTCCTGCCAGCCAGGACTGCCAAAGTTAAGGAAATTAACATGGAAAAATTGTCAACTGCAAAACATTAGTGTTTATCAACAGATCAATCAAACTTCAACTACTGTAAATTGTGCTTTTAGCTAAATAAAATGTATCCACAATGACAATTTATTGAATGCCTTATTTTGTTACTCTTGTGCCCTTGTATCGGTTTCAATGAGAGACAGAGAAAGAAAAAAGAGCAAGACAGAAACTCCTACACTCCCCTTTCCCCCTTCACTCTCTGACTCCCCTGACACCTGCCAAACCTCCCACAACTGCTGAGCTCTCAAAAGTTACAGCTACATGTTTCACGATGAGTGGCAAATCAGAACTGCTGAACAAAATTCTCATGAAGTCAATTAAGTGTTAATTAGCTTTGACTGAGGGCACACGAGTCTCCAGCAAGCTGAATAAATGTCAAGGTGACGATGCTGTATACTAAGTACTGGGTTTACACGCGTGGAGAGCTTACGATTTAAGGTGCTATTTTTTCCCCTTCTTTCACCATTGCTTTTTCTCTCTTGTTTTTATCAGATAGAGACAGAATACAGCAAGAACAAAGTTTTCCTTCACTTGTTCACAGTCATATTTGCTACAAATTGTTAGATAGAAAATTTGCTGCAAATTGTTAGGTAGTCCTGCTGCCGGGAAAGTCATTTATTGGCACGAAACCAGGCTTTGGAGGGAAATAACAGAAAGAAACCAGAGAGAGAGGGAAATTAGAAAAGTATAACATTCAAAACCAGCTCTGATCTTAATTCATTGCTTGCTGGATCTTCTATTCTGAATGGAATAATCGAACAGTTAATATTAATGAATAATAAAAAGAACAAATAAATAATAACTAATTATATAAATCAATGTATATATAGGTGATATAAATTATAATTTGGTCAGTCTCTGCTAAGAATTTAGCTTGCCGAGGCTTGAGAAGACACACAAAGAATTAAAAACAAACAAAGAAACAAATAAAAAACCTTGACTGAAAACTGCTCTGTGGTCTGGAAGATACTCGGAAGAATTGAAAAGCCAGATAGTGTATTTGCTCCCATGACATGAATACTAGGCGTAATACTATTATTTTTACTAGCTGAAACCTAGGCTGGGATCTAGAAGCCTCAGTCAAGATCAGGGCCCCAGTCTGGTAGATGCTATAAAAGAGATCACAAGTCCTTCCCGGTACGATGCTACAATCTATAGCTGTGATCTTGCAATTAACTTACAGTAGGTTGTTTCCAACATTGAGCCCATTACATGACTGAGGTTTCAAACAGATGAGCCAGAGGAAAGGTGTGAAGAAGGAAACATTACTACTACATTTTACGGGTTCAGACAGAAAAATTAAGTGTCTTGCCCAGGGTCACACAATATATGACACTGATAATGAAAAAGCTGGGAATTCAGGCTTGACTTCAAGAGTCCGGGCTGCTGTTTGCATTGCAATACTGTCCTCACTGGGAAGATTTCCATAGAGAGCTAATGATATCCCAGTTTGGGTGGCAGACAAGGAACTCTCAACCATGACTAACATTTCCAAGGAGTTGTTTAAGCTGGAACAGTTAATATTAACAGACCAGACAATAAAGGTTTGGGCATATTTTGGAGGATACAAGAAGTAGGCTGACAGATTTCGGTTTATTTCTGCTTTGGGAGACTAAAATGAGGAGTTAAAACTTGCGCCTAACTTGGATGTTCATTGGTTTGAGAAAGTTACTTCAAGTTCCTTGCCAAAACGTTTGCCTTTCAGCTGACATATCTAAGGAAATAATAAACCACTTTCTGTATGAAAGGGAAAAGTTTGATAGAAGCATTTGAATCCTAGCTTCAGAACAAAGGAAAATTGTTTAAGTATCGGGTCTGGAAGAATTTTGCACTGGTCTTGCTGATGCACACGTGGACTCTAGTATTTCTGAGGGATATACTTTATTTGTCATTTTTGGAAGGTGAGCATTTCAGCTTTTTAATCTCTCTGACTCTCACAGCAGTGCCCAGTGTAAAGATACTATGAAGTGCCTGACTAGCTTCACAATCATTGGCCTTAGTTCTCATCAGCTTCAGAAAAAAATTGAGAAAGGTTTCTACTGACCGTTTCTGAGACACAGGCTTAACAGCCATACCAGAAAGTTGAGAAAAGGGGACAGACCACAATTTCAGTAGCCTATTTGATCTGTCTTGTGACTTGAAAGAACTGTGAGATACGTAAAAGAAGACAAAGTAAAAATACATCTCATTATATAAGGCAGAGAGAATAGACCACCTAGAAGAAGTAGATATTCATTGAATCTGAAAGCCAGTACATTATTGACAAATTAACAAGAAAACAATATTCATAAATGGACTGTAGAACTCCTCGATGCAGGATATCCCTGAGTCAAAAGATACCATAAATATCAAGCAGGATTAAGAAACATGAAGAGAACATGAAGAAACATGAAGATTAAGAGACATGAAGAGAAAATCTCAATAAAATGTCTTGAAAGAAATATTTATTTTCATAGTCTGACTGTTGGTATAGATTTGTAGGTTTTTGTTTGGTTTTTTTTGTAAGTAACTAGGAGAGATGGAGATAGGTTATTAGATGAGACAAACACACCTATTACAGGATTGCAGTTATAATATTTCTCTAGGTTTATTTCTTCTTTGTACATTTAGACACTAGAAGTCCGGAAAAGTCTTCTTTATCTTTGTTTTGTAAAATGTTTTTTTTACAGTTTGTTGGTTTCATTTTGAAAATATCAGACATGTTGTGCTGTGGTTATTGATTCTGAAAGTGGAGTTGATCAGCAAATTTGGATGGAGGAAAGTTGCTCACATAGCTCCTAATAAAGTATCTGAATGATTCCAGTGGATAAGGGAAGGTAGCATCCAGCATTGTACTTTAGATCAACAATACGTCTTGAACCAATGACCTTCTCAGAGTGATGTGTGGGCATAGCTATACCTTGGCTGGTCCATGGTAGGCTTCCCTTTGGAACCAAGTGTACTGGAAATTAAGACTATGTAGACTTTTAACTCCAGTTCAGGTCCAGTTATTGATTAGATCTTGTCATGGCATCTTTTCATGGAGCTGATTTTAATTGTTTGGGTGGATTTCTACTTCATTATCACAGTCATGAACGTTAATGAGGATGGAGTGTTTTCCAGGCTTTCCAGATGTTGATTTTTATTTTTTCTCCCCTGCTCTTCCTTCGTTGTCACTGCCTTATAAACTAACATAAATAACCATTACAATTTTTTGGATTAGGAATAGAAGACACTTTAGAGTATACCTTTCAAGAACATCACAAAGAGAGCAGATTGCCTATGTCTTCTGGATCATGCAGTTGAATATACACGTAATGCTCCTACAAAAAAGATCAACATTTAGATTTCAAAGTGTATTAGAGCCTTTTCCTTCCTAAGATACATCTTTCTGGCAAGGCATAGGAGCTCTCAAGTAGGTGTAAATTACATTTATGGCCATGACTGTAAGGTTCATTGACATGGTTAGAGCAGTATAAAGTAGTCTCAGTGAAAATGACAATCAGGCCCTGAGGCTTAGACAGATGGATGGACAAAACAATATCTGTGTAGTTTTATGTTGCCTTTGCAAAAAGAAGTCACCAGTTTAAAATAAAAATAAAAATAAAAGAATGCATTGCAAAATAAATTGATCTATTATGGAATAAATCCCAGAAACCATGACACAAACAAAAAATAAAAACAAACAAGAAAAGGACTTACTGTTCTTGCCCTGCATGTTAGTGACTGAATATAAATCTGATAGAAATTAGATAAGATAGCTGAGTTCCAGCTTTGACTCAAACAGGGCTCTACTGCATGATACTGGCTAAATCGCTTCTCATACACACATCCTCATTCCCTGAGCTTTGGTTTGCCCAGCTATAATATTGAGATGATGGCCTATATTTTTACTTTAAAACACTCTAACTCTATGCATAAAAAGTGCTATATGAAGGCTTTTGAGTATTATAAGAACACTCATCTATTCATTCCTCTTATAAAATATATGTCTGAACTGTTGGACTGATCTCACTTCTATATCAGAAATGTTAGAGAGAATTCTGCATCTCACTATTTCACCTTACAAATTAATATATGTGCAATCTCTTCAGTGTCTTCTGTTCCTAAATCACAACAGATATAAGTCAACTACCTGCTTCTATTATGTGAGCTCTGAAATGAAGGAGCATAGCATTAATTCTTCTAACCCTGCTTCTATTTGAAAAATAGTCAGCTGTATGTCCATGACTACAGTTGGAGGTATTGTAAGCTATGCACTCTGTTTTGAAGGCATATATTTATATCAATACATTAACATATGATTCAATAAGACTTCATCTATCATTAGACTTCAGTCACAGTTTTTAACTACAGAATCTAGCGACATTTAATAGCATTTAATTATCTACATAATACATCTCTACCTTCTAAAATAACTTTTAAGGGTGTAAAAAGGTAGTCTGTCTTTGAAAAGGATAGTGGAAGTCCTAAAGCACAGTGATTTTTTTCAAACGAAACGCTGCAGTGTCACAACAATCACTGTGACTTGAAAATTAAACTCAGCACCAACTTATGAAAAGCAGAAAAAGGTAAAATTACTATTTCTTTCACTTTCTTTGGGACAATGGTTTTGCTTTATGAAGCTAAAATGGCTGGACTGTCATCTAGTGACAGTATGTTCACGTCTATGTTGCTATAACACAGGAAGGGTAGAAGAGCATTTTCCTGGTGATACTCATAAAGATGCGTAAGTTTAATTTCATCAAGCGGTGTCCAGGCTCTGTGCTTAAACGTACTTACAGCATTTCTTAAATCCTAGCATCCTTATACTCAGCCACCACTCAGCCAACTGAGATGCATCATTCTTGCAGAAAACTCATCTCCTGGTGGATCCTGGTGCATTAAGTTTGTGCAGAAAGAATTTTGCTGCAGTGCACTGGGAAAAGAAACAAACAAAAAAAAAGAGCTCATAGGCATTAAGTGTTTGTCAGCACTCACAAAACTTTCCACTTGCTCCTTCCATAGCTACTTGCTCTTTCCATAACTGCACAGGGCTTGGTTGATTGCTTCAGCCATTAATTTGATTCCAAGAACCGTCTTTGCTTGTTATTCTGCATCCTTCCTGGCTGCTATTTACTGATGTCACTTGTGCCAGTTGATGAAGTTAGAATGTGATGAAGTCAGGAGTTTTTGATGTTGTAGAAAAATGTTGAACACTGGGAATTATTACGACGAACCTATTATACTTGCAACAATTTCCAAATCAGGACACTGGTGCAGGCCAAATCTTTTACTGTCTTTTAAGTTCTTGTCAGCCAAATGCTTTCTGTGGTACTGAAACGAGTATGCTGAAGATACACTGAACAACATGCTGAATAAAAAGGCACTTAGCTTAAATCCTTGTCACATTCTCTTTATTCAAATCTGCAAACAAGTATTTCCTTGTCTCCTTGTCCTAGAAAGTTCCCTAAGGGCTGGAAATGATAAAAGTGTTTTTACCCAGTTCATTTCTGGATGCTCTGCTGTGTCTTACTACTTGCATTCTTCCAGTAAAAGAAAAGCTTTGGAGCTAGAAATTGCCATAGTCTCCTTCAGTTTGCCTCCATCCAAACTTCTCTGGCAACCTAGCCTCTACTGCAGGTTGACACAGGCACACCTGAGATAACTCCAAGCAGCTTAGCTACCCAGGTGAAAGCTCCTGTGGTTACGTACTGCCTGCAGAAGAACTTTCCAATTTCAGTGTTTTCCTACCTTAACCTACAGCAGCTGGTGATATAGGCAAGTGTCTGGCACTATTGCCCGAACTCTAAACCAGTATGGCAAATGGGGCCCTATTGACTGCTGTGGTGGGAGACAGGAACTCCTCAAACAGGAGGAAGAGAATTCCCCTAGACAAGGAGAAGTAGAGATCTGATGCAAGGAGACCTATGTTGCCTTAGAACAAAAATATGGCAAAATATGGCACAGTGGAATAAGTGCAGTAGGAAAAAGGCGTATGCGGGTATTGCTGGGCGCTGCAGCAGTGTTGAGCCACTGGTGTTTCCTGAGGATGTAATTTGATGTTACATTTCTTCCAATGGCAAAGCAAGTTAATAGACAACTTTCCTGTTCTTTTCCATGATTACTTGTTTGCTCCTGCCTTCATATGAAAGGTCAGGATGTGACAATATAAAGAACTGTGAGGCAAACAAGAGAGAGATGGAATTTAAAAAGTATAGCCTTCAAAAATGATTTTCCTTTACACCGGTATGGTGTACAGTAAAGCCCTAAAACCACACACGCATATGTATATGTATATGGCCTCACAAATCTGAATATAACTATATTTTTATATATATACACACATGTGTATGTCTATTTTTATACAGCAACCCCATACGTGTGCACTGCAGAGAGACTGAATGCATTAAAACCACTTTTCTGCCAGGCATAATGCTCAGAAACTCAAGAGGCCTCTATTGCTTCTTTAGCCATAGATCAGGGCTTGGTTCCAGCCCATACAACAGCAACTGCAAGAGGCAGAAATACCTTAAAATGATTTTTGCACCAAATGGGTTACTTTTGTAATGCCGTAGATCTTATGCTGTAGACCTTATACTGTGCCATGCTGTGTCCATTTTGGACCTTGTCCTTAGCAGTTCCTCTGATCCTCAAGCCTTACAGAAATTTGGTGGGACTTTAGCACACCCATAGTTTCCAGTAGTTTCTCTCTATTAAAGAATTTAAATAAAAACCAACCAACCAACCAACCAAAAAAACCCAAAAATAAACACACACACACAAAAAAAATAACAAACCACACAAAAAAGCAGTCCCATAGTACAAATTAGGGGACGGGAAAGTTGATTCATTATGTTTCTGCTCATATCTGTTTCAGCCTGTTTCCACAGTTTCAAAAGTTACCACTTCTTCACTGTTCTTTAAACTACTTCTGTAAAAAACACTGGTTTAGAAAACAAGAGCAAAAACTTACTTTAGAGGAGAGATTTATACATTTTTTAAACGAGACCTCGTCACCGCACCAGATTAAAGTGAAGAAAAAAACGCAGGTCAATAAGCAGAACCAGGGAACAAGTTTCTGGGGAAAGGCAGGAGCAGGAATCTTCTCAGCTGGATTTTCTGCTGTAATGTGGACCACACTGAAGGTAAGACTCAGACCAGTTCCTCACCCCAACCTCAAACCCAAAGATATTGCCTCCCTCTTTTATGTTGTTGTGTGACTGAAAATATTTTTATGTGTGTTGATTTTATAATTGCAGATCCCTTTATTATTTAGGATTAGAAGATGCTATCTAAACAGAGTGAGAATGGCTACTTGGTAACAAAGACCAGTATACCAGAACAAACAAATGGCCCGTTCTACCAGTATCTGGTCTCTGGAGTCTGCAGTGGGAGGCATAAAATCCCCATATTGTAACTAATTATGCAGTAATATACCATGGGACATTCTCCCCAGCTGCCTGTATTACTAACTCATCTGAAACCTGAATGTACAGGAAATCTCAAGAGAAAACATCATTCTCTCAAGATTTCCAATTTTAAGAAGTTTTACTAAAGTTCAGAGAAACAGAAAAAAAAATGAGAGCTTTTTTTTTTCTTTACTCCAAAGACTGTCCAAAAACATTGAGGTTTTGAGGTTCTTTTCTTGCAAGCTCACACAGTTGTGATTCTCACAAGATTTCACTGGTGGGCCTTGGTTTGAAGACAGGTGTGATTTTTCCTGCAGAAAATATAGAAGTTATCACCCACCATTTTAGTTTGGTACTCCGTGTGCCATTCACTGCACTGAAACTTATTGAAAATTTTGTCAACAATCAGCTTTATAAAAGCTTTGCACATTGTCTGCATAAAAGCCCTATTTTGATGAGAAAATGACTATTAATGAGAACATGTTCTTTTCTGGCATCAGACTCGAAAAGACACAGGTCATAAATCTCTTTGATCTTCTTGCAAAAAGCTAGAATCAAGGAAAGTAGCAAGCTCATTCTCCCCCCCGCTCTTTTTTTTAAAGCTCCTGATTGAAACAATTCCATTTAGTAATCAGTAATTTATCATGCTTTCTTCCTCCCACCCCCCTTTCCTTCTCCCTGTGCTTTTGTTTGTTTTTGATTCTTTATTTCAACATACCAGAAAATCTTTCCGGATTGTCCTATCTATTTATTTCCCTTTATTTCACAGGGGTGGAAGAGGCAAGTTCTTTCAAGAGGGATGGTCGGGAGAGCTTTGGGGTGTTTTTGTTTTGTGGTTTTGGGGTTTTTTTTTTAGAAAGTATGTGTGGAGAGTGGGAAAAAAAACCAAAACCACAAAAAAGAAACTATAAAAATGAAATGTGAAGAAGAAGAATCCTAATATTCCAGTTTAGTCAATGAACTGCTGCCTTTCATAGATGTGTCAATACTGCCATCTCTTGCCTCTTCAACAGCCTGGGCAGGAAACTACAGTTTAATGAAAACTGGAGGATGAACATGCACTCACATTCACACACACATAAAAAAGCTAAGTTTTCCACGAGAGGTGAGTGAATTTTCCCTGGTACATTTTACCATGGTTTAAAAGGATCTTTTTCTTAATTTTCTTCTTTTTATTGCTGTGTAGCTTCATGTGCACCTTAAATAGTACAGCTGCAGCAACTTAGACCTCAGCTAGTGATTCAAGATTGCAATGTGAGTTAACTCTAGCCACGCTGAAGAAAAGAAAGAATCTATAGTATAAACATATAATGATCAAATTGAACTTGTATGCCTCCCCTGCTGTGACGACAACATGCAGGTATGTAAATAGACATGAAATATAGAGTTGTATGTATTTTTAATAAATGTCAACTACAATATGATCATTTTAACAGTAAGTCTTAAGATAGGTAAATCTTCTACTGCAATAATTTCCAGAAATTGCAGGCATGCATGTATACCTATGCTTATCACAGTGATTTGATTTTATAGGTCATGAAACATCATGTTGCATAAACGCAGTGACCAGTGTTTTGGACCTTATGACTATGATCTATAGAATTATTGTTTTACAGAGATAAACTCACAAGAACTGCATAGTCATTTGTCAGTGAGCAATGTTGTTTTCTAGGCCGGTGCAAACTACATACCAAACTTAAATGTCCAGCTCTTCAATTGTAATATCTTCACAAAAAAGTGTTATTTTATCTTTTTAATTGTTATGCAGTGGCAATAGTTATACCAGAAATATGTAGTCTTCTGAAGTGAAAATCAATGAAAGTTTCATACTTAAAGTAAAAATTGATTTCTTAAGTTCGATGGGACAATTTCTGGGATTTAAAATTATATCACTGTTCAGGTGATAAAAAGAAAGATTGACACTTGATTTTTCTGTATTGCAACTTATTGTTTGGTCCAGCACCTGGGTTTTGGTTGAGTCATTAAAAGTCTTCCTGTGCCTACCCAAACACGAGCAGTTGTGCTCCCATACTTTGATGATGGGTTATTATTCAGTTTATTTTGAAGCTTAAAATGTATCCCAGTCGGAGGTGTGACTATGGAAAGGCATATGACGATATAGTACAGCTATGGGTCAACATTACAGTGCTCCAGGTTTCTCACAGATCCACAAGGTTGCTTAGCACACCCTGTGCAAGAGTGCTGCATTAGCCTAGCCCTGCAGTGCTACTCACACCAAACACAGGACCAGTGTTTTATTATTCACTTTCCTTATCATTGTGTGTTAATTTTTGTAATTCTATCTGAGCATATTCATAGCGTGTACATATGTGCACACGTGTATGAAGTGAGATGGTAATTAAGGGGCAAAAGCACTAAACCTGGCAGTTGCCTTCATTGCAGAACAAATGCTTTATCAACAAACCACAGGTGTGCAGAGCTAAAGCAGATAAAAACATATAGGACCTGAGATGACAGTTCTGTGTTCAAAATACATTAATCACCCGAGGTAAATTTGTGCATCTGTTATACACTGTAGGTGTTTCACTTGCTTTGTTCCAGAGATATTAAAATAGATGAAAATCTTTTCCCTTTTCAATGTGGTTGGTCCAAGAATTACACATGACATTTTCCTACTTGGTGTGACTTCTTGACCTGTCACACCTGCTCCACTTGCTCCTGTGTGGTCACACCACTCCTCTGCACAATGCACAGGTGTGGAGCATACAACAGGGCTCTGTTGTGTTCCCAAGGGCCAAAGTCCACACTGTCCAAAACAAGAAAAGTCTCAGTTTCGTCAATAAGGTGTATGGTTCAATTAACGTAGTAGAAACTTTCCCATAATTATGTCTTTTAGTCAATGGACTGCTGTTTCATTTACAGACTATCAGTAATTTTGAGCCCTCAGAGATTAATTACAATGAGATAAGTTTCAGACAGATCTCCAAAGTCAAATAATTTCTACCGAAAATAATAGTCTTTTGATCCTTGTTGATCAATTTGGGTGAGTGCTAGAGGACAACTGTATTACCAGCCATAGAAAACTGAACTCATATATAAGAATAATGATGTCAGCTCCTGATTTCATCTATTGTGGGAGGAACAACCTTGATTCTGCTGTCTGTGCTCAGCAGATTTTGGTGGAAAAAGAACACAGGTCACTATTAAGGCAGGTGGTGACATTTGTGCTTCCTGATCAATAGGGAGGTGGTGAATTACCCACTGGACTCATGAACCAAGCTAAGCCTTGTCCATCGACTTAAAACTCTTTATAGCTAAAAGTATTCTTTCAAGGTTTTAGGTGCAAGATAAATAGTTGATGAAAGAATTTTCTGTACAGTTTATCATCAGCAATAGGGAATGCTTTGTTTCCTCACTCCAGCACTTTGACCTCATCTATTCTTATTGGCTCCACTGCCTTAACTATTTCACCTCCAGCAAGACATAGATATGAAGAAGTCAAAAGTTCACACGTACATATCATCTTGCCCATCAACAAAATGCAGCATTTCCTTAAACACAACCAAGGCACTTCCCACCACGTGGTACATCCTGCTTCAGTATCTGGAGGTATACTGTGCTTTCTTCAATGCAGTATTTTTAGCTGAGAAAACTCTTATCTGACGGAGATTTGTTAATTTTCCTTTTTTTCCCTCCCCTTCCACACCCTTCAGCACCCTCTATTGATTTTATGTCATGAACAATCTTATGGCAATGATGCTGACTAATATCCTAAACTTAACCTGGACAGTTACAAGCACTTTATCATAAATATAAACAAGTACTCTTGAAAAAGTTTAAGAAGAAAGATTCAGGTAAGATCCACAGAAGTCAGTTGGTTTGGGAGCAGAAGTTTTGGGAAACTCCTTATTTGGTACAAAGTAGATTGTCAGAGTCAGTGAAAAATATCTTATTTTCATTAAGCAAATATTTTCTCAACCTCATAGCTGCTTCTTCCCAGTGTGGAATACCAGAGAACCAAAATAGTTAAAAAGAGAGATTAAAGCAGGTGGAATGACCTTTTAAATTGCTGTGTGGACTTGTGGACCTGAGTCATTTGCTCAGAGATACGTCTGCATCTTCTTACAGGATATGGAGGTTACTTACCTGCAGGAGTGTTAGGAACAGGGAGTATCTCCTTGAGATGACTCTTTTAACAGCTCTTAGTGTGCTGAATATCCCAATTACCAACAACATAGGATGGCATATACCAGACAGAAGCTACCCTTTGCAATTTTGTGTGTGTGTGTGTGTGTGTGTGTAAACATATGCAATACTACACATTACGCACGAATAACCTCAGGATCAGAAGAGGATAAACCTCAGGTGGTCACTAAGATAATTAAAAAAAATCCTTTAGAACAAGTAACAAATTTAACTTTCCTCCCCACATTACTCTGTGATATGCATTATCAGTATTTGGTTTGCTTTTAGAGAAATGTAGATTCAATTCAAGTCAGCGATTCGCTAAAATTTCCTAATGTTCTTAAGGATGTTTCTCTATAAAACCTGAAAAAGGATCCTTAATCTTACCAAACCCCTCCATTTTATCTTCTACCCATAAATTACATTCCCATCTGAAGCAGCATCAGTAAGATATGTTATGAATTCTTTTACAGGTAATTCATTCCTTTCTTTTCAGTGTCTTTGTATGATTTTTTTAGGAGTCATTAGAAGTTTGGCTACCCACTTGAAAAGTTTCTTAAGAATCCTTTTAAAATCAGAAGTTTCAGAGTGTATAATGACCAAATTAATTTTTTTTTTCCCTCCTTTTCACTTTTCTTTCATGAAGGTTGCTGTTTCATCCCTGAATCTTTCAACTTGCCTGTACTCTATGAACATATGCTGAGAGTCACACTGGACATCCCTGGACGGGTTTTTGTGTTACTGGCAGAGGAGAGAGTTAAGTGCCCTCAAGAGGTCAGCTGGGCCAAATCTATAGGCCCACTCAAGCTGGTGGGGCTTGTCACACGGGTGATTTCAGGACTGAGATCCTTAAGTAAGATTTTAGATCTATACTGGTCAGGTTCATCAGTGTCCTTATTTCCACTTTTTCTACCCTTTTAGTTATTGCTGAATTTTTATCCCTTCAGACCACATGACCAGATCTGCCCCTCTGTGACATGCAGGGTATAATGGGGCGTTCATGAGATCTCTCCTAGCACACACAAATAAGTCATTATTGCCTGATACCATCTAAAATATGTTTCTCTTTCACAGGCATCCCACAGTGTAGTTTTCTCTGGTTCCTGTAGCTCATTCCCTGGCATTTTAGTTTAGCACCCAATGTTTGTCACTCAACTTTGCTTTCGATTCTGTTTCACCTCTGCTCAGGAAAATCCTCCAGCTTTGTTTTCTTTTTTATTTGGTCATTTCAACTACACTAAGGTTGCTTTTCATGTGGCAACTGGAAAACACTTATTTCTTTCAAGTGGTAGCGCTGGATACAATATAAAGCTAAGCAGTCGCAAGAAGCTTTTCATATTTCCACACAGCTATACACAGAATTTTATAAATATAAACATATACATATCTGTGTATATATTTTAGATATGTATATACTCTGTCTCTTTAACAAGAGAGGTTTTGTAATGATTTAATGATGGGTGTTGATGGTTAGAGGCTGCTTCTCTCTCCCTTAACAGTATGAATAAAGCAATAGGGCATCTGTGAAATACAGATCTGTAAATCTCAAAACAACAAGGGTAGTTTGTGTGTTTCCTTTTGCCCAGAATCTCCCATTTGTGTTAAGCAAATGTTTTATTTATTTGCTTGTGTATTTTTTCTGATTCTTTGGGATA
Source organism: Pluvialis apricaria (assembly GCA_017639485.1). NCBI lineage: Eukaryota > Metazoa > Chordata > Aves > Charadriiformes > Charadriidae > Pluvialis > Pluvialis apricaria. Next base: position 6,961,372 of record CM030044.1, on the reverse strand, counting down.
TTGGTAGGATTTCTTTCTGTCTCTCTTACTGTTTTGTTTGAGACAAGGAGTGACTGAATGAATTCAGGTTAAATAAGTACCTATTCCATTATAACATGTATCCAAGACACGACCTTGACCCGAACTGATCATTCATGGAGGTTCACAAAAATTACACTATTTACTACCTTTGTTTTTGAATTCCTGTTGATTTAAGAAGCAGGAGGTAGTAGTGGGATTCTCAAGGGACAGCTCTGCTCCTGAGACATTTTCAGACCAAATTTTCAGACTCAAGAGATTCTATTAGCTCAGGTAAACTCTGAATAAACATCCTCTGGGTGTTTATCAACATTTATCTGAACCAGAAGTATATGAAAGTTCACTCATCACTTGACTAATCATTGTGACATATGAAATCAGCATCCTTTTTAAAGACTGGAGAAAGACATGACTTGAGACTCTTGCTATATTTAATTTTACTATTGAATAAAATATACAAGTTAATATAGTATGAAAGAAAGGATGTGTGTTTTTGTGAGAGGGCAATATATACAGAGAGATTTCCAGGAAAATATCCAAGTTGATGTACATGTATAAGTAAATACAGGCACCAGTCATTGCATTTTTTCCTATTGCCACCATAACAAAATGAAAATCTTATTCAGATCCTACAAGTATGGCTGGCTTGATAGCATGACAACCAACATGTTATAATGAAGTAATCTAGGGCTAATAAATAACAGCTCCTATGCTCTAACTTCAGCTTTTAAGGTCAGCAGCTCCCCACTGAGATCAGAAAAATTACTTAACTGCTTTGTGTTTATGCTTTGGGGCAGTTTAGGACAAAAAGGTATTAGAAATTGTTTACCTCCATTTTGATTTCTGCACAGCGTTTCTGCGGTCAGCTGCAATGGGAGCGGCTGTGACAAAAAATTCCTGCATCTTCTACGCAGACAGGGGAGCTTCAACCAAAAAATGAATCTACTATCTAGGTTTACAGCCATGGAAAGATCAATTGGCAGGGAATGAAGATGGGTGTGAGAACCTGGACAGAGTGGTAGGTGCTTCACGCAAAAAGCCAGAAGGGCCTTTCCCTCTCCCACGAGGTCACCACTGAACTTGCGCAAATATGAGGAGGAAGGAGTCCCTATGGGTCTCCTTATATCTGTGGTAGGTTATAACTACTTGAAGGGCCCCCATGGACTCCCGAAGAAGTGGGCAGGACAACATGGAGATAGATAGCTGCTCCTTTGTAAACACTCAGTGCAACTCTTTTGTACTGCTAATGAGAGAACCACATGTTTTGTACAGACTTGTTTTGCAAAGTGCTTCTTTGATTCAGTTTCTACATGTTCCCAAAAAGATTAATCATAAATTTAAATGCCTGTGAGGCTGGAGTTCTGGAAAGGAGCGTAATTAACGTTTTGGACAAAGCAAAAGCTCAGGCCTGATACATTTAACAGGGGATGTTTATTCTATAAAGAGAGGATAATACAGGGGGTGTTTATTCTATAAGGAGGGGAGAATATTAAACTCTAGATGTACCCTAAGTACCTTGAACCCATGTCCTTTTTTTTTTTTGTTCAGGTTAAAATCCTAAAGCCACCTGAATTCAGCATATGGAACTTCAAAATAACAGCTGGGCAGGTTTCTAGAAAAGTTATTTTAATCAAAGACGTAAAAGATCCTTGCTCTAACTGTTCCTCCACGGTGGACTTGGTGAAGCCTTAGCAATTCATGGGTAAACCAGAAGCAATACTACTTGCCACAATCATAAGAAAGTATAATATTGAAGAAGTTAATATCTGTTGCCAAATTTCACACGTATCTAGCTATTACCAGAAGAGTGGCTAAGCTGAGGATCTTACACACCATTTTGACCAGAACGAAGCTCTGATCTGACTGCAGCAATAGGGAAGTCAGTTCTTCACTTCTGTTTCTGCCTGAAGAAGATTGTGCAGAAAGAGGGTCACTCTGAGTTCATATTACCCTTTTTATTGTGCCGACAGCTATCTCCCAAATCCACAGAGCCAAGGCCTGTGCGTGGGGGTGTTACTGCAGTCATTGCAAAGGGGTCATGCTGACAGAGAAATGTGTTTTGTGGATCTGAGCATAGACTTCCTTAGGACAAAGGATTTTTTTTTGCTCTGCAGCTTCCCTGGCCAAGGGGGTTAACAAGCCACAGATGATGAAATCTTTCGAATATGAAGTGCAAAACATCATATTTAAATATCATGAATAACAAACACAAGAGCAAATATTCTTCCTCTCTCTTTCCACTTTCTGTGTGCTCAATTTGCAGGTAATTTGATCTGGTACCACAGCCCATTGAAACAAAAAAAGGAATCTACACTTAAAAAACAAACAAAAAAACCCCAAATAATTGCTTTCTATTCTGTGTCATGTTTTAATTAAAGGTAGCAGCATCACAATCTACAATATATCTGGAAATTATTAGAAACCTTTTCCAGAGGCAAAAAGGATCAATACCTCTTTGTCTCAGTGGCATAAAGCATCTCTGTGTTACTTCTTTCCTGCTAGCAAGAGAGAAAGTGGAAAGAGTCTAAGATGGGAATAATAGCAGCACCGAAGAGGAGAGCCGTGTGCCAGGTCAAATAAGCATGCTTTTTCTTTTGTTTTTGTTTTTAAAAATAAGCAGAGTGGTTTGCATTATCTGCTTCCACCCTTGCAGTAAGAATTTCTGCCTCTGTGTCAGGGCAGAGACAACGTGGTGCTACTGAGTCGAGCCATTGAAGAAAGGCAGTGTGACTGAGGGTTAGATGAGGACGCCTGGGAGTCAAGCCCTGGCTTCCCTTCCAGACTTCACCACGGATCTGCTGTGTGACCCTGCTCAGCTTACTTGGAGCTGAGAAGATGCTGGTCTTGCACCTTGTACAGCGATGATCATGTCCTCCAGAGACTAATATCTTGGTGGCTGTCCTTGCCTGCACAAGCCAACTTTGGCTTTCACTTTGTTGTTTTCTGAAGGACAATCTGCAAGTGGTGGCACTTGAGGCTGGCTGTGCCTGATGTGACAGAGTTTACAAGCATGGTCCCTCTGCCTCTCACAACACAAATGAACCACAGGTGGGGCTCATCTGAGTCATCTAGTTTCCTCCAGCTGTCAGTGGAGAGGAATAGGGACTTCTCAGCTAAGACTGCAAATAAACCATGACCTAAAAGTGCCTGATTTTTCTTCATTTTGTTAAAAGAATCCAGAGATGAAGAGTTCGGTTGTCTACATTACAGAAACCTGGAGTTAGATAGCATTAAACTATACCCCAGTTTCCCCACATATAGTGGGGAATGTGATAATGTGACAATAATGAATAAAATCATATTTAATCAGCTTGTTGTCACCCACACTTTTAAGTGAGAGGGTTGTAGTCTGCTTGGGCAGAAGAACCCATATGAACACATAGCAAAAGTGAAATGTTAGCTGCTGCCTCTTCCCTTTTCTTTACTGAAGTCACTGTGTTTCTTGTCTCTGTCTCGGCTGCAAGGGAAGGAGCAGATGGGGCTGAACTAGCTGCACTCCCTGGCATTGCTCCCAACAACACGTGTGTATTTTCTGAACTGAAATGCAATTGAAAACAACTGTTGTTTCAAAAGTCATTAACTTCTAGAAAGCCCCCACCAAATCCATGAGTAAGTGGCTTAAGGAGCACCATATCATTCATTTATTCACAGATTTCAAGAGTAGAGAGGGTATTTTGACTGTGAAGCCTGGTGTCCTAAATAACACCAATTTCACATTTATCCAGCTGTCCTTCAACTAGAAGATAAATTTCAGAATAAATCAAACCAGATGCCAAAATTCTTGGCTTCAAGACTGCTCAGATGACATTGTTGAAGTGTTTCTATTGTTAATTAACATTCCAATAAAATTTATAATGCCGATAGGTTTAGAGAAGATTTATCAACAAAGAAATTCACCAAAGCAGCTGACCTTGGTGTCATGGAGTTAGTTACCCTTCGCTCTGAATCACCCCATGGCATCAAGGTTTCAGGAAATTTCTACCCCAGTCTCAGCTTGCTGGAGAATTTTCTATCCCCTCTCATTTGTGGGGTGTGATAGGATAATAGCAGCAATCCAGTCCTTATTGTCTGTATCTGCGGATGAACAGTGCTGTATAAGTGTAAAGTGTTATTATTATTGTAAGGAAATAATAATACTAATAAAACAAAATGAATCGAAGTCTTGTCTTCAGATGGTTATTTTAGCAATCCAGAAATCTAAAGCCCATGAAATAGACAATTAAGAGGGGTTAGATACTTAATATCAGTCGTTGTGTTTTGGTAGAATTTTGCAATAACGCAGCTGCTATAATAATACGGATTTTTATTTCTCCTTACAGAAAGGAAGCAGTTGTGTTTTCGGAGAAGCTTTGAAGTCCTGCCGCAGAATGCAGAACTTTGTGTGTGTGTGGGCGCGTGTGTGTGCCTGTGCGCTCAAACGGCCTCTCTTCTCCTTTTGCAACAGCTCCATCTTTGGGAGAGAGAAGGGGAAACCTGTTCTTTCCTTTAGTTGGCTTTGCAAACAAAAGAAACCTTGCGAGTCTTATTTCACCCTGGGATATCTTTCTCCCCCCTTCTCCCCATGCCTCCCCCCACACACTGCTCGTATTAGTTGGGGAATTAAAGAAACAAAAACAATACCCCCTTTCTCTCATTTCTGACATAACTAAGGGCCAGAGACTCATTTAATTAGTCTCTCTCGTGTGGCTTACAACTCTGTTCAAGGCAAACATTTACCCCTGGGTTTCAGCACTGCTGCTTAGCCACTGAATTTTCCCTTTTAATTTTTTTGTCAGGAAAATGTGGTATCATGTTAATGGCTATTGGGGATCCTACGGCTAAATCATAATCATAATTGTCTACACTAATCATAATTGTCTTGCTGTTGCAGTGTGCATCCCTCCCCCCCTGTCAGTTTGCAGTCTCATCCTGCTCCCTTGTACCGCACGCTTACATTGTATATGAGCTCTCCAGGCGGCGTTGACATTTCAGTCATTTTTTGTCTGTTGAGCTGTGCCCAGGACACAGGGACTTCAAGACCCTGTAGGAGGGGTCACTCTGTCTTCTCAAGATCCTCATCCCAGAACCCTCCTATGAGGAGAATCACTTCTACGTATTTAGTAGGGCTCACTTTTCCCTTTTAAAGTGAGGTGAGTTGAGGAAGAGGAGCTTGAGACCCAGAACAAAGAGCTTCTTTCATCCACAGGCTGCTTTTAATCACTGAGCTACATTTGGCACTCCTGCTTTCTCGCCTCCTGAATCTTTCATGCCTTTCCTTGCAGTGGCCCATCTCCAGCAGAAGAGATTGCATCTTCCCCTCACCCCTCATAAACCTGAGGGGTATGACATGATCCGGGACAACAGGAGCTGGAGGGTGGAAAGCCTTTCCTTGACATAGATCCAGAACATATTTCCCACATCCTAGACAAATTGTTTCATCACTAGATCAGTTTTCAAGGGGCAGCCAGTCATGAACATCTGTCTCTGTCCTGGCAGCAGTGATTATAAAAGGGAGAGTCATGATACCACAGTTTTTGTGACGGATCTGATCTGGTCAACATGTGGTGGCGAACAAGACGAGGTTCTTCTAGTGACATAAAGCAGTGTCTCAGATCCTGATTAGGCATGGATAGACATTAAATGTCAAGGGCTTTTAGTCCCATAAGAAAGACAGAAGGATACTGCAGAAACTACAGCTGCATGTGAAAATGTGGTAGGGTTTCTGTGGTGGTTTTACCTTGGCTGGACACCAGGTGCCCATCAAAGTCACTCTATCGCTCCCCTCCTCAGCTGGACAGGGGAGAGAAAAATATAATGGAAAGCTCATGGGTCAAGATAAGGACAGGGAGAGATCACTCACCTTTTGCATCACTGGCAAAACAGAAACAATGTGGGGGAAAAAAAATACTAATTTATTACCAATCAGATCAGTGTAGAATAATTTGAAATAACCCCAAATCTTTAAAAACAGCTTCCCCCCACCCCTCCCTTCTTCCCAGGCTTAACTTTACTCCCAAATTCTCTACCTGCTCCCCCGAGTGATGCAGGGGGACGGGCAATAGTCAGTTCATCACACGTTGTCTCTGCCACTTCTTTCTCCTTGGTGGGAGGACTCCTCACACTCTTCCCCTGCTCCAGCATGGGGTCCCTCCCATTGGAGGCAGTCCTCCATGAACTTCTCCAACGTGAGTCCTTCCCACGGGTTACAGTTCTTCATGAACTGCTCCAGCATGGGTCCATTCTATGCGCTGCAGTCCTTCAGGAACAGACTGCTCCAGTGTGGGTCTCCCAGGGGGTCACAAGTCCTGCCAACAAACCTGCTCCTCCACGGGCTCCTCTTTCCCTGAGTTCACAGGTCCTGCCAGGATCCTGCTCCATGGTGGGTTCTCCACGAGGTCACAGCCTCCTTTGGGCATCCACCCAGTCTGGCATGGGGTCCTCCATGGGCTGCAGGTGGATATCTGCTCCAGCGTTAACCTCCATGGGCTGCAGGGGGACAGCCTGCCTCACCATGGTCTTTACCAGGAACTGCAGGGGAATCTCTGCTCTGGTGCCTGGAGCACTTCCTCCCCCTCCTTCTTCACTGACCTTGGTGTCTGCAGAGTTCTTTCTCTCACATATTCTCACTCCTCTCTCCAGCTGCAGTTGTGCAGAGTTTTTTTTCCTCCTTCTTAAATATGTTGTCCCAGAGGCGCTATCACTGTCGCTGATGGGCTTGACCTTGGCCAGTGGTGGTCCCCTCTTGGAGCCCTCTGACATTGGCTCTATTGGACATGGGGGAAGTTTCTAGCAGCTTTTCACCAAAGCCACCCCTGTAGTCCGCTCTGCTACCAAAGCCTTTCCACAAAAACCCAATACAGTTTAATATGTTCAGTAATTGCTGGAGTTTAATTAAGAGTGGGGTAAAATTACAAGTAAATCTTGAATTGTCAAGCCCAGGTTCACTTGTTTCTGAAGGCAGGGAGGAGAAACAACAAAGAATATTGAAATAAAGGGAAATTTAATTCCCAGGAACTGTACAAAGGCATGGATAGAGATCCCAGAGTACCCCAGTGTAACCTCTTCAGGCCAAGACAGAGCTCAAGGATAAAGTCAAGAAGCCAAAGAACTTATGGAAGCAGACAAGGTCCATAATAACCTAGGAACAAGACTAGAAAGCGGTGAGGCAGATATGTCCTGAGAAAAAACAAAACCAGAGCTTTCAGAGGCGAGATCATAAATGACATGAAAAACTAACAAACAAACAAACAAAAACCCAGACACTGAATAATTTAATACAGCCTCAGAATTCTGGCACTGGCACTCCTTTACTGGCTGTTGGCTGCTGGATATACATGGGGTGAGATTAACCTCTCGTGTCTCAAATAGGCTGGAGACCCTCCTAATGATTTAACGATAGAGTTGATTAAGTTTCACTCTCCAGAAAATATTTGTGGTCTTCTTAAACCTAGTTATATGGCTGTAGCCACTGTGATCTAGCCTGAAGTCGCAAGGAAGTCTTTAAATCCAGATCTCCTAAAGGCCAAACTAGTGACTTCAGCATTCTTTGGTGTAATGAAAATCATTTGTATACAGAGTTCAATTCACCACATGGGTTTTTGTTCAGAGATCCCGGCTTTAATGTCACTGGAACAGAAACACATGTTGTCCTATCCCCACAGCTCTGCTGCATCCTAAGCACTCCAGCTCCTCCAAATTCATGCTGATAAAACCTCATTACAGTTCTGTAATGTACTTCTGATACACATTCCCACTTTCACTCTCATCTGCAATCCCTGGCATTGGCTGGGGTTTGAAGAGAAAGTGTAAAAACAGCTGTGTGGAAAGATGGTATTTTTTTTCTTGCAGTGTTTTAGTCACAGCTAGAAACAAAACTTACCAGAAATCTCCTGAGACAGCCTGTTCTTAAGAGAATTCATCGCTAAAACTAATTCACAGTAGGTTTATCTTCACTCATAGTATCCCATGAAGTAAAAGTTTTTACTTCCCCAGCCCAAGGCTTCTTTCCCCATTAACTGCTGGGAATGTAGTAAGGTTCCAGCATCTGAAACCAGGCAGTTTGGACTCATTTCTAGCTATGGAGTCAGGCTGACTAGCAAATCTTACCACCATCTCCCCACAACTTCTCACAGTATATAGCCCAGCCTTGCAAACAACATTTGAACTCCTCAACACCTACATCTAAACTCTTAAAAATCACATAATTATATTCGTATATATATTCATTGCTAATTGCACCTCTCATTGCAAAGCTGCCGGCTGAGTCCATGGATTTGACAACTACCTCAAACAGACTCTGTTCTGGGTCAACAGAATGTCCTGCATGTGAGGGTTCAGGAAAGTCTGTATTCTCCAGTTGACGGTACACCTCACACTTCAGTTAATGGCAGGCTGAGCAGCCACCAGGGCTGGCTACCCTGTTGCTTGCTCAGTCTCCTCCTCCCCTCAAGTATTTTTACTTCCCAATATCTGTGTAAAAGCAGACAAGCATGTACAGTCCTCAGCACATCAGCTAGAACATAAGCTAGACATAGATTTGAGGCGACACTCCATGAGCAAAGCCACCTGATATTGTAAGAGGGAGAGTTAGTTATGCATACTGCTTAAGATAATAGAAATGATAGGGACAGAGTGGAGCATAGATGCTGCCTGTTCCCAGAGAGAAATGGGGTATTTTGGGTATTTCTCTCTACTGAGGAGGCATACTTACGGATCTGCTTTGGGAATTGAGGACCTGAGCTAGGTTTGTCCTTTCTCACAGAAAAGCACCCAGAGTAGATGAAAAGCTTTTCCCTGAAAGTCGTATTTTTCCCAGTAACCTAGCAATTTAGGCAATACTCTGATCCATAAGAAACCCAGGGATCCTTCTCCAGTGTGAGTCTCCCACCTTTTTGACTATGGAGTTAAAATCCTGACATAATTTTTGATCCTAAAATAATATCAGGCTTCAGTCTCCTCTACACATTAGTAAGTAAAATCAGTCTCATACATATTTGTAAAGGGTTTTAAAACATAGATAGGAGCCTTGCTCTACAGCTTTAGAATTTTTGTTTTTCAGCTGAACATATTCCTCTGAGTAAACTGTATTGAATAACATTGAGTTTCTTGTAAACCACACTTTCCCTTTCCTTTCAAAAGGCTTTCTGGGACTGTAAATATAAAATACTTTTACCTGAATATTGTTTGCATCCATCATTTCCTCGTTCTCTACAATGTCCCTGAGAGAAAAGTAGAAAATATAAACTGTGGTCTTGTCATGATAGGGGCTGTCCTCATTTCAGCCACAGATTTCTGGTGTCAATATGAGATATAGTCGAAGAAGTGCTATCAGAGTGCTACTTTGGCTGAGTGGCTTAAGATTATCAGAAGTGATGGCATTCTAAGTTAGTTGTTAACTTTTCATTGTATCAACCTCGAAGAGACCCTGTTAGTAGTTATCATATTACACCTGAAGGAGAAGCAACCATTGGGTGAGGTGCGGTAAGTTTTTAAACCCCCCAAGTAGCTGGCATTTACATCCATAGCATCATGCAGTGAATGTGAGGAAGGCTTCCATTTACATCTATGGATGGTCTTTCAGTCTGAAAGGAAGGTGGTCTACCCTTGTGCAAATCACACTGCTTTCTCCCTATACCAGTTTGCATCAACCCAGTTATCTCCTTGAACAATGACCAGCGCTTGAAAAAGCAAGAGGGGACAGTACTGCTTGGGGACTGCATTTGACTATTTGCTGGTCTCAGATGCAGTGTGGACTGGGATGAACTGCTCTGGCTGTCAAAATTAAATGTTTTCCTTTGCATTTCTGCCTGCTTTGGTCCTAAGCTCTTCAAGGCGGTGGGCATTCGTCTTTCCCTCCACTTTTAAAGAGCCAAGGATGTGCTTACCTCTGTTGCATTTGTTCTGTGGTACTTTAAAGCAATAACTAGAATAACTCTTCAGAGGAACAGACAGTGGAAAAAGAAATATTCTGAAGTCAGGTTTTGATCTGAAAGATAGCCTGAAATTTTGAATTAAATTATTTTGGGAGGTAGAGGAATATTTTTTGCAGCCAACGAATTATTTTATTTAATTTTTATCTATATTTGGCTTTTAACATTATAATTAAATAGAACAAATTTATTTATAAACTAAAAATTTCTTAAAGAAAAAAAAACAACCAAAAAACCCCTCAAAGGTATAAACAGTTTCCATTTGATTTCACTTCTTTACTTGTTTTTTTTATCAAAGTGCATTTTTATCATAATTGACATATTCACATGAAACTGACTTCCAGATATCAGCATTTCTAACGGACAAACATGTCCTCTTGTAAAATTTGTAGTGAGCCTTAGAGGAGCACGTCTTCCCCAGTATTATCTCTAAACAAGCCCCACATTAAAGGTGCTCTGCCTTTGTATGTGTCCTTCATGTAATTTTGAAATACTTGTCAGCAGCACCCTTTATACCTTCCAGAGATACAATTATACCTGGACTTCCAACTTAATGCCTCTAAAATGCTTCTTCCAAGAGGTGACTAAGAGTTTAAGGACATAAAAGGCTGAGAAAGTATCATCAGCAAAACAGTCTGACTGGAGATGTGATGGCTCCCTGATGTTCGCATTACTGATTCAGATTGTGGGTAAGAAGGGAGAAGGGAAGTTTCTCGTTTTTGGATAAACTGTTTATTTTATGACTCCTATTTCCCCAGTAAATACCTGACTCTGGCACAAGTTTAATGATCCAAGTCAAGCCAAGGACGTGAAATGGTCTGCAGAGAGATCCAGCTTCACTCCTGCCTTCTCTCCTACCTGCTCTCTTCCTGGCCCCAGCTTGTAATACACCCTCCTTTGCTGCACAGGGAAAGCTCAAGTAGGTTTACAAGTACACAGCTGATTAGTAGGGACCATATCTGATGGCAATCATACTTCAAAGTTGCCTTAAGATGGCAAGTGAAACAAGGAGGAGGAAAGAGAGAGAAAAAGGAAACTATCTTCCCCGCGTCCATGTGGGAAGAAAAGTGATCAGGAACCCAAACAAACCTCCTCCTCTGGGCTTCCTCTCCAGGGCAGCAGGTGGTGACAATGATCAAGTTGCAAATGACAAAAAAATCTTGCTTTCTTCTCAGTACAATTATACTTTTCATCAAGATTTGCTCAATGTCCCCATTGGTAGTTACTGTTTATGACACTGCTGGTGCTGGTTGGAGCATGTCTGATTAGGTGCAGGTGTTGCACACTAATTGGTAATTAAGTTTTGGCATGTATATTATTGATAGTATTTACTGGATTTTAAAATTAGTATTATTCATTATCTACTAAGCTGTATTTGTTTTAATATGAAGCTGCAAACTAAAACCTACAGGATGAAGGGTGAATGGGTCTACACATGTAGGTATAGATTTGTAGTTACAAGTCAAAATGGTGAAGAGGCAGAGGAAGAACAAGATCATTTAAAGATGAAGGCCAATGACTTTGGAGAAGAAATGGGGCACAAAAGGTTCACAATCCCACAGTGCAAGGTGGGTAGAGGGTACTTAGCGTAAAGGCACTGCTGCAGAAGCCTTGAGTTGCAAGTGAAAGGAGAGTTACAGGTGGAAGGTCCTTAGCATTGGAAGTCTTAGAGTGGATAAAGCATCATGCAACATTTTGTCTTCTAGGTTCCCTGATGTTTTCTCATGCTAATGAATATGGTAGACAGACACAATCATAAGAAGGATGAGTGTGTTGAGGGAAACGAGGCAGTGAGCATGACATGTTTTGGCTGCTGGGCAGTATGGGAAGGTACAGGTGTTCTTCACTTTTCTAAAGGAAGACATATAGGAGAGAAGAGGATCTTTAATATTATAGTAGTTAGGGCCACTGTGCCTGAATTTGCTGAGCTTAGCTAAAGCCAGTGGAAATAGACACAGTCCACAAAATTTCAACAAGTTTTTGAAGAACATTGAGTAAGTTGGGTGATCAAAGGTTTGAATTATCCATGGAAGGTGTGTCTTTCTCTTTCCTTTCACTGTAACAATAGTCACTAAAGTTCTAAACCTGGCACTGCAGTTAAATGTCCAAACTTATTTTGCATAATCCCAGTCATTTTAAAAGCGAGAAACTGAGGCAAGGTGAAAGCAAATGGCTTGTATCCAAGAAGCTTATGATCTAGCCTGCTAGACCAGGAGATGTGAGCTGAAGTCTCTTAAATGTTAGGACAAAATGCGTTATGCAAAACTTCCATGTTCTTTACAGATTCCCAGGTCTCATGTAGCGGATCCTAGCACAGGACCCTATAGCCAAATCTCACTGTTCATCCCATTTCTGTTCTTTTTACGAATCTTTATTTGATATATATCCACACACACTACCAAGGACAATTTAAAACCCTAGTATGGAAAATAATATCATTTTCTTTACCATTCCTCATGCATTTTCAAGTTAAAAAGAAACACAGAACAACCCTTATCAGAATGGACATCTCGTAAACTATACTTTTTTAGCACTGACCTTTCTTTTACCTTTTTCTCCTGCTTCTTTTTCTTAGAACACAGCTTATTCTTTTTTGACTGCTTTGGGTTTCTTTATATTTTCATTTTATTCCTCCTCTCCTTTTCCTTCCACATTCTCTCCACAGAAATCTTTTACTATTGAAAAGGGAATCCCCCAAACCCTAATATAAATGTCCAGATCCAATCAGAAAGTTCAGGGTAAGTCTCTTTTATTCTCTTTTTCTGCTGTCCTAACTTGCAGGACGTTTTTTTTCTGTGAGAGAAAATGAATGTTCAGAAACAAATACCATCTTAATAGACAAGAAAATCTTGTATTGCATAAAAATGGGATTTACAGGGCAATGTTCTGTCACTAGTACTCCTAGTCCAAGAGTCCTCTTATGCTCACTGTCACTAGATGTTTGAGAATATAGCTATATAACATAACTACTTCTTCAAGGTGCTGATTGATATTGTGGGTACAAATGTGTGACCTGAAAGTTGTGGAGCATGATGAGTTGTTCAGGAGATCCAGAAAGATTAGTATCCCTCTTCCAGTGAGATTTCTTTTAGCATGAAGACCATTAAGGCTCTTGGTCCCCTTGGCGTCTCAGTTCTTCTGCTCAGGACGTAGGACGTCAGAAGTGCAAAGACCTGTCAGCTGGCTATGGCTAAGGTCTCTAGTCTGTGAGCAGCAGAAGTTCCACCTCTGTTTTCCTCCAAAAGCACAGGGAAGTAAAGAAATATAAGGTGAGGAAGCATCTCAAGGGATTTGGGGACTTCTCAGGTCTGAAAACACTGTGTCTAGGTGGTCTTGCTTTTTTTTTTTTTTCCTACAAAAATGGGATTCTGTCGTTTAAGTTCACTTATTGAAACATATCCAGGTACTCACATAAGTGACATGTTTCCCTGCTGACCCACGATGGATCCAAGTCTCCTTTTCCTTCTTTCTCAAATTGCCATGTCTACTGTTGCATACTGTGAACAAAGTGTTATCTCTCCAATTTGATAATGCTGTCCTCATTGTACCCTAGATGTCCATTGCAGGATCAGGGCCTGTATTAGATTTCTTCTCAGTTTGTATCTGTATACTTTTGCTTAGCTTTGGGGAGCACTGTGGGCCCATTTGTGAAATGACAGTGCTTTCTGCCGGGAAGATCATTATAGGCAGAATGCATTCCAATGTGCAAATTACAGTTCTGCTTATAGGGAATTTGTTCTGCTTAATACAAAAGAGCCTTACAAAAGGAAGGTCTCGCTGCACTTTCCCCTAATTTGGAGCTGCAAAGCTAACTTCCATGCTGTGCAGAAATGCACAAGGAGGGTTAAGTCAGTTTTAAAAGAGCATCAGTTGGGTGAAAATGTGTTTGACCTTCACAGGGTTCTTCAGTCATTCTTCAGCTTGAGTGGCTGAGTGAAGAGTGTGTCATTCTGTCATATAAAAAAAAAAAAAAGAGAGAGAAAAAAATTTAAAAATCGATCCTGTCTACCCCTGAAAGCCTTAGTTTTCATTGGCACCTAACTGACATAAATAATATTTGGTTGGGTTTTCATTGCTATTTTTATTTAAATGTTCTGGGGTAGGCCAGCTAACAGCAACGTCCATTTTTATAGCACAGTGAATTCCCACAGTTCTGGTAAATATAATCAGATAAGGGGAAGTTGAACTTAAACCTTCTGTTGCAGTGAATAAAAGTAAACTTCGTAACCCAAGACTATATCTCTACTTATAATTGCTTATTATAGAAGTCTATTCAAGGACACTTTAAAAACAGGATTTTAAATCCATCTCATAAAAAAATAGAAGAATATAAAGATAGAAAAGGGACACAGTCAGTGAGAGCTAAGAAATTAAAAGGAAACAGAATACAAAGCCATGTATTTACTTAGGCTTTGTACAGGGCAAAATATTCCCCATATATGTTCCTATTGTTCTTCAGTATTGCATCATCTTTGTAACAGTAATCTTGCATTTTTGTAAAAGCTTGTTGACGAAATGGATCTAGGTGTCATTGCATAGATCACAGAAATGATTGGAAACATAGGATCTTCTGAGGATAAATATATAGGAGGAAAATTATGTGTTCCCTGTATTTAAGGTCTGAATTCAGGAACCTATGTCTCTTTTTATCAGATTTACTTTGACAGGTTATGCAGAGGGTACAGATGACGAAAAATGTTAGACATTCAAATTAAACTCCCAGTATGGTACAAGATCAAATCCCTTGAAGAGCAGTTCAAGACAGAAACTTAAATTTTGTGTACTGAATCACCCTCTGGATGAAGTTTTTTTAAGTGTCTTCTAGGAACCAATGTCCTAACTGGAACATCGGACTTAAATGCTTAAACATTCACATGGGCAACTCCCAATGTCTTCTTGAGTTTCTGCTTTCTTTTACCTATTTTCTGTAGAAAGCTGTGGAGGGAAAAATTTCCATGTGCTAAGACCATGACAACTCCGATACTGGGCATCTACCTTCCACAGTACAAAGTAGAGAAATGCCTGATAGGACCATAGAATCCCAGATTGGAAGGGACCTCAAGGATCATCTGGTCCAAGCTTTCTTGGCAAAAGCACAGTCTAGACAACATCACTGAGCACCCTGTCCAGCTGAACCTTAAGTGTCTCAAAGAGGACTAGGACAATTCTTGTCCCTGTGTTTTCTGGATCATGACCTTTTGCCAAACTTTTAAAAGACCAGGGTGCATATTTCCTAGAAATGTAGCTTCAGAGCAGAGCACAGGGTATTGAGACAACTACATGTTGGAGATACCAATAAATTTAACTGATCACTAACAAAGTCCTTCCAAAGAAGCAGTGGTGTAAACAGTCCTCCTTTTTTCCCTCTACAGACAAAGACACGGATTCGAGAATGGGGAATTGTTAAATGTGTTCATCTTTGTTCGAAAAGAAGGAATATTTTCAGCTGGAAATATTTTTAATGGTCTAAAAGTGGCAAATATATATATGTCATTCCTGTGGCACAATTCAGTATGTGCAATTTATGACCCTTTTTTTTTTTCTTTTAGAATCCTAGATTGGTTTGGGTTGGAAGGGACCTTTACAGATCACATAGTTCCACACCACCTGCTGTGGGCAGGGAGATCTTTCACTGTATGACTGGCTTTGTCCCAGACCTAAAGGGCAGTGCCACCCATGGCTTAGCTGTTCACCCGGGCTGTGCCCCGCAGCCCCACTCATCTCTATGGAGATCTTGAGAGATGACGGAATCACAGCTGGAGCCAGCATGGCCACAGGGTGCAACTGACAAGACACAGTATTGGTTAGTGATGTGAACCCTTCGTTTTTTGGGCAGGCTTCAGGTCAGATTTTCAATGGTTTAAAAGTTTCTTTAAATGGGTATAGTGTGTCTCTTCTTCTCTGGCATCTGTGATGAAGGGTTGTAATCTGAGACAGTTTCCTAGTTACACCACTGTGGTGCGGTGAATACTTACTCCTAGGGTGTCCTTTTATATCACCCCTTAGTATATCTTACAGCTCTAAAAGAACCGAAAGACAGGATATATTGTGTTCCCTTTGTAATTACTCAGTACTATTTTGACATCGAGTGAACCAATGGGCAATATTTGTGGTCTCCTTTTTTAAACTCACACCTTAATGATTTTTTAGGGCAGTCAGACTGAAACACCATGATATTTTAAAAATTATATTCCTATTCTATCAGCTAAAAAAGAGGAAAGAATTCAGATAATGGCAGAACAAACGGAATAGCTAAATAAAAACAGAATCACTCATGCTGTGTTTAAGATCACTTTTAGACTTTTCTTTCTTTTTTTTTTAATGAATACGAAGGTTTGAGAACTATATTCACAGAAAGGAAAAGAGAAATAAAGCAAAGTATATTTAAGACCTCCTTGAAGACATCCAGAGTTAATAATGATATACACTGTAGAAAGAACAACTGTGAGACGGGTGCAAAATGCCACAAACCCAGCTAATTAAAAATGAGGTTATTAGTTTTTACTTACACTGCAGTTAGAGATAATGCTACAGAGAGCCTGAGTGAAAGCACATTTTATATTGTAGTAGGAAGTGCATTTTATGTGGCATTTTATTTTATTTTAAAGAGTGCTTCTATTTAGAGAGAGAAAGATTTCAATTATGAGTTAAAATGGACTCACTGTGGCTTTTCCGTATCTTTGAGGCGAGGGGGATGGGGTGAGAAGAATACAAACTTTCTTCCAAATTAGGCATTCCACCAAAACCAGCACTAAAATTTTGTGCCTTACCATAAAAGACAGCTGCCCAGATTCCCAAGACGTGGGAATGCCTGACATCTATGGATTTTGTTTTCCAAGGAGATCAATAGAAATTAATCACTTGTTTTGAAAGTGTAGATCCAAATATCATTCTCAATGTGATGCTAACTGTTTTCCAGTAAATCTATGGCCAGATTTCTCAGCAACTCAGCTCCTACATACAGAGAAAAAAAAAGGTTCCTTTTAAAAGATATTCCACATGATATATGTTTTTAGAAATTTCACTGTTATATAGACTCTTAAACAGTTGTTGAGACCTTGGAACAAGTTCACATTAATCCATGCGTACTGATCCATGAGTGTCTACATTTAAAGCACTTTGCTGGGCGTGGTTTTTGGACAATGTGTAAGAATCATGAGTGAAACCCTCCTGCCACTCAGGTCACTGATTGAAATCTTCTTCGGTTTTACTAGGGTCGGTCTAAGCATCTTGTTGGTTTGTGGAGCTTCTATCACACCAGTGGTCCTGTATTACCTACAGTAAAATAAGACAATGCGAACACTAAATATTTTTTTTTTAATATTTCTTTGAAACATCTTTAGTTGAAATGACAGTTTTTGCTAGCTGAAGTAAGAAGGCCTCTAGTGCAGCAACAGGAAGATTTAAAAAAATTAACTGAAGATATCCGGGACTACTTGGAAAAAATTGATAGCTCACCCCTGAAAGAAAATTATTCAACAGAAAAAAATCCATAAATTGTAATTTCTTTCTCCTCGTTTCTTTATTTATCCATTCACATCTGGGCTGGACTACAGTAATAGGTCATTTTCTTTACTCCTAGATCCAAACTAAAAATAAACTCTAATATAAAGAATTATTTACTGAACCTAACTTTTTTTTTTTTTTTAAAGCAAAGGTAAAGTGGCTTTACTTGTGCATAAAATCAAGCTAAAAGTGTCTTGATGCATATCTCAGTTACAAAGAGTCGTTTGGGGAGTTCAAAAATCCATACTACCTTTGACTTGTATTTCTTGACTATATTTATATATATGTGTTTCTTTTTCAACTGTAAGCTTTGTTTACAGAGAAGCATGTAGGAGACACGTGTGGGATCATTTTCCTATCATCCGGAGCTGTCAGCCAGCACAGTGAATACAGTCTTTAGGCTAATCTGAATATAAAGCCAGTGAGATATTCCTCAGAGTGAAACACAATAAGACCTGCTTCTTCTTTTGGTATTTCACCAAATTAAGTGTAGCTCAGTCCAAAGGATTTAATGACTGTACTCATACTCCTAAGCAAACCAGTGCCAGAAAATATTCCTGGGCTCTGGAATACAATTGCCTATAAAGTTAAATTGTTAGAGTTGTCCTGAGCACAGTTTTGGTGCCAGGTAACCAGCATTTCCCCAGTCAATTTCTGGGAACTGTTCAGGAGACAACACGGGCCAAGGATGACTCTTAATAGATACTTTGGATGTGGCCACCCAGTTTTGGAGGTGAGAAGAATTTCCCAGTACGGAGGTGGACCAATCCGTGCCAGCTGGCCTCTGTTTCACAAACCAGTTCTGAGCATGTATAATTTACTAGTATAGATGTGTTTCCACATTGTGTATTACATAATATCACAGATCACAACATGAATATGATATAAAAAGTAAATTAAAATGGGAATGAAAAGTTCAATTAAACCAAGAACACTTCCTCCAGAATCTCTTTGGTAACAGATTTAAGGGGGAAATATTGGCTACTTGAGTCCTTTTTGGCTCAGGAAATATTTCAAAATTAAGAACTTAACTGTGAATTACAAAATGCAGCTCCATCCCAGTTCTAATTAGCAGAAACTCAGCAAGTTTAGGAAAAACTGCACAGAGCAGCATCTGCCGGTTGCTCACCACGCAACACACATACGTACACATACACACATAATTCAATGAAAATAAACAATACCTAACACTTTGAAAAGGTCACTCAGTCTTTCTGGTGCAGACACTTTGCTCCCTTTGTGACCAGTTTCACAAAGAGCAGTCTTTCTAACTTCAGCCGTTTAAAAAGCTAACCTTTATGCTTTAAATTTCCCTCATCTCTATTGACACACTCTCTTGTGCTGAGGGCTTTTCTCCTCAGGAAAACATCTCCCACTCCCTCCCACCTACCATGCTAATCTTGACACAAACATCACAACCTTCATCTTCATTTTAACATTTCAAATGGGAATTTCTAAGCATCCAGTTAAAAAAAAAAAAAAAGAAAAGGGGGGGAGGGGAGGAGGTGGTGAGGGGAAAATATCCTTTGGTCTATAAGCAGAGCTGAGCAGAACACAGAAAACTTTCTGCACACAGGCAGCGTTCAAACATTTTTATCAGTCCCGAGCCCCTGAGCAGAGAATCTGGTTCCTCCCAGGCATCAGTCCCCTGTGCAAGATGGGGTGGAGCACAGACCATCATGCTGAGTTGACATGTTCCTGGGTGACGAAACAGCACCCCAGCAGTCATGTAAAAGTAAAACAAAATCCAAACACTGACAAGCAGCCTAGCAGTTTCTGCTCTGTGTGGCTGCCAAGGTGACGTTGAAAAGATGAAGCATGTCTACCTGGGGTGGTGGGAGCTGCCTGAGTCTACAGGCAGCCTGAGGCACACTTGGGACACGCTCAATATTAGTCTAACCAGGATGGTTTCAACATGCAGGGTCTCAGGGGGAGAGGCAAAGTGGTCAGGACCTAACCCTTTAAAACAACATCTCACCTTTTTTACTAAGGAGAAGGAGTCCTCTCCCTCCATTGCCTAGTCAATGGCAAGGGATCAAGCTAAATGCTTGTGTTGAGGACATACCAAGTCTCTTGGTGTCAGTCAAACGAGAAGGAGAAGGTAGTCCACTACTGTGGTCCACGTGCTGGGAGGAAGATGTGGGGTGTATTTATCTGACTGATAGAGATATCTGCATGTATATCTCTATGAATCTCTTAGCCTCCCTTTCAAGTCAACAGAGAGAAAGCAAAACTTTTAGTGTGCCTCAACATAAGGGAGCCCAGAAAAGTGATTCCCTGTTTTCCTTTTCGTCTCCCCTGACTATGAGGGCAGCCCTGGCTGACTGCAGAACTTGGCATTGCTAGACCTTGTCAGTGTTGTGTGGTGAAGGGAGTCTCACCGTGGTCCTCCTGAAGGATAGCTGTTATGTATTATCTTTTAAGTTACACCAGGACAGATCATCACACACAACAGTTCTGAGGTTTAAATCAGGGTAAGGCTTCCTGAAAATTGCTGAAAAGACAGTACTCTGGCCCGCAATTCATCAGAACTGAAGGTAGAAGAAGGGAGCAGAGCGAAGGTACACTTAATATTTCTTCAAAGTTCCTTGCCTTCCACTACATTAAGATGCCAGCATCTGCCAAGACTCATTCTGTAGTTCGGGGCAGTCCGCCTTTTAGGGAACTTCTAGTCAGGAACATGGGTTATTTCAGCACAGGATTTTGTTCCTAAAACTAGTCAGAATATGCTCAACAACAGCAGTTTCCCTCATTAGAAATACTTTTTCTTTTCTTTCATAAAAGAAATGTGTAGAAGAAAAATCGACATCATTATTGTTGTAATCTTTCTATTTTATTTTAATTAATGTTTTCATTGAAATTGTACACTTCTTTTTATCAAGTTCATTTTTAAGACCTTGCTTTTTCCTTATCTATTTAATGAAGTTCACCATATAATAAGAAAATGTGACTTCTGGAGATAAAAATGATTTAAAAAGAAATTATTTTGTTACAAATATCTATTAAAAAGGACACAAATATCGACACACAAAAAATACCAATATAAACCCTGTAAAATGGATACAACTTCAAAACATATTTTCTTTTTCTTCCAGAGATTATTCCTCTATTTTTTTCACCAGCTTCCTTGTCTTTTTACTTTAGTTTCAGAATGAAGTGAGGGACAATGAATTACAAAATAAATTAAGAAATGTGCTTCATGGATGAAACATCATAAGCCTCACCTATTTTGTTTTCTTCACCTCATTGGTTCAATACAAACATGAATCTTAAAGAAGCTTCTGAAGGCCATGGAATAATATCACCAGTAGGATATATAGCTTCCTTTGTCAAGGAGAAAGGAAGGCTGATTCTTAAGAATTCTTCTCCTAAAACAATTGTAATGGAAAATACCTGAGAACCATAGGTGAAAGCAACTGTTCCTTCTTTATGCAGCTGCACAGAGTCTTGTTGGCAGAGCCACAGGACATGATGCAGTTTCCAAAGTGAAAACAACACACACATTGTTGTCCAAACAAGATTTGGACCACACTCACCCATTCCTGTCTGATATGCTTCTCCTCTGGTTTCTTTCTGGGAAACTGGTAGCATAGGTGCAGAAAAAGCAAAGATCTTTTCCAATCTCTTTTTTTACGCTGAAATCCACAGAATTGCCTCAGTTTCAACCCCTCCTTTTCATGAGCACTGTCTTTCAGCAGTGTGAGGTATTGGGAATGCAGAGCTTCTGCCCAAGATCAATACACCTTCACAAAGGAAAAGGGAACACCATGCACATACATGGTGTTATCACAACCGTTACGTCCTTCGAAACCAACCTGTTCATTGCAAGTCTCCTGTTCAAGCACTGACCCATCCCAAGCCTGATTAACTGATGAAATCTGACAGCATCACAGCTTGAGTTGGCCCAACCTATTTATCTTATGAGATCTGACAGGATCACAGCTGGAAGTGCCCCAGGAGATCTGATGGGATCACAGCTTGAGGAGGCTTAGCTATAGACACAGCATGTAAACATTGATCCAAAGATCTACATAAAACTTGAATTGCATCCTAAAATGAAACCTTGCCCTTAGCTTCAAGAAAAAAACAAACAAGTACAAGCACAAACTTTTATGATATATCATTCTTCCTTTTGCTTTCTTTTTTTTTTTAATGTCTGCATGAACTTCCTCAGACAAAAAAATAAACCTGCCAATGGATTATAGGATTCTCATGAGGATTGCTTCCCAATCTAGCAAACCTAAGGGCATGAAGACACATGAAGATTACTGTCAATTTATCCAACTTTCATAATTTTTTTATTTTTTACAAGACACTTTTGTGGGTGTGAGATCAACATCCCCATTGCCAAAAAAGCAGATAAATCTCACTTCAACTCTATTCTGGTAACAGGATCAAAAGCAACTACAACTTTTTTGTCTCCAACAATGATTTTCTCTGTTTTTTTATTAGTACTATTGTATTTGAATATTGCATTGTCTGATGTCAAGGAAGCTACATGACATAACGAAATACAACCAACGTGTTTTGTTTTGATGCTGTACATAAGCTAGCTTTGAGGACGTAACTTTAGTTTGCTTCTCATAGCATGATCATGAGGACCTGCAAGGTGAATTTTTGAATGTGACTATTTCATGTCGCTACATTTATGTTTTGGAGTTCATAAACACAACCCCTTTCCCACTTTTATGCTTCCTGATACTGGGAAATAAGGTGATAAGAGATTTGAGTATTTTAATGTTAATATGCAGGTATGAATCTAAGCAGTTCTAAATTTAAAGAAAAAAAAAAAGACAACAACTGTTTAGGTAACTAGTACAATTATAACAAAAATTATGTATAATTGCAATTTAGACACTTCTACGATTAATGACTAGTGACTGCACTTGGATTTATTAGAAATGTAGGCATTCACTGTGATGATGCTGTCTTCCTCTCCTTCACTGTGCTACTTGCATCACAAGATTGCCTAAAAGCCTCCGTCAAAGAACAGAGCTGTTGTACAAAAGACTGTACAAACTGAACAAGAAGAATGTACCTGACTCAGAGACAGATCAGCAACTTTGCTCTCCACTTGTGTTAAATAAATTCAAAAAGATCTTTCTCACTCATGACATTAGCTGAGTTTCCTTGATTTTATTAAAGCTTCAGACTATGTTGCTTCATCAGTTATTAATAGGAATTCACTATGTCTTCTTGAAGAATCCACATTAAAAAGAAATTATTTTTGGACACCTATCTCCCATGGAAAACATGACATGCAGAAATGCTGAATAGCTTGTCAATAGCAACTAACGAAATATCTTCAGATTAGCCTGTTTTCTACCATAAACTAAAATCCCTCCTCAGCACCTGAAACTCAGCTAAAGTTCATGGAAATCAGGTCATAAAGACTTTCCTTGTCCATCTATCTAAAACACTGTTCTTCAACCTTTTCAGGTTGCTGACCCACCTTATTCAAGTAAAATTTTCTCTGACCCTCTTACATTAACTATGAAAATAGGAGTACATAATGTATTTATGATAACAATGATATGCCTGTATAATTTAGTTGTGTGCATGTTTCAAGAGGTCGAGGGAGAACACTTGACCTTGAAGATGAAGGGTGAGTGTGGAAGAGTTTCATTGCTTTTGTTGATACAAAAATTTTAACTGCCTCACACTGACATTGTTTGTCTTTCATGACCATTGTGTCACAGCCTAGAATATAGGAAGAAACCTAAGGTAGTCAGTAAATATTCTTCAGTGTTACAGGTAAGTTTAAGGTTTTTTTCAACTGACAAAGGGGTTCTTCTTCCCACCTTCTTTCTTTAGCCATGTATTGTTACATTTCATTCAAGAAAGACTTTTTAATACACAAAACTTTTCATTGTAAAATTGTCAATATGTCAGTGTTCACCCCTACCTCAACAAGTGTTTTGTGAAACAGCTAGTACAGAAAGAGGACCTGATAAAACACAATCACAAACTTTTGGCCTAGCAAGGTTGCACCTTGTGTAAGGTTGCACGTTATTCCTGACCTGTCCACTATGTGTGGTATTTGGAATACAATTGTGTTTGAATGTTGCATGAAGTTCATCAAAATCAGTCTCATAATTCCTTATTTCTACCTCCAGCTTTTTTAGGTCACAGTTCTCTCTATATGGGAATACACAAGCTGCCTGTAGAATTCCTATTTCACAAACAAGAAAGATGAGGGTGGTAGTTTGGTATGGGCTCCTGGGGTGGCCCAAGTATATGAGGTTCCTCAGCTTACATATATCCATCAAAAGAAGTAGGGTAGTCAGTCAGATTTAAAAAGAAGGGAAAAAAAAAAAAGAAGCTCAGCAGAACAGTTATTTTAGAGGGCTAAAGATATTCAGGAGTTGATTTATGTCTTCTAACTTAGACATTCATAATGTAGGTGTTGATGTCTGCTAAACTCCCTAGGGTCTTTTGAGGTGTGATGCATGTCAGCTAAAGTACACAGCTGAAGTAGATCAGATGAATTGCTCCCTAAAAGTACTCAGCACCCCAGTTAACTGCAACGAGTGACTGCAGAGCCTGGGGTGACTTGCTCAGACGTAGAGGTCTGCTGAGTAGATATCTGAAGCTAGATGAGACGAATCCTGGATGAGGATAATCTATCAGAAAACATGGTTAAACTCCCAGCTCTGCTGCAGACCTCCTGCTTTCAGACACCGGGGAAAACGTCACCTACAGAAAATAACCGTTGGATTTCATCCCTCTTCAGGCCTTGCACAGGAATGAAAGCAGCTGAAGTGGAAGGTGGTGGAAGGAGGGTGGTCTGAGCGTTGCTTCCACAGGATCTGTACAAATTCCTGAGGTGTATTGTTTGAAAAATGGTGGTGCACAAGTTAGTGAAGCTGCAGGGCAGTAGCTTACCCAGTGTTAGCATAGCTGACACGCTGACAGTTTATATGGAATTTATGTGCCCATTTACTCTGCTTTTTATGGGAAAACATGTTGTTACCTTACAGCTGCCACATCACATGTTACTTATCCTGCCTCAGAGCTACAGAGCACCTTCCTCAAGGAAATATACATACATCAAGAGGTTATGTATTTTTTAACAACATTGTAAGGGGGAAATGATAAAATATGCATTATACTGCATACTAGCAGCTTTTAATTTTTCTATATAATTTATTTAGCAGATTTAACTTATGCTATAACCATTTGCAGTTGTTCTCTTCTTTCCCATTCACATATTGGAGTGAGATAAAGAAGTTGGGAGTAAGGAAGTATTTCCATTAGGATAAAGGAACAGTATGAGAATCTGTTGAGGTTCTACCATAGTACCAAAATAACAGGAATAAGCATATAAAACATGGGTGGTAAAGGATGCTTAAGTATGTTGACTATGACAGTATATCAAAATGGTAACTAGGATAGCAGAAGGCTGGAATTGGTGACAGGAGTTACAAGCTAATCTTTCTATTAAAAAAAAAATGTTCCAAAAAGGAAAATAAAAGGAAATAATCCTACTGCCACAATACCTTCTGCCAAATTCTCTTACTGATATCCTTCCTTATTCAGCTGATGACCCGTGTTTCTGCCTGGAAATATTCCATTTTCTCATTTCAATAATGGAATAACTTGAAAAAGTGGTTTTATCCTCCTGAAGTGACGCCTTAAAACTGGTTTCAGTAATGATGTGGGTAATTACTTGCTACAGACCCTAACATGAAGAATAGCCCAAAAAAGGCCATTGCTGGAGTGCTATTACATTCTGTTGAGCTGATGCTGGTTTAATTAGAACAGCTGATTTTATTTAATATAAACCCAGTATAATGTTTATGTTCTGCCAGGGGGTGAACCAGAACCTCATTTACCTGAGACTTGGGAATGAAAATGCACCAGTCTCTCTCTTCCATGGCTCCAAGGACTGAGGAGCCAAGAGCAATTTTTATATTTTAATATAGGATTGGAAAATTAGCTTACAATACAGTCGAAACTCAAAATGCAGGATTTCCCACATCTCCAGCACCAGCTATTGGTACAAAAGCATTTTATATGAGAATTGTTCAACAGAGCTTGCTGGCAGGTTCCCTTTCTTTTTCTCTGCCTTTACAAGAAGGCGAAGATATGTTGCTGATTACATCTTCAGACCAAGAAAAAGCAAAGGTATAAAGCTGAGTTACATGTGTGGATCTTAAAGTGGCAGTAATTACGAGCTGCCTGAAACAGTATACTTGGGCTGCTTTCCCAATAATGGCACTAGGTTTTTTGGAGGAAGTGGCCAACGTTGGTTCAACCTGACCAACAGCAATGCTGAGTCCACATGGGAAACATGTCCACATCAGTTGGACTCCCCTGGACAGAAAGTTATCAGTCATTACTCTAGTTTGCATATGGAGACAGCAGAAAATCTATATGCTACTATACACAGTCCAGTTCCCAACACCGACAGAATATCTACAAAAGCTGCAAGAAATGCATTTTTTTAAAAAAGTGCTGGGGGATAACATTTGTCAATATTTCAGAGTAGCTCCAGTACTGTGCCCACGTCCCTGCCTAGGTATACACCTTCCTCAAGCCCTCGGGACTGTACCATTCTGAAAAATACCTACTCTAAGAAGAAAAATCCAGAATTTAGAAAGGTACCTAAATTTATACAAGAATGGGAACAGAAAAACTTTGTTTTCTCTGTGGTAAAGGTTGTGTTCTGCTAACCCGAAATGCTCATTTTTCTTTTTTCTCATAGGGTTTTCTGGCATCTAGTAGATCTCTGTATTTGGAGAGAGCAGAACTTTTGCTGACAATGTGTGTATTCATCTGCAGCCACCCACCACAGAATTTTCCTCGGCTGAGCATTTTAGGATTTAGGACAGCACCTTACTTAGGTTCTGGAGGGCAACCAGAGAGACAGATGACAGAGAGCAGTCATGCGAGGTGTAAGTATAACCTGTTAACACACTGCCTATTTCAAATAAATGTTTGATTTGCCTAGTGCTGCTTTCAGCAACTGATTTAGTTTTGTATATTAACCAACAGCGAGTAATATTTTTTTATTTTTTAAAATTTATTATTTTTTTGAGTACAGAAGAATTTTCTTACCATGCTCTTAATCAGGTGGTAGCTATTAAATGACTCCAACACTTTCCCATTTTATTTTTTAAGGTTTATCATCTATGAGGTGACAGAAAGCTTTAGGGATACTTAAATACTATATTCCTTTATTTCTGAATCAAAGAGTGGAGAAAGGCTCCTCAATTTTTATGTCCCAGGACCAAAGAAAGCTTCAATTGTATCACAGATGGCAACGCTGAGAAGGAGCTTTATGAGGGGAAACAAATAATCTGGTTATTGGGGTCCCTCTAGACTAGAGACAATTAGGAAGGAAGAATATTTTTGGTAGGACCAGGCAGATGAGACTCTGAATCAAGACCCTGGGGACACCTAGTTAAACTTTTTAGAGAGAGCTCATACGAAACTTTGAATGCTAATGTGGAGCAGAAAAGGAGGACAAAAAGGAGCAGACAGGTGAAACAGATCTTACTCTATGTAGTAGCAAGAATTCTAAAAGAAAGATAAAGAAAATGGATTAAACTGTGGTTTTAACTTGCCTTTAAATGCCTGAGCTCCATTACCTGCAGAGTGTGGCCAGTTTCCTTCAGACGATTCTCCACCTCCCTCCTTTTTCCCAATTTACAGAGTTCCTTCCCGACTGCTTAATGATACAGGGCCTTTTCTTCATCCCAGGACTAAAGTAATGAAGTACCACTGATGTTTGTCCCCCAGGTCAGAAATTCATTATGAACCTACCCACCATCCGATGAATTTTGCCATCCAGCCTCTAGTCAGCTATTAATTATACACCCTTTCCCTCTCACAACAGCTCCTGCTGCAGCAATGTCCTGACATCCATTTTACAGATGGGGCTTAAGTACAGAGAGATTAAATGTCTTATATCAAGCCACAAGTTGAGTGTACGTGTGACACAATTCTGCCCGGCCAACAGGTCCTAAGATTTGTCATCCCTTTCCTTACACCAGTATCCATTAGTGCTTTACTAACACATAGGCCAGGAAAGATAAATCAAAAGGCTACTGCAATCTTGTCACATCCTTTTCTGCACCTTGGCCGAGGCCCAACATAGTATCTGTCCTGAAAGCAAGGAAAAGCACTGGCAGAAACACCTTGCAGAACTGAAACCAAGTGCAATGCTCTTTGGCTACACATGGAGGCCTTATGGGAGGCCCCATGAGGAGAAGATGAAACAAAGAACCAAGTCAAGTGACTACTGCCGTAATGAAATCTTGACCTACTTTTGCAGAGGATTGGTACAGCTCTCCAAGGTACATGTGGCTTTAGTGTTAGAAAAGGCCTGCTCAGGAACATAAATTCGCTACCGTTTTGTTTTGGTTTGTTTTCCTGAGAAACCAAATTGCATAAGGGCAAAGACCACCTTGTTATGAGCCAACTGCGTATATGTTCATCTTGCATCACTGGAAATTAAATTTTAAGGATTAGCTGCACTCGACAGAGAGACCGAGGGAACAGCACCGTAGTTCTGTTCAGGACAGGAGGAGGTTCAGAGGAGAAGGTGGAGATTGAGGCTAACGCAGAGTAGGTCGGGGCAAAAGAGCTCCACGTTTGGGTGAAAGCTGTCAGGGTCTCAAAATAAGCAGTGAACTGTAGAGGAGATCTGACATAAATCCTGGACTTCCAGTGTTGTGTTACCCTAGAGAGGCGGGAAACCCTTCACTTCCCATTTAAACCAGGGATGAGAATTCTCCATTTAGGGGACCAAAGTTCAAACCAAGCTGTCTGCCTGCTGCAAAAGACAAACATGCTTTCATCTGCTTTTCTAGCATGAATGATATCACCAATAAAGAAAATAATAAAATAGCTTAGTTTAAAGTTTTGTTGTTTTTGCTGTAGTTTTATTAAACTATGAGATGCAACAAATCACACGTGTGTCTTTAAAGTCGACATGTACCCAAAATTACCAATGTTAAAGTAAAGCCATTTGTGAAAAAGGCACGAAAAAGATTGAGTCATCCATAAAATATCCCAAATGAGTAACTTTGAACTCCTTCAAACTCTTGAATGGACTCACTTGTAACTTTCCAGATAGTTAAACCTCCACCTTAAGATAAAGTGATCTGACTTTCATTAACAAATATGGCCTGAATCTTGAAAAATTAGTAGTAATTTGAGATATCTCATTTTACCAGTTGCCTTTATTCCTGTGTGCTGAGTCTCTGGCTCATTGAAGTAGGTTTGACTATCTACCTGGAAATAAAACCAGTAGCCAATTTTCAAAATTTAAGTCTAAGGTTCATTACACTTTTAATAAAAGAAATGAATACATTTCGTTCCAGCTTTTATCGAAAACCAAATTGAATATTTACTTGGAGGCTATAACAACATTCCTGGTTCATAAATGTCTTGTAATTTTCTTGTATTTGTCTATCAACCTTCTATTCATGAAATTAATTCTCTAAATTATTTGAGGTGGGACTGGTCGTTGTTACCTATTACACCCTTGCTGTAGTGGAACTTTGCTGAGTGAATGAAACCCTTAAATGTAAATAATAAGCAAAACTCCTAATGCTATTAATGATAAGGGTGATAATATTTTTTTTTTTTAAATTGCAACTTATATACGAAGTTAACCAAAATATAGATGGAATCCTGGCCAACTTGGTTTATAATTAGACTATGATGATATCTTTGCTCAAAATAATTAGTCACTTCCTGATATGCATTATGAGAGTTTTTATTTCTTGTGGAAAACTAAAAATAACCCAAAAACCAAACAAATCTAAACAAAAAATTACTGTCTTAAAATCAAGAAATGTGTTGTGTTTTCACATATCTCCAGTGTTTAAAGAAACCTAAAGCATAATCCATGTAAGGTCTCTGAACATTAATGGACCTTTTATGATTTGCTAGAGACATAATATAATATATTCTTTGTTCAATAACTTAGGAGAAAGCAATCAATATACGGACACTACAGACTCCTTGTCTCAGGGTTCCCTATGGGGCTTTTGCCTTCTTCTTTAATGGCCTGTGTTGTTTTTAGTGCTGCAATGGCATCGTTTAACTTAACATGACACTTCCTTCGCTCATCTGTTGCGAGGATGTTTGCCAGTCAAGAGGAGAAACATTAAATGGAATAAAACTAGAGGAGTTAAGATGAAAAGCATTTCCCAAAGGCACAAGGAGAGGTTTCCAAGAACACAGCAAACCGAGATTTAGGAGGATGATCAGCCTGCAGCCAGACTAAGGTAGGAAATGATACATATAAACCAGGTTCAAATCTAATTTAGATAAAACTGCCTTTGTTCTTCTCAGAGAGGACAAAACAAGCAAAAGGTCTAAGGTTTGCCTCCATTCTTTTGGAAGACTTTCCAATTAGTGAAAACTTAGACCAAGAACTTAATCTCGCCCTCAGTCTCAGTTTGTGGTGAGTAGCTCCTACAAGAGGAGAGGACTGTAGGAAGAGGAGAGGAGGCCTCACCACAACACATTGTGTTATGGCTGTTTTCTGCTCTCTGCAGTGACACTGGAAATGAAGAATTCATTTGAGCTGTCCTGAACCTGCTTTGTTTCACAGTAAAACACTAGGCAAACTCGTAACCACCTCAGGCTGTGTTAACACTACAGGACTGAAGAAGTTCTGTATTGAAAAAGGCATGGACAATACAACCTGTTGGTTTTCTGTTGCTCCATTCCTTATATTATGAGTGAATATATGCAGTAAGACTAGGAAACCTATTCCCCTGAAACCAGTTAATTCCTCTTTACTGCCTGCAGTCCATAAGGAAAGCGTTATAGGAAGGGACTGGAGCAAATTATCAATACCATAAGTTAAAGAACTCTCAACTGGGAGATACTCAAACAGTGAGATGATTTAGCCTGTGCAATTAATTTTTAAGTGATGGTCATGAAGGTTGTGGGACTTTGGATCAGTGATTTGCATTTGAATAAGCACCAGTTCAGAAATTCTTAAGTGTTGCTGGACAGCAATTGATAGCTTAACAAACTTTATTAATTTTCAATTGAATGTTTAGTGTGGTTCTACTTTGAAATGGGATGTGGATCAATGCTCTTCTTGGCAAAGGTCAAAACTAAAAAGGTTGGGTTCAGAGAAGTATAGAAGCTTTCATATGAGTCCAAAGAATAACTGACAGCCTGATTCTGATGTTTCTGGTTTTGATAAACTTAGCTGTAGTTGTTATTATCTCAGTATTCTTTCTTTACAGATATCTGAGCTTCGTGAACGATTTTCATGTTGGTTATCTTCTGATCTATGTCTATTAAAGAGTATTGATGCAAGAGGATGTTAGCTATGCACCAAGCACATATTCACACTCTCATCATTATTAGGCACTAATTATTATTAGATCATTAAATCAAATTTCCATAATTGTTATATTTCACCATTTTCCAGATCACGTTTTGATTATATGATATCCTTAATAGTTAAATTAAACCATGAATGCATGGATCAACCCATAGGTATTGTCTCTAGGTATGAAAGATAATGTCTTTTTTGTAGGCTGCAGACATCTTGCGCATTAGTCTGTTGTGCAGCTTCTTGTTCCTTAAGTTCCAATTTGCTTCAACTGCATAGTAGACTTAGATAGACTTCCTATTTCTCGGTCTTTCAAACCCTTTCTCCAGTACCCATGTGCACCACTTGTTTCTGTTGCGTGTAGGTAATTTTACCCAGTGCACCGACATGACCAGTTTTTCTTTTGAAATCAAAAGTTTATCCCATAGCTAAAGCTCAAGAATCCTGGTTCCTTTTCATTAGGATCAGCTTCTCTGCAGCTGCTATAATTTTGCATTTTTCATCTCACGTTTATATGCCAGAAACAATTAAGCAAGCATTTGTTTCATACATGGTACCCATAAAATCTCTATCATCACTGAACTGCATTATTATTTCCCCCAGGAAACAATTCTTGAAAAAAATACAAATGAAAACTGCAATCTATATATTTACATTATTTATAAGTTCTCAAGGATTATTTCCCTGTACTAAAAAGAATGGAGATAATGCTACATGGGAAATCTGGAAAACTTTTTCTTTTTTTTAATCCAATTTCTTCAAAAAAAAGAAACCGCTTTCTAGTCATGAACAACTGTAAGTTGTGTAATAGTGGAGTAAAGAAACATGATGCTTCTTTCATTTTCTATATATCTTTACACCTCTAGAAAAAGATTTGATTTTAACAATTTTTGGCAAATATAAAGGCTACATTTTCATGGAACTTCATATCTTAACATGATAAACTTTTTTGAAACACTGGCCCTCATTGTATGAATTGAATTTCTTTTAGATATGGAATTAGAAATTTTGGGGGAAAAAAGATGAGAGAGAATGAGTATGAAAATACATAACCACAAGTATGCATACAGCTCATGCAAATATAGATAAACATGTATGTATAAAAGTATGTATACACACTATGATGAAAGTCTCTTAATTCAGATATATACATATAAATGCACACATATGCCTATGATAAAGCGTCAGGTTAATTTTTTATTTGAAATGGAGATTTCATTTCAATACAATCAAAGTGCAACTTAAGGTAATGATGTTCTTTTTCATTAAGAAAAAATTGTAAACACTTCATCTTTGTTCTGTGCTGCAGAGGCTCGTGAGAACCAAAACACGATAGTCTGCTGTTACAAGATGACTTAAAGGCAGAACATAAACAAACATCCTAATCAGTAAATTAAAAATTAGAGTTCATTTTTCCCCCCTTAATGAATGCTATTCCACTGGCAACTATTCAGCTTCATATTCATATTCAGCTCAGTGAAAGCAAAATCGTAATGGTGGACTAGATGGATGACTAGTTTCTCCCAAAATACTGTGCTGAGGACTACGTCTTTGAGACAGAAGCTTCCCTGACAGGCACTCCCAAGTCTTTTTGGAGCCTATGCAGAGGTAATACCTTTTAGGCATGACACACAGCACCATGAGGCATCACAGTCCATTCCAGCAACAATCTACAGTGCACAGCAGTTGTGCTGCAGAAATTTTCATTTGACCCAAAGTCAGAGGCAATGAAGAGAAGGCAGAGAACAGGACTAGGCAGCTCAGCTGAAGTGGGGAGAACGGGAAGCCCTGAGGAGATGGCATGGTTTTTGCTCTGCCATTTGTCTCGGACCATCTGCCTGACCTGGCACAGGCAGCCACTTGGGAGTCTTCAAGTATGGACATGGAAAATGGTTTCAGAAATGTCTATACACTCCTTGGATGACATTTCTGCATGAACTATACTTTAGGTAACACCTACTGTTGTTCTAGCTTAATTTACAAGAAGAGCCTCCCATGATAGTGGTAAGGACACAAATTTTCTATATGCCTGTGTAAACAGGTTACATCAGCCGAAAAAAAAACCCAAGGCAGAGTCAGGGAGCTTGTGCAATCCATTGTCACAGCTGAGCTGGGGGTTACAGCAAATGGCTCCAGGCTGTTGGAGAGACATCTGGAAGGGCTTCATGCTCTGGGATACTTTCTCAGAGCAAAGAGCACAAGGAAAGTATATAGCACAGATATAGGAAGTGTTATGGTGGAACCCTATGGTGAGCATTCTGTATGAGTAACTTCTGTTTGCAATGTAGGTTGGTATTTCAAATGCGGTTCGTTGTCTTATACTATTTACAAACTTTTTCTGAGTATTAAATGTTACTTTTCAATTAGGAAGCTTACTTTGAAAACCAAGTGGAAACTATTTGCAATTACTTATCTAGGATTTTGCATTATGTTAGAGCTAGACTCCAAAATCCCGTCCAGAAAAACGAAGCCCTTTCCTATGCTTCCACATAGGATTAACACAGGGGCAGGAGGAAGAGAAGTGTAAGCAGAAT
Source organism: Pluvialis apricaria (assembly GCA_017639485.1). Lineage (NCBI taxonomy): Eukaryota > Metazoa > Chordata > Aves > Charadriiformes > Charadriidae > Pluvialis > Pluvialis apricaria. The sequence continues at coordinate 6,928,094 of CM030044.1, read as the reverse complement.
ATCTCAGTATTGCCTGGACCTGTTACAATCACATCCCTGTTTCCATGGGGGAAAAAAGATAAACACTTGCAAATAATTTACTATAAATAAAAGACACTGTAGCTGTTTTCAAACCATGCAACTTAGATAATGCTTCAATTCTCCCGTCACACCATTTTTAACAGGATAGAGAAGCAATCTTATTTAAACGGAGTGTTAAATTTTCAGACTCCGCCTTCTGCATGAGAACTGTCAAGCTTAAAAAGTCCATCCTTTTTTCTAGGGGTGCTGCCATCCTGAACGAATGAGGCAGAAGGAAATAACTGGCTTGATCATGTCAGGCAGTGAGTAATGCTGATGTCAGACACCAGCCCCGAAAGATGCTGAAATTGTAAGTCTCGGTGGTTTTCTGGTTTGAAATGCTGAGTAGAGGGATAGTGGATTATGTAGCTGAAGAACTGCTGAAAACGAGTTGTCTTGGTTGTGTCAAAATCTCCTCTGTGATGAGCCTGGAAACCTCATCATGAGTCTCAAGAAAGCCATTTCTTATGCTAATTATTTCCCTCAACTGTGCATCCAATTTAATGTGTCATTTGAGATTCGGATACTCTGCACATGCACAAAATTTGAATAACTGATTGAATGTACACACTGGGTCGTACAAACTTTCTCCTCAGAACAAAACCCTTTCTGACTGTTTTATGCAATCATCCTGAAAGAAAATGGTGGAGTACCAACACTGCAACTAGAAGTACTCCCAATACCTGAAAGCCTGGCCCAGAGCTGCACTTCAGTGCTAAGGTCCATCTGACAGCCTGCATGATTTTTCTCTTCACTCTCAATGGGTGCCTTGAAACAGAAAGAAATGCAATATTCAGCCCATTACTATTTGAATCACTAAAGCCTAAAACAATAAAAGTAAAAGTTTTTGTTAACTTTTAACAGCAAATCTGGTCAACGTTCTCCATTTTTGTGTTTTTCACCCTTCTGTTTTCTTTCATCTCAAAGAGACCAAGCTATAAGAAAATGCTAAAGTTGTCCTAAAAAATTCTGTCTGACCAAAAAAAGAAAACCAACCCAAAACCCAAAACCCAAACCCACCCCCTTAAAAAAATTAGAAACCTTGCATCTATTCATCATGTGGAAAATTTGGAATAAATTTTGTTAATCAAATCATAGAATCATAGAATGGTTTAGGTTGGAAGGGACCTTGAAGATCATAGAATTCCAACCCTTCTGCCGTAGGTAGGGACACCTCCCACTGGACCAGGTTGCCCAAGGCCATGTCCAGCCTGGCCTTGAACACCTCCAGGGATGAAGCTTCCACAGCTTCTCTGGGCTACGTGAGCCAATGCCTCACCACCCTCAGAATGAAAAATCTATTCTTAATATCTAATCTAAATCTACCGTCTTCCAGTTTGAAGCCATTTCCCCTCGTCCTATCACTATATGCCCTTGTATGTCTTTCCCCAGCTCTCTTGTAGGGCCCCTTTAGGTACTGGAACGTTGCTATGAGGTCTCCCTGGAGCCTTCAACAAATGATTGTCCTTTTTTTCAACACAGTTACTGTGATGAATATTGATCTGAGTCATCTTGTCCACACATTCCTTTTCCCGTGCTTGTCAAAAGCATGATAACAATCTTTTCTCTACAGTTAAAAAATACAAGAATGTCTGCACTGCAGATTTTAATACACTGTAAGGATCTCTGAAGTAGCATATAACAGAAATTAGACCAGAAACCATGTCTACACAGTAATCTACACAGTCTGGTATGCTGGCCTTCCGAGCCTGCACAGCTCAGACAACCTGTTGACTTTGCTCACTTTTAAGCAGATTCCATCTGCTTTTTGTCTTTTTCTTTATCTAGAAAATGGGATGATAAGGGAATAATCTCTCTAAGGTAACTCTAAACTACGTTAAAGGGGAACAGCTATGAGTAGGAATTAGTTTAATCTCTAGTTCAGGTTCATGCAGCCAAATTTTAGGATGATGTGTCTACAGATTTTAGGCATTAATCCATTTTTGCATGGAACCAAATACAGCACAAGCATTGATGTGCTACTAAGTAATAAAGAACATGTATCTGGATCAAACCCGTTGCTCAGACACACAAGCATAAACCAAGTTCTCGGGGTGTTTACCATGTAGGAATTGTTCATATGACCCTTATGACCAGGTTTTAGTGACTGCCCTTCTTAGCACATTCTTTTGGTCCTCGTAAATACACTTTTTTTTTTTACGCAGTGTCTGGCATCAGATAAGGAGCTTCTGTAAGGGTGAACACACTGGTACTTGGAGAAGTTCATGCCGGATAACAACATAAGTCCCACAGCCGTTTAAGTAAGTTTAACACAACAAACAACGAAGTAAAAAAAATAGACAACAAACTGACAGCGCCTGCTGACTTCGAGCCAGCACTTAATTTTTTTTCCCTAAGGTAAACCCTCCAACCCGAGAAAGCATTTCCTTTATGACAGAGCAGTGCAGTGGCGGCAGCAGCCAACTTTCAAAGTAATTATTGCTGTTAAACTGAAGTGGGCTTTAAACATTTCATTCAGATCGATTTATTCAAAAGTGTTTAAGGCTCAGCCAAGTTTACTACTGGTGTGGTTGTGGGACACTTTATGGTTTATCATAATGTTTGATCAGTTGCAGTGGGACATGAACAGAGGTGAAATGCAAAGCAGGTGGGAAAAATCTGTTGGGTGTTTTTTCTGTTGTCAATATTCCCATTTGTGGGGCCATTTTTGTGGTTGGCAAGAGATGGAAGAGGTTGGGGAGAGTCTGGAATGTAAGGCAGAATTAACTGTTGAACATCTCTTCTTTTCTCAATGGGAGCTTAAAGTTTATGAAAGGTTTTAAATCTTTCTTTTCCTTCCAAATTTTGAGTCTTCCTTTTACTGCTTTTTTTCTTTTTTCTTTCTTTTTTTTTTTTTTTGCCCAGCCCTGTCTCCAAAGAAAGCAATAAGCCTGTCAAAGAAGGAATTAATTAAGCAAATCAATCAGTCAGTTTTATTAAGGAATTACAAAGCCCATGTGCAGCATTAATTATTCAGATAATGGGACATCTCTAAGCCTTTCTTTTCAATTATTGATAAGCCACTATCTATCATCCTGACTGTTTTAGTACTGATTTAGTTGTGAATGAAGCCAGGTCATTCAGCCATAACATATGCCAGTTATGAGAGTTGCTAGATGACTAGGGGCAGGAGAGAGAGAAAGATGAGAGGTATCGTTTATTTCCATCCACAGTGATTGCAAATATTAAATATTTCAGGGCATGTGCCTTCTTCTGAGCTGCAGATGAAAGGGAAACTGTCCTTCCTTGCTGATATCATCTGGGTGATCACCTTTGTTCAATGAGGCAATACATGCCCATTTTTCCCTCTGCAATATCCACGCAACTTTTCTGTTGACTTTATATGAGGTTCCCCACTAGTTCATAAGGTCTGGAAAAATGAGATGCCTTTCCATTGTCACAAGAAAGTTATCATTTTGCATCTGCTGATCAAGGCAACTCTTCTCATTTTTCTCTTTACTAGGAATTTCATGACAACTGCTTTAATAGAGAGCCCTTCTGCAGCCCTAGGCTTATTTGTCATGTTCACCTCATTAGATATAATATACAGGGAAGTGTTCTCCTACCTGCTTTCGTAAGTGGGGAGCAAAAGCATTGACCTCATAACGTTAAAACTCAAGCAATCAAACAACAGCTTCTTCATCACTGAAAAAAAGCAAGTACATATAAATAGTTACTGATGGGAAAAGGACCTCATAGTAAAGGAAACCCTGGATCTCAATAAAATTATCTCATAATTGAGAAAACTCACATTCCACTTGAAAGTAACTACAGAAGACAGAAATTGTTGGGAAATATGATGAACATTGTGCAGCAGTATAAAGAAAACAAGTTTCATTTATTGCTGCCTTTCGGATTATGTAGACATTTCAAGACACATTCCATTCTTTTTAAACTCTCTGAAAGGCTACTCAATATGGACTAGCCAGTAAACAGAAACAATTAAAGAGGGTATAGGTCTGGCTTATTGGAAGGTAGTATCACCTTGGCCTGTTGTATATTTTCAGGCAAGTGTGACCCTATGTGATTTAGTCTCTGGCAGGTGGACTATGGGTGGATGTTCCAAAAGTCTGAAAATATATTTATACTGCTCAGCTAATCCCATACAGAATATGAATGTTTCTTCCCACCTACCAGCAGCTCTACTTTTTGCCATGGTGTTTGCAGGTACATAGAAATGAGGCAGGCCCAGGTGCTGTGTTCTGCACACAACGTTGGGATGTAACCACTGGGCTCCTATGCCCCACCACCCCTACCTCCCGAACACACTTGATAGTTTTAAAGCCATCTGTTCCTATCTTTCCTGCATTGACAAAACAAAAGCCATACTTCAGGGTATAAGCTTATCTCCAGCTGAGGTCAGGAAGATATTTATTGAACTAAATAACTGGCTTGGTTAAATTGACTGCGTGCCTTTCTGTGAACACCCAGCTTTGGTCAGCGTGTGATACCATTCAGGATCAGAAATGTTCATGCCCCCCTTACACAGCAAAGATTACTCATTAAACACAAATATGTTCTCCCAGTCCTTCTCCCTTTACACCTGCTACATCAACGTGAAAATTTGCAGCACTGTAGCATTTGCAGGAGTTGAAACTCAGAGGGGTAGAGTGTCATCCCTTCACTCTTTTTATCAGCTTGGCATAGAAATACAATGAGAATTCATTGTTATTTTGCTATGTGGGTTATTTTGCTTCAGCTCTTAGGTAAAAGCCATGAATGAGAAACATTAAGAAAAATAATGACAAAGTTAGGAATGAGAACTCTTTCTCACTTCAAAAAGTTCAGTGTTGGCACAAAACTTGACCTTGAATATGAAGACACCATCCAAATCTGCTTCTCATTTTCATGTTAAAACCTAAAGGTGTAGTTAGTAGCCTGAAGAAATGTTGCTTAGACAGTTATAAATTCAATTTTACTAATAAGAAGCAATTAGGGTTTGGAAAAGAACTAGATGAAATCTGTGAATTAAAAGCCGGGGGGTTAGGGAACTAAGCTTCGCAGTTCCTGGCCATTTTTATTTGTTACTATATGCGAGAAATGTGCCACTTCTTGTAACTGTGTGGGCTTTCTGTCTTCCAGTGGTATCTATTACTCGTCCACTGACAGCTGCTTTCTGGCTGTAGCCTTAGGCTCAGCACATACTGTTATCACTTTGCCTCAACAATGCTGTCCTGCTTTGACTTTTGCCAAATTGTGTGTCATATATGCTAAAAAATCTCTGCAGTTAAGGAAGAAGGGGCGAAAACCCCAAAGAGTAACTGTTCAGTATGGTAATGTAGAAATAACAGTTACTTTAACATATATGGGTGGACATATTTATATATAACCTCTGCATAATATTATAGCCGACACCAACTGCAGCTCACTCAAGTAACTCTAATGTAGCTAGGAGAATAACAAGGCAATGCCTTGAAGGTAACACAAACATTCCATCATTTCACGGTATTCCCACTGGGCTGGCACCTTTGACAGTTCATCTTTGAATGACCAAATGTTTGTTTTAAAAGAACACAAAGAGGTGTCCCATCTTTTGGGGTTACGGGTGACATAGTAGATGGGGCCAGAAGCATGTTCTTGGTGTGGTTCAGAGGACACCTGTGCCCTCAGTGGGATTCCTTTCTGTTATTGTCCCTCTGCCACCATAAAAATGAAGGAGTTCCCAGTTCTGTGATTTGAGAAGTGCTCATAGTGAAAAGCTGGATCCAGAGTCCAGACTTTCTTTGGAAGAGCAGACGGGTCAGCTTGCTCAGGCGAGCCTGTATGTTCCATTGAAAGGACGCCCTGGGAAACGGGATACTCCCTCCAGTGTGGAGGGAACACCACCGGTCCTGAAAGGTGATGGTGCTAAATGGCTGCTTTCCCCAGCAATTATGGTGCAGAATTAGCAGCAGTATAAAGCCTGCATGCAACCAAAACAGAGTCCACAGCTGTGTCCCCTATACGACATCTCAGAATATTTCCTGAAGTGGTCAAATCACAAGGGCTGATGTCTGAAATTCTTGCAAGAAAAGTGCTATTAACTGTCTGAAACCAAGTGCTCAAGGCTTTGTCTAATACCAAAGATTTTAATTCCCATGTCAGAGTGCTGTCTAGCACTGTGCTGAGGTTTGATTCAGCAGTCAGTCAGATAAGAATAACCTCATCATTTTTCTGCATTGTTCATGGTTTTACTGCAGGTCTAAGTTAGTGAAATTCCTAGAAAGGGCAGTGAATCTTGTCCTTCTTTATGCATAGGCTGAATTTGGCTTGATCTAGATACAAAACTTAGTTAACAAGGTAATTCTTCACATTCCTTAATGTGACAAAAAATTCCAGTGCTATAGTCAGCACAGAAAAATTACTCTCTGTGTTGTGATTTCTGATGTTCTGATATTCAACAGAAACAAGAAAATGGTGAATGAATTGAATATTTATAGCTATATCCCCTCAGGTGCATAGTCCCTGATTATCTAGTGCCAGGACTGAAACTCTAAGGAGGATCACTGCTTCCCCCAGTTTACTCACTAATCAAAGGTATCCAAGCAATAACTTGGATAGCTAACTCAGTCAGCGATTTATGTTTGTTTGGTTTTCCCTTCATTCCTTTAGGAGAGCCTCATGATTTCAGTGATTAGATACTGTGTTCATATCTGAACATTATATCCAGTTATATCAAGTTTATCCAAATACTGATGGAAAAGAAAGACCTTAGCTGAACAACCTCAGCAGTCCTCAGATGTTCATTATGATTTCTTTTACTGGCAGACTCGGACACCTTAATTACAGAAGCACGTTATTGTGGCAGGCACTTTACATATATGGAACAAAAAAATGGCTCCCATTCCCAAATTACTGTGCAAGAGAAAGGCAAAAGTTAGCATGCCCTTTAGGAATACAGGGAACAACAAAACAGTTCTGGTTATTGCTGCTGTTAATGTATTGACAGGCTTTCGGTAAAGGTGTTATGGTAAGAAAGAACTTTAAGGAGAAATTGAAGGAGACTGCAGAGACATTATGGCCCTTGTTTATAGGAAAGGCCAATGAAACCCCATGAGGATAAGTGCATTGGAAAACACAAGGCAATTGAAAATTTCACGAGCTGATGATGGAAGTCAGAATTAACCTCTTGACAGCAAGTGAAAAATTACGTACAGAAGGGATCCTGAACTATGACTGTCCTTTGTGCTTGGTGTGAAAGACAACAGGTGAAGAGATGAAGGAAAAAGAGAGACAAGCCCAGGCTGCCTGTCAAGAAAAATGTTGTCTGCAGCATTCTCACCCAAATAAAAGGGATGTTGCATAAATTGAGATACAAGGTGGTGAGAGGAGAGGTGAGAGTTTTCCTGCATGGATGGATGTGAAACGCCATATTTTAGAGATGATGTGAAGAAAGAGTCAATCAGACTTACAACATGGGTGTTGAGGCCCTGGGCAGATCTCTGTATCACAGATGTCACATAAGTTTGCCGGTGTAGATGTAAACTAGCAGGATGGTGGCACCCGGAGCCTGGCCTCCTGGAGCAGTATGTGGGAGGAAGGCTTAGCACAAGCCGCCACTTCAGATCCAGCCCAGGGCAGAGAGACCCAGTAAAAAAGGATGTGGAGGTTGAATGCGTGTTTTGAATTAAAATATCCAGAAACAGTTTTGACTACTGAATTTATCCTCACTACAGTTGAAACAGCAAATTAAAATCTTCTATATCAGTTGCCAACTTCCCAACATTTCAGTCTTTATAAAATTGCCAGTTTAACTCTTCCTTCATAGTTTTTGTTTGTTTGTTTGTTTGTTTTTTCAAGGGTATAGCATATTGGTGAATGAAAACTCTTTATGTTCTTCAGTTTTCCTTGTAATGATATCTTCTACCCCGTTTTTGGATCTGATGTCTTCCCCCCCGCTCCGAGTTTTGCTAGTTCTCATTTTATCTATTTATACAATATCCTCTTCCAACTGTCTTGTCCAGATGATTCACTAACAACTGGACTAATGGTCCTCTCGCTCCTTAGCAGCTGAGAGGGTGAGAGAATGAAGGGGTCAGGCCATCAGCTGCTGCAAATTGGTGCCGCACCATTGGCTTAATTGAAACAGTGCCAGTTTACACCAGCCGAGAATCTGAGCCTGGGGCTCAGTTCAATCTAAGCACAAGGAAAGCAGATCTCCAATCTGTCCACCCACCTAAAGTTTGTTACCTAAAATATGTTAAAACTAATGTTGGTTTCCTATAGGCTCTTCAGATGAACAGTATTCAATTGGAAAAGCATCAGCATTCGAAGATTTGCTTTCTTTCTGATGACCCTTTCAAAGGCATCAGTGTCTTCACACTTTATGTATGCACATTTGGTTTTGAAGAAAAAAAATATCAAAATAAACAGTAAGATCTAGGACACTGTCACAGCTCCATTAACTTAGGATAACAATGTCTCTTTTACACTTCATTTTGCTGATGGTAACACTGGTTTTGGTTCATAGCACATATATTTCGCATTAGTGCTTTTACAGACTAAGAAATATATTGTTGCTGCAAACACAGAGTGACTTTGGTAACCCTGCTGGAGGTTTTACAGCTAAGGGTTTAGGACAACAGACTTAGATTTTTTTCCCCCATTAACTGCTGGAAGGAGCAGAGATAATTTCTGATACTGAACCCTTTGGTCTAGACCTTCCCTTACAATTTCTGTTGAAGTGTGACCGTATCACAAAATGTTGTGTCTAAACCACAGCAGTATTCCTACTGTTTACAGTAGGTAATTAGACCACAACTTCTCTTGCCCTTGTGGTACACATTCTTTTTATTCCCATGGACTGAATGAGTTAAAAAAAAATAAAACCTAAAGTCATGCTCTATATTTAATTTTAGTTTATTTTTAAGTAATAAAAGCAGCAAATTTCACTGTATTTAATGCTGGCTCACCTTTTCGAAAGTTGTCAAGATTGGCCCATGGATATCAAGATGGCAGACACTTGGATTTTGACATCTGCATTGAGAAAGCAGAGATGGTATTACAAATTAGGGGGAAGGAGGAGGGAAAATGACAACAGAAAAAAAACCTGAGGGTCTGTTTCCTTTTTTTTTGGCAAAAAACCTGCTATAGAAACAAATGTAGATGAGGGGGGCACTGAGCCATATAGAAGTGAGTAATTATCTACTGTTACAGGCCTTATTATCTCTCCAAATGTTTGCTAAAAATTCTATTGGGCAACCATCTGGACCCTGAGCTTTAACAGTGGATACAGAGTGGATTGTTGCTTTAACTTTTAGATAGGAAAATTTCTTTCTTTAATTCTTTCCTGTCATCCTGTGTTAAATAATTTAGTTGAATGTCTCCTAGATAGCTTTCTGAGTCCTCAGAGTGAGTGTATTCTAGCTGATATCATCATATAAAATATTCTTTGAAAGTTTATATATAGGGTTTTTTTACCACTAGAGGATCTGAGGACACTTTGCCATCTGTTGTAAGGGTTTGCTAATGCACCTATTTTCTCCTCTATCCCTCTCTTTCTCTTTTTAAATTACTAGGCTTAATAATTTGCCTAATTGGTAGCCTCCCCCCACATCTCAAATTCTGTACAATGCATATTGCTTCAACATCCTCTCCGTGTATGAAACCTAGCACTTCTCCTCTAAGAATTTCCATTGTTGCTGTATTACTGTAGTTTTGGACAGCAAATATAATTTCCTTCATTCAGGCTGTGATAAATAATTCAATAACATGTCATCAATAACTATAGACCACTTGCTTAGCTTGAAACGTGTCTGTAGTTTGCTGTGAAGGTCATTGCTATCAATTATGCACGTATCTTCCATGGAATGTTTCAATTTAGTATTGTAGTACTAACAACAATAAACGATCTTTGTTCTTGTGAAGGATATTTCATTGGCATAGATTTGCAACTCTTTTTTTTTTTTTTCTAATTTCCAAATAGGCAGTGTAAGACACTGAGTTTTAACTGCCTTGCCCAAAGTCACAATACTGCGTGAACAGCAGAACCAGAAATATAATCAGTCACCTAATGTTCTGCACTTGCCTTTGGATGTATTCTGTGAAACAATGCGATGACCAAGCCGACAAGCTTCTCCTGTGACACCGAATCTGTACCACCTCACCCCTACCAAGAGGTTTTCAACTCTCCCCAGTTTCAAGTTGCGCACCAAACCCGTAATGGGACTGCATCACATTTGCATTTAGCTTTTGAAATACAGCCCTCAGGCAGTCTCTGCATTCCTCTAGCTAAGCAGAGATATGGGTGAAGCAAGTTCTTGATTTAGCTGCCAATAAGTGTCTAAAGCACTTCATGACTGACAGTCTGCAGGAATGAGTGGGATCCCACTGGAGATTTCACTTAAGTTAGTCAGAGGATTTCAGTTAAATCAGCCTCCTAGACGAGGGTAGGATTGTTCCAGAAGCAAAGAAAAGAGAAGAACATGACTAAGTTTTTCATCTCCCTGATTTCCCCACACACCCTTGTTCCAGATGGGGAGAGGTTTGAGTGCTCTGTATGTGGTGCAAGACTCTCCTCCAGCTCTGCCCTTGCACCTCGGGCACCCTCTGTCAGCTCCCACCCCTTGCCCGCAATTGAGGGGAGGGAAACCAGACAAGGTGCATGCAGGTTTTTGTCTTCTCTTTAGTCAGAGATCTATTTTAAAGTGATAAAGAATGGCAATATTCCAGACATAATGCCATTTCCCTACTCCTCTCTTGCTGTAGTTTTTCCTACCTTCTGTATTTCCAGTGCTTTTTGTTTTAATCCACTTGTTCCTCCTGTCCAGGTAGACTCTTCTGGTGGTATTAATTATTTCTTGAAATTGGTTGCTATTATAATATTTCTGCCTTTGTGGCTTCAGTATTTCATAAGCTTGGATTAACCTAGCTTATCTGAGATCTTTTGGATACAATATGTAAATAAAAATAACATTTCAGGAAAAGGTTAACATTTCCAAACTGACTTTTGATTTTTCTAATCAAGTTTAGGATCAGACCTTTGAAGTTATGGAACATCTCTGAGTAACTTTATTTGAAGTAGTTGAATATTTGGGAGTTCTGAAAGTCAGAAACAGAGAGGTTTTTAAATCTTGACCTGAAACCTCCAAAAAGGAAAGGGTAAGTCTAAGAGGAAGGATGAAGAGAAGTATCCCAGGGGATGCAGTAGGACCATCATTGTAAAATACTTATGAGACTGCAGGGAAAAAATAAATTGACCTGTACGATAAATAATCCCAAATGGGAAAAGAAACTGGTGTCATGACTTCATAGCTTTTAATTTATATCTTTCTAAGTCTTACTTAAAACTCTTCCATCAGGAAAATCAGTGGTTTCTGTCTTACAAAACATCCTCAACCCAGTCTTGGATGCCACAAGCAGGGACTCAAAGCAGCAGTCTGCAAAAGGGCTGCTTTTTTAATAGTGGCAATGACATTAATGGGAATGAATGGGAATGGGCTGTTCTAGCACTCACTGATGGCCGTATGGAGTATGCAAACACATTATTATAAATAGTAGCTGCAGAGAGGAAATGGGAAAAAGTGTCAGTGTAGCAGCTGAAAGGACTCTGCAATACGGAGAACAGAAATTGCTGGAGCAGATCTAAATTTCGATCCATCTAATCCTCTCTCTTATAGCAGTTAGTACCAGGAGATTCAGCCTAAGAAACACAAATATTACTTTATTCCTAAGATCTCTTTAGACCAAACTTCCAAGCAGCATGTTTATAACTCTCACAAACTTTCCCTTCCCTCTAAATAAGAGCCACCACCAAGTCCTCCTGACCCCGTGGTATCATTTGGCAGTTAGTCCCAAAGATTAATGTAAAGAAAGGTGAAAGTAACGCATTAACGTATGCAGAGGAGTGCTTCCTCAGCTCTCTTGGAGTGCATGTACATGTACGTATATAAGCATATATAAACAGTCCATATACCAAGAATGACAGAGCAACACCAATGGGCAGCCCAAGGACACGTAACTAGCCATACGGTCACATATGCTGTTTGCAGAGAAACGTGAACCCCGGGCACTTCTAGCATCACATAGTTTGCCTTAAAATAAGTGCTATCATTTAAACCTAACCTCTCCTCAATCTCATCATTATGTGCTTAGGGTTTTCTGATTGTATACTTGCCTTTTCAGCACTGTCTTGCTATAGGAAAAAAATGAATGTGCTTATTACAAGAAGAGCTTTGGAGCTGTGGCTTATTGCAAACCCAGAATCTATCCATTGATTTGTCCATTTCTTCCTCTTTCTCACTCTCTCCCTGTATTCAATGTCCCCTCAGAAATGCAGATATGGCCTGCCCAAGGCATCAGCATAAAGGACATAGAGGCTGAACAAGGGAAGCTCAGCACATTTTTAAATGAAAAAGAACATCTGCAGTTTTGCTAGCTGGGATAAAAATGACAAGAGCTGTGTATTCTCATGCTTCAGGGCATAAACTGATCAGTACCTAGGGTCAGGTACACCCCAATCTGTCACAATTAGGAACATTCACAGAGTTTTAAACTTTCTCTGGAAGCAGCTGGTTTTGGCTGCTGTTGCTGACAGACACGGTAGGTTGGGTGGTCCACTGGCTGGATGAGGGACGGCAAGTGCCGATGTTCTGTTACAATATAATTTATACAGAAAAATGGATGCAGTTTGAAATTCCACTTGAGGATAACATTTCTTCTTCCTTTTATCTTTAAGTAGGAATCCCCTCTCTTTTCTCAGATTTACCAAGGTATTTTAACCAGGGAGATCTATCCCTAAAAGCCTTTCTCTTTACTCTTTAAAGCAGTTTATCAGACATCTTTCTTTCCTGTTTAGCCAAGCCCTGCTTTTTTTTTTTTGTTTGCTTTTAGCCCTAAAAACAGTGCTAGAAATATTATTTTCCTGTATCCCTTTACCTTTAGACATGGTGAACTGCACACAGAAGGAGGAAAGAAGTGATGTGACAATTCACTTTTCCTGCCCTTTCTAGACATGAGAGGACAGCCTCTGCAGGTAGCTGTTCTCATAAGTGATGCCGGCTGGACAGCCTAAATGATGGCATGTTGAAATTTCATATGAAGCTGAATGATTTCCATATCTGCAGATCCTCTTCAGTGGCATTAGTTATGCTAATAAAGTGGTGCGACTTTTCTGGCAGTGCTTGAGGCAGCTGCCAGGCTGTGACTGAAGACTCTATCTGGGGAAATAACTCAGCAAGTAAAATTCAGATGGCCAGCAACCTGCTCGGGTTCCTGCTCCTCATCCAGAACTGTGTATAAGTTCTATTGTTGAGCATATAATAATCTGTGCCTAACTGAGACGCAACCCCGCTGGCATCTCAGACATTACTTTGCAAAGCTCTTTAGGATACCCCAAGTGTTTGCTTAATTTATGTGCTGATAGGCATTTCTATGACATCCATCGCCAGCGTGCGGAAAAGGCTGGCAAAGTTATTAGGGGTAGCAAGAGGAAAACAAAAGAGAGAGTCAGCATGCACATTGCGCCAGATGAGCCCACCAGCTGCTGGAGGAAGAGGCATGTGCCACTCCAACAGCAAAAGGAGGCAGGGTGAATGCAAGATGAATCTGGGTATGAGAGTACACCCTTTCTTTGCACAGCGTTGGGGCCCAGAGCCAAGCTGGGTCGGAGGACAGGAGTGAGCCACAGCGTTCAAATTCAACCCCCTATCCCTAAGAGGGAAATGTGCCTGGAAATGTGCAGTGCTCTGAAAACCAAAGGGCACGCAGTCACGTCCATATGCAAAAATCCTCTCTGCAGGAATGAGCTACACCTCAAGTCCCAGCCAGATACACTGTGCTTTTTCAGGAACTAAATTCACCTGGTCATGTTTTACAGTTTTCCACTTGCTTAGATCCAGTGATTAAAATTAAGCAGGGAAGTCTAAGGAAGGAACAATCTTCTGACAGCTCTACTCTTGGTTCCTCTGAAGATTTCATTCATATGATTGTGCTCTGAGAGTGTTCTTTGTGAATAGTCTCTCATAAGAAGCAGTCAGGGGAAGGTCACTGGTGCTCTTTGTATATGTTTACAAGACACTATTTTTTCATTCATGTAGTTATGACAATCATTGTTCTTCTGCTCAGGTTGGTTTATAGACATCTTATTTAACAAGTGATGCTCTGATGGTGTCCAGGATGAGTTTCCTTTCCTCTTGGACAACATGAAATAACACAGACGAGACAGTCTTGTGACCATCCTGATGACTGCCCTCCCCTGTGGCCCTAACCTGTAGATAAAAGGTACCGTATCTAGTATATTTTGTTGTGGAGCTTCAGACCAATGAAGAAAGAGGAAGGTGTCAAAATGTGTTAGCAAGCATGTAGGAATGACTCCAAGTAGATTCTAAAGTCAAGAAGAAGAAACCATCAACATCAACATCATGTTCCTACTGGCAAAGGATTCCAGATGCTGACATCTCTCCATAACCCCTGCCACCAGCATCACCAGGATGAAACCACTGACCTTGGCACCCTGCAGAGCGGGAGGTGGGTGAGCATAACACCTGGAAAAGGTGTGTGTATGACAGTCTCAACAACGTTATTACTACTGCTGAAAATTTTTCTGCATAGAAAGATTCTTTTTTTTCCTCTCTAATTAAGTTGGGACAGATAATGATTAGACAACCAGGACTCTATTATACTAATGATAAACTTTTGGCTTTATATTTAAGATACATTTACTCTTTGCCCATAAACAAGATTCTGAAAGTAACATAGTTTCCCATCCCCCGTTTGTTATAATTTGTCATTGTCTGAAAGATGGGCTTCATAAACAGTTTAAGCTGATGAAAGACATTAAAAAGGATGGTCCCATTCCCCTTCACTCAGTACTCCTGGTTGAATATTTCCTTATCTTCTGTTGTGCTTTTCCTCACCTTCATGTGGACCCGTGGTGCCTGATACAGCTGAAAGTGCCTCTTTGTTATGAGATTAGCTTGTGTATGGGCAAACAGTAAACGTATAGATACATATATACCTATTTAAAGTCAAGAATATATTGTTAGTAAAATTGAGATAGTAATCTAAGAATCATTATTAGCCCACATCTAGTAGCACAGAGACAAAGAATACTATCGTGCGTGAAATCTTTCACTAACAACAGCAACAACAGTAACAGTATAGCAATGACCACACCACATTACAGAGCAACGGGGTTACAGCTGCCTCAGTTTCCTATGCTCAAAGTCGAAATTGCAAATATTAGCCCCAAAATGCTGCTGTTGAAGCCTTTTGGAAGCAAGTGTGCTTAACGTGCTCATGTTCAGAATTCTGTAGCTGCCAAATTGGTAGCAAATATGATAAATTTTGGTGGATGAAGACAGGAGTCAGGAGGCGAGGAAGGAAGGAACCTCGTAAGTCAGCTTTGCCACCTAGTCAGCTTTTGCACCGCAGACGTGCTGTTTTCTGCTCATTATGTGTTATTCCCCTCTTCTGAAGAGTTCAGTTACCCGCTGGGAGAGCAGGGAGATGCAATGTTTTAGTCATCCAATCAGGGAACATATGATTTCAGGGACACAACACAGTTTACGGAATAACAGAGAATGAACAGCTGAAGTGAATAATTCACGAACTATCCATAGGCTGCAATTTGTTTGTATAAACTATTTGGTAAATACTTACGCAAAAACTATCACATTCATAGTAATCAGGAACGTTTTGGGAACAAAGGCTAAATCTCCTGAATAATTTATTCCCCAGGAATAATTCAGATCGCTCTTGTGTATTCTCTGGAGTCTCTCTCGGTGGCGCATTACCAAAAAGTACTGTGCATTAAGTGGAAGTTGGCTGTGACCCAAGCAGGACAGAGTGTGAGTGTTTGGAGTACAACCTGCGATGTCTAGAGAAACCCTTGTCTCCCTCCAAGCCGAGCTGCAGAGACCAAGGCACAGATGTGCTGTGTGCCAGGCTCCAGCACTTCAAGCTGTTCCCTACAACCAAGAACTAATGAAATCAGTGCTGAAGCATGTGTGACAGAGAGAGAAGTTTAAAAAAAAAAAGAAAAAAAGCATACACCACCAAAATTCCTCAAAGACAACAACAACAAAAAAACCAGCCAAAGAAGCAAATATGTTTGGAGAAAACACAACTTGAAATACAATAAAATACTGTTCATTAATTAGCAAATGTGAGCAATGCTTGACCTTTATAGCTGGACTGCAAATAGAAAAACTACTCCTTCTCTCTATTGCTTCAGGTGTGACGAATAGCTGAACACTTTGTTTTATTCTTTTTCTTTGTATTGTTTTAACATTGTCTGTTTTCTGGGGGTTGTTAGTATATTTGTTTCTGTTCCTACTAGCATTTGAGGTCTTATCTTCCCTGCTCTCCATGAGGACCCCACAGATGGCAAGATTACAATAGCAATCAAATTTTGAAATCTAAGACACTGAAAACAGGATTACTTTGTTAGATTCTAGTCCAACGTTATGAAATGTTGCTCTCATTTTTAAAGTCAGGAGGTTCTTATGCGATAATTTATTTACCAGACCACAGTCAAGTCTGTATGCAGAAACGCACACAGAAATTCTCCTTTTCTTCATAGATTAATATTATTGTAATAAATTTTTTTCAAATTTTACTGACCAAGAAGACTTTGGGTAAGTGTCTTCTTGATTGCAGCTGCTAGCAGAAGAGCTATTCCCTCTTCAGTGGAACTGAAGCAGTTTTATCATTGATTTAAATGCATTGATTTTTTTCTTTATACAACAGGTACTTAATTTCAGTTGGATTTTTCAGATTTTGAGTGCGGACAAGAAAATGATAACAAAGTTTCCCCATTGCTAATGGTTTCTTTAGGGAGTATTTTCTCCCTATCTATTACAATAAAGGTAGTTATTTTCCTTCCTCACTGAAGTTTTCCTGAATAAAAATCCAGCTTTGGCTGCAAAAAAAAAAAAAAAAAAAAAAAAAAGAAAATTACAGCTAAGAAACATTTCCTCCCAATCAGTCTATTGAAATGCACCTTGCCCCCTTGCAAAAGGGGAGCTCTGAACCATGATGAATAGGCCTTGATTTTGCAGGTTTAAGTAATAATTGAGCCACAGTCATTCCCAACTTGCTTGTTTTTAAGTGGAGTTGTAGCTAGCCAGGTTCCCATAAAAGAGGTACAGGGCAGCCAGAAAAATCTTTCACAAACAGTGTCACCAGTATATCCAAATTTTAGAAACAAGATGCGAAAATAAACAGGGATTTTGAGTCAAAGTATACATTTCATGTAGGTTAGCCAAAGCATTCACTTTTGTGCTCGTTCTGAATGAGTTTGGGGATTGTTTGGAGATTTGTTTTTTGAGATTTTTTTTTATTGGTTTGCTGTGGTTTGGGTTTTTTTTGTTTATTTGCCTGCTTGTTTTCTTTGGAAAGTGGTAATGTGGCCATATTTCACCAGGAAGTGTTATTTCAAAACAGAACAATGCATTTCAACATTTTAAGATAAAATATGTCGATTCTGTCATTTGGGAGAACTCTTCTGTCTCTTCCAGGAGGGCTTGAAGCAACTAGTTGATGTTTGCTAAATTCACAGATTAATTTGTTTGCCTGAAAATATCTTCTTGATTTTTTTAAATCTGAGTCTTGTTGCAAATCCATCTAGTTTAAGGTGTTGACCCTAATTATGTTCAAAGAAAATAAGGAAATGATGGAGTTCAAAGGAAGTGTTCTATAACAAGCAGTTTTCTAAGTCTGATCAATTAGTGTTAGTGATCTGTGGGGTTGTTTATTTCTTGTTTTGAATAAGCATCTGTGATATTATTTTTATTATGTGAGTTGAATAAATCTTTGTAAAATGCAATTCCAGAGTATGCTATTAACAGTATTTTTTTAAAAAAAAGTCTACATCTTTCTCTGAGCCACTTCATGATACAAAGCCTCTGCAACTTTTTACAGTTGCTTAGAAAAAGAAAGAAAGGGTTGATTGTGACTTATGAGGAAAATTTTGAAATCAGTGGAAATGGAACTTCCTGACTTCCTCAAAGCTACAATGAGAGGTTTGATCTGATGAGATAGGAGGAAGTCCAATCTTAGGAAAAAGAAGCTGTTATTTATTTTCCTCTTACCCTCTAATATTAACTCACTAAGATTTTTTGTATTTTTCTTAGAGTCATAGAATCATTACTGTTGGAAGGGACCTTTAAGATCATCAAGTACAACCATTAACCTAACACTGACAAGTTACTACTAAACCACGTCCCTAAGCACCACGTCTACTCATCTTTTAAGTATCTCCAGGGATGGTAACTCCACCCTGGGCAGCCTGTTCCAATGTTTAACACTTTCTTTAAAAAGAATTTCCTAATATCCATCCTAAACCTCCCCTTACACAGCTTGAGGCCATTTTCTTTTGTCCTATCGCTTGTTGCTTGGGAGAAGAGACTGACCCCCACCTTTCTACACCCTCTTTTCAGGTAGCTGTAGAGAGCAATAAAGTTTGCCCTGAGCCTCCTTTTCTTCAGGCTGAACAACCCCAGTTCCCTCAGCCACTCCTCATAAGACATGGTCTCCAGACCCCTCACCAGCTTTGTTGCCCTCCTCTGGACACGCTCCAGCACCCCAATGTCTTTCCTGTACTGAGGGGCACAAAACTGAACACAGTACTCGAGGTGGGGTCTCACCAGTGCTGAGTACAGGGGGATGACCACTTCCCTAGTCCTGCTGGCCACATTATTGGTGATATGATCAGGAAGCTGTTGGCCTTCTTGGCCACCTGGGCACACTGTTGGCTCGTATTCAGCCAGCTGTTGAAACAATACCCCCAGGCCCTTTTCTGCCAGGCAGCTTTCCAACCACTCTGCCCCACGCCTGTAGCACTGCATGGGGTTGCTGTGACCCAAGTGCAGGACCCAGCACTTGGCCGTGCTGAACCTCATGCAGGTGGTCTCAGTCCATTAATCCACCTTGTCCAGATCCCTCTGTAGAGCCTTCCTACCCTCAAGCAGGTCAATACTCCTGCCCAACTTGGTGTCATCTGCAAAATTACTGAGAGTGCACTTGATCCTCTCATCCAGATCATTTCTTGCTTAGCCACGATCCATTGAGAGGCTTTGGAAAGGCAAGACCAAAATCTTGGCTTGAAGCAAGGGCTAAATAGATTCACTGGTGGGCCTTTCCCAAAGGTGGAGGACACTGCTGGTTGGGATGAGGAGTGAAGCACATTGTAGACAGTCCCTGATCAACCAAATGATAAATAGGAGATAGGTCAAGGAGAAACGCCCTGGCACCGCTAATTTGGAAGAGCTTCCTGTATCATTAACCACCCACTTTTCTGAGCAGGAAAAAAATTAAAGTTGTGACTAGTTTTAGGAACACAACTCTACATCAGTAAAACTCCATCTTGCTGACCACAGCCATATGCAGCTATTGCTGAATTAAACACTTTGAGAACAGTGGAAGCCTGATTTACCTGTCAGAAAGTGTTAAAACTCTTGGCAGAGACAGAATTAGAAGTTTAAAAGGCCCATTTTACTCCACCTTCTACAGTAGTGCTGTACCTTTAATTTTCATAATCTGTGCAGCTTTAAATTCAACATTTATTTTTAACACATATATTTTAATGAAACATGAAATATAAAATGAAACTCCAGTCTGCCTCCTATGAGCATGGAGAGAAATCCTAATTACCTGTTTCAAAAGTGTGAAGCTCTTTCTAATTTTCCAGCAGCCAGGTTCCTTAGACAGCACTCAGTATTATAACTATTTATGCCAATTGTGCTATTTCATGCATAAAATTACCGCATTATTGTTGGAATAGATGCTGGAGAGATATCTAAGCAGGGTGTAATCACTTCACTTTCTATCAAATTGTGCTTCTGAAAGGTATCATAAATTTTATTAGAAGGCAAGAGGCTAATGGAAGCCAATCAGTGTTAATGCTGATAAAATTGCTTGTATTTTACATTATAAAATGGGGAGATATTTTTATCGGAAGGTTCCCTTTTGTTTTATTAAGAGTGTATCATGGAAACTAGGGTACGACGGAACAACAGAGGGTAGTCAGTAAACCTCTCCTATTTCTGTTGCTGGCTTAGCTTACAAAAAAGTTTGTGTCTCAAGATGCTTTCTGATCTTTGATGGTATAAAACCAGTGCAAAATAGATGCCACAAACACTCAGGTCTGCTGGCTAGCACAGGACTTTGCAAAGATGAGGTGCATCTCTTTGATGAAAATATTAATGTCCCAAATGTTATTGGGTCTTTTTATTGTTCAAGATAATTGTTTTCTATTAGGCTGCCTCTTGAATCTGTGGAGACGGATAGTTTTTATGACTCCCCAGATTATTTTTAAACCTCCACAGTAAAAGAATTAGAGTGGATTTTGATATGGGAAGGATGTGGATCCAGAGATCAGGATGGAAAAGGGAGCTTTACTCATCAAGAAGTAATTGAATACGATTTAAAGAGATTGGTCTACTTCAGTGGTAAATTAAAAGTTCTTTTCTTTCCCGTTAATAAAATTTTATACTTAGCAGAACCACATTCATGAAGTTGTTTGAAAAAACACCTGGCAGAAATTAATTTTTTTTTTTTTTTTTTGACTGCATCATGCGAACGTTGCTGTTTCTGTCTTACAGGCAGGGAAACTGAGGCACCAAAAAGTGATGGGTCAAACCCTAGAGGGAATTTGTGGTAGAGCTCCGATCAGAAAGGGAGGTAGAGATTCACAGCTAATAGGATTCAGTGAATTCACTGGGTACTTACAAACTGTGTGTGGTTTGCCATGCCCTGGCACTGCGGGGACAGCACCTTTTCAGGCTTTGAAAATCCCAGTTCAAACACCTGCTTCACCTGACACAAATGCTTAGCTTCATCCCTAACATACACTGCCACTGCTTATAGAGTAAATATTTACAGCACCACTTTTCAGACCATTATTGGTAGCATTATTAATATTATTAACATTATTTGCACTGTAGCCATGAAGCCCCCTCCGAGACGGGGCGTCTCGTGTCACACATTGTACAAACACGTGGCAAAGGATGGTCCCGGCACTGCTGGATTAGCAATCTAAATATCTTAGGCAAACAAAGGCTGGGAGAAACTGTCCTGGGTATCGGGAGAGCAGGCAGGTTTTCCTGTGTTTAAGAAGGCAGATGACAGGTAGCAGAGCTAGGATCAGTTCACAACTTTGCCACTGATTTTCTGTGTAATACATTGCTTAATAGCTCCGCGTTTCCTCAGATTTCAACAGGAGTAATGCCACCAATTTATTGCAGGTTTCTTTCAGATCTACAATTGCTGGCACCTAGACCCAGCTCTAGCTAATGAAAAAGAGTCATTGACAGGATTTGGCCCATTACTGAATTTATATTCCTGCCTCTGGTAGTTATGCATATTCCTGTCAAAGCCCACATAGTGTAACACTTGATGTTAATGGAGTCACAGTAAGGATGGATTTGTTCTCATCCAACTACATGTTTTAATTCAAAGACCGCATTACTGTTCAAGTGATAGGTTAGATAGGGGCAAAAACTGTTTATTTCTTTTAATTCCAACTATGTTTTAAAATTCTGTTTCTGGTTGGCTGTTATTTATTTCAGGTTTTTTATTATTATTATTTTATTATTACATTGCCTCTGTGTAACTTTTTATTTTCTAATTTAATCCTCCATTTTAAATACAATTTTCTTCTTCACCTGACGATAGCTGCATGACTGATTTTACTGAATGAAATTTATAACAATGACAGAACAAAAGGTAATTTACTCTGAATCCAAACTAAAGTCGTGTTAACAATATATGCTATTTTATAGCCTCAATTTCAATGGGGCACCCAAGTCTCTCTGAAGTCGACAGTCTATTCTCATATCCTAAACCTGAGTATGCTTTTGTGTATCTGGAATTAGTATGTCGGTTAGCTTGTCTGAATTTACCCTCTGAAATCAGTCCCTTTAAAATACTTGTCTCAGACAGACCTCAGTGAATAATAGAGCATTATTTTTATATTTCCAGACACAAAAAAAATAATTATAAAGTGAACTTCAGGCTGGAAGTATTTATCATAACTAGGTAGGAAACACTGCTAGCGTGTAATGATAATTTCAAACTCAAGCATCGCACTGTTGGGAAGTGCACCTCTGGTGCTTAGATGCTACATTTGTAGAAAGGACTTCGGCACTTTTTAATAGAACCAATTACAAGACCATGGATCGACTAAACTCTGTTTAGATGCTGTGTAACCAAGATATTTGCTTACACTGTCACCACAGTTGTTATATCACAGTATCTCAACTTCTGCCACTCTACACGCGTGGTCAAAGTTTCTGCATATGCTCGGCCATACTGAGCCATCTAGTACCCATGTCACCATCTCCCTTTCTCTCTGTGCTTTCCAACCAGAAGGTCCCCTTGCAGAAAACACAGATGCTGACAGAGAAAGAGAAACTGATTTCACTGCTTAAGGCAGTGTTCCAGTGGTCACAATAATGGCAGTGGAATGTCAAGAAAACTGTTTCCTGGGTAAGGTAGGGTTTCAGACAGGGCCAAGTATCAATTTCTCCTGCTGAAGCTGTCCACCTCATACATACAGCTGAAATGTCGACCAGGTAAGAGATGGGACTGAATGTTTGCGCAGCCCAGGGGCTGGGACACCTCACGGAGAGCCATGAAGTCACTAGTTCAAAGACACCAAAGACAAACTGGGATCTCAAGTTTCTTCCACATGCCAGATTGATGCCATGTGAGACCAGAAGGAAAAGATTTCTTTTCTGTTTGTTCTGGAAGGGCAAGGGTCGCATCTTTCCACTTGCATTTCCTACCAGCTGATGAGGCCACTCTGTTCTTTGTCCTTCAGTTTGGTGGAGTTTTGGTGTTCTTTTTCCACCTGTGTGTTAATAATGGAATCCTTTTTTCAAGCATTAATTTTGTCCAACGAAACCCAGATTCAGATGAAAAAAATGTACGTACATCTTAAGCATGTCTCACTGTAACTGAAATCAGCTACAACTGAACAGAGTTTTCAGTGACTCTCATTCACTGTTGACGTTTATAATAATCTTCCGAATAGCCTAAATTCTGGATCTCCTTCTGTGAGTTGAGAAACCCCTGGCACAGAAGTGGCCGTAGTGATCCATAGTCAGAGCAGTGTAGATTTCATATATACAGATCTAATAATAAGCAATAAAGTTTGGGCTTCATTCACAGCCCGGAAACATTAAAATTCCACCTTCCCAGACAGGTTATGACTTTTCTGTTTCAAGAGGAAAAATAAAAGTAAACCTGTTTGGTTTTTGTATTGTTTTAAGGCTTCGGGAGCATGCAAAGTTCATTCAATCTCTATATGAATAGCACCACCCTTGTGATAATGACTCTCAAATACAAACATCACATAATTATGCTGACACAGCACTACACTCCAAACATTTTCAGACTGATGATGGGAAATATGTATTATCAGTAACAAATATTCTGTATTTTCATACACATTCTGTTAACATTGCTGTTCCGCAGTGTCCCTGAGATGGATATCAGCAGAAGTACTCAATTGATTTACAACCTTGTAATTCATTTGTCGCCATTTATTTTCCTTTGTATACAATGAAACGTAACTGCACCAATGCTGGAATTCTAAAGTGCTGGATTAAGAGGATTCTGGCTTGCCGATGCCCTTTTACAGAGGAGAAACAAAGGGAGTGTATGCAAGGCAATACAAATATGTTCTGGCTAAGTGTATGAAACAGGTTATAATAATACTCCTTACTTTCTGATAGGAGAATAGGGTGTTTCACATTCTGTCCTTGAGTACTCCATTGCTACCTATGCCTTTGCATTTCAGACCTTGAAAAAGAAAAAGTACTGGGAAACATATCCAAAAATATGAAGGTAGGTGATAAATCTCTGAATACGTATTTGATTATGCAAAGAATTCATTTTTTTTTCTTTTCCTGCTTTCCTTTGGATGTATGCATAGGTCTTCTGCGATGCTTCAGCAATAAATACACATCACCATACTCAGTTAGCATTATGGCTATATGTCAGGGGTGTGAAATACAGAACCTTCACAAATTTGGGGAAGTTGATCAGATTTAATGAATGTTATCATTCATCCAATAAATATTGCCTCTGATTTCTGTGCTAAGTTATGATCATCTGGTAAACAGCAGAGATAACAAAAGTGCTCATGTTGGATCAGTGACAATGTGATGTACCCAATATGCAAAATCAGAATTCAGCTGTATAATGACATAGCGACAGACTGAGTAGAATGGATTGATTCTTTTTTTTCTTCAGAAAATTTCAACTTGAGCTGTATATCAAAACTAGGGTTACAGGCTTTGCACAAGGGATGACAGTTTTGTGTTGAAGACATTGAATCAGAATTCTGGATAAAAAGATTCAAGTTCAGCACTCAGCCAGACTTCCTTAGGCAAGCTGCTTCTTTTCAATCTCCCATTTATTATGTAGGGATAATATTTTCTTTTTCCATTCATCTGGCTTGTTTATACCGTAAGCTCTTTGCAGTATTATTTATCTCCAATGATGTGTAAGTTGAACCCTTGCAGAATGGACCTATATATTTGAATAAATCAATATGAAGAGCAAGGCAAGAAACAGCTTTTTGCCCTAAAGACATTTTCAACATTTTTAACAGGAAAATACAAGCTGTCTTGAAGATTTTTTTTGTGAAGAAAGACACAAACCACAACGTGCAAGAAGCTTAAGTATCTTAAATTCCCACTAACCCTGCAGTTAGCTGGAATGTGGGAAATAGAAATACAGGGTCTGGACTTGAACCTGGCAAAGTGGGTACTTGAACCAGAACTGTCAACATTAGAGTTGTATGTGCATTTTTATAACTGTGTTACACATGGTTGGCTCTGCGTTACCTCTGAGAATAGGGCTCTCGATCTAACTGCGAAAAAAAAGAAAAAGAAAAAGAGAGAAACCCACTGCACGCCTGGAAATCTTTATTTTTGAAACTGTATATTACTTCTTACAAAAAGGTTCAGTTTCAAGTTTTTAAATCAGCTATGCATGGCTTGGGTAAAAATATTATTAAGCTTGTAAATGTTGTGTTCTTTTGCTCCTTTTGTTGTGTTTAAATGCTTAGATTTTTAAAACACTTTTAGTACATCTTTCCAGTTCTTTTAAAAAATTTGTTGCAGATGTTCTCCTTCATAATATTCATTGATGTATATACCAAGCCTAAAATGCAAAACTCAGACTATTTTCTATTATTTATGTTGCAAAGTAACGTGGCAATAACTGTCTACAATTGAGAAAAGTATGTTTTTCCCTTACTCACTTGTTTTGTAAAGCTGCCTGATAGTATTTATTTTAAAGTCATCACTGCAGACCAGCATCCTAAAAATACTACATCTCAAAAAAAGACTTGTGAACTAATGACAGCACGTGAATATATTTAGGGAATAACATCTCACTGCTTTAACAATAAATCAGAGATGCTAATAAATATCATATTTAGAGCACATATAGCTCTTTTTGCTGACTGTATATACAAATACACAAAGAGTTTTCTCAGTAATAGACGGATTTTATCAGATGGTTTTCCCATATAAATGACAGAATATAGTTTTCTGTTTTAGACTTAACATATGCATAAATAAACACTATGTGTATGCATACTAAAAGAATATTCATTAAAAAAAATGAAAGAAAGGAATTCTCAGCAAAACTAATCTCACCATATGTACTTAGGTATCTCATCTAAGCATAAATTTCACTTCAACATTAATACTGTTTTCAGATACAACATACTATTATCTATTTTTCCTGACCCAACACCACAATGAATTGCCATATTAATTACACTACTCTGACTATTTGTGGAGTTAAAAACCGCCTCAAGCTGAACACTGATCCATCTGAAAAACAAGTTGCAACATCAGAAAAACTAATGTTTTTTCTTTATTCATTTTTTCAGATTTTTTTAGGTTAGTTCCCCGAAGAGCACAGCCTCAGAAATATTTGCATGACCAGGACTGAACTACCATGACAGAAAGAGAAGCAAACAGTTAGGGCCACTGTAGAGGAAACATTTGTACTTCTAGTGCCAGCTTAAAAGAATAAACATGGAATCACAAGTTAAGCTGGCCACCTTGAATTTCTAAAGTCAGTGGACAAAGACTGGCATTTCAGAAGGCATTTAACCCATCCTAAAATTTATAGCAGACGCATATCCCCCTTTCTTTGGCAGCTCACAGGTTCTCCTCATTTGGGCTTTGGAGGCTGTGTAAAACAGCTTTCTGAGTTTTCAAAATCATCCAGGCCCAGAGCAACACAAAGCAAGGTCTGAATCAGCACTCATGCCTGCACTCAGAGGTGAACCAGGATCTGCCTATGGGATCTCCAGAGTGCCCACCCCTGTCTTCACAGCTGTTGAGATGTTCAGTGAAATGTCCGTCACCTTCCGTGTGCTCAAAGTTATAGCAACACTGTTTTCTCTTTAATCCCAACTGAATGCTCCTCCTTAACTCAGAACTAAGTATGTGATGAAGATTGGATTTGAATAGGGTAGACAGCTATGTTGGGCCAATGCAGGTGGGTCCTGAATGCAGATATGCTGTGAAAGCTCCATCCAACATCTTCATAAGGAAGTGTCAAGGAGTTGTTCAAAGCTTTCTGCAGAAGGGTAAGCGTAATTGCTCTGGGAACGAGACAGGGATGCTATTGATGGATGTTATCAATACTGTCACAGGATGTTATTAGCATTATTGGGATGTTATCAACTGATGATGTTCACTTAGAAGTATTTGATGTCATAATAGAATTCACCATGAACACACAGAACATCTGTACATTCAAGGGCTTTCTTGGAAAACAAAAGGAAATCCTGCAGGGTATAAGAATTTTAACGTTAAAAAAAAAAAAAAAATGTTACTGCCTTGATAAATACCCTCAGGATTTGCAAAATGGCAGCAAAGTGAGAAATGTGCCAAATAATATTTGGCTTTGGCCCTAACTTCTGAGTCTGTCAAGGACTTCTCTTGCCAATTGGTGGAAAATGGATTACTGTCATTTTTCAAGGGACTGCACATCATTTTCCATTGATTGGCATGCCAAATCCTTCACAAAGTAATGAGTCAGGCATGATGCAAATCATCATTGAACTGTCACTTTGATTGCATAGCCCTCTATCAATGTGATTAAACTGGTGTGGCACCCGAAAGGTAATGAACAACTCTGCTTGGCTTCAAAGGTTGAAAGGAAAATTTTAATGCTAGGAAGAGGAAGCAGGGGGCAAACAATAAATCTGTGAGTGACATCAGTCAGTTACATGTTGCCATGTTTGTGAGTAATTTTTAAACTGAAATGATAAAACACTGATCATGGCTCATGATGAAATGAGATTAACCTGGAAAATTTACCATCACCATCCTACATGCTTGCTCGTCTGTCATAGCCATTTTAATGCACTTACCAAAACTCGGTCTGGACATAAGATGTAAGCTTGCTTCTTGATTAACCAGTAGTAATAAAAAGCTGTCTGTTATACACAAGACAATACATATGGATTATATTACGTTTTTAAGTGTCTTATTCTTCATTTTCACGGCAAAATCCTAACAAAGCACCCAAATATCAAGAAATGTTCAACACGTGTAAATGCCAGGGAACTTGCAGCATCAAACCATCAAGACCTCATCTTCAAATCCCTTTTGATGCCAGAGTGTCTCTGAGATATGCTGAACTGGTTTATTTGCTTTTGGATTGAAGGATTAATGCATATTCTGGTTGTAACCATATTTGTTTAAGACATCTGTATTAGTTTTCTCTCTGTGGGCCCTCTAATTTTGGAAAGGAGAAAGATACTTTGCATTCTTTCCTTTGCTAGGAATTTAATACTTTCCTGCTCCTTTTTAGACCAATTATTTTCATTGAAAATTTCAAGCTTATTTGAGCTGAAAAAGTTAACAAGAAATAAAAAAGAGAAAATTTAGAAATTCAGAGTATCTATTCATCAGTGTCACTCCTGTAAATAACAACTAAAGTTCTTTAACCTTAACTTTTTTATTGTTTTGCTTTTACTATAACATCCTGATGGTGCTCACAGTACATTTAGGAGACCATCAGATTCGAAAAGTTGTCATTTTGCAACCAGTTTCCATACATATAAGCTTTAAAAAAAAGAAAGTTAATGAATAAAGTTTTCTGTAATAAGATCATTTGCAAATAAGAGATTCACAAGGTGCAAGCACACTCAAACACTCACAGCTTACAGAAATATTTGGTTCTAGATAGAATCGGAGATTTGTTTAGTACCTAAGAGTGATTTAGGCTGTTCTTAGTTTAATTTAAAAAACCAAAGAAGAAAATAACAACCCTTTTTGTAATTTAAAAGAATTCATCTTTGAAGAGTTTAATGTCTATATGGGGATCTGCATCCTGAAGATTTGTAGATAGACAGAGACTTAGAAAGTCTATGACTTTTGATAACTCATTAAAATAAAATTCTTGAATTTTCTCATTACATTTTATCAACATGAAATTCAAGCAAATTCATATAATTTTTAAATTAACTCTCTAGCTGATTTTCAGAGTAAAAGATGCTAGGATAAAACTTGCCATTTATTTTGATGTTTATGTAAAGAAAGTTCTTCTATCCTTTGTATAATTGTTTTATTCATCGGCGACTTCAACTCACCATCACATTAAAATATAACAGTGGAAGCCCTCTCCCTGCCTCCTAGTGCCAAACCCAGACTTTATTTTTCTTTTTAGCTATAAACTATGTTCATAGCCAGGTGCCTACAATAAAGACTGTTCAAAGGTAGAGGTCTGAGAACAAATGTCACGCAGTGCATTTTTTTCTGACTGAGCTTTGGTCTTCATCAAGGTCTGACAAATATTGGCATTATATGTCACTAAGAAGTAAAAGAGCATGCTCTGACCTTCAAGAATCCTCACAATATGTACATTATGTTGATGTGCCCTTTGTTTTGTCTCTCTTAGTTTGCTTTGGCAGCTTTAGCGATTTGGTCTAATGCAAGATTGTTTTACCAAGTTTTATCTGCCTCTTTTAACCATGAACTGGACAACTGACTCAGTCTGACTTTTATGACTCAGTGTTTTCCTTACCTGTACTCCCATGGTAATCAAGGCAACCGCAGAAGATTGGGTTCAAGTACTTTGTCAACAGTGATGAGTGTCCTCAGGACTTTTGCGGATTTTTTTTGGAGGAATAATCACAATGTCTGACTGTGCTCCTGAAGTTCTTTCTGTCATTGTGTCAACTGCTATGAACAGAAAATCAAGTTGAACACTTCATGAGATGCCTCCTTCTCACAGATCTTTCTGAAGCAGCTGGCTTAACTGTTGGAGCTGATATTATACCAGGAGCGGAAGCTTGTGTGGTCCATAGGACTTTTGAGAATCTCAATTTATTCAGTTTCCAGATGTAAATGACCCTGTGTCAACATTGTTTTGCAGTTCAGTGGTCTTACTTAGATATAAGCTTTTGTACTGAGGAGGTCCAAAACATTGGGTGAACACCATTCAAAAAGGATGAAAAGTCGCTGTACCAGAACGTGGAAAATTGCAGATTACCACTTCAACATCCCGGAGGAGATTGCTGCATCTTATAAGTAGAAGCAACATAAACAGTCATGTTGCTAACAGCTGTATAGTTGTATTTGTTTTAAGGCAGGCTCTAAATGGCCCAGGTTAGGATCTTTGGAATCATTTTGGTATCTTGAATGAGTAACTGATCTTAAAGGTTATAAAACTCGTTAGTTTGGCCCTAAGTAGCTGTAAGGTGCACTTGTATACATCAGCTGAAGATACCTGAAAATACATAGAAAAATATATATATATACACAAATATATACCCATATGTGCTAGGAAGTATCAGGTATATTTAATAATATTAACCGGCTATTGGGGTATAGTTGCATGCAGTGAAACTTTACATTACAAAATTTAGTTTTTAAATATTTGACCATGTTTGGTTCAGGTAATGTTTTTCAAGTGTTGTCACTTGACAGTCTGAGTTATCATGTATTTCAGGAGCAAGTTACAACTAAGTAACTCTACCTGGCTTTCACCTTTCAAATTTTTAAATAAAAAATGAAGAAAGAAAAGAAAAGAAAATATAAGGAAAGGTAGCTAAGTGGGTGTCCTAGTGTCTTAAAGAATCTCAGTCATCAACACACACACACACACTTAAATGACTTCAGAAACATTAATTGATTAAGAGCATGATTTCTAAAATGTTTCATCATCAGCCTTTCTTAGCCCCCATTGAACTCAGTTGTAAGACTACCACAGCCTCAGAAAAGTACTAGGAGGCAAGTAAAAATGTACTTGCTAGAAGTAGGAGAAGAGCAGAGTGGCTTAGTTACAATGCATCATGAGAAATTACACCACAAAGAAAATGCAAAGCCAAGAAGACATTTACAACAGAAATTGGCTGATCAATGATAGTAGTTAAGTAGCATTTCCCCCTAATATTGATTTATTTTTCATAGATTCATATATTCATAGATTAATGCCAGAGAGGCATTAAAGCAGCTATTCTGACCTCCTGTACATCATAGGCCATAACATTCTATCCCATTATACTTGTATTGAACCCAATCATTGTTTGTAACTAAAACATATTTTAGACAGGCATTCAAAAGCAATGTGAAGATTTACAGATGCTGTATCCACACACTTCCACAGTCTTACCCCTGAGTTCTTTACTATTGATTTTGGGGCCCTCATTTTTTTTAAAATTGGGTTTGCTTTGATGATGTTGTCCTAAAATCAATATTCATGCTATTTTACCCATTTTAATCATCAGCCCTGGTACCAGTTGCTGCTGGAAGCTAGTCAGTGTGGAGTAGAGTCTAACTGCAGGAAAGCAGGCTCACTTAGAAACGTTCACTTCTGTCTCCATCAAAGGAGAGAAATTGGCTCCTTCAAGGTCAGAGTCTTCTGTCTACTACCTGACATGCTATGGAGGAACCTGTTCCACATAACACCTTTCCATTATAGAGTCATAGAATCATCAAATCATCTACGTTGGAAGGGACCTTTAAGATCATCAAGCCCAACCATTAACCTAACACTGTCAAAACCGCCACTGAGCATATCCCTCACCACCACTTCTACCCATCTTTTAAATACCTCCATGGTATCATTTGCCTATTCAGCCAGCTGTCAACTAACAGCCCCAGGTCCTTTTCTGTTGGGCAGCTTTCCAGCCACCCTGCCCCAAGCCTGTAGTGTTGCATGAAGTTGTTGTGACTCAAGTGCAGGATGCAGCACTTGGCCTTGTTAAACCTCGTGCAAGTGGCCTCAGCCCATTGATCCAACCTGTCCAGATCACCCTGTAGACCCCTCCTGCCCTCAAGCAGGTCAACACTCTTGTCCAACTTGGTGTTGTTTGCAAACTTACTGAGGGTGCACTCGATCCCCTCGTTGATGAAGATATTAAATAAAACCAGCCCCAATACTGAGCCCTGGGGAACACCACTTGTGACCAGCTGCCAACCACATTTAACTTCATTCACCACAACTCTTTGGGCCTGGCCATCCAGCCAGTTTTTTACCCAGCAAAGCATATGCCCATCCAAGCCATGAGCAGCCAGTTTCTCCAGGAGAATGCTGGGGGAAATGGTGTCAAAGGCTTTACTAAAGTCCAGGTAAACAACATCCACAGCCTTTCCCTCATCCACTAAATGGGTCACCTTGTCATAGAAGAAAACCAAGTTTGTCAAGCATGACCTGCCTTTCACGAACCCATGAGTGGGCCCGATCTCCTGGTTGTCCTGCATGTGCCACATAATGACACTCAAGATGATCTGCTCCATAACCTTTCCCAGCACCAAGGTTAGACTGACAGGTCTGTAGTTCCCCAGATCTTTTGTCCAGCCCATCTTGTGGATGGGTGTCACATTTGCCAACCTCCAGTCAGCTGGGACATCCTCAGTTAGCCAGGACTGCTGATAAATGATGGAAAGTGACCTGGTGAGCACTTCCGCCAGCTGCCTCTGTACCCTTGGGTGAATCCCATCTGGCTCCATAGACTTGTGTATGTCTAGACGATGAAGCAGGTCACTCACTATTCCCCCATGGATTATGGGGGCTTCATTCTGCTCCCCGCTCCTGTCTACTAGCACAGGGGGTTGGGTGCTCAGGAAGAAACTGGTCCTACTACTAAAGACTGAGGCAAAGAAGGCATTAAGTACCTCAGCTTTTTCCTCATCCTTGGTCAATATGTTTTCGCCCATGTCTAATAAAGGATGGAGATTTTCCTTAGTCCTCCTTTTATTGCTAATGTATTTATAGAAACATTTTTTATTTTTATTTTCTTTTTATTAACAGCAGAAGCCAGATTAATTCGGGCTTTGGCCCTTCTAATTTTCTTGTTATATTAGAAGAGGTATAATATTAGGATGGGTGAATCTAATCACCAGCCTCTGACCTATAAGTTGCAATATCAGGGTGTACCAATGACATCTTGAGGACAAATAAACATAATTTATAGTTCTTGGATATTTTCAAAAGCACTTTTAAGCAGTCTGACAGAGCAATCTGGTACATGTTTATTCTCCAAGAATACCTGCAAAAAAACACAGCATATGTTTAGGTCTCCATTTGTACCTAGCTATAGCTATAACCATGCCTCTCTCTATCTATATATCTATATCTATCTTTTTCCATATATTGCATAAAATGGAGAGATGGAAGTGGCTACGGTATGTGAACCAAGGACTACTTCAAACTTTGGTTCTGGATTTTTAATACAGCAGCTCCTTTGATCTCAGGCCCTAGCTATATCTGCTGCAGTGGATTTCAGTCCCTTGTGTGTCCGCAGGAGTTTTAAGCCTCTGGAATACACCTAAAGTAGCCATGAAAAGTCACCTGCTGAGATTAGATTTAAATGTATTAGACCCAGTTATGCACATGACTGGAGTACTGTTTGGGGGAAGAAAGAGAGTTTCTTTTTATTCCAAATTAAAGAGATCTCCACTGGTCATCAGAATCCATTTCTGATGAATATACAGACAGATATGTATATGTGCTTGGGAGGGAATATGCATACATATGTATGCATTTTCATGAATTCTTTTTTTTTTATTTTTTTTTTATTTTGCATACACGATAGATCATATTCAACATTAAGGGGGGAGATAAATGCATAAATAATTGCTCAGTCCCTGTTGCACACCGGAAGGTGGAGAGATCTTAATACCCTGCTCTCCTACTCCTGGCTAAGTATTGCTTACATTTATTTTAGGAAAAGTGGCACTTCTTAGACTTAATTTTTTTTTTTTTTTTTTTTAACGAAATTGGTTGTGGACACTCTACCTTGTGCTGAATTCAAAGTTTTCCTGTTAGACCATATATGATTAAGTTCCCTAGCTAAGAAAGTGGTAGGTTTGCCTAGCATCCAGAATTCAAATAAATTTAGGTCCCTAAGATGCTTGGGCTAACCAAAATGCTGATATCTCTTGGCATGTGCAGTGGAACAACCTCAAGTGCCAGTG
Source organism: Pluvialis apricaria (assembly GCA_017639485.1). Lineage (NCBI taxonomy): Eukaryota > Metazoa > Chordata > Aves > Charadriiformes > Charadriidae > Pluvialis > Pluvialis apricaria. The sequence goes on along the minus strand of CM030044.1, from coordinate 6,894,651 downwards.
ATGCCTTTAGAGTTTTTACCAGTGAAAGCCTTCCCCACTTAGATTTTCATACAGGTTAAGTATTTTGCCGTTTGAATGTAGGTTAAATGTATGTTTGTAAATGCCACTCTTCCACGATGATCATTACCATTCAGTTATGAGACCTAGGGGTTATGACAGAAACTTTTACGAAAATGTCAGCTCAGTGCTCAGTAGTGGTCAAAAAAAGCAGATCTAACCTTAGAAATCATTAGGAAATAATAGAGAATGAAACAGAAAATATATTTAGATGTTTGAAAACAGAGATGGTTCAACCATGTCTTGAGTACTGTGTATATCTCTCCTGTCTTCGTCACAATAACGACAAGAACTGGTTAAAAGATTCACAGAAGGTAACAGGTGGTAAAAAGTATAGCGTATTTTTCCACTGGTGTCATGACAAATTGATCTAACAATTTTCACTTTGAAAAAGGGAAGTTGTAGAGAGCGTATGGCAGAGACCTACAAAACTGTAAAGGTTTTTATGTTGATAAATAAGGATTGGTTGTTGATTGACTTCCCCCCCGCCCCCCCTCCAAAAAAAAGTAAGATAATCAAATATCCCAGGAGACCAGGATTCAAAACATCTAGTTCAAGGGGACAATGTTCAAGTGTATGGAAGAAAAACCTGCTAAATGCACAGAAACCATGTCCAGGTAAAGGAAGACCCTATGCCAAAAGCAGCTGGATTTGGAAGAGTTTTAGGGCAAAGCATTCTTATTCTTCTTGAAGAACATGTTTGATAATGAGATGAGAAACAGTGGAGTTATTCTCATTTTCACCTTCTTAAAAAGCCTTGGGAATCTGAGATCTCAGAAAGATTCCCAGACTTTAAATATTTAGCCTTTTTTCCTCAGTGACTTTTCCATAAAACCGGGTTTCTCCTTTACAATGAAGTGATAAAATAACCTAGTGAAAGGCTGCTAGTCACAATGACTCCATGGTATCCATGATTATGTAGGGATCGCCGAGAAATTCTATAAACTGGGCTTTCTTTCTTGTCATTTAAAAGAACTATATAAAATTTCTCTTGGGACACAAATTCCTGGCAGGCATTGTTTTGATAAAGTATTACAATAATACACCACTGAAGCAGTAGCAATCCTGGATATTACAAAAAATGTGTCAAAAGAGTAAGCTGTTCTTTCAGTGTGTTGAAATGCATCACTAGAGCAACAGTTGCCAGAGGAAAAAGGATTGTTATAGGCCAGAGTGCTTTAGAGGTTCAGAGAACACCATGAGTGATGTTTATTATTATTTATTTGTTGGGAGGTTTTTTTATTTATCGTATGGTTACCACAGAGTGGCCTCTGTACCAATCTATATTAAAAAAGAGAACTTCATGAGTTCTTTTAAAAGAAAGTTTTTACAGTATACAATTCCCGATACATCAGCAAGATCATTCATAAAATGCATTGCAAAGCTGAAACACTTCATTTTCAAAATTAAAATTTCAAGTACAAATTTAAGAGAAAACATATACTTCATAATTAGAAATTTTAGCTTTTGGAATCATATGAGTTAATAAAAATCTCTGCTGCACTTTTCAAATAATTTTCTTAGCCCTCAATATCGAGAATAATCACTTGAAAATATGCCTGAAGTACACCTTTAAGATTCAGAAATCAGAAGGCAAGATTTTCACCAAACTGGAACATAAGCACAAATTGCTGTCCTGCTTCTGACAACAGAAGAGCATCTGAAGCCCTCACCCACTGCAGAAAGTATCAGAGTCAAATTCAGTTTTCTCTTGGGAGACTTTCTCATCCGTTACACTATAGAGGCTTCCTGAAGGTTAGAAGGAAATCCTCAGTCATCCTTCCTGTTACACTTCAACCTGTGTAAATAATCATTCGCATAAAGAGGTGTCCTGTCTCCTGCAGTGGCTCAAAAACTATCAGTCTCATTCTGCATAAAAGAATAGAAATATTTTTAATTTCTCTACAAAACTTGAATAGGTGAGATTTGTGTCACATCCCTCCATCTGCACCTACCCCACAGGTTAAGGCATTCTTTCAGTCCATAACATGGACAGACTTTGCTCAAACCCTCACCTAGACAAAGCTGTCTGAAGGGCTAACTAGAGGGGCATCCTTTGATTTCCTTTATTTTCTGTTCACTTCATGATGCTACCTGAAGGTTATTCCAGAGCATGAAACAGAGGGGCTTCTATACACAGGAGAAAGTGCCCATTGTTCCTAGATACTCTGAAGACAGAAAATCCTCCACATCCCTTTATTTCATACCCAGACAACAAGCTGGCACTGTGTCAGAGAGAACGCAGGCACTTTTTCCACCTGCCTTGTCAAGAAATGTAATATATAATAATACCCTGCTTCCTTCCTGCAGAAAAACCTTTTTGTTAAAATTGGCATCTCTGTCTTGTGGCCTTGAGAGCCTGAAATACAGGGTGCAACTTAATCAGCTAGAACAGTGCTGTGCTTGCTGTACTGAACGCACTCCAAAGGTTTCCACGGTGTAACGAATGGTCAGATGGTGTGCAGACTGACTCACTTCTCACCAGGAACACAGTATTTTGCCAACATCTGCATTATATTGTGTCAACAATTACAATATTTCAGAGTTGCTGCTTTCATTTTATCTCCCGAATCCATCCATTTAACTGTTCTTGTGTCAGAATATACCACAGTGTAACTATTTCTAGGAGCTTGGTGTTATCCCATTGTTTTTCTTTTGCAAACCCATCTACAGTTGTCCAACAAGGAGGAAAAAAAAAAAAAATTCGGTTAAATTTTTACCGAGGAATATAAAATGTGCATATTTGAAACACAGCAGCTTATCCCACAGGGGTACAGCAATGCATTTCACCATGCCAAAACCAGCAGCATCTTCAATTGGGTTGAAGACAGACCACACATTCCCCAGCACTGCACCCTTCCAGCAGACCGCTGCTGGGGCAGGACCTCACATGCTGTCCTGAGGATGCTCGTTATTATACCATGTGGTAAGGTGGGTTCTTCCCTCAGAACAGATGAGAACATAATGGCAAAAGTGTATACAATCCTACATAATAAAGTCAGCTTGCTGCATCTGGGAAGGCCGAGGGATTTCTTCGAAGGGGTGGAAAGAACACTGAGGTTATTCTATGCGTGTGCAGAAAACATGATGCCAATTGCAGACTGGACAGAACTTCAAACAGATCCAGTAATGTGGTACAAAAGGGGCTGTACCGAGGGAATGCATCTTGTGCTGGAAGCAAGCTGGCAAATCAGAAAATCACTGCTTCCAGATATTAAACAGTTATTCCAGTATAAATGTAACTGTAGTGCCCTACTGTGCACAAGGTAGTGTGACTAGTACCATTAAAAAATTCAACCCTCAGTGTGTCTAGAAGTTGAGACAGAGCCTGTGCAAAGAGTTTTGCAAGCAAACCAGAAATGATAAACATGGAACAATTTAAAAAAAAATAATGTTATTCTAACTTCTGGGATTGTAAAACTAAACAAAACTTGATAAGGTCTACTGCACTCTACAGTAATATAAATAATAAAAGAGTGGTATGAGGAACCAGGGGTGTCAATTAAACCTGTATTTCCTATGTCCCTGAGTGAGAATGGTAACCCCCAGACCATCTTTCTTTTCAACTTAATATTACCTCTGACACAGTACACGTTGAAAAGGTTGTGTTTTTGTTACTAAGCGCAGCTTGTATTCGTAATCGGGGACTAATGATTACTTTGTTAATAAGAACTAATGTAATTTTCCAAAACCACAACCAGGCATCATTCTTTGAAAATTTTCTTTGTTTCTTGGTGGTTGCCCACTTCTATTCCTGTACTTGTAGTCAACATTTGGTTGACTACATCTCAGTCATTTGAAGCTTCATTCAGTTGTTTATACAAATGACTAGCACCATGTCAGCTGCCCTAGGAAATTTCACCTGGCCTTCAGCCACCACCTCAGAAAGTCATGGGCTTCTCATAGTCTTTGTGATGTCTGTCACACATAGGAGGATGTTTCAGATGCCCCAGAACTTCTGAAACGGGACTGGAGGCTGATGCTTAGGTAACTTAATTTAGCCGTGGGTCTCGTAGTTTAGACTCCAGAGAGGTGGGATTCGGTTTGTAGGTTAGAGCAGATAAATTTAGGTGTTGTCAGTGTAGGAATCTACTTACACGTACTTTGTTTCTCCAAGGTCCTTTTATAGTTGAAGATCTACTCAGTGCAGTCAACAGGGTCTAGAGAGTAATCCAGCTTATCCCATAGCAGGTATGTGCATTTTGTCACCTAAATGCTTCTTTAGATCTCCATAACTGCAGTTAAAATTTACTCTACACATAGACATACCTGAGTTAGATATCAGTCCAAGAGATGACTCTAAGGCCTTCGTTCAGTAGCTTAAAGGTATATATCTACCAGTGATTTCTTAAAATATTCAAAATATTTAAATAATACTGGTATATATGACCCAGCATTTAGGGGAGTATCTGTATCTTATAGACTGGTTGTGGACACCAGGCAGGATAACCCAGGGCATATCAATTGGCGTCAGGTGCCTAAATGCGGTCAACTGAATTGAGGCCTTCATCTCCACATGGTGTACTTGTTCATGTAGCATGTCCTAGTCTAAACACCCTTCTCATGTTTGAACATGGTTGCATCACCATATATAGTTGATTTTATTTTGGTTTGTGAGAGCCAAGTTTTGTCTGCAGGCAGTTGGTTTTCATCTTCTCCATTTCCTTAATATTTATCATGCCTCTGATCCACTGAAAATTCTAGTGGAAGTTAGAAATAAGGAAAGGAGAAAAATCACATCTGGTATGGTGTTGCTCCTACCACCAGAAACAGTTTGAGGAGGAAAGCATGACAGGAAAACCAGGGGGAAGGCTCAGAAGTACTAATGCATTCTCTTAACTTGTCCTTTCCTACATTTTTTCACATGAAAGGAAAGGCTTAGCAAATATATATATAAATTGGAATCTCAAATATATATATAAATTGGGATCTCAAATATAAATATGGGAATTCAATATATTCATCAATGACCTGGATGAAGGGATAGAGTGTTCCATCAGCAAGTTTGCTGATGACACAAAACCTGGAGGGGTGGCTGACACGCCGGAAGGCTGTGCCGCCATACAGCGTGACCTGGACAGGCTGGAGAGTTGGGCAGAGAAAAAACTGATGAGGTTCAATAAAGGCAAGTGTAGAGTACTGCATCTGGGGAGGAATAACCCCATGCATCAGTACAGGTTGGGGGCTGACCTCCTGGAGAGCAGCTCTGTGGAAAGGGACCTGGGAGTCCTGGTGGACAACAGGGTGACCATGAGCCAGCAATGTGCCCTGGTGGCCAAGAAGGCCAATGGCATCCTGGGGTGCATCATGAAGAGTGTGGCCAGCAGGTCGAGGGAGGTCATCCTCCCCCTCTGCTCTGCCCTGGTGAGGCCGCATCTGGAGTACTGTGTGCAGTTCTGGGCTCCCCGGTTCAAGAAGGACAGGGAACTGCTGGAGAGGGTCCAGCAAAGAGCTACAAAGATGATTAGGGGACTGGAGCATCTTTCTTATGAGGAAAGGCTCAGGGACTTGGGGCTTTTTAGTCTAGAAAAAAGAAGACTCAGGGGGGATCTTATTAATACTTATAAGTACTTAAGGGGAGGGTGCCAGGTAGATGAGAATAGCCTTTTTTCACTTGTGCCCAGTGATAGGACTAGAGGTAATGGGCACAAACTTGAACACAGGAAGTTCCATCTTAACATGAGGAGGAACTTCTTTACTCTGAGGGTGGCAGAGCACTGGCACAGGTTGCCCAGGGAGGTTATGGAGTCTCCCACACTGGAGACATTCAAAACCCGCCTGGACGCCATCCTGTGCAACTGCTGTAGGTGTCCCTGCTGTAGCAGGGGGGTTGGACTTAGATGATCTCCAGAGGTCCCTTCCAACCCTGACGACGATACTGTGATACTGTGAATCCTCTGCAAGACTGAGAAGGCCAAGATGTAGGATATTTTTTTTGCATTTGTTTGCTGTCTTTTGCGTATGTATATCATTAACAATCTCCTAGGCTGAAAAATGGCTAAATAATGACCTTCCCCCTTGTACCATCCCTAACTTTCCCTTCTGCTGGCTGCAGTCTTGTTCAGTGACAATTTACCTATTAAGGACGTCTTTTTCTCCTGTTTGTTTTCTTGACTTTGGTTGCTCCATGCCTGCTTCATAGGTTGACTTGAGTACTGTTTATATTCTCCTCCAGACTTACTCTTCCTTTCAGAGTCTCTTTTTTTTAACATACTACATATAGACACTATATGCAGTGCCTGTCCTTACTATCTCCCTGTCACTAGGTCCACAGCCGACTCTCAAGACTCTGTTCTGCTTGCATGAACTGGCCCTGCACTACCTGTCTCTTTCAATGGAGCCAATTCACTATGCTGTTAATTTCCTTCTCTGCAGGTCCCCCTTTTGTCCACGACTGTGTTCTGCCTTTTCATGCCTATACACCTAGAGTCTTCTTTTCATTCTTCTATTCCTTACATCAAAACTCAAACCCATCCCATGATACCTATACATTCTCAGTGGGCGCTTATCCATGCAACATAGGAGAGGCAGGAGCAGCCTGAACGACTAAACACCCAGGAAAGAGAAGAAGCACCAAAGCCAATTAAAAATAGTTCATGAAGCTGAGCTATCAGGAAGCAGGTGAGTTCTCCCAGAAACTTTGAATGGGTTCAAACTACAGAGAAGATTTAAGTGTTTTCCCTGCCATTTGAATTTTAATCTATAGGGAACTAACCTCTTTAGATTAGATGCAAAATATAGTTCTTTCTGAGAAACCAACACACATACACACAAAGCCCTGAAGAACTGAGCTGAGATCAAAACACTTGTTACTTTGAGATTCCTCTGGTGAACTTGAATCCTAGTCTTGAAGGTGAAATCCATCTTCTGAGTCCACAGAGCTTTCTGTTCCCCTGGAACTTCTTACAATGTCTATAAAGATTTCTGCTCTTAACCTTTCTTGTGTTATAAAAAGCACAGCCACATTCCTCATAACTATTTGATGTCTTATATAAAACCCTTTAAAAAAAAATCCCAAGATAGCATCAAAAGAAAAAGTTGCCCACAGTTGTCTTTAAATGCCATGCTTATTTAATATCGACATGAATATAGAGTCAGTGCTCTTTGAATCTTGGACTCCCAGACTAACAATGGAGGTGCACAACCTAAAATCTGCCAGTTGTTTAAAAAATAATAAAAAAAAAAATTTGACTCCGTAGGGAAAATGTGTCAAGAGTAAAAGGCAGTGAGGGTGAATTTTGGACAGAGTCCAAAAACAATTGTAAGAGAGAAGCTGCTTTTTTTTCCGACAGCTTCCTGACATGCTTTCTTCAGTTTTGCCACGAAGTTGAAGTCTTTCCTCAGGAGAAATATATGTGTGTGCATGTGTGTGTATGTGTGAGCTGTGGTAGACCCAGAAATTTTAGACACAGGCAAACCTGACGTGCAATGAAGGGGGGAGATGTAGGACCTCTGAGCTGCCTTGTCAAAAAATAAGCTATTTCAAATAGCTTATCTTTGAAATATGTCAACTACTAGTTCCTTGCAATTCTAATTTTATTTTATTGTATTGTTCCCAACACACACACATGTCCACATGTGCTCATGTGCAGTCAAAGTATAATGTGCATGTATATTCTAAGGAATAATTTATTTTGATTTGTTACCATCAATGTATTATTATATGACAAGTTTGATCTTCAAGATGAATCATTTCTTCCTTTGTGATATGATGAGCTTGTCATAACACATTAACATCCTACTGACAGCTACAAAATATAGAGACAATCAAAAGACCAGGCTAGGAGGGCAAGAAAAAATAACAAGAAAAACTGTAATAGCCATCAGGTGCTGGGTTCCCTCAATTCCCATTGACTTCAGTAATGCCTAGAATCATGCAGAAAGCAAAGATTTTTTTCATGCTTATCTTTCTCATAAAAAAACAAAGAAAACTTTGACACTCCACTGAAATGAAAATGCATTTACTGCCTCATGAGTGCATACTTTTTTGTTAACAGTGCTAAGCAATCTATTTGCCTGGTATTATATGTATCTTAAGAAGTAGCTTAAGAAGCAGACTCTAAAGACATTTTGCCAAACCCCCTCTTTTTGCATGTATATCGTTCCTTGTTTGTAGCAGAAATGCCAGTTTGTAGCCTATAGACCTATGATAGCTTAAGTACCTAGGAATTGCTGTTTACAGTTAGGCCTGGAGGGACAAATCAGGACTAGAGTCAAATCATGTACTCTTCAAATGCACAAGTCCTCAGAGAACTTGCCATCTAATTAGGAATGATATTTGCATAGCAAATGACCTTAGCATTAAAAAATAATCTGGTTAGTATTTTTTTTTCTTCTTTTTTTTATGTAGTGGGGAAAGAAATGAAATACATTGCTAAAAATATGAGCGAAACAAAAGGGAGGAAAGGATGGGAAACATAACAAAGGTGAAAAAATAAAAAAACTAGGATATAAACCTTTAGAGACAAGAATGTTCTCGTATTTAGAGAGGGGAGGAGAAAATTAAACAAATAAGTGAAGTCCAGAAACATAAAGAAACACGATTGTTGAACTAAACACGAAATCTCCAGAAAATGTCCTCTCAATGGAAATCTTGCTAATTTTCTCTTCATGGACATGTTAGGGAAAACACATTGGCTTTAAACTGCTTCTGTCTGAGCTGCTAATGTTCTTCACTGCCTGTTAAGTATCTTATGCAGATGAAGACACTGATCTCTTCGTGTTGCTGCCAGATCAAATTGGTATTGACAAACGCTAAATCCAACAGATGTTAATTTCTGAGGCCACATCTCTGTCAATGGAGAGAAGGTGGTTCCTCACTGGAGATGATTCAGAGCTGCCACCAGTTTAGGTGCTCCGAAACACAGAGTGGAATAGTGTCTCTGTTCTCCATTGGCTACAGAGGAATATTAGTCTTTCTGTATACACCAGCAAGACCCCCATGATACACTACAGTGTCATTTCTGGATGAGCTGTTGTGGGTAACTCACTGTGTTGATAAAATTCACCCTTGAAGGCAGATTGTTGCAATGTATCCCAGTTAAGAGAATGCCACTGTAATTTGTTGTTCAGTGTGTATTAAGTGATGTTGCCAGCTCAAGTGGCTTTGTCTCTACAACTCTCACCTGAAGAAATTAGTCACTTCAAGCTCTAAAAAACCTTCTTTTCCCCCCACTTTCTATGTTCTTAGTTCCATGATTTGCAGTGATTATTACAGCCTTGTGTATGTTACTTTGCAGCATTTTAATCACTGCTAGGATGTCATGTAGATCTTTTTTTAAAGGCAGTGGGCAGTTTGCATGCAAACCTGCATGTAATCTTTGAGAAAGCTTCTTTATTGACTAACATTTACCTAGCTAAGAGGTCTGTGCTCAAAAATACTATGTCAAATATTCACAGTGTTAATGAGAAAATCCATCTCTCTTGTAGTCAGTGAACTTTTGCCCATTCTTAAGAAGTGGAATTCATTTAAAGAGAAAAAATGTTTAAATAAGCTTAATTTTACTTGCTAAATTTTTTTTCCTTTCCCCTGAGGTGGATTAAAACAGCAACTGAATATTTGTCAAAATTCAGAATTTCTGTACCAGTGATTACGAGGAGAAATATAAAATTAAATACAATACATGCAGACTTTAAAATGGATAAAAGCAAGGTAAAAATTGCACCTTTAATTAAGTAAATCTTCTTTTCATGTTGTTTATAGGTTCTATTATACAATGATAAGCTCACAGGAAAATCTAACCAGGTTAAAAACTATTGGCTTCTTTTGCAAGGTACATCCTCTACTTGAATTGTTTTTTTATAAAACGTAGAGGAATCTGTACTTTTGTATGGATTTTAAGTCCTGTTGTCATATTTAATGATGAAAAAGTTATGGAAAAAATGCCATACATACCTTTTAGGGGGCCTTGCTTTTGTTTTTAATTTTTTGGGAGTTTCTTTTTGCTCTTTTGTACTTCGTTCACCTTGTGCAATTAAACTGGGCTCTTCATAAATGACAACTACTGGCTACTCCAGCTTTCTCTTCTTGATTCTCCCAGGCCATAGCTATCAAACTTTCTGGACAGAGGAGTCAAACTACTTTTATACAAGTCTGTGAATAGGATTATAAAATGGGGACAGTAATATCACTCCCAACTATAAGAAAAGATCTGCTGATGGCAGTGCACAAAGGTCAAGGCAAGAATATGGTCAGAGTCGTCTTTGATTCCAGGCATTTGTCAACCACTTTATTGCCACATGAAATGTCCTTTCCTTTTTTCCCCCCCTGCTTTCCTTTTCTTTGCCTCTTACCCTTTTCTCTGCCTTGCTATACCTTTTTATTTTCCTGTTGGCATTCCATTAGTTTTCAGCAATTTCCATTTCTTACCTCCATCTCACCTTTCATCAGCTGAAGAGATGAGCAGAGAAACAGCTAATATTGACATTAACAGGGTTTTCAATTCAGCTGTGAGAGCATCTTCACCTCAGAAAATGTATATGCAACTCATACCTACCTATACTTGATATCTGTGATGGCTCAGAACAGGAGCAAGGGCCAGTATGACCATATTAGCACATCAGCTGGACAAATTAACCACGTTGAGAGGCAGGTTATATCAATGCGGGCAGGGTGCTTCAGTACTACTGAAGTATCACAGCCCGATTCTTGCTCGTTTGGCTTGTTCATCCCCAGATTTTCTTTGCATAAGACTTATCAGAACTTTATGATAAGGTCTTAGTAGGTTTCATTCAATGCCAGTTGCTATGGTTGACCTTTCACTGAAGTTTTAACTCGTTTGAATCAGCACTGTGACTCAAGATATGGCCTCCTTGTTATTTATATACTCAGAGCCCTCATGCTTCAAATCTAAACACAGCTTTTGCTTTTTTTTAAGTGACAGCTGGGACAAACCCCACAATTTTCAATTAAATTTTAAAATTCCACGCTGGAAATTCTTTAGTTTTACATGAAGATCAACAGTTCTCTGGAAACAAGGGGTCAACCTCACCCCCCCCAAATCTTTTTTTTTTTTTCATTTTATCCTGTTTTTTTGAAGGATAGACAGTTTAGTGTATTTTTTGACAACAACTAAACTGGCGACCTATTGATTTTGTAAAAGATTAGGAAATTATACATTGCTAGTCAGGCTCAAAGCTGAATGCTGTTGAAACTAATGGGGGAAGAGAAGCCTTTGGAAAAGTATACCTTAAACTGAGTCTAATGATTAGACAACAGTATCTGTCCTTTTTAAGTGCTATTAAATTATAATTTTATTTTTTTGTCTGTGGTGATGACTGTCCAGAGAAGGTCAGACTTTACTTTTTAGCACCCAGTGGGTAGTTAGGAAAGTCTGATTCTGGTTTACAGTGGAGTCAATCCTAACTTGTCTGTTAGGAGACAGGACTTAACAGTTCGGGGATCATTTTCAAAGAAACAGAGCTCAATAGTGATGGTCTTTTGTGAGTAATAAATAAATAATGGTTGAATGTTATTATCACCAGAAGTTATAATTCAGTTGGAAATAATATTCTATTCCCCAAGTTGTTACTGTTCATGAATCCTTCTTTTAATAAGTAACTGAAATTAGAAGTTTTCATGGAAATTATTCCTCATTCAGCATATTTCTTATAACTCTTCTGCATTTTTTGCACGTGGACAAAGCTCTGCTCTTAGTGAATACAGGTTTAATGTTGGAGTTGTTTCCATAAGGGAAAGAATGTCTGTCGATGTGAATTCCTGTTATTGGAAACTGAGATCAGAAAGTAGCTTTACTGGGACAGCTGGATTTAGAAGCTAAATCTTCATGTGCCAGTGTTTTCAGTCATGTCTTGGATTGTCCTTGATCTCACCTTAGTCCTACACTACTATTACAAATGAGTTCACCTTAAGTTGATGTACACTTACTTACTTGAGTATTTGGGTTTTTTGAAGAGGGAACTGATGCTACATGGACCACTTCATTTAAACAACCCTTTTGTTTTTCATTTTTTGAGCTGAGTATTCAGCAGTTCTTTGTTTACATGATTACTCCTCTATCTGTGATAAAGATCAATTCAGACGATCAATACGGGCTTTGAGGGAGAGGTGCTGTCATACCAACAGGTTTTTAATACACAGGAAGACCCAATACAGCAAAGTACTTAAGCACATGTCAAAATCTAAGCCATGACGACTTCCATTGACTTTACTCTCACTAATCGTACACTTAAAGTTGGGGACATATTTAAGTACTTTGCTGAGTCAAGATTGTTCTATATTATAAAATAAGGTAGTTAGCACAAAAAGCATCAATGCCGCTGAGCTGCAAGTCGTTAGTGAGGAGTGGGAAGTAAGGCTTAGCTACGCAAAACAGAAAGAAAATAAAAAATTGAGGATGATAATGGAAAAAACAGCCTCAAAAAGACATGACAGCCACGACATTCATCCATAAAAATGTAAAGAAATCCAAAAAGCGAAGGTCACTGATCCATCCTTTCTTCATCAATTGTGCTGAAGTAATGCAGCTCATGGCCTATTGAATGTAAAGATCCCCTGCTGTTCTCAGACGCTGGGTAGAGAAATACAATGTGTGATCGACAACTTTTAGGCCCCAGTAGGGTGAATTAAGGACAAAGTGTTCTTGAGTACTGAATTTTTCTGCTTTCTGGGGTGAAATTAAACCCCTAACAGAGTCAGTATACAATTCCCAAAGGCAGGGGCCATTCCTGCTGTGGCTGAAGCCAAAAATGCATCAGTGATTTAATGAAAGCTTCATCAGGGATTCAGTTTTGATCCCATTTACACTGACCTTGTAAAACTGGAATAACTTCACTGAGGGCAGAGTGATCAATCTGTATAGAGAAGACAGTACTGGAAACAATACACGCGTACAGTCTTTGTCTGTTTTCAGTGTTTAAATGCCTTGAGAAAAACAGAAAAATAAAATATCATTGGGCATGAGATGCCATCCTTACTAAAACCCATATGAAATCCCCTTCAGAAGGGAAGTTTTTCCAATTAAAGCAGCCACTTAAAAAAAAAAATGCTCCAACTGTATTGTTAAAAAAATTATTGCATCCAACTTGCGTACATGTCCTAAGCAGTAGACTAGGTTATGCCTGCTGATCTTTTCAACTGGAAAATTCTTCCTAACGGGCAGAATGCAACATTAGGGATCAGAGCCTACTAAAAAAAAAAAGAAAAAAAAAAAAAAAAAAGAAAGAGAAAAGGGAAAGAAAAAAGGGAAGAAAATTGCCCTGCAAGCTGATAAAAGCCCATCTGCCTGCTTTTGACAAGGCACTGTCATTCTTCACAGCTTCGCATCCTGTAGACATTTAGAGGGTCATAATTTCCAGTTCAGTTTTCTTTTTTTTTCACCCCCCTCTCTTCTGAGTGGTGCAACGTGCTGAGGAGTAGGCTAAGGTGGCCTGAACTAATTCATCTTGTGACCTTTTAGTGCCTTCAGAGCAAAGTGATTTAATAGCACTTAATCTGTCAAAAAACTGAAGCTTTGTAATAACTGTATATTAAGCCAGTTTTTATGGAGCATTAGCTGAAGTCCTTCCAGTTTACAAAATGGGGTGGTACCTTGTCTCTTTTTTTTTTTTTATTTCCTTTTATCTCCCTGTCTTCCATGAAACCCTGTTACTCAGGAACACCATTTTGTATTTAAGGGAAACAGGGAAATACTCAAGACAGGTAACTCCAAGCATTGTAGGGTCCATAGTGAAGGTCTCTCCCCATCCCTGTGTGATTTATGGCTCAGGGATCTTGGAGCTGACGGGGGATTGAGCAGGCAGTACATTCAGGCCCCACTGGTTATGGAGGCATCTTCTCAGGTTTGGCCATGTGCCGCAAATGCTAACCTAGATTTAAAAACAATAAGGAGAATTTGTGACAACTGTCTCCTGCCTCTGCCACAGCTTTGTTTTTGGATTGTTGAGAAGTCTTGACCAGTTGAAGAGCTGGTCAAAAATCAGAATTTTTAGTCCAACATTTTCACATTCATTTTCATGCCAAAACAAGAAACAAAGAGTTGAAACATCAAAATTTCTTTGGCAAATCAAAGTTTCATTCAAAGCAAATGAATATCAATTTTAAAATGTTTTCACCGTACCTGTGACAACCAAACTGTCTATTCTGAACACTTTATGAGAGTTATAGTCTGGAGATACCAGATGGAGGATTGCAAGAGGAATGCATCTTCCAAAATGGTCAGTGGTGAGAAGATGCTGCAGTTCACTGCAGTGTTTCAGTTGGAGGAGGGCTGTTTCACATGTTCCCTGCCTGTCTCCTGCCCCCATTCTCAGTTTTCCTTCTCTAAATATATGGGATAGTGAGAATTTTTGCAAATCAATCCAATTTGTATGGAATTTTTATTTTATCTGATTTAGACAACTAAAGCTGTAAGTCCTGGTTTAACAATTCATTTCCCTCAAAAGATCACTAGGTAAAAACAACTGTTGTTTGTTTCAAGACACTTGCACAGATTTCACTGAAGTTAAAAGTTATGCGTTCCTATCCACTGTTTCCATCACTGCCAACATGTTGGTGTCTTCGATTTGGCTCCTGTCCTTCTGTCCCTTGACACGTTCTCTTGCAGGACAGAACATGTAAAGGTTTGGTTGTGGGTATTTTTCAGAAAGAGATTGCTATAAGCATAGATGGGCGTCTTTGTTCTTCCCTCTCACATGTAAACCTGCGTTCCTTTTACTGTTTCCTCCGAAGATGTCTAATAAATTGTGTGATGTCCCCTCCTTGGCCCTGTTCTGCCCGTTGTGCTCAGAGTACTGAATCGACAGAGATTAGGATCCCAACTGGGGGTTTACGCTGTTTTGGGTAACAGTAAACCCACGGGCAGCCACTTAGTGCTCTAATTAAAACAAGGCAAGAGTGTCAAATATCACGAAAACTTTGGTTTATATGGAGTCTTCAAGGTCTTCAGATGCTGGGTGAGATGAGTGTTAGGAATACACACACAAAGTGAGTTTACCTTGCTGCACTCACACACCCCAGGCACCTTACCATCTTTGCATCAACTTCGTCAGAGACACAAAATGAAAAGTGAAGAAAAAAAAAAAAGAAACAAAAATACCATTTAGTCAGGTGTAAGTTAGTAAGATGCTTCAGTGACCTTGATTTTGCTGGCAGTGGTAGGTAGGCAATCATTATTAAAGCTGTAATAAGAGGCAAGTTGCAACCATAAAAATATAGAGCAGCATTTCTTCATAAAAGAGCAACAAACATCCAAATAATTACTTTTCTAGACGTGAAAACATCAGTTTTCATTAAAAAGCAAGCAAACAAACAAGAAAAAACCTACATCTTTGTAACTACTGTTTGGTAACCCTTCCTTCCTGCAACATCTCTCTCCCTCTGTCTGCGTGCTTCTCAGATTATTACCATTATTATTACTATTATCTTAATGTAGTGCTTAAATTAGTCCTTTGTAAATTTTTTATAAATACACAGAATTAAAAACTTCCACTGCCCTCAGAGAATGCAAGTTAGGCGAGATGAAGCACAGATAACTAGAGGGCATGATTTAAGACAGACAGCTCTAACTCCATAAATTTTCCCAGTCAGCATTAGAGTCGCTTAATATTTTATGTAGTATTCCTTGCTTATATGTGACATTTTGAGCTTCTAATAAAGATACAAGCCTGGGATTTTTTTCCTACTCCCCTCCCATTCTTTTTGTAGATTTGCAAGTATCAACTAACTGACAAAGGATTTTTATTTTCTTTCTTTTTTTTTTTCTCCTGGTGTTTTCTATCATGATTTGTCAATAGTTCCAGACTTTCTTGAATGCAGCTCTGCAATTATCATTCTGGGCACAAATGTTATTTTTTTCTTGAAAACTGAGTGGAAAATTGGTGTGAAATTTCCTGGAGTGATTGTTTTTATATGCATTGCATCTTCTATGCAGTTTTTCTTATATTTATTGCAAGTAGTTCTGACTAGTAAATCACCAGAATTTGGCTATTCTTAATGCTTTATCACATATCAACTCTGTCAATACAATCAGCAGTTATGCTTGCCCATTAAACCATCAATCAAAGGCAGCAATTTCATACACCAACCTTCCCACCTCCACATTAAATGTCCCTAGTTTCTAAACTTGGTGTCCTCTCCCATCCACCACAGGGCAACTCCATCTTCTCCCAGTTCTCACCCCCTTCCAGGCCCTTTTATTGTCAGGTCACCAGTTGGCTTGAGCTGCCAGTTGATCAATGTAGTCCATGGTTTCCTGTCCCCACAGAACCCATTTTTGGTCAGAAGTGCCTCCTTGCTGACCACCCAACTGAACAAGCAGTTTCTCAGGCTGATTGTGGGGACAGCAACTGCATGACAGAGGTTGTCTCTCACTATGTATGTAGAGTGTCTGGAAGGAAGAATCCTAGCTACGGTTAACATCACTCAGTAATAATAAAATTTCACTAATCATGAGGGTTATTAATAACAGAGATGTCAGGCAGAAACACTGTATTGGTGTAACACAAGCCTTGCATGCCGTGATTTGTAGCCCAAATAGTAATGCATATCTGTAGTTTGGGTACTGAACTAAGACATTATCTTTCTCCAAGGTTCTGCAACTAATCTTGGGCAGGTCACTTCATCTCCATTTATCTTTGTTTATCTTGTCTATTAGGATATCCATTGTTTTTGACACAAGTGTTGTCCCATTATTCTTAGAGACTGTACCCACGAAGGAGAACCCTGACCTCAGTCAGGGCATGCAGGTACTACAGTAACAGCAAAATGAGGAAAGCACCGTGGGATTCATCTAACTGAAATGTAGATGTTTAAAGGGCCAAAATCTACATCTCATCTATGCTCCCCATTTCTCTTCAGAGGCAATGGAAGGAACGGGCACTTGTAGAAAGTGGTCCATACCATTTTAACGTAGGTATCTGTGGTGGCTCAGATGAATTGCACCTTGAGAGTGTCTACTTTTCATCACGGTGAGAAAGAGAGACATAAGTACAGCTGTGGCTGACTACTGAGGAATGGAGACCTATGCCACAGAACTCTGAAGTTACATGAGATGGTAGCAGTCTTTCAGCTTTCTCAAGCTTATTTTTGTTTCATCATCATTCAAACATCAAGAATAAGTCTTGTTATAGTCATGATGATAAAAAAACAGTAAAACAGAATAAAAATGATATGATTCCAAATGGCAGCAAGGTTCAATGTGACAGCAAGTCTTGATTCAAACTTGGAAATACAAGAAAATACACATCTGAAAGAAAGGACGCAGAACCTAAGCTCAGGGCTTATTTCAATTTTGCAAAGCAATAAACAAAAATATCTATTTTTCTATTACTTTTAATTGAAATTGAATGACACAGTGTTCAGAACCTGGGTACAGACCAAATTATTCCTTTTTTTTTCCTCTCATCCGGGAAGGATCCAAAACAGAAAGCAAGCTTCATTTTAAATAAGGAGAGCTGACAATATTCTTTTCAATAACTGCCTATGGATGAAAGTTAATAAAGTCATTGGGCCAAATATATGCATGTGTAATTCCAATTACACCACAGTCATGTTCAATATAAAACCATCAACTTTGTATTCAGCCTGAGAACCAAGCCTGCTGACTTCAGTGTAAGGATGAATTAGATGGATGGTGCACTTTATAGTATTTCTGTACAGTTAGAACATCCTTGCCCTTTCCTTATTACAGCCAAGATTTAATTAAAATTAAATTAAAATAAAAATTAAATTAAGAGAATATTTTTCAGGTATTAAATAATGTTTGAACATCCTCTTCATGTTTGCTCTGAAAACAGGGAATAAGTGTAAGATTATTTTTTGGCCAAATGAATTTACTTGACGATCATTAAATACTATTCCCAAAAGGTAAAAACATCTGTGGGTTTTTTCTTTAACTTTTGTGAATTAATATTTATGTGGAATTTATTAGCATAAGGTTACTGTGAATGAAACCTTTTGAAAACTTTATTGTTTTGCTCCACAGTATCGTGAGGATTTGACTTTTTAAAAAAATAATAAAGATTGATAATACACTCTTTTTTTTCTTCAGTTTATTTAAAAAGAGCTCACCATTTTCAAATCCAGTTGCCCAAAGTTAGGTATGCACATTTCTACATGACACCCGTAATGGAACTACATCTTTTTTCAGAACTCGAAAATTCAACCCAAAGACCTTTAGGGCCCATTTCCAGAAACTGGACTACTTATTTTGATGTTTGCTTACAGGAGTCCAAATTTGAAAATGTTGGGTATTTCCTAAAATCATCTTTTTAACTATACACAAGATGAATAGCCTCTGTGGGCAAACCCTGTTCGGGTCACAGGATGAGGCTGTTGTGTGTGCTGTCTCCAACAGCTTTCACGCAAACCAGAAACTCCAGCTTCTTGTCTTAGATGTACCCCCCACACTTGAAACACAATGTTTTGATACGTCATTTTTATTTCCCAATGTCCTCCTTGAACTTTCCATGCCTTGTTAATTCATTTTTAGAGAGGGCTTATCTCTCAGCACATCACTGAATATTTCTGTTCTTAGTGTTGGCTGCTAAGATGCTGGACCAAAAATTAATTCTCTATTTTATAGCTTTGGCTGTATCATCATTCTGGTTATATCTCTTTCCCTATTGCATCAAGCTTATAGTTCATTTTAAGTTCCTGTCCCTTTCCTTTGTGTTGCAAGAACACCCACAGTGCAAAAGCTAACTGCTATCAGCAATAATCACAATAGTAACGAGATTAAAAATAGAGGAATATCAGCAATTTCTTTTAAAGAATTAAAATTCTGTCCACAAAAGAGATTAACTTAGGCAGTCAGGTATATACCTTGTAACTTCTCAAATGCAACTTGAAAATGCTACAATGCTGGCTTTAAATTTACATGGCGCTAACTTTTCCAGAACAAGATCAGAATTCATAATTTATTTATGTTGGTTTTTTTTTTCTTGATTTAACCTTTATTTTACAAGGAGGCCTCTTGAAATATTAATTGCCTTTCTTCCTACAGAGACCTAACAAAGGTAGACAGCAAGGTAGTACTCACACACAGCAGGAACAGAAAGAGAGGGAGGAGATGTTTTCAAGATGGAGGGGGGAGGCAAGAAAGAAGAAAGATTAAGTACATAAAATAACCTTAAATAATACAGCTTTCCTACATATTCTGAACACAATCATTTCTTCTTATAATCTCAAAAATTCTCTCCCATTTTTCATCATTTTATAGCTTTTTTTTATCTTGTCTGTTTGCATTTAAAGGTCTAAAGTAGCATAAAAGTAAATAAATGAAGCATCACTACTTGCATCTAAGGAAGGTAAATGTTGTAGTCCCTTTTTGGCTACGAGAAAAAAATGAGACTCATGGTCAGATCCAACAAAATATTTGGGAGATTAGAAGATCATCATCTCCATGATGAAAAAGTTACATCAAACACCTAGTTTCCTTTTACAATGCTCATGAAGCCTAGAGTGAATCAGAAGGGGCATTCAGAAACTCCATTATCCACCAGCAGTTGCCTTAAATTTCTGTTCTCCCTGGAGTTTAGCATCTAAATCAGGTTTGTAAGGAAATCTATTTTGTGACAAATGGACAATGACACCATGGGATGTTGTGGAGAAGAGCTTGGTCCTTTCAGTGTGAACCAGCTGCACTTTGAACCTGGCTGCTGGCAAGGGAGGTGCCCGGCTGGTTCGAAATCCTGGATGGCTCCAGGTTGGCTGTGGAAAGGGACAGTCTGAAGGTTCAGAACCACAGAATTGCAGGATAATTTCAGTTAGGTGGGACGTATGAAAGACATCCAGTCTAGTCCCACGCTTAAACAGCATTCTTTCTTTCCTGTGTGTCATGTTGGTCAGAGCCTTGTCTGGATGATTTTCCAACATCTTCATGGATGAATGCTTCTGGGATTTTACATTGGCTTTTGACCATTGTCACAGTGAAGAATTTTTTCCTTACCTTTAATAGTAGTTTGCCTTGCTACAACTTCTGTTTGTTGTCACTCGTCCTTTCACTGTACAAAAGAAAGGCCTAAAAAAAAAAAGCTAAAAAGCCTATCTTAGAGCCATCTCTAAGTGTTATATTCTGAAAGTCATCCACAAAGTGTGTGTCTATGGTAAAATTGCAGTCTTGCTTAATATTTATGTTGCCAAGTTAACACCTACCATTTAATCTCTCCTCATAAATATCAGTTACTTCCAGCCTGCCTTATTTAGGAAATAATTGTTCAAAGTTCAGTGGAAGCATCAACCATGCTTTAGTAAAGCTTAGGAGAAAAAATAAGAACATCCTACCACTTTGTAATTACACAGAGATTTTTAGAGACAGGATGATTAATGTCATTTAATTGATGGTCCAAGACAAATGCAACACACAGACTAATGCATAAGTACCATAGTATCACCACGGCCATGTTTGGTCAGTACCTCAATTTTATGTCACAGCTGAATGACAGTATATCCAGGAGCAAAACTGCCCTTTACAGTGTGGTTGGGCACCTATGTGTAAACAGAACTATATTAAGATGGCAGTCTATTACAACATTAATAACATTGTTTCCAGCAGTTAACTTTCCCTGATCTTTTTTTATCCAAAATTTTAACTTCCTTGATAGTATTTAAGAGATTATAATATCTATTAA
Organism: Pluvialis apricaria; assembly: GCA_017639485.1. Classification (NCBI taxonomy): domain Eukaryota; kingdom Metazoa; phylum Chordata; class Aves; order Charadriiformes; family Charadriidae; genus Pluvialis; species Pluvialis apricaria. The sequence goes on along the minus strand of CM030044.1, from coordinate 6,874,005 downwards.
ATTCACAAGTTTATATGTGTTGACTGTGGGTAACTTTTAAATTAAAATGATTGCTATTTAACTTATTTACTAAGAAAAAAGAAATCTCGGTGTGAATTGCAAGGAAAATTAGTGACACTGTCTAAAAGTATATGGATCACATTTCCTGATAAAGGGAACAGAAATTGACATCAGTCAGATAAATCATTGTCTGTTTGACAGAACTTCCTGAGTTTGCATTTATTTTCTACAAAGTAGTATTATTTTGGTTTCAGGACACAAAGGAACTAGATCAGATGCATATTTATTAAAATTTTGATAGGCTGGTCAACATTTCCATGATAAATTAACATTGTTTCTCATTCAGCCTGTCCTTCTCACTGAAGTCTTTTGAAGTTGGACTGATGATTACAGTATTTCTGACCATCAGTCCTATTACACTAAATGCTGTCAAGTTGGCTTCAACTACAGACTTATCCCCTTGCAGGATGAAGAGTACAATAGGTCAGAAAGAGAGAACAGAAAATTCAAAAGGAGATGCACTGACTTTCTGTTGATTTGTGTATTGACAGGATTATCTAGCAATCCTTGGGGGAATGTAGCACTCAGTGAGAAATAAGTTAAAGGCATCATCATTTTCCAGTGTTTAGAATTATGCCCAGCCTCAGAAGATGGGGTGAACCTCCTTAGGTCTGGTGGTTAGAGGACTTCTGCAGACGTGTGACCTTCTTTCAGGGTAAGAAAGTACATAAGAAAGGAAGTACCTTTCTTTCACCCAGGACATGGGTGGAATTATATCACCTCTGGGAGATTTGCACCTTCTAATAGGAGGTGGCACCTCACCTTCTGCTAGCCTCTGACTCTCACTGACCCTGTCTTCTGGTTGCTGTAATACTATTAACTGTTCCCTCACATTTGAATGGAAAGCCCCATAAACATAAAAACCAGCACAAACTCTGAATTACTTTTCCACAAAGTTGCCCTTCCCTTCCCTTCCCTTCCCTTCCCTTCCCTTCCCTTCCCTTCCCTTCCCTTCCCTTCCCTTCCCTTCCCTTCCCTTCCCTTCCCTTCCCTTCCCTTCCCTTCCCTTCCCTTCCCTTCCCTTCCCTTCCCTTCCCTTCCCTTCCCTTCCCTTCCCTTCCCTTCCCTTCCCTTCCCTTCCCTTCCCTTCCCTTCCCTTCCCTTCCCTTCCCTTCCCTTCCCTTCCCTTCCCTTCCCTTCCCTTCCCTTCCCTTCCCTTCCCTTCCCTTCCCTTCCCTTCCCTTCCCTTCCCTTCCCTTCCCTTCCCTTCCCTTCCCTTCCCCTCTTTGTGTTTTACTTTTCTTCCCTCAATTTTTTTCTTTTCCTATTCTTTCAGTGAAGACAAAACACAGCCCATCCAGATGAACACGTTAAAAGAGCGTAAAAGCAGCTTGTGCAATCCTTTCCACCGCCGTATTGCCTACAACACTGCCAATAACATGCTCCAGTGCTCCATAAGGCTTTCACTTCCTTCTCTGACAGATGCCCAAAAGCAATACACACCCCAGCTTCATCAAACTTACAATTTAATGGAAAACTTGAACAGCAATCTCCCACACTTTTACATCAGCACCTTTGCCTCCAACACACTCCGTAACTTCCATTTGGGAAGTTATTCCGCCCTAATGTGGTTAAGGACTCTGACACACAAACCAGCCACTGCAGGGTAATAACTCACAAAGCATCAGAAGGTCCCTGGTAGCTGCATGCACATTCTTATCCCAAGACACCCTTCAGCAGATGTGAGTTAACTTAACCACTCTCTCTTAGAGGGTGCAAATTAACAGTTATGGCAAAGTTGGTACCTAATTTCTTTCCCCCCGGTGCCAATGCCTGACTGTATCACTCAGTCTCTCCTTTAAGGACTGTTAGAATATGCATACAAATTCTTGTGCCACTTGTTATCTCCTACACAGGGAGATAAGTGGAAATGATGATAAATCATGAGGAAGCATTTCCTTTCTCAGTCAGTAAGCAGGACATTCAGCAGAAGTCTGTGGCCAGCATCATTTAGCAGTACCTATTAACTGCAGAGGGAGAGGGAGAAAAACCCATATCAGGTAGAGATTAGCTGGAAAGGTGTGCATGGGATGTAAAGGCTGGTGTTGTGTGAAATTCTCTCCTGTGAGGAAGGTTAGCACAAGGTTCTGTTTGCAGGGGTAAATGTTACTCACACAGAGCAGTGCCAGCAGCAGCCGCCTTAGCTGCCTTGGCAGATAAGCATGGCTTTTCTTTCTCAACAGGAAAGCAACATTAGCATCCCTAAGAGTTTAATATGAAGAGTCAGGTCCTATAAATATCATAGAGCTGACATTAAAAAAAAATATTAAAAAAAATCAAAACTCTGATGCTTGAAAACAGCGTATTCAGGGTACTGTTAGTATCTGCTGGTCTTCCCATCAAATTTTAATAAGGATGACTCCCCAGCATGATGCTTAATAGGGGATTTATAGTCATCAAGATGCAGTCCTTCATCATCTGTTTCACATCCATTTTGTCATTATTCTAGTCCCAAAATGTTTCTTGCTCCCAAGATGGCCATGAAGCCAATACATCAGCGTCTCCTGAGTCCTGTGTGTACATGAGGATGGGGACTCACAAACTGAATGCTCTCTGCTGAATTGAAGGGGTTAGACATGAGATTTGCAGAACAAAAGTTCTGATCATTGCTTTAGCTAAAATCCTTTAAAAAAAAGTATGTTTCATTTTAACTCTTTCTTAAGAATTAACTTAAGTCTTAGGCTTACAGGCCTGCAGCGGGGAGACAAGACGTTTCTCCTGTGTTCCCCTGCTCTTCTCCAGTGAGCAGAAAACCTTGGAAGCAGCCTGCCACAGCATCAGCACACTCTGGTAAAGCAAAGTCAGTACCGTTGTAATGAGTGGCTCTATATTTGTTCAGTGTACCTCCCCTGTTCTCTTCCATTAGAAGGAGCAAACCCGGTTTCAACTGAATTCACAGCAGTGAAAGCTATTGCTAAAGGTGGGGTGCCTGTCTGTAAAAATCAAATCCAACCATCATGATGTGCCTGTCAGGGAAAGCTTCACCAAGCCAGCTTAATGTGAGTTATCTGACCAGACGTTCCCAAAGCAGATGAGAGAGAACTGCACATTTGCTTACAATCAGCATAGTGACTTTCCAGTGCAAACATCCCCAATGCAACTGGTGCAGCCCTCCCAGACAGACAGTCTTTTACCAGTTAGGACACATACTTCACTAGTGGCTTTGCCTACAGAAGTCCTGATAATGCCTCATCTGAGATCTGGCATATTGCATCAATTCCTTCTGTTTTAAGAGGTAATAAGAGATGTCTTACAACCCCTTACTTCATTCTGCTCCCTCACCCTAATTTTCTTCGTACAGAGAGAAGTACTCACTGCTTTAAAATAACATTTGCCCAAAGACTTTATTTTTGGGGTGTGAAATAGGAACAGACACCCTCAAAGAAATCTTTCTGGTCATCAGCAGAGCCAGCCTTGAGAAAGGAAGGTAAGTTCCCACAGCACTGTGGAATCAGAGTGAACTGAGTGCACTGCCAGTCTGGAGGCAGACACCACACCACCCTCCATCCTGGGCTACTGCAAAGGAGGAAAGGTTCAGGTTTGTGTTAGTGGTAAATAGTATGTTGAAGCTTGAATTTCTCCACAAGCTTTTGCTTGTCGTCATTAAGGTGCATTGGTTTCAGTGGGAAAGTATGCATGATAAGTTTTGTGGCTGGTATCACATCTCTGCGTAAGTTACAAAATGGATTGAAGCAGAAGGCTACAAGAGTGACATCCTGGATTGTTTTCACCCAGCACAGCATGGCACCAGGTGGACTTAAGCACAGGTCTGAGCGGAAGAACTTATTAACTTCAGTTGAGTCCCAGACAGCACATGGACCCAAAGTGGGTGTCCGTACTGGTAAATTAATTGTTCCTGGGCTCTGAGGCCAAGTGGCATGGAGCAATCTGCCTTTATGCTGGTAAACTCTATCACTTTCCAAACCAGCTGGGAGATTGCAAATTGGAACAGGCCACATCCATGCCAGGAAACAGTCCAGTCATTTGGTAGTGTCATCACACTGCAGCACCCAAGCACACTTGAATTTACTGGTATAAGCACAGCCAATCTCTCTCACCTGGAGCCGTTGAAGTATCCATATCTTCTGTTTCCATGCCACTGTTTTTTTCCAATTCTAATGAACAAAAAGTAGCTCTGAGTTAACTGCAACCATGATGTTAGAGACATTTTTTCCCAACTCATATAACTGAATACAGCTGGGTTGACTGGGAGTGAGGGTGGAAAGAGCTATCAGCCATTGGCATCAGTGTTAGATAATGGTTGGTACACCAGCTCTAGAGCAGCAGAGGTCTAATTTGGTTATTCTGTCACTGCACACAAAGATTAGAGGGTTACTGATTGCTGTGGCGTTATTTCCAATGCAGCTGTAAATTCCTCCTGCTGCAGCATAATTCTTCAGACAGCCCAGCTCGAGTTGAAATGTTATGGTATTATGAATATCCTACAGACAAGTGCATACTGCACTACCTGCAGAGTGTTTAGACTCTCTAATGGACCAGCCAAAAAAGTAAACATCTCTAAAAGTGGAGGAGGTACATGTGTAGATGTGCTCCTGTGACACTCCTTCTGGGAATAGGTCCCTTTGCTGCACTGGAAGGGCGCAGATCATGACACTTTGCCTCAGTGAAAGTGATCCTTCTACGAAAATGGCGAGGATATAATTTATTTTCATACCCATGAAATGATAATGATTGTTTATTATTCCAGTCAGCTATAAAGGACAGCTACTGTAGGAATGAAACAGAAAATGTTTAACAGAACAAAGCTGAATTTCAAGACAGAGGTTGAATTTTTCCAGCTAAAGACAGAAGATAAGGTAATTTTCAAGTGTTTGTTTCCATTTTAAAATTGATTTCTAGATGGTCATATTTGCACTTGCTTCAGAAATGTTTTCAGCTTTCCTGGACAAATAACGCAAGCTACAACTTGGCAGTAATACAGCAGTTTTACAAAGTTCGTCTTCCAAAAGATACTGTGACATTCTCAAGGTTCAAAAGTTTATATAGTTTCCATGCACGCATGTGTGTTCAGGCCTACAAAGGCAAAACAAACTAGCTCTTCTTTCCTGCTGCAGCTACTGTTTGGAAAATAAAACCCAAAAAACAAACATAATCCAAGAAAATACTTCAAAATGCCTTTGGTGAAAATATTTGTAGTTATTTTATTTATTCAAAAATGTGTACTATGATTCTGATATTATTACTATAACATTTTGTGAAAGTATTAAAAACTAAAAATCCTTATCCTTTTTTGTGCTGGAATAGCCCTTTGTCAATAATTGCACTAATAATTAAAAAGTCCCTAGTTTGGATAACTGCCAGCACAACTCACCTTTTTCCCAGATTCTCCGTTACCTGCCAATTTAAAACCGATCCTGATTTTCAGCAATAGATGAAATTTCCCTTATCATAAGAAATCCTGTCCCCCAAGAAGCACAGCAACCAGTGAGAATGAAGTACTTAAGACCTAAAGAGAGAGATTTGCACATGCATCTCCAGAGGATTAGCTTTAAGACGTAATTCTTTCTGGTTTGGTCTTTTGTGGAGGGGGGATTTATTTGGTTGGTTTACCTCTGTGAACTAAATAGCATGCACACGACCATGTTTGTTCCCGTGTCGTTTTCTTTCCCCACCATCAAAAAATAGTCTAGTCCAGTGAAACTGTGTATTGTCACATGAAGAACAAAAGTCAGTGAAACTTCAGAAAGTTCACAAGGGACTTTGTTCTTTCCATTATTTTCACTTGAAAGATACTCTAAAATTTCACTGGGAAATGGTGGTGTACATCCGAAAGGAGAGCTTTCTGCTAACTTTGCTTCTGAGAATAAAGAAGGGCAAATGCAGAGATGAATGCAGCTCATATTACAACCTTTTGGAACCCTTTGCAAGATGAGAATAAACTCCACAAAATTAGGTAATGTTCTGTACAAAGCCAAGGTGGACAGATAGCACTAAGTTCTGAGCTACCATGCCCAGCATAGCTGAAATGCCTCAAAAAAAGCACAAATTAGTTACACGTACGTTGTTGTGCAGGTGGTAACTGAGGCAGAGCATTTTTTAAAAAAAAAAAGTCCTTCAAATTCTGCATTTCAATTCTGAAAAGGAGTCAAAGCCAAGAAACGAAGCCAATAAGGACTCTACAATCATATGGTATGACCAATGATATTTACGGGAAGCAAGAAGCCCTGCATTCAGCAATTTCCCAGGTCAGCAAGGAACAAATGGAGAAAGCAAACCCATGAAATAAGAAAATTAAAGGCCATCCTGTGACTTAACATCAGCAGGTGGATGTTGGAGTCAATACAGTACTCAGATAAAACAGAGTCTTAATTAAATTGAAAATACTCTTAAGAGAAGGTGTGGAAGTTGAATGTTGAAATTGCCTTCCTCTCTTGCCACTTGAAAAGCACGTTTGGGTATTGAAAGCACGTATCAAATCTTCCATAACCCTCCGCTCTCATCTGGGGAAAGTAAGGGAGGGAAGAGGAATACTAAGTAATATAATGCAAATAAAACACTTAAACATCCTGATGTGATAATGCTGAACAAATGCTGCAGGCAGCCCATGCAATAGGGCCTATACAGATATTTTGTCCTACTAGATATCCTGCTGGAAGGGTGAGCTTTACTGGGTGGATGATTTACAGACATAAGGAATGTGTTTATATGGTCTTAGTAATCCTACCCAGGATAGGGTCAGAAACCCTTTCATTAAAAGCAGAAGAACCCTTAGATGCAAACAGATTCAGGTCTGAGCCACAGGCAGACACGAAAGTTTCACCGCATGTGAGGAAATTAGGAGAACTACACAGTAGATACCCAGAAGTTTAACCACAATACAGAGGCTATGGAGATCCATCTGATGGCTCCACTGGGACTTAGCTGGGCTCCTGACCTGATGTCCACCCAGGCCTTTAGCTAACAGCAGAGCCCTGGCCACTTTATGACACCTCTGTCTTCTTAATTTGGTTTGCTTTCCTCTTTAGACACTCTTCCCTTCAGCAAATATTTTCCTGAGATCCCAGATATCAAACGTCAAAAAAAATAAAACCTTACTCTAAAACTATATAAAAAATAAACAAAATGATCGCAGAAGAACTGTGATACTTCACAGATGCTATTTGTATATGCTGTGTTTGCCTGAATTTACTGGGGATTTGTTTTTTCCTTTTTTTTTTAATCAAAACAGTAAGACTTGTAAGGTGAAGATGAACTCACAGTACTTTTTCTTTTAGCTGTGTTGGTGCTTAAAATGTGGTGACAGCATCTTGCTGCTTTTATAACAACAATACTTAGAACCATCCTTTTCCTTGTAAACAGTATTACTGTACAATAGAGATGCCATGTATGCATATGTATTCCATATATATATATATGCGTAGGTATATATATACATACATATATGTCATTATGGTCATAGATGACATACTGCACTGCACCTTGATGTAGAAATCGGCCATGTAGTTACAACATGTGGTTATGGCATGTGAAACAAAGGAAGGAAGCAGATGCTTTGTTTTGTTTTATTCCTGACATAAACATTGCTGGAAATACTATGTGTAAACGTAGGCTTCCCAACGGGGAAAAAGACAAAAATATTTTCTATGGGGGCAAACAAATAAAGTATTTTCTATGAGGAATATTTCCTTGATGAAATCACTTAGAATCCTCTTTAATTGTTTCCTCACTCATTTTGAGACATTTAGCCCTAGATCAAGTCAGTTGTGCTTCCAGTCAAAGAGAACCTGATGTACTTGTTATGTCCCAGGTAAATTTTCCCCGTAATTAGGATTGAGGACTTGCAATAACCTGGGGTGAACTTCCTCTCATTGAATTCTTTCCAGGTTTTACTCTGAGACCATTGCACGGTGGAAAGGGACACTGAGAGTTCAGTGTTTTGTTGGCATTTATGTACTGCAGACATGATCAATAAACCTCACAGTCACGTGTTTTATTATAAGATATACAGTACCTATAACATATAGGATCTATAGTTTGAAGTGCTGCAGAATCATATCTTTGGAACAGGGAGTTTACTGTCAAGCAACAAGAAATAAAGGATATGATAATACTAGGTGGACGTCCCTACTTTTAAGAGACAGAATGTAGGACTGGTATCACATGTCTCATTTGGACCCCATGTTACTGTCCCTAGACAGGAGCCTGGACAGTGGCAGTTTAGTCCTCTCACATCTCTGCCAGGAAGAGAGAAGGGGAAAAAAAAGCTATGAACATCTAGATAAACTCCAGCGGGGCCATAGCAGACAATTCGAAAAGTCTCACTAGCATCAGTATATATGATCCTAAAGCATGGCTGAAATTCATAGAAATTTTAAAATCAATTAACATGTTATGTTCTGAAGAGATATTGTAAACTGTCCAAAGTAATAAAATCAGCAATGCATGGCATTACTTTCCTCTATGAAGAGCTTGAATAAATAAGACATTTATAAAAATGAGCAGAAAATATGAAATGAATATCCCAAGAACCATGAAAAAATATAAGCTAAAAGAGAAATTGAATTTTCCTCTGAGTTTCTGAGAGAATGCAGTTGTGGATTTTATACATAATTTATAAGGGAAATTGGCCAGTTCACTCAGGTATACACCATATCAACTTTTAGGAAAGATTAAGCAAGCTGTCTTCTTTTAATTGAAATCAAATATAGGCACAGAAGAAAATGACTTCTGCCCATGGAAGAATACAGTCATGTCACATGGCCAACAGCATTTACAGTGTACATGGGGCTGTCTTCTACAAAGTAAACTTTTGCTTCAGTTCTTGAACAGCCACAAAATGGTGTGAGTGACAGCTTCCCCTGTCTCTGAGCCAGTTCTCTCTTACCGTGTCCAGTACATAGACTTATATTTGACTTTGTGTACAGTAAGGAAAACCTATGCCCTACAAACTGTTTGCATCTCTAAGAACATAAGAATTGACATAATAGATCAAACTAGTGATCCATTTAGTTCAATATCCTATGTCTGAATTAAGTGTCGGATGCTTCAGAGAAAGGTGTAAGAAAGTCTTTAGTGGGCAATAATGGAATGACCTGTCACAGTGAAAATTTGGTAGGGACCTCCAAAACCATTGAATGCAATTTCCTGCTGTGTCAGGCATCACATTCTAAAATGCTCTTCCTAAATATATAAAGAACAGTCTTAACTTGTTCCATAAAATACAATCTTTCACCTTTCCTGGACTGGTTCAAATGATTAGGAAAGGTGACCGCCATTCCTAGGTTCTGTTATAAGCTCTGTCACTGTCTTGCTATATTTTCCTTAGTAGGCCACTTAAACTCTCAGTGATTCATTTTCCCAATCTGTAATTAGGATTCCTTATTTAACTGGAAGAGGTTTCTGATGACTACAGAGATCCTCAGCTAAAAGCTTGTAGAGGTCTAAGTGCTTATTCTAAAAATAAAAATAAGACAACATTACAGTCAACTTTCCATTAACCAGGATAACGTAAGGTGAGAAAAACCCTGGTGGTGGAAAAACACTGATGATGTAGGTATCACTGCTAGTGGACAAGGGAAACTTTAGCTGCCTCTCCAAGAAGTTTGCTTGGTTGCTGACCTGCAAGCTGGCCATAGCTGCTCCTTAGCCTACTACGGGTGGTGGGGAGAGAGTTGTGCTCCTTGACAAACCTCCCTGGAAGCTCTACAAGCTTGTCAAGATGTTCTGCTGTCAGTAAGCTACATCATTAAGAGAAGGATATGGGAAATGCCTCAGTGCTGTGTGAGAAACATGCCTGGAGCCCTCAGGTGTTTTGGGCGTGCTCCAGCCAAACCTCCCACCCCACATCCCCCACTACTCCTCACAAAGACTGTGGCAGCTGAGTAGGATGAGAACTTTGCCTTGACAGGTGTAGTTCTTTCCTGACACTCCTGAGCCTGGTGCTCTCAAATCTGGGCAAGATGAAGACCAAGCAGACGAGCAATTCCCACTCCTGAGAGTGCTATCCAGTGACACTTCAGCTGGGCCATCCTTGAAAACCAGCAGGACTTATTAGCACGGGTTTGAAGGAAGACCATGGTTGTTATCAGTCAGCCATCCGAACCCAATTGCAAGGAAAAATTGACATCAAGCTTCCAAGTCCTGTCACGGACAGCTAAGGCTTTTCATATGCAACCTGAAATATAAAACAGCAGGTAAGTAAACACATGACTAAATTCTGAACTTCACAGCAACGTAGGGAAATAGAGCAGATAACACATAATTCTACACAAGTTAAGAAGAGCTATTCAGTAGTCTTTTTAATCTCTTTACTAAAAAGGCTTAGGATTTGACTGTTCCTTAGCTGAAGTAAAATGAGTTTTAATTTTGAACCAGTAAAATCTATGCTCAATACCTTGTAAGTCCTTCAAGTATCAAATGAAACGGTATACAAGGTTCAAGACAAATATATATTCTTGAATGTTGATAAACAAAAAGCTTATTTCTTGTTCAGAAAGAAGATATGTCATAAGGTTCCTCTTTGCATTAGTTCTCTGTAGATGTAATCTGGATGGACACAGCTCATAGCATAACCACAGGTTTGCATAAACTAAAAGATGCTAGAAGTCTTTTATTCCATCCCTAGATCCACACACCTTCTCAAAATCAGAGTAGGGTCCTATAGTGTATTTCTTAATGCTTCTCCAGTTTGACTTAAAACATTTCATTAAACAAGCTGGTCGATCAAAATTCCTAAATATTCTCCACTACTTTGAAATGTCCACTAAGGATTCCAAATTTTGCACGTGTGTGTGTGTGTATGAGGATGTATATGAGTACGCATATGCATATGTGTATGTGTATGTATATGTGTGTGTATACATAAATACACAGAAGGAAAACCATACATATATGAGGAAAAAGGCACAGAGACCTGGGAGGTTTATCTTTTGAAAAAAAATTACTTCTGCAGCGTTCTGAGCATCAGCAAAACAGCACCACTAAAGTCACACCTGAACATGGAAAACATTGCAGGCTGTGGTGTAGGTATGTGGGAGACAGCTGAGGAGCCTGGGCAGAAGTGGTGAGAAAATTTTGCAGGAGAGAAGTAAAGATTCATGCTGAAAGACTGGGAAATAATTAAAAGGAGCAGGCAAGAAGAAGTGCTAGCACAGAAGCAGAAAGGAAGATAAGTTCTTTAGCTAAAAGGGGAAAATAAATCAGCACAGACAGAAAAGTAATTTTCAGTCAGTTAGGTAAGAGAGAGAAGCAGCAGAGTTTAGAGGTGAGTTTAATGCTTTTACGAGAATGCAGGTAGAGTAGAAACAGATTCTGAAAGAGAGAAAGCAGCTGGATGGGCAGACATTTTGCTGTTTTAAGATAAGAATTAAATTTGGCAGGAGCCTTCAGCATCTAGAAACAGCAGTTAGGTTGCAGCAGTGACCAGGGATCATTTTTAGCCTTCCCCAATGCTTCAGTCACGTCTAAAAACAATTATCAATGTTAATAGGAGTGCTTCCACTGACTTCAGTGTGCTTTTGAACAGGCCTTGACCAAGGAGTACAAATCTGCAGTGCCATTAAAGAGACTTGGCAAAAGGATCAAGTTTTTCTACCCTAGTCCTTCATCTCAGCACTCATCTGTAATCTGATCAATATTCTTTACTGAATTCTTTTGTTTTAAGGATTAATTTTTATTCTTGTTTCTGAGGATGGATAACTGTAACCAGTATTTTGAACTACCTCATGAACTGTCAGGAAAGAGTAAGTCTGGCAAAACGACATGGTCCAGGGAACACTGGTCTTTATCAGTTCTGTTATTCAATGAACAATTTTCCTAGTGAGATCCAGACGACCCTGTGAAAGATTAAAATAACCCTACAAAATACTAATATAGGATAAGGAAAAGGGCAAAGAAGGGAATCTGAAAGAAGGAATGCAATTAGGATTAAATTAGGGTTAATTCTTCTTTTTTTTTTTCAAAGAGAAGTTTTACATAGCCGTCTAAATCAGGCAGCTGTAGACCTTAGAGAAAGAGCAGGCATATAATCAGGAAGGCTTTCCCTCCAGATAATGGTATTTAACAATTAAACAACAACTGTTATGTAAAAGTCAGCAAGGCATGGGATGAGCTCATTGACCAGTTTTTCAGGTCCAAATGAGGTTGAAATGGCCCTATATGTTTACTGGGTCCTTTCTCCAGATTGTGGAAGATGTATGTTCCACTCCGGACTTCTGCATTTCCGTTACAGGACTTCCAACCATTCATTTTAACTATTATCCAAACGCTTTGATTACTATAGGAAATAGTTTACTGTTGACAACAATTTTATTGTCGGAGAAGTTTTTCATCGTTTGTGTTTAGACATCTGAGCACCAAAAGGCAGAATCTCACTGATTATCCAGCACACAAACCACAGTGGTGGATAAGTTCTCTCATGTCTCCATATTCTGATTTCACACTATTTTTTAGCTATCTGACAAACTCCAACAAAAAACTGAGTGAGAAGAATGGGAGAATTTGGTTTATTACAGAAGGACAATTTAAGGAACATAAAGGTGGGTCTGGGGAACTGCACAAATCCTGAGGAAATTAAGACAGAAAAAAATGTAAGAACACAGGAGAAGAGAAAATGTTCCTCTTTAGCCCAAGACATGGAGGCACAGAAAAGCAGACTCATCACAGAATTACTCTTTTCTTTTCTCTCTTTTTTTTTTTTTTCTCTCCTTATTGGCATTTGTAGCACACTAGCATTCCCTAAAATCATGAATGTGGTGTTTGCACCTTCTTCTAAATCATTTATAAGACTGCCAATTGAGAATGCACCAAACACAAATCCCTTTTATAAACACTTTCCCCTTGGCTTGCTACATTGTTATTTATTACCAAAGCTTGTTTATATACCTAGGGCACTTTTTACTCCATCTGACAGCATTCAAATTCAAGTCAGTTTGGATTAATTTTCTTCATCAGCTAATTTTATAATTAATTTTTAAAAGTCAAGACTTTGGGGGAGAGTTGTTTTTTTTTTTTTTCCCTTGCTTTAATTTTTTTTTCTTTGTTATTTGTTCTCTCCTTTTACATGTAGGCCAAGGAGTAAAGAGACTCATATTATTGATAATGAATATGATATTCAAACGTATTTAATGATCTTCAGATGTTGTCCCTGACACAATGCATTTACACAGTGATATTACTGAGATAATTGTAACAGTTGCCCTTCACTGAGAATGACGGTACTTATGAATTGTGTTATTAAACTAATGACTTTACAGGTATTTAGGATCCATGTGCTGCTGCCAAACATAAATTTTATTCCAAATGTTAGAAACTGGGAAGGGAGAGGAACCTGAAAGAAGACAGAATACTGAATGGATAAGTAAGGGCTAGACAGCTGCTCATGTACTTATGTTGTATTGTGCTGCTCAAATTTTCAATCGAAGATTTGGCTGTGAAACACTGCGTGTCATAAAGCATGGTCTTATATTTTCACATTTGTTTTATAACATTTTGGGAAGGTCCTTGATACTTGATAGGTTTGTATCCCAAAGCATCCCATCACCCTGGGATGGTGGAAAGCAAGTTCCAATGAAACACGGCGCTATCTAAAGCGAACGACTAGCAGATATCTGAGGTGGATGCTTTCCATCTCTGCTTGGACCTATTTCTTTTGCTGCATATCAGGGAACAATCTCTAGTAAAGGAGGTTAAGCCTAAAATTTAGTGTTTGAGCCAGAGGTGATCTCCTCTTCTAAGTTTGTCTCTCTTTTTCTGTCTTTTTCTCTCTTAGACACACACACACACACACACACAAACACACATTCAGCACTTCTTCCAGCATTTTGTTTTTGAAGAACACCAGTTCAGCCATGGGAAAGGATTACTTAAAGGGCTCCACTCAAAGATCACAACTCTGCTCCTAAGGTTGCCATAAAAAACCAGCCTTTCTTCTGCAGGAAGTAAACCACTAAACAGAGAGACTAAATGGATTTTCCAAAAACACGGAGAGGTGAACAGCAGAACTCAAACCCCAGCCCAGAAATTTTCTTCTCTGTATTTTGGCAATTGTGTTACTTCTACTCCTTATATTTCAGATTTCCCCACTGCGGTAATTTTCTGAGTGTACGGTGTTCCTTCCCAACACGTTTTTCAGCACAGTGCTTTATGACTGTTTCTTTCCTGGGATTTCCTGCAAAAAGAACAAACTTCTACACCAACCTGCACCCCAAGGGTTTTTTCAATAAACCCCCAACAAATCCCTGTAGATCTCTAAGTATCTCATTGTCAGAAATACAATAAATTTCTGCACAAAAACGGTAATACTTTGAATTACTGTCTGTCCAGATTCTTCTTATCTGCCAGCAAAAATGATAAAATAATCAATACTTTTCATTTTCAAAGAGTGTTAGCAATAAAGAGATAACATTTTGTTCTACTTCATTTTTTTTTTTTAAGGGAAAAGCTGTTGGCCTCAAATAATGCCATAATAACATTCCTTCACTTGGATGCCAAAATTACCACAGAAACAGAGCCAGTTATGTGCCCTGGTGTAAATCTCCATTGACCTCAGTGCATTGTGACCGCATATCACTTCAGGTAGAACACGGTTGGACATCACCATGGAAGACCTTCCTGTAAATCTCAGTTTCACCACAAACTTCTAGTTTTAGTGCCTTAAAAGTTTACAGTAAAATAAGTTCTTTAAGCAAGGTAATGACCTTAGCTCTTCTGTCCTTACATCTGCCAAATATTGGGGAAAATCCCTTTTTTTCAACCCTACAGGATTTTTCTGGCCACAATCTTGCCCAGTATAATTGAACAGAAGTCAAGGTAGCTAAACACTGGGAAGATTTAGTTGCCTATGAACAGTCACCTAGAGCAATTCCTAACACCCCTTAATCTCTGAGATACATACATGGGAAGTTCACCAATGACAGCGGATCCGCAGGAGATTAATGCCCTTGTGGAGTGGCAGCAAGAGGCTGGGGGAAGGAGGCAGGGTGAGCTAAAAATGTCACAAAGTGCTGACACTTGGGTAGAAGACACGTACCTTCAAACCATTTGTGGACACAAGAGTGTGGCTTAGTCACCAAAATGTAGGGAGTTTAGTCTGGAGCTAAATACATCCCTGGAACACAAACTAACCTCATTAGGAAGCCATTCAGCTTACTAAATATCAAACCACTCATTTTGGAAGAGATGACCCAAATCCATGCTTAAGTCCACAGCAGAAGTAGTAGTAGAATTTGGGAAACCTGGCTCCCTCTCTTGGGTGTTTTCATCTGCCAGTGTTCAACATGACAAAGCACCAGACTTCTGTCACTCTAAGCAGCAGCTGGGTATTGGGCAGAAGTGTCTTTAATTTATATGTTCTGGTCTTACTCCAAAAACAGTGGTCATTTGAGTCCAACCTAAAAGGTGAATGAAGGTTGAAGTAATTGATTAAGGTTCTTCTTTCATGTTAGTGCATAGCAACCGCAAATAAATAAAGGTTTTCATGACAGTGTTTATCATCTTGTGTTTCAAGGTTTCTGGTCACCTGGACATCATTTGATTTTAACAGGCAATCTTGGAAAATCTGTTCCGCGCCCTACATATTTTACATTGAGCAGGTCAAAAGAACTTGCCAACACAAAATGTTGATCTAATAAAAGAAAAGAGGAGAGAGAAAGAGAATGAGAAGATTTTCAAAATTTTAATTGATTTCTGAAGAGTCTGTACATAAAAAATCATAGGTGATCCGAAGATGCTTGCTTAAAATATGACAGAAGGCTAAGTCTTATACAGTCAAGAAACTACTCATTATTAGATTCTTTCAAGTTGGACATCAGTGTTTCTGATTTTTTTTTAATGTTTTCATTATTATCAGCGTACTCAAATGAGCCTGATCTCACTTCTATATTTAAATGCAAGCACAGTTTGAGACTAACCGCCTCACAATGTTTCTTCCTGCCCTCCTTGCAATTACCCATGACTTTTGTTCATTGAAGTGTAATGAAAATATACAGAAAAAAAAGGAAAACCTCTGTTAATTCTACCTTCATTGGAATTTCTCCCAGTATATTTTGGAAATACATCCTTGCAGTAACTCAACTCTATCCCAGATAAAACAGAACAAAGCTTTATTGTTATTCTTTGTGCTATCCATCAACAGTTAGGAAGCTCAGTCACAGATAAGTGTTTACAAGTCACTTCACCTAAGCATCATGTCTATGTATGATTCATGACAGTCAAAAACATGTGCCTCCATGACAACACAGATATTTGATGTGGACCATGAAGCTAACCCAACCCTAGGGCTGTATCCTTGGCTATGACTGACACAGTTTGCCAGCTGAATGTCTGTCAGTCTTCTGCATTTCTCATTTTCTGTTTTGTGTATCAGTTTGTCCTTATTTTCCCCTTGGGAAGGCAGGACAAAGAGTTGGCGCCAATCAATCACTAAAGGAGCTCTTGTCTTACCAGCACAATTTTCAGTACACTCAGTGTCACTTGAAGTTCTTAATATGCCCACCTTCTGATTTTGTTGGTGCTATATGCACCAGCTATATGGAAAAATGATACCCAGGGAGAGCAAGGTGATATCTCAGGATGGTGGTGCACAAAGTATTTTGCTCTTTATGTTATTATAGAATTTTTTGCAGTCAGTTGACCAAATCAAAGGTCCTCATCTAATCCCAATGTCTCATCCAAACTATTGTTCCTTATGGATTTCTGGTTCAAGCTTAGAATAATATAAAGCATCCAGGTATGAAATACAGAGCTGAAAATCCAGAAGGGAGCTTTTTGTTTAGGCCACCTACAGCTTGAAGATTGATACTGGAGAGAAACATCTAGCTACTGTTCATCTTCATTCTGAATTGCACAAGTTCATTTCTGCACAGAGAGAACAGAAATAAAATTTAGATTTTATGATTCTGATTCTTAAAAACAAAACAAAACAAAACACATTACTGCATTTCATCATGTCTTTTTGAAATAATGTGGTTATTGAACAGTCACAAATACAAGTTACGCTTTCTAGCAATTGATCCAGATTGGTGATCCTTATTGAATTAACCTCTAACTTTAGTGGTAAAAGTCTGCTGGGTGAGTATATGATTTAGATTAAGGTATTTTGAGCCATATATCAGCTGTTTGGACCAGCAGAAAGTAGCTCAACTTGTGATCAGTGAATGACTGATGTTTCACCCAAAATTAGAAAATGATTTGTGAAACATTGTAAGAGTTTTGTTTTTAAACACGATAGCTATATATGGTTGGTCAGTACATGCCAGTACTTGCAGGAAGGTGTAGACGAAAATTTTTCTAGTTCTTGTAGTCAGAAAGAGTCTGAAGCCACCTCTGGTCTTATGAAAGTGCCTAAGTCAAATGCTTGTAGATCTAACAGTGTCTAACAGGGATGTCTATTAAAATGAAGAAATACTGTTTACTGTAATTGTTAACTTCTTTTTTTAATCATCTGCAGTGCTGCAGGGTAGCCTACAGTTGTTACCCTTCTTCTTCTTTGCCTTTCCCCACACCTCCTTGCTGTATTTGTTTCTTTAAGAGGTGAGGAGACCAGTTGCCTGTGGAAATCCGGGATAACCAGGATTTAAGCAGAAAACTTGCTTGGAAACAGTGTGTTACATATCTCTATCCAGATAACAATGTTTGTACTGAGATATGAACACTTTGCAGGTGTAAAGCTAACTGCTGAGTCAATCTGAATACGCCCTGTCAAATCTAAGAATAATCTTATCAAGAAACTACTGAGGTCAATGTGATGATGCTTGCAATGGGTTTTATGGGAGAGTGAATACCAGCCTGGGATTTGATCTGAATTTAGTCTTATAAACAATGAAGACTTTTAAGAGCCTTTTAGCAGGTAGATGTTTATGGGAATCATGCCCATCGTGCGCATGATCGGATAAGGGTCTTAAAAGTAGTGGAAAAATTACTTCGAAAGAGGATGTCAGAAAAGACATGACCTATCTTAACAGACAGATGAAGCCGAAGAGACTTTGCCACACTGTTTTCCCAATCACATATGTTTATTTGCTTGCATTTATAGAAACCTATGGGAAAGGGGTGTGAAAGGCTGACCTGTAGCTGGGACTTTAGTTTTCCCCACCTTCCTTGTGAGTCTGCATGGCGACTTATGCAAGGAAACACTGAAGTGACAGAGTGAATATTTCATATTTCTAACTTTAGAGCTTACCTAAAATCCCTTCAGTCTGTCTATGCAGGGAGCTACATCAATATGATAACCTGCCTACCTATTTTAATGATACATTTTCTGAGAAGAAAAGCCATATGGCACCTTTTTGTCCTCTCTGCAATGAAACCTAATGAGGGGAAATTCAAGCTATTGCAGAAGATTAGAAAGGGGTAAAATTTTTCAGATGCTCTGGATGAAAATTTGTAAAGTTGGCTGCAAATATCATTGCATAGCCCCTGACCCCTATTTTTAATCTCTCATTGACAAGGAAAAGCTTGCTGGGAGTTGGGACTTGTTATCTTCACTTTATGGGCCACTGCTCTCAGAATAACAAGGCTGATAAAGCACTGGTGGTAAGTCGGTTGGGAAGGAGAGATGGACAACAGAGCCACACAGAGCACTGAGTGTGAGGATGAGAGAGAAAAGTGCTATTAATGTTTCTGGCAAGGAACAAGTGATTTCTTCATCACTGGAAGGAGTCCTTGTGAAATAGAGAGTCACACAAATTACCTATTTATTTATTTATTTACTCATTTAATTTGTTGTTGACCTAATTCAGGATGACATGTGCTTTCCTTTTTTAAAACCAATTAGATGATAAGTGAGATGAGACATTTTGAAACACTTTTCCAGGGAAAGGTCGTTATGTTTCCTTTTTCTTTTCCATAGATTATCATGTCTGATATGAATATTGATATCTGAACATCTCAGTCCTTGATGTGTTCGTCTACATAACTCCTCTCCCGCTACAAGCTCCACCCTACTCCCCAACCTCTGGAGAGAAAAAGCAGTGGAGGTAAAGAAAGAAGGACAACGGATGTAATCTGTCTTTCAGTGCCTTCACACCTGAGCTGCCAAATTTCTCAGATGAGGGCTTTTAGAGATCCAGGAGCATGGAGTGGGGATGAGAGCTTCAACTCATGCTACCCTTTACAGAGAGCACAAACGTTGTGTGACACTTTGCTGAAGACTGATGTGTTAAGACCAGCAGAGCACTCTGAATCATATGCAACAAAACTTTGTGCAAATAAGAAATGATGTAAAAGTCATCCACGTTTTAGTCTTCCTGTTTACATGGGTTTCAAATGACAACCCTTGTACTGACAACATTTTGTATGCTATTAATTTTCCTGATTTTAGGAATTAAGCTTATTTTATTTTATCTAATGCTTGACAATAAGAGCAAAACTTGCACCAGTCTTAAAAATTTAAAGTTGGTGGAATTTGAAGAAAATTAAATTCCACTTCTGCCTGGAGAGCTCCAGTTCTCCAGTTAAACTTCAGGTTTCAGTTTGCTCTCTTCATTGGTTTCTTTCACAGAAGTAGGGCATATGTTTATTTATTTATTTCACTGGAAGCAAGTTAATTAGCTCAGTTCATCTATGAGAAGAACAAGCAGAAGTTTTGTTGGAAAATACGTATGCGAGGTGAACATTAAATTCCATTACTTTACCTCATAGTGAAAACCTAGTGTCTGAAGTCCACTGGGATTTTAGTCAGAGTTTTAAGGTATATTAACTACCCCTTAGTAAGGATTTACAAGAAAGACCAAAGCAAAAACAGCAAATGGGATAGGAAGGTGACATTATACTCAGTTCACAAAAGAAAAAGGGTCACTAGTTCATAGAATAGTCAACACTTTTGACACAGATAATTCTGGAAACATCCACCAGTTTGATATCCATCTGGACCTAATGAGATTCGACATAGTAGACCCCCTTGAACTTCCATCCCCGGAATGTTTTCACCTTGCCTTTTGGATGTGCTCACAAGGGAGACGTGTTGGTCCTTTCATGTCAGACCTTAATTGGAGCCTATATTCCCTTCCTCACTGCATCTGTTTCACTAGGGACTTTCATCAGACGAAGTAAAGGGCTTTTTCACTCTCTCAGCCCCCTTTAATACAGAGCATTCAGCTCCTTCTACAAAGTGTTTTCATTTTTTTTCCCCTGTTTTTGAGGTCTCCTACTCATTCTATTATTGAAATGTTGTCTTTGTGCAGTCTGTCCTCTGTATTACCTTCTTGTGCATGGTTCTGTCTGCTCCTATGTGAGTTTGCATTGGAGGGGAGAGTGAGGGCTCAGGCTTCCTTTTGCATTTCATTCTGGCTTTCTACATTTATGAATGTATTTTCCATCAGCATTGTACAATGTGGGAGATTTTCATCTTTCCTCGTTGTGCCTGTTCTCCACATCTATTGCTGAACCGTCATCTCTGTTCCCCACATTTTTCAGACCCAGAGTTCCATTTTTTTTATTACCCAAAATCTCTCCACTTCAGTCCCGTTTGCCTTATCACTTTTGCTTTGTGAGCCCTTTTCAGTGAGTACTCCTTCTTTTCCCTGTACCCTTTGTTCATTTACTTTCTTTTTTTTCCCTTGTTAACTGCCACACAAAGCCATCTTTAAGTAGACAGAATGGTCCCCATCGGTCTGATAATTTTGTTGGCTGTAGTCATAAAAATATTATTTATACCCAGAAGATCTGACCTTGCTTGGTGTTTCTCTGTGACTATTGTGGCTTATATTTTGGATCTCAGCTGAGCAAATCATGTAAACATCTGCTGTTTTCTGCAAGACTGCTATTCCAGTTGATTTGATTCAATTCGATTTGATCCAATTCAACTCTATGTAGAGTACTGTAATTCCCATAGTACCATAGTGTTTAATGCCTTCCAATACTGCAGAGACCAACTAACATCTGTCTCCTAAGGGTGATCCTCCTTCTCAGCTTCACTGGTATCAACAGAAGTTAAGTGCTTTGTTTTGGTCAAATCCTGTGCTGAATTATGATCTGTGCACCCATACATACCTTCAAACTGTAGCTGGAAACAACTGTGCACATGTAATGGGTTAATTTTATCAACTGCTTTCTTACAAAATGGTTAAGTATCCAGTTGTATGAAATCAAAATAATAATATGATGACAATGTTGAAGATAAATCTATCATCTGTGAGCCAAAAGGTTTTGCTTTATATTTCTCCAGTGCTTAGACTGCAATAGATGATTTTGAACTTGGCTATGTCATTGTAAGCCATTATGTAAAGTACATGATCAAGTTTGAATGCCGCTTGAATTTCAGTTATGTTTTTGAAATGTAACACTTAAGTGACTGTTTCAAAAACTGCAATAAACAATTTTATAATGATTGACTTCTGAATACAGCCTTTAATAACACTAAAATATTGAGAGACAATCTGATTTTACTAGGTTTTACCATGCCTGTTAGGAAAATCACTTTCAAATTCATAAAATGAATGAATTTCATAAAATCCATAGGAAATTTGTTTCACATGTATAATTCAACACATATTTGAAAAGATTCAAGTAGTTACTTGTAGGAAAGAGAAGCAGAAAAGGCTCAGTTCAAAAATTGTGTTCAGCATTTAGCGTGGAAGAAAGACAGCCAAAATAGAGGCCACCACTCTTGAGACTCTAAGATGGCTAGATAGATCTGACTATTCATTTAGATTGCATTACAGATCAAAGCATACCTTCCAAACTGGGTGTAAAAAAATGTTCCTGCTACAAGAAGGTACACTCTGATAATAAAATTTAATAATTACTTTTCTAAAGTGTTTTCTTCACCCAATTAACAGGCAGTTACTGTCAAACACTCAGGACTTAACAGGTTAGGTAGCATAGTGTGGCAAACTGAGTAAGAAAATGACTGCAAGAATTTTTCTGGCCAGCCTGATTTTGTAGGATCGGTAGTGTCCTGTACATTTACTATCATGGCACTTGTGCTACCCAAAGTTGCTTGACCCAAAAATCCAAATGCAGGATGAGATGAGTCAGACCTCCAGACCAAATGAACCGAGGCTGTTTGTAAAGATTCAGTGTTGTATGCAAAGACAGTCTGGTGGGACCGCACATATGATACTGTTTAGAAATATGTCCACATATGAGACATTCAATTGCCCTAATTTTGCAAAGACAGGTATAGTAACTCTGTTTTGAAAGCTTAGTGAGGCAGGCTTCTAGAGACTCTTCCAACCAAGACCACACATCTGAACTAATCCTCAAGGCTTGCTTCAGCTGGCTGTTTGCAGGGGGAGCAGCTGGACTCAGAGCTTTCTGAAAATTTACTCTTTGTGGTAACAGCCAAACATTTCTGATAATCTGGTCGATACTTCACCGTGACACAATGTTTGCGTAACAATTATGAACAATAAGTAACACCAAAAACTCCAACATGAGTGACTTTTGAACATTAAAAAAAAATTTTAAGTCCTGAAAGAAAACAAGTTGAGGCTGAGATAGAGCTCAGTTTTTAAACAAATAGCAGAGCCTCCACTGCTTTGGGGAGAGATGAAGGAGAATGGGTATCCTAAAAAAAGTCACAGTGGAAAGTCACATTGTTCTGAGTAAGGCTTTCCAGAATGAAAAAATCACAAAGAAAACCAGATGTGTACATGATCCAGCTTAGACCAGCATTGGAAACACTCCCTAAAAAGAATTTTTTGTGTAAATGAGTTAGTTTCTCACTTGTTGTTTGAAAACAAAATGCCTAAGTTACTTTTCCTTAAAAAAATCATCTCCCTTTGTTTCAGCACCTTCTGCCTAAGCACTTCAGCATATTGCATTATGCACACTGTGAAATTTGGGAGTGTAAATCTTCCCTCTGCGCAGAGTCCTTGTTTTTTTGTTTATAAAAAATAGAGTGTAAGGGGACATAAAACGTAAGTGAATCAAGCCCTCAGCTAGCATTTAATTGATAAGAACTAAAGCTAATATTAGATAACAAATAAATGGTCTGTTGCACAGGCATTTAATTAAACACCAAATTAATGCAGTAATGACCTACTGGAACTAACAGCCAGAAATGCTTTACTGCAGGCAAGCATCTGGAATGTTTCACCTTTTTTTTTTTTTCTTCCCTCCTGCACAAATACATTGAAAAGACATACATTCATTTTTAATACTTAGTCTGGAGGGCTTCTGGTTTGTCCTTTACCCTGTCTAGAACCCTGACCTCACTGGACACCAAGAAATCTTTGCCTACACCTCTTCCCTTGATAGGCGTAGCAAAAAAATGGTAACTTGGTGTTCCTTTCTCTTCCCCCTCCACACCCCCCTTCTGTATCATTATCTAGTTGAAACTCAGCCCTGAACACCTTGGGTGATTACACACTGCCCAGAAGATTAATTGCAGACAGTAGTTTGGATAATGCTCTCAGGTAAGAAGCCTACCACACTGTGGAGAAGGCACTGGAATCAATACATTTCTTTATCTGTACAAGTCCATGTCTATAAAAGTGCTTTCAATCATAGCCCAGAATATCTGAGAGGTGCGGGAGATTAACTATGCCCAGACCCAATCAAAAAGCTTTCTGTCAGTCCTTTTTCCAAGCCAAAAAATATGCAAAAAAGTCTTTAAGGAGGCCTTAGTCATACCTTGTCATCCTCTGTCATGCTGTTGGATGAAGTCATCCCTGTGCTGCAAAGTAAACTTGTGTGGCTATTAGCGTACGAGTTACTGACTCTGGATTCAACCCACCTGGCTCTGGACATTGAACTGAGTCAGGTCCATGGTCTCCGTGGTTTCCTCTGCAGCTGGTGGAGAGAGATATCCACTTCCCTCCCGTGGCTGGTGCAAACACTGGGTGAGCTCTACCTCTCCTGGCAGTGCCTTGCTCTCCCCATGGGATGCAGAAGGGTCCAGCGTGGCCCATCCCAGCTAAATACTGGCAGTTATACTAGATGTTCCAGGGCCTACATGTCTTTCCAAAAAAGCCCAACATTTTTGTGAGCATTAAAGTAGATCTGTGCTGTAGAGATCCAACTCCTAGGCTGGTCCTGTCCCAGTTTCAAGCCTTTCTAGTTTCCATGCTTAAAAAATGATCCCCCCCATGTGGAACAGGTACATTCATCTGCCCACTGAAACACTGTTTGAGTTCAAATATCCATCTAAGTGTATGAGGTAAGAACAGAGGCAATGCCACTGCTTCAACTGTTATCTTCCTAATTATGGTCTGAACGATAGACGAAGTGAAGGGGCAAGTTTTCAATTGTATTCCCACAGTTCACATAGGATTTAATGAAAGTTACATGCATAAATTATTCTAAGGACTTGGAGATAAACTCAATGTCTCACAAAGCATGTGCAGCACAGAAGATGTGAACCGTATCTACCTGAACACATTACTCGTTACACTGCATTTGCTCTTCAGAAGGGATTTTCTATCACCAGACTTTGCCTCTTTATTTGTCTATGGGCTACACAATCTGGGATAGAAACAGAATCAATCTTACATTTAGTATCTCTGGTGTTCTCGTCTTCAGATTTCAAATTCATCAGGCTACAGTGAAAAAATATTCATATAATACTTATTTCAATAGCTCCCATCTGGAGGAATGCCAGTTTTGGAAGAAGACTTTAGATATCTATTTTATAAATCTACATTTGACTGAGTGATATAGATTTGCTGTATTATCAATAGAATACTAGTAAAAACAGTCAATGAAGTCTAGAACATCATTCATTTCAGCTTAAAATAGACACTTGCATTTGGAGGACTGAATAATCACAGAATCTCCTAGATTGCAAAAGCCCTGTAAGATCATCTAGTCCAATCATTAACCTAACACTGACAGCCCACGACTAAACCATGTCCCTGAGCACTACATCCACACGGCCCTTAAATACCTCCAGGGATGGGGACTCCACCACTGCCCGGGGTAACGCGTTCCAATGCTTGATGACCTTTTCAGTAAAGAAATTCTTCCTAATATCCAATCTAAACTTCCCTTGGCGCAACGTGAAGCCATTTCCTCTTGTTCTATCAGCTGTTACTTGACAGAATAGGTCGACTCCCACCTCTCTGCAACCTCCTTTCACATAGTTGTAGACAGCAATAAGGTGTCCCTTCAGCCTCCTTTTCTCCGGGCCAAACAACCCCAGTTCCCTCAGCCGCTCCTCATAAGACATGTGCTCCAGACCCCTCACCGGTTTCCTTGCCCTCCTCCGGACATGTTCCAGTGCCTCAATGTCCTTCTTGTGGTAAGCAGAATGCCCTAGGCTCCATTCTCTATATTGGCTATGTATTCACTGCCCATTGCTTAGATTGGAAACCTAAAGTCAAGTGAATTTATCAAAAACTTGGTACTAGCATAATAGTTATCCTAGTAATAACAATGATAATAATAATAATAATAATAATAGCCAAGACAACAATAATAAGGAGCTCTCTGAGAGAACTGCAAAGAAATTGCAGAGATTTATAATGGTCCTGATGATTCAGTAGGTGGCTGAATGCTGAATGAATCTTCCAGATTGCACCTGGGCATTATGTGCCACTGGAGTCATTGTTTTTCGGATGAGGGATAAATCTGAGACCTTTCCTTGCCATTATAGACCTCTTATCATTTTATAAGAAGTAAGGGTTGACCTCAGGGTCTTTGCCACATGACAGGGGGAATTATCATCTAGTTACTTGAATTCCTCTTGTAGCTTCCAGTACAGATATTCTGTATCTTTTCCTATCCTCCAGAGTTAAGAACTAGTAATATTCATTGGAAAAGAAGTTCTTGTGTGTTGTATAGAAAGCAGTAACTTTTCAAGACTGGGTTAAAATATTTTGATATATGGCTAAATGCATACACAAACACGTCCATGGAAACGTACGATTACTCACACTCTCTTCAGGCAAATTCTATTCCCCTTTATAGTCACTGACTCTTACTGTGATCACTTTGATGCTTGGCTTGAGAGCATTTATACTGATATAAGTAATGGAAAACCTCCTGAATGAGAAGGAAATTCTCTTTTTTTTCTCAGGCAATAGATAAAGTGCTTGCTACATCCGCTCTAAACAAAAGTACAGGTAACACTTCCCATCAGAGCACTGAACAGTACCAATTAGTTCATTAAGCATCCCAGCATCCCTGTGGCGTAGGTATGTATTTTATTATTCCCAAGTTAGCAGGCAGGTAGAGTTGACTAGCTCAAAGACACACTTATGGTAAATGAAGGACCTCTAACGCCTACTCCTTTGTTCTACTGGGTAAACAGGCAATAGTTCAAGGCAGCTTTAGCTCCGTGTCCCATTATCTTTGTTGTTTTCTGTGTGTCACGTGGCAATGAGACAATAATGCAAGAAG
This sequence comes from Pluvialis apricaria, assembly GCA_017639485.1. NCBI lineage: Eukaryota > Metazoa > Chordata > Aves > Charadriiformes > Charadriidae > Pluvialis > Pluvialis apricaria. Next base: position 6,847,704 of record CM030044.1, on the reverse strand, counting down.
TCACTGTTTTGCTGGTGAACAAAGGAGTTGTTAAAATAAAGTAGGTTCCTATTATAATAAAGGAAGTATAGTTGAATATGTAGAGCTCCTGTCAACAGCACCCTTTACTCTCCATGCTCATCCACCTTTTCCTGTAAGGTTTGGAAATGTGGTTTTAAGGAGAGCACCGTGTGACTTTGAGAACAAACCTGAGCCTTTCCAATGCAGCCTGCATTGTACACATGTGTACACAGTATATGAGCTGGTACTACTAGGGATAAGGCATCTGGAATTTCAAGTTCAGATGGCTCAGAACCAGATTGAGCTCATAAAATGAACATTACCACAGCCACAAAACTAACCGAGGTAATCATGTACTATTTAGACAAGCAGCAGCATTGCCCTTTGTGAAGGGCTTTGGAATGTGCAAGTCAAGTGTATGGTTGCATAAAGATTGGGGATATTACACCCAGAGAAATCCTCTGAGGACAGCAGCATCATTAACTATTTACATCGTGACTCTACCCATTATCACGTTTGACAAACAGTTTAATTTCAAGGAGGAAAAACAAAAGTAAAAAATAAAACAAACACCCAAAGACACAAACAAGAAAAGAAGGCTGCGTGTCAACAAAAGCAGTTCAGAAATGAAAAGCAGGCAAGATCTCAAGCACCTCAAATGAGAAGGATGGGAAATAAAATGTTCTGCTGCTTTCCCTGTTCGCTTGCTTTCATTTGAAATAAATCACAATTGTTTATCAAGTTTCAGATTTAATACAACATGGCAATAATTTGAAGCCATGAAACAAAGAGCCTTTACTCTCAATCCCATTCTTCACAATGAAGTGAACAGTCACTTATAACAACGACAACGGTCAATTTTACCCATATATGAGCAGGTATATATATCATATCTAAAACAGACAAGTAATGATTAGACTGAGTGTTTGTGGTATATAAAATTAGCCCAAGGGGTAATTTGGTCTTTGTGTGACTCAGCTGCTACTCTCTTAGACCAGACGAGGCTCATAATGTAGCAATTGTTGGAAAAGGCTGAGGCTATAGAAAGCTGATATGATTTTTCCAACTATTTAAACAGGCTCAGGAATATGTACTGAATAACTGACAAGAGCTACTGTATGAAACACAAAATGCCTGAGTAATTTCAGCCATTTCAGTTAAGGTCAAAAGACTCCTAAGGAAAAACAGATTTCTTAAACATGAGCTGTAGCAAGTTAAAGCAATTCATTGTCTTCCTTTCTGTGTCAGACTAAGGTGAGAACAATTTTTTACACAAGCAATTGTCAGAGCTCCCCAAACGATCTGCTGGCCAGCTCAAATCCTGAAGCAGGTCTGTCGTGCAAGTTCTGAGTTAAGATGAGAGGAAACAGCCTCAAGTTGCTCCAGGGAAGTCTTAGATTGGATATTAGGAAAAGTTTCTTCACTGAAAGGGTTGTCAGCCGTTGGAACAGGCTGCCCAGGGAAGTGGTTGAGTTACCATCCCTGGAGGTATTTAAAAGATGTGTAGACGAGGAGCTTAGGGACAGGGTTTAGTGATGGACTTGGCAGTGTTGGATTAACAGTTGGACTCAATGACCTTAGAGGTTGTTTCTCAACCTAAATGATTCTATGATTCTAATAGGTAACTTAAAAGCTGAGGAGCAAGTTTCTCAAAATCTATAGGGTTGCTCAAGTGGGTCTAATGAGAACAAGAAACTGTGAACATGGAGAAGGCATTTTCTTTTTTAATCAACTCAACAAAATACAGTCATCCAAACATCATTTCCTTACATAGGGAATAAAGTTTTTGTATAATAACAGGGGTTGGGGTTCCTCTAAGGAATAACGTTCTCATCATGGGAGACAGACAGTTCCCATTGCATTTGGTAGATCACAGAAATTTTCACACCTGCCAAATTATATGGTGTCATACTTCACTTCTGTAAATAGGGGACAATATGCAAACACCCACTTAACCATATTTTAAGGATGAAAGTATGAATAAAAACGTAAGCTATTATGTCAGTCTGCTTGTAAATGTGTGACATACACACAAGCAAAAGAATTAAGGCAGGACATTTCTTTAATTGTGTCCATTTTAGTATGTTATTAATTATTCCCCAACACATTTCTCATTGCCAAAAGGAGAGTACCTGCTTAGTGAGCACTTATTAAATGCAAAGTACAGTCTCGTGATATGTTTACTACATATTATTCAACTTTTATTTCGAAGACAGAATCATTTATTTCTTCCAAGCTTTTCAGCAGTTATCATCAATATACCATCTGTCTGCTTTGTAGGCAGGAATATATTTATCTTCACAACAAGACTAACAATGTGCTGTATAGGAGGGGATATTGAGGCACAAAGTGATAAGCTGAAAAAAGCTATCTAACTTTGAGGGTGTGTTTTTATATGAGAGTAATATGACCCAGTCTTTCCCGCTAGTCTTTTTGACATGGTCACAGCAATTTCTGGGCCCTTCTTATACAGCTTCCCCCTCTGCTGCTGCACTGGTCAGGGGCTGCCCCAGAGGGGGAATGAACCAGCAGCTGACAGTAAACCAGTAGGGGCACTGGGGGCCAGGGTTGAGCTGAAATGGGGCTCCTGGGTCATGGAGATCCTCACTGAGGCTGGTCAGGGCCATGAAAGCCTATGAGTGCCCACAGGGCCCCAACACCAGGCCGTGAACCATTCTTCCTATCCTTTTCTGCTTTTCAGACACCCTTTATGTAACAAATTTAAGCTTGCTCTTTTTGTCCCCCTTCCTTATCACTCCCAATGTCTGTCCCAGACACCTGTCTCAGCCTCCAATATCCAAACTCAGACTTCACACCCAGTCACAGTACCATCTTCTCATGATATCTTCCAGGCTGACTTTGTGTCCCTCCAAAGCCTGGAGAAATTGTTTTCTTCCTACCCCTCCAGCTCCAGCTCAGCTGGCTCCTCCTTTTAACAACATCTTTTTTTCTCTCTTTTGGTCAGCTTTTTTTCTCCGTGTCCGGATCAGAGTATGTATAAGCACCTTGGGTCAAGATGAAATATGTGTTTATTGTAACTGTTAAATTCTAAGGTATCTTCCTTGCTAAGCAAAGAATTTCATTTTGGAAAGAAAATTTCAATTTGATCATAAAATTTGTCAAAATTATTATGAAGGTCATGTGGGAACTTTAGTCTTGCTGTCAACCTCACTTAGAATACTTTAACCAGAGATCCCCGTTGTATCTAGAATAAGTTCCAAATTTAATGTCTAGGATAAACAAAGTATGAAATATGCATACATTACATGACATATGGCAAGCCCAGTTATATTTAGACCAGCAAATTTCCTTAATCTGGATTTAAATATTAGCAGACTAAAACTTTAGAAGATTATGTTCAGGATTTTCATGTATTCATGCATAAATTCAGACATCTAAATCAGCATTTAAATAGCTGAAACAAGTCTGCTTTTCAAGAATCCTGAGTACGCCATTTCCCCAGTCTTGTCTGCAGAATTTATGGATAGGGTAGTGTTCGTTTTTATTTTTCATTAATAGCAACTTCTCAAAAAATGCAGTTTTATGAAGTGTGAAGCTACTTATAAAGTCAAGACAAATTGGGGGGAAGAGCTTCAGCCCAAAAAGGGAGCAGAAAATAAAGTACCACAAATGTTAAACAATTTTTGACAAAGTTCACTTTTTTTCTTTTTAAATGGACTTTGAAATTCACTACTGACCTAATATCACGTTGAGCAAAAAAAACATTAAAAAAAGCTATGGTTTACCACAACAAATGCTCTTACAGACAATACAGTTCAGAGGAATGGGTGAACTTTTTTTTTTTTTCACAATAACACAAAAAGTATTTCTGTATTCATAATATATTTTTCTTCTATTTTTTTTAGCCTACCCAGCAACTGAAATTTTCACTACTCTCACAATTCTCATGTAATTAATCTGAAACTCAGATGTTGCTTTAAAAGGACATATTCAGAAGAACATCAGCTTTTTAAATGGTGCTGCTTAATATTTTTATCTTCAGGAAAGCATGTGGCAGTGATAATTACCTGAATTTGATGATCTGCGTAGCTAACACCATTGCATTATTCTGTGTCAGTGGTAAAAACAGTGTCCCTACAGTACTCTGTGAAATGTCCCATTGCAGTAATATCAAGCTGTCACGATTTCGTAAAACGCAGATGAAGATTTGTTTCACTGTCGTTCTTTGGATATTAATCAAGAAAACATGTAGAATGAATATGAAAAAACCACAAAGGTTCACGCTCTGCAGAACAGGAAAATGTAGATTCAGGCTGTGGGGCAGGTTGTTTCCAGAACTCACCTCGGAGTAGATGAGTCTTCAGAATAAGGACAACACCTTAACTCAAGAAGCAAAAGAGAGACAAAATGACACATTTCAAAAGCTAGTCACCAGTTGTTGGGTTTTTTTTCCTAAACTGATGCCTTGAGTTTGCTTCCATGACATGATGCTGCAGTGTCTTTTCTCCTGCCTGACTAGACAGATAGGCCATGTATCATCTACTGCAACTGCTGTTATATGGTATTTATTTTGCTGCCACTACACATGATCTGGTTTAATCTCTCTGGGCAGCACTGAATTCTATTAATCCACCTTTCCAGACGCAGAAATGTACTGATTCACCTGAATGCCTATATTCCAAATGTACAGTAATCGACCCATTAAGCTGTTCACGGAAAAGCCAAAGAAAAATGATATCAGAATTTTCTTAGAAAGAATCCAAAGGTTTCAGGTGGAAAATACTAGAGGAACTATTCAAAGCCTATTGGATTGACTGCCACTGTATTTCATTAAACACAGTGGCAGACATAAGCACAATTTTTGTACATTCCTTAAAGAGGAATTCCAGCGTGGAAAACATATCAAACAAAGTAAAATTCATCTTTCTTAAATATTTGCTCTCCTTTTTGGGGGGGATATTTTTCTTCCTAGCTGATGTGCAGCAGAAAGTCATAACTTTGAATAATCCAGGAATAGAGCCAAAATGCCACAACTTGATTATGAATGAAATGCCATCTGGATTCCACATTCAGGCCGATCAACAAAAGTCACTAGGACACTCCGTGCCTCCATACCCATCTATAGAGCTAGCCAATGGTAATAAAAATGTCGTTCCAATAAGGTCTTTTTTCCCCCCTGTGTAATATTTCTAAACCTCTGTTAGATCCTAGGACAAAAAATGTCATACTTCCTCTTACTATATAGCTGTCTTTTGTAGAGAGCACTGATTGGACCAGGCACTTTAGTTGAACTGTCTTGCTATTTTCTAACTAACACAGCTTGCTATTCTCTGAAAACTTCTCACAAACTGTTTTTTTTACAAAGCGTTTTTATGTTAAAGTATAAATATAATTCCCTTTGCTGAAAAGTCCTTATCTTCATTCTTGTTTTTAGACCTTGCATGTTATTATGGTGTCTCACTTCACCTTGCAGAGCCTCATATGTCCCATGATTTCTTTCAAAGGCACCACAGTATTTTCTTGCAGGGACCCTTTTCTCCTTTCCATGCATACGCTTGATATCCTCTCCTTAAGATTCCCTTTCAGTGCGCGCTAGAAGACGTTCTTGAACTTGTCCACAGCTATTTCTAATTTGTCTGATCTTCATCAGTCAGTTTAAAGGAGCATAAAATGTCATCTGCCTCATCCGTCACCATGTGTGTATTAATGTATTTATCTGATTCACTTCCTCTTGCTCATCTAGGCTTGATGCAATTCTGAATCTTTCAGATCTCCTAATTTATTTCAGTCACTCTTCGGGCTTACTGAAGTTGAATTTCTCAGGTGGACTAGTCTGAAATGATGCCATGCTCTAGCAGTTCTATAAGCAATTATCATCTTAATAGCCTGTAAGCCCTGTTTTGTATACTCTTTTTTGGTCTGCAGCCAGGCAAAGAAGTCTATTTACCCCCAAAACTCCTTGCTTTCTTTATGGAAGCAGGAAAAGAAGCAAAGCAAGCAAACAAAAACTGGCAAAAGAAACCTCTCTTTTCCAGGTAGCTTGGCATAGCCACCATTTTAGATTGACATTACTGCTGATGATTCAGCCATGTCACTTCGCTTTGGACACACCACACCTGTATCTGTGACTGTGATCAATGGTAAATGATCCATTTCAGTCTGGATAACCCGAGTAGTATGTCTGGTTTACGTAATGAGTAAAAGTCGAGTCCAAGCTGAGCTCAACCTTGCATGAAGCTAGAGAAAATCTTTGCCAAACTTCTTTTCTTTCACTCTTTGCCACTTTGGCTTGGGTCAAAGAGCCTGGTTTAACAAGAGGATATGTCACCTCGTCTAAAATTAGGAGACCGAGACATAGGTGCTAAGCCTTAAGCTCCACTAAAGCTATTTTTGTAGTCAAACAAAATGGAACCAGCCACCTCCAGAAGGTGATCCTGTCTATACAGGAGGACCCTCAGCAGCTAGCTTTGAATAAGCAAGAACAGAATTAATCTCATTAAATATTAGTTTCTCAAGTATATATGCCTATATCTGAAGAAGTCCCTATAGGTTCTTTTTATACTTAGCATCGGGCTAAAGAACACAGATGATATGTGGAGTTCTTCATTTCAGTCTTAAACTGGAAACTTGTGTTTTTTCACCTGGCCCGTACTGTAATCTCTACCAGATGTATTTCCTAAATCTCCATTTCATATATAAAGAACTAATATGAAGAGAGCTGGATCTTCTCCTTACAGAACTGGACAACTGAAAAAAAGTATTTCAATTTTTATGATCACAACCCTGGATTCTTGATACAAAGCAGGTGGAAAATTAAGGTGGAATGGATGTGATTTCCAGCATAACAACTCTGAGAACTTTTGTGTTTTCAACAATTAATTAATGCTAAAAAATGTTTGAAGAAAAGACTAGGAACAATGCATTTCCACATTTCCAGGGGTTCCCAAGCCACTTCACAATTTGTTTTTCACTTTCATGTTTAGTCAAACTTAGATTCTTCCTCCTCAAAAGACCCATTTTCAATAGGATAGAGATTTCTTCCTTCCTCTCACCTTACACATACATAGCAAGAAGTACAGATGTGAGCTTCAATGCAATTATCAAGACAAGGCACAGCTTTAAAATATAAAAATATTGACTAGCATCCCCTTTTCCAATGCTCCTGATAACCTCCACTAAAGTGGGTTCCTTAGGGAAATTTGACAATGTTGAGAAATAAAGAAGAGTTTTATTTAAATTTGTTGGAGATATTTTTGCTGGCAGTTGAATATGTACATTTCCTTCCGTGTTAATATATTCCTTTTTCTGTTATTTTTGTAATACTGCACTGGTGCATCAGCTGAGGCTGACCTGGGAGTTGCCGTGGTACAAACACAGCCCCTTGTGTGAAGCAGTGAGTTTTATTTGTAGTGACAGGATGCTCTCTGTGCTTTTTTCTATTTCTGTGTTACACACACAGATTTATTTACAAGTGGAAATACAGCAGTGACTACCCTTTGCTGCCGACAGCAGATGAGCTCTGCACTTTATTTAACTGACTTTGTGTCAGCTTCAATTTCTTGACTGCTTGGAGTGCAGGTTCTGTTGGTCCTTCCAAGGTATCCTTTGATCTTGGTCTGTGTTTGGTTTCCTGATTTACCCCTTGGGCCTATGGTTTGCTGCAGGACTCCTTCCCCCACCTCCTTCCTCCACCTCCTTCCTTTGTGTCTTGAAAGAAAACAAGTACCCTTTCACATGTATTATTTTACAGACTCCTGTGATCATAGAGGAAGGGGAAATAAGCTCTTCCATTACAATGTGCATCACTGTAGTTCTGCTTATGCAACCATATCAGTAGTAAATAACATTTCATTTTTTATAGGTTTAACGGAGTAGAGACCAAGACTTCACTTTTCTTTACAAAAAGAGGAAAGATCTGATTTTCTGTTGTATCACTTAATTCCTGACCACTGCACAAAACCACATGAGGGTTACGGGGACTGAATTCACACAGGGTTATCTGTATTCTGGAATAAAGGATGGATTTCCCGGTAGCAGGCAAAATCTAGATCTTAGGGCTATCCTCTTTCATGCCCCATGAGAATTGCCCTAGTTCTGTGCTGACTGGTCAACTTCTGGCATGTTCTCTTACCTTCTCCTGAGACAGCTTAGCCAAGGGCAGCTTGTAAATGTTTTGTAGTTTGCAACGATCATGGAAACTCCTTAATCAAGAAAGGTTCTCTGGTCGCTTCTTTCACATACTTCAGTGCCTATGTACCTAGTACCTTTATCTATGGTACCAAGGTGATGTAAAATTGTTTAAGTAGAATTCAGATGCAGGCTCTGGTAATAAAAGTGTCAAAAATGGTATGAGAAAGTGATTCTTTTAGGTTTTGGGTCTTCACTAACCAGAAATAAAGACACCTGGACATCTCAGCCATCCAAAAAATAACCAAAACAATTTCCTCATCTTCCAGAAAGAAGAACCCAGGAACACAAAACCACAAATAATTCCAATCTAACAAGAAGTTCAGATGTAATTTGGGGATAATATCCATCAAGTTGAGGTTTAATAAGCATCTAACCTCCTAAATAACCCCTCTCTGAGTTCCTCCAGAGTTGATTAATGGGAAAATAAAGCATACCACTAATATATATATATTTATATGTATTATATACACATGTATGTGTGCATGTGTGTGTATGTCTCCATCTTTTCAGAACTTTCTGTATGTTCAACCGCATATTTAATCATACAATCTAGGTAAGAAAGAATGGATACTCACTTTAAAATATACAGATGAGAGAACTTCACTTTTAATTCCTTAAGCAGGGACATATTTGCTGATGTAGATGTATATGGCAGCTAATGAACCTCATCCTCTGCTCAGCGACATTGGGTTTGGGACCTTGGCTCCTTCCATACGCAGCAGAGCTGTATGTGACCTTACAGCTGTATGCCAGAGCCTGAATCATGGGTTTTGTGCTATGTCAAGCCAGTGTTTGTCTGACCTATGCATGAACAAGTGAAAAGGATTGTGGATATTGGAACTGATGACTGGATGTAAAACCAAAGCCCTTATTAATTTGTTAAAACTAAAAGTAGGGAATAAGTGATTTTATTTTGCCTTGCAGTGTTAGATCAGTGGTCTACACAAAATAATTCAGTGCTTTGGGTCCAATCTGCAGGGACTATACTTGTAATAAAACACTATGTCAACCTCAATAGACATGTTAAAACATGCTTCTCATATTTTTTCTGCAGTCATTGACATTGTATGTCTTTTTTTTTTAAGCTGATTAGAAGTTAAATTGCCTATAGAGGACAAGACAAACTGAGGTACACAAGTGTTTGCTTTTGTAGCTTGAGATGTATCCCAGCCATACCTTGACACCCTTCTCTTCTCTTCCAGTCCCCCATAAGAGAAAACCTGGGTAGGGAGATGGAAAGAAGGTGCAGAATGATTCATTCAGGTTCCTGATCTGCATAATCAGAGTACCAAGCCTGCTGGGAACATCACTGAGCTCAGCAGGTGTTGGGAACCAGTTGGGTTATGGAAATTTGGGAGTTCTCAGTCTCTCCACAAATTAAATGCAGAAAGCAATCACTGACTGATATCCCAGCAACTTGAAAAAATCCTATTTGGAGAAGACAGACAGATAAAGAGATGGGTAATAGAAGCTGTAGGGTAATAGAAGTTGCATCTATGTACCACAAAAATTAAGAAAAGAAGTCCTAAGGAGGTACAGTATGAAAACACAAAAGCCACATCCATTTTTGGTTTGAAGCCAATGATCAAACTCAGGCTGACTTTAAGATTCATCATTCCTTAAACTTGGCAGGTTTTCTGTCCATGCAGAAATGAAGTCCTTGTAATAGCATATATTGCCTTTTCTTTTTCATGCTTTAATCGATTTTTAAGGTACTTGTCAAAGTAGGATACAATTGTCAGTTCATGTGTTAATGCAACAATACAGGGAAGCCGTACTGCACTCACATTTAATCAAAATTTAATCAACTCTAATAAAAGTGAACTGCATAAGTAAAGATAAAGTAGAATTTCACATCTGTATTCCAAAGATGTTCTACGTCTCCAGGAAGTCAGTATCCAATCTACTTACTTTTCTGTACTTAATTATTTAATCACGAGTTTCTTTTCGGAAGGGCAAAACTAGGAAACTCTTACAGCAAGCTCTTCCAAAGCTCAAAGTATGAGTTTGAACAGCATAAGCTAACAGTCTTAGTATGACGTATCTGTACATGATGGTCAACTGAGCACCTGGAGCTCACATGGACACCCTTTAGCGGCTTTGAAAAAACTTGATTGGTTATAGTCAGCAGGTTTTCTCCAGATCAGAGTTTTCAATACAGGTTGCAAAACATGTCTTGGAATTTGCGTAAGTCCGCGGACCATTAGGCGATTTTACAGTATCACAGTATCATCAGGGTTGGAAGGGACCTCTGGAGATCATCTAAGTCCAACCCCCTGCCACAGCAGGGACACCTACAGCAGTTGCACAGGACGGCGTCCAGGCAGGTTTTGAATGTCTCCAGTGTGGGAGACTCCACAACTTCTCTGGGCAGCCTGTTCCAGTGCTCTGCCACCCTCAGAGTAAAGAAGTTCCTCCTCATGTTAAGATGGAACTTCCTGTGCTCAAGTTTGTGCCCGTTACCTCTAGTCCTATCACTGCACACCACTGAAAAAAGGCTATTCTGATGTACCTGGCACCCTCCCCTTAAGTCTGCTACGGGCTACCAATTCAAAGTACAGTCATACTTTGAACTGTGGTGTAGACATTCTCCACATGCTGAAGTATGTGTGACTGCTGTTGACTTCTCTACACTGTCAGGCCAAATCACGGAATCTTAGAATGGTTTAGGCTGGAAGGGACATTAAAGATCATTTAGTTTCAACCCCTCTGTCATGGCCAGGGACACCTTCCACTAGACCAGGTTGCTCAAAGCCCCATCCAACCTGACCTTGAACACCTCCAGGGATGGAGTTTCCACAACTCCCTGGGCAACCTGTTCCAGTGTCTCACCACCCTCACAGTAAAGAATTTCTTCCTGTTATCTAATCTAAATCTGTCAGCTTTCAGTTTGAAGCCATTACCCCTTGTCCTATCACTACATGCCCTTGTAAAATGTCCCTTTCCAGCTTTCCTGTAGGCACCCTTCAGATACAGGAAGGATGCTGTAAGTTTTCCTTTCATTCCTGCCTATGCATGGCTTCCCACACAGTGATCTCATTTCCAAAGACAATAAAAAATATTTCTCTTCCTGAAATATTGCTAAACTTTCACATCTAGTTCACTTACCATCACCCCAGAAGACATGATTCTCTAGAGTAAATGCAAATTCTGTGTGACCAATTTTCTAACAAAATCCTTTACTACAACTTCAGTGGCTCTATTAACCTGCAAATCATATAAACAAGAAGAGTTCATTTTCTGTTCAAAGCCCTATGTTCCCAAGAGCTCTTTGCACAACAGACACACTGCCTTTCTTTCAGGTATTTTCAGTCTTTGTCTGAGAACTTAGGCAAAACACTTTTGATCTTTATAAATAAAACAACTACTTCCAAAAGGCTGAACTTGCATGATTTTACTTCCATGGTCTCTGCAGTCCTTCATGATGCTTCTTACAAAGTCACATCACATTTTTCAGACTCTTATGCAGATTTTTCACTCTTTTCTGTTCATATATTTCATATATGGTATCAGTTTATGCTTTTTTCTTGTTGCCAAAACTTGAATTTTTGTCTTGCTATTCCCTTTAACTTGATAAGTTTTAATGGCTTTTTCTAAGTTTATGTCAGAGTGCTCTAGGACTCTTGTCTCACTTTTCAGCCTTTGATTTCTACTGTAATCTGATCTCCCATCGGAGAGTCATTGAACTCTCTGAAAGTATTCCAACCACTCATGCATTTTTGCCTCAGCTCTGTTACAAGGGAACCAAAGTTTCTTTCCAAAGTTTTAAAATTCTTCTGTGAAACCAATCTCTTTCAAAAGTTACATTCTTTCCAAGATCAAAAAAGTCTTCAAATTTCTTTGGTTCTTTCTGAGAGGGAGCTTACACGTCTTCATTCATGTGTAGAATATTCAATGAAATTTCCAGTAGTGCTGGAATTTGTAGCCACTGTTCTTTGTCCTCTATTCACCTCCTTTTGTTCTACTTGTTGGTTTCCAGGTGCAGTTATCTATTTTTAACACTATTCTATGTAAAATGTGGGTTTCTTAAGTGGTAATTAGTACAAAGTAATCACCACTTGCAACTCTGAATAAAACCATGTAATTTACACAGTATCACAGGTGAGCTAATGTATCAGCCTCTTAGCCTTGGGAGGGTCTTGTGAGAGACAGGAACTTGTATATACAACTTTGTTTGCCAGCCACGCAAACCCTCAGAATTAATTAGAATGTTCAACAAATGTAAAGTTCCATATTCGGTCCTTGAAGGGCAAAATGCCCTTTCACATGTAAGTATTCTTATCCTCAAGAATGTATTAAGAGAATCGTGTACTTATGCATTCATGCAAAAGCAAGACCACAAGACATCAATATAGTTTGAAAGACGCATAAAGTCATTGTTCTACTCTATTTTGTGCTGTTATGTCCTGTGCTGAAATATTGTTTTCAAGAAAACTGTAAGACAATTGGAGCGAATCCAAGGAATAGCAACAGGAATGAGCAGAGGTCTAGAAAACATGACCTATGAAGAAAAATCAGAAGATATAGAGTTGTTTGGCTTTAAGAAGGAGATGACTGAGAGGAACATGTTAAAACTCTCCAAGTACATGAAAAGCTATTGCAGAGAGTAAAGGGAATATCAGTTCTCCATATCCGTGGAGTAGAAAGAATAGGCTTAATTTTCAGTAAGATGCAATTTCTGAATAGAAGAGCTGGTCAAGCAATGCTGTTGATTGCTTAGTAAAGTTGTGCAGCTTCCATCACTAGAGATTTTTAAGAACAGTTAGATAAGTATCTGTTAAGAAAAGTATGAGTAGATTTGATTTTGTCTTAAGAGAGCCAAGTATGTTATATTATTACTTTTCAATGTTTTGGGACTTTTTAGAAGTTTCAGGGAAAGTATAAACATCTGAGTAACCAGTTTAAGCCAGCCAACAATGTAGCTTTTCACAGGTTACATCTACTTTGCAAAAGTTTTGCACCTCAGAGTGTACTCCCTGGCTTACAGTACAAGTGTTTCAGAGTGATATGCATCTACACTAAGCAAAGGCATCCACCTTTCTACAGCTAGGTGCCATGTTCACACTATATGTAGGTCTTCTCTGGGTCCCATCTGCACCCCTATAGCTCTAAGGTATGATGTGTGTTTGTATGTTTCTGTTTTGTTTCACATTCTAAGTGTCCAAAATACTGTTACATCCCCTTAGAGTTGTATTTTTACATCATGAAACTGTGACTATGAGTTATGTCACCCAGAGAATAGCAAGAAACCACTTGGCACTGTCTGCAAGTACAAAGGAGAAATGTGTAGGGCAGAAAGACCAAACTGGTACAGCCTGGACTGCATTCCCTAGAGACTTGGTCTCAGAATGTTCTTCCTCCCAGGTCACTACCTGGTTTCATCTCTGAGAGAACGAACTGAAGTACCCCAATACATATCCAAACAGCTGTATTGACAATGTAGATGGTGCCGTGTAGATGACATGAGGATCTGCTCCCAAGTGCTCTCCTAGGAACCATTTTGTTTACCACTGTGGAGATGACCTTCATTGACTTCTGCTTAAAAATCACCCAAAGATACCCAGAGATCTACAGATCACACAAGTTCCACAAGACCCCCACCAAGTTCATTCTTAATGATTCTTTGATTAATATAGTAGATGTGAACTATGAACAAACTTGAAACTATGATCCTACTTCACAGTGATAAGTAAGGGAGGGTTGTTGGCCTTCAACTCTGTTTTGGATGGCTTTTGTTCTGGCTAATATATCCCCAGAAACTACAGAAATCTTAGCCTGATTCCTAGCAGAACAATTTTTCAATCCAGGAGAGTCCATGATCTCCCAAATGCAGAAAGTTGCACCCATGTCTTTCTCCCTTGCTGTGCCTCATACATTGACTTTACTGAAGGACATGAGAATAGGAGCTGTTCCAGTGTTTGGATGGATTTCAATGCTACCATGCATAAACAATGCAGAGGGGATATATACCTTACAGCATCATTACTATGGGTCCCTATGTTGTCTTTTACACCGGCTGCTCAGAAATCACCGTGATGAATGCAGCAGGAATGCTGAGAAAGATTGTCCCCGGGTTTCACATAGCCTTGCTGTATGTGAATGGGTGCCTGATTTTTCTGCTCCAAAGCTGATTGAAATCATTCCCTTTTTTCAAAACAACTCGGTCACCTTACTGCCATTTAAGCCGGCACTTCCCAGTGTTTCCACTGGACTCATCGTGTGGTGGTGGCTTGGTTGTTACAATGTGCAGCACCGCATGAAGGCTTGCTGACCGCATTCTTTTTATCCCCACACATCAACATTGATTTGTGGCAAACTTTTTCCCCCCACTGCCCTTAGAAAAGGTGAAGGCTACAGCATCCCACGCTGAACCCGACTGCTCTTATTCAGGATGTAAGGGCGTTGGTTTGTAATCATCATAATAAACAGAGAATCCCCCGCTAACATTTCCAACGCACCATACAGCTTGGCATTTTCAATATATATTTAGAACAACAAACCAAGACAAGCAAGTGCCTTTCCTAGAAATTGCCAACGTATGCTCCGAGACCTCTTGCATTTTGCATTGTGTCAGTCTGTGTCAGAGGCTTCAGGAAAGGTAATATAGAAGATGAATGGAAGTCTATCATCGCAGTGCCAAGATGAAAAACTGACAGCTCATAATGAAAAGAAAAATAGTTTCCATTTTGGGCCTCTGTAAGTAAGAAAGTGACAGAGCCATGGGAGCTGTGAGGCTGAAAAATGGTCCCTTTGACAGACATGTCTGTAAGTGAAAGTGCACGGGATATAATACTAGCCATAATATAGGGAATAATGATTATTTTAGGGATCACATGATTTTGAATAAATCCTTGACTACTCCATAGAAAATGGAACCGAAAGAAAACTAGGAAAAACTGTAGTTTCATTTACGGAATAAATGACCTAAGGATGTTTTTTGGTCTCTATATCTGTGATTGAAGCTTGCGAAATGACTTCAGATATACACAGGGTAACCAAAATGAGAATCAAGAGCTTCCTGTAAACCTGAAATGGGATGCATTGCTCATTTTTTAGAAAGGGCAAAAAACAAATGCTGTAAAAGAAGGCTCAAGCTGATGAGGGTGAAGATTCTGGTCATAAAATCTTTCATAAAGCTTCTTTTTATTAAACCCACATATGACATTTGCTTTCAGGTGAGGTGAGATAAGAAATCTTTCCTATTTTCAGAATTGCCAACTAAAGCAATATCTATAGGGGCAAGCCATACACATGTAACTTAAGGCTTAGATTAAAAGTGGCGCAAAACGCTGTGTGACATTCTTATTTTCAGTTTAAAGGAATGTTTAAAGTCAGCTTAAGGTAACTTGAGAGAGGTAAGCCCACGTATATCAGCATACGGCTTTGTGCAGGTTTAAATATATCTAGTTTAGAACCGGCTTTGGTTACACCAGTGTGACGTCCCCTGATAGACAAGGCCTCGGGGCAATATTCACCCCTGTGCAGAGGACCAGCAATATCAAGTTTAAAAGGGAATTACATGGCGCATGAATTCCACCCTAAAGCATATTTAAAATAGTTTTCCCTGCATGGCTTCTTTCTCTGCTAGCATTCCTCAGGAGGAAAGGTTAATAAGGATAATACTTTCTCCTTCCACACAAGTGTCTATTCCAGGATCTCAGTGAATTCTGAAGTTCTTAAAAAAGCTTTTATAGACTTTGATGAGACATCGCATTCATTTCTCTTTGCAGGCTCTTTCAGAGAAGTAAAATGTTAATTAGAAAATGGAAAAAGAGTAGATAGAATTATTTCTTGGGTTCTCTTTTGTGGTTTGGGTTTTTGGTTTTGGTTTGGTTTTTTTCGTTTGTTGTTGGTTGTTTTGTTTTGTTTTGTTTTGTTTTGTTTTCCCCCCAGACAAAGAAATAGAGAAATTGAGGATCCAGTTGGATCTTTGCTAGGAATATCTTGTGCTCATCGAGCTCCTTGTCATTTTCACATCAAAATTATAACCTACATTGTCCATCTTGCATCAGCTAAAATCAATGAGAAAACTCTATTAATTTCAAGGGGAATAAAACAAAGGTTTAAGTAGATTGTCGAAAGACACACTAGGCACAGTTCACTGTGTGAAGATTAAGTGTTAACTCTCTGCCACCCCCATAATTGTCTTTGTAGCTTTAAGACTTAACGTAGCTAAACAGGGAAGGAATATGCATACTACTGTCTAGCACTGGAAGAATTTAAACTTTAAGCAGGGAAAGGAATTTTAAGCTACTCAAAGAGACTATAACTAGGACAAATGGGATGAATTTAAGGAAAGAAAAGGCTGACAGTTAGGGAAAAAAGCCTTTCCTAGCAGTGAGGACTATTAGACTGCAGAACAGTCTCCCAAGGGAAGTGGTGAAAGCCTAGTTTCTTGAGTCATTTAAAACTGGACTAGACAAAGCACTCTGGAATATACTCCAGGGAGCAATCCTGCCTTGGCAAAGGGATGCACAAAATAACCTAATAGATCTCTCCCATCTTTCCTTCCTGTGATTCTCCTATTTCATAAACCTCTGTGATTGAACAGAGAACAGAAAACTTTAACCTCTTTTTCAGAAACAGAAAGCATGTTTGACAAGATATTGTGAAGAGGAAAATCCTCTAACAAAGAACAGAAAAAGCTGCATTTTCCATAGCGAGTTATCAGCTTTTCTTTATCCAGGGTGAAGAACTGTAAAGGACGGTCCAAGACTGCCTGCTGGATGGCTGCCATTTTCTGTACAAGTCGATGTTTTGTTTCTTAATTTCCCTAAAAACCCCAGTGGTCTAGCTATTGCTCAGTGTTATGTGTTTGTTTTCTTTTTTTTTCCCCCAAAGGATGCAACTAAATCTCCAATAACTGAATGACTGTCTCTTTAAAACAGAATTGACTGGTAACTCTCAGCAGGTTGGACTGCGATTACACTATATCCCTGCCCAGATTCGTATCGAGAGGAGCTACCAGCCCTACCCTTGCATGACCTGGGCCTTGAATCAACATTAGGAGGTATTAGGAGCTAGGAGACATTATGTTCTGCTATTCCCCTTCTCCCTTGAGCAGGTGGGGAAGCAATGGCCTTGGCTTCTGCCTTGCAAGACATCAGCCAAGGGTGCAGAGCAGGTGCAGGTGATGGTGTGATCCACTGCTGCTAAGACTATATTTCCACTGCACCTCCCAGACCTAGAAGAACATGGGTGGCTTTGCAGAGAAGGTGGGAGGAAGGGACGTCAGGCTCTGAAAAATATTTCAGAGGAGGTCAGGCTTCTGTGTAACTATGCAGGGAGCTGGAAGAAACACCTTCCTGGCCCTGTCTAAGAGTTGCAGAGGCATTCAGTAACAGGCAGGTGTTTCCCATAAATTCGTGCTGCTTTTGCTGCTGGGCTGGGCCCCACAGTGGAAAGCTTGACACAAAGATCAGAACAGCTCTCCAAGCTCGGGGAAGGCAGATGACATGAAAAGTACTCTGCTTGTAGAAATAGATAGGAGTGGGCCACCAAGTCAGGACAAAAATAAATGTATTTATTGTACCAGAACGTATTACCTCTTTTTATTTCTTTTAACTGTCTCTACAGCTTCTGGTTGGAGCTTTTCTCTGCATAAGAACCTAGCAATACCTTGACCTTACACGTATGTATATTCAAACGGCGTGATTTGGATCAGATCAAGGATCCCTCTAGCTCAGTATGAGATGACAGAGGATGATGGGACAGGATAATGGGGTGATATGGAATAACTGAAGATGCCTGGGGAAAAGTAAAGAAATACAGCACGCATGCAGTGACACTTCCTCAGAGTACCTGCCTTGACTCCTGCAGTTTCCTGTTTAATTTGCACTGAGAATCACAGAACTACAGAATATCTCAAATTGGAAGGGACCCATAAGAATCATCAAGTCCAACTCCCTGCTCTTCGCAGGGCTGCCTAAAATCAAATCATATGACTAGACTGTCATCTAGATGCTCCTTGAACTCTGACAGGCACTTCCAACACTTGTTAAAAAACAGAAACTGTTCCAATAACTTTTTGAAACTTTAAAAATATTTAATGTCCATGATTCCCTTGGGCAAGGAGTTCTAAAGATTAGATGCTTACTGTCTACAACCACCTCTCTTTGAACTGTTTTGAAGCTGTTAGCGGCCGGCTTCTTTTGACTCTTCCTTCCCAATTCTTGCATGGAAAAACATGTGATGATGGATACAGCAGTATGTCAGCTGTAACTGCCTCAAATTGCATCATTTCTTATTTATGAACAGAAAAGCGCTTAAGTCTGCAATCATAAAAATGGTCTTTTGGGGGAGGGGATTCTGTAGTTTATGCACCCATAATTAAAATAAGATGAGCAAGCCCCAGTTCTATCCATATTTGCAGACGTACCTGTCACAAAAGTATGTGACTGAGGAAAGAGTCATTTTAGTTATTGAGATGCCAGAGCAGTGCTGAGTAAGCACTCATGGCTTAGGCCTTGGCTGCTTTGGCAAGGTTATCAGGGATGCAGTTGAAAACACCCTAATCTAGACTTTTAAAATCTACAAATTTGGAATTATTACTTTTTACTTTAGAAGAGGAAAGACTGAGGGATAAGTTTCTTTTTAATCTAGGTGTATCTCAGAGACTTCAGACCACACTTGAACTGCTTAAGCCTTTGTATTCCTTTCTAGTCAACAGGATGTGAGGGTTCCTCAACAGCTCAGGAAAACCTCTATATTGGATATACTTTGATCAAAATGGAAATGTTTTCTCAAGGGGGTTGTCAATTCTGAAAGCATTTTCAATGTCATCACTGGGATAAGATTGCACTGACATTCTCATTTCATTATTATTTAAAAATAGTAAGTGATAGAGTCTAAGATGTCACTCTTCAGCCTTACTGTTTGAGAAACATGCACTGTAGCTAGTTTTCTGTTGATCCTTGCTGTTCTGACAAAACACAGCAAATATGCCACACTCTGTTTGTAAGCATTAGCAAAATGCTGCCCAGAACCAGAGTTGGTAATTTACCAAGAACACGAGCTTTGCATTGGATTTGAGCAGAGTGCACATCTGTTACAGAAACCTAGACCTTTTTTTGTCTTCAAAGCACTTTGCAAATATTGAACCATATTGAATATTTCTTTGGAAAAAAACATGGGACAACTTCACTGACAAGAGTGTGTTATCACAGAATCATAGAATGGTTAGAGTTGGAAGGGACCTTAAACATCATCGAGTTCCAACCCCCCTGCCCTGGGCAGGGACACCTCCCACCAGCCCAGGGTGCTCCAAGCCCCGTCCAACCTGGCCTTGAACACCTGCAGGGATGGGGCAACCACAGCTTCTCTGGGCAACCTGGGCCAGTGCCTCACCACCCTCACAGTAAAGAATTTCTTCTGAATATCTAATTTAAATCTCCTCTCTTTCAATTTAAAACCATTATCCCTCATCCTATAGCTATACTCCCTGATAAAGAGTCCCTCCCCACCTTTCCTGTAGGCCGCCTTTAAGTACTGGAAGGCCACTGTAAGGTTTCCCTTATGGCTGCTTTGTGTTTGGGCAGTATGGCTATTGATTTCCATGTCTGAAGGAAAACTAATATTACACCTCTTTTTCCAAAGTGACCCAAAGTATTGAAAGCATTTGGTAATATCACAGATAGAAAAGCACGTTGAAAGCAAGATTAGAACAAGTCATTAAGTTGTACTTCACAACTGTGAACTCAGATATCAAAATTCAGTTTGCCATCCTTGACTGAGACATGGCCATAAACATCACAGGTTGGTATCTCCAAGACTGCCAGGATCTTTCAGTTCTGGGACTTCTGTCAGCTGTCTTCCCAAATATGCTTTGATTCTTTGTAACCACTCTCTAAAAGGTTAACCAGGTCCTGAAGCCTTGGCTACCGAAAGCTATTTCCCAGCGAAGGGGAGGCTTATCAAGACAGACTCTGAATTTGCTCTGTGGCTGCTAATGACCTAGAAGCAGCACGCTGGACATCTCCAGCCTGCATGTTCTGGAAGAAAATCACCGTTCCTAAACCTCGCAGTAGAAAATAGATTCCATGCCACTTGTGGCAGCTGCAGTTCGTATGGACGATTGGTTAGAATGGATAAAAACAGATTTCCCAAACCAACTGTATTCAATGCAACATATTTTTCATATGTTTAATGGAACAGAAATTTTTATTTTAAGAGGCATTTATGAGCACTGCTAGCTCTCTGCCTAGGGAGTGGTGACTTGGTAGGGGGGAGAGCTAGCAGGTGTAAGAATAAAATTAGTTTTATCATAAAATTGGAAAGGAACTGAGATTTTCTCTCCCTACTTTTGCCCTTAACCACTGATGAAACACAGTCATTAGGCACAAAAGATCCTCCTGTGCACAGCTACATCACAGTTTAACCCTTTTCAGGGGAGTTCAGGCAAAAATACTCTACTTCAGTGGCTGGCACAAGGAACTCAACACTCTTGGCATTGCAGCCTTTGGTTTAAGCCAATGCCATTAAAAAGAACAATTCTTCATTATCAGCCCTGGAAGCTTCCCCCATACCTATTGGTGCTTCAGAGAATCAAAGAACATTCAGCATTTCTGCGGTGAAACATTGCAGTCCCTCAGCATAGGAGATGAGACACCGCCTCCTCTGTCCTCACACACTGGTTCCCAGTTTAGTTAAAGGGGGGATTTACAGTGTTCCCACACACCCCTTTTTCCCTTTCTTTAACTGAAGGACTATGCACCAGAGATAGGAAAATAAGTCTGAAAACAACTTTGCCATCACTGCATTCCTCCTCATCAATATTGTGAAACAAAAGGAAGTTAGCAGAGCTCTCATCTTTCCTCAGGTATGTTCACACAGCACCTGTTAACGTCTCCTCGCAGCCATAGAGGACGGATTCAGAGAGCATGAGCACTGTGTTTTTTTCTGAGGGTATAGTTAGCTGGAGTCTGTTCATGTTTTAATGAGGATGAACAACTGATTTCCATGAAAAACTAAGTTCAGTTTTAACTACAACCTTGTAACTGTGCCCAATGTGATATTCAGATTTACTGCAAATATTTTGGTACAAAATATCAGGCAAGGGTTCTTCTTAATACAGACTATTTCAGAATTTCATTCTATTTTGTGTTTTTTGTGAATTTGGAGCAGTGGTAAATGCTCATTCTCTTGGAAGAAGCAAAAAAAACCCTCCTTCTTGGACAAACTTTGAGAAGAAAATTTTAATCTTAGCTTTTCTGTTCTCCAAACAAAGGGAAAGGGCAAGAAAGAGATGACTTATGCTTCAGTCCTTTTTAAGGCTGAAGTTCAGGTGAGGTAAAAAAAACTGTTTTCTTTCTAAATTCAATTAATTTTACGTGCTAAAAAATACACATCCCCACACAGAAAAATGGAGATACAATTTCTAACCAAATAGGAGAATAAACACATCGAGAGTGGGAAAAATGATGCCTCCCAGCAAGAGGAGTAGGAAGGAGGAAGATGAGCAAAGCTCCCTGAAAATAAAAGAGCGGATAGAAATTGAGAGTCGTAGGAGATGGATAAATAAACAATAAGGTTACAAGTTCACAAGCCCACCCGGCAGGCACTATTACGACTTTAATTTGCTACAATCACCAGTGTATGTGGTATGTGTTTACTTCAAGGGGAAGGAAGTCGATTTTCTGCTTCTGACTAAATATGCTACCAACATATCATGATGCCTGGCCGAATTCACCAAAGCATGTCTTTGCTGCTCTTCATTGGATTGTGTTCAGAGACAGTTGTGGTACCTGTTAAAATACTTTAATGAATCTGATACTCATGAATGGTGCTGAAATGACAGCCTTGGAAATTGAAGTCTTCTATCAAACTACAGAACTTGCACAGTATGGATGAAAATAGTGCCAACTTCTGCCATGCTATCCTCTCAAAGTGTCTCAAATTTAACCTGGAAAAATTATTTCTGGTGGTTGCAGCACTTCAGCCTCAATGCCTGGTCATTTCTTCCTACTTCAGACATAATTGCCAGCAAGTGTATGGATTATCTTGGCGATTTTATACTGCAGACAGGAGCTGGGCAAGACATTTTCAACGGAATTATTTCTTATCAGAAAGAATAGTTGCATTGAAATCAGAAGTGTTCTGGGAAAGTGTAAAAACTGCAACATTCTCAAAAGGCAGGTGCTGAAACAAAATGCTTTTTCTATATATTTCATTTGCACTTCTTTAGAATTCCATATTGCCATAATTGCATTATTATTTTCTCTGTAATACAGTTTATATCATGTACCAGATTCTGGTGTTCTTGAAATGAAGCATTTTATCTTATAAAATTTAAGCATTTCAGTGCCTTTAAAATGAGAAATTTCTGAATTTCAATAGCAAGGCCAACTTCAAAATGAGGAATTTTATTTTGACTGAATAATAAGAATAAAAAAAAATCCAAATTTGCTGAGTTAAAATCTTTTTTTCTTCTTTTTTTCCTCATCTTTGATCTTTTGTGGTAAGGTAAGAAAGCAGCCCATTGTTTACATGCTCTATGCAACGGCAACCTGGGAAGCTGGAGGGAAAGAGAGACTTTGCGGCAAAATTAAAGTGTGTGTTAAGCTACGGCATTCAAGAAAATTTTGAAAATACTGGGGCCCCAGGCCAAAGTAGAAGGAAAATAGCCCTAGTTAGTATTGTAAGTTTTTTATCCATTATTTATCTACTTTATGTCTGTCCCAAATGCCCAAATCTGAGCCAGCGGTAGCGATGGGAGGGGGAGGAAGGGCTATGATCTGCCAGTGCAGAGAAAAAAACTAAATTTCTGCTTTCCAAAGGAGAGTACAGAAGGAGAGGAGAGGGTGGAGGACAGATCCCTCTGGTGTAGTCACAGAGCTAAGGGTGGGGAAGGAAGCTTTGCTGAAAGCAACACAGAATGAGAGATGAGAAAGGTAACGAGTTGAAAAAGACCAGCATGTCGATTGTGCAGCTTTCCCCTTGAAAAAACATGATGTTGGCTTAAATGATAGGTTGAAAAAAAGAAACAGAAGAAATAATCCCTTAAGGAGGTGCCTGAGAGTTGATACAGCAGACCTTTACACAGAAAAACTATGTTCATGGTGCGTACCAGCTGATAGCTGTTCTCTCTTCTGACCTTTATCTTCAGGTGTGAGGACAGACCTGAAAGCTCACTCATGGCTTTTCCATTTGAGAGTTATCTTTCTCTTCCACTTATCACATGCCTACAATGCAGTGCTCAACCATTACATTCACCAAAGATAAAACTATTATTGCATTCTTAGTATACTCACTCTCACTGTACTTGTTTCTTTCAAGCACTCATATCAAATGGTGTACTATACAAGATTTTTTTTATCCTTAGTAAAAACTTGTGGACTTGCCATCCATTATTCCATTTTACTTCTTTCTGGAATAATCTGTTATATGAAAAGAGATGCAACCTTCAAAGTAGGCTTAATTCATGCCTTACAGATTTCAGAAAACATATAACCAGTGAGCAATTAGTTCAAAGATAAAAGTGGCACAATTTGCCAGCCCCATGGGCATGACTGGCCATGTGTACTCATTTTAACTATGTCAAGTATCCCATTTGCGCCTCTCGCTTCTAGTCCTTCAGTGCCCAGATCAGTCATTGTGGGTACCACAGTTCAAGTGGGGTTTGAAAGTGCAAAACACAGCACCCTGAAGGTCCAGTCCTGGAACTGCATTTATTACACAGCATTGTTAACTCAAGTGTTCAAAAATAACTTTTTACCTTTGCTGCTTCCCAAAAACAGAGTTTGAAAAAAATCTGTCCTTTTTGTGAGACACAGAATAGCTGCCAGCACAGTAATGTTATGGGAACCAGTACCATCTGAATGACTAGTTGCTGTGGTCAATTCTTGACTAATCTTGTCAGTTCAGCTGTGAATAACTGAAATTCTGTCTTTAGGAGCACACCCAGATTTGGTTTTCCACTCTTTCAGGTTTTAATAACCCAGGCTTCAGCAGCCACCTCCGTTAGCTCTCTGCAGTCTGGTGGTGCAATGGCAGCTCAGAAGCAAAGCCACAGACCAAATGTGATATCTGTGACCTGGCCAGATCCTGTTTTATTGGACTATACAAAGTCAAACCACCAAGAAGGCTCACATTTGGTTTTGTTGCAACAATTAATGCAAAGCTAGTGTGAATCCATCTCAGAGTACCTGAGATGATGAATAAACTCCTGCATCTTCCGCTAGGGCTGAGGAACAAAAGATCTCCCCTGCCCTCCAAAACATTGTTTCAGATACTCTTCTTATAAGATAGCTGTACCAATGTTCCTTGTATGCCCTGCCGACCCAGCTTTCTGCCAATCTGTGGAAATAACACAACTGAAATGAAGGAGATGAGCTTACTGATAAGACCTCATCAACTTAAAAGAGCAATATACACCCTATAAGGCATGACATGGTCACTTGATGGGGCTGTCTGCCCACAAAAGGTCTTATCCTGATAACACACAGGAGGATTTTCCTATGAGGTGTCCGCTCAGTAGGGTCTAAACTCTCTCAAAACATGTTCTTGTTCCTTTAGGGATTCACTAATGGGACTGAGGGGTGGTGAATATGCAATTGACACAGCCTTTGTGTGCCAGATCAGCTCAGCACTGTTGAGACATAAGCAGTACTGCTGTCAGGGCTAATGAGATTGTGCCCATAGACACTGACTCAACAGCCTTGTCTCTCAAAAGCCCAAGCCACATCTGTGTTTTCAGTGATAGTTGCAACTGAACAAAATATGAACTCCTACACCTGCCGCATGGGGTATCCAGAGATGGTCTGGACCTCCTGGTTCAGTCTACCCAATCTAAACTGCCAAAGCTTCTACCTCAGACTGGTTTTCTCTCAGTCAAACCCTCTGAGGCAGCTCCTGAGCCAGCTCAGTGGCTCCGAGGCTTGGCTTCTTCTGCCTCGACCTCCTGAACTGCCCCAACCACACTCATGCGTTGCCCACCATGCGGTCTTTCAGCTGGTTGCTGCATCCATACAGGGCTTCTGCAGCCCCTCCTCTGGGATCATCACAGATATCATGCAGAGAAGCTATATTTCAAGCTAAACAGAGCTTCTACCCCTACTAAATGAAGCTCAGGTCACTGCCAATCAGTTCCTTACTTTAGAGGTGGTGTGACATCCCTCCTCCCTTGGGGACTGGGAGTCACTCTCTCCCTCAACTGGAAGGTAATGACAATCTCTAGAATGAGGTCTTCCACAGCATAGCTTTTGCGGTCTAGTCTGTTTAAGACCATGTATAGTGTTTTTTTTCTCTATTTTGAAGCTATTCGTAGACTCTCACTCCAATGATCTATAATTGGAGTTATGCTAGACCTAAATTAAATTCAAAACTAACTAGTAAACAGGTTGTTTTGCACAGGTATTTCATGCATGCAAATATCTATAATTATGTAGAAGTGTGTGAAATTCATACATATTTAAATATATGGCAATAGAGATCGTGTTGCTCCTTTCAGAACTCAGGCTACCTGAGAAATGGCTGAGTTAACATTACCTCGTTGTTCAGGAGCAACTAGATTATTTTGCTGCATTGTTACATTTCTTAATTTGCCATAGTTGTTTCCTTTTTCCCTTTGTCTGTTGCTTGTGGCTGATGAAACCCATGCAGATCTGAAAATCTGCAGAACCGCATTGTTTGCATATTCCTTTCACCGTTTCTCATCTGAAAACAGTACCTCCTGGCACCTGGAAAACCATCACAGATGCAGAACAGGTGATCTTTACAGAATGCTATTCAAAGTGAACAGTCTGCCAGGACCATAGACAACAAAACACACTGCTGACTCCAGCTGGAGCAAGCGATTACTTTGATAACAAATTAAAACAGGCTCAGAAATTGGAAATGAAGGAGTTATGCAAGGATGAATAAACTCCTCAGATGGCCCCAATTTTGTGCAAGTCTAACCAACACATGTGCTATAAATTGGTGCTCTTCATTAATAGCTACTGTTTAGCCACCAACATCCTTCAAGAGGACGAATCAGGATCTGGCTCCTTGTGCAGTGCTAACTTCCATCCTGATTGAGGAGACCATTTTCTCTTAACATGTTCAGAGCGCTTCCTTGGGATCTTAAAAATTCTTTATGTGTCATTTTGCTTCTTGCATATGCAGACAATTGTAATGCTCAATTTAAAAATGTTCATATATTTTCTGTCTATGGGATTTTTACAGCACTGGATAATTCCTGGATGATTACTGTTTTTAATAACCACATAATTACTGTATTAATCAGAACTGTCCTATTGGCTTCTGTGTGACACAGAAGGGCAGAAGCGAGATAGAGATAAAGTTACGCCATATTTAAAAGAGCCCTGTGACTTGTTTTTGTGTTCGTTTTGCAATATGGCACACACAGAGGTCAAAACACA
Organism: Pluvialis apricaria; assembly: GCA_017639485.1. Lineage (NCBI taxonomy): Eukaryota > Metazoa > Chordata > Aves > Charadriiformes > Charadriidae > Pluvialis > Pluvialis apricaria. The sequence goes on along the minus strand of CM030044.1, from coordinate 6,821,194 downwards.
GGAACACCCTTAGCAAATATCAGCCCAGAAGTCCATGGAGCCCAAAGTCTTTCAACAATAATCAATTTGCGAGAATTGGAAGAAGGTATAATATGTGAAACTATCAAAAATGACAGCTAGCAAGACAGCGTGCTAATATGGGAGGATTCAGGACTCCAGTCATATGTACCTTGTGGTGTGAGGGGACACACAGACACGGAAGAGAGCCATCCTTCCCCAAGAATTAACATTCTGAATAACGCAGAGTTGTTTTTGAGACTGGAAGATAAAAGGGAAGGTCAGAAAGTTGCTACAGATCCTACGAGAATACAATGGATGGGTTGCACAGGACAAAAATGAACAAAAGTAGCAAAAAGTCAAATAGTGCAAAGTATGACGTTTGCATTACTTGGTGCCTTAAGGAAAAAACTTCCCTAGAGTTGAGTGCACTTCTTGTTGGGTGCACTCCTTCCAAAAGTTTGGGGAGGCTGAATGTGTCTACAGAGGACAATTCATGGATGTATAAAGATACCTGGGCTCTCTCTAAGTAAGGCAGTGTTACAACAACCTCATGTCATACCCACGCAGTGCTCAACACGTGCAAATCAATGCGAGGTGCAGCACTGCTCCTGCTCACCACCACGCCGCTATACCAGCACGTTTGGAGCTGGGCTGGGCACACGCCACATAGAGACAAGTCGCTCGTGGGAACATACCATCATGGACTGAAATCCAGGTTTGCCAGAGACAGTGTGCTCAGCACACGTGCGGAGAAGAGGCTGAGCCAAGCTCTTCAAAGTCACTTTTGTCTATCCCAGAATAGGCAAGGAGGAGCAGAGGTGAGCACTGGGCTGAGCACGGGCGTACATCTCCAGCGAGTGGCGAAGGCAGAAGCAGAGCGCTCCCCACCACCAGACTTACTGCAGCCGTGAGGACGGGCTGCAGAACAGCTATGTTGCAAAGCAGCTTGAAATTATCAAATGCAGGCCCTAAGGTATTGTCAGTTATGATTAACAACAGTAAGAAGTCCTCTTTACATATAAGAATTTAAAAGCAACCAGAGTGTTTAATTCTAAGTCACTGCCTTTACCAGTCACTCCTAAAGACTGAATATGTCAGAGTAAAGACAAATTTCCTTTCTGCTTTTGATATCTGCTTGAGCCCTTTATATTTCTTCTTAGGGTACTTGGCAATGCTTTGTCCCAGCTGCTCAATTTTCCCTTATTGCAAGCGTGTATAAGCAGGCAAGATGCTCAGTGTTCGGTATCTGAACCCCACACCCAAGAGGCATCCTTTAATGGATGTGAACCCTGAAAGGAAGGTTAGTTTCATTAGTGGGATTAGGAAAACATCCCCTGGTTCGGTTTGATCATCCCCTAGTTGGGTCTGATTGTATGAATCTGAAATAGAAAGCAGCATCTTTTTTTTTTTTTTTTTTAACTGACTTTGATGGACAGTTCCTTTTTATAATGTACAAATAATCTTTGTGACCCTGATAAGCAGGTCTGATGATACTCAGCTGAGTAATGTACCAGAACTGAAATTTCCATCTACTTGATGTTTTGCACAGGGCTTTTGATGAAGTCACTGTCACCTGCTATTAACTTAATATCAAGTCTTAATAGGGTCCTTTTCTTTCCATCTTCACGCTGTTGGGGTCCGAATTAATTACTAAGGGAAAAAAAAAATCTTCACATAAATCCTTAAGCTTCACAGGAAGGAAAAAGTTTCCAGTGCTAGTTGAGATCTAATGGCTCATTAGGAATGTCTGTCTCAACTAGACATCAGTGCTGTCCCTCCCCTTTCATGTACCTTTCATAAAGACACTTGAAAATGTGCTTAACTTTAAGCTGGTGCATAGTTAAGTGCAAAAGGATATCTGATGTATTTGAAGTTAAGCACATGCTTAAGCAATTTGCTCAATCAGAGCCGTATCCTGGCAAAAGAAAACATCTTCTTAGTGTTTCTTCATGATTTGGCTTCATCCACAGCCTGCCTGAATGCTCTCATCTTTGCTTTGCCTCACGAACAGGAACTGGCAGCTTTAGAGAGATAATCAGGGAGATTGACTCAGAACTGAAGGGCACATAATAATGGAATCAGATTTACCTACAGATGCTAAAATCTTTATCCTTGGAGATTCTGCATGGGCAAAAAGCATTAACAAATGAAAACACTTTCTTAAAAGGAACACAGCTCTAGTAGTAGATACATATATATACAATAAATATATATATCAAATTATAGAAGATTAACTGTAGATATATTGATTTTACATGAGTTACTTAACTCCAGAGGGTCTTATTCTCTGAAGTGCTGTGTTTCTGCTGTGGTCAGTCTATTAAAATTATCATTACCAGTAATAGCAAAAGGAAATAATTTTATATTTCTTGTAGAAAAAAACATACTTAAAATACAAATTTGCATTGCAAAAATATTTCGTTGTTGTTCCCTCCCTTTCTTTCAATGCTGTAATGACCAGGTGTTTGAAGGCAGCTATAAATAGCTTAAGTATGCCCTAAGCTTTTCTTTTTTTTGTGCATTTCCCGGTGTGTTGTACATCTAAAGAGGAAACGAGTGGCAGCCCAGTCTGCAGTCAGTTTTGTAGGAATATATGGCAGGTTTCTATTATGAGGCATTTACTGCTCCTCAATTCTGTGTGTGCTTTGGGGGTATGTTTGAATTACATACTACTCTGCTGTAGAGAGGGATAATTTCACTGAAACTAGTGGAGTCAGGCTTCCTCGCAAACAGACTGAACTTGATAATTTCCTCTCTTATCCTGGTGGTACTATTCATTTAGCATGTTGCAGGTGGGAAAATGGAGACGTTGCTATGCAGAGGGGCTTTGTTGAACTCTTTCTCATCACCCTTTTCAACACCCCTTATATTATAACAAAATAGGAAATCACACGTTTAGAGCACTCTGTCTTTTCTTTGACAAGTAATAGTCTTTCCGGTAAACTCTACTGAATCTGAGTCAAGACCAGTAAAAGCATCAATTCCCATAGAGAGCAACACCCTGGCTCCTACAACAGCAGCTTCAAATCAGGTTTAAACCTTTGATGCCATGACAGGAACCGCTGGATGTTACCCAAGTGTAAATAGAAGGTATTAAGTGTTCTGTTCTGTTAGAAACAGCTCCTCATGAAAATGGGGTTTGCTATACGGAGTAGATGACGCCTGCATTTATTTATTTATATTTAGGTGCTGCCTGTTGGGGCATACCCTTTGCTTCTGTACAGAAGTTCAATTCCCTCTAAAATCAGCTGCTGAATGCTGAAAGAAAAACCAAAAACACACAACAGAAATGGGGGTACTGCTCTCAATGTAACTTTGTTGCCTCAGGGCAAGGTTGTCGTCTGCATCCCCAGGACCTGCTCAGGGAGGTCCATGGGGCTGACCGGGGGCTAAGAAACAGCTCTACATCAGTAGGAGAGCCAGGCAATGCCCTCTGTAACCGGTCCTGGAAGCACAGAGATTGCCAGTGTGCCGCTGCTTCCCTTTTAACTCAGGCTAAGCCAGAAATCTTTGCTGGTTTGGATTTGTGAAGAGTTCCTACTTTATCAGGTGCACTCACAGAAAATTGCCTCTTCAGTTTTCCTGGGTTGTTGCAATGTCAGCTTGAGCCTGGTCCCATCCAGCTGCATCAGTCAAACTGAGCTCCACAACATGACATAACCTGACACAGCTGACACAGCCAGGTGTTACAAACCAGTGGACACCATGGTTCACAAACTATTCAAATTACTTTCAGATACATATCCTACCTCTCTGCTCAAATCCTTCCCAGCTGTCTTTTTCCTCAGCTCCATATGAATTAGGTTTGGAGGAAAGAGAAGGGGGGGAGGAAAGGAGGTGGGAGAGAAAACATCCTGCCTGGCAAAAATAAAATTAAAAAAAAACCAAACCAAACTGAATTCTTGTAAACCATGTTGCCTGCAAAATTAACTCTTTGAAGCAGGCTGACCACAGCTCCGAGCTTCTTTCAGGCTTATTAAGGGAGGCTTGCAAATATCTCAGCTGCAAATGCACATCTATTAGATTAAACATTCATGGTCTAGAGTACTGGATATTTAAAAAATAATAATGAAAAGATATCTCATGTTTATAAGGTGTTTTAAGAACAAATACTTGGAAGGATTCTACAAACCTGGAAATAATCAAGCTGGAAACACCAAAGAGCCAGCCAGCCAGACTGGATAACCACCCACGCCTGGGCACATGATGTGGCCATAGCAAGCTGTGTCCCACTGAAGCAGGTGAGGTGATCAGTAGGAACTGCTGCTCACCAGCACCGGTCTGGGGTGACATTGGCCCATAACGAGACAAGCCTGGCAACCTCCATTCTGCAGAATAGAAAATGTGGATCGTGGAGATGAAGCGACTTGCTGAAGGTCATACAACAAGTGTGTGGCAGAGTCAGAAATTCAGGCATGAATTTTGTTCTCCAGCTTGCCATCAATCACCTTGGGGGAAGGAGGAGGTTGAAATGCAGAAAGAATGACTAGATACCCAACTTCCAGCGAAGGTCAGTGAGCGCTGAATGCCTCATGTCTCCCATTACTGTGGGAAATCTCCCCCTCAGAATATAAGTACTAAAAAATGCCACCTCCCTCCTGAATATAAATCTCTATGATTCTCTTCTGCTCTTAATTATAATGGTCTGAAGCAGGAGAAATAGGTTGGAAGTCAATGGATTTACACCTCCTTAGTCAAGAGCAGAATTCACCCTACAACCTTCATGTCTTTACTTTTATGTTTTGTCAAAAGCAAATAAAAATACGGGTGAAACCAGCACCATAGGCCATTAAGCAGCATTTTTGACTGGTCTTTAGTGCAGCATGTGTAAGAGACCCCGCAGTCCTCCCCTGAGGTTTGTGCTCCTTTTATCTATTACAGACGGTCTCTGTGGGATGCATACCTCTATTCCGATTTATTTGTAAGCTGAGAGGAAGAGAGAAAGAAGGAGACATAGAGAGAGAAAGAAAGAGGAAAAGAGAGAAATAATGAAAAAGAGAGGAAGAGAGAGAGAAAAACAAAAAAAATGAAACCCTAAGTTTCTGAAATACCGGTTGCTGTGATATTTGTATGTGTATCTCCTAAAGAAACACAAAGATGAAAAGCAAGCAAACAAAACACCCCAACAACAACATTGTTCCTGGAGAAGCTGAACTAGCCGAGTACAGAGAGCAGTATACAGGTGTCTTGCGCTGCTTTTATTCGCTGTATAATAGGTGCCTACTGGAACGGGAGAAAGGGCATGAGAAGCTGTCCTTGTCTTTGCAGAGCATGAATAGCATTTATCTCAGTGCAGTGGGCATCGCCAAGTTGGGTTTTTGTCAACCTGTCAATTCTTTTTTTTTTTTTTTTCCTTTTTTTTTTTTTTTAAACAGAAAGCAGAGTTCAGTAAATAAAGATAAATGATTGTACTCCTTGTCTGCAGACCCTGGAGCTAAACTGAACAGGCCTCTTATGGTTTGGACCTGCTTCATTGACTGTTCAGACAGCCCAGTAATACGACAGATGTACCCAGCCGTTCCCTCTTCCCCGCTGTCCATTAGATTATGTTCATTTTGTCTGAGATGCCATTATAAGTCTCAAGGTCAAATAAGTCACAGAGAAGAAAGAGGAGGACTAATTTTTTTCCCTGCCGCCCTCCATGCATAAGGGCTCATTCGCAACTTGCAAAGCACATCGTCTTTTAAGGTGCACATACAGCTCAGCACAATTTATTGAAATAAAATGCAGGTGTAACATTCACCCAGAGGCCGTTCTGGCACGACAGCAGAGGAGACTCCTCAAGAATGATTTGGGCTGCTTTCCTAAATTTCTAATGAATTATTTGTAAGCAAAATTCATTAAGGATGAGCTTTCCACAAACGAAGGAAAAAAAAAACTCCAACAAATATATAAGAAACGAGATCACAAGGTCCAAAGGTTGTTTTTCAAGGGACACTGGGCAAGTTATCACATACTGAGTAGAGTAGTTGAAGCATGGAGGGGGGAGAAGAGGATGGAACAGCAGCTCTGGGGTAAGAATACTGAAGATTCTTCCAAAAAACCTCATTAAAAATGTGGGGGTGAATTTTATTCTCGGTTACACCAGGGTGTGTGTCATCCCATTGGACTCTTGGGTAGTGACTAAAGATCTGTAATGCGCCTGAGAACAGAATTTCCACTCCTGAGCCTGTAGGGATACAACTAAACAACGCAAGGACCAAATTTCTCTTCTTTATGGAATTTTTTCTGTTCTTTATGGAAAATGAAAGAATGGCTAGTAATGAATCACAAATAGGATTAATTATGTAGTGAGCATGATTTTTGTTTACCTGGAGCTTGATTCTGAACAAGTGGGAAGATGTCCATTCATTTCTGTGAATTTTGGACTATGCTCATGCATAAAGCTTGAGTCATTACAAAATTCAGGGTTACTATAGGGTTTGTTGTTTGTTTTTTTTTTTAAAAAGGAAATTACATTTGCCTTTTTAGTCATTATCACTATTAGTAAGTTGTTACTTTTGGAAAAAAAAAAAGAAATAAATACTACTTAGGGCAAAATATCCAATAAGCAGGTACCTCCCCCTCAAAAAAAAAACGCAAAACAGCTTAAAGTGCTACAGCACTTTAACAGATCCAGAATTCCTTTGACTTAATCATTACTTCTCTGAGGAAGGAAAAATTTATTGTTCAGGTTTTGCAGATCAGAGATGAAGGTGAAGAGACGTTAAGGGACTTGGCAAACCTGCAGGTGGTTTACTACAGCAGGACCTGGAACTGATTCTACTTCTCGTGTGTCTCACATTTGAATCCTACATGTTTAACTGTCCTACCTCTACAGCCTGAGGAGATGGAGGACATGAGGTAGGCAGGCTGGATTCGGGACAGACATGCGTAACTTTATTTTAACAAATTAAAATAACAGGCGTGTTTTAAAAAGGTTGTTCAGAAATTAATTTGTAAGGGTAAGTTCTGATCCCCAACTCATGTTAGAGGAAAACCAACTTCACCAAAAATCCAATAGTGTTCAACAGCTCAAAATACCCAACTGTCCAAACCTATCCCTTCAGAAAGCAGGAATAAGAACCAGGCTAAGATAAGGAATTCAGAGATGTTTTAGAAGACCAATATAAGTGACTATATTTAGATCAAATGTAAGTAACTTTAAAAGTCTGCTATGCTTTAATTTTACTTAAAAAGAAAAAAAAAAAAAAAAAAAAATCAGACACTGAACTGGTAGTGTTCCCAGAGAGAGACTTCATGCTGGCGGCGTGTGAAGCTGCTGGTTCCTGCCCATGCTTTCCAAGGCACTGGGGTAGAGCCACGCTGGTGTGCGCAGGGAGGCTCAGCCCGCATCGCCCCCGCTCCAAGTTTGCCTCATGTAAACCAGCTCCTACCCAAAGCCCCAGAACGACACTCCTCAGTAGCTTGAGTTAATAACCCTTCCTTTGTTAGGACTGTACAGGCAAAGAAGCCTGAGGGAAGCGTGAGGAAATGCTGAGCAACTGAGACACTCCCCGAGGCCAGCCCCGCGCTGCAGAAACGCATACAGCAAAAGGCGCTGCTCTGCCCTTTCATGGGTTACCACGTCCACAACCCCCCCCGTGCTCTGGTCAAGACTTTACTCTTCCCCATTTCAACTCCCTATGGGAAGTCTTAACATTCGCTTCTTTGCAAGGCTATTTTGGTCTTTGCAGTTACATGCTATAGTGATGAGCGTAGATTATTCCTTAGGGGTGTGAGGAAGGACCGCTTTATAGACACTTTCCTCACCCTCTGCATGCAAGATTAAACACAAGTCGATATGAAGTATGCAGGGTTAGGAAGAATAGAGCCATAAGATTTTTAAAATATGAATCCACTCGACTGAAACATAGACTAAAGTCTTGCAAATGCATTTTTGAGTGTGCTGCATTACTTCCCCATCGAGAGTTCTCCACATGATCCCTTGAGATATGCGGTCCTCTGAAGCCTGTAAAATTATTCTAATCAGCATTTGCTTAGCACTTCAGAAGTTCTGGCAAACACAAGCTAATTAATTCTCACAGTTCCCCCAGAGAAGGAAGATCTCATTTTGTTGATGGTAGCACAGACGCAAGGATAGTTTAAGTAACATGCCCAAGGCCATATTTTGGATTAGTGTCTGGCACAAAATTGAAAGTTTGGGACTAGCTACCGAATCAGGCCACCCCTTCTATGATTCGAGAACATTGGATGCAACTCGGGATATCTGATGGAGTCCACTAACTTTCTGCTATGTCGTGCTTAGATTTAAGCGCTAAATAAGTCTGAGAACATTTCTGCCTGCAGGTATTTGAAGGAAGAGGTTTCTTTCCATTGACTGCACAGGAAAGTTGTGCACAAACTTAAGGATCTTAAAACTCAGAGACATGTTAGCTGGGAGAACTGTAACCATTACCTTTGTTTTTGTGGAGAATTATGTGATATGGAGATTGGGAGGAAAAGAGTGAGAGGGGGAGGTTGTGCATCAAGCTTTCTTCTTATCAGGTTCTGATTTCTATACCTGTGAGAACAAATTGGGTGGGCTTCATGTTTTTCCTCTCTGTCTGTGACATAAACTACTGGACCAGGCAGTAAAACATAGGGAAAAAACCCAACAATCTACATTCAAGGTCAGGTTGGATGGGGCTCTGAGCAACCTGATCCAGTTGAACACGTCCCTGCTGATTGCAGGGGGGGTAGACTATTAAAGATCCCTTCCAACCCAAACCATTTTATGATTGTATGAAATCAGGTGTTTTCCCAGATGTGAAACAGAGGACTGGAGCTGTGAGAACGTGTGATGGGTCACGTTGCATAATGTGTAACATATTATACCTCGCTCAGGATCGTAAATTCCTAATTTTCAGAAATACTCAGAAATACTAGGAAGGCAAACACAAAGTAAAACTCCCATCATGATGACATCAAGTAAGGGCTATTCACGAACTGTTTGTCTATTATTAATTTGTTCTGAAAAGGCTGGAACAGATTGTTTAAAGTTTGTCAAGGAAATGGATTTCCTGACCTCCTCCAACCCCCACCCATTTCACAAATAACTTTCACAAGTTTGACTGAACAGACATTGAAGGATGCCCTTTGTGAGTAGACAGTTGAGCAAAGATTATCTCCAGTGTAATATGTGTTAATAGTATCTCCTTCTGGTGGCTTGAAGTGGTAGGATACAAATGACTTCCTAGAGGAATCTCTCTAAGAACTGAGTAAAAAAGAAGACGAGAATGATTGAATAGGCACCAAAATTTCTGGGTGGGGAAAAATATACCCTTTTTGTGAAAATCAAATCAAATCAAATAAAGTAAAATGAAATTAGAAAACAACAACAACAACAGCTAAACCTCAACCCTTTTACTGTTTCTATTTCAATTTGGGCTTGAAGTTAGAATTCTGAAAAATATATATAGTATGACAATCTGGAAAAAAAATCTAAATATTTCTATGTATTTTTTCAAAGCTTTTCTTCACGGTAAAGAATTCTCTTTTAAAATTCATTATCCAAAAGAAATGAAGCTAAACAATATACTTTTTACACAATAATGTTATTTTTCCAATCTCTTATTTTTCAAACAAGAAAGTTAATGAAATCAGCCTTTTTCTATCAACAGTTACCCATGAAAGAACTTTAAGGGGACAGGGCCAGAGCTATACCCATTATGTCTTTAAACCTCGACTGGTAGAGACTGTTATGATATCACCGAAATGAAGGACTGGTTTCAATCTGCAGAAAACCCTACACACTTTGACTCATTTGGTCAGTACTTTTATGTAGTTAGGAAAGCCCTGCAATCAAACTGGATTGCAAAGAGAACAAATATGAAGGGAAATGGAAGTGCATAGAAGGAAGATGATTTGTCCAAGGCAGGCTATATTAAAGATTGAACCAGAAAAGTATCCAGGTTTTCTACAACTTAGAGCTATTTCCATTAGATGGTACTTCAGTGGATTGCTCTTTATCTGCATTTTTTCCTCTTTTTTTTTTTTTTTTTTTTTTCCCCTGGATACACTGGGGAAAATAGCAAATATATTATTTCACCTTTATGATGCTTGCAGCTAATTACCACAACTGACTTACGGAAGAAGTTGTTTTTTGTAGGGATGATGTTTTGCTGTAGGTGGCTGCCAGAAGAGGAAAGTCCAGCCAAACCAGCTGAATGACCTAAACTTCTTTTCCTGCAACAGGGACGAATGGCATCTGATGGAAATGAAACTTCAGCAGACTCATATTAGAAGCTGAAAAATGATCTATGCCTCAATCTTTTGAGGAAAAATTAACGTCAATGAATGCTCAATGCATAATAACTACACAGTGTTTTCTTCATTATGCCAGTAGTTTACGAATCCAAAGAGCTGCACTTACATCATGTAATTTGTTTTCCTAAGATGACTCAAAGAAGAAAAATGTCAAGTAATTATATACTTGTTACTCTCAAGAATTTTCATTCCAGGCTCAAGATGAAGACTAATACAAGAATTTGGGAAATAGTCTATAATTTCTTTTCACTTATTTGATGTAGTTTACCTTTATTGCTATGGGGTTTTAATTGATAATTCAATAGAATATTTATATTCTGTCTTGTGGTTGCTACACTAATCCTATTAATTCCTGGAGTGGCTACATGACATTCTGTTAGAATCATTATTTTCTTTTTAATAGAATATAGTAACAGACAGCAAGTGACTCGGCATACGGTAGATTGTTCCATTTATTGAAAATCAAGATACTGTATTTGCTCTATTGCAATAATGAAGTTGATGATTTCCAATCTGTTTAATAAACTGTTTCTGTGTTTGAATATTTATATTAAATCAACCAGCTGGTGAGATCACATCATTGTTTTTACTCAGAAATATATACCAATTATTAACAATAAACGCGCTGTTTGCTTTTTGCCTCAGACAGGATCACAGGAATTCTCATGCCCATCCCATGCAAAGCAAATTCTTGGAGTTCAGCCTTTGCTTTTTGATTTTAAAGCTCCAGCTATGGATATTTACAAAATTGCATAGAAACATCCCTTGGGGAAACCGAGGCATAAGGTAATCATAGAGCAGATATCAGAACGGACTTCACTTCTCTCTAAACTCCAATACCACCCTACATTTGCCCTTAAACACTTGAATGATTGCTCTTAAGCATGAGGCAATACGAATAGCTTAACAAGGTGGTGTGATGTCATCTAGTCTATTCACCTATGTCACTGTTCTGTTGTTCTTCGTAATGCTTTATATGCGTAGGTTGTAAGTATCTTGGAACCAGCTGTTTGTGATAAAATGTGTTAAAACTTTTGGCTCTTCACTTCTTCACACTGTTAGGGATTTAACCCTTTCATTGCTGACCCTCATCTGCCCTGGTTCTGATTCAGCTTGATATATCCTCGTGCACCATGGGTTTAAGCATGGGAGTGCTCCCACAGCAAAGTCTGGGACTCGAGACTCCAGGTGTGTGCGGTCACTGAAAACAAATGCTGAGGGGTCAAAACTTTGGTGGTAGATCTCCATAATTCGGTGGATGTGTGGTGACATCTACCACCAAAAGATGGAGCAGCTGAACATGCAAGAAGCAGACATAATTTGTTTTAAGTAAATTTGTTAAACAAAAGAACTGCCAGGAGAGCAATGGCGAGTGTTCAGCAAGGCATTGGGGGATTGCAGGCAGCAGGAAAATCTTATTTTATATAAATCCACAGAGAGAAACGACAGAGCAGGTTTTTGGCCCTATCTCTGTGCCCTTTTCAAAGGAGCCTACGGACATGCAGAGGGGTGGAATTGGCAGAGCTCTAAAGAAACTTAATAGGGTTATAGAAATTACTCCAAAAACCTACAGGATTTATTAGAGACTTATTTCTTCTCCACAGGTTTCTTTGAACCATCTCATAGAAGTATATTTCATTGTATGTTTGATTTTACAAGGTGGTTTAAAAAATTATATGAGAAAGTTTGTAATTTTCTATGAAGCCCTATAGGATTTTTCCATAAGGGAAATATCTCTGTGTATCTAATACATGCAGGATATTACACTGCACAAGAGTTGCTAATGAAAAATTTAACTCTTGGTACTTCTTTAAGCACTAATGAGAGAAAGACTACCCAGGAATATGTGCAAAGTACCCAGTAAAGCGCTACGCTGGATAACACTGTGACTTGGGGAGAGAAACAAAACAAAACAAAAGAAGCAGCCTGTGAATATTTATGAGTTGATCTTATGACTTATCTCTGTATTGACATTTTCAAGTTAAAAAACATTTGACTAAAGGAAAATGGCTAGTTCTTAGCAGCAACAGCAGCATTCTGCAAATTTCCTAGCCTAGAGGCAGCATGCAGAAAGAAGTAAGAGCAAATGATGTATACTTTGATGTAATGTGTAACCTGGGGGGACTGCCAGCCAAAATGGGGGGAGGGGGATATGAAAAATTAAAATGAAACAGGAGAGTAGGTCGCTGCCTGTAGGATGAAGTTTAATCTCTCAGTACCATCAGCAATAAGAATGGAAGGATAATGGGGAGAGGGCACCAGCAAAACAAATGGCTCTTTGTTCTGTTGGTTTAAAATTGTTTATTTTAGATGGTTTCAAGTAATTAAAGGAAATTGCAGTCTCTAACTATAAGACAGATCGTTAAAGAAAGTTTGGCAGGGGAAAAAAAAAAGATAAAGTTCATTGTCCCAATTAGATGAGAAGTGTTTTGTTGGTGGAAGCCACCCAAGAAAACCTGGAGGGAAAACAGAGGGAACAGGCATAATCACAGTTACAGCCCAGAGAATCAGACTGAAGATCAGTCCAGAAAAAAAATACACATTGATTTATAGCTTCACAGACAAAGGCAAATGATGGGTTGTGTAAATCACATCAGACAGAAACTTACCATTATTGTTATGCAAAACTAGGAAACTACACTGTCAGTAAGTTAAGGTTGCTAATGTCAGCGCTAATCCTATGAAGACTAAGCAATGTGCTGAAATATGTAAATAGCTCCATCGTCTTCAAACAGGCCTCACAGGTTTAAAGTTAAGCACATGCTTAAGTATTTGCAAGATGATAGCCCCAGTAAAATAAAAGTTATGTTCTCTTTTCCTAACTAGGAAAATTAACAGTCTCCATTTTGTGTAGTATAGTTAACATCAGGGTTTGGGGGTTTTTTTTGCCTGTCACTGGAAAAGCATATTTTCATAAAAATGAAATAGCTTTGAAAATCAGAGGACAGACACTAATAGTTTCTTAAACTTGTCACTCATTTAGCACTGATTCCTGTTATGATACACCCAATAGCCCATCTCTGAGGCTTGGGCTGAGATTCTTCCGCACGCAGGAAGTATATAACCTGCAAGTGAGTCATGCAGTGTGTCTAATCCAAAGAGGACAGGAGTCTGTTAGAGACCCTGGGTAACCTGTACTTTAGCACAGCTGGAGGACCACATTTCAACCTCTTGCTCTAGCCTGAAGCGTTGCCTTACAAAGACGTTGTCCTTGCCCCTGCTTGTATGCGTGCTGGGGAGGGAGGAAGCTGGTCTTCTTTTGCTTCGGAAGCCAACAGGAGCTACCAGATGCAGGGATATGCTCACTCAAAGGTTTCTTGATGTTTTTTTTTAAATGCTGCTGGACGTAGTAGCAGCCAGGAACATCTGTGATGACAAGAGGTCATAGGAGGAGTTGAGACGTGGTTGCGTGGGCTCCAATATGTCTTGCTGATTTCTTGCAAGCTGTGAAGAATAAAGGTTTTCACCCAGTCTAGTAAGTTCAGATGAGTTTTGTTGTTCCGTAACATACCCTGAGGATACTTTAAAGTGAAAATGAAGAACCAGCATCTTCACCCATTACTGTTACTCAGCTAAGCCAGATCTACGCTCAGCTCTAGCAGTTGGACATAACTATAAAAGCATGTTATGAAGTAAGGAACATCACTGGTTAGGAGAAATGTTTTAATTATCTTATCTACAGTGTTACAGAGGCCTTGGAGCATCAGAGAATTTGGGAAGGTTGCTGCCCTAGAGGGATGGTGTCAGTGACACACTGGGTAACAGTAGCCGGATGAAAGGGCAGAAAATCTTTCTCCATCTGTCCGTTTGCTGCTGACCCCATTCAAATCTGATTTATTGCATACAATTAGTTTGCATTTGCTCTCTATCTGAGCTGTGAGACCAGACAATCATCTTCCTTGCTGCCTGCACGCACACACTGGGAAAGGGCCTTTGCTTTCAAAGACCACACAGCTCTCCCAGTGCGGGGGGTATTATTATGGTTGTAAAGATCAAGGTAAAGGAGGTGGCAGTCTCCTTCGCAGGTTGTCTGTAAAGTTTCCCTGTGCAAAGTTTTAATTGCCTTTCAGAGCAGACTCTTCAAGTAGCATTACTCTCAACTTGCATATTTAGCAAAGGAATTAACTCTTGCATTGCAATCTCATCTGTAATAAGGGGTGCTTAGTCTGAGCTGCCAAAGAAAGTGATGGTGCTTACCACTGCTCACAATTTGTCCCAGTGTATGAATATCAAAATTATTCTTCCCCTATTCAACAGATTTCAAAGCGCTTTGTAAACTTACTCTCCAAGATGTCCTTGTGGTGCCCTGTGATTATCAGAAATCAGAATGAGATAGTATATGATCTATGCCATAGCAGCATTTCTTGGAACATGGACCGCAAGATCAAGGAACTCTGGTGTTATTGCTATTATTGTCACTTGCATTGCCATAGCATATGGAGGCCGTGGTCAAGCATCACAATCTTACTGCTGTAGGTGATGCAAAACCAGAAGGGAAAATAGGTGGCTGTTGCCACAGACAACTTACAACCTAACTCTTAGATTTAACTAAATCTTCAGACTTACCTGACTGTAAGGGGAGAGACAACAGATGGAGGCTGCAAACAGATGGAGAAGCACAAAGTAACACTGAGACAATCATGATAATTGTAATAGGCAACATGCACAGCACACTAGGTACCTTGCCATTGCCATTACCCTGCTTTATCGCCAGGGAAAAAAAAATCATGGGAAAACAGACTGTGCAGGGCTGCAAAGGGCAGGATTCACAATGCTTCATTTTAGATGTCTAGTCTCATCTTTAGATATCTAATAATGTAAGAGATATCTGAGGTCCCTATAAAACCAGTGGAAAGAGACAAGCAACTCTGGAGATATGTTGATTTTTAACCCATCCTAGGGATGGGATAAAAGCGCATTCTGGAGACGCTTGTCTAGTCTGCAGATGGCACTGAGTAGTCAAGGTGGGCCAGGAGACAATTATTCCTGTCTAGATGTGTGTTTTAAGGGCTAAATTTTAGCAAAACATATCCAATCAAGTGGAAAAAATTAGACTACCAGCCACTAGTACTTGGTCCTCTTCACAAGACTGCATACAGGCACCTGAAAAACTGATGAGGTGATTTGGAGTAAACTTTTCAAAACAGGGACAGTAAAGCTAAGGAAAAAAATGTCACTTCCTAATACAGATCCTTCAGCCATTCCATGGGTAAAACAGATCAATAGGAATTGAGGTACACACACACATGCGCGCGCGCACACACACACACACATATAGACACACACACACATATATCTTTCCAATTAAGAAGGAAAAATATAGAATCTGCTGGGTTGAACAGGAGCAGTAGTGAATTATCTAGTCCATCCTTTTGCCTGGGGCAAGACTGATTTAATTATCTCTAACACTTCTCTGATGGATGAGTGTCAAACCTTCCCTTGACTATCTCCAATGAAGGTGATCTGACTACCTCCCTTGGGTGACTTGCTTCATTGCCTTAAATGTACTAATAGTTATGAAGTTTTCCGTAACAGTCAACCTAAATATTCAGTGCTTCATCCAGAACCTATCACTCCTTTTTTTTTTTGTTCTCACTGACTAATGAGGATAATTGGTTCCTCTCCTTTTTCAGGGACAAGCCTTTATGTGTTTATGGACATTCATCAAGACTCCCTTTAGTCTTTTCCTCTCCAGACAGGACGTGCCTGGTTCTCTGAAACTTCAGTGGTAAGAAGCCTGAGGCAGAAAGATGAACATGTTGCGAAAGGCAGAAATATGGGCATTTTTTAAGGTAACAAGGAAGACTGGGCATTTTGCATTGCTAGAGATTCAAGAACTGATTTCCACAAATATGAGGGGTGGGAAGATAAACCAGGAAACAAAACTGGTAAAACTAAAATGAGCTATGAATGCAAAATATCTCCCATCTGTATGGGGTACCACATGAAGGGACCTGTTGGAGTACAGCACAAAAAGGTAGTTCTGTCATCACTCAAACCCATATGTATAAAGACAGGGATCTGTTTCTCAACCTCATAAGCAGTGAGCTGAAGGGCAAAAGTGAATTCCCAAGCGTATGTTCCCAATACGAATAAAGTTTGCATAGCTAAGACTGGTTGTTCTGTGACCCTTCCACCTGCTAGAATTTACACTGGCCTCTCCTCGTCTCTGATTTAATTTCGAAGAGCAGACAATGGGTTCTTCACAAAGAGGCATTTAAAAGGTTAAAAGGGGAGAAGAACACTAATAAAGCCTTCTTTGTATTTTATTCTGTCATGTGGGTTAGCTGTCCCCCAGCCTATTCAGTCTGAAATGGCATCAACGCTCTGTAGAGACCAATTCATCCTCCTGTTCCTGAAGTGCAAACAATTCATAGAATAAAACAGCACCAGAAAGTGAGAGGAAAATCTCTGTGGGGCTGCCAAGAGTCTAGCTTCATGCAGTGAAATTGCCAGACTTCAAAACAGGAAGGAAGGGTGGTTAACTCAGACCTCGATTGATGGTTAAGGCACTGGACATGGAATTCTCTCAGAGGTATTTAGAGGGTTTCTGTTTCTACAGCACTGAGCTTGTCACAGTCTTTATTTTGTTTATTTTCATAGCATCATTATTCCTGCTTCACGGATGGTGAATTTAAACAAAGTGAGAGTGAGACTCAAATTTTCAGAAGGACTTGTTCAGATTTCAACTCCCCCCATGGCAGAGGAGTTGGAACTAGATGATCTTTAAGGTCCTTTCCAACCTAAACCATTCTATAATTCTATGAATTTATGATTTCACAAAGCTTTAGGTAATCAGTGGTACCCGGTGTCCCAAACACTTCCGAGAAGCAAGCTCTAGTCAGAAAAGCTCTGGAAAATCTTTCTACTGTAACTTGAATTATTACCACTGTCTAAGACTCTCCTTTTAGCAAGCTTTCACTCCTACATCATGCCCAGCTGAAAGAAAAAGATGCTTATGCCTCAGACATCCCCATGCAAAACTCTACAGCTTAACTGAAACTACCAGCAAAGATCGGGATGGAACTGAAACACTTTGAAAGCTGAACCATATCAGCTGATGTGTGACCACATACCCCTTCTGATTTAGCTGCAATGCCGGTGTTTCTTCCTGTCTTTGTTTTTTCATGTACCTGAATGCCAGACAGAAGAACTTACTTCTATAGAGGATTTACAACTGAAGGTCTCATGCGGAGCAAGGCAATGGTTTGGCCAGGGGTGGATGGCTGTCTCTGATAAAGCTGAGCACCAAAACTCTGCTACTTACCCTGGT
Organism: Pluvialis apricaria; assembly: GCA_017639485.1. Lineage (NCBI taxonomy): Eukaryota > Metazoa > Chordata > Aves > Charadriiformes > Charadriidae > Pluvialis > Pluvialis apricaria. Next base: position 6,803,673 of record CM030044.1, on the reverse strand, counting down.
AGGATCCCCGCCTTAGGCCAGTTTCTCTTCCCAAGTCTGGTAATCTGAGGTTCTACTGATACAGGGCTAATTCAGATGTAGCTCACACAATGGCTAAGAATCTGTGTGAATATATTTTCAGTTGCGATAAATAGCATCTTACAAAGACGACAACTAAAGTAAGGTGCTCCTAATCCCTTATCAGTACCCCAGTCTCTGCACCTACCTTGCCATGAAATCAGTGGTTTACCTCTACCCATACTTTTGCTTCCACAAGTAAAACTGCTGTTTTGCAGCAAGAAAGGCTGGGGCAAGCTAACAAAATGAATCCTCTACCTTATCAGAAAGCTATAAATGGCTGCTGGGAAGTCTTGAGAGATTACCCACTGGCTGGATATCACAGCTTCATACTGAAGAAGCAGCACTTGACTGTTGACATTTGTTATTAATGCTGAAGAGCAAAATGCCTGTGGTATTTTTATTTGGTATTTGTGTATCCCTAATGCCTCGTCTGCTGCATTCTGGGCTCTATCATGCTCTCACTGACGTCAATAAGGGTCTTGCCAATAGATAGGAGGCTCCCCATTGGCTATTTCTGCAAACACTGTATGAATCTACTCTTATTTCTCAGGGCTTATCTGATTATGATTGGGAAAATCATTTTCTTGAGTTGGCACTTGCAGTGACCTGTCTTTATTGAGCATGAGTCATGAACAAAGTGTTGTTTCAGGTCTTGTCCTGCCTTATAATGAAGGACATACAGTAGTGTTAATATCTCATTTTGTAAGACTTTTTTTTTCATATATATTGGAGTACATGGAAGTTCTTTTGACAGTGCAGTCTAATACAGACTCTAGGGTTTTTCTTAGCTAGATCTTTTACCTAGGTGTCTTCCCACTCTTCCCCGGGAGAGGGAGGGAGGATGTGTCATTAAGACAAGTCACACAGATTTTTTATTAAAAACACTTTCCACTGCTGTGATGTTTGCAAGCTTGAACAAGAACTTCAGCTAAAACATATGACCTGAATGAGTCACCATTAAGAAAAAAATAATGGCTTGAAAATGGGAGAGCAGTTTTGAGACTCCAAAGACTTGTTAAATGGGCTTTTCTTTCTATAAAAGTGAGTTAAATGATGGGAAAAGGTGAGCGACAAACAGTTCTGCAGGCAGATGTTCCCCTGCTAGTCCCCAACCATGACTAGAAGGGGGAGCAGTCGTACATTCTTCCATAAGACTGTTTGACCTGAGGGCTTTCACCCTGTTCAGAAATGTTGGTGTCTGATAGTAATTTACCTTCAGATGTAAGCTCAGTTTCTGGCTTCTTGCAGAGCGAGCATAGTTAGGACCAAATCATAGAAGCTTGGACAAAGATACCAGTTTCTGTCCATAAAGGCGAACAAACAGTTCATAGGTATTTCAAGGAAAACTATGCAGATCTGTGTTCAGTTGTGTCAACCCTTTTTAGGCTTTCCTTACAACATCATAAATGACAATCAGATTTACAGCTTTCTTGGTGGCTTTTCATTGAAAGCTTTACTTGATTACGGATAAGCATCCCATTTCAGAGGGAAAGAAGTGTTGTATGAATACCATAATAGAGGAAGGAAAGAAACTATCTGGCTATTAAAACATCTGTCTGAACCCCAAATTATGTAGGTTCAGTTCTCAGATAATTAGCTCAGATTCTTCCTGTGATCTTGTTTCTTTGCTTCTCTCCCTCATTGTTCATCATTTGTAAAATGAGGATTATAACTCTTCTGATACCTTGTGAATTTGGATTGTAAGAAAGTCATATGTCACTGGCAGCAAAATGTACCATGCTGAGCATTTTTTCTTGTACTTATCACCCCTGAATTTGTCTGGCATCTTCGTGCACTTCATTGACTAAACACTGTGGTATTTCATTGGATCAGTGAACAAACCAGACTTCATTTTATCCTCATGGTTTCCACAGACTTTCTCAATTTCTATTAAAACCAGCCAGGTAAGGTTTGGAGGTATTTGGCATGAGCTCAGAACACCGCCGTTCACTCTCAGGCCATCTCAAAGCTCTTCCATACCTGCCAACCCTTCGTTCACGACTGTCTCTTAATAGAATATAATGAATACTCTTAAAAAAGTGTTTGGAGTGTCTCACGGATTCACGTACCCACAGATGAACAGGACTTCTGAACTTTCTTTTTTTCCTCCAGAAATCTGCAAATAAACTGAGTGCCAAAGACCCCAGCTCAATCTGATCTTAATTGCCAGTGAGTGTTAATTCTATACCTGAGCACTTTCAAATTGTGGAGAAGTTTATTTTTTATGCCAGCCCAACACCAGGACTCTGTTCTACCCTCACAGTTATCCTGAATCATCAGCATCTCTGTCATTCTTCTGCAACTATTGGAAACCCCTTTGATCTCTACAGCAGTTCTGAGTTTGTCATTTTCCTACTTGCTCAGATGCTTCCCCATAATCTTTCTTCTAGATGTGTCAATCAGCAAGACAACCAACACAAAGTTTTTTGCCCTCCAAACCTATTTTAGTCTCTCTCATGCTTACTTATACTTGTATATACAAATTAATTTAACATATCTGGGGGATTTCTGCTGAATAGATAGAACAACACATTTTTCTCTTTTTTTCACTATCCAGCTTGCCCTTGTTTTTCCCCTTTGATGTGTAATAATGAGGTGGCACAGGGGAAATGTCTTTAATCAATTGCAGAAACTTATAGCACTATCAGGATTGCATGTATCTCGAAACACTTTATCACTGTCTCTTTCCAGCGTTCATAATTCTGATGTATCTGGTGTACCAGTGTCATGTCATTCTATTACATTAAACAATCTAACATAACAACTGAATGCAGTGAAATGATGAAATGCTGGCCAGCTTCAGAAAATATAAAAAGATAATACACTTGTTTTCATCTGGGAAAGCTGCTATTAGTTGATTCTGTGGTTTTACATGATTAGAGGGAGAGCTAGATAGGCAGGTAGACAGACAGACCAAACACGAACACACTGTACTCAGGGAAATGCAGCTTGGGTTTCTCATCTTAGGTTGTCCGCTAGGAAACATGAACAGAAGCAGAAAGTTTTCTTGTCCTTTTCAATTGCAAAAAACATGGGAGACCAGAAATATTTACTTTAGGTCTCTGTTTCTGGACTGGTTTGTATATTTGTATATTCATATTTTTAATATTTGTTCCAACAATAGTTGCTCCTTAAAGTCTTCAAACCTAACTTTCACTCAGATCGGATACTCTTATTCATACTGCTTTGTTCTTACTCTAGATATGTTCCCCAATGAAAATGATTTTACTGCAGTCAAAAGTCCCGCTATAACTCATCTAGCCACCTTGAGTTAGTTTTGATTTAGCTGCCCGCGTAGCTCTGCGTGTCAGAGCTCAGCTGCACTACTGTCACAGTATTTATTTCCCCCTTTTTCCCTTCTCCAACAAGGTTTACGGCCCACACCAAACTTTAAACTTGCACGGCTGTATGGCTGTTGTATCTGATAGCCACTTTCAAGCCAGCCCAGAGCCACATAACTGCCAACCACATCTTTTTCTGCAGCAGAGACATGTAAAAATGGCTTAGGTGTAACTTAACACTCAGCAACATAAACTTGGTGTATGAGCAGATTCTAAGTATGGATTTATATACAGTTATTCATCTACATAGTTGACAGTGTTGAATCTAAAAAATTTCAGCAAATACCATCAGGCAGGGAAGAGGGCTGTGCTATACATGATAAAGTTCTATGAAAAGTTTATGTGTGCAGGGTGTATTTATCACCCACGCTGCTGACTGACTCCAGTATAGGCTTATGCTCAACCTAGGGTCCTTACTGACAGCGTGGGGAAAATACCAATAGTAAAAACAAATATATATTATCCATGTAAAACTTTTATCCCTTTAATTGTTCACCTTCCTAATTCTTAGATTCCTAATTCAACAGCTCTGGCTGTTGAGTCAAAAATCTCGTCTGACCATGCTTTTTCACACACTCACACACCTAGTCCCTTTCCTGCCATGGGACACCTTAATCCACAGTCATTTTCCTGTTATCCTGTGTTTCCTCACTATGACTTGGTACGTGGTATACTTTGTTGGTGTTGCCCTTGAAAAAGCACCTTGCAAGTACTAAGAGGATAAATAGAATTATCCCAAGAAGAAGGAAAAGGTCTTTGGAGAAGCATGATTTCCCCTCTCCCCAGGATGTGTTTAGTATCTTCAAGATATTTCCTAAGCTCTTCAAATTGAGAAAAATATATAATTAGTTTAGCTAATTAAAGAATTATCATTTATGGAATTAATAATCAAAGCCAGTTATGGGTTAACAGCAGTAGCTGAAATCATAACTTTGGGTATTTAACTCTGGGTTGCTAGATACTGGGATTGCAATTATTGATGTTGTTTGCTTGTCAATTGCTTTCTTCACCATGAACTCCATTGTGGGATAAATAAGGTCAAGCAGACCAAGTGTCATGGACCCAAAATGTGAGTGACTAATGAAAGAACAGAGTTATTGATTCACATTGGGTAGAAGTAATTTTTGTGTTAAAACCTTGGCATCCCCATTCCTTGAAAAGCCAGTTGCACTGAGTGTCATCCAAGATTATCCAGTACGCCACCAAGAGCACACCAGATGCCAGTCACTCAGGGGACTAAATCTTTCCAAAAGAATATTTAATCATTTTATGGATTTAATTATATATATAAAAAAATATAAATATATATATATACACACACCATATAACTGATTTGCTACATTAGCAGCAGCAACTGATTTCTAGCAATCTTATATCTAGGTCATCTTTCATGTATATGTACATACAATACCAATTACACTCCATAACACTTGAAATAGAAGCAGTAAATGTATGTGTAATTCATCAATGAAACAACACAGATTTTTCTAGTGATGCTTGACCCTATATTTTTCTTTCCTCCTTCTATTTCTATTGTGTTCATTCATCATGTTATAGATCCATTCAAATCATAAACTCTTGAGGGTGAGATCTGTGTCCTTAATTTGTTTCTGAAGAACCCTGTGTACTATTATACACATAATAAAGAACAGCACTTTTCCCAAACTTGTGTAACCCTCAATACAACCAAAATCAAGGTCATCTGCTTGCCTGAAACTGTGTCACTGAAGCACAGCAGCCAAGCTAAGAAGACTAAACTGACAAGTAGACTTGAAGACTCCAGCACGGGGGTGAATAATACAGAACCAAAGCTCTATAAGGGATGTAGTATTTTAATCACTTGTGCTTAGACACTAAACAACTCAGCAATAAAATTCAACAGTAAATGTCTCAGACCTATAAAAATATCAAAGGGCTTAAGCCCCACTGATTTCGGCGGCTATAAGAAGATAAACTATCTTGTCGATGGACATCTACAACCAAAGGCTGGAAGCTTAAGACTCTAAATATGTTAAAATAATGGGTATTTGGTATAACAATCTGGTAAACTTGGGTGGAAAAGTCCCAGGTTTATTTTGATTTAGTACCTTTGTAAGTGAGAACAGAACTAGCATTGTTCATTTTTACCAATGGTGGATCAAACAGGGAAGAAAAAGTATCTGTGTGCAGCTTTAGTACTTTCACACACAGAACTCCCCTGGCCTCACAGCTGGTACCATTCCAACAGCTCACCACCCAAGGGCTGCTCACCCTGAAATTTTCCAAAGGAAGGCTGGTGGAAAAGGATGAAAGGATGAGGCTGAAGAAAGAACATGGCAGAGGAGGACTTTCTCCATGGCATTCTAAGGCCCCCTCAGGGTCTTTCTTAACCTCCTGTTAAGGAATATATCTCCTTCCACTTTGAGAAATCCTGCTCAATAGTCCAGTTAACCATTTAAAAATCAATTTTCACTTGTGAAACTGATAATTATTTTCCACCCTTCCGCAAAAGCTCTTCCCTTGTAACTGTGGTAAAGTGAGGTGACTATGAGATATTGGTATGGGATAACTCTCCAAAGCTTTGATATAAAGCACTGCAGCAAGAGCCTTTTCCTCCTCCATGGCCTGCTCACACCTTCCTTAAGCACACTGGGAGCTGGAGCAGAGGCGGAACAATTGGGACAGAACAGCAAAGAAAGTGGCTGAGGTTTATTTCCTAAAATAACGATTATTAAAAGCTACTCATTTTTTTGTCAGCATTTATCAGGCTTAGACTGAATTGGCAACCTGAAGTGAAATGGCATCTTATATCTTGTTATGTCATTCTTGTCAGATGTATCTTGTCACACCATTCACTGAGTCTCCACATGGGTTAAATTAACAAACAGACAAACATTTTAAAAAAAATTGCAAGCTGAAAATAGACTTTGTTAAGGCAATTATATTTTGTTTACAGTATCAAAATTTATTGCCAGCGACTGAGCTTCTTCAGCCCAACACCCTTCCCTTTGCCATCCCATGAAAAAAAGGAGAATAGTGAAGACAGACACACAGTTATAGGAGACAGACAGTAAGATATTTTGTGAGTCTTGATGTATGAGGTAGCAAAACTGCAGCAGCATACACACCCAACAGCTCTGGGTGAATATTAAAAACAACTGACTTTATCCACAACAAAACCAGAAAAGATATTAATCAGATTTTCAGAATGGTCACAGTGGCAATGAAAAGATCTCGTTTCCCAGGTGTCTTTCTGGGATGACATTGTGTGCAGTGTTTTTTGCTATTAGCTGTTGTCTAATGTGATGAACCGGTTATGAACTCTCCATTCATCATCTAAGCTAAGAGAACACCTAGATGACTTGGTAATGAACAATATAGGGTGGTGGGGTTCCCCCCCCCTTCTCTCTCGCTCTCTCTCTGTGACTCATTTTCAGGATTTCTTGTCTGACCTTGTTGGACAAATTTTACAACTCCACCGTGGAAGGTTACAAGACATCAGGGCTTTTAATTCCAACTGCACCGTTTCCTCACCCCACCAAAGTTAGCTAGCAGTTCCAAGAAATAAATGACTTTTGCTGGGCTCTTAAATAATATGATTTGCATGCTTGAAATGAGATCGCCAAAGTAATTGTAGAATATTGCTTGCCATTACAGTCATTAAAAACAGGCAGATGTAGGATCACTCTCATGGAAAACTTTCCTGCTGGGTTTTCATGGAGATAAGTGCACAAAATCCACTTCTGAAAAGATGTTGAATAGAATGAATTTGCCATTCACTGACTGTCTGATGATGATTTGCTTGTTAATTGAGAGTTTAGGCTTTAGAGAAACCTTAACAAATGTGATTGCTAAATTCTGGAGGTTGCCTCCCTCTTTGCAAGCAATGTTTACAGCTATAAATTCTTCTTTCATTGTATGGCATTTTAGTAGAGATTTGTCAGTGGGGAAATACAGTGTTACTCATTTTTATAGGGGGGACTTTCAAAGGTATTTTCAACTTCATTGCATGGCAAGAATGTGTTAATTTAATTCATAAAGGTGCTTAACTCTATGCTTAAGCACGCACTTAAATCTTAATGTCTTCTCAGTGATTTCAGCAAGTGATTAAACGTAAGCAGTGTTTTCCCAGCAAGCAGTGTCTTAAAAAGCTACATCACAAGTAGCTAATTATTGACACTGGTGGGGGGACACTCAGACAAATAGAGATGCACCGACAGGACTGAACTCAGCCACAGAGCATTTAACCAAATGTCTGCTCGGTGTTTCATCTGGGTACCAATTACTTGCCTGGCAAAACCCCTGCCATAGTCATCCCTGTTAGAGTGGCGTGACACCGTCTCATCGCACCCTGTGTCAGAAGTACCGTAAGCCGGTGGTCACTGAAGCACACACTGGGTACGCACACATGGCAGTAAAAGCACCCAGCCTCTGCACTTGAGCATCTTCTTAAAACATAAAACAATGATTCAGGTGAAAAAAAAAAAAAAAAGAACGTTTGTTGCTTCTGGGCAAAATTACACCCAGAGTGAATTGCACTGGAGGTTCATCGCTCATGCCATGCAGGTCAGGATCGTAACCTGGAGGATATTCCAGGTGTTTCCTCAGTGCCTTTCCCTCGGAGTACCTCTTCCAGGCACAGGGGTCTGGGAAACAGAAAAACCTTCTGTTCTAAACAGCTTGGAGCGACAAAAATTTCTGATTAAAGCTGGGAAACCAGTATTTATCAAAGCCCACCTCTGAAAAGGGGATTTCAAAGAGGCAGGAAGAGAAGGAGCCATGGGGTGGCTGAGAAATTGTTTTGCTTCCTCTTAAAACTGCTGTACCCAATGCCATTTCCCTTCCCAGCGCATCCAGGTAGTGCGGCCGGATCCTGACCCCACATGCCAGCCTGCGAGTCCAGCAACCGGCTGGTCAGTGCCTGCCAGCACCCTCCCACAGCCTCAGAAACCCTTTCAGCTCCAGAAAAAGGGATATAAAGGCTTGGGAAATATGCCCATAAGGAACTGCACGTGCCAACACAGGAGAGACTGCTGAAAGAAGGAAAAGATCAGTCAAAAGTAAAGGGTTAGCAGAGGCAGGACTGCTGGATTTCTTGGCAAACACATCTACCCATCCCTCTCACTTTGGGAGGGGGAAACCAATTTCTGAGATACAGCACCATGTGCCCCAGGGTGCTGTCTTCGCTGCAGAATCCCTCTTCACCACCGTCTGCAGGACAAGCCCAGTCCCTGGATTTTCTCCTGGGTTTCCAGGCACAATGAATAGTTTTGCCTCAACATCACTGCCTGCTACCCCCTGTTTTGGAGATGGAGAAACTGAGTCTCAGGAGCTGAAACAGCTCACCCAAGGTCAGCAGAAAAGACAGAAGCAGAACCCAGGAGTCCTGCTTGCCCCTTCCCTCTGCTGTAACCACTAAATCCCCCAATCAATAATGAATCCGTTACGGCAGACTCATATTATATCTAATGTCAGGGGGAGAAAAAAACGAAGAAGAAGAAGAGAAGAGAAGAAGTTGTAATAAAAGCACATAGGATAGAGATATACATTTCTCTTTAGAGCAATAAATCTTTCCAAAAGGAAGTTGGTTAAAATTCTTTACGTTAAAAAAATGAGGTCCACAGGGACTCCAAATTTCAGTTCGATTTTTAGCTGAGGCATTTTTTTTCTTTATCAAACACTTGGTGCTGTAATGTGATAAGGGCCCCATGCAGACCATAAAACTAATTTATCATCTGTAAGGTGTACAAAGAAAATGGTAACTGCCTGCTTGTCTGCTTGACATATGAGGTCATTTTTGCCGCTAGCTTTCTAATACTGAGCAATTTTATCAGCTATTTATATACATTAATTGTAGGCACCCATATGTTCACCGTTGTATTTAATAATGCATTGCATTGAATATGCATTCCTTAAGTTTTAGCATGCCGTGTGCATCTTTTATTTAACTGTTTGGTTTGCCTATTAAAGCCCATTATTCAGCTCTGCTGTGTAACCCTCTCTCTCTTGAGTGAATTTATGTTTCTTTAAATCTTGCTCACCATGTTGAAAGGCAATGGCATGAACAAGGCCACCTTTCTCGTCCCAAAGGAATAGCAGCAAAACAAGCAAAATAAGGGCCACGGTCCACTTAATAATACTAAACAAAAAGGATTATTCAATGAGTCTCTCTCCTCAAGGGACAGCAACGTATTCATGCTCTATGGTGTGCACACAGACATGGCTCTCTATCAATATAGGGAGGGAATTAAATGAGGGGCCTGATTCTGATGCCAGCTCAACCAACACCAGAGCTGCTGCTGACTGGAACGGGACAACATAGACAAACATCTGCAGAATCATCCTCTGAAAGATGGCTGTGGGATAAGAAAGATTTTACCCTCTGCCACGAACCCCTGCTCGAGTCTAGAACCATGTCATATATTTATACATATTAACTCTGAACCGCCTTATTCCCCAGTGCTTCACTGCTGACCACTACCCCCACAAGCAAGTGGAAATCAAGGGTAAAAAACCATGCATTTGTGGACAGCAGTTCTGGGAGGGACTGGTGCAGCTGTTTGCTTTTCCCTTTCAAATTCCTATACAGTTCTGGTATTACTTTGTGTCTGATTTATAGCAGCAGCAAATGATTACAGCCCTTTGCCACCTCAGTGGGGCTGGATGGAGCATCTGGAAGGGAAGGTCTCTCCAGTCTTTCTCATCGAGCCTGGGAAAATGGGAGCTGCCCACACACGTGTGAGAAAAAGGACATTAACCTGAGAAAGTCTAACACAAACCAGCCCTTTGTAAAATCAGGTGCCTCTCTGTAAGGATCCCAAACCTGTCTCACAGATTCAAAAATTTCCAGCAGCTGGAGATACCCTTCTGAGTTATCCAAACAGTGCTCCGAATATCACATCCTAAATTGCATAGCGTATATCTCTGTTGCTGCCTTTTCAGGACAGGAGGAGAAGTTCTCAACCACGTATCCTATGCACTGTGGTGCCATCAGATAAAAAGGAGCTGCTGCTAGTCTCAGAGATGTACTCTGATGCTCTGATGCTGAATTTTAATCTCCTGCTCATATTTCCAAGGAGAAAAGGGACTATATATTGATAAACACTAGTTTTCAGGCAGCCACGGATTTCTTATGGCATTCAAAAACATGTCAATAAATATATTGAGAGGGGGAAGTTTCCTCTTTATGTTTTCTTCTTTGTTGCTTTCCTTTAAGTCCTCTTAAACCTGAAAATCTAAAGTTGCTCTTTAAGAACTTCTCAAATTACATCTCAATAGAAAATGAATTTCCCAAAGGCTAAACTTCCAACTCGTGTTTTTGAAAAGAAGATTCTCTAGCAATTGTGGATGTCTTTGTAAAAGGCTTTTATTGTCTTCCACCAGCTAATGGAATACCTGAGTGGAGTTTGTGGGCAACAGGTGTGAAACAACAGCGATGCTTTCTGACAGCTGAGTAAATCGGTGATCCTTTCCAGAGACCACGGTAAGAGCTTGCAAGCGCCTCAGAGCTCCACTAGCCTTCAGCCTCGTATGTCAAATTCAAACAAACTTCTGGCTTAGGTCTGTGTGTGATTAAATGATGAAGAGGAACATTCTCCTCCAGGCATTCTGTTTAGCGTATTAAAGGGCTTTTTGTCTAAATATTTTTTGTTTCATTTAGTGTCCATGAAGGGTGCTGACAGATAGCCTCTGCCTCCCCGCAGAATAGCTGCCCAGCAACGTCTGGAAAAGCTTCCTGATTATACTGCTCATCCACGTGCCTCGGCATGACATAGGGGTATCTCCTCGGCAGCTGAAAAGATATTCTGGACACTATGCAAGTACAATATTCAACCTCAGGTAATTATACTGAGCCATTATATAGCATATTTCACACCACGATCTCAAAGCCTGTTAAGAATAAGCATAGTGATTCACTTACAGAAGACAGAGAGGGATGAGAAGGGGAACACTTTGCTCAGTGCGACACCGCTGGCCAGGAGCATCTGGCTCAGGCATTGCTCCAGCACAGATGCAGAATTTTAACCCTTCTTGAATTTTAACCCTTCATCAAATTTACACTGGTCCTAGCAAGAACTTAACGTAATATTTCCTTCTCTTTTTATCTTTTATTAAACATAACCTTCACCCACATCCATGAAGTAAAGAGTGTGAGTTAGGGCTTATTCTGTATTCCCTATCAATACAGCTCATAAGACCTCACCAACTCAGAGATCTCCCGCTCCTCACCTCTCCTCGCTCACCCATGCCTGGAAAGGTGCAAGTAGGCACGCAACCCTCTTCACTCCTCTGCTCCCACATCCACAATCCGCAGGGCTGGAGTTAAGGAATAAGGCAGTTCTGACTCTCCTGCGCGGGTGTAAAGCCTGAATTGAAATCTTTACCACAACCTCGCCAAGTCCCAGAAAGCAATCTACAAGATGAGCATAATAAATAACTGCTAAGAGGATTCTGCAGTGTTTTTAGGTAGTGAGTAATGAGAAGTCAGCATTGGGTGTTTATAAGTATGATGAATCTTTAACAACAGCTAGGTTAAAAATTGTTAGGAGAAAGAAGAAAAAAAAAAGAAAAAAGAACTGTTTGTCTCTCACAAGCTGCCAACACCAATAACAGCAACCAGTCTGAAAAGAAATGTTCAGGAGACGTTACATTTCAACAGAAACCCTGGAAAGAAAGAGGTACCCTTAGAGTTTAGTGTTGCAGTTCAATTACAGGAGACCTAGCAATTTTCTGGTCCCAAAAAGACATCCTCTAAATGCAAAAGCAATCATTTTTATTCATTTTATTTTTTTTATCCTCCTTCTCCTGACTCCTGTCACATATTATTTTGTAGATGACGTGTACATATAACCAACCACAGCTATTTAATTGTATCGACGCTTTGACCTCTGTCCCTGAATGATCAATTAAAGGGCCCGAAGGGACAGGGGACAAGATTAGAGTGAAGGGCAAGGCCTAAAAAGCCCCTCTCTCCACTCTAAGGCAGAAGGGCATCTTCTTTATTGTTAGATCTAGTTGTAGCTCCAGCCCTATTACCTCTCCCCACCCTCAGCAGTAATGTCTTCTGCAGAAGTATTGATCATGCCTTAAATTCTGCTTCACCTACGGTACTGAGCTTGTGTGGAAACTGTGATGAATTCCCAATGTTTTGAATCAAACTTATAGGATCTGTCTGCACCCTTCAGTTTGATCCTGCCTCTGACTGCTGTGACACTATGGTCAGGGATATTGCTGGGGATTTAACACTTTGGCCATACTAGACACCTTCTGTTATGAAATGTGAGGATTTGATTGGTGTCAATCATTCCTCAACCTGTCACACAGAGTTTTCAGCTAGCATAATGTTTTAAGGACTGTCTTAATGAACCAGCTCTGCTCCTATTGTCACCTGTCACTTCCAGCTCACTGCCAGCTCACTGCCGCTCGGGTCCCCTTCTTTCATGGGTTTGCTTACCTTCTCCTTCCCCTGTTTCAACCCCAATATAAGTTAAAACCTTCCCCACCTTCCAGTCCCTCCTGGGACATCTTTTTTCTTAACCCCCCGACCCCATGTTGATAAATAAGGAGGTCACCTCAATATCTTGGAGCACCATGTGCCCTCCTCCAGGCAATTTCCCTATGCACAGACTGCTCTTCTCTGCAAAGTTCTCCCACATCTTGGTACAAGTGTCCCAGTTTAGGGGTCTTTTCTGATTGGTCTAAAGGTAGCATGGAGAAGGAAGCACATCCAGGTAGCTTTCCATTTCCTTAGTTCAGCATTAGCTGTCATCTTGGATGATCGATGACTGAAGAGGTGATTTCCCAAGATGAAAGCTACCAAGCAAATGATCTCAACAAAATCTAACGAGCCCGTCTCTGAAAATAACTCTACTCCATAAACAGCTGCACACCAAAAGCAACCAAAATACTGCTACAAGAGTGTGTTGCATTCTTCTCAAAGGGGATATGAGATCAGTATATATTGGGACAACTCTCCAGGGTTGGGACCTCTCCCATGAGGAAAGGCTGAGAGAATTGGGGTTGTTCAGCCTGGAGAAGAGAAGATTCTGGGGAGACCTTATTGCGGCCTTCCAGTACCTAAAGGGGGCCTACAGGAGAGCTGGGGAAGGACTTTTTACTAGGGCATGTAGTGATAGGACAAGGGACAATGGCTTTAAACTGGAAGAGGACAGGTTTAGATTAATCATTAGGAAGAAATTTTTCACTGTGAGGGTGGTGAGGCACTGGCCCAGGTTGCCCAGAGAAGCTGTGGATGTCCCATCCCTGGAGGTGTTCAAGGCCAGGCTGGACGGGGCTGGGAGCACCCTGGGCTGGTGGGAGGTGTCCCTGCCTATGGCAGGGGGGTTGGAACTCGATGATCTTCAAGGTCCCTTCCAACCTAAACCATTCTATGATTCTATGATTCAGTAACTGCAGCAAGTTACTATATGTATACTCATGTATATGAGGAAGATACAAACCAGGAAAGAAAATGAAATAGAAACTGGAAATATTGGAAGAAATCCGAAGCAGAGGTGCTCTTAGGCAAACTCCAAGTTAAGCATCAGCTTTTGTGCCACCTGCTCATCTTTTGATGAGCACTGATGATTTTTCTCAACATGTGACAAGAGGAAATGACCTCAAGTTGTGCCAGGGGACGTTTAGGATGAATATTAGGAAAAATTTCTTCACAGAAGGGGTTATCAAGCATTGGAACAGGCTGCCCAGAAAAGCAGTTGAGTCACCATCCCTGGAGATATTGAAAAGCCAAATAGACATGGTGCTTAGGGACATGGTTTAGTGGTGGTTTTGGCAGTGTTAGGTTGATGGTTGGACTCAATGATCTTAGAGGTCCCTTCCACCCTCAATGATTCTGTGATTTTATGGTTCTATCCTATGTTTAACTTTGGTCTTGACCCTTCTGGCAGGGACATTTGTGGCCAGTGGTCAGTGAGGGTGAACCGTGACTCCAGTGGTATGCAGAGAGACATGGGCTGTCTTTGGGGATGTAGGAATAACCAACAGCAACATTCAGCTGAGTGGTGTGTTAGTCCTACTCTTCCTCTACTTCACACTTAACTTTTAAGAGTGGTATAAGAGATTCCCATCTGGTGCAAATGAAACCAGTAGATTTGCATGACTGGAGAATCTGGCAAGCCCAGCTAAAACTTCCTTTACTTGAATAAGAATCAAGGGAACTCCACAACAGAGACGTGGGTAAAATGACAAAAGAGGGTTAAGAACCAACCCCACAACCCTCTGTCCCTCCCTGTGTCAAGGCAATGCGTAAAATATATTTCAGTATTACACCTGCTATGTCATCTGGCTAGCGGGTGCAGAAGCAGCATCACTGATCAGCTTCTGGTGCATTTGCGTCTCAGTGTTTCATTTTCAGCATTGCAGGGAAAAATGAAATGTATCAGTGTGCGTAAACTCCCATTAATGGGATGTACTTCTCCAATTTACACTCAGGCCTTGGAAGTGTAAATATTTTCCTACTCCACATTTAGAATTTTCTATGATTTGCTCAACTGTGTAAATTGCTGGCTTCTCCATGCCAAAAGTTGCACAAGCTAGTTTTAAAGTCAGCTTTTTATGACAATGTGCTATTTAGAACAGGGATTTGGGAGGCAGGACTCCTGGAGCCCAAACTCATCCTCATTCACAGCAATTTTACAGTCACATAACTCCATCTATTCCAGGTAAATCAGTCTCTGTTTCTAAGGTAAGAAAAAACAAGTCCTGTTGATCCCAGGTGCGCGATGGGGGCTAACGCGTTTTATTTGCTTATGCCTCAGTTTCCTCAGTTGTAAAACAGGATTAGGAGGTCAAGTTCTCCTGGGTGTGACAAGGTGATTTCTATGAGCATTCATAGAGAAAACACTTTCCAGGACAAAAGAACTCTTTAGAGGCAGTAAGGTAATGAGCTGGTTTTGTGCCACATTGAATCTTTTTTGCTGTTACACAGGGTTTGACTGGAGGAAAAAAAAAAATGAAAGAAAAGAAGAAAACAAAAGACGAGTTGTTAATCACCTTTTATCTCTCTTTTCCATGCTGGTGTTTCAGTGTCAGTAGCCATTGGCTTAACTTAGGGGGCTACAGACCAACCTATGTATTTCAGGAGAGCAGCCATCACTCACATCCCAGAGCAGGAATTGCTTTTGCACCTGGCCTTTGGATAGGCAAACACCAGACACTGTCTGCTGCCTGTAGGGCAAAAGTCTGCTTCTACTGAAATGAGTGGCCAAGCTCTCTTTTGCTTCAACAGTACCTAGAAACCACAGAAAAAAAGATAAAAGGGAGCATTTCTGTGTCACACATGAGAGTCAGTAGAGAGGCTGATTGAGCTTTTTTGGGTCTCCAAAGCCATATAAGCACAGTTTCCAGACCTAATGCACAGACCTTGGGGCGTACAATACTGTGTCACACCGTGGAGATGCACCCATGGCGAAACAGTGCAGGAATGTGGAGTGACTCGATCCTCTGATGCGCTGCAGGAGGAAAAAACATTAGTTTGCCAAATTCTAGAAAAACATGCTGATAGGAGCACACGCGTGTGCATATATCCATAGGCACATGCAGACGTGAAGACGGAGAAAGAGGTTTGTGCTTTCCCACCGCTCACAGAGACGGCCGTAGCACGATGTGTCTGGAGCATGTGGCCAGGAGGGAGGGTGAAGAACAGATGTGTTTATTCTTCTTAATGCAGCCCCATTAGGTGAGAACAGAACCAAATCCCCCATCTCGTCTGGCTTAAACCACCTTGTCTGCCTTCAAGTACTGGGGAGAGGATGTACCGCCGCAAAGGAGTCGGTGGCAGAAGAGCATTGCCCTCTGAAAAATGAGAGGCGCGTGCCCAGCGTGGTGGCTTGGCTGGGAGGCTGCAAAGAGACGGAGGACTTAAATCAAAAGAGGTGGTAGATAAATAAGGTGCTCCCAGTGGAATCCATTACCGGCTGATTAGGAGAGCTATTCGGGTTATCAATATCCAGATAAAGCACAGGCTGTGAGGGGGAACTCAACCATGAAGGTGGCCTGCTGCTGCCTCACCTCCAGAGCTGGGAGGACCCAGCTCTGACAGCTGTCCCTGGAAGCACCCCTTGCTCTGCTCCATCCCACACGGGGATGAAGGTCTCTGTGCATGTGAAGCCTCTGGACCTCTGATGGAGAGGGGAAGGGACCGGTGGGGTAGGGGGATCATGGCATGCTAGCAGTGCAGGATGAGGACACAGCTTCCCCAGCATCCCACCGTCAGCTGAGTGACCATGAAGGAGCACAGTGTGAAAGACCACAGTCTGATGTGCTCTCGCAAAAGCCAAGAGCTGCACTAATTAAAAGGATCCAGGTCTGACTTTAAAAAAAAAAAAAAATAATCCTTCTTGGTCCTTTTGTCTGATTAAAAAACACTGACCTGTCTGGAGCAGTTGATTTAAGAACACAGGAAACAAAATTGAATCAGGATTACTTTATTTCAACTAGCTTTAAACAGCAGTGCTCAGCCATCCCCCAGCATACCGCTACTTAGCAGTGCCTCTTAGCACCGCTCATTTCTGCAAGGTTTGGGAAATCAGGATTTAGCAGCAAAGCCCTGGACGTATGGAAAGCTCAGCACAGACGTGGGGGAGGAATTGAGGGGGTGGCCTTCAAGGTCGTCTGTGGAGGTTTGCACAGATGCAGGTCCAGAAGCCTGCTGGCCCCTTCCAGCAGACGCTGCTGCCCTACAGCGGGCGCGGGAGAGATGCTGACACCCCTGACCCCTGATGGTGGGGATAACCCACCGCTGCCCCAGGGGTATGGAGCTGGTGGGTCCGAGAAGCTGGTGAGCCACCTCTGCAATGTCTCACTTTGGCCACGGCTTGTGATGGACAACCCAGAGCTGGTCAGCGATGGTGTCCCCGCTCTGAGCTTGCCTGGGGAGAGCACCCACCTCACCAGGGATGATTGAGACCCTGTTCAGCTGGTTGATTCTGTAAGGCTGCACCATCTGTACTCTTGCCTATTGGTTTTGCTTTAGTTCAGCTCTTTTGGGGTCCTTGTGACTGCTAGAAGTGGTTTCTATCAGCTTCTCTCTTTGCATTGCCTTCTCACCTCTCCATGCCCGGCTGTTTGCATCCCTGCCCAGCCCGTGGCTCGCTTCACTGTCCAGCGAAGAGAGGCAGGGACGGCTCTTTCCATCCACCCAATTCTGCCTCTTTCCCCCACCTCCCCCCTGCACAGAGTGGAGCAGTCTCAGCCTCTGCCTCCCCAAACCAGCCATCTCTGGAGCCTTCCCCCCTCCACGCGCCCCATCCCCGTGGTGCAAGATGAATCGTCCGCCGATAAGCCCCGCAAGCCCCGTCCTCCAGCAGCAGCTGCTCAGATGCTTCCCGCCTGTATCCCAGGCTGGGAGCCCCGACAGCAAGAGCAGCAGCATTTTGGAGAGTTAAACGATATACAAAGAGCAGAGATTGTGTGCAACAAAGACTGCGGCACAGGGAAGGAAAGTTCAATACGTCTTTATTTTTGGGCTCTACGGCTCAGCGTTCCCACCAGTCCTTCCTCCTCACTAAAGTGTTTTCCACACCCTCTGTGCTCTCTGTTTATGTTCACCTGCTACCCAATTAACTCCCCGTTTAGCTGCGCACCTGCAGTGGCTTTATCCTCAGACCACTGCACTGGAGCCATTAACCCTCTAGATTGCATTCGGCTCTGAAAAATACCCATCTGAACGGCTGGAGCATTCATCTGTGAATAGGAAATATGCTACAGTAGTTCATGGCTGGTAAATATGTGACGGGGGAAAGAGAGATTATGCTTTATTATCAATTGACTTGTGTCGCCAATGGGCTTTCTGTCATAATTGACTAATGCCACCCAGAGTGATATGTACTTCTGCTGATAGCTGCATTACAAGTTAACACTCCAGCACAGTATATGTTTTCATTCAATCTCTATAGGAGAAACTCATATATGGCAGCTGGCAATGCCCCGAGGGGGAAAATCAGCCGTCTTGGGACCGAGTGGAAGGCACTCGACTACAAACGACAGGAGACGAGGGAAGAATTGGGAAAGTCAAGGCAAAATTAGTCAGAGGAGATGCGGCGTGTGCAGCCTCTCCTGCCTGACGCACCGAACTTTGAGGAAGCAGCCAAAGAGCTGGAGCCACCCTGAAGCTGCAGAGATGCCGTTGTTGGGGTTTGGTGGCTGGTTTGTTTTTTTTTCCTGAAGGAAGAGGAGGAGGAGGAGGAGGAGGAGGAGGAGGTAAGGCCAGTAAAACTGCAACAATTTGTTAACCGAAAAAATGCTGCAGAGGGTGACGCATAGGACGGGAGATAAAGGGACGGTGTTGGCAATGCAGCAGCAGCAGGTCCAGAGAGAGAGGGAGAAACTCCAGCGTGGCTGGGGGAGGACTGAGGAGAGAGGAGGCTGGAGACAACACCGGCTCAGAACAAATCCTGCTGATTGCAACCTGCTTGTCGGAGGAGGGAAAATTAACCTTCCTGATCTCTCATAACAGAGAAAAAAAAAATAGTCCAGACCACTTTTTCATACCTCCTGCAATCGCGAGCTCTTCCTTCAAGGGAGCTTCACGGCCTTGTTCTGTTGTGCCCCTGCTCAGATTGCAGTACTAAAGACTTCTCCACCTCGGTCTGCTGCGATGCCCTTCGTACAGTGGTGAGAAAAATGGGAAAATGGGGCTATGCCCTGTTTCTGCCGCAAGATTTTTGTACGTCATCTCTGGGCAAGGTGTTGAGTTGTGCCTCAGTTTCCCTCTGCACACGGTGGAGGTCATTCACCAGGCTGCTTACATACTCTTAAAAATCTGCACAGCCTCGAGTGGAAACTTCTGCAGAAATGATTATTATTTAGGACTGGGAAGGCAGCCTAGGCAGAAGGGGAAAAGTGAGTTTAAAATGCTTTACACTGGTCTGTTGGAAAGCAGTAAGTTATCTGTATCAATCTCAATGCTTCTCTTCCCCGTCATTCTCTGGCCAAGAGTGGGACAATGCACGGGGACATCATCTTTATGCATGTCCCCTGCTGTGTGATCTCAACCTTTAGGGCACTCCACCTCGCTGCTGTGGCACTGGCCTCCCTCCGGTTGATGCAGATGCCAGGGCATCGTGCAAGGGTGGTCCCCCCCATCTCACCCCACTTCCTTCCCTTTCTCACCCCATCCCTTGCTGCAAACCCCTCTGGAAAAACTTTTCAGCACCAGACCCTCTCTCCTTCTGCCCACATCCACCCACAAACACACACGCTCTTATCTCTCCCATTGCACACGCGGTGCCAACGCCGGCTTAAAAAAAAATAAAATAAGCAGGCCAGCTCCGCAGCAGATGGAGGACTGATACAAAATCGCGCCGGTCAAATGATCCCCTTCCTGTTCCTCTCCCATTCCTCCCCAATAAGTGAGCAACAAAGAGGGGGAGAGGGAGGGGAGAAATGGCCCATTTTCCAGCTTGTGAGATGATTAGCACTGAAAAAGGATTTGCTGCACCAAAATATGCCTGGAGGTTGTGCAAGCACCAGCTGCCATCTAGTGGAAAGCTGGTCTGATTTGTCACCAGCAGACACTGCCTCATTTACCTCCGCAGCAGGAGGCGAGGGAAGTGTATTCTCCTAAATGTGTTAACTTAGCAGTGTTATACACTAGAAACAAATTAATATATAATTCTTCTGTGTCTTAAGGTCATTACTGCCGAGGCATAAATTAATAGAGCTATTCCAGTTAATTCATTTTGGCGTTTGCTTCTGCATGTCTGAGCACATATGTGATTGGGGCCTTCGTCTCGTTTCTGCTGGTGGAAATGATGAAGTCCTGAAAGAAGCTTTGCCATATTAATGTCATTTTTAACCTAAAAGTCAGGGAGATGTGGGCTCTGCTGCTTTTTCCCTCGCGCACTCCTGCAAGGCAGGCTGCAAGCGTGAAGTTACTTTCCGAACAAATCCAAGATGAAACCGAAGGACACAGTATTTTTCCTCACAGATGTGTGTGTCCTATGTATACGCAGGGCATTAGAGCACTCTTCTGAGAATAGCAAAGAAGGCTGTAACGCACATTATCCGATCACGGATGCATTAAGCTGTCCTACAGAAATATAGATGTTTTCCTTTCAGATCAGAGAGGGAACAGACATAATCAGTGGAGAATGAGACAGCAGCTTTAGCATCCTTTCTCTCTTCTCTCGTTTCCCTGCTTTTCTTCTCAGGGACACATCCTGCAGGGTACCACGCGCCCCAGGCACCCTGCTCGCCTGCGGCTGCATCCTTTGCTCTCCAAAGGAGAGGAGGGAGCTCTGCTCCTTGTAGGGTTGGGCCATCACCCAGGGACCCCTCTTCTTCCTACCCCATGGCCAGGAGTTCTTCAGACAAACATGTTTTGTTGGGTTGTTTTCATGGAAGGTGGGTTTCTTTTGGTGAAGGGTAGAATTTGTCAGCAGACTCATTGGAAGAGAAAACGGGTCTGGCACTGGCTCTACCCAACGTGTGGGTTAGCTCCACAGCCAGAGCACTCGCGTGAATGGGGCACTCAGCATCAAACCCCTATATTTTTCAGACAGAGAAGAAACTGGACCCCATCTCCCAGAAGCCACGAGACCAGAGAGATCTCCTTTTTCTCTTCTTTTTTTTTTTTTTTTTAATCTAAAAAACCAAACATGCTGGGGAACAAAATATCTGGTAGCTGCCCAAACTGAACTATTTCCCAGATTCTTGCACAAATTTTTGCAGAGGGAAAAAAACGTCTGTGTAGTAAACATGTCATTGAAGTGTCTGCTTGAAAGATTCTTTCACTAACCAAAATGTTTCCCGGGCCAAGAGAAGGGACAAAAATTATGTAGAAAAGTTTCAGGCTGTTTTTTTTCATGGCTTCCTGAATCAAAAGGGCGGTCAGTAATGCATCTCTGTATTTCCTTTCCTGTGTTTTGGTGAGGAGGGGATTGCAATATCAAAGGTCTGTGCAAGAGGTGTTTTGCAGCAACATACTTACTGCAAACCCACCATGAACTTTACTGATATTTGTACTGCCAGCTTCATATAGATTTGAATTATTTGGGCAGAGATAAATCGTACAGGCAGACGGCAACAAAATTAAAGTGTCCTAGGTGGAGCGATACTGCTGCAAAGGATGAGGGCAGGGGATTGTACCTTTCCTTGTCCTGTCCACCTAATCACAGTGTAAACCAGACTACGTTCTGTGGAGTGTGGTGGGATCCCAACGCGATGCCCAGCCACCGCCGCCTCTTCCACCACCACTCTGCCCTGCCCCGCGGAGACCGCCCGCTCCCCTCCCCTTCGCCCCACAGACCCAAATCACCCAAAAATACTTCCCCCACCTCAGCACACCCCTCTCAGTGAGGACACCCAGCCATCGTTGCTGGGTCTCACCGGGAGCCGCAGCTGGCACAGAGCGGAGCATCACCGCTCCAGCCCGCTGGTTTACTTACCCTGTGGATCTGCCCCACTGCTTCTGGAGGCGTTTTGTGGTGAATCCCCGAACGCAGTCAGCTCTTTCCAGGCAATTTCTGAAAGAAGCAACAAGAAGACGGAATTTGTAATATCCTTATGAGGAAGATCTGTGCTGTTTCCCCTAGCATTGCAGTTCAGTGCCGAATTCTGCACAGTGAATCTAGAATGGGTCTGCTGAAATCAAGGAAGAAAAGTGCTGTCTGCTACAATTACATGCCTATGTTTACTTGTATGTGTGCTTGTGTGTTTGTATCTGTATACGTACAGGTGCATACACGTATTCGAGTGTGTCTGTATGTCTGTGCTTTATTTCTCTTTTGCTTAAGCTCATGGGGCAGTTTTGTGGGGTTGGTTTTTTTTACCTCTTCTCTCATGCACTTAACAGTAGTAAATTCCTGAAGCAACCTGAGATCAAACTGCTGCGTGTTAAGGCAAAGCAAAATACAAGCCAGACTCCTGGCACCTCTCGTGCATCTGGGTCCCTGACCCACCCTGTGCAAAGAAACCCCTGCGGTGTGGGTTCGGCTCGGGACGGGCGAGCGCCAGGGCTGCTGGGCTTTGCAAATTGTGTGGAGTCAGCTCCAGCCACATGATGAAAGTCAGGAAAATCAAAGCTTAGAGTTTCATTCTTCGGCTGAGATCCCTTAATCTTGCGCTCTCCATGGGGCAACTAATATTCGGGATTAAGGCTAGAACCCGGAGGATGGAAGAAGTGAAATGAATATGTTAAAATAAAGGACTCAGAGACAGAAAGAGAGAAAGGGAGAGAATAAAGGACAGTGCTACGTGTCACTGCAGGACTCTGTCATTTAAAGGGCCAAATGTCTTCATTTCCTCTTTCTCATGTGAGAAGAAGACAGGAACCCAATCCTGCATCACTCCTTTCTTTAATAAAAAATATGTTTTATCCCAGTGGAAGGATGTGTTTCTTCCTGTCAATAAGTGTCAGCAGCTAATCTGAACCTTTCAATAAAACAATGCCATTAAATAATTTAACCTGGGAAGAAACACTGATGGCTGTGAAATAATTTATGGATTTCAGATGTGTCAAACTTTAAAGCACTGAAGGGAAGAAATGTGAGAAATGGGCCAGTGTGAGATTCCTCAGCAGAAAAGAAAAGGAGTTTGTGAGATTCCCCCACTAGAAAGAAAAATCAGTGAGGATGAATAGCTATCTTGAACATAGATCAAGCATGAACTAATACCGTATATCACATGAAAATGCATCCTTTATAAAAGTAACATGTATAAAGACACAAGATACACTTTCTATAGAAACCTCTAAGATGGCTAAACAAAGCATTAAGAATGATAAGGTAAATAGCAGTGCCTGATGCCTGCATACAATTGCTAGTCTTGTTACTAGACATTAAATAAACACGTCAAATGAAAAGCAGAGAGACTTCACCAGAACAGTGAGTTTCAATAGCGAGTTAAAGGTGACATTGCAAGAGAAAGTGACAGATGATAAAAAAACATCAAGTATATTTAAAAAAATAAAAAAAAAAGGGAAGGGGGAGGAATCTACTTAAATAGAGCTGGGTATTGTATAGTCTGTTAACCTTATTAAGTAAACATGTTATTTAAACCCCTTTGGAAATATGGGAATCGAAGGAAAACACCAGACTGAATGTATATAAGCACACACATCTGACACTCTAGGGCATTTCCTTTTCTTCTCTCTCTTTTCTTTCTTTTGTTTTTCCCCTTTGCTATTTATTTTATTTTATTTTCATTTTCATTTGGCAACTTCTGCATTCAGAGCCCAGAGCTTGGAATTTCATACCTATTTAACACCTGGTTAAGCAACACTTAACCGTTGGCACCAGCTGACTGCATCCCTATTAAGCAGAATTACTCTCATCATAGACATTGGAAATGGAAAAGACCTACCCGGTCATGTAGACCATTATACCACAACCAATGCAGGATTGTTCCATTTAGTAAGAAAAGAAGAAGGATGGGCTTGTCAGGGGATGATGACTCAGAAGAGCTTGGTTCTCTTCCCAGCTCGATGTTAGACTTCCTGAGTGACCTCCAGAAAGCCACTTAACCTTGTTGTGCCTCGGTTCCCCATCTCAACAACGGCTTCTTTTCTTCCACCTCTTGTCCATTTACCTTATGAGTTCTTTGAGGCAACACTTATTTGTACTTAAGTGTGTTTGCAGTCAGTATTAGAAAGGCTGCCTGATTTCAGATGGAGATGCAAAATACAGCTGGAGAATCTGTAATAATCTGCGCTCCCTTTAAGGCTTTACATCTGAGCAATAATACAGGTTTTATTCCTTTCCTGAACAAAGGGAGTAACAAGAAAGCAGGGGAATGGAGACAGATCGAAGATGACCTTTAATTTGAATTATGATCTATTTCTTTCTTAAAACTGATTTAAGAATAGAAATTATGAGCTTTAAATCCTAACCTATTTCTCTACACAAGAGGCCTTTTCTCTGAAGGTCTCCTTGCTTTACACTGAAGCTACCTTTTTCGGGCCAGCACAAGGTACAATCTAGGATCGGAAAATGGATCTGTCACAGAGCAATATAAACTGTCAGCTGAAGAAATCTCCGCAGAAGTCAGACAGTCAGAAGACTTACTACAGTCTCTGAGTTTATGTTAAATAATTCATATGCTAACGCTTCGCACTGGTAACAGTCACAGGGAAATCCCAAGCTGAACATAACAAACAAAACAAAACTTTCTGCGCATCCCTTCTCCCTCCAAATGGCCCGTAGCCAGACCCACTCACCTGCCATCGCTGGCAAAGCCAGACGGGCTGGGAATGGTCTGCGACCCGACCGGTGTCACCTTCTGCTGATGCCATGGCTGAGCCCGCGCTGGTGTGAAAGTGTGATGCCTCCAAGTCACTCTGTCCCAGGGCAATGGAAAGTTAATGGAGATATTTTGCCAACAGAAATATTTGCTTCACTGAAATCACCTGCTTTTTCACACGGAGTTACAAAGCGACATTGCTTCTCTCCGGGTCTCTGTGGTAGGTGGCCACAGGGTCATTAGTTGGGTTGTCATTAGCTGGGATCCAGTAGCACCTACGTCTGAAGGTTGTCTTTAAATCACTGTTGTGGGCTGCGCTACCAAGTGATATCATGTAAGAGAGGCTCCCAGGTCCTTTTTCTTGATGTGTGCGTGGGCTTGGACTTCTGAGAAAACCAGCAAAGACACTGCTGGCTTTGTCTTTTGCAAGGAGAAGATTTTTATATTTATTTTATACAGAGGCGCACAGTTGCTCTAGGAACTGATACCCTCTTTGGGTTATTTCCTACATGATAGGATTGTTCTGCATGCTGCTTGACCATCGTATGTCTAGACTACTCTGTAGGTGGAAAGAAAGAAGTTATTTTAAGAATAAACCTCAGTCCTTTGGTGATTTTTCCTCTTCTCTACAGCTAATCAACCAAGTCTGATCCATCAGTTATTGTTTGATAGAGGGGAAGAGGCTAATGGTGCAGGAAGAAGCAACTTTTTAAAATGTTAATTAAGTTTTAAAGGATATTGTTGTTAATACTGCAAGGGCATAAAGGATTAGTACTCCACATCTTGGAAATGTTAAAATACTGATGAAAATTTATGGGAATATATATGTGTATATAAATAATGATAAATCTAATAGCTGCTCATTAACTTCTGTGACTTTATATCAAGTTCAGAAAGAGATCATAAACTAATATGGAATCTTCTAGTAAAGGCTAGTATTAACCTACCAAATTCTTCACCTGCTAACTTAACGTGTCAGGCTGAGGACACCAGAAACAAAACGGTGCCCTTCACAATGCAGTGTCCTTTATTGACATTTTTCTTTACTTTTTCTTTTCTCTTGACTGAGCTACAGAGCCTTACAGCCCTTTTCCCCATCCGGCATAAAATGATATCAGACCCACTGCATGCAATGATATATGCTTCTGCCTTCAGTCAAGAGAAAGTACATCACTATTTTATTGGATGCAGGTCTCAAGAGCTCATGAACTCAACAAACACCCCTATAAATTACTGGAAAGCCACACCAAATTGTAACAACAATAAACTAGAAATGGCCTAAGTGGCTTTGCTCAGCCAGACCTTCAAATACCACTCTGTAGGAGATTCCCATGCTGCTTCCTTACTCATTGCAGCTGTTACTACCCTCTATACAACCAGATGTATTAGGTCCCATACAACAAATCTCTCGTGCCTTCCCTGTCAAGAAACAGCATAAAAATAGTTAGTTATAAAATAATAGCATCTAACAAACAAACTTTCTGTAATGTAACTTTTCTTTAATTGCAGCTATTTCTAGTATGCTGAGGAAACATGCTAAATTATTTGCTTTGCAAACTGACATCCCATCCAGGAGTTAGGTGATGTGGTGGTAGACACGAGGTTCAGAGCCCACGAGGTAAAGTTTACCTTGCTAATGACTTCACTCCAAAGGTGAACGTGCAGTTCATTACTAATGGCCATCCCCTTCTGGATTTCTTTGGCAAGATTGTCAGCATAGATGTTAATTTAATGCTGATCATGCTGTTCAAAGCATTTCTAATGTGAGCACATGTCCAATATCCAGTAGAAATTCAACTGAGTGCATTAACTCATGTCACATCTTCTACCAAGCAGCCATTATCCGGTGTTGATTTCCAGTCACTCCAGACCTGAGGAAGATTTAAACCAACTATCTCAACTGGAAAACTATTCATCGAGGAGTATGCTAGTGACCAGATGGACAAAACCACACTTTTGGGGCTTTCCAGTGTGCTCACTTCACCCACTAAACTGAAAGAGCGAGCCTTCTCCACCTCGTCCCCGATATGGTTTCAAACAGCAAGGAAGTTAATGCTGAATTGTCTGGAAACCATCCCTTTTTAAATGGCTTCTCACACCTGGCTTCATCTGGAAGCTCTGATACCTGTTGCTTAGAAATATTTGGTTTCAAAAGTTAATTGTGGTTGATGTTTGTATCTTCAGGGTCTCTGGGAATGAATTTATAGCTTGTTTGGTTCGGACTTCTACGTCTTCCCATACTAGATTATTCCACAGTCTTTCCACTGAGAAGTTATTTTGATGTTTATCCTCTTTCTCTTAATTTCAACCCATTATCTTAGTTATTTCCCCTTTGGGTAATTTTGTTCCTCCCTGGGTGTTTGCACTGTTCAGACGTTTGCAACTGGCTCTCTCTCCCCCTTCAGATGTTGCTCAGCCCTGCTGTGCATATTGACGGTTGTTCTTGTAAAACTTTCCTTGTAAATCAACCCCTCCAGCTCTCTAATCATTTTTGTTGCACTTCTCTGAACTCCCTCCAGTTTGTCTTCATCTCGCTGGTAATAACTTTGCCTATGTGTCATTTGGCATTTTCTCCTTATCACATTCCAGCAGAGCATCAAACCTTTTGCCCTGTTGCTGCGTGCTGTTGTCAGGTAGACTGGACTTGAGTGATTGATGTAATCCCTTAATTTGCCGGAGGGGCAATTTTAGATTTTTGTAAACCAGTAAATTGGTGATTTGAGCCAAATATGATGCTGAGGAGGGGGGTTATTCACTCATCTTGTCTAAACAAAACTGGAGCTGATTTTGTGGATTTAAATCCAGGGAGCTCCTGGGTATTTTTCCCTGCCGTTTCTGATGTTGGAATAAAACATCAGTGCTAATTTGATGGCTTTCCAAGCAGAATTGGAAATTCAGAGGAACAAATCCTCCTTGTTGTCGGGCCTGGGCAGCTTTGTTTCTGTCAGTGGTGGCAGAAAGAGGGAGAGACAGAGTTTCAGGTGAGAAGAAACAACGCCTGCACTACCCCAGCTCTCCAGTCCTGTCCCCAGCCGTTCCCCCCAGGCACAGCCCAAGAGAGAACGGTCCTTCCTGGCAGACATGCCCTTGCTCTTTCTTTGCCTTAGACTAACAGGTCTCTGTTGGCTTCCACCTCCTGCTCTCATCCAAGTTTTACACTCTGCCATGTTTATTCCGACTTTTTTTTTAAGGCTGCCTTGTTTTATTCATGGAAAACAATCCTGCTCCCAAGCAGATCCTGTCCCAGGGGGGTCAGGGAGCCAGAGGGGTTTATTGCCTACCCCGTGAACCTCCTGTTGTATCATTGAGCATGTTTTAATGTGCAGCAGAGTTGATTCAGTTTCACTGTCATTTCTGAGCAACGCGCCTGTCTGAAGATGTCCTGTAGCTTGAATATCCCTTCCATGTTGAGAGCTTGCAGGCTCCCTACTAAGGCTTTAAAAAGACTGAATTCTCCGAGCGAAAGGTCCCTATGACAAAAGATTGCCTACCTTTCCCATGATTACATTCCCAAAGGTGAATGCCAATGTGTCAACAGAAGGAAATATTTCTCCTGCTTTCTTCAATAATTTATTGGTGTTCACAGCTTTCCCCTTCATGATGACTGCTCCTGCAGCTCTAAGAATATCAGCTCCGCTGAGAGATTGAAATTTACTTGTCACAGCTCTCCCAGGCAGTTATGAACGGCATGGTGCAGGCAGGCTCCTGATTAACAAAATTAGAGAGAGAACAGGGACCAAGAATGCATCCACCCCACGCTAGAATATTTTAAAGGCCAACCTAATTTCAGATATGCCATTTTGCAGATAGATAATTTTTTTCTGGGGAAAAAAAACAAAACAAAACAAAACAAAACAAAACAAAAAAAAAAAACCAAAAAAACACAAACCAACAAACCAAAAAAACCCACCAAACAAACAAAAAAACCCAGGCTGAACCCATTCTTAGATCAAACTGCCTCCCAGTGCTGAGATGTAGGAGGTACGGACTCATCATCTCCATGAAGCCCTGTGTGGGATGAATTGCTCATTTCAGTGAGAGCAGCATCTGCCTCAACCCATTCATCTCCTGCCTTTTGAATGAAGAAATGCCCCAATAGGGCTGAGTTTGTCAGAGTTAGTGACTCCCAATGGGTCGCACTCAATTTTGTGACCCAGATCCCAAATTAGCAATCATGGAGGAGAGAGCGAGCCATTTATTGAAATGCATAATTCATTACTGGAAGATGCTTGGATGCAATCTTGAAAATGGTCTTTTAAGTGCCTGCTTAGAGTAAATAAGCAGCATTAACTCAAATTACCTTTTTCTTTCTTTCAATATCCCGTCACAACATAGACCTTGAGCTCAGAAGCCTCGTACTTATTCCCGCACTGTACCTGGACTAACATGTCCTGCCTTTCATGACAACAGCCCATTGCCGTTAGCTAATTAGCTCACAGCTGGCCAGACAGAAGCAAGAGCAGAAGAGCCCAGGTCAGCCTGTGCCCATCTGCATTGACCAGCCCATAGCTGCAATCCAGCCACTGCAGCACTAATGAAAAGGTCGTAGCTAGCACTCACTGCAAATGAATGTTCCTGTGGCACATCAGAAATGAAATCGATGAGCTCTAAGGTAACATCACAGCAGGTCAATTGTATTTATCAGTTTGGCTTATGTATTTTTGTCTATACAGGTTTTCCCTAGAAAAAGATGTTTTTTCAGTTAAAAACGCATTTGCAGAATTTGTTGTTGTACTGAAAGTAAGTGTTCTGAGGGTAATTTTAGGGGAGAAAGGAGATTGTTTGCTTGTTCTGTTTTGTATTTTTGTTTTCTTCTGTCTTGTTTTATGAAGGTAAGGAGAAAATAGTGTTTTAAAGAGGTCTGCGTTTAGTTTAGATGGATGCAACCTGGAATTGATTTAAATGTATTTATATAGCTATATATTAAGTTCTCCAAAAAGTCAATCACAAATAGTTTTGGAAAACCTTCTTTTGATGAAACACAAACTAAAATAACATTTTCAAAAGATTTTCTGTCCTGAAAGGAAAGATTTCCCTGTTATCGTGAGCTGGCCATCCTTAACACCGCTCTGTCTCCTCTGTGCTTCCCACACCCCTCACCACCCTCCTCCATTCCAGGCTTCACCTGTCAAAGTGCTGAATACTTTAAATTAGCTTTACACAGAAAGCAGATGTCCTCTTCCAATAAACACATTGCAAGTCTGCGACAGTTCTTTTTCTGCTTTCAGTTGCAGCTAACTCCTCTCCCACCCTGAAAAAAATGTTTTCCCAGGGAGACATAATTTGAAAATAAGGCACAACCAAAGTTAGTTTTTGGCCAACAAAATCTTTTCATGACAATAACTAGAAATGCTTCAGTTCCTTTTAAAAACATTTCCACATTTTAAAATGCTGCTATATAATATCAGTGAGTGTCCTTGTGAAAAGTTACTTTGAAGGAATAAAAAAATGGTTCCTGTTCTGAAAATTTGAGACTAGAATGTCTGCATATTATTGAAAAGCTGTATTCCATTTTTAAGTGCATCATCAACATGTCATTGTACTGCCTTCAAATTTTCTGATGAAACACAGTATTTTGTTCTGACCAGCTCTACATACTGCATCCAAGGCTAAAATACCTTCCTTAAGGAGTTTTCTGATCGAGGGTGCTACAGGGGATGAGGGACATGCAACGCATAGCTCACCCTTAATGGTATGATGAATGCTGAACAGGGAAAGATTGTCCTTGCTTCTTGTAGACAACTGCCTCAAGAACTTTGACATGGTCAGTCACCCAGTGGTATAGGGCATTTCAGAAGTAATTAATCCTTGACGAGCAGGCAGATTCCCACTTTCTGTATCTCGTTGTGGCCAGCCACAGATGGGAGCTGTGATAGCCCCTTCTGCAGACCCACAAGGGGGAATACCCAAAAACAAGACCCAGGCTGTCCCTCTGGAAGGGCTGAACTGTTCTGGAGAAGCGTGACTGCACCAGAGCACCTGACCATACTGTGCTGGGAGGAGAAGCAATCTTTCTGACTAGGAACAGATTTTCAGGGACGTTACCTCCCACGGAAGACACTTCCCAACCCAGACAGACCAGCAGGTCTTTCTCATCACTGCATAGTCTCAGGATATAAACCCTTATGCTTCAGGGCTTGAGCTAGCCTCTAATTAATGAAGTTGGGGAAGAAACTTCCCTGTAGGCCAGTTATTCCATATCTGCCTTCTGCAGGGTTTCTTGCACTTGCCTCTGAAGCCGTTACCAGGGGCCACTCCAGGGGAAACATCAGGCAGTGGCTCAGACCCCTTATCTGGTCGAATATGGAGCTCTGGATCCCACGGTCCCTACCTGAGTCTCCTGTAATGGAAGCCCCAACAATTCGTGTTACAATGTCCATTTCACACCTGCTACAGAGATAACAAATCATTACCTGCTTTTCTTTTCTTCTGTTTTGGTTTGTTTGTTTGGCTTCTTTCTTCTTTTTTTTTTTTTTTTCTTTTTCATAAGAAAAGCCAGGCACATTAAATTGGACACGGACAAGTAAACCAGTTTGTAATGATATGTCGGACTTCCTGTAGCAAGAGTAGGTAATTTGGCTCCATTCTGAATTTAGATTTTTAATTTTCCTCTGTCACAGAAAGGATTTTTCAGCAGAGACTTTGGATGCACAATAGCTGCGGGCGTTTAATCTGCAGAGGTGCTCCTGAGGATACACACTGTAGCATCTACTGTCTTTGGTTTGCATCCAGAGAGGGAAGGCGGAGGTGAATTTGGAAGGGATCCAAAGAAAGAAAGAAAAGAAAGTGGTGTTGCTAATTTCACACATTTCTGTAGCTGGAGTGTGTGTCTCGAAGGCAGCAGGATGCCATTAATGTCCCCACGGCCTGGGGAGGTCTCTTGGCATTTAACCTCAGCTACCCCACTTATTCCATAATCACAGGACTTCAATTTCCAAAATGTCTGGTTATAAATGAATTCTTCAAAGAGGTACAGGGTAAGGAAATGTTTCAATAAATATGTAACATCCACCTTCTTCGTCTGTTTTATTATTTAGATAGAGAGCAACGTCTTATAGCATTTGAGCCCCCTATTTCTCTGGTTTTAAAATGAGAACGAACTTTTCTTATCCCATGTTCCCAACTTAGAAACTTGTAACTGAAGAGCTACTCCCTGGAAGCAAAGCAAACATTTCCATGAAAAGCCCCAACAAAAGACAGAAATTGGCCAAGCCTCACTTCCAGGCTGTTTCACGCATGGTGCAAGGCAAGTTTAGGGGAACACAAGCTCAAAGAGCCACCCCTGAAAATCCAGGACTCCCTTAAGCTTTACGCTGATTGTACAGAGACCTCCTAGAAGTCTCGTGGTGTATGGAGAGCAGCCTGACAAAGGGGATGTTATTCTCAACCCATTTTTGCAGATGAGAGACTGAAGTTCAACCAGATCTGGTGAAGGTGGCATTATCCAACTCATGTACTCCCTTGGCTCCTCGTTGGCCTTTATGCTAGGTATTATTCCTCCTGCAGCAGAGTCAGCAGAAGAGGTTGCATGCCGACAGCCTGGCATTGCGATACAAACCACCCTTGTGAAGGATTAAGCTGAGATGCTGGGGTACAAGCTAGAGAGGATGAAGTGAGGGTGCACATCCCCTCGTGGCTCTGGACAGCATGAAGAGGCAATCTGTAGCTGAGACGAGGGTGGAAAGGCTTAAATCACTGCACAGCATTTGTCAAGAGTGCCTCTGTCAAAGCTGTAAGCAGCAAGCAGATTAAGCAGCTTGCCCAAGGCCGTGGAGGAAAGCTGTGTCAGCACTGAACCAAAACCAGATCCCAGCCCAGAGCTTCACCCACAAGGTTCTACCTGGGGAGGCAAACCTGAGCTCTGCATGGCTTCACTGTTCCCAGTACTACAAACCACACAGAAACACTGAGGCAAAGGAGGTGCAGTGATTTATGCAGGGTCTTACAGAGAAAAGCACCCTGATTCCAGAGCTCCTGCTCCAAAATATTTGCTTGTGCCCCTTTAAGCCTTGTAATGAGCCTGTCTTTACTTCTGCCTTTCATTACCGCTCACAAAAAAAGAGAGCACGCTCACTTTTCTCTTGAAAATTATTTCTCTTCAACAGCGGTGGCCCCAAAATTACTGCTAATTTCCTGCAAGGAATTTGTTCTTTGAAACATACTGTATGGCACTTTTCATTTTCCTCTCTTTTCTTCTTTTTTTTTTCTTCTATCTGAGACTGGCACTGAGTCTGTTGAGAACATGTAAGTGTAGTTGCTTTTGAATGCTGCAAGGTAAATGCTGAAAATGACAGCTTAAATGGAATCATTAAAGCAGATGTAAGTATTATCTGAATGCTTCTGAAGTCTCCTATGCACCGCAACAGCGTCTTTATTTTCTCTCCTGATGCATGCACCTTTTTAAAGAGAGCTGACAACCTATTATTTCTTACTTTCTCCCCATTTTCAAGCCTGAACTTAGGGACTATGTTCATATCTTAAAGCTATAACCCGTTTGCCAGGAAATGTCTGAAAATCTGACCAAAATAGAGGCATGGTGCAACAGTGACTGTGAAATATAACTACTCATTTTAGGCTACTAAGCAAAAGGAAACGCATAGCAAAATGTTAACCACTGGCTTAAAGGGAATAAAGCAGTCTGCTCCTTATTATGATTAGACAAAACACACAGACTTGGAGGCTACCATGAACTCCCCCAGTTTTAAAACTGGATTCCCAAGCGAGGTGGGATTCATCTCACTTTGCTACCCACTATGAAATAAGGCAACTAGTCACAGCTACTTTAGCTCTTCCTATAAGTCATTTCCATAAGATGGTTCGTTTCACCTCCCTCAGGATGGGATGAGTCACCAGAAGGTCCTTCTGTCCTCTAAGGAAGGGAGAAGGAACCTACAGAGGAAGCTCATATGACCATCCTAGACTAGATGTCGATCCTTCAAACAGTTAAAGCTGGGTGACATGAATCACACACACTGATTTTTTTCGTTGCTACAAGCCCAGGAGTTGGCACCATTGCCAGCTATGCTAATCTACTCTGAGCACCGAACTAACCATTGGCACTGCAGTTCTGCTAAAGAACGACTGCCCGGGGTGTACTGCGGCACTCAGCTGCTCTGCACTGGAGCAGCACCAAGTCACAAGCTTGGAAAGCTCAGGCAAGATGATAGATAGGCTACTTTGGCTTCAGAGATGCTGCCATCTCGTCTTCCCTCGAGTCTGAGCTCGTGCCTGTACGTTGGCCAGATGGGAGCTCCTCTGATGAGCTCTTAACCCATCCCTTTGCTCACAATTGTGAGGCCCAACCGCAAGCTGGAGGCACAGGCTAATTCCTTTTCCAGGTGGTCCAGGTCACTCCAGGGAGTCATATGGTCTCTTATCTGCATCTGGATGAGGTAAATGCCATTTTATGGTATTTAAACAGTGCAACTGAACACCAGTCTGGAAAGCCTATCACAGTGTTAGTACGGTATCAAGCCTCAGCCCTGAAGTGGCTACATGAGCCATGTCGCACATGCACTAGCCTCAACTGAGGGTATATGTGGTACAGATATGTGGAATGAAGCATGTCTGGTTCGTGCAGGTATCTGGTTAATGACACTCAGTATCAAAGACTAGGACAACAAACAGAAGTAACAAATTAAAGACCTAGATTCACAAGCTCGAAGGAACAGTAGATAACATCTTCAACACCAACAACCCGAGCTCTCAAATCACTGAATGGTGGGCTATTGAAAGGACCACTCAAAGCCTCGAGAAGGGTCAGCCAGAATTTTGTAACTAGTGAGAAGAGGGAGATTGCCTTGGGTCTCATGGGACAGAGCAAACTTGCTGTGGGGTATTTTAGGGCACTTGTGGGATTGTGTAATATTTGCCATGCGATGTTTGACAGTGCCCCCACAGCTCTCTGGGTCACTTGTGGATTGGCCTCCACCATTTAGCTTCGGGATAACAAACCCTTTTTTTCACTTACTTCTGAGAAACCCTGAGCAAGTTCTTTGTTGTGATAAGGCACAAATATTTTACCATTGCTGTTCTTTCTTGTGCCTTACTAGACTTATGCTCAGCTCCCTGGCTTTCCAGAAAGCCCTTGCGTAGCTTTGTGACTGTGCAAATCAGGTAGGAATGTCTCTAGGTGTTTTGTTAATGGGTGCCAGGCCATGAAACTATACTGCTAACTGAGCTAATTTTTTGACATTCAGACAGCCTGAAACCTGAGATTACAGCAAGGTACAAATTTCATTTATGTGATGCTTGAAAGGGATTTTGTTTGCTCACTTGCTTGTTGTTTCCAACAAAATAAAAAAAGGGGAGCTTTAAAAAAAGCTGAAATTCTGCCAATTATGGATTATGTGGAGACCTGTGCAGGCATATGTTTGACACTTTTGATATACTGTATAAGCACTGGACATGCACCTAAGAAACTGGTCAGACTGAGAGGATATATCTATATTTACTGAAGCCAGCAGGTCCTAGGAGCAGATGTGCGTTGGTCCTGGCGCTGCACATTTATATTGTCCTTGTAGAGTCAGATATAAGTATATATAGATATCTGATTCATAACCTATCCTGCGCCTCACTGGAGGCATTGGTTTAGGACCTGGGTGGCCTTGGTTTTATTATTAGTGCTTCCACTGGCCTGCTGCTCAGCAGTAGGTAAATGAGGTCATCGCTTTGTGACTCCATTCCCTTTTGCAAAATGTAGATAAAAACTCTTTTAATCCTGCTGATGAAAGGTTGTATGATGAATAGCATTCTTACCAGTCTTGCTTTCCTTATAGTAGGGGTCTTTGTGAATCCATTCTATTAACAGCTCTAAGGACCATAGAAATCCCTATATAAATTAAACACAAAACCTTGGCAGTGCCATGAAACTGCAATTAGGAAATGAAAAAGCTATAGTTTTCAGA
Organism: Pluvialis apricaria; assembly: GCA_017639485.1. Classification (NCBI taxonomy): domain Eukaryota; kingdom Metazoa; phylum Chordata; class Aves; order Charadriiformes; family Charadriidae; genus Pluvialis; species Pluvialis apricaria. Next base: position 6,768,188 of record CM030044.1, on the reverse strand, counting down.
GTAACAATAGACTTGCCCACATTGCATATCGTGCATAGATTTAAGTATGCATTTAATAGTTTGACTGGTAATAAAAATATTATATAGATACAATATGTTTGAATTATTATTACTATGCTGGAAGAACCACACTGTTTCTGTACCCTGGCTCTTGTGTGTTTAAATTTGTAACTTCACTGTTACACTCTCAGACTTGTTTGCATTCAATTTCTTTGAGCTTTCCAAATTAGATATGTACGTGATGCTCCCTGTTAAAACTAAATCAATTGATTCTTAATAGTCATGTGCTGTTAATATTAAGCCAATTAGGCTCAAATTAACACACACATTTATTTAAGCAAGGCCCTGATCTTGTAAAGGACTTAAACATGTATTTTGAACTCTGGCTTAGCAAAGTTCCTAAGTACATCAGCGATATAAACCCTATAAGACATAGTTCAGCTGCCTAAGTTAATTACTGAAGCAAACTTGAAGTGGCACCACAGAGAAGCTAGATGAATAAATGTCATTTCAGGAAAATAAAAAAAAAAAAGGAAAAGGAAAAGATAAAGCTTGCACAAACTCCTTTGGTAGCTGCAGATTCAGACCACTAGATGTGCATATCTATGGGACGGGTGTCTACCTTAAGGTTTCTTCTCAGAGAACTAGTAGGTAGAGGCACACCAAGAGTGACTCAGCTCATCGTGGACATTTACCAGCTGATCAGCTGAACAACATTGGTTTTCACTGTGTTTATCACTCCACCGAGTCCAGTGGGAGCTCAGATGTGAAGCTCACATGCATACTGCTACCTGTAGCCACAGATGTACATAGACTCATTTAGGTATCCAAATTGAGAGCTGAGCTATGCCTGTCACTAGCAAAGGATTCAATGGAAATCCCCTTTGAGGAGCCTAAGATATTTCCACACATGCAAATCTTAAGTATTCAGTTGGAAGCAGTACAGGCTAAGAGGCCCTGCCTATTCCTAAAACTACACATTCGGTTATGTGTGCTATTAAATCTGAGATCAGTGGCTTTCATTTTAGTTTGACTAACATTTCTGGATGATTAGTATTTATACATCCTTCTTCTATCTCTTTTCCAAAATATTGTCTCTCTCTTTGACTAGACGCTGCCAAAACTTTCAGCATCGAGGTATACACTATTTACTTTCTTCCTTAAATTTTTGCATCCACAGACTTAGACATACAATTACGTTATGTTGGCTTAACAAATTGCCACCCATCTGCCAGTGTGGCTGTTCACATGCTAACAGCTGCCTATCCACATGCATGCTCTTAGCCTTCTCCAGTCATGAGATTACGTGAGGTGGCTTAATACTGCTAAACATCGCCTTAAGAGGGGTTACTGGACTGCAGAACATCTTTAATTCCCTCAAATACAATCATTTTTCTAAGCCTGGATGATGGCGATGAAAGTTTTCTGTGCAGTGCTTCTGTTTTGTGAGTACACAAAGACACAAATCTGAGAGGTGAAGAAAAATGAAGTAGAGGGGCAGATTTGTCCAGGGTCTGCAGTGCAGAGCTTGTCTCTGCAGTGGCTGTTTGTATGGCAATACGCAGCTGCAGATAGGTACAGGCAGGGCTCTCCTGCTACCTGTGTTTTTTGTCTTCTCTGGCTGTGGAAGCCTTCAGGGAAGCAATAAGGCCATATACTGGCCCAACGGTTTGTGGTCAAGAAATTGTGCCCTGAAAAAGAAGCAGTGCATAGCCCTGTTTTATGATCAATAGAATGAATGGGGTAATTCATCCAAATTCATTCCCAAAGTAATTCCACCGCAGCCTGCGGAGAACTGCTATGGATGCATTTAGCCCATAATCTTCCTCCATCAAGATATGACTATATCCTCCAGTGGGCAATAAAGTGCTTTGGGGCATCTAATTGAAAGTGTGACGGTTTCACACTGTTGGGAAGCAGCAGTTGTGGGTGGCATGTGCTCTGCTGGCATCTGAGGGTAAATACAGCAGGATATGTGGCAGTCTACAACTGGGAGCTACATTATGCATGTGCTGGGAACAGCAAGCCAGTGCCACAATGCAATTATAGCTTTAAACCGTGCCCAGTGTGTCTGTTCGGCAGCAGTAGACAGACAGCTCCAAATCATTATTTTTTTTCTGCTTACTTAGCTTCTGGTGATTAGGTTCCTGTTTTGCAATTGTGGTGACTAAACCAATTAAGGTGCAATTTAAAGAAGGAACTCATAAATACTGTACAAAGGTAGTATTGACATATCCAAACTTTATAAAAAAAAAAAAGGGGGGGGGGGGACGGGGACGACAGGGTGGAGGAAGAGAGGAGGCTAGGTTTCCAAACTGAGCAATCCATCTTAGAAGACTCTGCTATGTGCAGTAACTTCTGCAGTATGAATAAATATGCATAATCAAAAAGGGAGCACAGCTCGCTTCTCTCTATTGCTCATTTGATATACCTCTTCATGTCATATCCACTTTCACATAAACAACACAATAATAAAACATCTGCATTGCTAAATAACACTACTGTGTTCTAATTCCTCTGGAATGACATGAATAAGAACATCCTACTCCTGTTTATTAGAATTTATTGATGACATGAGTGTGTAAAGCAGCAGAAGGCATAATTAATCCTGGTACAGCCCCAAGTTACACGTCCAAACTTGACAAGGTTCACTCTTGACTTGCATTACTCTCCCTTGTTGCGCCATAACATCAGGGGCTTTGACAAGGTACAGATGTCCTGCTAAAGGAGGGGCAGGGAGGCAGTTTGCTCCTTGGTTCCAGATTTGCAGGTGCGAAGGGTGGGTTATGGCTCAGCTAGGAATGATGGGGAAAATTGGAGCACTTGGTAAAAAAGAAAACAAGCAGCCCCTTGCTTGAGACAGCAAACAGCACGCTAATGAAGCTTACAGATGATGTTCAATTGGGAGGAGTAGTGAGCCCCGTCGGGGTACAGCAATAATATCGGCAGATTTAGAGAAATTAGAAATAAGAGAAGAAAATAACAAAATTAGATCAATCTTGGGGAAGACAATTTGAAACACAAAGGCAGCTGGAAGGAAAGGCTGAAAGCAAGCTGTAATGTTGAAATAAGTCCAGAGGGGATAATGGATGAGGAAATAAACATTGTTTGCAATGAGATGAGGCTATGAAAACAGTGGCATATGTAGAAATCTAGCTCTCAGTTCAGTTCACCTTATCTGTCCCTCTCCCAGGCCAGCGAATATGTGAATCTCTTACAGCTCCAATCCACACAGTTTGGGATTTGAGGTGCAAAAGCGCTAACATATCTAAGTACATCTTCAGGTGCTGAAGCCCGTGATTTTGGATCCTCAGGACTTCTTTCCTGACCTTTGAGGTACTGGCAGGTCACCAGACCTCTAAGGGTACAGCCCATAGCCCCTCAATCAAACACACTCCTCTACAAGAGCCCATACCCTCCCTACTTTTATACACCAGACTTTCCACCGTGCCCATGGGGAAGGAGCTGAGAGGCATACACTTGATGGATGGGAGCACGCACAAAACACAACTGTATGTGTTTTCCCCAGAGTGATGACTACAACGCTTGCTAGGGAGAGAAGGACAAAACTCGCTGATTTCTTCTATGCCTGATAGGTTTGAAGTCACAACTCTGAGAAAAGTATCTTACTTATGAGAGATGAATGCTCTGGAAAGGAAACTTCACAATTCCCTTTCATTGCTTTTTGTATAAAATACATCAAATTCTGAACACGGCCGTATCACAAAGCACACAACCCACAGCCAACTCAGGCAGCTTCCTTTCACCCTTACTCCACTCTGTTCTCCAAAACCTTCCTTCTCCCTTCCTGACTTGGAAAGAGTAACCCAAGGCTACTCCTGCAGACCAATAACTAGAGCACTTTCCTCCTTGAGGAACCTGGAACCTGCTTCCAAGGGGAATGAACACCTTATCTCCTAAGTTATTGAGCAATCAAGGTGCCTCCTTGTTGCTGCGTTTTACTGGAGATGACTGGCCTGCATTGGTTGTCTGGAGACAGAGGAAGGTCCTTGGCTCAGAAACCCAGGCAGAGTGCTGTTTTCAACGTTGATGTATGTTTAGGTCCCACCTCTTGCTTCAGCGTTTCCTTGTCACTACCTTTCCCTTTGCTTTGTACGTGAAGTTGAAGCACCAGACCAAGAGTGCTGTGGACTTCACTCAGCATCTTTTTCAGATGCTGCAAAGATGAACATTGTGGTACCGAAACATTTTACGGTGCAAGTTGTAAAAGCTTATGTTACTGGTTCTGAGAGCTCCTGGCTCAAGCCACTGTCATGACCTAGACAACAGTTGCTGCACAAAGATAATATATATCAGGAAGAAGTATATATCTATATCTTCTGTATGTATATATACAGGTCCAGGGGACAGACACAACTGAGACTGTAGGTTGACTCTCAGGCACGGGCTACCAAAGAGGTTTTGGAAAACTAGAGGGAATTCAGAGAAGAGCAGAGAGCTTGAGGAGCTGAATTATGAGTGAAAATATAGCAGAGCTTAAAGTATGTATCTTCTCCAAATTGTGTTTTAAGAATAAGGAAGAAATCCCACGTGTGTATCCCCAGGAGATCTGTCTAAACACCTATCTTTTTTTTCTTTTTTTTGAAAGTCTGTGTACCTTCATTTCCTCCCCTACTGCAACAAAGTGCAGAGAACAACTTTGAGCACCTTCAGTCATAAGTGCATTTATTTCAAATGCTTGTGTGCTGCTTAATATCCGCCTGCCCACAAGCCACTTCATTCAAACGGGATTCATATGGAAGGTTTCATAAATTTAACAAGGGTGCTTCTCAGATCCTTCCTGTCTCTTATGAAACATTATTTTAATATTTTTGTTTCCAGGGAACTCATCTACTTAAACTGCAGCACCTATCTTTCCTTCCCTTGACAAAAAGTTAACAAGATTTTGAAGCAGACAATTAGAGATGTGAGGATATAATCCTTATCAGGTCATTGACACACTCTACATGTCTGGAAATGTTTAATGTTTCCTAGTGTCTGTTTACTCCTGAAATGGTGAGACTAAGGCTTGCATACTCAGAAATTCAGAATTATAGTTTCTCTTTTGGTGAAGTATTTTAAGATCCTTGTCTGGAAGTACCAGCAGATACCGAGCAGTGTTGCTATTTGGCAAAGAAACTGACCTGCCAAGTAAAATCAAATTCAGAAAAAAGCCAAGATGACAATAGGTGCAGAAGTTCCCTTTAGGATAAATATGTTATGGTCACAGGAACATTTTGCAGTGGATAGTGCATTTTCTTATTGTGTGCATTCAAACTACAGCCAGATTTGCATTTTGTTTCCCTGTGAGAACTCACTTTCAACTTTTCTTATAATCAGTGCAGTGATTAAGGATATACCTAGAAATGGTTTATCCGTTTATAAATAAATATGTACAAACATCTTTATATTTTCATGTGCCACAAAATGCTAAATACACCTTGTTCCTCTATTAGTGTTTACTTCAATACAGATAGACTTGGTCCATTTAGGCTAGAAAAGCCTACAGAAGAGAAAATTGGTTCAAAGTATAGCAGCATGTGTGTTTTGAAAGTCTCACACAGGAGTAGCACAACAGGACAAAGTGGGAGTATTTAGACCTTTAGAACAAAAAGTTTCAGTGCAACCTCCAGTAAACTCATTTCCTGGCAAATTCACTAGTGAAACCCTTCATTTTCCTAAATTCTGAAACGCCCATTGTTGCAGCAAAAACTCTTCTGTGCTTTGCCATTGTAATATCTGTATTTTGTCATAGAGTCTGTAAAATCTTTTGGGATTCTCCCAGTTAATCGCAAACATAGATGTAAGATGCCTTCATACATCCTACAGTATCTGGAATCTACCCAAAAGTGTTCTAGAGTCCACACTGCCTGGGCTGTCCTTAAAGTTCATGAGCCTTTTGGGTGTTGGAAAATACTCACATGTAGGTTTTTAACCCCTCCTCAGTGCAGACACTTTCTGAGACCGAGGAGGAAGCAGTGGACTTACAGTTTTTTTACAATTGTGGTTCCTCAACTTATTTTCTACTCTAATTTATAAAGGTGCATTAGTCCCAGCATGAGACCTTCATATTCCTGTTCAGGATCTGGAACATTCCACATCTGATCTTCCTTGTATTTTCGCAGGAAGGGGATATCATGTTGCAGAAAATCAACCAACCAACCAACCAACCAACCAGCCAACCGTATTATGTACCAACAGCAGGCAAACATCCAATGGCACAGGCAGTAACCTACTCCTACTTGAATAGTACTTCTGGACATAAATAACATTAGGTCCAGTTTTCCAACATGAACTTTTAATGGCTCAGGTTTGTGCATGAAAATCAGCCCAAAAGCCCCATTTCTACTCTCTGGCAAAAAAAAAAAATAAAATAAAAATCAGAGGTGGAATCAGTCTCCTGCTTTGCCACCATGCGGTATTGCTAGGTGGCAAGGAGAAACACTCCCTCCTACCCATAACCAGAGTCACTTCTGTTTCTGCTTTTTGTGGTTTTGTCACATTGTCCAAATAGCTGTTGGAAAGTGTGATTTCAGTTGTAAGTCCTTGTATAGACTTCTGCAACCAAAGTGAGGTCTGATCCAGGAAAAGTATGAACAAAAGGCCAGGCAACTTCTGCAAAATTTAGGTTCCTGTCTCTGACACTGACGCAAAAGCATCCTAACAGCTCAGTTGTGCAAGAACATGCAAGCACTTCTATTTTCCCTAGTGAAGCACCAAGCACCCTTGGAAGAAGACACCTGAGACTCACCATCCAAGAGCCACAACTGGTAAGCAACAGCCTTAGACTCTGGTCTCTCCAACCTGCAATCTTTGCATTGTACCTACACAGCAGTTCAGCCTCAAAAGCAAAGCCCAGATTCAGGATGCAAAAGAGGTGGGCATAGATGATGGGGACTATGGGGATTATGTTGGTGTGGTGACCAGCCTTTTGGAAATTTTGCTCAAGTCACAGAAGACATAAAACTCAGTCTCCCCATAACTCCATGGCTATCTAATGGTGTTTTTAGATTTTTTTTGCTGCTTATCAAGTCATTTGCTGTAAAATCACTTGATTATTTGCAGAGCTGAGATTTGCCCAATTAAGATTCATAATTCTGTTTCTGGATTTGACCAGAAAAATATCTCTTGGCACCTGCCACAACAACAGGAATTTTACTACTTCCGTGGTGCTGTTCTTTGTGTGACTCATTTAAAATACGAGTTTTCATGGGAAGGGACTGGGTTTTATTTTGTGTTTGATATAGTGCCCATGAAACCTCATCTTCTCTTTAGTCTCTCACTCTTTTCTTTGGTGATACTAAAGAATGATGAGAAATAGAAAGGCAAATGTCTTTTTAAGACAAAATTTCCTGCTCCTCCCCATTCTGAAATCCATAGATCTCACTTTGCATAGCATTTTCATAAACAGAGAAAACTCTCTATAGCAATGAAATAAAATTAAGATACAGTAGTGCCCTGCAGAACACCCATCATACTTTCAAAATAGACCATTCACTTACTGTAAAGGTTATTTCAAGCCAAGAATCCATTTATTTGAATGTATTTCCATTTTAATCAATATCCTTTAGAAATGGCCTCTTTCTTAGTCATGTAAGGTGAATTGATATAATTTTAAGGACATGTATTTCTTTTCTAAATGTTCTTATGTGGCAAGGACATATGCGAGATTGGATTTTCACCTCCGGTAGATATGAGTCAACAGCACTTTCTTTATGTTACTGCAACAAAAAGAGAGTGCCAGAGGCAAGACTTTCAGAAGAGGAGATGTTTCTACAGCACCTGAACACTGTGGTGACAATCCCTCATTTGTAATCCCAAGAGATCCCTTAGCAGCTCTGCAAAACCTTACTTTCCTCCTGAAAGCCCAAGCCACATTCCACCAAAAACAACTGAAAGACTTCCATTAACTTCAACAGATTTTCAATCAAGGTCTTATCCAAGATAAGTGCTTTCTTTTAATGTGTGAATAGGATGTAATTACCTTTCATTACATCAAATGTGGCAGAAGATGGGCAAGTAGTTTTTTCTGCTTGGGCTTGTACATTTTTGTAACATTTGCAAAATGCTGATTTATGCACACTGTTACTCTTGAAACACAATTACTCATATATAAATCTGCATTTGTGTTTAAATGTCACTGGTAACAAGAACGCTTCTGGTAACAAATTTGTTTATCAAATATACATCAGAAAATGGCATATTAAATAACAAAGCGTTTAATAAAAGATATGCTCAGCATTTTTACAGACAGCCTGGCCCTCATCCAACAAACCCTGATGTAAAAAGAAACACTATCATTAATGTCTAAGGATCCGGATTAAACTCATAATGGGAAATTCTCAGTTTTTTGCTTTCTTTACACTTTTAAAGCGCAGTTTTTCACTCGGGGACCAGACTGTATGTGTCTATGTACTGAGCTCATAGACTGAAGTTAAGGGAAGGACTCCTGTGGGTTTCAGGGGAGTCTGAAGAGTCTTCCCTTCAAAAAGTGATAGCACTACTGATTTTTTTTCCTTTTTTTTATCTGAGACACATATGAAATTCATTATCTTTTTTAGATTTCAGGGGGATTATTAATTTGACGAGGAGGAATGCTCAAGGATGACAAAGATGATCAAAGTTATGAAACAACTGTTATGTAAAGAACTGCAAAGAAGACTGGGACTCAGACTGCGAGGGAAAAAAAAAACCAAAACTGGGAAGATGTGCTACTGGTCCTAAAATCAAGGATGATGATATGGAAAAGGTAAGCAGAGAACGACTTCATTTTTCTTTCTAAAGCTAGAATTGAGAAGTAGCAAGAGAGGCTACCAGATGGCAGGCGCAAAGTAAATAATAGCAGGGGAGGCTAAAACAGCCCTGGAGTGGCTCATGTCTCTTCCCTGGCTGCAAAGGCAACCAAAGGTCTGAATGCGGTTACCTAAATAACAGAGGATAATGACATTTGAGATGCACTAAGGTATCTGAGACATCCATATGGAACCATCCACACAAGACCTATAGAAGAGCAGTACCTCTCTGGGGTGGCACTGGTGGGTGGAAGAAGATCCTGGAGCATTTCCAATGGTGCTGGAGTTGGGCTCAAAGCACTATACTTTGAAATTAGTCACCTTGTGCTATAGTTTCTCAAGATTCTAGGTCTGGTAGAAAAAGCTGGGTGTGAATTCCTGCTTTGCACTCTTTTTCTTTTCTGGGTGGCAAATCACTGCCCTTCAGCTGTATTGAGGTATCTGTGAAGCCACTCTCTAATACAGGGAATGAAAATAGGAAACAACAGGTGGGTGCAGAGAATTCGGCAGCATGCAAAATCAGCACGACAGAGAGGTGATTTTTACCTCTGTTTACAACATTGGCGAGATTGATATCAGAACACATTTGAACAGATACTGAAAAATTGTCAAGGATGCAGTGAAAAGCCAGAAAAAAGTATTAGAGAGTTTAGAGAAATGCCTTGCAGTGAGAGATTTAAGCAGCTCATTCTGTCTAGCATATCAAGGATGTATTTTGGTATAACCTGAAAGTCAAAACTGAATGATTCAAAATGGTAAAGTCAAAAAGCAATGGCTTTGTTAGGAGGCCTAACCCTCCATCTTGATGTGACAATGCATCTTAACACAATTACAATGATTTATTTGTAGGCTGGGACAAATAAAGGGCTGTGGCCCTTTCCTAAATTTGAAGAAATGTTTATAAATATGTTTATATATGTGATGCTTAAGGAATGATAAACATGTAATTCTAGGTTTAGAAGAATTGCTATTATTTTATTAAATGTTCTACTGAATGAGTGGTTGGGGTAATTACAGAAATTCACAGGCAAATTCTGTTTCTTCCCAGAGAGATGAAAAGAGAGAAGAAATCTTATTTTTGTTAAGGAATGTTATTAAATGATTTTTCCTAGGATCTCATAGGCAGAAAATGTATAGAATCTTGTTTCCAAGGCCACAGGAACTGACTGAGCATTCTTTTCTCTCCTGTATCTCTCCTCATGAAATGCACAAAGAAAACAATTGTAAAATTTCTTGAAAAGTTCTATCAATGTTATTTAAATGACTCAAGACATTCAAATGTTTTCCTATAACAATACGGAAAACACAGATAATTGTTCTTCTCCATTACCCTCTAAGCCTTATTTACCCACAACATCCCTGCAGTAGTGTGGTGTCTCTCTGGCTCCTCATCATCATATGCTCATTAGTCATTAACCAACTGCATCTCCATAGGCGGGGACAGGCAGCAAAGCGGTGTCCTGGTATGAATGGCTCCCACAAAACGTGGCTCCAGCTCTCCTTGCTGTAAGACAACTCTGATGGCAGAGGGAGCAACAAGTCCCTCCACCATCACATATCACATGCCATTTACATCACAGCTATTTTCTTTCTTGTAGACAGAAATGAAAAGGAAGTCCACTGGCACTCTTCGGGTGGCCAGGAGCAAGCCAAGTCAGATACACAAGCTGTATAGCTATGTTATCACAACGCCTTCTTTCCCAAGCCACGAGCTCGTACCAGATGATAGAGCCCAGTGCCACATGAACTATCATCTGCGCAGCTTAGTGGACGTGTGAAATGAGCTTGTGTCTGCTTGTACGTGGCTACATAAATATATTTGCTTATTTGGAAATGTGTTGTATTTAAATGCAAGTTTCAAATAACAGACACATGATGTAATTGCTATATAAATAGGAAGGTGGTTTACACACAAATATAGCAGTGCTATTAGAGGTGATCATTAGTTACTAATATAAGAAGTTATGCGAATATTAGCATATTGTTATTCATAGCAGAATTCATTATGCATTTGGTATATAAGTAATATCTTCTTTAATAAACTTAGGAGAATAAAGAATCTCTGTTCTGTAGATTGCTAAAGATGGACAATAACATTAATGATTATTAAGGTCTGAAATTTTCTAACAATTATCCATATTTAGAAAGACTATTTGGAAAAAAAAAAAGAAGACATGAGAGTATTTTGACCTATTTCAAATAGAATTTCCACTCATGTTAAAAACTGATGAAATTAAATAGACAGAAAAGAAAATGGAAAGAATAGAAGAAAGTGTTAAAACTCTAAAGATATGCTGAATGTGTCCTCCCAAAGAGCAAAAGCAATTAATTCCCTATTACATGTGCCTTAAAGGATTATATATTCATAAACTGACAACTCGGAAAGGACTATCCCATCAAGATGCCAAACCAATCAACTATGACAGAAGCTCACATTTAAATCCCCCTTATCCAAAAAGAGGTATGTCATTCCACCGGTGAAACTGAAAAAAAGGACACTATAAACCTTTCTGATTCTAGCAACAACACACTCCACTCCCATCTTTCTGATGTAATGATATCTTTATGCTCGATACTTTCTCATCTCATGCCTTATATCCTATTTTTCCATCTTTTTTTTTAAAAAAAGAGCAAGGAGATGAAGAAGGCTTGACAAAGCACCAAGAAAGAGCTACTTTCTTGTGTGCTGTTGCTTCTAGGACAAGATCAAGGCCAGTTTTGTCCTGCAGTCACAGCTCTGTGTGATTCATGCCATCGTGCCTAAACTAGGGTTAAAGTCACTAGCTTGGATGCTGTGGCAGCCACTGTGGCAGCACTAAATTAAACATGGATCACTAAAGCCATGTGAGATGCTGAAATAAACCCAGGTCAAACTGCACACTCTCCAGATGTGAGTAAGCTTCTTTAGAGATAACTTGGAGATGCATATGTATACATGATATGTGCAACCATAGTCATATCCCAAGCCACCGAGTTCATGGATACTAGGAAACTTGCCAAACGTTGTTGGAAAAGTTTATTTGAAAATTCTTTTTTTTTTTTTCTTTTTTGACTTTTCTGTGTGATGCAATAAATGGGCTATTGTAATTTAATTTCTTTTCACTGTTTCCAGTTAGATTCCAAATGATTTCAAGTATGGCAGCTAAAAAGAAAACAAGCTCGCTTGGATTACTGCTCACTAATAGTGGAAATGAGTTGTGATTTAATATTCCTAGTGTTCATTGATTACTCCACTCGAAACAGTTCTTTAATAACCTCTTATAAATTACAGAGTTTAAACACTTCCTTTGGTTTTCCGGGACCGCACTTAGGTCACTTACCTCCATTAATTTCTAATTGTTTAGTTTTTTCTTTACCTAGACATTTACAAGACTCTTGGTCATCTGTAAATTATCTTGCTTACACATAACACATCGAAACTTCTCTGATTTGGGGAGCAACATACACTGACGGCAGACGAGATAATAACATCTGTAGGCATCCACAGAGTGTCAAGCTTCCTGAAACAGCGTGGCAGAGAGGATGGCCAAAGAGGCCAGAAAATCATGTTTGTGACGGAAAGTGAACCCAGACTAACGTAAAACATGAGGCTGAAGGTCAATGGCTACTTCTGAGTAGCTCCCTGATTTCTGAAATACATGGGTCTGTTTGATTTTATTTCCTTTCAAAGTGGGGTTCAACAAGCAAAACAAAAAGGCACGTGTGCATAGGGAGAAACCCTTGCAAAGTGAAAATTCTGTTAGTTGCCTGTTCTCTGTTGTACTCAGCTTTTCATTACTTTTCCTCAAAAATCAAATTTTTTGTAAATTGCAGTAATTCTCCTGCATTCATTCCTTGTAGCTTTCTCAAGACATATCAAAGGACCCCATCTACCCGATACAGGGACAATCATGTCTGAATTGGCTTTGGAGAAACAGGTTTGGGCCTTACCATCTTTTGTTACTTTAAAATCTCTGCTTTACAAATGCCAATGACAAGATTACTTGGCGTTCCACAGCTCTCTCCTACCGCATTGCTAAAATGAAATGTTTCAATATTCTTGAAATGAAACATTCTGACATTATCAAAATGCAAGGAGAAGATTGAAATGATTCATTTGGACTTACTCCCATAAAAATGTCACTGAAATCAGCACATTTTCACAACATGTTTTGATTTGGGCAAAGCTGCATTTTTTTTTCCCCGTGGAAAATGATTTCATTAAAAACAAATGACCAGCTCTAATTGCAACTCACTGAGCCTTTGCTCCAAAAGTCAAAGCCATTAAAGCAGCACTTAGTCTTTATGTACTGGGAGACAGATTCTCCTTTACAGGTTGCTATGAAAAACATCTTTCTCCCCTGCAGAAGAACTGATGTCCCTGGGACTGCAAGCTAAATTGATGTCTTGCCTTTAAGTGGTGTCCACAATTTGTAAAAAAAAAAAAAAAATCAAGAATTTAATAAACAAGTCAAAGGAAAAAGGCGAAGGGCACATCACAACCCTTTGAAGAAAGTTATCATTGACTTCTGAGTTTAGTTCTGGAAATGGAAAGCAGGAGCTACAAAGCCATCTCTGCACTGCAGTCTGAGCAGAGATCTGAGACGGGACCAATTGAGCCATCTTCCTAACCAGAGTCAATACAGCTGTGCGACAGCGGTCCTCTGTCCAAGCTGATCAAGCTGCTGAAAAGCTGGATTTTGTGACTTTGCCCATGCTATTAAATTAAATGTGCCTTCCTCCACAGCATGACACCAAGGGCAGCTGGCATGCAACATCTCACATCAGTATGGAACCCTCCAGCCCCCCGCAGCTGCGTGGCGGGATCCAGACTGCCTCTGGGAGTGACGCCTGTCATACGCTGATGGCCAAAACGTGTGTAGACACCAGTGTTTGGGCGAGTGCCTGTTTGTCCAAGATGAAAATGCACCATCAAGAGACCTTATTGCTCTCTACAGCTACCTGAAAGGAGGTTGTAGTGAGGTGGGAGTCGGTTTCTTCTCCCAAGTAACAGGCAATAGGACAAGAGGAAATGGCCTCAAGTTGTGCCAGGAGAGGTTTAGGATGGATATCAGGAAAAAGTTCTTCACGGAAAGGGTTGTCAAGCATTGTAACGGGCTGCACAGGGAAGTGGTGGAATTGCCACCCCTGGAGGTATTTAAAGATGTGCAGATGTGGTGCTGAGGGACACAGTTTAGTGGTGAACTAGGAAGGTTAGGTCCCTTCCAACCTAGACAATTTTATGATTCTATGATCAATTTATCAGTGTAGACAGTACAGCTGCAGTGCCCAACAATGTTTAAATTAGTAATATAAATATGACAAATTAATCTGCCTGAGTGACTGACTGCAGTGCTTGTATCTCTTAATGAGTGAGTGTCCCAGCACCTTCAGGGTTGTGGGACACGTGGCCTCATCACGGTGCCAGTGGCCCAGGAGAGACCTGCTCGGTGCTGATCTGAGCCCTGACCTCGTCACAGGGCTTCAACACGAGACCTTCTTCAGAGCAGGGTCAGCTCTGCCATCCCGCTGCAGCTGCAGGGGCACACATCTCTCACTCATCCTGGGCTGGGAGGGTTTTATATCGCTTTTAAATTAGCTTGTCACCATAATCATAAGTCTGTTTTTCTGGTTTGGGCCCTTCAGAAAACCTTTCCCTGTCAAGCTTTGGTCACATCCTTGATTGACAGAGACCATGAAGATGAACCCAAGTCTGGAACCTCAAAGAAAACAGCATCCATGTTTCCCTCCCTCCCCAGCACCGCATGTTGCTGCCAGCGCAAATCCTGCCTCTAGAAAACCAATTAAAACCTCCCCAGTTTGGGGCCATCTCTGTCTGTGAGTCAGAGACGGGCAGGAGAGCTGCATCTGGGGAGGAGGTTAGGCTTTAGCGAGTCTCTGGTTGGCTCATGCCTTCTTTCTCCTTCCCCCCATCCTTCCCAAGGTGGCAGGTGCAGCACGAGGCGAGCAGACACCAGTCACCTCCACAAGCTCCAGGGACACGCACTTGTAAATCAGTAATATTGTCTCACCGAGCGAAGCTTTGAATACGGCCCTAATTGTAGCATTTCTGTGGAAGAATAACTAAGTGAGTAGCTGGGATGGCAAATAAGGAGGGGGTGATGAACACGAGGAAGTGCCTCTGGAGAGGTGGGGAGAGGAGCAGGGCTGGGTGGGTGAAAGGGAAAAGAGCCGGGAAAGTGGTTGGTAAAAGGAACGTTGGTATGACATTAAGGAAAATTCTGTGAGAAATTAAAACCCGCGAAAGATTAAAGTTGAGTAAAGAGCTCCAGACACTCAGCAACACTCCAGTTCGGTGTCTGGAGTCTTTGACAGAAGATGTGATTCATCAGCCCCCACACACACCTTTTTTTAAATATGCATGTTCATTTCAACAAATGTGAAATTTCCAGGCAAAGCAAGAGCGCAGCACACCCACTCAGCCCCGAAGAGCCTGGCATGGGTACGCTGCCACCATCCTGGGGAGCCTGCCAGCACGGCAGCACGGCAGCACCACCCTCCATCCTCATCCCAAGGGGTGGGTGAGAGGGAGATCTTCTCTCTCCTTCCCCTCCCCTCCACAAATTCACTTGGGAAAGGTTTGGGTTTACTCTGCTGTGCATTGGGTGATTAATCTCCTGCACACATATGGGGAAAAAATATTATCTATATCTGTATCTATGTCTATATCTATATCTATCTATATCATCTATAGCTGTATCTATATCCATATTATATCTATATCATCTCTATCTATATCCATCTCCTGCTGGGACAGCTAAGCTCTGAGGAGACAAAGGTTTGACAGATAGACCAGCGTGCATGGAGATCTGTAAGGCCCTTGAACAGCCATCCAGAGGGTGCTGAGAGCCTGCTGTTCGCTGCAAAGCTGTCCTCTGCCGTCAACAGTTTGGCTTTACACAGAAAATGTTTCAAAGCTCATAACTGTGTGGGAAAAAAAAGCCACACAAAAACCTGATATAAGAGGTGAGTGGGATCAGATGTAGTAACACATCCCTGAATCTTCAGTAGCCTCACACATCAGCTTCAGTAAGTGGGAACTGGACGCATCCATGGTGACAGACAGCTCCAAAACCTAACAACATCTGAAATATGACTTATATTAAACTACTTCTGTTTAATGATGCAGGAATATTTGACAAATATTGATATGATCCTTGAATCCCAGTCCTCAGCTCCCTACCACACCACTCAAAGCGCCATGATCCCTTAGAAAAAGCCAACTTCTCCACCTTTGCCCCTCATAATCCAAACACCTGACCAGTAATTATTAAATAAAATAAAATGAAAAAACAAACAAACCTTCTTATACTTAAATAGACAAATAAATATAGTTAAATACTTATCCTCTCTTCTACTGCCTTATTCATGCTTGTATAAATAATTTAATAAAAACCTCTATCAAAAATAACTGAAGCTGCTCCGGACTCTCTATCTTCTTGAATCTCATGCAAGCAAAATTTAGGGATCTTTGACTCGGAATTTATGTCTGACTTGCCACCAAGTACCATCACCTCGGTTGGTGAGAGCAGCCTGAATTATCGCTCTGGCTATGAACTGGACTAGATGACCTCATAGGTCTTTTCCAGCCGTGCTTTCTGAAAGTCTATTAAAGGCTGCTGTCAAAACCCCACCTCCGCGTACGCTGCCAAGAGGGAGGGGGCATTTTGGTTTGCAGTCACGGCACAAAACTGGGATATGTAAAATTAAATTTCTATCCTTCCTCCTATCCCAGCTGATATGGGTATGGATACAGATCAGCAAGAGAAAAAGCAATATTCTTCAGAACACTCACATTAACTTAGTGACTTAGACCCATTCACCAAAGTAAATGAAATATTGAGGAAACTCAAAGAGGTTTTTTTCTATTGCCAACCTGGTTCACACCAAGGGACTGATAGCCAGATTATTATTTGGGACACAAACACTTTCTTTCAATAAGAAAAAGAGATAAATTAGAAAAGGTAATTAGTTTAAGCATCCGTATCGTAAATTCAATGCATTCACTGTGCCCGAATTGTGCTATGTGGGCAGTAGTTTGAAGTTTATGGACACAAGCCAGTCCACACTAACTGCCTGTATGGGGCACAAAGTTAACACTGTTTTTTTATAAATCTTAGAGGATGAAATTACTTACATACCTATTATCGGTCCAATATAGACAATTATGTATTTGCTGCAACAAATAGACTTCATGTTCCTAGGCCTGAATTTCTCACTCATACTTTTATGGATGAATTTGGAGACAGGTCACTTACAGCTTTCTCTGCAAGGATTATTGACCAGGGCAACTGGGATGTCCAGGTCTCAGAGTGAGACATTCTGTGGACAAAGACAGCCCCAGTTAGACACCAAAGCCGGATGCTGCTTACCGCAGAAGGTGAGGGCAATTCTGTGGCTCTCCTTTTTGAACGACGGGATTACATATGCCCTGAAGCCCAGTATGTTGGGACACACAAGTATCTCAGAATGGGACAGGTGGATAGGTAAAAAATATAAACCTGGGCAAAAAGGACAATCTTTTCCCCTTTCTCTTTGAGAGTCAAATAGGGATAGGCTTAAACAGAGTTCAACAGCCTCCAGATCATAGCAGAGGTTAGGCGGAAGCTGCGATGTTCACCTTGCCTAGGGGGAGTGTGAGGAGTGCTGTCATACAGATATCTTGGGTACAACTCAGCTAGATTTACTCAGCTGCGTACCACTCGCAGACGCTCAGGCTGAATCCCATCCTTGGGGACCTCCAAGGGAAGCTGGTAGTGGAGAAAGGAAGGAGTTCTGGATTTTGCCCTCATGGCGCTTAAATTTTCTGCAAATTCCACTTCGCATACTTTTTAGAATCAGATCCTACATTACTTTTGAAAATTGGGCAGGTGTTCCTTCATGCCTTATATACACCTGATGATTTACGTCTGGAGACTTACCGCACGGCAGCAGCCAATATGCACCTATATTTCTGAGGACTGTCACAGTCAATGCTGTACAAGAGTTAAATATTGCCATGTATTATTTTTAGTTGCCTTGAGAAATGTACAGGAAAAATACCAAAATATAGGACAACCTGCTGCAAAAATAAACACTTAAAAAGGACCTAAATGAAACTGAAAAACAACCCCATGCATATGATTACCATTTCAAACAGGGAAAGCCTGACCCATTGGATACTCCTGAGAATGCTCCCCCATGGAAAGGTATTCATATATATCAGCATTTGTAAGATCCAGAACAACATTGGGGTCATTTTGTTTAAAATATACTGTGAACTCAGCAGGATACATCTGCTTTATATTAGTCTTGTGGAAATACTATAAAGGGCTTTGGGGGGCTTTTTGTTTTTTTGTTTTTACTTGGTGGATAATTGAGATAAAACTGAACTTGTGTAGAAAAGAAAGCAACTCATGGTAGAAATATCCTACTATCCTAAGATACCAAAAAGGAAACTGAAGTCTGAAAATTAAGTATGTACTTTTGAGGAGCTATTTATTAAAGCATCTAATGATATTTCAATATTCCATTTGTCATTATATTGCAGTACTGGGTTTTTGTTTCCACGTTGGCAATAGAAAAACTTATATTTTTATACTTAATATAACTATAGCTCAGGTTTCAGATCAACTGATCACTTTTTGATATTGAGTCAACTCTGTTCACCTTGTACTGTCATTAAGGCACATGCCAAGCCAGCAACTGGTTTAAACTGATCTGATTTGGTAGCATCTTTGCTGCAATTTGTCATTCTCCTTGCACAGATGCAAATGACAAAGGAAGGGAGAATCAGGCCCTCTGTGCTGACAAAGGGCTCTTATCTTCTCAATGTTTTGGTAGCTGATCATACTGTTTCCTTGTCCTTTCATTTAAGGGTCATCAAGATAAAAGTGTTTATTTGAATTATTTTTTTCTCTTTCTTGCTCCCAAGTCTTGTTATAAGTAATGCTCCTACTCGGGATGTACTGTGGTCCCCTGACTATGTCTCTGCATGTCCTCATGGTCTGCTCTGCTTTTATGGTTTTGCTCAATTATTTAAAGAAATCATGTTAAGTCTTAATGTAGAAAACACAGGGAGAATGAGGGCCATCTTAAAACACCGTTCTCTCATCACTTCCCCTTCACGATCTTTCAAACCGATCCCATTTGGGTTGATGCCCCCCTCCTAAACGCCTTGTCCTCAGGTCCCCAGCCCCAGCTCTGCTTTGAGACAGAGCCAAGCAGAAAGGCTTCATCCGAACAGGGTCTTACAGCCTCAGTATCAGCATCTCATATGATGCGAGATCAGGAGCTGCTACAGTCATCTGTTTACTTTCTTTCTCAACTTAAATAAAACAAGAGGGGGGAAAATGTTCTAAAGAGATAGTTCCTGCTTATGGGAGAAATTCACAGGGAATAAAAATAAAAATCTATTTACCTTCAACCGCTTGCAATGAATTATGAATACAGAGGTGTCACCAATTTGCATAGAGCATGTACATGCAGCTCATTCTTGCTTAATCCTTTTGCTTGAGCTTTTTATTATTTCTTATTATTATAAATTCAAGCACAGAAGGCAATTTCAGCACCTGAAATATTTAGACAGGAGACTGATTATATTATTATGGAGAAAACTCTTTTTTATCAATTGATTTGGCAAATTCAGGCTCAGACACTCTCCAGTTCCGCCATCTCCCATCTTGATTACTGTGACATCCTGCTCACCTTACTTTGATTCATATTTCCATGGCATCAGCCATTCAAAGTACAAAAAGCAAAGCACAAAAATGAGTGTCCATTAGTTTACTGGTGACATTTCCATTTCTGATCCTGCCTCTTTTATTCCTTGTCTAGCACATGTTTTCCAAGGGTTCCAACTTCTTTAAACCTGCTTCAGTTTATACCCAGGACAACACTGATGCTGAGGAATAGCTGGGTTTGCTGGTATGAAAGGTGAGGTATCATTCTTCTTCTGAGGGAAGAGATCATTTCAAGAGTTTCTCGAGCTAAGGAGGTAGGCAAAAAGGTGTTACTGAGGTCCAAGGGCTTGTTTGTAGGGCGATGGGAAGGTTGTACCTTGGCAAGGTCTG
Source organism: Pluvialis apricaria (assembly GCA_017639485.1). Lineage (NCBI taxonomy): Eukaryota > Metazoa > Chordata > Aves > Charadriiformes > Charadriidae > Pluvialis > Pluvialis apricaria. Next base: position 6,748,345 of record CM030044.1, on the reverse strand, counting down.
AGAGGTCGCTGCACAGTGCAGGGTGCAAATGACCTCTCTGTTCGATCGCCCCAGGTTCACCTGATTCATGACCCAAACCTTTGCCGCATGTTGGCTTCGACTGCAGCGATGGCATACTCCTGATAACACAAGGACAGAGAAGGAAGCTAGGAAAATAAAAAAGAAGGGTTTAAGAAGAAATGAGGAAAAAAAATGGGAGTGGAAGAAATGCAGATGGGGAGAGGTCTGAGAGAAAAAGACGTTATATCTGGGGACCAGCAAAAGGTGGAGACAGTGGGACCTGTGGCATGGCTGTAACTGTGAGGTTGAATGAGGCCAAGAGTCGGGATGAGGACGTAAAAAGAGGGCACGGTGCAAAAACCTGCAAGAAGCCAATCTATAAGCAGGGGAATTAGGTGCAAGGAGCCATGACAAGGTATCCATTGATCTACAGTGAGAGTCATCCACATCAGCAAAGTGGAAGGAGAGGGGGAGGAAGTAGATGAACAGAGAGGATAGGTCAAGAAAATTGAGACCAGAAAAATCACTTTTTTGGTTTAGCTCAGGACAGGAGGTCACTAAAGGCCTTGGCCAGGCGGCTTTCAGCAGAGGGGAGGAGTTAAGAGCCAGCAGAGCGGTAATCAAAGTGGAAAGCAGGAGGAGCGGAATTTAAGACAAGATGAGGCATGCTCCAGCATGGCGGAGAGCAGGGAGGGGAAGGAGGGAGGCTGGGGAGTTTGAGAGGCAACGGGAAGGTGCAGGGCATTAGGGGACTTCTCTATCACCGAGTGACACTGGGCACAGAGCCACCCCACGGCATCGCTAGCTCAGAAAAGCCTTCTGTTCCTTTGTTTCTTTCCCTGTCCCTAAGCCTCCCCCCCCCCAAAAAAAATAAAAAACACCCAAACCAACCAAACAAACAAACAAAAAAGGGAGAAATTATGATTGGCAGAGCAGGGAAATGGTTAATGACATCAAGCAGAGCAAAGTGCTGTCACGGCCCAGAGCTCCCTTCCGTAATAAGTGTGTGGCCCAGCTGTCAAAAGGGTTAGGGCATTCCCTGCCTACCCAGACAGGCTCCCAAGGGGGAAAAACGTTTTGTCCTCATTTACAGTATGGCAGGTGAGAGGGATGGAAGAGGGGGAGAAGGGAAGGAGGTGGAAGATAACTGAGGAGTAAATTGATTTACATTTAAATGTTATGTTTTTATTACTTTTTTTTTTTTTTTTGCACTCAGTGTGAAATCTCATCTTTTAAACTAGACAAACCAGGGTAAACTATTTTTTACAGTGTGAAAAAAAAATGATTGACACTCTAAGGTAATACTTTTTAAATTCCTCCAATTAAACAAAGCGAATTTAATTTTAAGTTTAATTAAAAGGAAATTTAATTAGAAAGAAGATTAAATTTTAATTAAATTTCTCCAAAATCCTTATCCTTGCCTTTACTGCTAATATTTCTCTTGGAACCAAATCCCTTTTTAATATTCTTAAATTCTATTCTAGTAAACTTCCCCTTTATATTAAAATTATATCTGCCTGGATGTACTCTCTACCAGGAAAAAAAAAAAAAATCATTACCCCTTTTAAGATACTTGAAGAGTACACCTGAGACACAGAGTAACTCAAGAGCGACCAGTGGAACATTTGGATATGCTCTGAGTGAGACATTGCTAAATTAACCCGCCTGCTGCTGAACGCTCCGCAGGCAGGAAAGCATCTTTGTGTTCCAATGCACTCCTTTCCTGCATGCAGCTCTCTGCTGCTCAGCACATCCATGATGTCCATATGGGCTGTACTGCTCAGCATTCCCTACCATGCTTGTGCAACCTTTTTTCTTTTCTTCTGCAGAGGTTTTGGGTTTTTTTTTTAATTTTTTCTTCTCTTTTTACATCTGCTCTGGACTGTTGGACAGGTTTGCATTGGTCACAGACCCCAAGATGGACTGGGCCAAATCTGTCTTTTGCGTATTCTATATTCTTCTGACATCAACTCCAGTCTCCACAGAAGACAAAACTGTCTGGTAACTAAAAGACTGTTGCTATAAGGTACTGTATAAGGATTGTGTAAGGCTCTGCTTGGTGGGTCCTTCAGTAGGAGATGGCTGGAGCGCTGATGTACCCACTCTGCCTCCTGACCGTGCTCCTGAATCTCCCAGGATGCCTCTCCTGTGCACAAAGCAATGCCGTGCAGTGACAGGGAGCTGACATCAACCCAGCAGGCGCAGGATCAGAGGCAGCCATAGAAGGGCAGCACTTGTGCGAACAAGCTATGCTCCCACCCTTTCAATTTTGTTCATTTTCCAGCAAGGGCAATCCCATCTCACAGCAATAATCAGGTGAAAGGAGAGTTTGCAGTGCTGGGACAAGCAGGACAGGAATTTCCAGAGTTCAGAGCATCCCTGGCAGTCATCTCCTGACATCTCATCTCCTGACACCTAAGCGAAGTACGCTGACGCAGACCCTGTCCACCACCGTGACCCCTCAGCCCAGCATGGTCTGGCGGGTCCAGCATGGGGTCACGGCAGTAAAGATGCCGTGAAATTGCTGCAGACGGCAGCTTGTGCTGGGGGTCACAAGGGGTGGGAGGAGGATGACAGCCAGCACTGGCCTCTGAGCTGTGGTCAGGGTGTCTGTCCCCAAGACCTTCCATACTCGTAATGAACTAGTATATCACCCGTTGCCCCAGATTCAGAACCACCCGGCTTTATTTTAAAAGGTTGTCATGGTGACCACTAGTCTTGCCAATGGATACTGGTTTGTAAAGCATCACTATTTACATAGTTACTCTTATATATAAAATTTCATCTGTTTAACTCATAAGTTGCTAAACCTGGCAGCCCTCTCTCTCCTCCAGCACCCCTTCTTTGAAAGAAGCCAGGACCAGATACTTCAGACACTCCATAACAGGCCATTTGCAAAAAACTGCCATAGATGATGCTTTGTCTACAAATCTGTCAACTAGAAAAGTCACACACCCACTTTGAAAGAAAACCTGAAAATATTTATGCCTGTGAAACTCAATTTTTCATGGGTTTTGCAGACAACAAGCTCCACGGGGTGCCAAGTGGTGCTGCAGAGTATTCATTCAACTTTTGAAGGACTGCTCACAGAAAACATTTTGCAGGACTCGTACAGCTCCACTTACTTTGCAAGGGAATCCAAATACGATGCAACTTCCCTGCTGAAATTAAAGCGGAGTTCCCAGCAGATGCCACGTGTGCAAGGTCAGTCCCAACAGCCTCTCCATCTGACAGACCTATCGTAGTCCTGCGTACTGTACTCTGTGTCTCGAGAAATCCTGCCTACTTGGGCAACTTCTCTGCTACTTGTTGACATTTCTGAGGTCACGCAGGTTCCTCCTGAACAGCAGTCTTGACTTTTTGTGGACGTTTTTTTGTTGTTTAATAATCTTTCTCTCTTCCCTTACCCTAAAGTCATCTATTTTTCCTCTGGGGGCAGTTTGTTCACCTTCTGATCTTCATGCTCTCCATGCCTCTCTCCCACCTACGGCAAAATTCAACAGGAGCTGACCTTGCTCCTTGCCAGCTGTTGGACCTGGCTGAGGTTCCTGAACAACGGAATTATTGCCTTGTGGGGCTTCCCTCCTCGCCCCCCCCATCTCTCTTAAAAATAAGCATGGACCAAGTGACACAAATTCATACACTAGAGGTCTGTGCTGCAGTCAGTGATTGGAAAACACACAGAGCAAGGATTGATGAAAACACAGTGGGCCAGTGGTATTATGCATCTTATTTCTTTCACAGATGCAGTCCTAAAAGTGTTCTAGGAAAGGTCTGAGAACATGGTGATACTCTTTTATTTATATCAGTCAAATTGTTAACATGATTGAGATTTATATTCTTGTTATTGTATACCACTGCTTATTCCCAAAATCTCTCTTTTGGGAGGAAGGTATTTTTATTCCTATTTGCCCATATACTAGGATCAGCACAGATGAGGTCTAACAGGCAACACTAAGATTTAAATAGGAATAGAATTAAGGAAAAGGAAATAACATTCATTATCCCCTTTTTTTAAAATGGGAAACTGAGGCACAGAGAAATCAGCTGTGGGTACTAACCACCTGGATATGTTCTCCAGTTAATTTGAAGAATTCCACAAAGTTCACCTGGAAAATCTGTTGAAAAAAACAACAAACCAACTTGAATCCTGATTTCCAGAGTCCTAGACTGCTACTTCAAGAAAAAATAATACCACTATTTTATGTAGAAAACAAAATTAAGAGACAACACAAAGCAGAACATTTGGATTACTGACTGAATTTTTTTGATAAATATTATCTCATCCAGATGATGGAATATGATACCATCTAGGTATCTTGGAGAAAATCATTACTCTATGTAGGTATATCTTTTAACTGACGGATAATTTGGATTGATCTTTTGTATGAGGGCTCAGTCTATACAGGTGACTCCCCGTGAAACAAAAATTTTTGTGGCAGGGCAATTAGAAACCATCCAATGCTGTGAGCATTACACGCTGTTTCAATGTGCAGAAGACATGTGGTCTACATATCTAGAGATCTCCGGCTCCAAGGAGTCTGACAATGTCATGTTCCTTAAAAAACACAGCAGGGAAAGATACCGGATGCTTACGCTCATCTCTGTATTAGAAGACGTTCGTTCTGAGAACATGGTCTGGGCCATGTTTTTAACCAGTGGATGTTGTGACACTGAGCTGGAAACCCTTCAGCACATTGGTGTTGTATTACGGTAAGCTATACATCTCGTGATACCATACTATTTGAGAAGGTAAGACTTTAAAAGAAAAATCACAACAATGCATATGAAACTGAAAATAAAAGCCCAAGAGCATAGCACTGTATGCATTTTTGTGGATTTCCACTTTTCCAGGTGATATACCCTACCTGTACATCTGAATTTGTCTGCAGAAGAGAGGACATACAGGCAGCGCTGGACTGCATGAAGCCAACGGTCAATCTCATTCAGTATGCGGTCTGGCAGGAGCCAAGGAGGCATCAGAAGAAGGTTCAAGAAATTTCTCTCACAAGGGAATTTTCTTCCCTTCCCACAGCAGGTTGAGTTCTTCTCAAGCCTGGAAATATAAGGATTTATCTCCTTTCTCTGGCTCATGTTGAAAGAAAACTGTTCTTTACCATTAAGTGTATTCTGCAGACTATCCGGAGAGTAAGGAGCTTTCATCACGTAGACACAAAAATAGAGAGAGTTTTATGGGGTGTGTTTCATTCCCGTTGGGTGCCCACCAGCCATGACTACTGCCCTTTGGGCCACACAATCAACCTCCTCACTCATGAAGATAAATGTCGTATTAGCCCTGCAGTAAGCCATCATCTATTCTTGAGAAACAAAGAGAGTATATAGCATGACCTTCCTTGAAATATTGGATCTATTTACACGGGTTTGCGTGGACCACATTACTTATGAGTCACCAAGGGGAAACTGAGCTCCTTGTAGATAAAGTGATCAGTGCAAACCACTGTAAATAAATCTGAAATTTCTATGAAGGTCGCACTGTGTCTGATTTATACTTTAGCACCCTATGAAATAATGTTGACCAGGTAAGTGGTTTTCAATTATTTTTTTTTTTATTCACATAAGGAAAAAAAAACCTTTTTTGTAGTATAAGGGACTGCTCTATTTTAAAGTGCATCTGGTTAGAGAGATGACACATGCCCAGGAAGTAAGTTATTATTTCTGGCATAAGGCTAAATGTTCCTGGACCTGATTCTGCCACCCTAACGAACCAGGATGATTTGCATGGACATACATGGCAGAATCAAACCCAGCAGCAGCAACAGAAGACCCTTAGAAAGTTTGAGGCTCCATTTTACTGATTGATCTACATCTTTCTTTTCATTAATAGCTCCAGTATAGGTCAAACCTGAGTGAAAACTTTGTATCCCTAAAGTAGGAGTTATCACGAACACAGGCTTTTGGTCTTGGAAGATAAGTAATGCTCTAGTGACCAAATTACAGGAGTGGAAGTCAGGAATCTTGTTTCTGTCCTTAATCTGCTTTGTGACCAATTTCACTTCCCTTACCAGCTTTCATCCAACCTGTCTGTTAAAGCAAGTGAGCCCCTGACACTGGAGGAGACTACTTGATGCAATTATGAGTAATAACCATTAGGACTCCATTTTAGGTTCAGAGGAGTCTTCTGATTGTATGTGTATCTAGTTGCTTCAGTTTGAAAAATCAGACCAGAAATCTATGAGCAGATTCTTTAAGAATATTGACAGGTTTTCTACTTGCTGTCCAAAATGTCATTGGAAGATAAAAATGGTATCTAGTAAGTGACCTTGATCACCTCATATGTCCTTCTGAGCCCCAAAACTGACGATTTAGTGTTCTAAACAGGGCAAAATAAAAATAAACTATTTTGGAGTGCCTAAGCTGAGTGCAGGAGAAACAATCTTTTGAGAATTACAGCTAGAAAGCTTGAACTTGCCTGAATTATTATTCTTTCTCGCAGAAGTAAGTTTTACTTAACACAGCAGCAAGTCAAGTTTCAGGAAGACTGAGAGGGTCTTGAGAGACACTAAGAAGCCTGGGCGGTGACAGCAGATGAAATTCAGACCTGATAAAGAGAATGATGCTCTCTGGCAGAAGAGAAGAGTTTGAGTTACTTCTTGATTCTTCCACAATCTCATCTGTCAAATTATCTGTAAACAAGGCCAGCCCTGGGTAAGTGGCAATTAAGTAAGGCAGCAGATCACTGGGGGTCCAGAAAATGGACAAAATCGTATTGTTTTATTCCTGAATCTTTGAAAACCAGGTCTAGCTGCTGCTGCAGTAAGAGTAGTATGGGTCAGCAGTTATCACTCTAAGGAGCCAGGCCCTCTCAGCAGACCTAATTGTCCAAGTCTTCTGTCACGTCTGCCATAAATGTGCTCCACCGTGACCAAAGTCAGCAGATGCTCAGCTATTCTTTCTGTCCCTGTCCCTGCACATCTGTGCTGGGTTGGTCCTGGTTCCCATTTGGGGAACCCCAGGAAAAAGATATGGTTACCTGCACAGTTGTCCTTACGGTATATAAGTATGTGCAAATAAGTAAATAGAAAAAAGCAGAATTCTTTTAGTGTTTAAGGCAATCCTGTACCCTCACTTGAAATATCAAATTCAGTTCTGCTCGCATTGTCTTTATAAAGGTAAAAGTAAAGTGATGGAATAGGTTAGTCTTGACTTTCCATTGCCCTGGTGTTCCAGTGCTGCTGACATTTACCTGTTGCAGGGAATTCACAGTGGGTGTAAATAATTTGCTTAGATGTGTTTCGTACCTCCTTTTCACTGTGTAGGGCAATGCCAAACCAGCCCAGCTGATTCGTATGGCTAAAAGTATTCTCCTAAAAAAGGCTGACGCCTGTTAATCTTGGGCTTGGTGGCCAGCAATCCTCCTGTTATAAAGAATCTAGTTTATAAAAAAGCTTAACAGCTCATGAAAACTAAGTATTTTTTGTCAAAAGGAAATTGTGGGAACTTCTGTCTTTCCCAGTTCCATATCTGGTTTTCCTTCTGCTTTCAAACAAAAAGCAGCCCAGAGTATCTTCACAGAAACACTGCAGGAAAACATGCCGCCTTTAAAATTTCCTGGAAAATCATAGAATCACAGAATGGTTTAGGCTGGGAGCGACCTTAAAGATCATCGAGTTCCAACCCACCTGCTATAAGCAGGGACACCTCCCACCAGACCCAGTTGCTCCAAGCCCCGTCCAACCTGGCCTTGAGCACCTCCAGGGATGGCGCATCCACAACTTCCCTGTGCAATTTGTTCCAGTGCCTCACCACTAATTTTAACTAGATTTCTTCCTAATACCTATTCTAAATCGCCCCTCTTCCAGTTTGAAGCCATTCCCCCTTGTCCTGTCACTACATGCCCTAGTAAAAAGGCTTTCCCCAGCTCTCCTTTAGGTCCCCTTTAGGTACTGGAAGGCTGATACAAGGTCTCCCCGGAGCCTTCTCTTCTCCAGGCTGAACAGCCCCAACTCGCTCAGCCTCTCCTCATAGCAGAGGTGCTCCAGCCCTCGGATCAACTCTGTGGCCCTCCTCCGGAACTGCTCCAACAGGTCCATGTTTCTCCTGTGCTGAGGGCTCCAGAGCTGGATGCAGTCCTCCGGGTGTGGTCTCACCGGAGTGGAGTAGAGATGCAGAATCACCTCCCAGCACTCAGACTTCAGCCCAGTTTTTCAACTTCTTAATGAAATGGGCTGAGGTAGAAGCTGGTCTGAAGCATAGCCTCCCAAGGAGCCTAGCTAGAATAAGGTTTTTTTAAACCAGATTAAGGTTTTAAAGCCAGCTTGGTTAATTTAAACCAGACTGGGACCAGCTTTCTGTCAGCCTCAGCAGTTCTGCCACACCTCAGGACCTTTTATCAAATCTATGCCTCAGCAAATTTAAATGCTAGTTTAACTGCAGTTGTTAGTTAAATGACAGTTAATTACATTCTTGTAGCTCAGATTAATCGCTCTAGCATATGAGTACCTTACACATTGGACAGGATGTATCTGAAATGTCTCTGGAAAAGCTGAGTCAGAGCAGCAGGTTTTCTCTTCAACGTGAAGCCACCTCTCTGTCCCACGAAGGGCAAATTTGAGCACTCATCAGCTCTCCAGTTCCATCCTCAGCCACGGGAGGTGGCTCAGCTGGGCTGGTCATTGCCGCCTTTGGGGAAGGATCAAGAACTGCCTCATGATGCACAGGAGTGGAGCCCAAAGAGTTGCTAAAGTAGCATTATCACATTAAACAGGTGGGGTTTTTGGCTACTATTTTTAACACTAGTATGATTGTGCTAGTTCTTCCCACAAGTACCAGACAGAAAGAAAACCCAAATTGTCCTAGTCCCTGTGTAAACTCGAATCCACATCCTAGAAAACTGCAACCTAAGAAAGTTTACAGTTGAATTACATCAAGTGATTGCTATTTAATTTAAAGTGAGTGCAATGGCTTTAGAGTAATTGCACTGGAAAACCATCTATGCAAAATATTAATTCATCTTTTTATTTATTTAATTTGGCAGTTTGGTTTGCTGCCTTCTCTTCACCCGGATTTATCAGTAGTCTGGCGACCCTCAACGACCATTTGAGAAGTGGTACAGTTTTGGCAAGAGCTAAATCCTAGCAGAAGACTCTCTGAAACTCACTGTAAATCTCTCCGTTCTGTTGCTCTACAGACCCTACTTCACCATCTGCCTTGCGAATTGCATTTTTGTTGCGGTATTTCACAAGTTTTAAAATATGGTTATTACAATCCATAAACCGGCTTTCACAGAGATTATTAATTAAGTCCAAAATATTGTACTGACGTACTTTGTGAAATATGCCTCAAACGTCACAGCACTGCTGCCATTATAACCCATCTGCATAATATTAGATTGGAGCACTTAAAAGCTCCAAGTTTTTTGTTTGTTGCAGGGAGGGAAGGTTTGTTTTGTTTTCCCTTGTAGCACTCCAAGAAGTAAAACCTGGAGCCTTAAAGTCAGGTGGATGAGATAAATTGAAACGGATCTTATTGCTCCCAAACACTCTCCTGGAAATAATGGCATCTTGACATTTTATCAGTCACTCATGCGGTCATTCTCAGCGGTATCAGCCAGAGCTTGAAGGATAGAGCCGTAAAGAAAGGATTGTCAGCCATAAACATTCCTCAAAACCATGAAAGCCACAAATGAAAGCTTAAGTAATGGAGGACGGAATACCCTTGATATTTCAACAATTACCTGCAACAACAGGCTTTGTTCAGAGCCCTGGCCATTTTTTCAAAAGCCTTTAGTTGTCATGGCCAGAATAGGATAGGGGGAGAAAAAAGAAAGAGAAAAAGAAAAAGAAAAAGAAAAAGAAAAAGAAAAAGAAAAAGAAAAAGAAAAAGAAAAAGAAAAAGAAAAAGAAAAAGAAAAAGAAAAAGAAAAAGAAAAAGAAAAAGAAAAAGAAAAAGAAAAAGAAAAAGAAAAAGAAAAAGAAAAAGAAAAAGAAAAAGAAAAAGAAAAAGAAAAAGAAAAAGAAAAAGAAAAAGAAAAAAGAAGAAAAAAAAGAAAAAGAAAAAGAGAAAAGAAAAGGAAAAAGAGAAGGATCAAAAGCTCTGATGTGAGAAGATAAACTTGAGTGGCTGTGTATATGAGGAAGTTTATGGAAATTTTTCATTAGTTTAAAATCAAGATTTATTGCCAGATCTCAGAATTATTAGGCTTGTAGTGACATACTTTTTTTTCCCCTTTTTTCTCCAAGAGATCATTAGAAAGACATTCATGCTGCTGAGCTGTTACCTCTGTGGCCATTTCTGATGTCAAATTATGGAGGAAAAAAATGACACTTGCAAGCACATGGCAATTGAAGGAGCTTCATTAACAGAAAGAAGGGAGCAAGTGGGAAAACAAAAGTGAATTCAACTTCATTACACTTTGGAAAAATATCATACTTTTGTGGAGGACAAAAAAAGAAGAAAAGCTAGTTTTAAATAGTCTTTCTGCTATTATTTCAGCAATTTAGAGCTCATAGAAACTAAGTAAAATGTAGTGCTTGGTATCCAAGTCAACCCAAACTCTGGAGGCAGCAAACATGAAAGGTTAAATGCTCTAGAAATTGCATTTGTAGAGTTTCTCAACTTAGGAGATTAATAGTTACTCAAAGCAATGGATAAATATTAGCAAAGGACCATTAGCAGAGAAAAACACATCAGTGAATCAGAGCTCCCCAGCTTATCAGATCAATTTTAAACAGGTTTATCTTGGACTTTTCTAGCACCTTAATGAGGAACAAATTGGTTTTTCACCCCTTTTTTGTTTCCTGAGCCTTTGTTGACTTTTTGATGTTACCTACATACAACCATTAATATAAATGGGTCAGTGGCATAAGACTGTTAATTCCCTCTCCCCTGCAGGTTCCTGAATACAGTCATTTTATAAAAGTTACCTTTTATTACTCTGCTCATGGTCATCTAAAGTTTAAGAACAAATGTGTTACTGTTGTTAAGTCATTCTACTAAGGGAGAAGAGACCAAGTAATGAATGGAAACAAGACCAGATACAGGAGGCCAGCTTTTTTTTCTTTATATATACGTATATGGAGACAACAATATGAACAGCCAAGTTACAGCTTGTAAGCCAGTGTGAGTGAGCCTATGGCCAGAGAGAGAAGAATACCACCCTGTGTTTGCAATATAATATTGAACCCAAACAATTGAATAAGAAAGCTCCATTTTACGTTTTAAACCTCCAGGAGGGAAAAAAATAAAATACAATTGCTCTTAAAGCAACCAAACACACTCATAGTACCTCATTAATGGTAGACGAAAGAGCAAAGCAAGTGCACTCTTTCTTAACTAAACTCATTTGCTCATGTGTAGAAATCTAAGTCAATTTGAAATGCTCCAGGACATGCCCCTGACCTTTCACTGCCATCTCAGAAAACTGCAGGTCCCCATAAATTCTGGACCATTTCTGACACTGTGATGCAGATCTCTTAAACATCCAAGATCGTCTCAGGTGATTCAAAGCACCCAGGGGAAACAAACTGCAATGAACTTGGAAAGCTAAACCTTCCAAGACATGCAGACACCTGCCTCTGGGCCAGGCATCTCAGTGACTATTGACTTCTGTGGGCTTCAGATGACGTTTGGCACCTAAATGTTTCCACGGAGCTGACTCTAGGATCCTTTTCCCTGGGGTACTTCTTTCTGGAGTTCATAACATTGCTCTGCTCTGGGGGCTGGTCTCTCCTCCTGACGAGCTGAGTAAATCTTGACAATCCGTTACCCACCTTTGCTTTTATTTGGCATTGTATGAGTTTGGTTTATTTAAATTACTGCCTGCAAGGCTGAATTGCTCTATACCACTGTTAACTGAGCCTCAGTCTTCTTTGAACACTACCAAATGCTGAGGCAACAAAACAGTTTTCATGGCCTTTGTGTTGTCCAAAAAGCGGATTCGTGCCCGGCATGCAATTGACCAATCTCACACGCTCAGGAGAGATATTGTATTTATTCAGGCCTGGGTGCTCGGTGGATTTTCCACAAATCAAGCACACCCATGCCGGTCTTCTTGCTATATTTGTACACAAAAGTTACAAGGTAGTACACTCCCAGTTACAGTGATTGGTTAGTAATTTACATATAATTATAATATCTGCTATGTCATTCTTTTAATCATCACGCATGTGCAGGGAAAGTGTCTTCACCTGGGCAAGGGTCTTCTTGACATGTGGGTGTGTTTTTTAGTGTTATAATGAAAGCAGTTCACTTCAGGACACCTTAAAAGTAAGTTCTGTTGCCACGTTGGGCAACCAGATTCTCCTCTTGCCAGGTTGTCATATAATTCATCCTATATATAATCAATCCCAGATGTTAAGGTCCAGAGAACAGGGACTTCAAACAACACAGCATTCTGTTCATTGCTAGTTAATTAAAGCTAGATGGACTTCAAATAGCACATTGTTCTGTTCATGATTAGTCAGCTAAGACTAACATTGACAATACTAATGTAAACTAACTTCTTAGGTCAGGGTGCCCTACATCATTTGGATGTTGAGATGCCAGTGGTCATTTTGGAAGGGTGCTAGAAGTTATTTATGCCCTGTGGTGTCTGTGAGATGGAAAGAAGTTACTCTGTGGACCTGTAAAGTCTCATGGAGGAACATGCCCCTAGTTCCACCAGCACTTCTGTGTCTCTTGGACGAGATACAACATGCTATATCCTTCCACCATGGACCACACAGACTAGGGACTCATCTTCCTCCCTTGATTCACTGGCCACATAAACCTGGTAGTTTTCTGCAAAAGTGTTACTTTAGATGAAGCAGAAATTTTTACCAAAAAATTCCTGACAGGTTTTGACATCAGTAGTTGGGTTTTCTACACGATTTGGATGTACAAGGTGTAACAGGGTAATGTAGGAAGCTCTTTTTATACCAATTGCATCTGACAAGCCGATGCAGCTGCCCTTATACTTTTTTTCTTGTAATCGGAATTGTCTGAGTTCTGCAAATAATGATGCTGGCAAGTTTAGAAAACTTCTTTTGGATTCATATATTCGTCCCATTTTCATGACAAAACAAGTGCTTTTTGTGTGAATACTTCATGCTTTTATACAGCGAAGAACAGTTACCATGAGGTTAAATGTTGCAGTATAGGTCTGAGCAAGTTGAAATACAGAATAACATTTCTACTTCCTCCAATGAAATATGCATTTTATCTTCTGTGAAGACTTGTTTCTTGCTAGTCTCTGTCAGCGGTAGCCATCAACATAATAGTGTTTTGCTGACCTGTGAAAGAGCTTCTGGTAACCACTACTCAAGTGCTCCATTAAGACAGAATCATTTAAACTGATTCCATAACAATGTGAAACTTTTGTAAAATGAGGTTACGAGGTTGATGCATTTTATATAACCAAATGCAACCATTTTGGGCCTGAACTTGTGAGCTGCTGAACAGTCTCAACTTCCATTAACATTATAGACATGCTCAGCATTTTATGAGATCAATATCAATGAAATCTAAAATCTTAAGATAATGTTTTAGTTACAGTAATAACAATGAAAGTGCACTGGAATTTGAAGACATTTGCAAAATAGAAGAAACAAAACCCGTGGCATGTTTACTTGTTACTGATGACGGTTTCTAGTTAAATCCCTGCCCTGCCTTGCCTTGCCTCACTTCCTCCTCTTTAGTATGGAATACCTCTTAAAGGACCTAGTAAAGTTGATCTGATTCATGACTTAATACATTTTTGACACTGTTCCTCAACAATCATCAAATAAACTATGTGCTAATAATTACTTGGGCAGCTCTAGTATTTATTATGTACAACATAACACACAGAATCACAGAATGGCCAGGGTTGGAAGGGACCTCTGGAGATCATCTAGTCCAACCCCCCTGCCACAGCAGGTTCACCTAGATCAGGAACACAGACAGCCCATTAAACATGAATGTAAGGGCCAGTATCCAATGTAGATGAATCAAAACAGAAATCTAGCCTGGAAAGAATCCAGTCCAGTTTCCCATTTTCCCAGGAAAGCTTATAATTTAGTCCCACATATAAAAGTACTGGGCACTGTTTAAAGCCTTATTGAGTCTAGTTGACTCCAATAGGAGACACGTTTCAGAGCCATACTGCTTTAATAGGTATAATCCTTATCAACTTTTCCAGGGTGAATATATTCACTTCTAGTTTATGCCTATCAAAAATATCTTGGTGACACTAGTAATGCCTATGACACCTGAACCCATAGAGTTTTAGACTTCTTCTGGAAGATGTTCAAGATGCTCTGTTCCTACTGATTGCAGCAGGCCTGGACAGATTCCACCAGCCAGATCAGAGCTAGGATGTCTTCAAAATTAAATTCCATCAGTGTAAGTAGAAACATCATTGCTAAGAAGCAGGTTAAATAATAGTTTGTGGGAAGCGATAGACAATTTCCCAAACAAATTCACTTTCCTCTTGAAACTCCTAGGACCTGAACACACAAATCACTCCTCTTTCTCAGGCTATTTATCATTTTTAGAGGCTATAAATTATACACGCCAAGCACCAATTTTATACACCAACAACCATAACAATGCAGTTGCAAAACAGAACACTCTGAAGGGTACGTTCCCCTTTCAAAAACGAAGAGAGAGAATAATAATGCAATGCCTAGGTCTGCAGTAACATTTTCCAAAGATCTCAAACTGGTTATAAAGGAGCCATTAACCTCATTAAACACCTGTAAGACGGGAATCTAGACATTATCTTCATTGCTTTCCATGAAGCGGGGAGGTGGGGATGGGAATTATCTTAAGTTTGCATACCTTAAGGGGAAGTTTTGCAAATGTTTTCCACTCTTGCTATGACTGGTTGAACTCCAACAGTTTTAAGTAAATTCTGGAGCAATGTATTGATTGTTCTGAGCCAAGACAGATTACATGATATATAACATGCTGACAGCAATACTAGATAGATCAGGGTCCTAACACCAATCGACGGACTGTTGTTAGTATTGCCATTAAGTTAATTCATAGGATGGAGAAGTTGTCTCACAGAAATCAAAAGTGTATATCACCAGCTTCTCCCAAGCCAGGGATTCACTGATGGGGTCTTCCACTGCCTAGAAAAGGATACGTTTGGCTCTTGAGAGAGCTTCTCACAAATTAGAACTGGAAAGTCCCCCTCAACCCCCTCCAAGAGGAGTGAAGAGGGGCATCATGCAAACCCAGGGCTGACAGGATGAAACTGCAGACTTGATCTGCATCTCAGGTTTTCCTTTTGGCTAGCTCTTGGTTAGTTGACTCTGATCACAGACCAGGCTAACTATCTCCCTCTTTATCTCCCTCTAGTCACTGTGCAGCTACTACGACCTGGGACACGTGTCAGGCCAGATTTAGGCTTTTGTGCTCGGTGTCTATCTGGAAACGCCTACAACTGATCTTAGCAGCCTGAGTTTTCATTACATTCAGTGGTGATTCAGTCAGTAGCATATGGAGCTCTATTCAACCCACCCTAGAGTGGCATTTCGTTAGCTGTAGCTCACCCCCAACAGTATCAACTAGTTCAAAGAACAGCTTTTAAGGCTCCACTGACTGTACTGTGCTGACTGCAACAGACATACAGACCTACAGCACATATGGAAACATTTACATCTAGGTCTAAATCTAGAGCTGAATTCTGCCCTGGATTACACTCCCCCCTGTCAGGCATCTATTTTTTCAGACACTGGGATGCCAAAGTTAGCTGTCTGAGACTTGTCCTGTGTGCTTATAGCCTGTGTGTCTCTTTGTCTCCTGCTTTTTGTTTATTAACAGCATTTTTACAAAGTTTCCTGGACAAACAGCCTGAGGGAGGCTCAGATGCTTACTTGAGGTCACCAGCACAGAAGGAGAGTCCAAATCTCCTGCATCTTCTGCCCCCAAATCACTAGGCAAATCTCCTTCTCCTGTGGAAGATATGTATTCCATCAGAGTTAGCTTCTTTTCCAGACAAAGTCTCCTCTGAGATCTCTCTCTGGCTGGCTCAAGAGACTGGTCTTCTCCATTTGAAAATCTCTCAGCTCAACTCTGACGCAGCCACTGGCTCAGGGAGGTCATGCCCTACTGCGGCATGCTTATCTTTCAACTTTGATACTTTCTCTCTTTTTAATACTACATGTAGATGGTCATAAATCCTTAGGAAATTACAGATATGCTATATTCCCCTCGAAATACATAAACTAAGATATTTGGACTTTAAGTAATATATAGGTTCAGGCAGTACTCAGGAGGAAATTTCCAATTTTTGTTTTGCTTCATAGCCATTATGAAGGTCAGACTTTGCTCACCCTCGTTACAAAGTAAATTTCCTGATAAATGTGAAAATTGCAGTGCATGCAAATTATCTGTTGCTTTACTTGTTTCATCAGTTTGGAGCTCGAGAGATACATCCTATGTGGTGAGGATATTAAGGGAGGTTGAATGGTGTTGAGGGAGGTGAGAGGCTGGTTCCCCAAACTCCATCATAGCCATTGTGGTAAGAGCTGTACGTGCCATGAGTCAGAGCATCCCTGAAGCGCTAAACAGGCAAGCGAGAGGAAAGATGAGAAAGGAAATGTCCATAGAGGCACTTGGCCAAAGTACAGGATAGGTCAAGGGGAGAATGAAACATGGATCACAAATCTCTCAGCTTGTACTAAGTGTTCTTGCCACAAGGTGAAATATGAAAAGGACTTGTTCGTCTAGCCTTTCTATTTCAGTACCTATCACTACATGAGATTCTCCTATCCTTCGTCCAGACAATTATACAGTTCCTGAGGTTTCTTCTGAACTTTCAGAAGTCAGAATGAGATGCAAAACAAAATGAACCAGGAGAAGGAAATTCCATGTGCTTTACCCTTACTGCAGAGATGTTCACAGGAAACATATGTGCCACCTGCTGATTTTCCCCAGGGAAGGCTACACCACAGTTTTGCACGGTGCTCTTAAACAAAAATGAACCTGCAGCCTACACACTCTGCTTTTCTCCCTCCCGCCCCCCAAATGCATGTAAAACCCTAAAGCGTGTAGTCTTTGCTCTTTGTAAATATGCCTACCTGGGATATGAATTCAAGTCTGAGCTGTGCTTTGCTTGATCTGGAACTCACTTTGCCAAGAGGATGCAAACAAGAACATATAAGTGCTGACAGTTCTCCAATGCCATTTCCACAAATCCTCCTCCAGGGACAGATAAATAATGAAACAACTCGATGGGAAATAACACTAAAGCATCTCAGCCCACAGAACCACAGGATATGCACCAGGCACACATGGGTGAATGCAGAAACGCTGAGAACATTTAGTAACACAGATAGGGCTTTGGGAATCCTCGTGCTTGTCTAGGCTAACTGAAGCGTAAATCTGGAGTAAATGGAGCAACAGTGATGCAAACTGTCATAACAGATTGAGAACCAGACTCAGAGCTCCTACCATCTACCTACATGATAGGAAAAATCTTCATCATCTCTGTATCAAGGCATATTTCTTGGTATTTTTCTTTTGAATGACTACTCTGCCTGTTTTAGCAGCGCTGAAATGCAAAATATTCATCTTACATTTTCCACAGCTGACTCCCATTCTGCTAATTCAGTTATGCAAGACTTGACCCAAATGATTCCTCTCGCTTGATTTTTTTTTACTACTTTGCTGATCTATATAGGCAGTCTTTATGTCCGAGGCTGTCAGTGAACTGAGTTTGATCAGGCAAATTTTTACTCCCAAGACTGTGCTGCTGAATCAGAATGGTAGAGTGTGCTTTCAGCTAAGTGCAGTAAGTAAAACAGCATAACAGCATGCAGCATTTTACACTTGTAGTCTACAATTTCCCCTCCTGCTCAGAACTTATCAGGGAGATCTATTAACATCCTGCAAGCACAGGATTTTTCCATTCAGTTACCATTTCCTTTCCTATCCATTGCTAATGTGCCATTAACCATTTCAACCACTGCTGAGAGTTGAGCTGACGTTTTCAGAGAATTATCTAAAATTATTTGAAGACTGCCTTCCTGATTGTTAAGTATTTCCTTAAAGATCTTCATAACTACTATAAGAATATGATTCTTCCCCCTCCCCCCGCCCCCCTTTTTTAGTAGGTAGCTTGGACCCTTCTAACTATAGGAGGACCATATACCAACCACAGACCCAGATATGATCTCTGGGACTTCTTGGACACCTTGTGGTCTCCAAGATTGATGACTAAATGGTAGCTATTGACAGGATTTACTCCAGTTTTCCCCAAGCAAAAGACAACTGGACGACCTACAGTCTTATGCCACAGTCATTAAGCTGCATGTCAACCTCCTTTCCACTTTCGAAGGCTGTCTGTTGACTCCACTCTTCTCAGCCAAGGAGATGGCTCTGATTTGAGACAATGTCATCAGTGGCCCAATTTTCTATCATTTGCTTTAGATATAAGACACCTCATTCAGTTATACAGTACAATTTTTTTTTTCTGCCAGAATGTCTATAGAGCAAAATGTAAGTTTCTTTCTAATACGATACCTGTTGTTCTTTGGGAGGTTTTCTGATTTTTATGCAAGACTGCAGTGTCCCACTCAGATCCACCTTTAACAACAAGAGGCATGAGAGGGTCTTAAACCTCTTAAAACCAGCTTAAAAGGGAAATGCTTTTCATATAGCAGCTCTTCAGTTTTCATACAGCTCTTGCTCATTGTGCTTTGATCCTATTGACGCTGAATGCTCTCTTGCTATACCTCAGTGTGATATAATGGAAGGAACGCCATGTGGTAGTCTGCAGAAAAGTCGATTAAACTAGCAGACATAAAACTGCAAACAGCTTTTACGCGTCACTAATGGACTGGGACCGCTTGGCTTTTATGATAGCTCAGAAAACCTTACACACCTGAGGTGCTGTAAAAATGAGTAACAGTTAAAAACAGGAAGAAATGTAAAGGACGAGGTGCAAAGCTAGATGGCTTTTGGCATTAGCTGTTCAACAATGTCAGACTACGGTCTGTTTACACGTACAAACAAAATGAGCTCTCCTTCTCGTGGGAGAACTGCCTTTATCCCAAATGTGCCCTGGAAACTTGGTGATCAAAAATTTTGCTGTTAACAGAGTCCCTTTCCATCTGTTAAAAAGAGGGAATGGCTTTGGTCAACAGGGACATTTAAAATGTAGGTTCAATATTTGGCTAACTAAGGATGTGATTTGGCACTTTCCTCCAAGTTAGCAGAAATACTGGTCATTACATATTTCCCCACATTTTGTGTATCTCTGGCTAGTGCTGTTTGCCTTTTGCTTTCAGAGGAATTAGACCCTCAAGGCTTTTTGCCTCATCATCACGTTGCCACATTTAAGTTCTGCATGATGCCATTTTCCCTTTTAGGGCTGAGGACTCAGAAGGACAAAGCTCCACAAAATCCTTTTCTCCTATCCTCAACTGGCAGACATGTGGACTAATTCTCCAAGACGAGCTTAACAAAGCAGTATCAGAGACATGACAAATTTGTATAAATAACGCTGAATACTGCAAATGATATGCCTGAAAAATCACTTGATCATTAAACAATAGAAGATGCCTTCTGTAGAATAAATAAACCATGAAAGGAGAAGGCAAATCTTCAATTTAAGATTAATATGAACAGTCCAGAAAGATGTTGGCCAAGTGCAAAGATACTCTGTGTCATACACCTTTGAAAGATCCTGTCCCCAAAGCAAAACTGAAGTCAGTCTGACACCTGATTCAGACCAACAGGGAAGACAGAGAAATCTCCAATGGTGGCTCAACTAGGCAGCAGACAGCAGGGTTTTTTATGGCAAAATCTTTTGACCATCATAAATTTTCATGCTCTGTACCTGGATACCATGGTGAATGGCAATAGATTAGATCCATTTTTCATTCTTCTCTTGAGTCACTGTGTTAAAGGAATGTGACACTTAGCAATCTATTAATGAAAAAAATAAAAACTCCGTGACGTCTTATTAATATTCCTGCACGTAGTTGGAGGAAAAAAGTTAACTTGCAGATAGTATAGCTCAATTAAGTGGAAAACATACATCCTAAAGAAAACCCAACCCTAATTGCTTAGCTTTGACCTAAAATGAATCAGGTTTGATCTTAACTGGCTGGGCACCAAAATATATATTCTATTATTTTTTATCTTGCTGTGGTAATTAATGTAAGAAATGTTTCATGCCAAGTTAGCTTTGCCTGTAGTGTCCTCAGATTAAAGGAAAATGGAAATAGCATCTCTGTCAGAGTGGTTGCACAGTGTTCTCATCCCCTGAAGGAAACCCAGGCTCTGCTGACTTAGAAGACTTCAGCTTTTGATCATGAGTTATTGGATATCGACCCGTCATTCAGTCAGGGTTGCAGACTGACTGTCCTGAACTGAAAGGGTTGGAATCAGATCACATCCAGGGGGAACAGCTCTCCCAGCAAAATTTCCTTCCCATCTAAATCAAGCCTACAAATAGCAACTCACGTTTGTCAGACATTCATCAAAAGTGACATGCTTCATGAAGCCAGGCCACAAAAACACAGGAACCTGTCATAATAACCTCACGCAAGACAGTAGACAATCCTGATGCCGGATGACATGCCGGGTAGCAGATATTGCGCTTCCCGAACAGGTGAATGTAAAACTCGATCTCGTAGAAAGAGAAATTGTCACTCATAAATTGGAAAAAAAAAAAGAAGGCTATTTGATCCAATTAAAATGTACATTGATTACTGTCAGGCTGTGGAAACGCTGACATGCGACGATTGATCCTGCTTGGGGATGTTGCATAAAGCAGCAAGCCCCAAAACTGGAAGATATTGGTCTTTCCAAACCCACAAGGAGTAGCTGCTAAACCCAGGCAAAAAAGTTCTCCAAAGGTACATATCTCAGCCTATCACTTAAAAGCACTACTGGTCTGGGCAATGATAATCACTATTTTTGTTATTTTTCAGTACAGCATGCTACAATTTAGACATTCTGGCATCAGCATAATTCACTGATCCTCCTGCAGTAAAGAGCAGTCTGCAAGACATGGGGCTATATAAGGACATACTCGGTAAAAACACAGCAGACGAGAGATGATAAGCAACAGTAGTCTATCCAAACCCAGCTTGCTTCAACAGTACAGGAGGACTGCATCAACAGGTAGCACAAGGGGAAGGCTGTGAGATGTGGCTGAAATCAACAGTGAAAGAAAAGTAAAATAAAACAGAATTTTTTTTTAAAAAAAGATGCTTTTAATAAAACTGCCTCCTTTTCAAAACTAGGGAATGTCTTTGGAGAAAACAATTTTCCCCCATAATGATTTGTCTCTCCTCAAAGTTTTTGCTTTTTCAAGCTGACTTTTTCTCCCTTCACCATTTTTATATCCCTTTATTTCTATCATCTGCACCATTTTTCTATAGGAGAAAGGAGAAATAAAATTAGGAAAATGAAATTACAGCTGAACATTTTTAACAAAACTTCCCTGACAAAAGTGTCAAATACATAAATAATATTTTGATTTGGAAAGTCAGAAATTTTAATGAAAATAAAATATTTTATTTCTTTAGAAGATTTACTGTAAAACTCCCATATCCAGTAACAAGTTCATGTATTGTCTTGTCCTAAAAGAAAAGAAAGATGAATGGTTTTAGTTGGTCATTGGATGTTTTTTAAACCTTGTTTTCCCATATGCCCACGTACAAACTTGATTATACATTGGGAGGAAAAGCCAAATAAGGATCTAAGTATAGATAAGTCCACAGTACATGTACTGCTGAGGTGAAAATACATTAGATGAAGGCTTGCAGTGAGTGGTTCAGGTGCCCAGTTGAGTCTGGTAGTGTCACATATGTGGATGTTTCAGTGCCAAAGACAGCATAAAATGATACCTATATTTAGGTACCTGAATAGCCCTGTTGGATATCACTCAGACTCTATCCCCTTAGGTATAATTAAATTGATTTTCCTTGTATCAGTTCATTCACCTTAAAAAAAAGAATGCTAATACTTCTTGTGAATCACTTGGAAAATTCTATTTAATCCATTGAAAAAATTATAAACACAAAATATTAAAATACATTGACATATCTACCTAATGTATTGATATATTTTAGATCAGTAGATGAAGTGATGTTATATAGTAGGAAAATATTCCAATTGACTGGCCAGAAGGAAAGTAAAACTCAGCCTTACCCTGGAAGAAGTCATGAGTGCTGAACTGTGTCTTATATCCTTTAGCACAATAGAAAACTGCTATAGTAAGTAATAGTTTATAGTTGATTTTCAGGTGAAACAATAGATGTCAGTAGTTTGCTGATAGAAATTTTTGCCCTTTTGATGGTCAAATTCTAAATTACTGTGACAGACATTTCACTGACAGCCTACAACAGTACTATATGGTTAGAGATGGGTAACAGTGCCCATACAGTTTACATACACCCAGCCGTCTGTGAGCCAGAACTTAACAAACCTCCCAGAACAGCAAGTCACCTTGGAAAAAACTCCACACAGAACTTCACACATGCACGTCCTTCTTCTTAACACAAGACATAAGACATCTTCTACACCACGACAAAAATTGAGCAAAAAAAACCCCCCTTGATTATTGACAATTTGTAGCTGGAATGAGGTGTCTTATAATTAATGCCCTGTGAGGAGGATGCTGTAAACAAAACATTATTTTGTATTGCAAATAAATGGGACTGCTAAGTACTGCGTAAATCCCCCCAGGTACCAATGGTCCCTAGCTCTGACAAAAATGCATTTGCAGAGCACTTAGTGTCAAGAAATTCCATCTCTTGGTGCCAAAGGGTTAAGAGTCTCTCCAAATCAGAGGATAAACTCATTAAAATGGGCCATTACTGGAGGAAGAAGCAGCCCCAAGACTCCTTCCCCATTTCTTTGCCCGGTTAGCAGGAGGAACCAAAGAGCATAATACAGGTTTGAGTGCACATAAAACAATAGTAAGCTCCATAAGGAGTGAGGATTCCAAAGTAAATAGAATACTGAAAGTCAGCAGAGGCAAAAGTTAACTTAATATAAAATACTTGACCCTCAGGTAAGGCATTAAGATGCTGTTTTGGCAGCCAGAACTGATAGCAGACTTGCTGAAAGGGTATTGGCTTCAGAAAGAAGACAAATACAATCCTAATCCCTTTTTCCTGCCACACGGTGGAGATGAGTGAAACCCAAGGGGGAAATTCTTATTACAGCAAATAGGTGCAAGTCCAGAGGAAAAATTAAGTCAACTTGACAATTTACAAATTTCCTTTCAAGCATGAAAGGTGGATGAAAACAGAAGGTTATTTTTAAATCCAAACCACAGTATTTTGTATCTGTTAATATCACTGCCAAAGAATAAGGGACACAGGAAAAGAGTTCATAATGAACCCAAGCTTCATCTCACTGGAACGATGCCAGGACAAAATAACTTTTGTCAGACAAGCAATATTAGAAAATCTAATACAAGGAAGAGACATTTTTCCTTCTTCCCATCAGGGGCAGTGAGACCTGGCGGTTTATCCACAGCTTTCTGGGTGAAGATGCAAACCAACGTAAAATCTGCTTTTCCCTGACTTTTCTGGGGTAAGGAATAAGCAGCACAATGTTCCTCGGGAAAAAAAAAAGATATTCCTTTGCTGTTTGCTTCATGTTCCTCCTGTTTTATTCCCCTGCAGACAAAAGAGGATTAGGAATAATCAAAGTTTGCCATCAGCATACCCGTACTATTCCACAAATGAAAGACCTTGAGCTTTGTGGAAAATACCTGCACTGTTAGGTGGGCATCTGCTTAACTCTTATGGACCCTTAACACGTGTTTCAAAATGCTCAGGCATACCGGGACCTAGCAGTATTAGACATTGCTTTTGTAGGTGGAAAAAATGCAACCCATGCTGTGTTACAGTGAAGTGATTGTACAGATCAAATTGTATCCTACCCACTACACAGAGCCAGATACTCTCTGACCCTGCGTCTTGGGCTCAAGTGCTCCCATCTCCCCTCTGACATCCAGCAAGCTGCACTTCTGCTATTCATTTTGGGGGTGGAAAATACCCCCCTTTCCAAATGCATTGTGGTTTGAGTTTACATCAGCATAGGCATGATAGTGTCAGTGAAGATTATACGCGGGGCCAAAATAGCTGGTTTGGGGATGAAACACAACCTGCTGAAATCACATCCTTTCTTGATGGTCCAACAAGCAGTTGCTTGACTTTTTTTCCCTCATTGTAGAGCCAGGTGCCCCTTCCTGTCGAGCAAGGAAATCAAAGCAGACCACTCTGCTCAAGGAGACGCATGAGCTCTAGGCGCACGTGGCTGCCATAAAAACATGTTCTACAAGGAGAAAAGATCTGATGCTGAGGAGCAGAGAAATACTGGAGAAAAAGAAACTGCATCTCAGGGACTGGAAGAAGGGGTTTTGCCCTCCCTTTGTAGACCATAAAGGAGCCAAAGTGAGGTGGCAGATACGATGAGAGAATTGGTTTGGAAATCTGTTTTGTTGCTTCTCGCAGGGGTCACCCAGGTGAAGAAACATGTCTAGTCCTAGGGGCAGCCTGCGAACTTAAGGCAGAAGCTGTGGAGACTTTTGCAGAGATAATTGCCTGGAGGAGAGAACATCAATTAAAATTCTGAAATGGAAAACACCACAGAGGCTCATAAACAGGCAACATTCAAATGTCTCTGTCAGCAGATATGCTGGATTATCATTTGCTACCTCAGATAGCAAAGGGATGACCAGCCAATGAATAGAACAAAAATATCATGCCCAACCACAACAAAATGGTACTGGAAATTTCCACACCAAGACAGGAGTCCATCTGGTGGCTTATTTTTATGATTTTCCTCAATACGACTTATAGTTGACATAACAGATTATGATATATCTGTACCTTAGCTAGCATGATGGGGTCTAGTGTTATATAGATAAAGTTAATTATATAATTGCTACCATGAATTGCGCTGTAATGTTATTAATATACTGAAAGTGTTTGCAGCATTGGGGCCTAAACTGCTACCTCATGCAAACTTTCCCCAAATCCCAAATTATTCTTTTTGAAATACTGCTCTTCTTTGACAGCACCTAATTAGAGAATTGCTTGGTGGAGAGGTCTATATGATTATCTATATGAGTATATAAATATTCATATAAATAAACATATAAATATCTACAGTTGAATATATAAATATCTTTACATAGAGAGATTTGAATAAACATTAAAATACGTCTTGGTTCCAGCAATGTCAACAAAATTATAACTAGGATGCAGAACAAAATTCCAGTTGGTTTGGTTTTTAAGATTTGTCAGCACAAATTCATCCTTGCTAATTTTATATATTTAGTTAATAGCTGTAAGTTAGGACTTGGTCACCCCTGAATTTCTCTACAGTTGAGAGACAGAAAGAGAGGAAGACACTCTTTGAGAAGGTGGCTATCTTTTTTAGGTTGAATCCCCCTCTCTAGGTGCCTATTTTATCCCCTGCCTAAGCAGCCAATGTAGGATTACTTGTCTAAAAAGCTGGAAGTTGAATTTGGTCCCTAGTTCCAAATTCCTTGATCGGCCAAATAAAACAATGCCTAACCTCATGTGGTGCAGACCAGTATAAAGCCAGTGAAGTTTGTCTGATTTGCACAGTGGTTGACCTGTACTTGAGACAGGCATCTGAGTCTGCCGACTTCAGCTCTAGAGGTGTCAGCTTACCATGACTAGCCTCAGACATTAATGTTAAAACTCTCTGACACCTGAAGTTACCTGGAGTCATAGAATGGTTTGGGTTGGAATGTACCCTTAGAGGCCATCTAGTCCAACCCCTCTGCCATGAGCAGGGACATCTTCAACCAGATCAGGTTGCTCAGAGCCCCGTCCAGCCTGACCGTGGATGTTTCCAGGGATGGGGCATCTCCCACCTCTCTGGGCAACCTGGGCCAGTGTCTCACCACCCTCACAGTGAAAAATTTCTTCCTTATATCTTGTCTGAATTTACCCTCTTCCAGTTTAAAACCATTACCCCTTGTCCTATTGCTACAGGCCCTGCTAAAAAGTTTGTCCCTGTCTTTCTTAGAAGCCCCCTTTAAGTACTGAAAGGTTGCAATAAGGTCTCCCTGGAGCCTTCTCTTCCCCAGACTGAACAACCCCAGCTCTCTCAGCCCGTCCTCACAGCAGAGGTGCTCCAGCCCTCTGATCATTTCTGTTGCCCTCCTCTGGACCCGCTCCAACAGGTCCATGTCTTTCCTGTGCTGAGGGCTCCAGAGCTGGACGCAGTACTCCAAGTGGGGAAAGATTATACGAGATGCTCCTCTCCCTTCTCTTCTCATGCAAGTTTCCACTCATCTTGGTGAATCTCAGATTTCCTTGCAAAATCACCTCTTAAAATTCAAGCACAGCTAAGACGAAACACAGCAGGTTTTTATCAATTGCTAACAACAGTGTACAGTTTAGGACAGAAAATGATTTAAGTCTGAGCTAGACACCTAGGCTGCATCATAGATAATAGAAAGAGGTAAACATCTTCAGAGGGCAATTAATCCGCAGACTCAGTCTTGCTTTTGGTAAAGTGAAAGTCATTTTGGGGTGGATATGAAATGTAGAACTGTCTTGCAACCGTGATAAATATAAGGAGAGGTGTTATGAGACAAGAAAAGTGAAGATAACAGTACGGCTGCTAAACATCTGAGCTAGGAGTGTACAGGCTGGAATTCATCTCATCCAACTTCATCCACTTACAGGATCATCATCAGGTCCGAGTTAATTATCTAGGCTCCTTTCTAGTTGGTGGAGATGGAAAGACCTGAGAGTCTATCTACTTGGTACCCACAATTGGCAGGCTGAAGTAGCCATGGCATGTGCCAGTGTGTGCCATCAACTTTAGCAGAAACCTTGATAACTAATTACTATATGCCTTACTTTTAGTCAATTTAAGTGAGGTAAGATGAATTCCATACCAGATATTTTCTATGGAGTCATATTTGCTTAATGTAACTATTGAGTCTGGAACTGGCTACAGTCCTTCAAAAATTCTTCCACTTTATGGGCTTAGGGAATGTAAGGCTTGCAAAAAGAGTATTAGCTCACCTAGTCTAACCACTTGGATACCATCAGCTATTTATTACCACACAATTATAACTGTACTAAACCCAGGCACTTGGTTTTGCCTCAACATAATCTGTACTTGGCTACATTTACTTTTCAGACCTGAACTGAAGACATCAAAAAAAAGAGAATTCCCCTAATTTCTGTATTTTGTTCTGAGAGTTAATTCCCTTCTCCGCTATAAATGTGCACCTTTTCCCCCATTTGAATTTGCCTGGCTTCCAGCCACTGACTCTTGTTAAGACTTTATCTCCAAGATTCAAGATCCTCTTACAACCCAGCATATTTCCCTCAGGAGGCAACCTGCACGTGGCCACAAAGGAAATATATAACAGAGCAAGGAACCAAACCTCAGACTCCGAAATCTCAGGACAGTGCCCAGATCATCAGCTCATCTGTGCTGTTGACAGCACTTTGGAGAACGGGGATGGATAATGGTTATGAATGCAGCACGCAGAAAGGGTTTTACAGGTGAGACTGTGAGAAAGGACAGTGTTACCTCTGCCTCTTCCAGTCACACACAGACGGCTGTGTTGTGGCTGGGGAACGACAGAAGAGACCTGGTTTTAAAGGAAAGAAATTGCTCAGGACTTCAGGTCTGTATGGCTCTGGCCTCTCATGAGGCAGTTTCCTACGTGTTCTGCTTCAGCCTGTTGTTAATGTAATAGCAAATGTCTGCCTTGATTGTCCTCTGACTTTCATGGACCAGACGATGCTATTTGAAACATTGCAAGAGCCAGGTGCCCATGAACCTGGCATCCCTCCTCCTCCTCCAGCTTCCATGGCTGGCACCCTGAGGTTATTGAGGCAAAGACCCATGAAAAGGCACGCAGCATTTACGGAAAGTGGCAAATTTCATATGTGAGATAGCACCTTCCCTCTCCCTGGAACTTCACCTTGCCGTTGCGAACTGAAGCTCTGCTCTCTGTCTGCTGCAGCCCGACATAAAAAGAAAATTGTTTCTCATAAATTACTTCGGAAATGCACATTGCATGTTAATTGTAAAATAAACAGTTTAAATTCATTTCATTGAGCACAACATCAGAAAGAAAATGAGCCAACTGCAGTAGATTATTTTTGTTGGATAGGTTTCAATCATCTTTACTGATGCCCTTCATTCTTCTCCTGATTACCATCACTAAAAACCCCCATAGCAAATTTCATCTGAGTATCTAAAAATAGAGGTATTTATAACTTGGCTGTTTTTGTCTCACATCTCTCCTCCCCCTTTCCTCCTTGCATTTCTGATCAGACATATTTCAGACCCTGGTGAAATATGGAAAGCACCGATGCAAGGACTATGTACGGGGGAGAGTCTGGGGGCTTCACCACCACCTTTTCTATCTGTACCGTAGCTGGCCAAAGGAGTAGCCTCACCCCATTCCCCGTTGCTCTTACCAGGGTTGTTGTCCCACTAGACTTGCTCTCTCAGCTGTTTATATGGACGTTGCTTATATCACTCAGATTCAGCCAAGTTAGCAAAAGCTTCCTGATTAGACTGGTTAAGATAACCTAGTTTGTTTTCACTAAAGAGAGAGAGGTGCAGACGACACAAATAGCCCATCTGGCAGGCCAGCAAGAGCAGGAGTGAATAGATGGGGTTGGACACGGAACAGCAACTTCTTCAGCTAGTTGCACTGTAGCCACAGAGATGTGCGATCAAGGCCTTAGTGCAAGCCCTTATTTGGAATAAAAGTGGCGTAGCTCTACTGACTTCACACTGACGAGGAGCCGGCTGACAAGGTGGATGCAAAAATAGCAAGTTTCACAAGTCTCAGAGATGGGTGAATGTCACCTTTCTAAGTTTCTCTTTGATCTTTTGGTTGACATGCCAAAAATTAAGCAATTCATACCGAAGCCAGGAGTCTACATGTTGAGCCTGCACGATCACTTTGTAGGTTGTAAGTCATACCTTAAGGCACAAGATAACTTGAAACTTAGCCCAGGCTTGTTTAAAATTCAGCTCAGGTTCGTAAAACTACAAACCTCAGTGAACCCTGTGAACTTGGCTCAATTTTAGGGTTTGAACAGTCCAGGTCTAAACTCATTTAAAATACTTTTTTTTTTTTTTTTTTTCAAAAGGAGCCTGGGCAACAATTGAAAGCCTTGGGAAAAGTTCCTCTGCATAGGAAAACAGCTAATGCATCAAGTTATGGTTTCTTAATGGCATTCAATTAACACATCACCGTTGTTAGTTGATTAAAAATTAACTGTGAATACACATTTAACAGTTAGTACTTACAAATGTTCCTTGATTTATTAAAATTGTCAGGAGTTAAGGAGTCTTGGGATAAGGAAGGAATATTTTCTTTGCCTATTTTGGTCACTTTGTAATGAAGCAAGCAGCTTTTAATAGAGAATTCAGACTTGCTGAAAACTTTTCTGTAAAGCACATTATAAATCATCCTTCACATCTTAAATACTGGCTTTGCTCAGTTCATGCTGTTTGTGAAAGCGTGTATCAGCTAGCAGCACTTGCACCAGATGAAACCCCCTTTTTCAGCAGTGCAAAAGAAGGGAGTGTTGTTTGGGAGATTCCTTCAGGAATCATACCTGTGTTTGCTAATGGGGAATCTTCTCCACACTGACTTTTTGGGTTGCAATACGCCAAAAAATGCCACCGCAGACCTTTCACTGCATGGCATCCTGGTGCCACTGCTACATCAACAGGGCAAGAGGTGACACCCCCAGCGTGTGGTCATGAGCAAGCAGGAGAAAAGCTCAGGAGAAGCACAGCCACAGGGTGCACAGCAATGTGCATCCTCCGCACGGAGGGTTTTCAAGAGACTGGCAGTCCTACCCGAGCTCTGATGTTATTTACAGGACCACCTCTGGCAGACCTGCTGATGCAGACAGCCAGTATTCCCTACCATTTGACACCGGCGTAGTTCCTCCTCTTAAGTGCGATCTTCCTAAATTTGGCCATGTCTGTACCGATGCTGTACCCAGGGCTGACTCTGACTGCACGTGCAGTTACTGCAATCGCATGTTCAAATAGACATTTAAGCCCCTGAAGAAATATTTGTACTCTCAGATGTGGCTAATGTGTTTATTGAACCAGGTCCAGGCAATGACAGGCATGAGGACACTGCGGAAATAGAAACAGTCCAACCAAGAAGTAGCAATAGCAGTGCAAGTGCTCAACATTTCAGCTGAAGAAGTCAGGGGGAAGAGGGCTTTCCTCCTACCTGAGCACTGACATTTCAGATCTGCCTGCTTTAGTCCACGATTGTGCCTCTCTGATTAAGTCTGTGACATATGGATGCAGATCTTGAAAACAAGACCCCTACAAGGTGAGCATTTGGTCACCCTGCTCGTGAGATGCTGACAAAAATCTTTTAAACACAGAAGCTGGTTTCCAGCACTATAATTTTCTGCCTTTGCCCTCCCAACGTTGCTCTGCCTTCAGTATAACACAAATACAAATGAGAAAAAAATTAAAAAAGAAGAAGAAGAAAAAAAAAAAGCTTGGGAGCACTTTATATCACGTCCCCCTCTGACTTGCTCCCGGGGAATGCAGCAGTGTTTTTCCCTAGTTCTGCACCTAATGAAACTCTTGTCATGATGTAGGGATTAATCTGATTATTTATTATTTGCATTAGGATGATACCATCTGCCCTTCCCTCCCCTCTCCTTTCTTCTTCCCTGCATGATTAGGGATCTATTGTGTTGAGCAAGACGGGTACCGTGTTAAGAAAAGGCTGTTATCCCTGTTTCAAGGAAGGGAAGTGAGCTGGGGAGAATTTCATGATTTAGATGGAGTTCGCTGAAGCACAGTCAAAAGTATCCCATCCATTTCTGTGGGCTCCGGATCAGCCTCTAAGCATGAGCCTGCTCTGCGTAAGACATCACTGTGAGATAGAGATTTAAATTGTCTCCAAAATAGCTGTGTCTGCACTGCAGCGTTGCCACCTGAAGAGATGTGAGTTCTGGCCGCGGCAGCAGACTGGCTGTCCCAGCTTGGTGCTGGTAAACTGAGGTCCTGCAGCCTCCTCATTCAGAGCTGCTCGGCAGACAGTGCTCCAGGGTGTATCAACCAAATATGACTATGAATGCCCAGAATAACCTTCCTCAATTCACCCAGGAAGCAGTAAAACGAGAAAATAATGCTTCCATTCATAAACTCTACTCCACCACTGTCCAGTCTTAAAGTCCATCTGCCATGCTGATAAAACAGGCTTCAGGATGAACCTGAAATAATAGCTTTCACTTTTGTCTCTTCTTAAGTCTTCTGCCATATTTAGTGCATCCTTCATCATGTCTAAAAATCCAGTTTATCCAGTAACTAATAACTGTTCCCTAGAAAAAGGAGAAGCATCACTTTACACTACCAGGAGCGTAACTCCTAAATGCTCTGGCAGAAATGCTTTTTAGTGCTCATTTTTAAAATGAAGAACTTTCTGTCTAGAAGTTCTCAGAGAAGCTTTTAAAGACATCTAGATACTTAAAGACACTAATAAGTGGCAACTGAAGTTAAGAAAAGATGCTTATCTTCTGCTGTAGTTAATGGGAATGAAATATATAAAAACTTTTGAAAATCTTCCTTCGCATCTGCTGATCTTTAATCTAAGCATCCTTGAAAATCTGAGTCTTGAGTGCACTTAAAAATGAGATCGCATTGTGCATGTCCAACGCTCCACTGTTGAAGCATTTTGCTAGCATTACTTATAGCCAATGATGCCCCAAGAGAAGCTAACGCTAATAACCCCTTTTGCCAAGTGGCGATGCTGACTTTCTGTTATCATTTGAGAAACTCACAACAACAATTAATTGCCATTTAGACAATTATCCTTCACCTGATGACCCCTCCCCACCCGGGAAGGGGAATGGGAAAAAACAAGGAAACCCGAGGGTTGAAATATAAACAGATTTAATAGAATAAGACTAAATAATTAACATTAATAATACTAAAGAACCAATATTGATCCCAAAACCAATATAAAATACAAAAGGATTGTGCTCAGCCCATTCTATCGGTAGAAGCTGTGCACTCCCAGCAGGGGACAGCCAACGTGGGACACTGCGAGTGCTGTGGCTTCGGGAGGAAGGGAAAGGCTCAGGGCTCCGGGACGGGGGCAAGGACTTCTCAGGATGGCAGCCATCAAGGGAGAGAGAGCACTTCACAGCAAACTTTCTAATTTATATTGAATGTGATGTTCATGGTATGAAATAATCCTGTTGGCCAACTTGGGTCAAGTACTCAGGCCTCGCTCCTCCTCATTCCTGCACCTGGTGAGCTTGAAAACACTGAGACCTTGAAACCCACACACCATAGCTGGCTACAAGGTAAATATTTTCACAAATTCAGACACCAGTCTTCTAAAAGTGCAGTTTTTCCAAGCACTAGAAGAGAAATTAGTCCTGTGTCACTCCAACCAGGACACTTTCACATGGTTAAAAGTCCATGAGGTGATGACCAGACTCCCAGAGCCTCTCCAGATACACCCTACTCTATTTACTACACTGGCCTCGTCTCACTATCTTCCCACATGAACCACATCTTTGCTGTTACCGGCATTTACTGCTTAAGTCTGAGCCTGACATTCTTCAAGAAAATGAAGGGAAAAGGCTTACTCACCCCAACGCTCTTCATGTAACGAGTATGACAGAGCTTATATGCCTCAGAGACAGAGAGGGATCTACCCAGGCAACAAAAAAATCTCAGAGAAAGTAGGTATTTGTCAGGTTGTGAGATAAAAGGCTCATCTCCACACACACACTGAGCAGCACAGAGCACAACAAGGGGGAGGGAGGGACCTAAATAATTTCAGGGGAGAAACGTGCCCCTGCTGTGTCCCCTGTGTCCTGGGAGAGCACCACCCCACCATGGCGAGTCACAGGCACTGGTCTCTGGAGCATCTCGGCGACAGAGGAGGCACTCCCCAGGGACACATTATGAGGGCGACATGGGAGGAGTGGTTTTGGGACTGAATGGGACTTATTAGGGGATGTTTAGGGGAGGAGGGGGGGAGGAAATGGTGGGAAAGGAAAGGATCAAAGTGGTTTGGGAGAGCCAAACATGGGAAAACTGAGGGAAAAGGGGATGAAGTGGCCAGTTGTGTGTAAATAGGGCTGGCCAGCGCTCTTGTCTGGATCCACCCTGTGTGTGTGTGCGCATGTGCGATGGTGTGTGCAAGAGGTCTGTACCCCTGTACTCCCCTGATGTGGGGCTGCGGCCGCAGAGCTTCCTGTGCCCATGTGGCAGCAACATGGGGGAGACTGGGATCCACAGGCAGGCTGAGTGTCTGAGCCCGGCTACGGGGGGATCCGTATTTCCTACAAATGAGTATATTTTGCACCGACAGACTTTCCCTTTGATCAGCCAGAGAGGGGACACGATGAGGCTGTTTGTGCTGATGGTGTTTGCGCGAGTGCTCTGCATGTCTGTGATCTGTATGGATTGGAATACGTCTATATATAAACACGTATGCTGTATACATGTGTTTATGTGTGTGTGTGTGCGCCTACTGGGAGTACGTGCTCAGTCTCTCTGCTGCTTGGCACTGGGACATGGATGTGTGGCAGCCTCAGCTCTGCCGGGCTGCTGAATTCAGTCTTTCCCTAATGATATTCTCAAGCCACTAAAAAATGCAGGAGCGCCATATGCTAACCCGCAAGAAATTCAGTGATCTCAGTATTCGGAGTCAGACTTCGGAGGTTTGGACAGGTGACTGTATCAAAATGCTCTGTTTGATAAGCTTCACCCGCGGGATGCGAGGAAGGGAAGGAGGAAAGGAGGAACCTTTGGAGAGGCCTGCCAGGCAGGTGGAGAGGGGAGCCTTCCTTTTCGGTTGAATGACCCCAAGCACAATTGCACGGAACAGTTTATGGTGCAAAAGGAAAGATAGTAAGAATCTAACGTGGAGGAAATTTTCTCTCTCTCTCCACAGGCTGATACTGGTTGGTGCTTTCACTTTGTGATACTCTCTACATCCAAGCTGGCTGTGGTCTCTCTTGGTGAAGGCACTGAGACAAATAGCAGTTGGGGGCCTAAATATCTCTGAATATCTCTGTGGACATAGCTCTGAAGACCCTGAGCACACAAAATTCAAAATAGGGTTAGATTACCCCAGCTGCAGAACAGTAACTTTTCTAGCCACTTTTCCCCAGACAGTCTCCAAGTTTAGAGCTTGAGACTATAATGAGAAGTTTAGAGCAATTGAAGTCCCGTATTTCATATTCACCTGAGTGAGGACAGCCTGGAACCTGGGATATCTCACTTTTTGGTTAAACAGCTAGACCTGCTTTACCTGTGAAAGAGGCCTTGACTGAAGTAAGGCCTTGTGCTGATCTTGAAGACATCAGGGAGGGTTTAAGTTGTACCTATCAGATTCAGAGGCTAAACTTTGCCTAATTCTTGTATCTCACTGGGATTTAGGCAGGAGTTAGCCAACCCACTGTTCAAATTTAGGGGTGCCCAGGGTATGTTTTCAGGGTAAAAGCACGGACACCCAGAATGGTTATGGTTCCCATGGATTAAACAGTTGAAAGGAGGTGTGGTTTGGATGACAATTTGAGACTACGTTTGGCACCAAAGACCTTCTTTGGGAGTGCTCCTGAGATGCATTTGTGAGCAACAGAGCAGTGAGCTTTGCAGGCAGTGGTTGCAATTAGAAAAGATTTCATCTCATCTATTTTTTCCCATTTCACTGGGTAGCAGTGAAGATGGAGTTACCTGGTGTCACCTGGGCTCCCTCTAGTGACAGAG
Organism: Pluvialis apricaria; assembly: GCA_017639485.1. Lineage (NCBI taxonomy): Eukaryota > Metazoa > Chordata > Aves > Charadriiformes > Charadriidae > Pluvialis > Pluvialis apricaria. The sequence goes on along the minus strand of CM030044.1, from coordinate 6,713,650 downwards.
GTAAGCAGAAGGGACTCCTTCTGTAAGCTATGCAGCATGAATTACCTTCTTCATAGTTTTGTCTCCCTCTTTCCCCTGTAAGAAGGAACCTGGATGTTCAGCTTAGAGTAAGAAAAGGGAAGGCTGAACAGAGGAATCTTGCTTGACACAACACTCTCTTCTCAAAGTCCTGTCCTGACTGGCACAGACTTTAAACCAGAGAAAACTTTGGGAACTGACCACTCATTTAAAAATCTTATTGTATAATTGGAAGACGCTCACTAGCACAATACAGCTTGTTAATTATGAAGCATTAAACAGATGAGGCCAGATTTTGACATCTTGACAATGACGGCAATCTTGTATACAAATAGTCCCGCTGCAATAAATTGGACCATTTGTGCAATGGGATCTACCCAAGGCTACGAGTGACTCAGTGTGAATCCAAATCTGACACCTAATATTTATAACTGGGGACGAGATGACTCAGGGCTTTGTAACAAAACACAGAGTTTTTCAGCCTCCGGCTACCTGCTTTCATCTCACCGCTGTCAGCCGTGACAAAAAGTCAGCACCACATGACAGCTGTTCGGAGACATTCTAATGAGCGGGTGATGTTGGAGGTCCTGGTGGACATCACCCGGCAAAGCAGCCCTACGCCCGGGCCTCCGTGCTGGCAGCCGCGGCAGAGGAGCGGTGTGGCCTCCGGGTCAGGGTCGGAGCATGCCGTGTGGCATAAAGAAACCGGCACCGCCGCATCTCCTTGCAGCATCTGCCTCCAGGAGAAAGGCACGGCTCGGCTCGCCGGGCGCAGGGAGGACAGAGCTCCCCATCAGCATGCACAACCAAAAATAATCCCCTTCCCCCGACAACTTTGGCTCGCCAGTGAGGCCTAAACCATGTATTCTTTGGGGAGCGCAGCAAACCCGGAGACCATAATTAAAATATGTTAATCTACACTGGGCACTTACCCATGGATAAACACTTCCATTTGGCACAATTTCCCGCAATCTTCTTCTGAGATTTGAGACCGATCTCAGAACCCCACTCCTTTCCCTTTTGACATTTTTGGTCTTACTTTTGAGCCAAAAAAAAAATAAAATTAAAAAAAAAAAAATTAAAAAAAAAGAAAGAAAATATAAAAGGAAAGAAAAAAAGAGAAAGAAAACAAAAATTGACGCTTGTTTTTTTCATAAGCTTTGTAATTCCATTTCGTTTTTACTGGGGGTGGGGGAATGCTGTAGCTAAGCTATGTGTTCATTACAGCCAGGGGGAAAAAATGAGGTTGGCTCCCAGTTTTGCTTATGTTGTTAAAAGAGCCTCTGAAGCTGCAGTTCTGGAACAGGTCTCCTCTTTCTTTGAAAGCATGCTGTTTGATAGACTGTCATTTGTCCCCTCCTTTCAGAAGAGCCAGCTGGCAGCTAAGTGCTAAAGCCAGTGACTTGCATGTGTTTTTCTGACATTTAACAAATGGGAACAGCTTGCAAATCTGCATTAACTCACTCTGTCTCACAAATAATCATCGGCTACGCGGTGTAGACATTCGGAACATTAGCGCAAACACAAAAGGGAGCGGGAGTCTGTGGGAAAAACAAGTTGGCAAATAAAAGATGTTTTACTAAGGGACAGATATAGCTTTTTGGTTCAGATGGAGGGTTCGGATACGGATCCTGAAGGTGGGGGGGGTGGGCAGAGGTACGAGAAGCGCGTGGCGAAGGCAACTAATCCTCTCCCTCGAGCCGCAGGGGAAGCTATCGGATTCGCACCTGAAATGAGAGTTTCTTTCACCTACCATTCACGAGCGTTTATCAGTGGAGCATTTTCATTTTGCAGCCACCACCTGAGATAGTCTGAGGAAAATACAGAAAGTGCACCCAACGCCAAGTTGTTTCCTCATCAGTGGTTCTGTGTGGGAGCTTATGGATGTCCCTGAGTTTTTCTCTTTGTAAATTAACATTTGAGCCTGTTACTAGAATAATGAATGCTATGGGATGGTTCAGGCAATAAAGGAGCATGGATAAACTCAACACATGGTGAGTTCTGAGGCTAAAATACAGCAAGCAAAACATTCACCTTCTGGGCTTAGGTCAGAGATTTGGACTTCTCCCTTGAAAAAGAAATGGATACCTAATTCCTCTAGCCTTTCTGGAAACTATAGCCACAGCTTTTAGGGAGCAAAAGAAAAATCCAGCTGTCACTTCATCTTAACCACTCTTTTTTTCCCCCCTTCTGGGGACTGAGAAAAGCACATCTCTGGGTGCACATTTTCCCCTAAAATGTAAATGTGAAATGATGGGAAAGCCTCACGTATGGGCCATATTGGCTTGGGCTGATCATCTTCCTTTGTAATAGCACCCAGGCCAGGACTCCAGCATTTAGCTCAAAACACCTCTCTTGCTGAAGCTAAGGACTAAGTCCTGTGCCTGGGAGTCATCACTGACCCGCGGCACCTGCAGCTGCATCTCTCAGGGACGTGAATACTGGGTTGCAGTAACAGACTTGGTCCCCCTCCTAGGACAGAAGAAAACCACCACAACATCGGCACAGTTGAGCGGATGCTCAGGCAGATTATGTGATTTCCAGACAGCACCTGATGGATTTGAGTGCCATTAAAAATCGTTTTGCCGAGTGGACCGGTATGTTACTTCGCATTACTGGTAGGAAACATGCCTTGGGTGCCTCCATGTAGCACACTAACATTTCAGAAAATATCACTCAGTGTGAATGCATTCATATTTCTGAGATAATTTAACCCAGAGGATATAAACTATATACTGTATCGCTTTGCCCCCTAGCTATCCTGCCCCGCGCTAGTTGCAGGTTAAAATATTGACTATATGCAAGTTTTTAACTAGTCTCACTAATGTCAAAAAAAGCCTAGAATCGAGCCTTGTGCCAGCTTTTCCACCAGGCAGCATTCAGTAGCCCATAACGCCCCATGAGGACACGGCCCTCCAGGAACGTGTGCCTGGCCTGTAGGCAAAGCCTGGGTGTGCTCGAGAAATCGTAGGCAGCTGGGCTCTTCTCCCATTAGCAGCAAACGCAGACCCACACTTTCCCGCCTGTGCCTGTGCATGTAAGTGCTTCTCAGTGTGCAAAACCTGTCTCAGACAGAGCAGCAGAGCCATAGGTGTTGGCTGGCTGTATTTCCCCTCACCTGAACATCTGCAGGCACGGGTTTTGTCTTTTGGGGGTTAAAGAGTCCGGATTTTAGGCAAATAAGAGTTATTTTTTGTACTCAGCTCTGTTCCCCTCATCCTTCCCCTCCAAATATTTAGTCTAATAGTAAAAATCATCCGGTCATTCAAATCAGCTACAGGAAGTTCAAGACCATGGAAGATAAATTATATGCTCCTTCTCTAATTACTCTGTCATCTGTTTTCCCGTAAGTACTGGGCAATTGCAGTGAAGCAATTGAAGGGGAAAAAGTAGGGAACTCAAGTCACACTTCCTTATCACACGTCCACTGTACTCTGTTTGCTTCTCTGAAAAATAAGACCTGCCATTTTTCCTGTAGCGTCAACATTTCTTTTCGCTACATCCCTCTACCTCCTTCTCTCCCTCTCTCTCCCTCTCTCTCTCACAGAGCTTGGCAAGTTTCTCCCTGACAAAATGTCCATCTGTAAAAAATAAACAGAACAATAACACCTTGTAGGCATGATGTAAGTGTTGCTTGGGTTTTATTTTTGTACGGATATTCATATATTTAATTAAATACAGTCCTGGCAGCTTTGTAATTGCTTAAGAGTATTCTAACAAAAGCCTAACTGCTGAAGTGGGCAGAATTGCATGTTCCTTCATTTTTCTTGCTCTCCTGTAGCCTACTCTGTGCACTGCAGCAATGAGTGTATGATTTACTATTGTCCTGGAACAATCTCTGCAAAACCTTACCTTTGATTCCCCTCCCCACCTCCGACTGTTCATATGCACAGATACACATTTTGGATCCAGAGCGGTCCCCAGGGAAGACTGTGGATGAAAGTAATCCTTTGTATATCTTCGTCGAAGTCAGTGAAGTTTCACCATCATGGATGAGTTTGGCCCCTTCAAGCAAAGCTCTGCAGTGGTTACAAGAGGTACGCGAAACCACCCAAAAGGTATTCCCATCCAGACTGTAAAGCAGCAGGGCAGACAGACAGATAGATCAACGGACAGACGGGAACAGATAGGATTTGCTCTGAGAAGAAGAAATGGTGAATACTTTCATGGCTGAGCTAGGAGCGACACAGTTCCAGAAAAAAAATTGGAAAGGAATTTCAGGGACTTGGAGGCAAGTTGAAACTGATGAAATAGAAGTTACCAACTGGAAGAAAGAACAGAGTGTTTTCAAGCATGCTTACATCAGGTCCTATGCCTTAACCCCCTTGGTGTTAGAGGAACATCTGGCCAGTAGATACAACCAGCGTGTGACTTCTGAAGATGCTGTAGTGCATCTTTACAAAACATCACAGAACAAAATATAAAAAAAATGTCCAGAAGTTTACTTCTGAAAAACCTTGGTTCTAGGCAATAAGTAACTCCCAGGCAGCAGCTAGTCAAACTCAGGAACTGCAGGGTAAAACTCACGTTCAAGGGTTTCGCACATGAACTCATTGCCAAAGCCATTACACGGGAGCAAATCTCAGTGATGAGATCAATGCTACAGCTATTCCTGAAACTTTGTCTTTGTGAAAAAAGTTCCTGCTCAGAGGGGCTGCCATGAAGCTAATGAATAGACACTGTCCTTAGGGAGAACTTGTCCTGTGCTCAAGGAGCTTTGGATCAAGCTCAAACCTGTTGGTTTTGTCACAGTCAAGCAAAGAATTACGAAGAAGCAGACAGAGATTCACCTTTTCCTAAGGAAAAGTTAGGCCTTGATAACAAAGCCATTCCCTACTAACTCTCTGGATGATCTAACACTTTATAACATTTTTAGATGCACCTTTCCAACATTAACGTCATCCATGGTTGTTTTTACAAAGATACAGCAGGATTGTTTGTTCTTTTTTTGTTGGATAATCAGAGATACCAAACAAATATTTGGAGGTTTTAGAGCTCAGTGGCACAGAATACCTCAGAGACGAATCACCTGAGATACTTTTAGAAAAAAATCTAGCGGCATTCTTTTTTAAAGTATAAGAATCAGACTAAAGTTTTCATGTACATTAAGCAACAGTATTGATCTGCATACCCCCAGGTACAGTTTATAGGCAGAAGAGGTCAGGAAGAAAGGCTCCCAGTTGCACAGCAGGGTGTTCAGTGGAAGGAACTACAGGGAGATATTCATTATTCATAATTTCCTGGAAAATTTCACTGACCTCTCCAGCACTCCTCCTCGCTGTAAAAGTTTATGTAGGGAATGAACCCAAACCAAAGCACTAGATTAAACTATTGAGCCTGGGATGGAATGGGAGAGGTCACCCGGCACAGAACGAATAACAGTTTTGAGTCCTAATGCTTCAAAGTTGGACTGAAAGTCCAAAATCTGCAGCCAAGGTACATTTTCAAACTTCCAGGTATTCACTGCAACAACATTTCTATAGATTGAAATTTCTCCCCGAGTCACATTTGGATATAGATTGTCATTCCTGAAAACTATAGCTGGAAAAAAGGAGCAGCTGCAATTGAGCTATCTTTTCTCTAGATCCTGCTCGCTATCTGTTCCAGCCTTTCCCCAAGAAAATATAAAAATCACAAAAAGTCAAAAAGTAACACGCAGACATTTATGGGTGTGTGGGCATGTGTTTGCGTGCATGTGAGAGAGAGAGATGGGGAGAGGATTCCTGTCCCAAAAATGTGATTAAATCCAAAGCAGGTTGATAAAGAATCTACTGTAGTAGGATGTATTAAAAAAGAGAGTTATTGTATCTTCCGAACTGATCAAGGTGATAAAGTAACTGATCACACAGAAGAACTGCTGGAACTGCACCCAATTCTACTCGATGAGTAAACAGAGTCCTGTGGCTCATTCAAGAGGCTATAAATTTAAGCTTAGTATTTCAGGTCTATATCTAAAGAGTGACAGAACCTCATATCTCCTGATTCATCCAGAAAGAATGCATCATCTTTTTGTACCAATCTAATCAGGAACACTTTTGCCATGTCCATTTTTCTTTTTAAGTCAAAAAAGGCACAGAAAAGATTTAGTCTTTTTTTTTTTTCTTTTCCTTTTTTTTTTTTTTTCCTCCTGAATGTGGGGAAAATAAAACCAACCTCGACTTCGCTAAGCCTCTGACACAGGTACCCTGACTATACATCTCACAGTAGAGCAGTTCATTTCAACCCTGTGCTTTAAGTACCATCTAGTGGCTAGAAACAAATTTGCATTTCTGTCTTCAGATTCAGATTCCTGTATCTTTTAGAGATGAACTAGTCTCATCGTTTTCTGAAATGAAATAAAAAGAAACACTCTTCCATCTGTTATTCTTCCTTTCTTTTAAAGAAAATAAAATCTTCATGTCTTTTTACCCGCGTTATCTCGGTTCTACTGGGAGCACTGCAATATTTAGCAACTTCAGAGAAAAAAGGGCTCAAGAAAAACGTAGCTGTGTCTTTTTTTTCTTTTCTAGATAGAAAATAAATGTCATTGCATGATCCTTCTTTTCCTTATATTTTTCAAAAAAAAAAAAAGAGATTTTTTCATTAAGAGCTGAACCCATACATCTCTGAATATGCATTTGAGAATTGGCCTTCAATTTGAGCCATTTATTACTTTTGAAAGTATTGCTCCATCTATCTGTCTGTCTTAAATTAATATCTCTCTTTGTGTGTTCCCCTTTCCATATTGCATGCCATCTGTTATATGATCACTGAGAGATAGCGCCTGGTTCGCTTGTTTGATTAGTTATCTTGCTTTCTGTTTCAGTGGACATTGGTTAAACGTACCCACGGTGTAACTCTCCTGATATCAGCAAATTTATGCCATAAACAGGTGGAGGTGACCTCCTCTTTTCCACCAGATCTGTGTGATTCTTTTCTAACATAAGGCTCCACGTGCTAGTTACGCAAGTCGTAGCCAGTCACCTTTAAATAATTGTCCGAGAGAAAACAGATTTTGTATCATTCTAAAACAGGCATTTAGGATAGCTTAAATGAAAATGTTGCTGAAGGCACCTGTCTTCTCCCCTGATTACAGCGGGAGCTCATCAATGCAGGTCAGGTGAGGCCCCTGGACCACGATTCAGTTCCTCGCCCTCAACCTCCAGTGCTGGCCGAGCTCCCCCAGGCATGACAGAGCCTTCAGGAGACCTGCCCTCTCCCTGACCGACAGACCAGGGCCGGAGGGTACTCACAGCCGCTGAAGGGGCCTGAAATCAGATCGTTTGAGTGGAGTCCCCGTGCGCCTAGACGCTCCTCATGTGCAGGAGAGACCCGCCATGCTGCCTGCGGAGCCTGGGGACGATGCCGCTCACCCGACAGCAGGCACCAGGGCTGCTCCAATAGCTCTCCAGGAGCGACCGGCAGCACCGACTAGTTCCTTACCGGCTGTAAGGACAGCTTAAACACCAACCTGGGCATAAACATCCCTAGGTGTCCAAATTCAAGTGTTTTACTTATATACACGATCCCACTCAATACTTCAGTCAGCTAAAATTTGGCAAGACAAATTCCACCACGGAAGGTTACTAATTTCACCTTGTAAGTCTAACTGGCAAGTGATGTGAGAAAAATAAAGACAATAAAACATTCATCATTCTCACACTGCCTCAGCATGGGTTATTACCCTCTCAGAGTTTGTCCCCACAAATATTCAATTTGGTGTTTGTCACACGTGATGGAGCAGGATCCCATAAAGAAGGTCCTGCTGTTGCTGGAAAATGTCTCTGTTCTTGGTCCCAGCTGCTTATTCCCTCTCCCCCACACCAGAGATTTCCAGCCATATCGGCATGTAGCCATAGTCTGGAGACACCAAGAAACTGTGCATGGGAGGAATTCTTACACGCCAGTTTAAAAAAGTCAGTTAAGTTCCTAATTGGGAAAAGCAAGAATCATTTAACTACATCCCATTTGACAAGATTTAGAGATTACCCTTTTTTCCTGTTAGAATACTGCTCATGCTGCTTATATCATATATCATAAATTGCTGCCTAATGTTGAGCTGCGAAGTTTCATCCTAGAAATTCTGCTGGAGACATTTTGACATGAGCACAAGATTTATTGCTGGGCAGCTAGTGGATCTGACATCTGTGATGACAGATATTCTTTTTTCAAATGAGTATAATGACACTGAAAGGAACGTGATCAACCTTAACGTCCCTGAAGTCTTTTTCTGTGAGCTGCGGTGTATCCACATGCAGATTTCTGAGGAATCCCCATCAGCAGAAGCAGCGGCATCGCATAAGGTTATCGAGCAAGAAGAATGCACATGTTTGTTTGACCAGGCAAATGCATTTTGCCCGCAGGGGCGGGGGGCAGGAGGGTGTGATGGAGTCCTGGGCTGAAGCTAAACTGGTGGGGAGATCCTGCTCTTGCCCTGGAAGATACTGCACATCTGCGCGCAAAAGCACATTTCTGTTACGTTACCCAGAGCGAATAGTTTATTACGTATCATTACCTCCGAACAACAGATAATCAATTTGGATGTGTCCTTATTTACCTGGACAAACACTGGAAGGCTTTGCAATTTAATGGCCTAACTGTTTGTTAGAACAAATAGACCTATTCAATTCCGAGATCACAGTCAATCTGACGGTTTATAGCTGGTTGGTTTCTGCTTTCGAACTGTGAAACCCTGATTTGTTTTCAAGGTGTAAAATTAGCAGTAACATTTTCACGTGCTAACGGGTAAGTCCCTTATTGAAACATATGACTGCACTTGCTCGCTGCAGAGTGGAAATAGCCTTGCTCAAAAACCCAGCACAAAGCCTGTGGCCCGCCTGAATGTCACAGAAGCCCTGATGTGATGCCAGGTGTGAACTGGCCCAGACACCGGCTGTCTGCACAAGAGTAAATTTCAACTACTAATTTACAGGTTGAATCAGGAGGTTTTCCGCTCATTATTAAATTATACTATTTGTATACAGCTCTGTAGAGCAGCAATGAGGTGCGTGAACTGAACATGGGCATTTAAAACAGTAATTCTTCACTTCATCTCTGAAATGATTAGCCTTGGTGAATCATTCAGAACACTGAAAACGGGTGTTCAATCACAGCCCCTTGGTTTAGCAATATATTCCACCTTGTAATCACAGAACTGTAAATAAGCACAAAGTTAAAAAAAGAAGGAATAGCTGATCTCAAACCTCTGCCTTCAGATCATAGGAGTCAGAGGAGTCAGAACAACATACAAGGAAAGGAAAAGCAACAAGAGGAGAAATTGCATTTTACCATATTAATGCGTTGGTTATTTTTTCTGTTTAGTTGGGTAAGCCAAACTAAATGATCAGCATCAGAGAGCCAAGGTAAATTTTGAAAATGTTAAAGTGGACTTCAGTGAGAGAGTTGAAGATGGAGAAAGGAAACGTCTGGCAAATGAAACAGGCTGCAGATGTAGCAGTTCCAGTGAAAAGCATCGGGCCTGTAAATCTGCTTTTTGGCCAGTGTAGAATGAGTTGCTGTTTCCAGTACAAACAGCAACTCACCCAGCAATATCCCAGCATTAATCTGCTTGAGAGACTTACTGGAGTTTGGACGTCTAAAGAAGACACTTATTAGGACGCACCGAAGTACATATGTGGAGCGTATGTGATAAGGAGATACTCCAGAATAAATAGCGATGTTCAGAGAGGATGCTTCAAAGTGGCCTGTGGATGCTTCCAGCATTCTCCGTCCTGAGGACACCTGCACCCAGCTACGCAATTTATCTGCACTTATCTGCATTTTTCATTGTTTTTCTTTAACTTGAATATCTTTTCCTCCTTGCAGAGTTTTGTCCCCATGAAGAAAGATAATTATACAGTCATGATATTACTTCCCTGCCTTGCCCCCACCACTTTTGGTTTAAAAGCCCAGTCTCTTTTAATCTCTCCACATAAAATAGGTTCTATATTCCCCTGATAATTTTAATAGTCCTTCTCTGTACTTACTCCGTTTCAGATTCGTCTTTTTGTGGCCATTAGTCCCTCCAAGTTCCCGTCAGAATTTTTTTGTGCTCGCCTTTCTTTTAGTTGCATCACTTTAATGACTCACAGACATCACACAGCTTCTAGAAAGCCCAGGTCTTTCCCCTTTCTCAGTAATAACTGATGATCTCTCTATTTAAATCAGAAATGGTTAGGTTAAAATTCATCCAAAGCTTATGAATGATATCACAGAGCTGGTTCAAAAGGGATCCTACCAGCAACCTGAAAGAAAGATCCACATCCAACACAACGTTTTGATAAAGTCCATTTATATTTTGGTTATTTTATCCTTGTCCTTGCTGAGATGGATTACTTTTTATTTAATAAATACTCCCACTTAAATCATAGAGATTGAGAATAACAATTTGCTGGCCTGTGTGTTACTTAACCACCAGCCCACAGAGAGCAAATGCCTTATTAGATATGTCTCAAGCACCCCAAGGAGGTTGTGTGTGAGAAGTAAAACCACAGAAGACACACAGAGCACAACTGCACCGGTCGCTCTTACTCACACTGGGGCATCCATGACCCTAGGATGCTTCATTGCCTTATTCAATTCCCAGTGATACCATTAACATCTCTGTTTAAAGGCTCCATCGTCTAATAATCAAGCTAGTACACGCTGCCACTTAGATTTCCCCGTCACAGAACTTCAAAGCACTCTGGATCAGTGGTATTTTGCTTACTCTTCTAAAGCCTTAGATTTTTTTCTTTTCAGTTCTCGATGTAAGTGACCATATTTGTCAATCTTTTCTTGAATTTTCAATTGAAGGTTTTCATCAAATGGAAAGTAAGAAATTCCACAGTGAGTCCTCCTCCTTCTTATTACCATTATCATTAATACTGTCATTGTCATTACCCAACCCAGATGTAAGTTCTTTAGCTTTTTTTACTAAGGCTTCTTGCCTCAGAATATCTGTGAGTGACATAGGAAAGGCTTTTATTGGAGGTCCTGACTAAACTTCCAGAAACATTTGTGGAGCAGGGCGCTATGGGGATTTATCTAGTTATTGCCAGGGATTCATCTTTAAATTAACTGTGCCTTTAATGTACTAAAATTCTGCTTTTTCATTAGTGACATAGCTTAATTGCTTCACAATCAGGGGAAAAAAAATTAGAAATACGAAGAAGAAAGAAAAGAAGAAGAGTAGCAAATACCTGCCTGACTTAACCACATTAAGCAGCATGGTGCAGAATATAACTTAACAGTCCAGTGAACTGTCAGTGGCAGAAGTAATTGGAAATTGGTGGGATAGTTCTTCATGTGATGGGGATGGGAGTTTTTCATGCCTATTTTTAATGGGCAAATAGCTCTCAGGGCAGCTTCATATTCTGTCATTAATTTGTAAAGATCCTTTATAATGTAGAAAAGTTAAGATAGCAAAAAAAAAAAAAAATTCCAATTACATGTTTAATGACTTGGCATTTGTGGTAATGCTATCTAGCACTAATTCACCTGTTAGAAAACAGTCTATCTTTTAGCCCCTGGGGTTAATAGAGTGCAAAAGCCTAGTCTTATCAGAGGGTGGGAGAAAAGTGATTAATTTTTTCCTACAAATAAGAAAGAAAAGCAAGAATGACAAAATTGATTATGAGTTTTCAACTTGCTTTTTGAGCTTAGACTATTTATTAAAACATCTTTTTAAGGAAAATAACAAACTCCTAATTGACGGTGTCTATCTGACCCTCAGTATTTGGCAGGGAGGCATGGGGGGCTTCAGCCCCTCTGTACCCAACATGAACAGCCGCTGGAGTGAGGCACGTACCCATACCATGCCACCGGGCTGCAGCGGTGATACCACATACTCTGCCCTTGAGATCAAGGCCTGCTTCCCTTCTACACGGAAATGGGATCCATAATAAAAAATGTGGTTTGAGCGATCAAAAGGTGGACGGATGGATTTATCCTGTCCCCTGCTGCGTACTCGTAACTACACTGAAATCAGCAGCAGGTGCTTAAATGTAACTAAGAGCAGAATTTGTTCTGCAACTGCAAAGAAACACAGTCTATGCAAACACCCACATTCATTTCCATGTCTGTCTTTATCAGTCACTGCTGGATTTGCATCTCACCCTGGACAAAGGTTAACAAAGGCATTTCTGATGAACCCTTCCATTTTAAAACATGTAATTAGTCTGTACTGTAAGTTACATATTCTAACTGACTGCTCTGGTATGAATTTCTGAGTCCACTGAAAGGCAGAGAGGCAGCATTTACCGTGTTTATGCAACATCTTCCTTTGCTTAATACCAGATTTGTCTGTGTCAAGGCTAAATCAGGATTTGCAGCAGAAATACTAAATGATGTTAGAATTCATCCAGTCCTGTCTAGTCCTCGTAGAACACGGAGACACCTGTAATATCAAAAAAACCCCACAAACCAAACCAAACAGTTGTCATCAGCCCCATCTCTAAAACTAGGAGTTTCACATTAAAGATAAGTGCTGACTAACGGCTGGAAAACAAGCCCAGAAATCAAGGCTTATGTCCCCTGTTCCTAACTCAGCTCGTGGTTCATCTGTCAGGAGTTAATGAAGGCTGAATACTGAGCATCCAGAACACCGAAATCCAGTGATTTCACCCAGAATTCTGTAACCTTAGGTCTTCTGAGCAGTCAGCCCATACAACTTGTTCCTGAGCCCTTTAGGGTCAATTACGGTTAACTTCAGTTGGAGAAGAAACATCGAACTTTATATTCCCCGTACCTCAGCACCTCCCATCCGCAGCATGGAAGCAACACAATCCAGCGCACCCTGAACATTTTGGATGCGTCTGTTGCTTACAGCACTAACACTGGCAGTGTGCCCTTTAGTGACCCGGTGGTTACAGAGAAAACACATAAATCATACATTATGGGTGGGATCCACCTCATTTAATATTAGCTTATAAAAGCAGTGTTTAATACAAGTAGGTCATCTAGGATCCCTTTACAACTTTTTGAGAAAAATGGGATTGCAAAGAATGGTACATCCCGGCCTCACACAATTATTGAAGGCATGTGTGATTATATTGCTCTTAAATGTCACTGTCTCCTTCCCTTGACTTAGCCTGGACAAGGTTAAATTATGTATCCTACTATGGCAATTTAGTTTTAAAGAAATTAACAATCTTTTGCTTATGGCCTGAAGCCTTATTTGTATTCAGATGCTTTGAAAATGGACTCCTCTCTAAGTGGATGGATGGATGGATGGATGGGTGGATGGATGGATGGACGGATGGACAGATGGATGGATGGGCGGGCTAAATTTTGTCTTTAGATGCATGGTCAAAACTCACCATTTTTTTTGAAGTTGCTATTATTGTTGCTTCTTATTTGGAACAATCTAAAAGAGATGTTCAGCTACTTTGGAGAAGCGTGGGGTGCAGGTGAAAAATATGACCCACTCTTATAAAAGAGTCAAACGTGTTTTCCTTAAGTTAGTTGAAAGTGATGTGCCCTCATTCCCATGGCAAGGAACATTTTCTTTAGTGCAGCTGACAAGTTTTTCAAGGTGTTTCTGCACATCCTGTAGGGAAAGCAAATTGTCATCAAAATTGAAAATTCAGAATATGGTTTTTTTTTTTCCCCTGAAGGTCCTTAGGGCTCTTGAAATGCTAAGTAGAAAACTGAGCTCAATGCATATGGAGGAGATTTTCATATTTTAAAAGACAGACAGAGTGTCAGCCGGCAGACGCAGCAACTCCAAGAATCTTCAAAAAGGCAGAAGCAGAAAAGTTTACTGCTTGTTCGGCGGACACATTATTTTAGCCTGTGTTCTGCAGACTGAGAGACAGATTGCCTAGGGTCAGAGGGTGAACCTGCCCTGCAGCATGAGTATTATTCCTTTTTTTTTTTAAAGTGCAAATTTACATTTGGCTGCAACCTGTCTCCTTAATGATGGGTCAGCCTTTTGTGCAGGTATAAGCTCTGATTGATGGGGCACGGGGATGGGAGAGGAGAATGGAGAAAACAAGTTTATAAATTTGACATAAGATTTGAATCGCAGCAGGAACTCTGCCAGTCTCCTTAGGCATAAAATTGGACTGGCTGGAGATATGTACTGCATGTGTGATGTTTCAGCACTTACTGCTTTCATTATATCTTTACTTACTCAGTTAACAGACTACTGAACTTGCAAAATCTGGCAGACCGGGTTTTTTTTTAAACAAATTCTATGATGGGGGGAGGGGGAGGAGGAACTGGAAAAATGTGAAAATTACATATCAGATCTTCATCTGGTGTGATCCAATATCATTTAATTGATCTCACTGGAGTTACACTGATTTTCTCTGGCTGATGACCTAACTCCGTATTTTTGTTTTGCTTTAGATTTTTTTTTTCCCTTCTGAACAGCCTGTGTTGACATTTCATGTTCCCTATTATTATTATTCCTTCCCCTTCTTTGTTTTGGGAATTATATGGCTTATTGACTAAACAGCATTAGAAAACTAAAGTTAATGGGCCAAACTCTTCCCTAGTGCAACTTTATTGAGTTCAAGTTATATAGGGATGAATGAGTTCAGGGACTCCTCCAAAGAGGGTTATTGCAGAGGCTGATTCTATAATAAAAGGGAAGTCCACAGCTTTGTTGTCATTTCGATGGAAATTAAATGTTGCAAGAAGCCCAGTACTTTCATTTTCAACTGATGAGATAAAACCTGAGGGTGCTGAGCACAAAAAGGTAAAATCATACATTGTTTTAATGGATTAGAACAAATCCTTTAATATTATCAAGAATGCATTTAATAATACTCCTATTCATGTCTAGCAATTCCCTGGAGCACTCCGAGTTGGACGGCCAACCAGAATGGCCATCTTCCCCACCATATCTCTGTCAATGGCAACTGAGGGAGGGGCTTACTGACTGGTATGACATCTGTCCCAGGAGCAAGGTGATACCGTGAAGATCTGGCTCCTTACAATAGCAGAAATGCAGCACCAGCCTGGATCAGGCTCAAAGAAAACAGACTTTTATGGATGGGACATAAAAAAGGATGTGGTTCCTAACCAGGAGTGGTCTAGGACAAATTTCTCATGGTCTTAGTGGAGCTGAAACCGTTTCTGCTTGTAAAGTGGAACTTGCCGAGACAGATTGAAACACTTGGTGCTGGTAATAGTAAAAGATGAGACTGAATATGTGGACAGAGGCCTGCAAGTCTTGTGTTTCTTTGAGCAGAATGACTGATGCTGTTGTTCTTGGACAGAAGGCTGGGGCAATGAGAACATGGAAAGTTTGTTCAGTGGTAGTATCACTTAATGAGAAAAGGCCTGGCACATGCTAGACAATTAGAAAACACTGTACTTCTTACTGTAGTGTTTAGGAGCTAAGTCCTATAATAGCAAAGCACAGTAGAAATGCAGAAGGGTAGATGACTTCTTCCTCCAAGAACTCTAACCTAAATCTAACAGTCACTAGTTATGGAAAAATATAAAATCAGCTGGAAAGTGAACCTTCTTAGGTAAAACATCATTCCATAAGCCTAAGTTACTGGTGCTCTGAGTTTTCAAATAGAGCTTTACACATGCCTTTGTGTTATCTGGATGAGAATCCACAGGGCCACCTTTGGGAGAGCCTTGGCTCTCTACAGGGGTATATGCTGCTGGCCGAACGTTCGGTTAGACATTGAATGTTTGCTCCCCGCTCCATGTGGTCTAGATATGAGTTTTCTGAGCACATTACAGGGACAGCTTTGTTCCAAGGCTAGAGTTGTGAGAAGGATCAGTTTTTGGACCCAAATGATACTACTAGGTTTGAATTTTGGGCAACAAAGCTGGTGAGGGGTCTGGAGCACATCTTGTGAGGAGTGGCTGAGGGAACTGGGGTTGTTTGGCCCGGAGAAAAGGAGGCTGAGGGGAGACCTTATCGCTCTCCACAGCTCCCTGAAAGGAGGGTGCAGAGAGGTGGGAGTCGACCTATTCTGTCAAGTAACAGGTGATGGAACAAGAGGAAATGGCTTCAAGTGGCGCCAAGGGAAGTTTAGATTGGATATTAGGAAGAATTTTTTCACTGAAAGGGTCATCAGGCATTGGAACGCGCTACCCCGGGCAGTGGTGGAGTCCCCATCCCTGGAGGTATTTAAGGGTCGTGTAGATGTAGTGCTCAGGGACATGGTTTAGTGGTGGGCTGTCAGTGTTAGGTTAATGATTGGACTAGATGATCTTACAGCTCTTTTCCAATCTAGGAGATTCTGTAAATCTGTGATTCTGTGAATTTAACTCCAAATTGATGGGGTTTGTTTTTTACAGCTACCTATGGCTCTGCATGGATTCTTAAAATTATTCAGTATCTACAGTATATGAATCAATGACCTTTTAATGCACCTATAAATAAATGCCAAAAATAGATTTGAGGGAAGGTGTGTTCTTTTCTCAAAGCACATTCTTTTCCATTTTTAAAGGAAATATGATACCCACTGGGTTAACTACCTCTCCACTGTGGTTCTCAAAACCTGCCCATCAATGTGGTATGCGAGCAGCAGAAACTCGCTCTGCTTTACATCCAGCACGCAAAGTCTTTCTTAAGATATTACTAGAGGGAGTAAGGTGGTTGTGAATTCAGTTTTGTTCCAGTTCATTAGTGACCAAAAAGTCATTACCATCTGACAAATGTACTAAGGGTTATGTATTGAGTTGTCTCAGTCCAGTTTCTAGTGGACAGATGTCCACACTCAGAAAAGATGAAACAAAGCAAGTCTGACAACACAGCTACTTTGCTGAAAGTCTTTACCAAGAATGTGGGATGTGGGCGAACATCTGAACTGATCAGTCCTCTTGCTTATTGTGGTAGTCCCACTAGCAGAAAATAGATGGTGTATGAGGAAGCAATGTTGTCCTCTGGAAGATGGTTAATATTTCTTAGTAGGGTTGAGAGATTACATATTTCTTTGTAGCTATCAACTGAATATGGACTGTGAGTGATACTTCTCTTTAAAGCAAGAAAAATAGCTCTGTTCCCTCTAAAGAGAATTGTGTCAGCAGCAAAGCTCTCTACTGCTCCCACAGTTTTCTTGATGCTTCACCTCATCAGGGTTCTGGGACCTGACAAACTAGCAGACTGAAAAACAGAAAAGGGATGGGGGAGATTTTTAATGCATGAGCAAAGCAATGAAGAGTGCCAATCTCATGCTTCTATAGGTTTTCAGTGACAAGAACGGCGTAATACCAGTAAGTAAGTAAGTCTAGGTGCAGCTAGCCCTTACTTACAGTCTTCATGAGAAAAAATAGGTTTCTCTCTGTGTTTCTCTCTTCAGAAAGTTTGTAAATGTTTACATGTGTTGAGTTAAATTGATGTTTCAAGATTTACTCAGGTAAATGTTAGGCACTACAGGAACATGCGGTTGGGCTGTGCTGTGGCAGAAAGCCAGGGCCTGTCCCACTGCCCCAGCCAGGGAGCAAGGCAGACCTCCAGCCCTGGGCTTCAGGCACCTCCATGGGGATAGGACAGTAGCCCAAGAGTGGGAGTTGGCTCAATGGTGATCATGGCTGGGCCAGGCAGGGCCGTGGTGGAGCAGGAAACTGGTATCTATGGCATTGCTGGGACACAGAACTCCCCGAAATGGGGTCCTGGGCCATCAGCAGGGGAGACTGGTGACCATTAAGGCTTATTAGTCCCTCAGGTCCCTCCCAGCTTCACCCCAAGTCTAGAAAGGACAGATGCCCTTTTTCTGTTGGCATGATGAAGGTCAGAGTTCGCTTCACAACGTACTTGGAGCATCAGCAATCATGATACTCTAGTTCACTTCCAGAACTATCTGTACAGTGTATGTGCTAGTTCACTTCCAGACTCCCTTCTGGAACATATTTATGAGTCCCCTTAAAGAAGGAACCCAAGTAGAGTTGCCAGGAGAGTTTGCTTATGGGTGTGCTGCAGATTGGCAATAGGAGAACAGGTGCATCTTGTTTGACATGCAGCACTTGGAATAAGCCTGCCCTACTTCAGCAGGCCAGAAGCACTCAATGACCACAACATGCCTTCATGCCATGCCCTAAACATCAGACTATAAAAACACTCCCGCAGGCTGCGAAACAACCCTTACACTGTATCAGGCACTCTGACTCGGAAGACACACGCAGAAATAATCATGTCTTTTGGCCACAAGAGCGGTCACTGAAGCTTAGAGAAGAGATGGACCAAATATTATTGCAGTTGGGATACAGACTGACCAGTCTGCAGGTGGCAAGGCAAGGTAGGGTAGATGTGAGCCACATGTACCACTCGATTCAGGGGCAACAACCTACGGTGGCTGTTTTTAGCAGTACAGATGTTGCCATGAATGCCGAGTGCCCTGAAGGATCCACAGAAGCCGCAGCAGAGAGAAAATGGGATAATGCCCTTATCCAGCTCTGCACCTGCTGCGTACCGAACGGCCCTATTCAGCTCTCGTGTGCCACCTTGGTTGTAGCAGTGTGGCATGTTGTACAGGCACCGCACCCGCTCAGACATCTGTCACCTCCGGCAAGATCGGTGTCAGCAGTGTAGGCAGTGATTCCCAGACACGTACAGTGTGTTCACCGCTGCGTTTTCAAAGTACTTTAGGATCCTTCAAGGTGAAAAACACTCTTTCTATCTGCCTCTATGGCACTATTTGAGAACCTATACCTGTAAGGTTATTAATATGAGAAAGTTGTATAAAGTGACATTTTTGATTGAAATCGCATCTTTTTACAATTTTATTGTCAAAAATGTCTTTCCTAAACATTTCTCTCCTCTTCTGCCTCCCACAGAATTAATTTACTTACTTAGTTAGACACACTGGAATCTGAGAAAGTTGGGAAATATACCACTTCAAAAACTTTTTTTAATGCCAACTTCTGAGGTCTTCTGTAATTTTTTTTTGTTAGCTTTTTTTTCTGATAAATAAACAAAATCTGAATAATGACCTAAAAAATGTCTCTGCAATGGTGAAATCAATGGTGAGATTATTTAACTGATACTACTAATTCAATTAATTGAAAAAGATCCAATTTTTGCTGAGACAAAAGAATACCAAAATGGGTACACACATAGGAATGCACTTGCCTTTAGTGTACACACAGACACAGACATTGCTTAGCTTTAAAACTGTGAGATTTATTTGTCTTTTAAATTTTCACACTTTCATGGTTTACTTTTTCTCCACAGCCAAGAGGAGCAATACGTTTGTTTATCTTTGTTATGGAAAGCAGTTTTTATGAAAAAACTGGGCTGGAACCAAACTCACAAACAAACAGAAGCCATCAAAAATTACAAGGCAGGCAATAAATGAATGGCAGCTGCCAGAGCTGTAGAAACTGTAAATGTGATCAAAAAGTGACAAATTAAGATAGAGAAAGCTAGATAAAAGATACGTCTTTTTTTTTTTTTTTTTAAGTTATTTTAACATCATCTGTGCAAAGGAATTTGTTAATTTAATTATGTTTAAATTACGTTTTGCACTCATGACATATGACGGCTTGGCCATTCTTGAAAGCAAAGGCTTCATTTCAGTGATATATGGTTTTGGGTCATGGCCTTCTATAATTTCCTAGTTTTTTTTGAGAAAAAGGGAAAAAAAAAAAAAAGACCTCCTGGTCACAACACCTGATGGGACAAAGAATACCGTTGAGGTGAAATAGTCCTCCTTTCGTTAAAGAAGGATTCCTCCCCTGCTTCAGCCTCTTCCCCCATTGCTGCTGACTTGCAAGAGGAAAGGACCGGGTGAAGACACGTCCTTCTACATCCACCTGTTAACGGTTCTTGCCGTGAAAATGGAGGAGAATGTGCTGGTACCAAACGACAATTATCTTTCTTTTTCAACACGAGCAGCGCGTGCTGGGAGAGAGCACCTGTCCTGACGCTCCCTCAGGACCAGTGCTGCCCCACGTACAGTGAGCTACACCAAAACTGCACTTTTTATACTTACATTCAGCAGCCCTGAGAAGATCAGCAGCTGCGGTGCATAAAACACCTCCTATTTAGTCAGCCCTGGCTGCTTGGCCTACATAGAAAAAGCATAGGGTAGTAACAATGTGTATATTTTTGTTACTTGAAAGTGCCTGTAATCCTTACTAATCCTCGAAATATTCAGGATTGTTTAAAATCACATGATTATTTACAATATGTAAGCCGTGGGTGATTTTCTGTTGCCTGTGTCAGATACAGAGTCACTCTGCACACGTTTTACAATTTTGTTTTCTGTCAGGTGATGATTGCTGATCACCTACTGCTGCTGGCAGCTGAAGCTTCAGGAAAAACGTAACAAGTGAGCAAAGAATACCCTCAAAGCGTGGCGAGACTCATGATAAAATCACCACGATGAATTCAGCGATTAACCCGTAATGTCCACACCCTGCACGGCGTTTGGTGCACGGTGGCAGAAGACAACTACTATTTCTACTCGGCCTTCTTCAGAGCTGTCAGTGAGGTAAAGCAAGAATCATTAATTCTAAAATTACCCAGAGTGTGGTTACCCCTGGAAGAACATACCATATACAGTCCATAAGCCTCACAGAAGCAGCACCCACCTTCCAGGGCACGGAAGGGTTTTGGAGATGAGGGATCTGGCTGCGGCGTGAAGAATCACAGCCTGAGGAAATAGTGTGAAATCCAGGTAAACTGCTGGAAAAACTGAGCAGCAGGCAGAGCCTTGGCCGCTTCAGACACAACACCCCGGAGGCTGCTACCGCGCCGCCCAGCCCTCTCTGCCCTCGTGTGGGACAGGCAGCCATCTCGCACCCAGCTGCTGCGCCCGCCATCTCGCCCGGCCCCCTCAGGCAAGCGGCCATCTTGCGTGCCGTACAGCCGGCGGCCGCCATGCTGGTGCGAAGCGAGCTGGGCGCAGCCATCTTGGGGCCGCCCACTCGGCGGACTCAGGCTGGCGGCCATTTTGGTAAAGGGCCGTTCAGCGAGAGGCGCTGGCGCTCTCCTTCCTCCCGTAAGCGAGATGGCGGCCGCGGCGCATGCTCAGAGGGCGGCGGGGCCCAGGCGGCGGGCCGGCCGGCGCTCGTTGCCCGCGGGCTGTTGTGGTGGAGGGCTCGGGCGCCGCTGAGGCGGCGGCGGACGGGGGCCGGTGGCGGCGGCGCCAGCAGCAGCCATGGGCGAGACCGAGAAGCTTTATTATGTTTATAGCTGCGACCTGGACATCAACGTGCAGCTGAAGATGTGAGTGAGGGGGGCCGGGGTTTGCGGCGTCCCACCGCTGTGGGCGGCCGGCCGGCCGGGGCTGTGTGGGAAGCGGCCCGCTCCCTTCCAGCTTGGGGGAGGGCCGGGCCGCCCGCCCGCTCGCTCACCGGAGCTGCGCTGGGTCCCGAGGCCTGGCTTCCCCACCGGAGCCCGGTTCCGCGGCGGTGCTGGCTCTGTCTGCCCTGGCCAGCGCCGGGAGCTCCTGGATGCCGCCGTCGCCGGCTTCCCCGGGGCGGGGGGGGAGGCAGCGCGGCCGCGTTCCTGTCAGCGTCCCCCGCCGGCGAGCGGGACGGGCGAGGGGCCGCGGCGGCGGCGGGGCCGGGCTGGCGAGCTTCGCTCTGGACGCCTTACCGCTGTTCGTGGCCTTATGTCCTGCAGTGCAGGGCGGTGCTTTGAGGCAAAGATTGATTGTCAGTTCAGCGCTACCGTCTCTGATAACCTTTCACGTGCGGGTGTCACCCCTCAGGGTTAGGGGACGGGTATAAACTGGCCACGCTCTTCCTGCTTATTTGCGTGCTCCTTCGCAAGCGGGTTGCTCTTAGTCGGGTTCTTTATCGTAGGTGCTGTAACGTGTAAGTATGTTCCTAACTGGGTGTACGCTCGCACTCTTGTTGGTGTTACCACACGCTGGTTCATTTTTTTTTTTTAATTCTTGAGGCTTTTCTGCTTCACAGCGGTGGGATGTTTAAACTTGTAAACTTTACACTGGCTTTAAAATGTAGTATGCCTAATGCTGCTACTTTAATGTGTATCGCACTTTTTTTTTTGAAAACTGACTTGGGAAAGCATATTCCGAGGTGGTTTAACTTCTGAATGGGAGATGATACCTGAAGTCAGATGCCTGTGCCCTCGTTGCTAATTCATTCTGCCTAACGAAAGTGTAACTAGGATTTTTTGGTGCATCAGAGTGTATGTCATCCTGAAATGTGATACGCTACTTTCTTGCAAGAAACTTGTTCGTGTAGTCTGAAGTGGTTTTGTGGTACTGATAGATTTTTGTTTGCTGGAAGATTGATCTATGTTTTCCCATCACCACCACAATTCCGTTTTTGTTTTCACACTTGCATCCACAGTCAGATATTTAATATGCATGATTCTTTGCATCGTGGTGTAGCTGAGGCCTGGGAAGTTCCATCAATTGACTCTAACACCAGCATTCTGCAAATTATTGCAGGGCTTTAATGAAGTTTAATTTGGACAGCCTGCTTAGTTGAGCTTTGACTTGTTGGTTTGAGAGGTGGCGGGCATCCAAAGCCAGTCATACATTTCATACAGCTTAAAATAAGGCTTTTCTTAGCATGTTTTTTTTCTTCTTTTTTTCAAGTAGTATTTGGAGCATGTGTATGCTGATGTTTATTTTGTTTTTTTAATAATAGCAGCACGTGTCATGTCATTGTTGCCCAGCTTCGGGTACCTCACTTGATACTGTTTGAGAATCTACAGGTTGTACTAGAAGAAGTTATCTCCGTTGAAAAGACAAACAAGTAATTCTTCCCGTCCTTGCTCTCCCCCCTCCCCAAATCAATATAACAATAAATTCTGTATTTGTTCATCACTCACATCCTGAGTTCCTCTCCAATATTTGGATTTCACTACTGACTAGTAATGCAAAGTGAGGATATAGCCTCAGTGCTAGGTAATCTAAATACAAGCTATGGAAATAAAATAGGATTTTTACTGCGGATAAAGTAAATTTTGTTATGTTTATTTTTTTCTCCTGCTCCTCTTCCCCCCCTTTTCTTTTTCTCTTTTTTCGCTCCCCAAATAGAGGAAGTCTGGAAGGGAAAAGAGAACAGAAGAGTTACAAAGCTCTCCTAGAAGATCCAATGCTGAAGTTCTCAGGACTGTATCAAGAAACTTGCTCTGACTTGTATGTAACCTGTCAGGTGTTTGCAGAAGGGAAGCCTCTTGCTCTTCCGGTTAGAACTTCCTACAAAGCTTTTAGCACTAGGTGGAAGTAAGTGACTGTCTTTTATTTCTTATTCTTAGTTACTGGGACATCAAGTTATATAAATCAATTTGTATGTTTTTTATTTGTGTCAGAGAGATTTGTTTTCTGTTGTCTTCTTCAAATAACTTGTGTTTCTGCAAGTCTCTGTATGGTTATTTAGTGTTACCCTGACAGCACAAAACCAACCTTTTTGTGTAATGGGTAAGTGATAAAATTGTTGTGTGTGTTTGGGCGTGCCTCTCTACTTAAATAACTTTTGGGGCCTGGATGAGCATGTTTTCGTAGTATTTACTGGACAGAGATCACGCCAGGGTATTTTTCCTTTGGTCTTTAGCCTTTTAATCATGCTCAAGACAAGTATTTGAATGGTTAAAGCCCACAGGAAAAAGTCCATGTGCCCTTAGAAATTCATATTCTAAGGAGAATCTGGGTTGTATGAACTAATACAGAGTAACTGGAATTCTAAAGCATTGTGACTAATAAGAGGTGTCTCTCTGCAGCTGGAATGAATGGCTGAAACTGCCTGTGAAGTATCCAGACTTGCCTCGCAATGCACAGGTGGCTCTGACCATCTGGGATGTATATGGACCTGGTAAAGCAGTTCCTGTGGGAGGAACAACGGTCTCGCTCTTTGGGAAATACGGGTATACTGCTTTTTCTTCTGTGGTACAGATTTGAAGCTCACTTCTGAGTAGTAAGGTAGCAGTGGTTACAAGAGCCTTTATCTTAAATTTTTTTAAACCAGGTTAACAGTTCATGATTGAAAAATCTGATTCATAGATGATTTACTCTATTTCCTCCTGAGTGTAACTTCATACGTGCTACAGTGTTGTAAAAAAAAAAAAAGTATTCTGTCTTGTAATACCAACATTTAGGCTTTTTTTTTTTAGTTCTGTGAACTTGGATTTTAAGGCAGCAAATGCTGAAATCACTTCATATTTATACTTTTGTAATGCATGGATGCCAGTGCTGATTACTTAACATAATTGATTTAATTGGCTTGCAATTGCATTGTTAATGCAGTGTTATTTATAACAAATAAAGTATAACTCAGTAAATCAGGAGTTTTCAAAATTAATAATTTGTGATCCAGTATAGGGTGGGTTTAGTAAATTTGTGGATGATAACACTAAGATGGGAAGTATTACAAGTGTGCTAGAAGGTGACAATACATAAAAAGGTTCTTCAGTAAGTGCAAAGGGGACTGAAAAAAAATAGGATGCAGTTTAAGGTGTAAGGCGCTGGTGCCTTTTGCAATTGATGGTAGTCAAATACAGAATGGGGTGCAGCTGCCCAGTAATATAAAGGAGAATATTTGTGTTTAAGAGTGAGTCTTAAGTTTTGTATGATTCAGCATTGTGATGCTGTTGTAAACTGTTCATATACTCAATGTTGTTTTCACGTTTCTCAAGTATGCACATCAGCGACAATGTTGTATCCCCCTTTTCCGTACTTGTCTGCTTGACTGGGATATGTTCAGTTCTATATAACTGACTTTAAGTAAGTTGCTGACTACTGGGAGTCTAGGGGAGTCTGTATCGTTGAATGTCCAGCAAATAGGTGTGATGGAGGAGGAGTAAAGACTAGTGAGTCTGAAAAAGAGGCTGTAGGATCGCTTTTCTAGCGTTGTAGGTAATTTTGGAGAATGGGCAGAAATAGCCTTTTTTGTCTTGTCAGGGGATGAGAAGTAATAAGGCTAAACTGAAGTGCAGGAAAAGCTTAGTTTAGTATTAGGAAAGCTGTTTTAGTTATGCTTGAATATAGAAAATGTAGGGAGAGGTTGTGTCTCTGTCATTGAAGATACTGCTTTGACATTGACATTGTCTTAGGGCGGAAAATTGAATTGGATGAATTGGACTGTGCCCCAAAAACTACTGGTAGTTTTTAAAGCATTAGAGCATAGTTCCTGCAAAAAGATAAAATTTATAAATGAAATTTACTTTTATTTCCAGCACGTGGGTCCTGGGGGAAGTGGGTGGACAGAAAGCAACAAATAACATTGAAATTGTTTGTAAATTACATTTACTTGTAAATGGAAAACCCCCTGTAGTAGTATTCCACAAAGTGATGTGTAAATTCAAGGTCAGATGGTGCTTCTAGTTGATGTTTCTCATTTTGAGTGCTTGACTTTTTAAAGTGTTCCTTCCAGTTGTATTTACCTGAAGCTGTTAGAGTTAAGTGATCAGCTCTTATTGGCGAAAGTGATGCACTTGATTTGTTGGAGAACCTTTTATAGGTGGGTCAGTACAAATATGCAAGGGAAGTAGGGATTTGTAGAATCATAGAATAGTTTAGGCTGGGAACGACCTTAAAGATGATCGAGTTCTAACCCCCTGCCATGGGCAGGGACACCTCCCACCAGCCCAGGTTGCCCAAGGCCACGTCCAGCCTGGCCTTGAACACCTCCAGGGACGGGGCCTCAACAACTTCTCTGGGCAACCTGGGCCAGTGCCTTATCACCTTCAAACTGAAAAATTTCTTCCTAATGTTTAATCTAAACCTGCCCTCTTCCAGCTTAAAGCCATTCCCCCTCGTCCTATCACTCCATGCCCGTGTAAAAAGTCCTTCCCCGGCTCTCCTGTAGGCCCCCTTTAGGTACTGGAAGGCTGCAATAAGATCTCCCCGGAGCCTTCTCTTCTCCAGGCTGAACAGCCCCAACTCTCTCAGCCTCTCCTCATAGGAGAGGTGCTCCGTCCCTCGGATCATTCTCGTGGCCCTCCTCTGGACACGCTCCAGCAGGTCCATGTCCTTCTTATGTTGGGGACTCCACAGCTGGATGCAGTACTCCAGGTGGGGTCTCACGAGAGCGGAGTAGAGGGGCAGAATCACCTCCCTCGCCCTGCTGGCCACACTTCTTTTGATGCAGCCCAGGATACGGTTGGCCTTCTGGGCTGCGATCGCACATTGCTGGCTCGTGTTGAGCTTCTCATCAATCATCACCCCCAGGTCCTTCTCCTCAGGGCTGCTCTCCAGCCATTCCCCGCCGAGCCTGTATTTGTGCTTGGGATTGCCCCGACCCAGATGTAGGACCTTGCACTTGGCCTTGTTGAACTGCATGAGGTTGGCTTGGGCCCACCTCTCCAGCCTGCCCAGGTCCCTCTGGATGGCATCCCTCTCCTCCAGCATGTCTGCCTCGCCAAACAGCTTGGTATCATCAGCAAACTTGCTGAGGATGCACTCTACCCCACTGTCCATGTCTCCGACAAAGATGTTGAACAGCACGGGTCCCAGTGCTGACCCATGAGGAACACCACTCGTTGCTCGTTTCCACTTGGACAGAGTTTTGCAGAGAAAAGGTGTGGTCAGTTGCACTGCAAAGTTCTGTTCATTGCACAGTTTCAATTACCAATTCAATTTCAAGCACAGATGGAGAAAATGGTGTGGTTGAGGGTGGTGGGTAGGGGGTTTTGTGGGTTTTTTTTTGTTTTCTTTTTTTTTAGCAGCTCAGGAGTCTGTTTTGTATCAGTTGACCTTCAGATGAAACTTAGCTGGTTTGTGAGTTTAATTTCTTTTCAGACTGGCAGATCTAAAGTCAGTATTATAACTTGCAAGTCAAGGAATACTTTCTGCTTCATTACAAACAATAAAACTATGAAGGTCAAGCTCTGTACTCAGTTTGCGTTTGTACCAGCCCACTGACTTTGAGAATTACCCATTTTTCTTCCACTTGCCAAATAAGTTATCTCAGACTTCCTCATTTTCTTCTAAACTCTGTGTGCCAATAAAAATGAAGGCCGTGGAGGGCATGAGGTGCAAGGCACTTTTGCAGTTCAGTTAAATTATGTGTGGCAGTGCACGTTTGTAAGTTTGGCAAAGGAAGCTACTTCGTTTTCTTGTAGCTGCTGATGTACTTTGATTCCTGACAGCTGTATTATTTTGAATTTACTGAAGCGATTCTGCATTTTTCCCTGCAGTATGTTTCGTCAAGGAATGCATGATTTGAAAGTCTGGCCCAACGTAGAAGCTGACGGCTCAGAGCCCACCAAAACTCCTGGGAGAACCAGCAGCACAGTCTCTGAAGATCAAATGAGCCGCTTGGCAAAGGTAACAGAATAGCAAGTAACCTTTAAGATGTATGTGAAAAGCTTGCACTTTCACTGGGGTGAAATGGAGACAGGCTTTAATGAGGACAGGCTTCTCGTGTTGTTTTCTCATGTGAAAGTGGTCTTCCTTTGATTGTTTAGATACTTCACAGGATTTATACAAATGAGTAAACTAGGTCATACTCATTTGCTTCTTAAGTATTTTTAAAAAGAGGATATACAAATACCTTTTAATATACATAGCATTCTGTTCTAGAAACTTAATGTCCTAATTCTTTGTAAAGATTGAAAATGTAAACGTGCCATGAAGATGCTTGAAGCCAAAATTCCATCAGGTTCAGTAAGAGCAGCTTCTAACAGTAACTTGTGAGGACAGTCTAGTTTCTTTTGGTAGCCATGCTTTAGATTTAAGGGTGGCTGGTGTAGTGGTCAGGTGTGTATGACATACCTCTATGTTAGAAAGGATTTGAGTAGAACTGCAAAAGATTGGCCAATGTTTTATTCTCACATATATATATATATATGTATATTAGGATTTCTTCTCCCAGCTTTATGGCAGAGTGTATTTTTGCCATCAAAACTATTTCTGGAACTGATCAGTAAATGTTATTTCTCAAACTGTTTGACTACCTGATCTGTCTCATTCTTCAGCTAAACTTGCCCTAAGCTTGCCTAATGGTTCAACCCACTTAGTATACTGTCTTCTTAATCTTGGCCTCCTAGTTTTCATCCTCATCTTTGTAAAACTGCAAGTGAAAGATAGGTTCAGTGCCGTAAGCATGTCCATTTTCTCATCTAGAGATTTATCACAGCAATAAACCAACTTTCATTTAGGCTCTGTCTTTTATTAGTCTAGTTCACCTTGACTTTATAATGGAAAACTCATTAAAGCTTTCTGCCAGCAGTGGTGCCCAATTTCTTGATCATACTAGAATAAATCCCCTCTAGCTTAAGGAAGCTCTTTAGACAGACACTAAATATCAAGGCTTGTTTGTTGTTCATCAAATGGTTATATGAGGTAGGCAGTGGGTCTCTGAGAAAAGGTTTTGGAGTGTAGGCTTTTCATTTCATGTTAGTTCTGTTATGCAAATGTGACCATACCCTACCAGTGTCCAGTGTTTTTGTCCTCTTCCCTTCGCTTCCTCCTGCTGCCTAGCTCAAGAAATACAAATAAGGTAGAGCATTTCAGTCTCAAAATACCTGGGTCTGTTCTAGCTAGTTCTTTTGGTGTATGGGAGATGATGGTGTAACGCCTTTGAGGAGGAGGGGGAGGGGGATTCTCCTTTCACATCCCAATTGAGAGTTCTAGTTAATGGCTAATAAAAACCTGATAACGTCACTGCCACCATGTTCTCTTCTGAATGTTTTCACTGATATTTTGTACTGTTCATGTGTAAAAACACTTTACTATCAGTTGCTACTGAAGTGAATAGGGCTTCTGGGTAGTGTGTCTATGAGAGCTTTCATTTGCACAGCTGTTTACACAGTAGATGAGGTTCTTGTGATTTATCATTCCTAAATAGCCATTGTTTGAATACAAACAGCTTCAGTTTTTCTATGACTTACTCATCCGTTGCTGAATGCCTCCTGATGCTTCTGTATGTGAGGGTATATTTAAATATAGGTAAGAGGAGTAGGACGAATTAAATATGAGTTTGTGTGGAGTTTGTTATTCCTAGTTTGGTTTTTTTCCTGTTTGTCTATTGGACAGACTTACCACGTGTAAGTGTCATGCTACTGACTGATGTCTGATACCAGAGGCCAAATTAGAGTCCTCCAGGTAATAAGTAACTTTTGATAAGAGCTTGCTGAAGGACCTTTTCTCCATCTAAAAGATAGCTTTTTGTTTTCTTGACGTGCTTCTGAGTTTGTGCCTGGTATTTATTATCGTAGGGAACTTGTATAAAAGCAATGACTAGATGCTGGAGGAGTTGCATCCTTTTGCCTTAAATAAGTGATACTATGGCAAGCCTCTCGTTTCATGTTGAGGTGCCATATAGTCATGCTCTTACAAAACACATGAATGTTTCTTATAAAATTGCTACTGATGAAAAAGCCATGGCTCTGCATCCTGGGGTCTTCTGAATTTTTCATAAACTTATGTGTCAGTGCATCTGAAACTACAGGTGGTATGGCGCATATCTTACTTATCTTTTCTTCTACTCTTCTACTGTTAGGTAGCCCTTCAAACAGCTCAACTTCCTTACTATTTTTACAGCAATGCATAGATGTAGGTGTGACAATTGAACTACTTTTCAGATGACTAAAAAGGAAGGGGAACAGGCTCTCTGTGACTTGCTATAAGTCTTCAGCTGACCTTTTGCGATGTGTAAGTCTCAATCTGAAAACTTGTTTAAGTAAGGCTAACAAGGGCAGAATTGCTCAATTTGGATAAGTTTTTGAAATACCTTCTTTTTCTTTGGCTTAGTGAGTTTTACTATATGACACTTATTAGCTCAAAAGATCAAACATCTGTGTTATGTGACTTTGCTTAAATAGTTTTATGGTTTTAATGTGTTAAAAATGGAAAGGTGATGTGATTGGAATGTGGTTTTGGTCTTTGCTGCGATTGGACTTTTAGATAGTAGAATTATTTTTATGGCATGGCTTAGCTGTTTACAAGAATCTACTGTGTGTGTTCTGTACGAGCGTTTTTTCCAGTTCCTTTATTTTTTCTCCTGATTTCATGGTAGTGTCTCTGTTAAATTGTAACTTTTATATTCTTTTTCTAGCTCTGAGTAATTTAAACGTTATCATTGTGTTTTTTCATGCAGCTTACCAAATCTCATCGGCAAGGTCACATGGTGAAAGTGGACTGGCTGGACAGACTCACCTTTAGAGAAATAGAAATGATCAATGAGGTAGGTTGTCATACATCAGGTTTGTAATTTTTTATTTGGATCTTGCTCATATGGAACCTTTGCTTGCTTAGGAGACTAACTCAAAGCACTTGTCGTGTTTTTCTTCAGCTGTCAGTGTGTATGGTAAAAGGAAAAATGTTTTTTTAAGCTTCCAAAGTTGATTTTACTTTGGCGATAATGAGAATCATAGAATCATAGAATGGTTTAGGTTGGAAGGGACCTTTAAAGGCCATCTAGTCCAACCCCCTGCAGTGAGTAGGGACATCTCCAACTAGATCAGGATGCTCAGGGCCCCATCCAACCTGACCTTGAACACTTCAGGGATGGGGCCTCTACCCCCTCTCTGGGCAATCTGGGCCAGTGTTTCACCATCCTCATTGTCAAAAATTTCTTCCTTGTATGTAGCCTGAATCTCCCATCTTTTATTTAAAACCATTACCCCTTGTCCTGTCGCTACAGGCCCTCCTAAAAAGTCTGTCCCCAACTTTCTTACAAGACCCCTTTTAAGTACTGAAAGGCTGCAATAAGGTCTCCCGAGAGCCTTTTCTTTTCCAGGCTGAGTAATCCCAGCTCTCTCAGCCCGTCCTCACAGCAGAGGTGCTCCATCCCTCTGATCATTTTTGTTGCCCTCCTCTGGACCTGCTCCAACAGGTCCGTATGTTTCCTGTGCTGAGGGCTCCAGAGCTGGAGGCAGCACTGCAGGTGGGGTCTCACTGGAGCGGAGCAGAGGGGCAGAGTCACCTCCCTCACCCTGCTGGCCACGCTTCTTTTGATGCAGCCCAGGATGTGGTTGGCTTTGTGGGCTGTGAGCATACATTGCTGGCTCATGTCCAGCTTGTCATCCACCAGAATAGACAGCTGTCTTACAAGTTTTCAGCTTCCAGTGAACTTGATTACGGAAGACAGAATTTATTAATAATTTGGAATAGTTTGGAACAAATGCTATTAAGTATGACTAATTTAACTCTAGGATTTAGATTGTGATGGGAAGCTTTTTGGACATACGGGCTGTTCCTTGGTTTTAGACCTGTTCAGCTTTATCAGTTTTGATTTTGGGTGCTGAGGAAAAATACTATGTAATGAATATTTTAAAAAAAATAAAAATAAATCTGGTAGTTAAATACCTGAAAGAGATGTTAACCCTTATTGAGCAAAATCACCCCTGAACTGTAAAGTGATTATACTCATCTTGGACAGCAAAACTGTTGGGTTTTGCTTTGTGCTTTGAGATTTTTGTTTTCTTATTTATAATTAGACCTCTGGGAATCAGATTCTTTTTGAACTTAAGTTTGTGTTTTTATAAACACTTGGGAATATTTTTTTTAAAAACACCTAAGCCTATCCCTTTTTTTTTCTCCTCTCTTTCTGTAAAAATGCAGAAAACTGAAAACTCCTGATTGCTAGAGCTGTCCCTTAAATGCAGGACCACTTTGCCTGTGCTGGAAAGTCAGTCCACTATTAATTCATGAAACAAACTCGAGTTGCTTGTTATTAAAGGGGATGCTTATTTTTTTGCATTAAATATATGTACCTGGTGGTGGTTATGTATAACTTCTTTCTTGTTACCCACCTAGATTTTAAAATTCTAAGCACTTTTTCTAGGGAAAGCATTTCAAAAATGCATACATGAGCAAATCTTCCTCTGAAAGCTAATGAGCTGCAAATCTAATCTTGTAGTCCACGTTTAATTTGTCTTTTTCATGGTTCTATCTAAAACGGTGATTTTTTTTTTTTGTCTTCTGGTTTTTGACTCTGACATGCATAATTGTGTTTAATGATTAAAAAAACCCAAAACACAAAAAACCTCAGCTGTCAGCTGGTTATTCCTCATTGTCTTTTTGCAGACCTTTAGTCCACAGTTGCAAGCCACTGATGAAAACGGTATGGTTTTATCTGTTAGATGTGAATGTTTATCCTGAAGTGGGAATGTAAGGAAGTAAGAATGTCAGGAAGAAGGTGATATGGTCTCAAGTAGTGCTATGAAATGATTAACTGAATAATTGCTACAACTGATAATCTAATTAATCAGTTAGAGCACAAAGGAAGTAGGGTAATTGCTGTACCGAGAATGTTGAAGATTTATGCACTTTAATACATACACATCTGTGGTGCTTCTCTTCTCAGAGGGAAAAACGAAGTTCTAATTTTATGTACCTGATGATTGAATTCCGCTGTGTCAAGTGTGATGATAAAGAATATGGAATAGTTTACTACGAAAAGGTATGTGCCTTGCAGGCTTTATGGTCGTCTTTAAAAAGCAACATATGCACCTAAAATGGATAGGTTTTTCTGCTGAGGTGAAATATTCTGCTGCAGGATAGCGGCAGACAGCTGTCAGTGGTAACTGTTTATGTACATACAAATCAAATAGTATAGATGCAACAAGATTGCAGAAGTCAATCATTTGTGTAATACGGTTCAAGATTACAAAATTTAATAAGTGTGAGTGATTAAAAACTTTTTGATTTATGGTTCCTTCAGCCATCCAGCAGTACTTTCAGAGTACCTATATGTAAAATTATGTCTTATATCAGGAAGAAGTGTGCCTGTATTGATTGGTAACTTTATAAAAGATAGGTTATTAAAACTTTGCTTAGGAGCTCCTCTGGTGAATATTTTCTCTAAAGTGAGCAATTACAAAGGTTTAGTCTTTCATGCTGAAAATGCTTTGGAAGTCAATAAGTAAAAGACTTCTGGATTGGTATGTGTTGCATCTTTTCTGTTTACAAAGCAGATCTCCAAAGTAGAGTCCTCAGTGTTTTATACGAGTTCAAATTTAATATAACAAAGCATTAACAGTGACCTTAACAGACATCAGTGTGGCTTTGGAAGGCATGATTAGTACGTTTATGAACCTCTGCATTGTAGAAAGACCACCTGAAATAGAAAAAGCAGTATATCTATAATCTGGTTTAAAAAATAAACTGGAAGTAATTGCCTCTTAAAATTTTCAGCATGTGTAAAGAATCACAGAATCTCCTAGATTGGAAAAGACCTGTAAGATCATCTAGTCCAATCATTAACCTAACACTGACAGCCCACCACTAAACCATGTCCCTCAGCACTACATCTACACGACCCTTAAATACCTCCAGGGATGGGGACTCCACCACTGCCCGGGGTAACGCGTTCCAATGCCTGATGACCCTTTCAGTGAAAAAATTCTTCCTAATATCCAACCTAAACTTCCCTTGGCGCCACTTGAAGCCATTTCCTCTTGTTCCATCACCTGTTACTTGACAGAACAGGTCAGCTCCCACCTCTCTGCACCCTCCTTTCAGGGAGCTGTGGAGAGCGATAAGGTCTCCCCTCAGCCTCCTTTTCTCCGGGCCAAACAACCCCAGTTCCCTCAGCCGCTCCTCACAAGATGTTCTCCAGACCCCTCACCAGCTTTGTTGCCCTTCTCTGGACACGCTCCAGCACCTCAGTGTCCTTCTTGTGGTGAGGGGCCCAAAACTGAACACAGTACTCCAGGTGGGGCCTCACCAGTGCCGAGTACAGGGGTAAAATCACCTCCCTGGTCCTACTGGCTGCACTATTCCTGATACAGGCCAGGATGCCATTGGCCTTCTTGGCCACCTGGGCACACTGCTGGCTCGTGTTCAGCCGGCTATCAATCAACACCCCCAGGTCCCTCTCTGCCGGGCAGCTTTCCAGCCACTCTTCCCCAAGCCTGTAGCGCTGGTGGGGGTTGTTGTGGCCAAAGTGTAAGACCCGGCATTTGGCCTTATTGAAACTTACACAGTTTGCCTTGGCCCATCGATCCAGTCTGTCCAAATCCCCCTGCAGTGCCTCCCTGCCCTCAGGCAGATCAACACTTCCACCCAGCTTGGTGTCCTCTGCAAACTCACTGAGGGGGCACTCGATCCCCTCACCCAGATCATTGATAAAGATATCAAACAGGACAGGACTGGCCCCAGCACTGAGCTCTGGGGGACACCACTTGTGACCGGCCACCAACTGGAATTAACTTTATTCACCACCACTCTCCAGGCCCGGCCTTCCAGGCAGTTTTTTTACCCAGCAAAGCGTATGCCCATCCAAGCCATGAGCAGCCAGTTTAGATTCCTAAGAAGTCAGAAAGTTAGTAAATAGTGCAGCTTTATGGGAAAGAGAAGGAAGGTAGAAAGAGACTGAAGTCCTGTTGAGATCAGAGGCACTAGTTTTAAGCGGTGTCTGTTCTGAGAATTAAAAAACTGTAATTCAGTATGCAAAAGTGCTACAATTGAAAATAGATTACAAGTATTTCTATGTATGTGACAACATTAGTGGTTGATCTGGACAAAAGAACTGTGATCTAACTTAAGATTCTAGAAGAAGGTAGTGAAAAATGTAAATGACAAAAGCACAATGCCACAAAAAAATTTCTGACAAAGCAGAGATCAGAATCTACCTCAACTGTATGCTCAGTTGCAAGTTAAAGCTTATGAATGTTTGAAAAAAGAACTGTTTAAAGGCTATTAATGTAGCCCTTTGAATTAAGGTGTTACTGAGTATCTGAAGTTATTAACAACAGTAGTCTTAGAACTTACTTCATCAGAGATGCCACTATAGAAGAAGCTCTCGAAGCTGTTTTTCAAATTGCTGTGGTCATAACAAAAATGAGTGGCTGTTTAAGTGATTTTCTAAGCCCTTGGAAGAGCTGTGTCTTGCAGACGTGTTGTGGTTTAACCCCAGCTGACAACTAAACACCACACAGTGGTTCACTCACTCCCACCCACCGGGATGGGGGAGAGACTCGGAAGGGTAAAAGTGAGAAGACTCATGGGTTGAGATAAAGACAATTTAATAGGTAAAGCAAAAGCTGCACACGCAAGCAAAGCAAAACAAGGAATTCATTCACTGCTTGCCATCAGCAGGCAGGCGTTCAGCCATCCCCAGGAAAGCAGGGCTCCATCATGTGGGATGGTTACTTGGGAAGACAAATGCTGTAACTCTGAATGTCTTCCCCCTTCCTTCTTCGTCCCCCAGCTTTATATGCTGAGCATGACGTCACATGGCATGGAATGTCCCTTCGGTCAGTTGGGGTCCACTGTCCCGGCTGTGTCCCCTCCCGGCTCCTCGTGCACCCCAGCACACTGGCTGGTGGGGTGGGGTGAGGAGCAGAAAAGGCCTTGATGCTGTGTAAGCACTGCTCAGCAGTAACTGAAACATCCCTGTGTCATCAACAGTGTTTCCAGCACAAATCCGAAACATCACCCCATACTAGCTACTGTGAAGAAAATTAACTCTATCCCAGCAAAAACCAGCACAACTGGATATAAAAATAAGGCATGTGGGCGTCCACGCTCTATCCATGTAGCCCATATAGTGGTAGCTACCTTTGTAATGCTTCTGGAGGAAAAAGCAGTTCCACTGGGCGCTTAGTGTCTCCTCCCACAGTCTGGGGCAAATATGTGCGGAGTGCTTTTTTATGGGGGGGGGGGGGGTTTTATGTGTTTTTGGTGTTGTATTTTTGTTTGTGGGGTTTTTAGTAGTTTGTTTTGTTTGATTTGGGTTTTTTTTTTTGAGGGAGTGGTTTGGTTTTTGTGGGTTTTTTTTGGGTGTGAGTTGGCTTGGTTTTTTTTTTTTTAAGTTTTTGGGGTTTTAAAATTTTTTTTTGGTAATTTTACTGAAACTGTGCCTTAGGCAGATGTCTAGGTTAGCTCTTTAGCATTTCTTTATGTAGACTGTAGTTGACAGTGGGACCTCACCCCACCTTTCTAAGTCGTCTTGCTTTCAGAATAGCTTGTTTCGTAGTGCTTCTATACAGTTCTACACCCAGCTATTGTAGAGGACCTTACTATTACAAAACCCCCTTGTGCTACGAATAAGAATGAAACCTACAATGTGTCACATTTCTTCAGAAAACAAAATAAAGTTATTTGCTTCTGTGGAAATCAGGGAAGTTTTTTTCTGGAGAGCATAACGGAACATGATCAAAATACTGAAATATTTTACAGACCAGTAGCTTTTTACATTAGAATGTGTTTTGCTTTTCACAGATGCAAATAGATGAGCATGGCTACTGTGTGGCTTTGTGCCCTTTTGGGTCTTTTATTTTTATAGTTAAATATGACATTCCTAAAAACGATTTCTCTCCCACACCTTGTCATGGATGGAAATACTTGACATGGTTCTGATTTAACAGATTCAAAATTTATTGATGATTTCAGGTAGATCAAAAGGTTGAGTTTTAGCAGCACTTAATCATTAACTGATTTAAAGATTTACAAAGGGATTTAATAAAATAATTGAACAGTGACTTAATTACAGATATGAAGATGACAAGATTCACACTGACTTACTGTAAGGTACCCCAAATAAATACATAAAAATATAAGCAAAAGCATATATCTCAAATTAATATACATGTAAGCAAAAGCGTATAAGCACACACACGCACACACCTCTAGCTGCTGGAATCAAAGATCTGTTGGCTCTAATGAGCCAACAGGTACCCCTTTTGATTCGTATGCCTGTATGGACAAATGGAAGAACATCCACATCTGCAAAAAACTGTGTATGTCAAAAACATATAGGTGGAGAGGTGGATGAAAGACAGGCTAGCCTATAGCTAAAAGTTTGTTTTCTGGAGTTTAGAGTAAATACAACGCATCGGCATTCATCAACAAGCAATAATTGAGAGTCGAGACGGATTGACTCTCCTGGACCTTCTAATCCTCGAGGTGGCAGCCTGAGTGGTGTACCAACTCAGGGGAGGTACTGGCCACAGCCCCCTGCAATCCAGAAGAGCTCAAAGGGTCTTGCTAGAATTGCTACTTGCAGGATCTGAGATAATTGACTTTCGTCAGGTACTCTTCCACTCTGGCCCAGCTCAGACAACAGGATATTCTGGTACTTTCCACTGGTTACACAAGCTTAGAATTTGCGAGATTTTGGGGTCTTGGTATCTAACCCCCTCTTTGGCCATGATCCGTATGTTGTCAGGAGTGATCGGTTGTAGCTGTCATTTTCAGATGGTAGAAGTCACGGGAGCCAGGCACACCAAAGGGATTGCCATAGTGTTCTGGTCCATTACTCTCCAGCTTTCCTTTCTTCCATGTTAGACCATAGCGTGATGTTCTGGTCCATTGTATTGTTATGTGGCCCAGGTGGGGAGGAAATCACACCAAGTTCTGAGGGGTGCCTAAAGGGGGGGTGGGGTTGCACCACCACCACCTCTAGAAACTTGCCATTGCAGATTAATTATTCCTGATTTACACACGTGTTTTTAGTCATTGTGGTTTTGCAGATGTGCAAGGTGAGGGAAAGAAGATTCAGACTTCAAGCATGCTTCTGTCTCTTTTAACAGATGTTTCTGAAGCATGTTAAAAGTGCAAAGAATGAAATAACTGTGAATTGGCTGCTCTTGTGGAAATAAAGTAATTGAACATGTAATAGTACATATTAAAGGTATAACTAACTGCAGTTTGAGGGCTTTGTTGTTATGAAGTAGCTTTCCAACAAGTTCTTGACCCTTTTCTGGCAGCAGTAGGAAACAGTACATAAATTAGTGCCTGTCTTCTCAGTTTTGTCATGCTTCCAATTACAGTGTACAGTATACATATCTGGCATCACAATCCGGTATATTGAGTCTAATGAAAGTAGGTTCTGTTGTCACCTGCCTGTGACCGATAGTTGAAGTGGAGATTACTTGTCACAGTTTTGTTGATAAATTTGTTTTGGAGTGTTTACGAAGAACTAGCCTGTTAAACAGTGGCTGATAGAATTTGAGATTCTTTGACTGAACATTCAATTACAATGAAGTGAAGTAGTGGTGGCTCTTCCCATGTTCTCTATTAACTTAATTTTAATACAGCATTCAAGACATGAAGGATAGCAGTCTGCTAGGAATGAGAGCATCACTTCTGGTTCCCATTTAGGCAGAAATTCAGTGTGACTTTCCAAGTGCAAATAACACCAACATTTATCATTAATGTGTGTTTGTGCAGGTTTCAAGTGAAACCTTTGTTTGAATAAATAAATTGATTACACTGCTGCATGCACTTTATTTAAAAAAAAAAAGTCTGATTATCAGAACCTTTTTTGTGGCTTGAAAGAAAAAGTAACGTCTACAGCAGTGGAAGAAGTTGCATCCCATTGGTGTTACTTGAAATGACGTTTTGACTAAAGAATAAGATAACAAGAACGTCCTTATTTATTGATGTTGTGAAACTGATTTTCAGGAAAGTGTAGAACCACCTTGCTGGTTCAGAAAATTCTGCAAATTTTGTCGACTTTCTTAAATAGGCTCTAATATTTGTGGAAAGTCACACACACTGACCTTAATGTAGTGAAATACCTCTAAAGCTCTGTAACATAATAGTTTAAAGCAAGCTAATTGCTGTTTAGCATTGATGTTGCTTTTGTTTCCCAGTGGCAAAATAGCAGGTCATCTCAGGTTCTGGCTGTGCTAGTGAGTAATGCAGCTGAGAGGAGTGGATTTGTAGAGCAAAGAAGTTGTTGCTGAAGGCCCAATGTCTGCGCTGTGTGCTTATACTTAACACCAGCTTTAATCAGGTCCCGTGGGCTGAATGACTGGCAGTTGAAGGATATTAGGTATTTCTAAAACCTCCATGATATGAACCAAAGCTTGCTACATGGAGATGATCAGGAGAGACACTTAAAAACACTCACCTGGCCAAAATCAAATGCTAATTTAGGGTTGACCCTCAGGCATTGGGATAGTTTAGTAATTTTGCATGGTCAGGGTCACAGTGATCCATGTGATGCTCTCCAAATATGAAAGAGAATTAGAGCTATGGGCTGATCTGATTGGAAGGCAATTAAAGCAACTGAAGTCCTTCATTGACAGACTAATGGCATTGTGCCTTCTTGAGGATTTCACAATATAGTCTGTTCTGAAAATGTTGTTAACTCCTAACACAGTAACCTGCCCCACAAAGGCTTGGCAAAACTTGCTTTCATAGCAAGTTTTGGTTGAAGCTCAAGGCTTTGTTCTAAAACGCAACGAAACACTGGGAACTGAGTTTTCCTGGTGCTTGAGCTGAATAAATAGAGCTTTTCAGCTGGGCTTTTCAGCATAATCTAACTGCATTGGAGAAGCAGGGTTTAAAGAACAGTCATTATAATATTTTATTCGAAAGGTTAAAAGAAGACATCTCAGCAGTAAGTTTAGAAATCATTCTTTTAACACTAGTCCTGGAAAAAATCCCCAGTCTTGGTTTTAAAGGGTGTTATAAACTTTTTGACACTAGTCACTGGAAGGCTTTGTGCATTTTTTTATTTTAGTTTTGTAAGTAAGCAAATTTTAGGCTTTTGTTGTTCTCATCCTAGTAAATTCTGAGTTGGTAATAGCTGTCATAGGCTTTTGATTGTGGAGTAGGTGCTCCATTTTTACCAGCCTGAGAGCTTTGTCAGACTCTTTCCTTTTACAGCTATTTTATGTGAATGTTTTCACTGAGAGAAAGATGAAGTAGTATGGGTGTTATTACTGCTTATCCCTAGAGAATCCACGTGGGATATGGATGTTATAAATGCCTCGGTAAGAGTTCAAACGTTTATTAGTTGCTAGTGAATCCACTCCTATGTCAAGTTTTTCCTACAGCGCTTTTATGTGAAAGGTCTAAATGGAGTGGAAACTTGTTTGTCACTGGGGCATTGGTAATCCTTTGGTTTTTTTGTAACGGTCAAGTCAGATTGCAGCCTTATTATGGTTTTGGTTAGGAAGATATGAAAGTAGTAGATGGAAATTGGTTTGTCGTCTCTTGTCATCAGATATGTTTATTTCCAGAAGTATTTTCTGCCCAAAACAACTTTGTTGTTTTTTTTACGTAACTTGACTTTGTAAAAGTAGTTGAACGGGATCTGTAAGTTCTGTCTGAGATGGCAAAGGTTTTAATACAATGTGGGTGCTGATTTGTCAGTGTGGCTCCTACTCAGTTCAGTCTACTGTTATATTGACGCACTAGTATTTTGTTATAATAGGGATACTTTAGATTTAAAATTATTTCCATACAATTAGGTTAAAGCTAAGTTCATTATTTAGGCAGTATGGTTTTAAAACAGAGAAACTGTAAGTGAATGTCCTCTTCCTCCTCAGTGTTTG
Source organism: Pluvialis apricaria (assembly GCA_017639485.1). Taxonomy (NCBI): domain Eukaryota; kingdom Metazoa; phylum Chordata; class Aves; order Charadriiformes; family Charadriidae; genus Pluvialis; species Pluvialis apricaria. The sequence continues at coordinate 6,673,605 of CM030044.1, read as the reverse complement.
CATGCGTACGTTTTTTTAAAGACTAATAGGAAAAGTAATCCTGCTCATGTTCTGGGACCATCATCAGCCACAGCCAGCTTGTATATGTATTTCCTTTAACTAGGAAGGATATGTGTGTAATTACTGTCATTATTTTGACTGTAAAATTGCTGCTTCAGAAAGGCGTAGGACACTAATAAATGTAATAGAAGTGTCTTCCCGAACATGCATTTTAATAATAAGAGATGTTTTACTATAGTCAGCAATGCAAAATTTATGTAGCTGGAAAAAAATGTTTCTCCTGAAAGGTTAATGACAATTTTAACTCCTGTGTCTAGTTGGTGACAAATGATTCTTTTCTTCCCCTTGATACAAGCCACTCACTTCTTTTAAAAAAAACTCTGAAAAGTATAAAAGCAAAGCTATCCCAAGAGGCACAGGTGATTGGAAAAGCAGGAGGGAAAAAAAAAAAAAGGAGAGTGGGGGCAGAAGCAGATCTGAGCAACTAATCTCAAAACTTACATTATTGAGGGAAATGTTGATATGTCAAAAAAACTTTATTCCGAGCTGAAATTTACTCTGAAAAAAAATGAAAACAAACTAAGTATAAATATAGTATAGCACATACTATGCTGGCTTTGTTTTGTTGTTTTTTTTCTCTTTTACTGTTTTATACTGTCTTTTAAATGGAATGTTCTTCAGTAGATTGTGTCAATTAATCCTTAGTTGCACTTCTAAGGTAAAAAAAACCAAACCCACACTGCTGGGTGTGAGTGGAAGAGGGAAACAGATTTGCTGGTTTTGTCATGTGGTGGCAGGCTTTGTATTTTTTCCTTCTGCCTGGTTCAAACAGGAAACTTTTAGCTTCTCCCTTCACTTATTTATGCAGCAGCAGGTTAGACTCCCCTAAGGAAAACTAGCAGGCTCCTGTGCTACTGCTCCAGAGCACCACAGCGTGAACTTCTAGAAGAGAATGGCATGCTCCATGTGGAAGCCGTGATAGATAGGCATACATATATCTTCCTAAATGCGACTGTGTTGAGCTATTAGGAGGTATTTTCTACAACATAGTTGTTATTTCTAGGAAATATACGTTTTAGGTGACAATATAGACCCTGATTTGATTTCTCTTTTTGCTTCCAGAGGACACATGTCATGATAATGGCAAATTTCTCCACTCACTTGTGTGGCAGCATGGTAGTGGGTTGCCAAGCTGTGTCTCCTCGGATGAACTTTCATCTATCTTGCCACCTTGTTTATCATCTGGCAAAAACTAACAAGAAAAATAATCCATTTTTTATTTTCTGTTTTCCCCTTTATAACTACCAAATGTCAGTAAGATGCAGTTGTGTCATTCTTTCACTGTGGTGTAGTTCACAATACCTTAATATGAAATGTTGTTTCTTTTCCTAAAACTTGAGGTGTTTAATATGCCTTTAACCTTTTTTCATTCAGGATGGTGATGAGTCATCTCCAATTTTAACAAGTTCTGAAATTGTTAAGATTCCAGATCCCCAGATGTCTATGGTAAGCATACTCCATGCAATGTGATCTGTATTATCGTATTTTTGTTGAAGTTCTCATAAATGGAAGTGAAAGCTTGCCTATTTAGCTGCCTTCAGTATTTTAAAATTCCAGTGGAAAGATGTATTTGACCACTTGAGAAATATCAGCGGGTTTGACTTGTAATTATTTTTTTTTCCTACTGCTGCTATATTAAAATACAAGAATTGATTTATTGCTTATGTTCATCTCCTTCTTTCCATACCTAATGTGCTTGCTTCTGAGGTGTAGGAAAGCAGAGAAGGGGGATTGTTGGCAAAAGAGGTCAGGGGGTGGGAATATAAGGTAAGAGGGAGCTGAAGAAAAGAAATTTAGAGGAAGGTGCAGTAACTCTTGGTCACTTAATCTGTTAAAATATTTTCTCCCTACACTCTCTTGTATGTTGTCTTTCATGTAGACAGTGCCTAAGTACAGTTCTAGAAAAGATTTCCATTATTGTGGATGCCAATTCAGTGGGACTGGTATTGGCAGCTTTGGGAACCTTAATGTAAGTGGGCTTCTACTGGCAACACTGTTTGAGCACTGTGTAATCTAACACTGCAAGAGCAAGTCTGACAATGCTGAAAACTGCCTTGGCTGCTGAAATCTCGTTGACACTGTGGCTCCTATTGTGGCTCCTACTGTTGCTAACATGGTATTAACAGTGGGAAAACTTTTTGAGAAGTTTTTCTTGCATACAAAGCTTTATACTGCAAACGTCCTAAAAATGTTTATAAAGTGGCTAGCACGTTTGAGTGCTGTATAAATCACAGATGTGTTGACTCGCTTGCGTTTTGCAGCAATTCACCAAAAGGCAAGATAGGGTTTGTAAACTGTGTGAAGTAAAACAAGGAAACAAAAACTCAAAATCTCCAACAACCCTCCACATATTATTGAAGGAGTTTCTTCTCAAACAACAGCAACAAAAAAAAACCCCATCCAGAAGACTCTAGTTTTAGATGTGAATTTTAGTTGTCATGCATTATTCAAGATACTGGTGAGTCTTTGCTAGGTGGTTTCATTTCAATAGTAGTTTTCTCTGGAGTTTAAATATTTATAAATACTGACTTACCCTCTGCGTTTAGGAGAACTTAGTAGAAAGCAAACATCACAAGCTTGCTCGAAGTTTAAGAAGTGGACCTTCTGATCATGATCTGAAGCCTAATGCAGCTACGCGAGATCAGCTTAATGTAAGTCAGTCACATGATCGCTAAATTCCATTTTATTAGGTAGATCGTCATTAATATATGGTAACACTTTAAGGAAAATACAGTTCATTTCAGTTTAAAGAAAGTCATTAATGAAGAAATGTCATTAAGTGCTTCTTACAAGCTCTTAGTTCGATGGGTCCTACTCAGAAAGGAGCAGAAGGTACTTGCTTATTCTTTTGTAAAACAGTTGGTGGGGGGATAAAAATGCATATTGTGCACGTCATGTAGGTTTTAATGGTAGTCTTAAAGTAACTATGTATATTTGCCTACACTGCTGGTTCTATTAACCACATAACTGAGGAGCATCACCATGATAGCATGAGAACTTTGTGTTGTTGGAAAGTTGATTGGTTTTTTTTTTTTCTAGCTATTTTTATGTGTTGTCAGTGTGGTGCTTTGTCACAGTGTAATCTGTTAACTTGTTGATTGTGCCTGTTCGTGTTTTTAACCTCCCTTCCTGACTATGTATCTAATAGATCATAGTGAGTTATCCACCGACAAAGCAGCTAACGTATGAGGAACAGGATCTAGTTTGGAAATTCAGATATTACCTTACTCATCAGGAGAAGGTAAGTTGAATGATTTGAGAGGACTTATTAATGCAAGAGGTGCTTCATCTGGCACTCATTCTACAATATTCTGTCCTTGCAGAGATACAGAGCTTCAGTGTCTTAGAAGCTAGTCAAGATTATTTTCTCCTTTTCTACAAGGTTACTGACTTAAAAATTGGTGGCTAATTTTCCCTCCTGTATCATATGAACTGACTATTACTACAGCAGTCTTTCTACAAACACTGACTGTCAGCTTAAAGAACCAATATTGTCAATTTTGTCTTCAGCAAAGAAAAATTATTAGAGAGGAGTTCCTTCATCCACTTTAGACAAGGGTTAACATTACCAGAAAAAGTATTAGCACACTAAAAGCCCAAACAAATTAAGTAATTAAATAATTACCCAGCAGTGGGCATTTTTTATGTAGTGGTAATTGTGGTAGAGCAGTAACCATTGACTTTGCATTTTACTTGGAAGAAAACCCAGCTGCAGTTTTTTAGGACATATTAAAACTATCAAATATCATATTGTCATTTACATCAGCAAGGTTCTTCAGGCCTGTGCTTATGTAAATATAGTCTGAATCTAGTTCTACCTTAATGTGAAACATCGATTTCTGAAATTATTTGTTTAGCTTGGCTTTTCACTGATGAATTGTTCAATCTCTTTCTATTTAGGCCTTAACAAAATTTTTGAAATGTGTCAACTGGGACCTACCACAAGAGGCAAAGCAAGCACTGGAGCTGCTGGGCAAGTGGAAGCCCATGGATGTGGAAGACTCTCTAGAGCTTTTGTCATCTCACTTCACCAACCCAACGGTTCGGCGCTATGCCGTCGCCAGGCTTCAGCAGGCTGATGATGAGGTATTCATTGGTCCATGGGTACATGTGGAAGTCAGCTGGTCTCAGTATTTTTAGTGTCATTGAGTACTTGAAATGTTTGTTGCTTTTTAAGGCATTTAAGTGAATAACAGTGATGGAAAACTGAACCACCCCCCCACCCCCACCCCCCCCCCCCCCCAAAAAAAAAGAAATTCAGTTTGACGCTATTTACTATAAGCTGTTTATGGAGCAAAGTCTTTACATTGCTGGGTGGCAATGTCTTTTAATAATAATTGTCTTAGTGCAAACAACCTGTGGTAGCTGGTTTTGTCAAACAAGGTGGAACAACCATATGTTCTCCCCAGAAAACACTGATGAGTTTTGAATGTTAAACTGCGTAGAAGGCCTCTGAGTTTAAATAGTCTACTAGAAGAATTCCAACAAATCCACGTAGTAAATTGAAGCAGTGTATCATCATACTCTTTTGCTAAAGAAAGTGAGTAGAAAAGCATCTGTGGTAATAAGGTGTATTCTAATCGTATACTGATTAGAATATGGTGAGCTGTGATTTCTCAGTACAGTCACTTACTAGATGCTGATATGTTAAATTTTAATTCTTTATATATTTTATTTTATTTTGACAGTAAAAAAAAATTACTTTGAATGTATTACTGTAACTCTTGAATGCTTGGCAATCAATAGAGTTTAAAATAAGGAGCATAAATATATAAAATTTTTTCAAGCCCACTTCCAAGCCCAGTAGCCAAGGTTATACTGCTTTGACTTTAAAAATGTACCTTTTATGAAACATTTGAAGGCAACTAAGCAGACCAAGTTGAATACTAGAGGGAACAAATTCATTATAAACAGGAAGTGATAAAAACTCTATTTTTCAATCTAAAATAGAACAGATACGTGGGGTTTTTTTTTTTGGTTTTTTTTTTTTTGGATCTCCAGCTACAGAAGGGATCAAGAAAAAGTGTGTAAGAGGGGAGACAATCTGAATTCCTGGTACCGTGGCCCAGATTTTATGCTTGAATTTTCTTCTTGGAAGCCCCAAATTGAAAGGGTTTTTTTGTGGATGCTGGAAGCAAGTAGGGTAGCTTAACTAAAGAGAAGTTTAAAGCAGTAATTACACTCATATATTTACTTGAGTAACAAAAAATTAATAGTGTGATAACTTAGTATCTTTTTGGAGTCCATTCTATACCAGTTTTTCTATTGCATATTGCTTGCTAGGGAGACCCCAATTTCCATTTCTTTATAGGTCACTAAATCCTGAGTAAGCTTTTCTATAGATACATTAGAATTTTGAAAACATACGGAGTCCTGGTCAGCTTTGACTGACCCCCTCAATTAATTTTCATTTTTTTCCTCCGTGAGGATTTGCTGATGTACCTGCTACAGTTAGTCCAGGCATTGAAATACGAAAACTTTGATGACATAAAGAATGGACTGGAACCTAGCAAGAGGGACAGTCAAGGTTCAATGTCAGAAAGTATGACAACATCTGGAACTAATGGTGCAGAAGTAGACAGGTAAGAAGCTTAGATTTCCAGTAGAAAAGCAGAAACGTAACATTGTAAGCCCTCAAATTCTTTCTCTTTTTTTGGGACCATTGCATATTCAAGATCATATTTTATAATCTGAAGTGATGACATAAAAAAAATAAAAAAAAAATAACCACTGTGCTTTTGTGGAATTTATTTTCTGACTACAGATAGCTTACAGAGCAAACATTCTTAAACTTGAAGTTGTGGCTTTTGACTTTACTACATGAAAGGAAGACAACTTCTGGAGAGCAGGAAAAACACTGGCATTGCTTCCTTCTGTCCTTGCAAAAGTTAGGATGTCTTCAATGAAGTTGTTGTATGAGGCTCCACTTCCCACTTTCATCAAAGACTATAAATCTAAAAGTCCGATCTGTCTGAAACGGAAAGAAATTTCTACCATCTTCTGCAAAAAAAGGTGTAGGGAGAATCCTGTGAATGTAAAGGAGCTAGGGGAGCATACTTTTCATTCTTGCAGTAATCCAAATGAAAGGCTGAAATCGAATTAATATGGCATTAAGCAAGGTGCAAACAAACTTGGTTAACCAAAGTATCCTGTGAATATTTAATACAAATTTCTAGGATTTTTAGTCTTAAGCTTCAGTGTCTAATCACTTGTGTCACTAGGGTATACTTTTCATATTACAAGTATACTGGTTTTCATGGATCTTGCTGCTAAGCTGTGGAGTGGGTGTCCTGGGATGTATAGTGTATTCTGAGGCTGCAGTGATATTTACACATTAGTAGAGCTGTTTGATTACTTCATTTCAGGTGAATTTACTGTCTGATAATTTTGCCTTGCAAGCATTGGGTTTGTCTACTCTGTTATGTGTAATTGCATTCCAGAGATGAGTGGCTGCAGGTGTTGTGTATTAGCAATTTCAGTTTAAGAATGTTTAAAAAAAAGCTTATTCTGAAAATGTGGATTTGCTAAATTCCTATTACAGTATCACAGTATCGTCAGGGTTGGAAGGGACCTCTGGAGATCATCTAAGTCCAACCCCCCTGCCACAGCAGGGTCACCTACAGCACATTGCACAGGGCGGCGTCCAGGCGGGTTTTGAATGTCTCCAGTGTGGGAGACTCCACAACCTCTCTGGGCAGCCTGTGCCACTGCTCTGCCACCCTCAGAGTAAAGAAGTTCCTCCTCATGTTAAAATGGAACTTCCTGTGCTCCAGTTTGTGCCTGTTCCCTCTTGTCCTATCACTGGGCACCACTGAAAAAAGACTGTTCCCATCCCCCTGGCACCCTCCCCTTAAGTACTTATAAGTATTGATAAGATCCCCCCTGAGTCTTCTTTTTTCTAGACTAAAAAGCCCCAAGTCCCTGAGCCTTTCTTCATAAGAAAGATGCTCCAGTCCCCTAATCATCTTTGTAGCTCTTTGCTGGACCCTCTCCAGCAGTTCCCTGTCCCTCCTGACCCGGGGAGCCCAGAACTGGACACAGTACTCCAGATGCGGCCTCCCCAGGGCAGAGTAGAGGGGGAGGATGTCCTCCCTCGACCTGCTGGCCACACTCTTCTTGATACACCCCAGGATGCCATTGGCCTTCTTGGCCACCAGGGCACATTGCTGGCTCATGGTCACCCTGTTGGCCCCCAGGACTCCCAGGTCCCTTTCCACAGAGCTGCTCTCCAGGAGGTCAGCCCCCAACCTGTACTGATGCATGGGGTTATTCCTCCCCAGATGCAGGACCCTACACTTGCCTTTGTTGAACCTCATCAGGTTTTTCTCTGCCCAACTCTCCAGCCTGTCCAGGTCACGCTGTATGGCGGCACAGCCTTCCGGCGTGTCAGCCACCCCTCCCAGTTTTGTGTCATCAGCAAACTTGCTGATGGTACACTCTATCCCTTCATCATATTATGTCTGCTTATTTTTTACGGAAGGTGGAACAAAATGCTAAGTTTGATGCAAGTGAATGTCTTTCACAGCCATAAGCTCTGTAGCTATCCAGGCACAGATTTCTGCTGTTTTCAGGAACTGCAGCTGTCAAAGGTGCTGTTCATGCAGTTTGTTCTGAAACAGGGATGGGGTACTATCTTCAAAGATACTTCTTGTCTAGTTTTCATAATTCATAATGCTGTGGAAGTGAAACACGTTGTTATTTTCGTGCGTGCCTCCTGCCCCCCAAGGAAGACCTTTGAATCATGCCAATTACATGCTTTCCTTTATGTAGTTCCCAGATCATGACTCCTATTCCACCTGTTTCCTCACCACCTCTTACTTCTAAGACAAAGGAGCTTGCAGACAGTGAAAACCTCGATGTAAGTCAAATACTTCACCTTGCATTTTTAATACCCAAGGCTTTTTAGTGACTTGGTACTAGTTTTAGTTTTTGTTTGTGAATGTTTCAATCTTTCTACTGTATCTTGCTGAATACTTGGAAGTGCTCAGAGAATATTAAAGTAAACTAAATGCTAAGAAAATAGTAATAGCTTAACTGGTTTATTTTTTTTACATGCTATCTGTTTATGTACATGGTCACACTATCCAAAACTGGGGGACTGGGTATTGAATTCTTCATAAAATTACTCTCCTTTAAAGGAGAAGACTAGTGCAAAGGCTATCACGTGCTGATTAATACTGACAATTGCATGTGTTTGAGATGTTTTGAAGCAGATGTTTTAATCTCTGCAGTCTGTAATTCCTGTAGCCATATTCCTTGGCATGGGTGTCGTCTTTTTGCACTTAAGTGAGACAGTGTGTTGATTTACATCTGCCAAAGATTACACTCAATTTATGCCACAACTATCAGAGTAATAAAAATGAGACTGAAGGGGAGGGAAAGATACAAGGGGAAGACAGGTTGAGGGAATCTTGATTTTATTCTGACGTGTAGTTAATTGGTCTTTGAACTAAAGATCCATTCCCTGTTGCAAATCTTCCTTTTTGGGTCTTAGTCCTCCTGTGTAGAAAATAAGCCTCAAGGTGAGCATATCAGTAAAGATACACAGATTTCTTGTTAGTTGGAATATTAAACCTTGAAAAAGCAACTAAATACTGTGTATCCTCTACAGATTTGTTCTTTATGTTACAATGTAGAACATCTTAATGAGTTTCAGATCTTCTGGGTGCAAAACAGGATAGCAAATCCTTTTTGAAGTTGAATCTAATAGCAAGGGATAATTGCATAGGAGGAAAGAGTAATATTGTTAATAGAAACTTTACATTACAGATTTATTGTTGGAGAACATCATGGACTTCTGACACATTGGAAAATACATTACTGTAGTAGCAGACCTGTTTTCACTTGTAGCGTTGCTGGATTTGTTTACTAATACTAAAATAATAGGTTGGATTGGATTCAGCTTTTAGAAGGGAATGTATCTCTCAAAACTCTTTGCAATTATTTGTGGTTTTTCTGTAACTTCATCGCTCTCTCAAGAGCTGAGACTTCTTTATAACTTAATTTTGTTTTTCTTAAATCCCTTGCAGCAAGACCTTTGCACTTTCTTGATATCACGAGCATGCAAAAATTCTACGTTGGCAAACTACTTGTACTGGTATGTTAGAAACTGTTTATTCATACTGTATCAATGTCTAATTGAAATCAAAGCTATAATGCCCAGAAGGTTGCACAGCAAAAGGTGACCTGTCTTGAGAACTTGAGAATCTTAATATCTGTCAGAATGAAGTAGTAGATTTAAAACAATGCGCATTTGAACAGAATAATTAATAAAAGGAGGGTGCTGGTTTTTAAAATGCACAAATGTGTTTTATTGTTAGACCAGGGAAGGTGATTTGTAGGGCATTAAGCAAAGTGCTAAAAAGGAAAAAAAAACAAACCACGTGACTATAGTTTATAAGTTGTCATTCAATTTGTTTATGGTGGTGGGAAGGAGTTAACTTCATCTTCTGCTCTGCTTTTCTGTTTGGTTTGTGCTCAGTTTTTAACAGTGTTGGCTAGAATATTAAGGTTATGCACTTCAGTATTAATCGAGTATTAATTTTTTTGTGCTAACCTAATTATTTTTTAGATTCCCTTTGTGCTTATGTTATGAGCACAACCAAAATGTGATTGCGGATGCGTGCTTTCTTAAGGGGAAACTTTAGTTGTGAATAGTTCATCTAGATAGTGAAGAAGTAAGATTACTACGCAAAGGAACTTGTCTCACTTCAGTGGCTTAGGAATTAAATTAGATGCCTAAACTAGTCATCCACATGCCTTTTGAGTAAGCATTTGCAGATAGAATTATCTTACTTGAAGAAAGCTGAGATGAATAAAGCTGTACTCTGTGAAAGGGTGTGTGTATGTGTATATATTAATATGTATATCCATATCCATATCCACAACACATACAGCTATTTACTTGTGTATATGCACATTTTAAAGTAAAGAGCTTAGTTGCTTTTTACATGGCTAAATTTGAGTCAAATGATTCTCATTTGTATCCTTTGTAGATGTATCTAATAATTTAAAAATACTAATACATATTATCATATGTTAATGTTCTATGAATATTAGCTACATATAGGCTGTGAATTAGGAACAGGGTGTGATATGTGACATAAACCTACAAAACTGTTCTTATAAAGTTCTTTCAAGAATCCTAACCTACCCTTAGAGCGATTCCGTTTGTAAATGTCTTCTTAAGTTTTATTATTTCATCGCTTTTTCAGTAGCTTCAATTTTAAATGTGTAAGTGCATGACTTAACTACATTTCCTTAGTATACATACTTCTATTTCAGTGGCCAAAGATAAGGTTTGGCTTCAGAAAAAAGGGCTATTAAATTTAAATGATTAAAACAATTGCAGGCCTGATTGATGTGGGTAGAAGCCAAATGCTTTTCCTAATCAAATATTTTTCATTTAAGGTAAGTGTTAGTAAGTTAGCTTATTTCTATCACATTGGTAGAACCTATGCACTTATATTTGGGCAATATCTCAGACATGCAGTCTACAGAAAGTTCAAACATCCAGAACTCTGAAGTTTTTGTCTTATGACTTTAAAAAAAAAAACCAAACCAAACCCTCAAAAAACCCCAAAACAAACCAAAACCAAACCCTCAAAACCCCACCAAACAAAAAGAAACCAGTCAATTTATTCTTTGTTTTCTTTCCAGACATCTCAATTTCTCAGTGACAGAATACAAATGTTGCAGCCACTGTTTGAGCTGACATAGCCATAAATCCTCTTGGCTGCTGATCAATTGCTCGTTTCAACTACCCAGACACAGCATGCACCTAAAATAATCAATGGAAAAAGTACAATAACCCTTGAAAATCAAACCTCCTGCTCGGTCACTTGTCACTGTAAAGCTGTCCTATCCTTAGACTTTAACAGCAGCTACAGAAGTCAGTGCTACTGCTTTTTTCTATCTCCTTTTCGGATGCATGAGACACCTGTCTAAGTATGAAGCATTACTCTTCCTCCTTGTTTCAAGAAAGCTTTGAGAAACTGTCTAGGGCTTTTTGACAAATGTAGATGAAAATGGCATGTTTCAATTCATTACTTCCCGTTTTCCTTGAAGTTTTGGTGCACAGACTTTGTGAAGATGGTCTCTTTTTAATACACATATTACTGCAATCTGATTTTGTCATTTTGGTGAGGGAATGGTGTAGACCAATATATTAGCAAAGTCATGGAACCATAGACTGATTTGGGTTGGAAGGGACCTTGAAGATCATCGAGTTCCACCCCCCTGCCCTGGGCAGGGACACCTCCCCCCAGCCCAGGGTGCTCCAAGCCCCGTCCAACCCGGCCTTGGACACCTCCAGGGATGGGGCACCCACAGCTTCTCGGGGCAGCCTGGGCCAGGGGCTCACCACCCTCACAGGAAAGAATTTCTTCCTAATATCTAATCTAAATCTCCCCTCTTTCAGTTTAAAATCATTACCCTTTGTCGTATCACTACACTCCTTGATAGAGTCCTTCCCCATCTTCCCCATGGGCCCCTTTAGGCACTGGAAGGGGCTATAAGGTCTCCCCAGAGCCTTATCTTCTCCAGGCTGAACACCCCCAACTCTCTCAGCCTGTCCTCGTAGGAGAGGTGCTCCAGCCCTCTGGTGTCCTGGAATAATCTTTTAGTTGTAGATTTCATTGAGATAATATTAATGGAATAAGTTACTTATACCTTATTTTAATGTATGTAATATATTGTGTATTCATAAATAAGAGTAGTGAAATCTGATCAGCTGCAAATGACAATCCTCTAATCTTGTCCCATAATCATTGAGTTGCAAAGAGATTCTGCACAAGTGCATGAGGAAGGGATATTTCTAGCTGTCAGCTGAAAGTCCAGGTGTGTTTGTTGAATGTCTGTAGTCACTTTTTGAATTCAAATGCAGTGTTTGAAAATTTTTTAATAGTGGCGTTATATGTTTTTCCTGAGTAACACTAGGAGATATGTTGGTCAACAGAAGACCTTCTGTGCATAGCTACTTTTGTGCTTGTCAGTGCTGTGAATAGAAATAAGCACAAAAGTTTGCCAAACAACTCCTTAACACAACAAATTAAATTTTCAGTATAACTGTTCCAAATATACTGTACCAAATTGCACTGTTTAAATCTTGTACTCAAGTTTTGGAAATGAATACTCGTTTTGGAACGTCGACTTTGCAGAGCTGCTTCAGGACCAATACAGTCTCCTCCACCATTGCTAATGGTACAGCAGGGGACATATAGGGAGAGATTCTTCTTGTTTTTGCAGGTATACTTGATTAACAAGTTTGCAGCCACTATGTTATGTAGAGGGTAGTAGCACAGTGGAATCCCCACTCCTCCCACGTGTACTGCTTCATTGCAGTGTTCATATGATTTGGACTTCTGACTTGTCCTGTTTGAGTGATGCCACTTCACTGTAAGTGAAAGACCTCAAAAACTTTGATGTCTAGACTCTCCTGATCCAAGTGAGAATTTGACTATGCAGTTTTGATAAGTTTGCTTGTTGATATCTCATTCAAAGATCCACTTTATTTTCAGTTCCAGGCCTATAATACAGGGCTGCTGTATTTCACTCAAATTGTATAGCTGCTCACTATGGCATAACTTGTGTTGTTTTTGTGCTGCAGGTATGTAATAGTGGAGTGTGAAGACCAAGACACGCAGCAGAGGGACCCAAAGACTCACGAAATGTACTTAAACGTGATGAGAAGATTTAGTCAGGCTTTGCTGAAGGTAATGCCTTCTGTGTAAGGAAATACGTAATGCTTTGGGATAGTCATCTTTTAAGTGGGCACAGGTGTCTACAAGGAGGACAGTTTTTCATGTCATATATGCTGAAATTTTAAAAAAAGCATCCACTTTTGCTTGAATTCTGAATTTGTGGCAAACCAAAGAAACTACTGAAAAAGGGAAGAACAATTATTGAAACCTTTTTCCTTTGTTTTATTGCTTTTTCCTGTTAGTAACATGCTGGTTCTAAAATCCTCTGCCTTGCATAATCAGTCTTACTTTATTTACTATTTCTTTATTGCAATCACTTGCCCTTGCAGTGCAAATTGAGACTGGAGACCTGTCTTTTGAATTCACAAACAGCAGGGGGCGCTGGAGCATTGGGCAAAAAAAACCCTTTTGTGACTTGCAGTCTATAATTGATAGCAGATGTGCAGTTTTTGCTGATTTTAGCTTATCTCTCACTTCATATTAATGCCCATTTTAGGGATGTTACTCCAATCTGACTCTTACGCTTCGTAAGAATATTCTATGTGCTTATCCTTACTAACTAACTTTGGCTGTGTGAATAGGTTTGTCATGCATGGCTGTTCACCACTGAAATTGTTGATGCAAACTGAAGTGCACTGGTAGGTCAGATAATTGATTGCCAGCTACAGTGATTCTATTGTGTTTTACAAAAAATACCTTTCAAATTGACAGGAAATTGATCATTATTCACTTACCTCTTAAAAGCCCGAAGGTCTAAGAATAAAAGAATAATTTCTAGATAAAATAATTACAGAACAAAGAACTAATTTTGTTTCTTTTAATTCACTTAGGGTGATAAGTCTGTCAGAGTTATGCGTTCATTGTTGGCAGCCCAGCAGACGTTTGTAGATCGGCTGGTTCATGTAATGAAAGCAGTGCAGCGTGAAAGTGGGAATCGTAAGAAAAAGGTAACTAGGGGATTGGAAAACTTATCTCTGGCTAGAATTTGACAATGGGAATGTTAGCTCTTCAGTAAAAATTCTTAGGACTGAGATTTAGAACAGATGTCCATCTGTCCTGTAATAATTTTAGCTAACTTTAAACAAACGTTGGAGAGGTTTAGATGGGTCAAAGTTCCAAAGGTTCTGAAAGTTTGTAGACGAAAAACAGAAGAGGCCCTAGAGAAAAAATCTTGGGGTATTTTGGCAAAAGGGAGATAAAAAAATAACTGAATAGTTGCAGTGAACAAGTTGTGGGGGACATGGGAAGGGAGCAGAGGTTACTGTGGTATAAGAATTATGCCAGGATAGATACTGAAATTTGATTAGCAGCAAGAGTTCATTTGTTCCAAGAGCAACAAAACTTTTCTTTCATAAGTTATGTGTTTAGCAGAACTTTGGCTTCTGTTGCATCTTGAGGAAAAGGATTTCTGTCATAGGAGCAATTTAAGAAGCTTTGTCCTTAGTTAAAATATTTTAAGTGAACTTGACAGATGGATATGGGGAGGAAGTAGGAACACCACATTAGTGCTTTTAAACATGGACTTTTCAGTGTAGTAATTTTTGTCACCTTCTTTCTTGATGTCTGTGGGGTATGTTTGTGCAGGAAAATGAAACACTTAAGCATTGCATTATTTTTATGAAATGTTGTGAATGTTCTGTGTATCAGTAATAAAGGTGTAATCACTAAAAGAGGAGGAGGGGTTTTCAATTCATAAGACTGTATTTGCTGCTTGTGCAATACATTGGTAGCATTCTGTCAAATGTTCTTTTATAATTGCCAAGATATTTCTGTAAAACTAAGAAACACATGGCTTTGATTTTTGGATTAAAATCTAGCTAGCAGCAGTTAGCCACTGGAAGTATTCCTATCAGTAGTGGGCTACCTTGCTGTGTCTCTGTGTTTATGCTTATTATATTCAGCAGGGGAAAAGACTAGAGACTTTGATGTATTCGACCTTTATTATGTAGGACACCAAATGTAAAGTAGTAGAAAATTGACTGGTATTGTATTTCTGGTAACTACAGATGTAGGAATGTAGAGCAAGCCCTGAAATCAGATCTGTGCAAGCTATTGGCAATTTGGTTCCTTGGTGGTGGGGAATCTCCTTGAGTTCAGCGATATAAAGGATCAGAGCTAAGGACTTGAATCAAGTTTCTGAAACAGAACTAACTTTTGTTACTGGTATAGAAAACAAATCATCCTGCTCCTTCTGCAGGCAATTTAGAAGTAAATTTTTGTAAGACTATTATATCTGCCACTTCTAAAATCACTTGACTACACTCAGATTAGATGGAATATCTGCTTCCTTATTGAGATTACTGCAAATAGAGAATTCCTTTTTCACTGGATTTTAAGTGTGAAACCCTGATTCTTTGGAAGAGTAAAGAATTTAATAAATTGGATATTTTAATATATCCTTTGTTAAGTAGTTTTTAACTCTTCATATGTACCTAGTATGTGTTTTATAGTTTGGGTTTTTTTATTAAACAAGTTTTTAATTCTTTTATTCTTTTAGAATGAGAGGCTTCAGGCTTTGTTAGCAGATAATGAAAAGATGAATTTAGCAGATATGGAACTTATTCCCCTTCCTCTGGAACCTCAGGTGAAAATTAAAGGAATAATCCCTGAAAAAGCCACACTCTTCAAGGTAAATGAGATCTTCTGAATCGCTGAAATACAAACAGCTCTTTTGAGCACTGAGCTTAAAAAAATCAGTTGAAAGATTTAAAGGAGTTGACATAGTTGAGGTAAAATGTAATGTGCTCATAAAGTTAAACAACTCTATTTTCTTTGTGAAACTGTTTTCAAGTTAATGTACAAACTTCAAAGCAGCTTTTATAAGACTGACATAGTTTATGAAGTTTAGGAAATTCCCAGGCTGAAGGCATGCTTCCTAGTTCAGAATTTCTCCGAACCTTAGGCTGTGTTCCACAGGAATGCCACTTATGATCAAAATCATACAAATCAAGTCAGGGACGCAGCATCTCAGCCACAAGTATGCACCTACTCCGTTGCAAAATAAAACTGTTAAATTGTTAGAGACTGGAAAGAAATAAGGTGGTCCATTTCATTCTGTTGGGGTACACTGGCAGGTAGGTCTTGTATGCGTGGGCTCCTTAAACCAATCTGTAGCAGTTGCTGGTGATCATATGGCCATTCCTTAATCTAGTTACTAAACAGTCAATATGCTGTTGAAAGAGCTTGGGTTATTTTGTTTCCTATACTACTTGGAATGTAACTTATTGCCTGCTTCCAGTGATGTAGCACCTCTTTATAAATTTACTTTCAACTCATATAGGTGACTGCGATCTAATTTTAAGATGACCAAATTGTGCTTCATCAGTCAGACTTATGTCCAGCAGGCATTGTGCGCCAGTTAAAAAACGTTCAAGCTGCTGTGGCAGCCACTGTTAATCCGTCACCTCTACTAGGTCATAAATTTGTTATACCCAGTAGTTTCAAACTTTGACAGACTGCTTGTTGCCGGTGATATGATTTGTGTTTACTTAAAATGAGAGATGAACTTTTTTCCATAGTTTTCTACCATATCCCTTGGTTCCCTAGCTTTGGCTTGCTTCTTTATATACCAGTTAGTCTTTTTGAAGAGTACGCTTCAATTCCAGGCTCTTGCACCTCAGGTTGGAGGCAACGTTGGAAAGATTTTGTCATGAAAACAAGATGTTGCAAACTTGAGTCAAATTCTGGCATGAATATGATTTAAGGGGAAGTACGTTGACAAAAAGTCTGCTGGAACAGCAGCCAAACATTTCTGATCAGGAATAATAGCTTAACTTGATCAGGACAAAATCAAGTCAGATAGTCTTCTACATATTGATGTTCTATAGCAATGTAGAAAATTCGGGACCAAAAATATGAGAAGTAACTTGTTTTAAAATCAGAGATGGTTCCGATTTTCCTGATTTCGAAAGGTTACAGATTTCTATTTCATCTCTCATTCTATGCTATCGGATAAAAAACAGACAAATCCAAAGGGGGAAGAATGACTGATTTTTGGTTCTCTTGGGCGTGACTTGGCAGCTTTTGTAGAACTATTTAAAGAATCATTTTTCCTTTGTTTATGGAACTTAATTTTGAAACATTCATTGCATGTGAAAATCTAATGTAATTGCTCAAATATTAGACTCTGTATCATTGATTAATTTTTTTGGTTTGGTTTTGAGGGAAGTGACTTGGTCAGTTGCAGTAGATGAAATCATTCATGTGGGTAATTGATCCCCTTCAACCCTTTTTATGCAGAGAAATTGCAAACAATTAAATTGCCTTTCTCAAACAACAATGTAAAAAGGCATTTTTGCTTTTGCTAAATAGATTAAGGGAGCAATTAATTGTTTAAGATGTCTTCCCCCTAGCATTTCTTTGATGTTTATCCTGTAATTGTGTCTCTTTTTGATCTGGTCAGTTTTAATTTGTTTTGTTGTGACCTTTTGCATAGAGCTTCTATGTTGATTGGAATTACATGCATACAAACAAAGTTTGAATCATTCTGTCCTTTCTTCTTAAGCTACTGGGGGAGGGGCGTTGGGGGGAAATGTATCCTTCACAGTCCTTGCTAAAAAAGAAGGAAAGCCTTAACGTATTTTAAAAATAGGCTCGAACATGCTTTTGATAACTGGAAATGGTATGTTCTAACTGTTGAGTCCTAGACAGTTAGTAACTGCTTTTAGAAGCTTTAGAATTGCTTCTTTTCTACCAAAGTTGAGGAACATGAAAAGAGTTCTGGTGCTCACTGCAACACTTTTGATATTCATATGGGACTTTTTGTAACTGAATTTGATGCATGAACCCTGTGACCTGATACTTGCTTAATTCACTTCTGATTTACAATGCAGTCAACAAGGATTTATAATTTAGAACTGTTAATATATTTCTATGTAGTAGAAATGTTAATACGAACATTGCTGTGCACCAGCTTAGTAGAATAAGTTTCCTTTTCCAGAGTGCCTTAATGCCTGCTCAGTTATTCTTCAAGACGGAAGATGGAGGCAAATATCCTGTAATTTTTAAGCACGGTGATGATTTACGTCAAGATCAACTTATTCTTCAGATTATTTCACTCATGGATAAGGTAAGAATTATTAATCCACGTCGTTGTCCTTCTATGTTCTTGATTTTCCTTGTTGAGAGCAAGACTTGAAAACTGTTAACGCAGCTTATGTTGCTAATACGTTCCAGGGTTCTCAGATCTTAGGTGACTTTTTTCTTTTCTTTATAGACATGCACTGAGCACGTGTACACTTAAAAATAAATAAATAAAAAGACAAACAGGCCTTCACTCATCACTGATTTCAGTGAAGAACAGTGGAGATCAATGTCCAATATACATTCCTTTTAAAAATAGAAGCTGCCTTTATATTGCATTCATCTTTGCTCTTTTTGTATGTTGGGTTTTTTTTCTAGCTGTTAAGAAAAGAGAATCTGGATTTGAAGCTGACACCCTATAAAGTGCTGGCAACTAGTACAAAACATGGTATGAATACTTCTATTTCCCAAAAGTACAGTATTGGGCAGAATCTTCTCCTTCTCTTTGTAGACTATTGCGACATGCTATTTTCATGAGAGATGTTTTGCTTAGTACAGCATTCTAAAAAGGAGCTCAAATGTTTAAGAAAATCATGTAATACAAGTCATGGAAGTAAACAACCTGAGTCACCACAGTATTCCATAGGTGACTCAAGTATCTTCATAAAAGAAGGTCGATCTGGATTTTGGAGTATATGACAATCAGTAGTGTTATCTTTGCTGGTAGCTTGCTGAGTGATCTCAGACAAAGAATTTCTATTTATAGATCTTTGCATGAAATGGAGGGGAAAAAAAAAGACAAAACAAAATTAAACTTGGCTCTGGTTTTAGATACATTCTGAATAAATATTTAGAAAGCCATAGATTTATCTTTCTTTTTTCATGAAAACTTGGAACAACAGACCTTTTGCAAGCTAATTTGGTGTTAATGACAAGTTGTTTTAAAATTACTGAAGGAGGAAAATTAGGACAAAACATGATTTTCTGCCAGTGAGCAGCAGTTGAATGAAAGTGTGTATTAATGTTGCCCTTTAATGAACATGCATTCTAGAGTAGCTTGAAAGTTCTATGCTTTGGAGACTTTTTTGTTGTTTTCTGTCACAGGCTTCATGCAGTTTATTCAGTCAGTACCAGTTGCAGAAGTTCTTGCTACTGAGGAAAGTATACAGGTATGTGATGGGGGATTTTTAAGTTATCTTCTGATAAAACAGTATAAATTGCAGGCTTATCATATTCAGAAGTCTCTCAACTGATTTTTGTATCTGTTGTAGAAGACAAATTACAGCTTGAAACGTAAAGGTATTTAAAGCAGAAGTTTTGTTTTAAAAAAATACACTTAAATCACCACATGAGTATCTTGTGTCCTAGAAGTAAGGCCATTTAAATAATTGAAGTGTAATTTAGTTGTGATACTGAAATTCTGGCAATGTAGTGATAAATGGTAGGTGCACGACACTTTTCTGTACTGTTTTGTTTTAAAGTGTTTCTGTTTGCGCAGTACTTTTGGCTTGGTACCTTGCCAAAGTATGTTTTAATGATTTTTCTTTTTTTTTTTGATGGAACAACTAAATAGCTTGTACATACAATTTCTGAAGTCTGTTTCCCTGTAGTAGTAGATGTATAGATACTGTATGATTTTTATTTATTTATTTATTTTTACCCTTTTTTTAAGCAAAGTTTCTGTAACTGTCATGGAATTGAATAGGGACACATAACTGAATAGTGACAGACAAAATTCATGGTATTTTCAAGCACAGCACACAAGCTAGGTAGCACAGCTGAGCTGGTTGAGATAAATACAGTTAGATAAAAACATACCAAATTGCCATACGAGTTATATAGCTAATAAGTTTTTTAATGAAAACACAGTATGATTATGTTGGATTCAATTTGTCAGAGTACCTTTTTTCCCTTTTTTGTAGGTGATACTGAAGTTTGCGTTTGTTCATAGCTCAGTAGCTGGGAGTCAAAGCAAATAGCTCCCAGCTACTATAAACGGTTAAAATATGGAGATTAAAAAATGTGTATCATTTGTCAGTATCATTTGCTTAACAAATAAGTACATCAAATGCTTATAATTTTTAAAAAATGCTTATCGTTAATGAGACAATGGCCATCATCAAGTTGCATAAGTTTTTTTGAACCTTCCATTCTGTAAAGGTTGTGGTAACCTACGTCTATGCATACAATAATCATACAGTTTATAAAGTGTTTTCTTCGCAGTCCTTTGTAATCTTGGAAATTTACTATTCATATTATAGTCCATGATATGTTGTTTATAAAATAATATGATAGAAAAGTGTTTGAAATTGTCATTTTGCAATTATAAAATCATACTCCAATCCAAAATAGGTGCCCCACTGTTTTAGTTGCTGTGCAGACGTAGGGAGCAGTTCCTTCTGTGAAGAACTACTAATCTAAATAGGCAAGACGCCAAAGGAATGTGATCTAAGATTACTTCACAGATCAACGGCAAAATACATTATAGAACACAGATTTCCTGTTCCAGAGCGTGATGAAATAGCTGGGCATTGTAGGCCAAGGAAATAAAAGCTAAATGAACATTTTTTTAGGTGTTGTGAAAGTTTGGTTTATTCTTTTTGTAAATATTCATTTTGGGTATCACACTGGTTTTAATAAAGATGGGCACTCTATATAAACATTAAAAAATGTTTCACTTCTGAAAAGATTTAAAGCAAGTAATCTAATACTGGCTGGTAATGCAGATCCGCAGGAAAGCAAAGATGTTTTGATGTTTGGGTGTTGCTTACCTTCCATAAACAATCTGGAAATTGCAGTTCGTGTTTTGGAATTATTTCTGTTCCACACTCTGCAGTGTAGCATTTGGATGGTCTGAAGTCTGTGGTTTTTTGTTTGTTTGTTTTTGGTTTTTTACATACAACATGTAAAATCTTGGAGCAGTGAAAGCAGATCTCTCGAGTACCCTGTTAACCATTTAAAAATTTCCTTCTGTGTTTCGCTTCGGGATTTCATTTAACAGAATCTACTCTGTCAACTTTTTTAACGTCGTAGAAGGACTTGTTCCTCTGTAAGCAAAGACAATTAAAGCTGTCTCTAGGTGTTAAAACACTGATACATGTTACAGCAGGACTGCTTTCAAGGAAAACTTCCTTAAATAGCCTGCAGGTACCTTCCTTCAGTACCTACTTCTCTTTTTCTAAGATTCCCTTCATTTTTTCATCATGATTTTTGTCTCTTATGTCATCCACATGGCTACAAAGCTCCTCTTAACAGTGCTTGCTTAGCTTGGTGTTTGCTTACTGGAAGAAACTTGTGCTTAGGCTTGGATTCAATTTACTTTTGTCTCAATCAAGAAAAATTCCGTTTTCTTCTGAGCGGTAGGAAGCACTGTTTTTGTGCTGTCCACATTTCACAGGAAATCTGGTTCCCATTTCATGACTAGATTTTTTTCCTTTTATACTCAGTAGTGATTGGTTGTATTGAGCAATATGGAGACATATAATGATCGTAAACCTTGAAAGAGTGTGTGTCCCAAATGTAGTTAGTAATATAGATTGTTAGGCCTGTTTTAGATCTGGCCGAAACAGTTTCCGGTGGAAGTATTTTGCACTCCTGGTTATTAACTAGTGACTTTTCAATGCATTGTTAATTTTCTGAAGCTGTATAAAGAAAACTGTTTTTCAGTTGGAACTTCAGGTCTGTTTCTTTTGAGTATAAAAATGTGGTGATTCAGACAGAAAATAAATAAAGCAATATAAAATTAAATTAAATCTCACTAGGGTTTTTGGGAGTGGTTGTTAGTTTAACACGTTGTAATAACAGCGGTTTATGGTCTTGATTTAAATCTTTTTTTTACCAGTTCTAAAGCTCCTATTTCAGATCATGTGGAATAACTAAATATGTTGATGAATTCCCCTCCAGAACTTCTTCCGAAAACATGCACCTAGTGACACTGGCCCTCATGGAATAAGTGCAGAGGTAATGGACACATACGTTAAGAGCTGTGGTAAGTTACACTCCTACAATTGATAATTTCATAGCTGAAGTATAAAGGACAAGGTAGATGAATTTTTAAGGCATATCAGTTTAGATGACTGCAGACAGGGAACTATGCATGTACTTGCTGTCAGAATCCCCATAAAAAGGATAGATTTGAGCCTGGCCTTTCATACACCATTCCTCTCCTCAGCTCTCTTTTTGTTCCCCTTATAGGAGACTAGATGTTAAATACTCTTTGCTTTATGGCAATAATCTTACGTCTGCTCCTGCTGCATTGTGAGTTGTGGTCTTTATAATTCAGGGAGACGTAAAGCATTTATACAGAAATAAACCATCTGTGTTTGAAGTAGAAAATTTTAATTTGTTTTTAGAACATCAGGGTTTTTTTGGGGGTGAGGTTACAGTCAATTTCTCATTCCTCTTGGATAACAAGAAGTGGTAGTGTACTTCTTGTTCAGTAAACTGATGGCAATGTTAAAATGTCACGTTTACTGTCCATTAAATTAAAAACAACTCCATTCTGAAAAAAAAAAAAGTAATTCAGTTGTTGCTCCACAGTATCTTCCTCTTTCCCCTTCTTTGCTTGATGGTGCAGTCTTTACTGCTTCAAACTGTTCTGGTTAGTGGGTGAAAGTTTGCATTAGTTCTAATTTGTTTATCACTGCCTGGCTCAGTGCTTAGCTTGTGAATACTGCTGACGTATACATTCAGATTCAGCACAATGTCTGTTGCTTGTTTACAGTTGTCTTAGAATATCTTAAGTTCAAAATGTGTACATTCATTTTGCTCAAAATACTTCCTCTTCCCTTGAAGTATGTTAATCCCAATATTGATTGAATTTAGTCTTTTAGTGTTAGGCACGTAATTGTGTAGTAAGAAATTAAAATCCAGGCAGTACTGAATAAACTTCAGAGCTTTCATTTATGGCTTCAAATGTTCTTCATAGTGCTGATAATCTTGATTATTCTTCACCAGCACCACCTCTGCTCCCAGTCTCTGTGGTATATTTATTACTTTTGAACAACACCTAAAATAAAGTCATATGCTGCTGTTAATTGTGTGGAACTTGTTGCTCTCCAGGAGAGGTACTTACATTGATATTTACAACTTACTTGTTGCAGCTGGTTATTGTGTAATTACCTACATCCTTGGAGTTGGAGATAGACATCTGGATAATCTTTTGCTAACAAAAACAGGTAATTCTTTTTAGCAGTATAATTTTGTAACAGCAGTTCTTTAATTTCTAGTGTGTAATTTTTCATTAAATGGTTAGATTCATGTTTAGTAGCTTTTTTAACATGCTATTAGACAGTAAATTCAAGATCTACTAATTGGATACCCATTGTGTTTTAATAGTTGTCTAATAATTCCGCTTTTTTTGTGTATGCTATTCCAAATACAGTAGATGTTTAGACAAGAACTATCAGTAGTCACATGAAATTAGGTATAATGTTGATGACTTCACTGAGATGTCCATGCAAATTCTTGTCTCAGATTCGACTTTCTTTTAAACAACATGGTTCTCTGAG
This sequence comes from Pluvialis apricaria, assembly GCA_017639485.1. Lineage (NCBI taxonomy): Eukaryota > Metazoa > Chordata > Aves > Charadriiformes > Charadriidae > Pluvialis > Pluvialis apricaria. The sequence continues at coordinate 6,650,312 of CM030044.1, read as the reverse complement.
CTTTCGAGGTCTGTATGTTTTTTGAAGAAATTGACGTAATATATCCCAGAAGTGGGAATGTCAGGTGAGATCTGTCAAAGCAGATTCACTTCAGCATTTTCTATTCCCTATAAATCTTGTCTTCATGATGAAACCAAACTACTGTACAGCAAAAATCCAAGTGTTTCATTATCAGCCTAACTGAACTGGCTGGACAATTCAGTTCCAGTTGAGATTATAGATATTTTCTTAGGCCTTCTTTAAAAACAAAGAAGGAAATAGACTCTGTAGTGTCCTGCTTATTACAAATTCACAACTGAGGGAGAGAAAGTAGTAGAAGATACTGTTTTAAGTAAGTACATTCTTTAGTTTGCAGCAAAACCTGTCTATCTTGAAAGTTCAAAATAGCAGATACGCATTTTGGTTCTCCCTAACTTGTTTTCATGTTTTTAATGTTATTTTTTGTTGCCATCTGTATGGATTAATAACAAACCAGGTAGAGTGAGTAATTCTGGTAATTCTGAAAAAATAGAAGATTTCTCTACTAGGGGAAATGAAAGATTTGAAAATTAAGCTCCTCCAACTATTACAATCAATGCCTCAGGGTGGAGGGAAATTCAACTGTTTTAGTTGAAAAATTAGTTTGTGGGTAGCTGCATGAACTTCACAAAGTTTTGATGAACAAAAACAATTCTTGTAGGGGGAAAAAAAAATTGGAGGGTTTTTTTTTGTTTTGTTTTGGTTTTTTTTGCTTGCTTACTTTTGAACTACAGCCTCCCATAGAAGTTCTGGTGCTTTGAAGACCTTCATTACATAGTGATGAGGGGTTAGTTGTGGTTACATGTTTGTAATAAAGTGAAACATTTATTGAATGAGACACACGCAAATGAAAAATGTTATTTGGGGAAAAAAAAAATCTATCTTGAGAGGTCTCTGTCAATTGACCAAGGTGACAGGTATAAATCTTTCCATAGCAGGCACTGCTTGCATGCTCAGAGTAGTAGTATTTTAGTGTTTTGATTTGGGGTAAAATGCATCTTTCCTGTCTATGTTACAAAGTAACAGCACAATGGCTGTTTGTTAATGGAAGAATTTAAGCAGGACAGCAGAGGGCAGTGCACATCCACGGTACGTTCTGAGTCTGAAATTGTTTTCATCTGCTGCCTACGCTCTGTCACATACCCAGAGAGGTTTTTTGAGCTATCAAGAGAAAGTCTCATGTTCCAAATACAACAAAGGCTTTTTTCTTGCTCCTGAGAATCCCTTGGACTTAAGTTGGAAAAAGCTAACTTCATTCTTCTCATGAAGAACAGAAGCTATGAGTACCTTTCTTCAAAATTATATTACCATATATGCATCCTTTCTTGATGATCTTTATTTAATGAATAGAAGCTTTCCAATAGAGTAAAGAATGCTGAATACCAGCTGTGGGTTCACATACGTTTCTTGGATTTATTTGGCAATATGTACCATTACCTTTTTCAGCTCTACCTTTTAGTTTGGTGGATGTAGCCACATCCGTGTTGGACTCCTTCCAATAGAATTGTTGCATCGTCTTCTAACATACAGCTGTCTATGGTTGTACTGGATCGGTATAATTTAAGTATTAAGCAATAGATACTGAAGTTCATAAAAACAAATTGTTTCCAACTTGATGTTAGAAACAGGATTTTTTTGTGCTATAGGTTGAGAATTTCTGTTATCTGGGTGAAGTAACGTGTGATGTCTTTCATGACTTGTTTTATGTGTCTAAGTCTAGAAATAGGGTGACTTTTTTTTTAACAAGTTATAAACAAGAAATCTAGATTTTCACTTGTTTAAATGCTGTACCATTATACTTCAGGGGCAGCTGTAGAAGTTTGTTTGGAAAGACACATAGGGAACCTTCAGTCAAAACATCCTCCTCTATCAGTAATGTTAAAAATTACAAGAATACTTGCATCAGTTTCACAAATGTGACTTAGATTGTAACCTGAAGGTCACATTATATAGTCGGTATTGTGTTGCAGGAATATTTATTTTCTCTGAAAACTTTCAACTTTCTACTTCTTCTGGAGATTAAATATATTATCAATTGCTGTGTGCTTTAATTTCTTGTTTCCAAATCTACAACAGCCAATATTACTGTGACTGGTAAACAACAAGGCACTGTTTTGCGGCTGAGTACCCAGCTTTAAGTAACATCGGTGTCCTGTAGGATTACAGACTGATTTATATATTAATGCCAGTATCTGACTTACCAGCTAATGTGCCCTTTGTTGCCTTGGAAGGAAGAGCTGGATGGTTGTGAAGCTGAATTGTGATATAAGAGGTGTGGCACGTTCAGTTAACTTTCATGTAATATGCGTTATGCAAGTATGTTTAAATTATGTCATGCCTTCACTTGAAAATACTTTCTTCTGCGTTTGTTCCACTCTGGTTTTGACTGTGGAGTCGGGATCTAGTTACTGATGTAACACCCAGATAGGGATGTCTGCATGTTTGCTAAGCCTTTTTTAAGACAGTCAGTATAGTCATCATTAGAGTTTAAATTGTGTTTCAGCTATGATAGACAAGTGAAGTCTCCTGTCCCGTTTAAGATATCTTAATAACTTTATAGAGAGACAAAGGTTTCACCAAGGTCCTGTCATATTTACAGGCTATGTGTAGATATTTTAGGATACCCTGAGATGCTCAAATGACATTCTTGAGTAGCACTGTATGTCTGTGTCTGACCGACTCACTCTCACTCTAGTGACTTGTCAGCTTAATCTTTCAATAACCTTTAGGGGACCTACATGTAAATTCGAGTTCCCGGTACAAGTTCCCTAGATACAGGCACTTTGATCTGAACTCCACACCTGAAATTGCTGTGTAGCAGTAGAGCAAATTGATACATGGATAAAATTAGGTTATTAGTATCTGAGGGCAGGTCGAAGACTGAAGGCTTAGAACTTGGAAACCACATTTGCTTTTAGCATCATGTGTAGATAGGTGAAAGAACTGGACCGTCTTCTCATTTAATGCTTAGAGGTAGGGCTGTGCTCTGTCTTGAGTGTGAAGTGCACAAATTGACATCTGATTTATTCTTTGGTCTCAGTTAGAAAGGGTTGCCAGGTAAGACAGCAAAAATATGAACAGTTCCATATGTGAGATGACACCATGTGTTTGTACTTTCATTGCTTTTCAGTTAAACCATCTATCCCAAAGCAATTTGAGGATGATAAAAATGGAAAAACTATAGGATACAAACCCTCCTTCTGTATCACTGCTTAGATAAGTACATTGATAAATACGTTTATTAATGTTGCAAACGTAGTATACTATGTAAAATGCAATGGAATTTTTAAATATGTTTTTAAATGTTACTGATCTTGATGGAGGAACATCCTTTTTTAAAAGAAATAACAAAACTAACACATTCTTATCCTTTAGATTTCTCTCTGCAACTCCTGTTTCTGTGATGCCTACCAAAGAGAACATAAAGTTTTAGCTGTTGGTATGCTAAAACGTTTTCTGTTTTAGCTGTCTTCAGCAGTCTCATTTAACAATACATATCTGACATCTTTTTTTTTTGTTATACTATGCCTGCATGGAGCGTATTTTGAGAATGGACAGCTTGAGGTGTGAGGGGGAAGAATTGCAACGCTTAGCACAAGCTGGGCCCTTATCCATTATATAGATGATGATGATAAACTTTACCTCCAGCTGTTGCTGCGTACTGAGTTGAGAAGTCTGTATCCTGAATAAGTCCTTAGCAAGTCATACTACTTGCCTCCATTTTTGTGTAGTCTTAGAAAAGTTATAACATGCAGCTGATGAAAATGATGACAATAAATTAGGAATTATGATTTTTTTCACCATGGCAGTTTTCTGTAAGCAAAGAAGAAATTTTGACAGTAGCATCAGAATTTGCTGGGAAAGCCAGGAAACCACCACATCCATCCACTGATTTTCATCAGAGGAATTTTTATCTTACTGCTTCAAACTTAAAATAAGAATTCAGTTAAAATAGAAACTAAATTGTACTTTTTTCTATATGAGCTAGGTTAAAATAATAGTGGCAGTTGGAATGTACAGAAAATATATTGAAATTCAGAGCTCGGGCATTTTTGTGTATTAGTTGGGGTTTTTTTTCCTCCTCTTCCCAAAAGCAGGAACAGATAAGTTTGGAATAATTTGTAAGGCTTTCTTACCTGTTAAAAGACAATTGGCACCAGACTTACTCTAGTATTTGTATCTAGTTGGCTTTGCCTTCCATATTTTGTTTAAGGATTTCAGAGTTCTGTGCAGTTTTTCAGTACTTTTTCCTAACAGTCCTCTGGTGAAATAAAGCAATTTCTGTGCTGCTATATGGGAACTTTCTCCTGTACTAAAGTGTAGGCATTAGCAGTAAAAGTGATGGACAAATCAGCCTCTCCAGCTGCAGTCAGATGTTATTGGCTGCTGCAAGCACCAGATATCAATTTTTAGCCTCCACAAGTCCATGCTTCACTTAATCAAAGATCACTTCACTCTCAAGGCTGAAAGGAACTCAGATGGACTTTCAAATCCCTCATGCCCTGCCTGCTAGTCAGGAAAATTTTCCATGTTTACCATTTCCTTGAACTCTCCAAGGACCTGTCCTCTTTATTCCATATGTTAGAGAACCAGTCATTCAGTAGAAAAATGTAGTCAACCTCATAACATCTAAAAAAAAAAAAGCTTAAAACTACACAGCAGTATCAGCTTTTAGGTTTTGAATAAAATAATTTTTGGGTTTTGAACAAAATAATTTTGTGTGTGTGTGCTGCATTATCACATATTCCTGGAAACATCCTCTTCCAGTCAGTAAATGTCTTGTTTCTCTCTTTTTCTTCAGTAAAATAGCTTAAATGGGGAGTGCAGAGTGATTATTAGGGCATTGTTTTTTAAGGTGAGAGACTCTATTTGAAGTCTTTCCAGGAGAGATTTTTCCTGCTTCCTGAAAGAGTGTTAATGTAATCTTTTAAACTTTGAGGGGTGAGCCACTTTCAACATCAGAAGTACGTGTCCAAAGCTGTGTATCTTGAACTATACATAGGTGCCTGCACGTAGTCCTGCTTCTAGCCTCGATACAGGGCGGGAAGTTCATGCATACTTGTCTGTAGTCTCCAGGTGTTTCATGAATTATTATGTTTTGTTTTGTCAGATGACCAAAATTCCCTATTTTTATAAGGAGCTTGCATTTCTAAATAGGTGTCTAAAAGTTTGTGTCTAAATATTAGAAATCCAAGGCAGTTATATCTAGCCTTACAGGAATATAAGAGGATCAGAGGATGTAATCTGTTTCACCTGTTGTCTTAAGTAACTTTTAGTTTAAAACATGACTCAGAACCCCTCACCCGTATGATTTAGCAGTCATTCAGAAACAGGAGTAAACCAAAATGAGAAGTCCAGTTTTGTAATTTATAACCATGTCTAATAACTAAGAGCCCTTTAAATTAAGATGCAAAGAATCTGAAGAAGATGGATTAGAAACTGAGGTAAAAACATGATGGTCTAAGAGATCGAAATGTGTGTGTTCTGGCACTGACAATGTATATTGAAGGGAGGAAGTGTAATTGTTTGATAAAACATGGAAGTTCAAACCCTTTAGAAAAAGTAGTGTTACACAAAGTTCACAAGCAGTCTAATTTTCTGGGAGGGCAGATGATAATTGTATATAAATACCACGCTGTGAGTATGAATTTTTACTCATAGTGACAGTGACGGAGCACTGGCACAGGTTGCCCAGAGGCGTCATGGAGTCTCCAGGCTTGGAGACAACCAGAAACCATCTGGACATGGTCCTGGGCAAAGCAGCTGGCTCTGTGTGGCCCCCCCTTGACCAGGAGTTTGGACCAGATGTTCTCCAGAGGTCCCTTCCAACCTCAACCATTCTGTGATTCTTTGAAATAAAGGTGTAAAAGAGTCATCCTAAATTCAGTTGAGAAGGTATGCTTCTTATCAACCAAATTACATCACTTTCAGGAACTTCCAAATACAAACTGCACAAACTGTGTGACAGTCTAGAACTACAAAAAACTCTCTCAACACCTGCCCAGATAAGATGCTGATTCTCCTGTAAACTGTTTTTTAGCTGTGATTACTAGACAAGGTTGGGTTTTTTTTCAAGTGTTGTCATACCTGAGGCTGACAAATATCAAATGAGTAGTGTTTTGAGGAACTGTGCTCTTGAAGAAAAAGCATGTTTAAGTTGACAAAAAAAAATATTCCTAAATTGTTACTGGCAGCTTTTGCCTTCATCCTTACAGATGCAAATCTGGAGTGATGGCTATGTTAGGAGACAATATGTTAATTCACAGTGAAAGTCAATTCTTACAGAATAAAAATTCTGATTAAATATATTTGCTGTCCTCTAAGAATTAAGTCTTCAATACAATTTATAGATCAAGGTGTTTTGGAGTTTTTTTGAAGTTCATATAGTCTACAACACTTGCTTTATATAGAGCTGGAGTGTTCAGGTTCCTATTTTTATCCTGCTTTGTCTGCTACTATTTAGTATTTTCTGGCACTGCACCTTGTCAAATAGGTACCAGAAACTTTGTCTTGCCTTTTCCTTGTAATAGCAGTTATACTGAGTGATGGTCTAATGGTTGCATTCATAAATAGCATTAAAGTGGGATGTTCAGTGTTTATCTTAGGATTAAAAGATTTCAAATCATCAGGTTTATTAACTTGATAAATTTATTATTTGTTGACATAAATAATAATATGCGCTTCACCTAATTTCCAGTATTAAATATACAATCAATTTCGTTTGTCCAAAGCAGGCTTGTTCTTCGTTTGTTCCAATTGTAGTTAAGTCCTCAAGGAGAACGTAAGTCAGGCTTCTCTGCAGAACGCTCTAAAACTGCAGTACTCCCTCAAACTGTCCCATCGGTCTTTACTGGTGTAGCAGCTTCAGGCAAGCACCAAGGGGATCCTTCTGTCTGTATTCTGTAATATGGTATGCTGGCTTAATTGATATTGGAGGAGCTGTAGGAATGAAAATGATTTAAGTCTGTGTTTAGTACATGGATTTGAAAAATATTAAATATTTAATGTATTTAAATGAAAGCTTTTGACATAGATTTTTTAAGTCAGCCTAAGAATCCGCTGGACTTTGAAGTACAGCTAGGGAAGCTATAATGTTAATGCAGAATGGCTTCAACTTACACTTTCTTTTATACTTCATTCCTAAAAAAGACTAAGTAAACTATTTGATATCTAATTAATTTATATGAATGTATATCAGTCAGCTATTAAAATGTTTTTGAATGTTTTAGATGCATATTTGTTACCAATTTAAATTATTACTGCCTCTTACTTCCTATCTCCAAAGCAAAGTGAAAAAAATATTAAGTACTGCCACAAGAGTTACTGTTTTATTCAAAATGTTATCTCTTGACTCTTCAACAAGACAGGTTTGAATAAGTGAACAGAAAACAGACACCCCGAACCTTTTAATTAAACATTTTTTGCAACTTAATGGTGGGGGGCGTATATATATCAAAGTGCCTACTTCAAAAACTTAGTGTGCAAAAATGAGCTCTAAAAGTAACTTCTGTAACAGCTTGATAAAACTATTGAAGGAAGGGGAGTGGGTAAGCACAATTAGGTATGCAAGATTTAATGGTTGTGCCATTTATCAACTGGCAAATACTTTGCCTGCTTGTTAAGTATCCTTGTGTTCTCTCTTAGAAAATTGACTGTGATGGAGTTTGTTTCTTGGGTTGAAGAAGAGTGCTTATGACAGATCTCAGGCAGAATTCTCTGATGATAGAACATTATTATTCAATGAAATGGTCAAAGAGGGGTGACTAATTGGAAAATACTGTCTGTTCCATTTGTTTTCAAGAGTGCTGAGCACCTAAGCTTATGAAAACATTAAAATGAATACAGATGCTGCAGGTTAAAATACCCCTTGGCAAAAAAACCTCTGTTCATAATGCTGTTCAGTTCCCTCATTCTGAAGCAAAACTCTGTGTTCTGTGCTTTGTGTGACTGTCTAGATGACAATCATACTAATAATTTTCTTGTTTATAAGGTCTTCCATCTTGTATCTACATTTCATTCTGTTCTGTAAATTAGTCATATAAGACTTAAATTTATTAATGTCACAGGGTAGGTTTGCTTTGGATACCAAACTTAACTTACCTAACAGTTCAAACACACATCACCTTTTTGTATTTCTTAATTTACTTCATGATTCCTCATTACTGCAGGGTTCAGGAAGATGGTTTTTCTCTGTCCTAAGTAAATCACTTAGCAGTTTTCTTTTTTTTTCTTTTTTTTTTTTTTTTTTTTTAATTTTTTATATAAATATTTCTTGACATACCTAAATTCTTAGCATCTTTTTGTAATGCAGCTCTGGTATGCCCCAAGTCATTAAATTGTGCATTTCAAATGGAAAATTTGTTTGCAGAACACTTTCAAAAACTTCTTTTGCTTTATATGGTCAGTATTTTCCATATAAGAAGCGAATCAGGAACATTCCTAGAAACTGTTCCTAATAATTATGACTTCTATTATTTTGATTTCTGTTGACAACATTTTTGTTTGCTTATTTATGTAATATTTAATCTTCAGATTATCTGAATGTTTTAGTAAGATTTTTTGAAGTTGCTGGAATTTCAGTTGTTCGTTTAGCCGCCTGTTGCATCTCACATAGGGTTCAGTACTATTGAAGGGGAATACAGTGAACACTCCCCAGTAAAGGTCTGAGCAATATTATAAACAGTATGGCTACACACAAGCTCTTCGCAGGAAGGGAAGTTGCCTTGTGCATTTGAAGCAAGAGATGTATATAGTTTTTTTGTCAAGTTAATGCTGCAGAAACATTTTAAACGTAGAAACATTTTAAATGAGAAGGGAAAGGTAGTGATCAAGTGATGTAACTCTTGCATTGTAGTACTGAAAAAGTGTAAGACAGACTTTAGCACATTTGAAATACAGTTTCAGATATGGAATTCTAGTGATGTTTCTTCAGTATATTCGAAAACTCTTGATAAATTTTAACCTTACCCAAATAACTCTTAAAGAATTTTGAAACAACTTTGACATCATCTTCGGTATTTAGTAGCTTCAAAAGATCTCTTTTAGGATCATTAGTCTTCCCATTGGTAAATTTAACATACAACTAAAGTAACATTTGATGCCAGAGCAACCAAATGGGATACTAAAAGCAATGCAATGTGTGTATTAATATCTTAATTGGCTAACAAATTCTAAAGAAGGCACAAAGAATTAGTAATATCTTTTATATAACTATGCATTTAATATCACAGAATCATTGAATGGTTTGGGTTGGAAGCGACCTTAAAGATCATCGAGTTCCAACCCCCCTGCCCTGTGCAGGGACACCTCCCACCAGCCCAGGGTGCTCCAAGCCCCGTCCAGCCTGGCCTTGAACACCTCCAGGGATGGGGCAGCCACAGCTTCTCTGGGCAGCCTGTGCCAGGGGCTCACCACCCTCATAGTTAAAAATGTCTTCCTCATTTCTATTCTAAATCTCCCCTCTTCAGTTTGAAGCCATTACCACTTGTCCTGTCACTACATGCCCTTGTAAAAAGTCCCTCTCCAGCTTTCTTGTAGGCCCCCTTTAGATACTGGAAGGCCGCTATAATGTCTCCCCAGAGCCTTCTCTTCTCCAGGCTGAACAGCCCCAACTCTCTCAGCCTCTCCTCACAGGAGAGGGGCTCCAGCCCTCTGGTCATCTTCTTGGCCCTTCTCCGGACCTGCTCCAACAGGTCCATGCCCTTGTTATGTTGGGAGCCCCAGAGCGGGACACAGTACTGCAGGTGGCGTCTTACCAGAGCAGAGGAGAGGGACGGAATCACCTCCCTCGATGTGCTGGCTGCACTTCTTTTGATGCAGCCCAGGAAACAGTTGGCCTTCTGGGCTGTGAGCGCACATGATATCTACTGACCAGTTTCAACATTGATTCAGTCTTTGTGAATATAATCCATGTGTTTAAAAAAAAAAAGGCAAAAAAACTCATCTTGTTTGTTCATAGTCCTAATGAATTTGAAATCAGCTTTACTTTTTTAAACCCATAATTTCAAATTGGCACCTGAAGATACAATATACACGGTTATAAGCCTTACAGAAAACAGTGCATTTCATTTTTTTGAAAGCCGCTTAGCATCTTCTAGAGATTGCACTTAAAGATATTTTTTTTTCCAAGTTTTGCATCAAGATTTGATACTATATGAAGTGTTGAAACAAGTAATTCTGTTTGCCTTTCCTTCTCCTACAGGTAAACTATTTCACATTGACTTTGGTTATATTTTGGGTCGGGACCCGAAGCCTCTGCCTCCGCCAATGAAGTTGAATAAGGAGATGGTGGAAGGTATGGGAGGCACGCAGAGTGAACAGTACCAGGAGTTCCGTAAGCAGTGCTACACAGCCTTTCTCCATCTCCGCAGGTAAAAATACTATTTTGATGCTAAAATTTATTAGAGCCGCCATAAAGCAGGAGAGGAGTAAATGAATCGGAGAAAATATTTCTGTTGAAAATTCAAAACTTATATGCAGTCTGAATGTAGACACAATTTATTATGAAACAAAGCAATGAAAACATCACAGCATTGGTGTAATGTGGAGCTTGAGTCTACATTCAAGTTAAATGTCCCAAATTTTGCTTGTTTAATAATCTAAATAGCTTTTTTCATAACTGCTGTCAGGTATTAATTTATATCTTGCCTTTTGGATATGTTTTTGCCCTTAAGCAGCATTTTCTCTGATTATTGACGATCAAGTAACTGTCCTTTTAACTCTAAGTCATTACTCATTTGCTGTTTTATCCTCCTACAGTTTAGATTAGTGACGATCAAATTCTTTGGCTTGTAGATGGCACATACATAAGCTTAGTTGAGTTCAGGTCCTGCAGAACAAAAATTAGCTAATTGCAGTGACAGTCAAGTATGTTAGCAGTTTCTGTAGATACTCAGAACTGTGACAGCTAAAACCTCTTTAGAATTTATTTATTTAAGGACCAACAGATTTCATGTTTAGACTTGGAATCAGCTTTATTATTTTGCAGTGACTGTGTCACTTACCATCAGCATTCTGAGCCAAGTAGCTCAGCTTTGTTCTGTTTGAACAGGACGCAGGTAAGTACGCTTGGTCTGGCCAGTGTTTGATTTTATACATCTTCCATAGAGGTGAAAGAATTTCACTTTGATATCAAGATCACATAATGTAAACCTTCAAATTTGTGTTAAAAAAAATAGTAATATGAAAAGCGTATGTGAAAAGTACATGTAGTGTGAAAAGTAGGCAATCAGTGATTGGAACCAAAAATGCGTCATGTAGTTCTCTTGTTAGAAAGAGTATGGAGTTTGTTTATGAACTGACATTATTAATGGGTTAAAAGCTATTCAGCAACATGAAAAAACAGCAGCATGTTATCAGCAAACGATATTCATGACTTCAGAGAACAGTCAGGAAGTCTAATATATATTCCATGTTCTAATTTTTTCTTAAAACAGTTTTGTAATACTGCATTTCTTATTTGTGAAATACTTGAGTTGTTTTTATTGTTTAAACCTAGCTGTTTCAGTGGGAAGGTCTGTTGTGTCAGTGAAGGATTATCCATTGCATTAATTTATGTAATGATTTGCTACAAAGATCATCATTAAGTGTGGAGAGTAGCAGTAATTTAGGTACAAAACTAAACTGTAAATCAAGATGGTTTCATTTTTAATGTCTGGGATTGTAGCTGTAATTATAGTCTCTCCAATATTTGTTTAGTGTAATAGGAAAGTATTTTTAAATGGTTCTGGATAAATATCTTTAAGGCTTTCAACAAAGATAGCATAGGGTAATATTAGTATTTCTATAGCTATTTAAGCAGCTAGAACTAAAAATTATTAAGATTACTTGCTTATTGAAAAATAATTAGAGGTGGAATAGCTTAGTTCTAACAGTTATGCATGTTGATGCAAACATGTTCACAGATACTTCTGGCTAAGGAGTGTGAAATCATAACCTCTGATTGCTAAGACAAAATGCAAACTCTGTTTGTCATCTCCGTCAATTTTTAATTATTCTTTCTTCGTTATTTCCCTGGGGTATAGACAGTTCTCTACATCTTTCAAGTGCTGTATCAGTGTTTCAGGATTCTTGGTGGAGTGGGTGTTGCACAGTGAAAACAAACAAAACCAACTGAAAACTTATAAATGGAAAAATAGTTGTGTTCATTGTTTTAGGTTGGAGGCAGTTTGGCATATGATCATTGGCGTGTGATTTTTTGTTGGTTGGGGTTTTTTTTGGGGGGTGGGGTGGGAGAGATTCCCTTTTTTGAACAATAATCAGTTGTGTGTGTGTTTGTCGGCAGTGCTGTAATGAAGGAGCAGCCTCCACGTTCTGAATGTGCTGCAGGGCAAATTGCGGCAGGCAGCAGAGCTCGCATTCTCACTGTGGCTGTAGCAGCGTTTTACACCTTCCTTATACATGTTGTGCCTGTTTAAAGATGTTCAAGTCCTGCTATGTATCAGCATTTCCCTTCCCCTCATGAATTTCCAGTTTACAAATCTTCAGCAGGATCCAGAGGAGTAAATCAACGTTTGAGTTGTTCCCAGGATCAGCTTCTAGGTTATATTATTCCTTCCCAAATAAGGGTTTACCCTGTGTTAGTAGTGAGAAGTTTGATACTCGGTTTGAGTTAGCGGGGAATAGGTAGGGGCAAAGGAGTAGAAAGTAACTAGAGACAGAAGCTGTACTTTGAGCTGATATTTGCTCCATAAGGATGGGGGTATCCAGCTGGCTGGACCAGAGTGTTTTTCCCCAGTCTGTTCTCAATGGTGTAGTGGACAGAGGAGGCCATATAGATCCGAATAAAAAAAAACCAAAACAACTATAGGCCAAAAGTGGGAAAGTTGTGATGGGCTTGGGAGGTGCTGATTCTTTGGAAAGGTTGTAGCTGGGCAGTGCAGGGTATATAGATCATCTTCTAAAAGCTGGGGTAGATGGTGAAGAGGGAAGAGCAAAGGTGAAACTGGTTGGGATCAAGTCAGTTTTCCTTGAGTCTGGACTGCGAGGAAGTGCTTTTGGAAGAATAAGTGCCATAGTTCATTATGGCTGGTTGGGACAGGATAGTGATTGGGGAGTATGTGTATGTCCTGAAGAGAAGAAATGAGTTCTGGGGGAACCCAAGTTATATTGCAGAAAAGGCAATCCCATTTTAAGTTTAGGAATTTTTGAGTTAGACCAGGTAAACAGGGCTTTGGTTTGGGACTGCAGATACTTTCTTCGCCTGTCTTTGTAGGGGAAGTTTGTGGCTTCAAATTTGATAACATTTAGGCTGTTGCCATTGCAGTACATTGAGTTGGTTTAAGACATCTATATGCAAAGGAGCCAGTAAATGTTAACAAGTACCTAAAGAAGTGCTTAGGATCAAACACATATTTAACGAGATATTAGGCACTTAAAAATAAAAGGTGCTGTTTTCAGAAAAAATGGCAGCAAGAATTTGGACTTCTATCTGATGTAGATTTCTTGATATATATATGAGGCCTCTTTTATTAAGGAATAGAGTTATTTTGTTGGATTTCTTAACCTTTTACAGAAACTCCACGTTTTTTGCACTTCATGTTCAAACCTTAAATTTAATCAACCTCCAGTGCTGCTGAGTGCTCATTTATTTTGCAAATTAATTTGTATGGAGCTTTGCGGAAAATGAAGAATGCATTTACATGAGAAGGATTCAGAGTCAAATTTAGGTGTTTAATTGAAGCTCCTTAAACCTGGAAAAGCTGAGCTCCTAGTTCATTCTGCCTGCGGATGGAGGTCAGCTGTTCAAGAAGCCTTCGTAACGTAGATGTCAGACTAGTGATATGACTTGCCTGACAAAGGTATTTGTTTTTTACAGGTCAGATTCCAAACTCGGTGTTTCAACAAAATGTCTAGTTTTAGGATGAATTTGGGCTGTCAGTTGGCCGGCTGTGATCATCTTGGCATATTTGCCTGTGAGAAGGATGACAGCCATCTATAAAGTAGGAAGCTCTTACCTCTCTTGTCAAGTCCTCATTTTTGAATAAAATTTCCAAAAATCTGTGAAATACGACAAGGATCTTAGAGGCAGCTAGCAAATTTATATAATAAGCTCTTTTTCATCCTTAGACCACTATCTAATTCATCACTGGATTAAACAAATGTTGGAGTGAGGGGCAAAGAAAAGACCTGCAGATAATATAGTAGTGGCTCTTCCACAGTTTTTGTCTCTTCCTACCAATATTAGCCCCCAAATTACCTCTCCTTGATTTTTTTTTTTTTAATGAGATTTCTTAGATGATCTTATGCTTTTACTTTAAGCACCAAGAACCAAAAGACTTCATTGTGTGGAACAGGACCAGCTCTTAACTGGCATATAGCACTTATGCCTAGACCTTTTACGAACCTCCATCACTTAAATAATCCCAGTAACCTGTAGTGCTCATAAGCTTTAATCCTCTTATGTTGTTCGAGAGCAAAAGGGAGTCTGGAACTCTGGACTCCTGGGTCATTTCAAAGGGAGGACTACCAATGGAAGCTACCAATGACCTGGGAAGAGACTTGAGAGAAGGTAGCTCTAAGATTTAAGTACATTTAAAGTGAGATTTGTTTGTTTCAGGGAAGTAGAAAAAAATTTCCCTAAAACCTGTGGTGACCACGCCTAGCACCAAAGCAACTTGACTGCCAGATTTCTTAGTGGGGTCTGAAACGAAACAGTAGCATAACTTTTTTCTGTCTGTCATATTTCATGTAATTTTCCTGATTCCAGCCTGTGGGAAAGTGAAACACAACAGCTGAAACAAATTAGACACAGAAGATTTCTGCCCAAGCAGTTTATTTAAAATATTTGTGTTTTAGAGGGTTAAAATTTACATTGGAATGTGTTAGGTAGTACTAATTCCAGTTCATAATGAAATGTCAAGAGTTTTTGGTGGAATTACGCTTTTCTAGAGAGATTTTTTAAGCAGTATTTACTTTGTAAAATATGGCTATGAAACAGTCCTTTTGTGTAGTTAAAATACTTTGTACTCTGTGCAATTGTCAGGCTATATATATATTCAGCAGCTTGCTAATAAACAAGTTTTGATGCTAAGAATTAATTTTCTGTTATCTCTGAAGCTCCTAGTGCTCTTAGCAAAGCAATATTTCAGATTTTTAAGTCAGTACTTTGTCTCTGAAAGGGGACCTAGATCTCTTTACAGAGGAAGGGAAGTTTTGGTTAGTTGAACAGCTTGAAAATTATCCTTTCGCAAAGCAACTTAATATCTAATTTTCTGCAAGGGCAAAATGGTGTTCTTTAAAAGATTTGCAAGTACTTCCACACCACATTAAGACTGAAAACTGTTCTCTGTCTTGTCTTTTTTAATGGTTATAAGTGACATTTGTACTTTGTAAGCGCAGCATGCCTACCTATGTTACTGCAGCTTAACTGAGCAACTGCAGACTTAGATCTGGTTAAATCGCTTATATTCAACTTGTTATGGCAAAGGACCTTGCAGCAACTTGAAAAATAATTTCTTGTAATTGTGAAGACTTCAACTGTTTGAATACTAGTTTATATAATGCTGCTATGTCACTGATATCCTTTTTAATAAAAAATAACCTTTGAATCAATATTCTAGCATGTTTTTTATACGAGAGGTGAAAAATGTCATTAAAATCTCCAATATTTGAAATTATAGGTTATATTTGATATGTCCCTGGGTAAATGTTCTGACAATTTTTAGAAGATCATAACAAAACCAGAGTAGTCTGTTCAGTTTTGGTAGTTTGAGACAGTTTAAGGGTTAAAGTTTCACTGGTAGTATCAGGTATCTTATGTTTTTAACATAAGTGTGTTCAACTAAAGTGTTATGAATTCATCTCCTCTGAACCATTACCAATTCACGCTAAGGTGATGATGTGTTCTTAAATGAAGCTGTTTACAAAATGTCTTTTGTGCAGTTTACAAAGTGTTTTACCTAATTTGCTCTTCCACTTAGGTATTCCAACTTGATCTTGAACTTATTTTCCCTCATGGTGGATGCCAACATTCCAGATATTGCTCTTGAACCTGACAAGACTGTAAAAAAGGTAACTGGGAAGCTTTCCTTGTCTTTCAATAACCAAAGTCATCATGTCATGAAATTTTCACTCACTTGTGGTCACATATTTGTAGCTGGTAACCTGAAAATACTTGTTCTTGTTTTCTGAGTTTTGAGTACTATCTAGAATCTTTGAAGTTAAAGCTAGGGGAATATGCTTTTGAGATCACGTTATGCATGTGCCCATAAATAAATACAGAATTGATCTTTATTACCCATGCAGGAGTGCACAGTCTGCTCTAGCACTCTGTTCTAAGTGGTATTTTAGCATTTTGCTGAGAACAGCGATCCCACCTTGTGAAACTTGATAAGTGAAGCAGTCAACACCTACTGTGTCATGAAAGATTGTTCCATGTAGTCTAGAATCCTGTAAGCCGTGGGTGGTTTTACAAAAGCAGTCTACTGGTGGATATAATACCAGTCTGCTGAAGGCTTAGACTAAGCTGAAGACTTAGTGATGGCTTAGACCATCACTATCATGGTTTGGGCTGAATCAGCTACTGGGGACGTGGGGGACCGACAGATGCTCCCCTTTACCCCTCTTCAAAGAGAGAGACAGAGGAGGGAAAAAGAGACTTACGAGTTTAGAAGAAACTAAACTACTTTAATGAAATATTAATAATAAAATAAAAAAGAAATAGTGAAATATATACAAAACTGTATCAAGCTCCCAGGATGACAATCATGACACTGGCTGGCACTGGGGCAGTCCCAGGCTGGACTCAGTGACGGACGGGAACTGGATTACGGATCTGGAGTCAGGATCGGGACCAAAGGCAGACGGACAGAGTCCTTCTCAGATGTCGGCCACTGAAGAAAGAGATCCCCCAGACCCTTTGATCCCTCAGCTTTTGTACTGAGCATGAGGCAGATGGGATGGAATATCCCGTTGGTCAGTTTTGGGTCACCTGTCCTGTCCACTCCTCCCCGCAGGTGGGACCCCTCTAAACTTTTCTGCTTCCGACCCTCCATCGGGGCGAGTAACAAAGTGAGCTGCCCTTGGGTGTTACAGCAATGAGTATTAGGAGGAGCCTCCCTGCATGCCATGCCTGGGCATCAGCTATAAACATCGGTCTGATCACTCTGAGAGCAAACAGTGTCTGCACAATATGCTGTTAATTTCAGTAGTTAGAAGAGGCCCAGCTAAGAAGCAAAGTTACTGAACAAAATTGGTCCCATTTTACCTCAAACCAGTAAGTCACCAAGAATTTTTTGTTTATTGTGAAAACAAACTCACGTCCCATAATTCTAACTTTGTCCCTTTGTGCCAGCCTGAATCATTCTTCTCCATTCAATGTTTCAACAACAGTTGACATTAAAAATACTGGATAAATGTTCATCTAGATTTCATTACACTTACATTTTAGGCAAATGTTGGCTTTTTTATAACCTGATTGATAGTGAAGGGCTATCTATTTTAGTTCCACAGAAGACTTTATGGAGCCTGTCTATCCAATGGAAATCAGTTCAGTGTAATTTTTATTTGAGCTGTGGATTTTCTCTAAAATAGGCTGTTCTTCAGTGTTTTCAATAAGCTATGAAAGCAGAGATTCAGAATCTTTAGATTAGTATTTCATGGTCTAGTACAATTCCCTTAAAGAAAACTAAATTGTGACTCCAACCAAATCTTTGCTTTTGCCTGCAAGAATTTGTACATTCTGTTCAGAGTTTCTTGGTTTCAAATCGATAGGAAGATTTCATGTAGCTATTCAGTTTCCTTTCCAGGATGGCTGGGCTAGCCAGGAATGCTGTATTTTGCGGTAAAGATGACAGCCTTGCCTCCACTTGGATGTTATCCTGAGAAACTGACAGCTAACTCTTTTTCCATATCAATATTTGAACCTCTTCGCGTGCCCTGCGAAGGTGGAACAGGTTACTCAGGTAGAACATGGGACATAGAGGCTTAAAGCAGGAAACCAAAATGGTTCAATATCTGCCAAGTTGTAGACGATGGAAGTAACTACATTTTTGTAGAGAGACCTTCTTTTGAAGGAAGAGACCTTCCTAACAGTATGCTTGAAACACATGCTTATGAATTCCATCTTTATAAAGATGACACACTCTGTTCTGGCTACCTACTGGAAAAATGGCGAGAAGTACTTTTTTTTTTTTTTTTTTCCTTCTTCAGTGATACACTAAGGAGGGGGGACCCTTTTAGATTGCAGTCTACAAATAAATGCAGAATAAATCCTGGGAGAAACTGAACTATGTATCTACAAGTAGTGTAGGGACTATTTGTGGGAAGTTTGTTGTTGACTGAAATAGTCGTCAAGAGATCAAGCCGATGATTTCATTGAATTCCAGAAGGGCTGGTTCTTTCATGTTTGCAGCAGTAAGTTTGAGACTTGCTATGTCTTTTAATCTTACTCATCTCTGTCCGGAGTTCACTGTCGCTTGACATGATAGCATTCATTCTTGCCTTGAATGCTCTCTCATAAGCTCTGACGTTTTTTATCCAGCTGAGTTTCCCAGTGTTCACTGCCAATTAACATGCAATATCCTTGTTTCTTATTAGTATTTTGGCATCGAATTTTATGTTGGTAAACTCTGTAGAAGCGTTGTCCAAGGGTATATCATTTTCTGTAATTAAAGATAACAGGATGTTAGATTCTGTAAAATATTTGTAAAGGATTGTTTTAATGCAGCACTATTTGAGCATTTCAGACACTTCTAAAACTCTCTTACTCTATATAAATTTCCCATATAATTTTCTTGAAATAACAAATCAAGATACAGTATTGAAAGCCAACAAATCTTATCTACAAATGCGAAGTATGTTACAGTCCACTGATGTTCGGTAGTTAAAAATCAAGATTATGTGAAGCATAATTGTATTGTATCGATTGGAGATCATGGAAGGAAGCAAAATCTAAAAATCTAAGACCTGTGAGTTATATCGACGTGGTTACTTCTAAATTCCCTTATGAAGTACAAATAATAGTGCTGCCTTTGCATGGAAAGAACATAAGTTTATTTGCTGTATGACACTTCACTGTTAGATCAAATGTGTCAGTTATTGGGATACTGAGCTTTGACAATACTGCAGCTTGGTGAACTGTGACTTCCACCCTCACGGTACGTTCAAGTCTGTCTATTTACAGAGGCTTTAAAATGTGAAAAGATCTAGAACTGAACCAGTAAAGCAAGTATTTCTGATAAGGAATGCAAATTGCTTTCACATTTTCAGATTTTTTGAGAGGAAAAGATTTTACTTTCCCAAGTTCTGTAAGTTCATTTCCAGTGTGCTTGTTCTTTTAAAAAATAAAACCCATGCAGTAAGGTATTATCAGAAAGTTAATGAAATTGTTGATCTTGTTCATAAATATTTTCTTTGTAATTCATAGACATTTCAGATCCCCCCCAAGTATTGTTATTTTATTTA
Source organism: Pluvialis apricaria (assembly GCA_017639485.1). NCBI lineage: Eukaryota > Metazoa > Chordata > Aves > Charadriiformes > Charadriidae > Pluvialis > Pluvialis apricaria. Next base: position 6,630,890 of record CM030044.1, on the reverse strand, counting down.
ATCTCTCATTTTTTTCTGATAGCTCAACTGTTTTTTAACTCCTGTTAACTGTTCAGGTTGAGTCCTTTTGGTTCAAAAATTGTCCTTGAAATATAGTGCTGGAATTTGTGCAAAAATAACACATCGTAATAGGATCTCTAGAGAGCTGGTGAACAGAGGACCCTTCCGTAAAGCAGTTGTTGACGTTATTATCTACTGGGTGCATACAACTGTATTAAAAGCTCCTATGACAGTAATTATTTTCTTTAGTTCTCAATTTTTGGGTTCACTTTTTTTTTCTTTTAAAAAAAGGCAAATCAGCTGTAAGTGGGCTAGGATCAGAATCATATTAGCCCATTATATAGTGGCGAATAGGTCATTGGGTTTTTTTTAAAATGATGTGTTAGAAAAGTTGTTTTGGATATCAAATGCCCATTAGTCTGTCTCCAATCAGTTATGAGCTGTGTTAGTACTAATAAAAAAAGGACAAGGTGTCTTGCATCTCTTGGGCTCTGTGGCAAGTTTGTTCAGTCATTTAACAAGATAATACTGTACCTTGTTGTAGGAAAATTGAATAAATGCTTTCAGCATCTCAATTGATTTTTATTTTTTTTTCTTAAAGCTTTAAACAAAAAATCCATATATGTTTCAACAGACTCAAATTAGCTAAAGATCCATTTTGGACTGACCTGTAAAATTAAATTACCTTTGATGTGTGACTGCAGTCAATAGCCATTTCAACCGTGATATCACTTTCATGGAAGACAAAGTTGGAGATTTACAAATGTTTCTCTATCTAAGAAGGTATCCTGCTTAATAGTGTAGGTGGAGGTTTATAGCCAGCATTTTCCTTATTTCTGTTGTAGCAGTACTCATCTTGGGTTTTGTGGAGCCCTCATTTTTGCTGTAGGGAGCTGGTAAGTGAGGCTTTGGTCTCAGAGGCAGCTGAAGTCAAGTCAGGTCAAGGTAACAAGATAAAGGTAACCTTATCTAAACTTGATGATAAATCAGAATACTATTTTATGATTAAACTAAAAGGGAATTTGTATAGTTAAAAAAAATATTCCTGTTTTTAAAGAAAGGAATGCTTACTGAATGGAGAATTATGCTTCAGTTATTTTGGCGAACACTTCCTTTGGCATAGAGATCCTTGATATTGGAATTTTTCAGTAGGTGCAGCTATACTGCTGTTACCAAGTAGGCATGAATTAGTCTAAAGATTACTTCTAAAGAAAGGTTTTTCTAGAATGGCCTCAGTTTTGATTCCTCATTATGATGTTAGATGGTAGCTCAGGTTCCAGTCAAATCTTTAGCTTCACAAAGTGAAGTCCTCCTCATTTCTGATAGTCAGGGAGGGGGTCTATATTGCAGGAAATACCTGCTCGCTGGTGAAAAATACAGTAAGATGTAGAAACATGCTAGAGACTGAAGCTGCCTGTGGAAATATTATTGGTGTTCCCTTTTTCTAAACTTTCAGGGAGTAATCTACGAAGTTTTTAGAGCCAGAATGAGAGTTTACTTTTTGTAATGTATACATATGCTAGATAAAAACAAAATTTGAATATACCATACGATAATGATGGCTGGAGTAAAATAAATTGAAATAGAATAAAGAAACCCACTGTCATTTTTGTATGATTTGATTCTTGTGCTCTCATTTGTGTCTTCCTGTGAGACATATGTGTATTATAGCAGGGTGCTCGCTAGTTAGACTGAAAAGATGGTTGGAAGTCAGCAATCCTTGGACTTTCTTATGTTCAGACAAATCTTGAAAGAAAGTAAGATCATAAAAGAAAGTATTATCGGAATATGTTCTCTTCAGTGAAGTATTAGATGATTTGGGGTTTTTTTTTATTTTTTTTTATTTTAAAGAATTTCAGACTGGTAAGTTAAATGAGACTTTTTAGAAAAATCTGGGTGCAGAAAGCACTCTTAAGGAATATTATTACTAACCTGAGGAATGAAAGGGAAGGCAGGATCTTTATAGTTGGAGACTGTTTTTTCCAAAATATCATCTACTTCCCAGTAACAACATCACATTGCAAGGAGCTAACTGGTAGAACGTAATTGTATAATCAAGCTTAAAATCTAACTGAAAGCATATTGTCTGGGTGTTGTTTCTGTCCAATAGTCTCAGAAAAAATATGTATCGAGTCAAGGCAAAATTGAAACAGTAGATTGTCATGTACAACTTTCTGTAAAATAAGTATAGATTACACCTGTTAGACAGGGTTTATGGCACAGGATGGTGCAAGCAGAGCTGGGCGCTCTGTTCCTGTCATCTGGGAAGGTACTTTCACATTCTTCTTGTTCAAAAGAGAACAAGCTCTACGACAAACTGATTTTACTTACTGGAGGAAGGTGACGATGTGGATATTTTCTTCCTGTTAGTTTGAAAAGAACCAGAAACTCCCAATGACTTCAACTGGAGATGCGGATTTAGAGCATACCAAAATTTGACAGTACCTTCTTACTCGCTTTGCATAACATTTGTTTTCAGAAAATAAATCAGTGCTGACCTTAATGACGCATTCTCACACCTAAAATTGGATGGAAAATTAGGTAGTTGGCGTTGGACTGAAAACAAAAAAAAAGCTCTGTTTGAAGTTTGACAACTCTTCTTTAAGAGTGTATGGAAAATTGGTTTTCAACCAGCTATCCACTTTCAGCAGGTATACCCAATATCACTAGATAAATTGGCTAATACCTTTCAATTGTAAGAAACCCTTGTTTTAGTGACTCACTTCCCTCACTCCAGTTTCAATCACTGCTTCTTCCCATAGAAGAACCCAGAAAGTGGTGATTACTATCTACACAAAATGGTCCCCATCCTCAAAACCACAGGAACCTGCTTCAAATTCTTGGTGTTTTGTTTAATATTAAAACGTTTGTCAATTTTTGACCAAGAAAAGGTAGCTGCAGAGCTTGAAATTAGTTGTTGTTTTATCGTTTCATCTCCTTTTGTCCTCTCCATAAAGAAAACTGTCGGTCTAGGGTGCCTCACCTTATGGTTCATGACACCATCTCCTGCTGCCATCCTCTGATTTAGGCTTTTCTGAAAACACGCATTGGCACAAAAAACGTCACAAAATGAAATTCAATCTAAGAGTAGTGGAAGATTCTCCCCAGTTTGCCTCTCCCTTTCCGTGGCCTCTGAGGTAATTGCCTTTAAATTTTCCACTCTTTGCTTATTTTTTTCCACTCCTCAGTTTTGAGGGAAAGGGCTGGGCTGAAATCTCTTTATGTTGACTTGTCAGTGCATAACTGATAATAAAATGAAGATTTCCCACACACACCTTTTTTTTCTGCCAGTGCTACTTGCTTTTTTTATTTCCAGTACAGCTGCAACACTAATTGCTAATCGTTGAGCTTTTTAAAATTAGCCAGTGCTATAAATTTAAGCAGTAATGACTAAAATCTGGAGTCAATTACATAGCCAGTTTTGCGTAAGGAAGAGGTAGACCATCACTCTTCAGATGTAGCTAATGTATTCAGCATTGTCACCTCCTAACAAAAAAAGCTTTTGATTTTTCTACAGGAAAGCCAGATGGTTTCTATCTGTCCTTCATAGCAAATTTGACCTTTAAATTGGAAAACATCAGGGACCAGTGATTCATTGGCGCACAAAGAACTCGGCAGGCATTAAAGGACAGTGTCCTAATTGACCAAGCTGTGTTTCAGATGCCCATTGATTAAAGAAGGTGCTGCAAAGATACTGCAACTGTTTCGTTTGCCGGCGAGGTTATTGTGAACGTAGACGGCACAAGTACCTGGCTTACAGGAAGCAGTAGGTCACTGCTATTTGTGAAAGCAGCCCCATTCAGTTTTGATAGCGCCTTTGGGTATACTCGGGAAAGGCTAAAATCACACCATTCGGAGAGCGGGGAATTTTCTTCCTACAGAGTGTAACACTGAGGGCACCCTGTGTGTTTCCAAGTCTACGTAAATGCTGACTAAGTGATAAGAAAATGAGGAGTATAATTGTTTGGAAACTAGCAAGAAGAGAGAGCAGACATGTTTTGTTCCTTTTACACGAAACATATCAAAGTGAAATGATTTTTTGTTCTACGGGTATAAAAGCTGAAGCAGAGATACGATGTGACTTGAGGTGCAGAAGCAGTTTCTGAGCTAGCTTGTTTCTACGCCTGAGCTAGTTTTGCCGATTTCTTCATCAGGTTTGTAGTAAAATTCCCTGTGCTCTTTCCCCCTCTTCTCTCCTCCGCAGGAGTCAGTCAATGGATAATTGAGAGTTGAGTTCACAAGTTAGTGAAATGGAAAGGACTTCTAATTTGTTGCTTGACGTGCCTTTTTAGGCAGTGGATATCTGTCCCTTCTCACCTGACTGAAAATATAAGTGTTTGTTAAAAAGTAAAGCTAGGAAACATTTCTGAGATTTATTAGTACCAAGAGGAAATTTTCTTTTGCAGGAGAAAAAAAAAAAAGTTTTGCTTGGTTAGTCTGTTTGTTTCAGTATTAATATTTGCTTGCTGCTCTAGGGAGGTTTGTTCTTTGTAGAAGTGTCACATTGATGTGCAGCTTATTTTGCTTAGGCAGATATTCATCTTTCTGTCCATTTGGGTAATGATGCTGCAGCTGCACACCCAGCTTTTCTGTTTCTAGGCTGTTGATTTTGCATGTATATTAATTCATTTCAAAATAAATTAAAAAAAAATGGAATAAACATCAGAACATGAACCAAGTGTGAGAACACTCCTGTGCTCCTCTTGTTTTATGTCATGCTGCTGTTTGATTATAAGGTTTTGGCTAATACAATGAAATTCTGAGCTGTAAGAGTATCATCCTTGCGTAATGCAGGAGCTGAAATCGTTGTTTTCATGGAAGTTCAATTTAGAGATGTTCACTAGCGTCTTTACTGGCTTCTTTTTAAAAAAAAAAAAAAAAAAATTACAGAAGCCTAAACAGCCTTGTTTAGAAATGGTGATTTGTTCAAATCAAAGCCTTGAAAACAAAAGCTATTGTCAGAACAGTATTTCAGATAAAATTGTTCATGCAAATAGAGCATCTGAATAGTTCATAGTGAGAGTTGTTTGGACTGCAAGTAACAGGGAAAGCAAGAAAGTCCTTTGCTGAAAAAGATTCAATGTGGTAAGTGTTCAGACAAGAATTTAACACCAGTTTCTGCTACATGAATGGTGGATGCTGACTGTTGGTGGCAATTACAAGGCAAAACAGTAAAAATAGTCATGAAAACCCCACTAAATATTGTAGTTTTCTTCTTTTGGCTATCAGCTGATTTTTATCTGAGGTTTTAGTAGTAGTCAGGATGTTTATATCCAATGCATATTATGACCCAAGGAAAAAGGACACTGAAGTGTCTCTTAAATTTAAGTAGCTGACTTTGCAATGAGCAATCCTATATTGGACTGATAAAATTATGTGGCTAGTAGTTACAGAAAACACTAGCAGCGCTGCTTAATGTTGCTGGAAGAAGAAATATTAGAGCAGCCTCTGGTCTACAGAATGGCTGACTTGTAATTAGTCTGATAACTAAACAGGACTGAGAGAGGGTTCTCATACGTACATGTGATATCTTACCTCAAAATGCATTACTGCTTTCTTCAGTAATTATGAAAACCATAGCTACAAGTGTTCAGGAAGTGTGGATTTGGATACTGCCCTGAAGTTTATAAAAGCTTCCTAAGAATGTCTAAAAAAGTTTGTCCTAACCTTAAATAACTAATCCATTTTAGGTAATGTTTTAGCAGTGAGAAGACGCTTGCTAGTAAAAAAAGAAAAATTCCTGAGTTTAATGCAATGATAACCATGGCCTGTACTGTACAGTAGGTCAAACTTGAGGACAAAAAAAAACCCAAAAACAATCCATACAAATCCACTCTAGTGAGAGAAAAAAGGCAATCTTGCGGTTAAGGAGCAAAAATGGTAAGTGAAAATCTTGCAGCTTTGCAGTGAAGTGCGCTTACCTGCACTAGCACTATTCCCAACTGGGTTTGTGTGCGATCTCTCAATCCTAAACCTGTTGCACCTCCAAAAATACAAAATACCAGAAAGGAGAAGGGAAAACTTGGAGACTGATTCAGCTGAATAAAGACATGGGTCTGCCATTATCCCATACCTTTAACTGCAGTTCTTAATATGATGATTAGGGTTTTCCTGAGTATTTCACTTCCTCTTCATTGCTATCCTGATTTTTATAGTGTACACAGCTCTGTGGGCCTGACTGGGAGTTTTCTGTTAAATCAGTTTCATAGAACCTGTTTGGTACCGTTTTCAAAACATTAGTCTTTTTAGTTGTCCTTGAAGACGCTTCAAGCAAAAATGAAGTGCGACTTTACCAGTAATTAACACTGCCCATTATTCTGATAGATGTTATGCTTTCCCTCTCATTTAACTTTACCACTTCCCTTTTTTCTATTCAAATGTCACATCAAATGTAAATATACATAAAGTTTAGAGGTTTTGAAATTTCGTATCTTTAAAATAGGTTTTTTGGAGTTTGGTTGTTTGTGTTTTGGTTTTTTGGTTTTTTTTATGGGAAATGCCAGCGTTTTCCATGAAATATTTTAATTTCTACTGCAGTCTTATCTCTCATAATACTTGGCTTCTCCATAACAATGTTTGTGGTGTGGAACTTGCTTTACTTACCCCAGAATTTAAGGTGTGGGATTCTGGTTAGTGTTTGCTCTGGTCAGGCTGTGTCATCACAGGATCCTGGCTTTTCTACAGTAGATGGGTGAAGTGACCAGTTGATTCTGGGTTGCGCTGTTTTGTTTGGTTTTGGCAGGTAGAGGAAGTTAATTCTGATTTTGACTGGGGTCTCGCAGGGTGTGTGTTTGTGTTTGGGGTTTTTCTGGGGGTTTTGGTGGTTTTGTTTGTTTTTTTTCATCAAAAGTGTAGTCAAAACTGATGTCTGTTTTTGTTATTTCACCCCCAACTCTCCTGTATTTTAGCACCTTAATCCTTATGTTTAAACTATTCTAGAAAGCATAATAAGGTATCTGCAAACTGTGACCTGGTTGTAAATAAAATGTGTAAATGCAACATTAGACCATAGCAAAAATAAGTGCTGTATAAGTTCATCTTTGCATTAAAAAAGGGGGATCTTTCAGTTAATGCTTTAATCGGCAGTCTCTCCGGATACTGAGAAATTCGTTGCATGAGGCAGCAGTAATGCAGTGTGTGAAGATCTTTGATACATGTCAGTCACAAGACAAAAACAACACAACAACAACCAAACAAAAAGCCTCACCACCGAAACCCCACTGTATCTGTAGCTGTGTTGTTTTTGCACATTGTGCAGGAAGGTGAGGGAGCCACTAAGTATCCAGTTCCTCCTCTTGTAGTACTTTTCTCTTGAGTTTGTTTCAACTGTTGTTGATAAACCAGTAATTTTAGACGGGATAGTCATGGTGCAAAGTAGTATTTCTTGGTGGGTTTACTGTAAAATATTTGTTTTTTCTTTTTTTGGCTTATTACCATGCTAAGTTGCCATCCTCTGTGTGATTATTCAGCACCCACCCTCCTAGATTTTCTTCTGAACCGTCCCTCGTGGTTTATGGTCTCTTGCCATTTTAATTTTTCTTTTCTTTGTCTTTTGAAAAAGAAAAGCGCTATCATGGTACCTGACAGTAGCTTTCTTACAGGACACTTCAGATTTAAATGAAGTATAGTAAAATCTCTAGGCATGCAGAGTCATAAAACTGCAATCCTGTTTTTTTATGCTTTATTACTAAGCTATCCGCTGTGCAGGGTGATAGGAAGCAGACAACTTGGAAACCTTGAAGTTGCATGTCAATATCTTCATGGACTCTCTAGTTCTTTATCCTGCCTTTTCATCCATAGACATTCAAATTCTGCTGTTGAGACCTGATGTTTAAAATCAGTGTGTGTATACGGTGTGGGGTTTAAAACTTTCCTTTCTGGAAACAAAGCAAAAGTTTACCAGATTCATCAAGTATGTTTCTCTTTTCTTTTGACAAATACTAATCATTAAACTAAAACAATTCACTTAATTTAAATACCAAAGTGAGATCTCGAAGTAAATAATTCACATGGGATGTTTTTGATGCCTTCATGGTGACTATTCTTCTTAAGTGTGTACAATGACATAACTGTATAACTCATCAGAACATGACCCCTCCCACCCTTCACATTTTTACACCATGCAAAAATCTCTTCCTTAATTGCACCTCCTCTGTGAGAAATTACTGGCTTTCAGAATATGTGGTTTACTTTGGAACTCAGAGATTTCAAATAGGAATTACTATTGGTTTTGTTACAAGAACCGTAAGTCAATGTATATTAATCTTGTTGCTGCTGTTGCAGCTCAAGAGGTAATTTGTCATCTTGCCATGTTTCTTCTCAGCTAGATTGCAGCAGTCAGTTTTAATTGCAGTGCTGAAAAACTTTCACGCAAAGATCTAGTACTCGGCAGCATTTGATCCTGCTGTTAGTGGCAAACTGATTTTAAGGTCTAACTGTGGGTAAATTTCTTTCCATGTGTATCATTGTACCAGTTGGTTCCTGTGGAAGGTGGGAAGTGGGTTTAAATAGTCATTAATTCCATAGAATGAAGGTGCATCTTAACATGACTAACTGCAAGACTTTCTGAGAAGTTTTTCTGTGAACAAATTCGAGGACCGCTGAAGTGCTTGATTACCAGAGTTGTGTAAGAGAGCGTTACAGTGATTTTTTTTTTTTGAAACTGCAGTTAGCAATTTTGCTGAATTCTCATTACATCACCTTTTCTATGAGCATGGAAGTAGATCTGATAGAAGCCTGTTCTCTAATTTGGGGAGGTATTTAAGCTTGTGCATAATTGCGAGCATGTGAATAGTCCATTAAATTCAGTTGGATTCTACTGTGTGCTTCATCGGCTGTCAGATTTCTAATATGTCTATGGAAGATAATAAACTTCCTTCTCATCGTGTTTGTTATGAAGGTAAAAGTTCTATAATATTAGCCTGAAATATGTTCTAAATCTCTCCCTGGTACTTGCTTCCTTGAGAGTTTGAACTTTTTCAGCTTAAATCTATTCTTTCATACTGATCAAATTTCTTTTTGAGGGGAAGTTGAGGAAAATTTTGGTATATGCTTACTTCAAACATATCAGCAGCAGAGTTCTAACATATTTTGAGTTAAGCAGCATTATCTTTCCATACTTGGGAAGCTGACTTACGCTTTTTATTGTAGTGCTGAAGGGTACCATTCTGGACTACATTGCCTTTGAAAGGATGCAGAGCAATATTAAAGGAAATCTCAGAATATTTTTCTGTCATAAAAAGAGTGGTTGCATATTCGATATCCTTGGTGCATAAAATTGACTATAAAATAGGAAGAGAAAGTAGCATCATTTCACAGATGCGACCTTATTAAAAACCTTGTTGAAATAATTTGGCTCACATTTTTGTCAATGCTTAAAAAAAAGTGAATGCACGCAAAAATGTTCAGGAAAGGCTTGATTCTGTCTTACAGTCAGCCTCCTCAGTCATATGCAGGAGAAGGTTAAGAAGCAACTTAAATCATTTGGTATTTACCTACACAAGAGAGATTTCTGATGGACAGTTCTTTAATGTAAAAAGTTTTAATGAGCTCAACTATTTGAGATGGAAATTGGACAAATTCAGATAGGAAATAAGTCACAATTGTTAAATAGGGCAATTAATCATTGAAACAATTCACATAGACTGTGAAGCATTCTGTCTCACAATACAGACTCTGTAAAAGAGGTTCTCACAGATAAACTAGAAGTTACATACTTGATGCAAAAATTGTTTGATACAATTTTACCTAGCTTATTATACAAGAGACTCAAGTAGATGGATATGATGGTCTCCACAAGAGCTTATATTATTTGAAATTTGTCTTTATGAGAATAAAGCATGTGATTAGATGTCAGCAATTAATTTTCTTCAAGTCATGTGGATTTTTTGGGCAATTTTTGTACTATGATCAGCACTGCTTTGCGAAGTGGCTACTAGTTTTAAATTTTGGGGGTAGGATTGATTAGAGAATGCTGGGATCTTAGACTCCGTAATTCTGAGAGATCATGGAATCCCCTGGAGGTCTTAAACAACACAAATGGTATTCCAAATTAAGCACCCAAAGTTAGCATTGTTATCCAAACAGCATGATGATATTTTTTTCTTTCAGAACAAATCTGAACACTTGCCATTCCTGCTTACCCTCAGTAAGTTTGCAGATGACAGTAAGTTAGGCGGGAGTGTAGACCTGCTTGAGTGTAGGAAGGCTCTACAGAGGGGTCTGGACAGACTGGACCAATGGGCTGAGGGCAGTGGTGTGAGGTTCAACAAGGCCAAGTGCCAGGTCCTGCACTTGGGTCACACCAACCCCATGCAGCGCTAAAGGCTTGGGGAGGAATGGCTGGAAAGCTGCCTGGTGGAGAAGGCCCTGGGGCTGTTGGTGGACAGCCGGCTGAATATGAGCCAGCAGTGTGCCCAGGTGGCCAAGAAGGCCAACGGCATCCTGGCCTGCATCAGGAATGGTGTGGTGAGCCGGACGAGGGAAGTGATCATCCCCCTGTACTCAGCACTGGTGAGGCCCCACCTGGAGTACTGTGTTCAGTTTTGGGCCCCTCATGACAGGACAGACATTGAGGTGCTGGAACGTGTCCAGAGAAGGGTAACAGAGCTGGTGAGGGGTCTGGAGCACAAGTCTTATGAGGAGCGGCTGAGGGAACTGGGGTTGTTCAGCCTGGAGAAGAGGAGGCTGAGGGGAGACCTTACCGCTCTTTACAACTTCCTGAAAGGAGGGTGCAGAGAGGTGGGCTTTGGTCTCCTTTCCCAAGTAATAAGCGATAGGACAAGAGGAAATGGCCTCAAGTTGCACCAGGGGAGGTTTAGGATGGATATTTGGAAAAAGTTCTTCACAGAAAGGGTTGTCAAGCATTGGAACAGGCTGCTCAGGGAGGGGGGGTGAAGTTGCCATCCCTGGAGGTATTTAAAAGATGTGTAGGTGTCGTGCTGAGGAACATGGTTTAGTGGTGGTTTTGACAGTGTTAGGTTGATGGTTGAACTTGATGATCTTAAAGGTCCCTTCGAACCTAGACGATTCTATGATTCTATATGCAGACCTTGCTGCACAGGCAGCACTTCAGAAAACTTAGAAAATGATGTTTTGATATCTTTAGCACTTCTTCAGATACATGTATCAGATTATTTGAACTCATCCAAAAATGCTTATTTATGCATCTGCCTCTCATAAATGTTGTGAGGGATAAGGCATGTCTGCAAAACCTTTTTTTTTTTTTTTCTTTTCCTAAAGGTCTGTTTAAGCTCTTGCCAGTTCAATGTACAGAGGTTTTTGAATATTACCAAAGGAATGTCTGTGGTAACAGTGCTTGTGAGATGTTGCCACTGGAGCAGTCCTGAACAATTGCCATGGAATTAGTTGGAATTCACAGAAGGGCATCCACTGCACCTTTGTAAATATTCGCAGGTCAAGGCTTTGCCGAGACTGAAATAGGAAAGTATAGATGTTGTTGCTGTATTCTTAATAATGGTGCTTTCAGGTTTTAATTCATATACAAATTGCAGGTACTAAGCAAAATGCATTATTGATACAATAGTTAAAATATGTTGCTGTTAAAAGAAAAAAACAGTGTAAGGGGTAGCAGTGTCTCCAACTAACTGTTCATGGATGGTGGATATAATCAAAGTTCATCAAACTCTCACCTGCCATATAAAGGTCAGTTTTAACAGGGTTGGTTTGCTCCCCACCTTCCTCTGATTCTGTATTCTTTACTTAATTGCCTTACAGTTTCTGAAAAACAATGTTATCTGAAAATAACAAAGTGTTACATACTTTCAAAAATGATTAGGATCATCCAGAATCTTACAACTTTGTATTTAATATGCAAAGCTGTGTGTTTTTTTTTCCTCAAGTGGCATTTCTTTCTTGTTTAGTGAATGTTGACTATTTTCTTTTTCTCATAGCATTTTAGTTCTGTCTAAACTCTTAAGTCCAGGTACTTCTCTTGACTTTCTGGCTTCAAACTTTGAAATTACTAGTTGGGGGGGTGAGGTGTAGTGGTCTGTTTCTACCTTATTTAAATACTCATTTTTACGAATCAGCTTAAAATAGGCGTTTTACATAATGTTGTAAATTTCCAATAATCTACTGTAACTTAGAAGTGAAAGAGATTTTCTACTAAACTTCCATAACTGAAATAGTTATGTTTGCTACTGTATACTTCAGGTAGAATAGTGTATATTTCAACTGTTGAGTTGAATTAATTTTTGTCATCTCCACCCCCATTCCAGGTGCAGGATAAGTTTCGTTTGGACCTGTCTGACGAAGAAGCTGTACATTATATGCAGAGTCTAATTGATGAAAGTGTCCATGCCCTCTTTGCAGCTGTGGTGGAGCAGATACACAAGTTCGCACAGGTGAGATACTTTCTCAGTTGGTGGTGTCAGTGGAAACTGAGTAAGGTGAGAGGTTGCAAGTGGTAAGTTCAAGGCTTAACTTTGTAGTTTATGATGTTTTAGTTCATTTTCCAACTTGCATTCTTGTTGCCAGGACTTGAGAGCAAGCTTTTAGTGGTCCTAAAGAATTCTTTAAAGCACCTTAGCAAACATGCTAAGCGCGGTGTAACTGGCTGTATTACCAAGGGTAAGAACTCCAAACTGGAAAGCTGGAGTTCTGAGGGAAGGATCCAGAACTTCCTTAGCTTTCATTCCTGAAGTAAATGAATGAAGGTAAACTTCCTTTCTTTGGCTTCCTTAACTGGGAATTCCAGCTAGTTATTTTGATCATTAACAGGCACAGCAGCTTGCACAGAAGGGGCCAGGAGCTCTGCTCATAACAGTATTCACATCTTCTGCAATGTTGATGCTGTACCGCAGAACATGGTCCTCTGCGGCTATGTGAGCAGCTGTCCCCTATGTCAGAGGCCTCAACACAGATGGAGATCCTAAGGGATAATGCAGTTTTTCCGATTTGGAGCTGTAGGGGGTGGCTAAGATCTCTTGCTGGGGCAGTAGGAATTGGGCTCCTTGTTTGCAGGAGTTGTGCAGTGGTGGAATGTCTACATCACCAAGTAAAGGAGCTGTGGGAGGAGGTCAGCAAACTGCACAGTACCAGGGCTGACAAGAAAGGGATTGATCAGGTATTCCTGAGGACCTTGGAGATAGAAGAGCCTGAACCTCCAGCTGCACTAAAAGAGGAGCAAGAATATGTTGTGCTCATCGAGTTAGGATATGGAGACTCCCAGGATGGAGTTGGAACCCCAGCTGGAACCGTGGGATTTCTGGTATTAGGAGGGATGGCTTTTGCTCTACCTGCAGGTCTGCACCTGTGGAATAGATTCAAGGTGGTTGGCAGTAGTCGTCATGGATTTACAAAAGGGAAATCATGCCTGACCAGCCTGATAGGTGCTTAAGATAAAATGGCTAGCTCAGTGGACTGGGTGAAAGCTGTAGGTATTCTTTAACTTGTCTTTTGCAAGGCTTTGACACTGTCTTCCATAATATCCTCATAAAGAAACTGGAGCGATATAGACTAGAGAAATGGACACTGATGTAGATTGGGAACTGGCCGATGTGCTTGCATTAGAAGGTTGTGATCAGTGGCACAAACTCCGTCTGGAGGCCAGTCACGAGTGGTATACTCGAAGGGGTGATACTGAGGCCAAAATTGTTGAGCATCTTCATTAATGACCTGGATGATGCAATGAAGTGCACCTTCAGCAAGTTTGCAGACGATGCAAAAGTGGGAGTGGCTGATACACCAGAAGTGTCAGCTGCCATTCACAGGGACCTAGACAGGCTATGACCGCATAGGAACCTCATTAGGTTCACCAAAAGGAAGTGCCAAGTGTATCTGGTGTAGACTAACCCTTTGTACAAGCATGGGGAAGCGGGGCAGCTGATGAGGTGGGAAGCAGCTTTTCAGAGAAAGCTGTGAAAGTTCTGGTGGACAAGTTGCACATGATGTGGACCACTAGTACTGGTCAATAGCTCAATGTCTGGACTGGGATCAGTGATGAATCATATCTCTCAGGGGTCCGTATTGGGACCAGTACTGTTCAATACCTTCATCAATGACATAGTTGGATCGAGTGCACCCTCACCAGGTTTGCAGATGACACCAAGCTGAGTGGTGCGGTTGACAGGCTTGAGGGATGGGATGCCATCCAGAGGGACCTGAACAAGCTCAAGAAGTGGGCCCGTACGGACCTCATGAAGTTCAACAAGGCCAAGTGCAAGGTCCTGCATGTGGGTCAGGGCAACCCCCAGTATCAGTACAGGCTGGGGGATGAAGAGATTGAGAGCAGCCCTGCTGAGAAGGACTTCGGGGTACTGGTGGATGAAAAGCTGGACATGAGCTTACAATGTGCACTCACAGCCCAGAAGGCCAACTGTGTCCTTGGCTGCATCCTAAGAAGCATGGCCAGCAGGTCGAGGGAGGGAGATGATTCTGCCCCTCTGCTCCGCGCTGGTGAGACCCCACCTGCAGTGCTGCCTCCAGCTCTGGAGCCCTCAGCATGGGAAAGACATGGACCTGTTGCAGTGGGTCCAGAGGAGGGCAACAAAAATGATCAGAAGGATGAAGCACCTCTGCTGCAAGGACAGGCTGAGAGTTGGGGTTGTGAAACACTGAAACAGGCTGCCCAGAGAGGTGGTAGATGCCCCATCCCTGGTAACATTCAAGGTCAGGTTGGATGGGGCTCTAAGCAACCTGATCTAGGTGAAGATGTCCCAGCTTATTGAAGGGGGCTTGGACTAGATGACCTTTAAAGGTCCCTTCTAGCCCAAACTATTGTATGATTCTATGCCGCAATATGACCTCGTGGCAAAGAAGGGCCACCAGCTTCCACGACCACATTAGCCAGAGTGTTGCTGGCGGGTGGAGGGAGGTGATTCTTCTCCTCTACCCAGTGCTATGTGAGATGCATCTGGAGTGCTGTGCCACTTTTGGGCTCCCCAGTACAGGAGAGACATGGACATGCTGGAGCAAGTCCAGCAAAGGGCCATGGAGATGATCAAGTGCTTGGAGCATCTGTCATACAAGTAGAGGCTGAGAGACCTGAGAATGCTCAGGGGGATCTTATCAATGCGTATGAACACCTGATGGAAGGGAGTAGAGAAGATGGAGTCAGACACTTTTCAGTGGCGCCTGGTGACAGGACAAGAAACAACAGGCACAAACTGAAAGACAAGAAAGGTGATCAGATGTTTAATTATCATGTTGAATAAAACTGTGTAAATGTAAATGTAAAAACCATTTATTCTTTGAATTTACTTTTTTTTTCCTTAAAGCCATCCAACATTTTTAGTTTGTGTTTATCAGGAATTTATGATATTACACTGTTTGCCTTAAGTATTAGACTCATGACAAGAAATGGAATTGAGAGGAAAAATGAAACTAATCTGAAAAACTAGTCATTATGTCAGGTTTTCTTATTGTTTGTTTCTTCAAAAGACTGATCAGATTCTGGTAGAAACCAAGGAGAACTATTTTTATGGCTCTCCATTTTGCTAAAGGTCTTCCAACTAATCTCTTGTTTCCTGTCAACTTAATTTTTATTTTGAGGAATTGCACTATAGTGCAGGGTATGAAGCAAAAATGTCATTTCCATCTGCATATATATTTAAAAAAGGTGATCTTTTACGTCATGTGGAAAAAAGGACTGTAATTATATGAAAATGTTGCAAAATTTGTTGTCATTCATTATGGATTACTTTGATCATAAGATGGAGGACAGTAATTTCATAGGACAAAGTGAAAAATGCCTAGCATCTACCTTGAGGTTCAAAAAACACCAAAAAAAAGCCATTACAAATATTCAAGATTAAAATTTTAAGTGATTTTAAGTGCATCCAATACGTGTGTAGACCTTTCTTTTAATCACAGACTGACAGTCACTTTTTTTAAAGACATGTCTTTTTTACTTCATTGGCTTTAGGTGACTGCCAGACTCTCCCAGATAATTGTTACTGCATTTCTGAAGCTGTATTACTAAGTCAGAGTTTACAGGTTTGATTTAGGTGACCTTTTCTTTTTCCATTCAGACTTGTTCTTGCTTGACCTTTCTTCAGTGCTTACAACTGCTTTTAAAATCACAGGACAGATTTGTTCAGAATATTGAAAAATACCCAAGAATTTGAACCCAGGCTTCTAGCTCCCAGGAATGGTGTTCTAAGCAAAGGCTGATGTATACAGCAGCAGGCAACGATTGTGTCTTCCATTTATATTTTGGGAGTTAAAAAACAAGCCCACAGTGTGTACGTATTGCACTTCGGATACCAAATTAGCAGATGTGACAGGCACTAATGCACGCCTGATCCAGTTGTCTCATTTGGGGTTTTTACCTCTCCAGCTGGCTGATGCTGGGTCCAGCACAGAGACTTTTGGGCTCTTTTTGCTGAGGCCCTGAACTCTCCTCATGCACTGCTGCAGAGTTTGCTGTCTGTGTGCTTTTAGCTTTCCCTTCTACTGTGCAGATCGGGTGTCTGAAATGAAGACAATAGTGTGTTGCTTTTAGTGCTTAAGGCATCTTTTGGGTCCATGTGATGTCGGATTCTAGTTTTGGAGTTCAGATTATTGCCTCCATTCATGTTGTGTAAGTAATTACACTTGCAGGCTTCCCCCTGCAAGAATGCTAGATGCTTGTAAGTGTGAGGAGGATACAAAAAGAATAGTCACAAATTAATCAGCAGTTGACAAGTCTTAAGAATCTGAGGTCCATTTATAGATATTTTTTTTTAAATTTACAAAAAAAGTCTATCAAAATTAAATGTAATTAATGTCTATTTTCTTTGTATTACGAGTGAGGTAGGGCACTTTTTAGTGATATTTAGTACTTCATTAGTCAAAATCATTATCTTTTTTGTCTGAGGCAGTCTTAAGAATTTGCTGGTGGAGTCTTCACAGAGTCTGTAAATCATTGAACAAATGAACAATTAATGTGTCATTGAATTTGCTGTAAAGGGGTCATCTTAGACAATGGCCAATTGAAGCTTTCAGTTTGTTCGTGTATAATGCTGCATTGCATTGCCAGTGGCCTCATTCTTAATAGTAATGCGTTGTCTGAAAAAAAAAAAAAAAAACCAAACAAAAAAACCCCCACCACACTACACAGGTAATGTGACACATGCTTAAACAGCAGATTTTGGCCTAATGCCTCACAGTTTTTCATTTGAAATGCTCTTCAGCATGTTTTTTTGTTTATGAATAGATATTTATTTTCTTACTGCCTCCAATATAGGCCTACAAGGAATCTGTGCTGTCTACTGCAGCAGTTAAGAGTTTTTAATAAGGTTGGTTATTATAGGAACTGTTGTGTATCAGTATTCTATATGTCACTCTGTAGTAAGTAAAGCTCTTGGATAAAGCAATCTAGATATTTTGGCATCGTCTTGGTATTGTTCTTTTGTAACAATATTGTAAATTGAGTTCAGTTCAAAGCTGTGTTATGAACCCTTTAGTTTAGTTTCTAATGCATCTCTAGTCTATTATCTCATCAGATATTTTACAGACCTTTTTATGTAGTACTTGTCTCTTTCTTAATGGTTATCAAAAAACTGTTGTCTCAAAAGTAAATAAATTTAACATTTAGAATAACTTAATGGTGTTTTATAGCAGTGCTCAAGAGGATAAAAAGTTCATACTAATTCCAGTTAATACTAATGAAGACTGGATAGCCATTTCTCCCTGGAGAGTCATTTTCATTTTAGCAGCATTATTTATTTCTGCACAGGAAGGAAACAATCTCCAGTTGAAGTGACTAATTTCACATTTTATTTCCCTTGTAAATTTGCAAGTCAAGTCAGTTGCATTCTGGGCTCCTGTTAAGCATGGATTTAAAAAGTGAAAGCTTGGGGGATGAGGAGTGCCCCACCTAAAACGCAGCTGTACATTTTGGGGTTGTACTAATAGTTGGCTGCTGTCTGCTTAGAAACAAACGCAAATTAAGCTGTAAATGTTGAGTAGCTTTAGGATACCTCAAGCTGTGGTCCCAGTCCTGCTACATCCCAGAATGCAGCTGTGGTTCCTTTCCCTCAGGACAAGACTTCTATTTTCGTCATATTGGATGCCAAAATAAAATAGGGAGCATCTACCAGCAGGATTGTGTAGATTGTATGAAACCATTTGTCAAGGGGCAAATAGAGTTGTTTTCCAAACTGTTTGTTTTCTTGAAGGGTTGTGGAAATTGCCTGCCTTTAGGCATTTCACCATGCTTTTAAACATAGGGTTCAATTTGTGCATAACTTTTGTTGAGAGTAAACCAGGTTGAATAAATGCTGTACTATGTGGCTTTTTGTTTTCTTTTAGTATTGGAGAAAATAAGCCTTTTGCCTACCTGTGGTGGAAGTAAGGAAATGCTCAAGAAAAAGACTCTCTCAAGCCCTTGTGGACTTCACCGGACAGTTTTAGAAAGCAAAAGCTGCAGGTTTGGTAGCATGAAGAACTGAGAACTCAGGAGATTGAGAAGCTTTTTGAGTGTCTGTTCTATGAAGGCTTGAAAACAACCTTTTTCCTTTTTTTTGTTTTTTTAAAGGAAGATGGTTGTTTATACCATCCTTCAGGCTCAGATACTGTGGCATTATTTTTTTAGTGAAAACATTTGACCCTCAAAGGTTGAAGTAAGCAACTTCCTCCTAAGCCAAAGATAACTGGAAGAGGCTGGATTTGATGGTAAATACTTGTACCTGTTAATATATTTTCTTATTTAAACCAGAAATCATTGCTGTACTGAACATGGGTATGTACAGAGTTACAGCAGTGAGGCTACAGTTCCTCCATGCAGAAAAAAAAACACAAAACCCACAAAACTACGGCAATCTCCTCTCTTCCCTTCCCAGCGACTTTGTTCCTTGACTAAGTTTTAAACGTAAGTCATATGATCCTTTATTTCCCACCTTTGTCGATGTTATCGTTTAGAAAGGACAATCATTTCTTCCCTGCTTACAAAAATGTTCTTAAGTGCTGATAAGTTAGCCAGCTGTAGGCAGCCAATTAAATCATCACTAACCTGAATGCACAGTGAGCGGTTCAGTATTTCACACTTTAACTCTGAATGTTTTCTGTACAGTGATTATGTATTCTTGACTCTAATAAACTCTTTGTTGTTGCAGTCTTGAGGTGTTCTGTTTTGTCTTTTTAATCTTACCTGCTGAGATATGGCATACTAGAGGATTATGTTCATAATGCTTGGCTTTTTGCAAGGATTTTCACTCTTCAGTTTGCTTGGTGCAGGAATAAGGCCACTCACAAAATTACTTTCGTGCCACATGTTGAGTTCATAATAAATCTGGTTTGAATGATCAACAATGTAATTAGCTCTTCATAAAAGTGTGGATCTCTTCAAAGGGTGTTCGTATACTCCTGCATTTTTTTTTTTTAATAATAATTTAAGTCGGGAAGCAATCCCTCCCAGTTACAAAGATAAGAAGGACTGGTTTGAATCTCAGTCTGACTGTTATTTGTGAGTCAGTCTTGCTTTGTGCTTCTTTTGCTAGCAAACACCAGAAGAGTGTTGGTGGAAAATCCACTAGGGCTGTGATGGGTCCGTAGTTATTTCAGCATATTACCTGAACTTGCTAGGGAAGCACAACATTGGTTCAGCCCCTCTCTTCCCCTGTATGTGCGACTTAGAGGAACGATATTGCCCTAGTTAGATGGTGTTTGTGTTGGCTGGCAAAACACAATGCCGCAGAGGAGCCACAGCAGTACCTCGTATCTTTAGTTGACTCTTCTTCGGAGGAGTACTAATCATCATTTTCCTGTGGGGTTTTTTTGGGTTTTGCTTCACCTGGCTGAAATACAGATTTCTCTACTGCCTCCATTTCCCACGAACTTATTATACATACAGTACTTTGTGGTATCTTCCAAGGATATTCTTGAGAGCATGGATTTTTCCAAAATTCAGAGGAAATTCTACCAAAAAAGTTGTCTTTTTTACTTTGTTTTGAAGGGGCATCCTGTGTACTCACACAGCTTGTTGATTTGTATGATGTAGCCATGCTTCATTTGGCCGAGTTCTTGACTCGTGAGCCCCAGCCCTTTCCGCTGTATACATTCTGGGATATTTACACCAGTTCTTTTGAAGAAAACTTCCTCTTCACCTTGCCCAAGGCTAGTTATGAAGAACGTGGGCATGAGCCGCTCTGTACCAGTTGACCAGACAGGCCACAGGTGACCCCTTGTTAAAACCCAAAAGACATCGTCAGCTTGGTCCCACAGCATGTTCCACTTTGCAAAGAGATTTATAAAACGTTAAATGTAACTTTTATAAACACATTACGAATGAATGCATGGTTGTTCGCTATGTCTTGTGGTTTAAAATGAATATAATAACCTGTTCACATGCTGGACTGTGCCACAGCCTATTAAAAGTATACCCTAAGTCAGTTACGAATGTTAGCGTGTGAGCCCAGTGGAATCTGGGTGAGGCTTCGGAAGGCCCTGACTTCACTGTGAATCACTGACCGCTTTGTAAACGGAGAACCTCAGGTGCAGAAATGGAAAAGTTTGCCCGAGTCGGTGGAACATAATCCAGCTTGTGTGTTCATCTGTGTTTGTGCTTGTTGAGTGACCTTACGTATTTTTTCAGTGTATTTTCTAAATAATTTTGTAGTGTACGTACCAGCTGAGTGCTCACAAACTGTCTGGATATAACTGATGCAACTTTTTTGGGTCTGGTCTGCGTATTCCGTTCCCAGCACTTACGAACCCTTACAGCGTGAGGAACAGGGCAGCACTGGGACTGCTACAACATGCTAGAAGTAAGTAAATTGGTGGCTTTAGGCCTTGTGTTCTGAATACCAAAATATTGTTGAAAATTATTCTTAGAAGTCCACGCGTCAATAGATTATTTTTTTTTAATCCTCAGGTACAAAGTTCTGACTTTATTTTGTAAAATCTGATGGCTCTTAGCACTTTGTGCAGCATCACCTATTTAAAGTAAAACAAAAAAAAAAAAAAAAACAAACTCAGGGGAATAAGCTATTTATTTTTTTTTTAAATTCAGGCTCTTCTTGTTTGGCATGTTAGTCTAAAGCTTTGACTTACTGGAGCACGAATGTTTAATGGATTATCTATCATGGCTCGATATATCTTTGTAATCCAGTACTGTGAGTGTATTACCTGTCTGTCTCTGACGACTTCTGAATCCCTTGAGTATCTACCACCAGTTTTGTCTTGAGGCGTACAGGCCTTGAAGGTGAAATCCGTACGTTTCACGGAGTACGTCCCCAGCCAGAGGAGGGTCCCCGGGGAACGTCAGACAGCCTTTTCGCCCTGCACGTCTGTGTGTATGTGTGTGTATGTGGGGCTGCGTACACACACTAAATTCTGCACAGACTGAGGCCGTGGGCTCCGTCACAGGTGTCACAGCACGATGCAGGCGTGGTAGGAAACCAGCCTGTACCAGCTGTGTCGCAGAATAACTTGTCAAAAGTCATCCTGTTAAGCCTCTCCAGGAAACACTGCAGAGAAAAAGGAACAGAATAGTCAAAAAATAACTTTGCCATGGGCTTGTTTTACCTAACATTTTTGTTTTGTATAACTAGAGGTGAAAAGTACTATAAAGTCAGCTTGCGGGTGCTTTATTTGCCTTTCATCATCCAGCTTGGTTTCATCCCGATTTTATTTTCTTCTGGAGTCTCTGGTGGTCTTTCTGTTGGGATTGGAAGTGAGGGAAGCAAAAGAAATTGTTCCATCGGGTTTTTTTCTCCCCTGCCTATACACTGTCTTCGTCTGTTTTCAACCGCCAGTGCTTGAGGAGCAGAAAGTGGCACAGTCTTTTTTTTTTGCTTTTTGGGGGAAGAAGCAGTAATTGCCAAAGTAATATTTTTTGGGGAGGCGGGGCAGGGGAGTGGGAAGGAGAGGGATTGGCTCTTTGCTTTAATACAAAAGTCATATATTCTTTTGGCGAGAAATGTCCCTCCTTTTACACACAGTTACTTGGCTTTGTTCTTCTTGTGTGCAATCTAAAATAAAAAGCGCTTTTGCAAGGAATTGGGGGAATAATGACTTTGGAAAAGGGAAGGAGGAACAGAGAACGGGGATCTTAACGCCTCCTGGCGGAGTGGGGGAGCAGCAAAGGTGTTTCGGCTCAGTGTCCTTCCTTGTGTAGTCAGCAAAGGTTTTACTGACAAGACCCGGTGTCATGGGTGGATGGTAAAATACCGTGGTTATTATGAAGTCTCTGAAGCACGTACATTTAAGGAGTCTTAAGGGAGTCGTTGAAAACAGATTGCAGGTGGATTGTGTTAAGATAGATTTTTGTAACCTCTGCAGCCGATGTGATGATTCTTTGTAATAGTTGAAGCTCCTTGAAGGGCAGTATTGGTGTCCTCGCGTCCTTCCAAGCATCTGTGATCTAGGAGAGACTCTGCTAGGGGGGAAGAAATTTCACTTTGGAGGGAAAATCCCGAACCCCAGTTGCTGCTGGAGTATCGGACAGTGACGGGGTTCACCTGCATGGGTTCAGACCTCAAGTGGCAGGAGCGTTGCTGCCTCAAACGAGAGGAATTCGCAGCTCATCTGCACACGGGCATCAGTCGGTTAAGCTGTGTGTGGGGTGGTCTGCTCCAAAGTGGATTACGCTATACCACAGGGAGGTACTTAAATTCTGAATAAAACCTCTCCACAATTAGATGTTTTGCAAAATTTAACAGAGCCACTTTGAATTCCTTCCCTTGACAGAAGTGTCTTTGTCCTAATTTTTTCCCGTTTTCCCCCATCGACGGTGAGGGATGAGGAGATGGCAATTCTCCGGATTTGCTCTGCGGAGGGTGTTCAATTCCTACACGGCAGTGCGCGGGAAGGAAAGCAATGTGAGGGGAGGGCTGAGCCGACGTTGGGGCTCTGGGGGGCACTGGGATCAGTTCTTCCATGGGCAAGGGCCGTTCCCTGTGCTCCCGCCCGGAGTCCTCGCAGTGACAGTCGGATAATGGCACTCTCCTCCTCTCGCTCGGTGCTTAGAGGTGAGCTGGAGTGTGTAATGGGTAAATCGTACAGATACACATTCCGCAGTGCCGAACAAACTGCTTCGTCTGTCCCTGATCGCTAAAACAGGAGGACTTTTTGCGCAGTCCTTTCGTCAGTGTGTCTTCTTTCACTGGGAATCAGATCGTGAAGTTAATTGTAACCAAAGGCTTCTCTCTCCCATGTCTGTCTAGTGTAACATCTCTCACTGATTAGAGGCTGAAGAGCCCATATTGAGAAACAAAAATAGCTCTTTTTTTTTTTTTTTTTTTTTTTTTTTTTTAATAAATTAAATAGGTTTCTTTTCTGGCAGTCATACATAAACAGCTTTCTAGCTGAGAAGATGGGAAATAGTTAGGGAAAATCTCTGCTTTTATACAAACCTTTCGCAAACGACTTCCCTTGGAACTTCAGGTGGAGTAACAAGCTCCGTGTGTGCACGCCGCTGTGGAGAGGTGCCTGTTCGTCGTGCCGAGCTGGTGGTGTAGCACCCTGTGACAGGGCACTGTGTCCCCGGGACAGGGACAGAGATTTTTTTTTTTTTTTTCTTTCTCTCTTCCAGTAGACACTGGGTTGGGGTTTTTTTTCCCCTGTTTTTCTTGACATCAACTAAGCTCATTCGGCCCAGTCAGCCCTCTGTCACCTTTCTGATGTTGTATCGTTGTCAACTGACATACCTGGGAGGGATTTCTGGCGAAAGCACGGCAGGTCTGGTAGCGGTGTCTGTTCCCTGAGGTGGCCAGCTTCCGTTTCAGCCTAAACCTGGGCTTTTTTTTTTCCCCCTTTGGCTGTCCCTGCTGAGAGCCATTCTTGTGTGGGTGACTGCTTCACTTCTGACGCTCAGGTGCGATCGCGCTGTGACTGACTCGGAGGCTACGTTTTCTGACCCGGCAGAGGTGAAGGGGAGGTGGTTGGATGCTGTGAGGATTATCTGATTCACCCACCGACCTCAAGGGCGAGGAGGACAGCAGGGTGCGTGGCAGGGCGACCTTTCTCTAAAGGAGTGATCCCGCTGAGGTCTCTGAGCAGAGCCTGCCGAGGCAGCGTTACACAGGAAGGTAATTCAGTTTCCTTCCCGAGGGAAAGCACAGTAACATACCTTGGGGTAAGGAATGAGGTCGCTTTAATAAAGAAACACACAGTAGAGAGATGGCTACCACAAGAGCTGTACTTGTGGAAGTCCTGAATGGGGAAAAAATTGTGGGTGTATAGTTCAGAGGTGTTCTGTGTGGTTTACTAAAGTCTGTAGGTGGTATCATTTCAAGGATACCGGGCCATATTGTGTTTATCTTTTCCAGGTTGCAAGCAACATGCCAATAACGAGGTGCTGAGTGGCGTCTTGCTCTGCAAACGAGGAGATGACAGGTCTTAGCTCCCTTTCTGCTGCTTACTTGACAGTCGCTGCTTTTGAAACGAGTGCTGAGGCTCTGCGTGACAGTCCTGTCTGTGGCCTTCCTCGTCCACTGGCCGCGAACATTTTTCACTTTTTGAACTTCCATTTCTCTCCCAGCTCTGTAAACTCAGTGGTGCGGGACGCATGTTTGACTTGTCTCACGCAAGAAGTACATATAGCTTGGGGCTTTAATTTCAGATGGATCTGGGAAGTGCCGTTACAGTCTGCCAAGACGCAATGCGTCTTGATTGCGTTTTGCATCCAGCCCTGGTTTGTTGGCTTGTATTTGTTCCATACGTTAGAGTTGAAAGATGCCTGAAGAAATGTACTTACTGGGACTCCTGTTCCTGTCAAAAACTGTTCTGCTGGTTCTCTCCATCCTTCTGTTTTAGAAAGCTGTAGTAAAAATAGGCGGAATGAAAATGTTTCTTTACTGTCATTAGCTAATCCTAAAGTTCTGTAAATACAAAAAGAAAGCTTATCCGAAATACAGCAAAATAAGGTGGTCAGTTTTTCAGCTTAAGCAAGCAACAGCCATGCTCTAAGGTCGTTTTATCAGGGTCCGTGTTTTCTGCATTTTCATCGTCCAGCTTAATGGCTACCTGATCCTGAATTAATACACTGCAACAGATTAATTCTATTCAATGAAGAGATACAGTCAGAAGGATAGCTAAAAGCTGTATGTGTTTTCTAGTTTAACGCAGTATGGATTTTAAATGGGTGTGTACAAGAACAACGGAGAATTACAAGTTCCAAGAACTATTTTCTCAATTACAGTTAGAGCTATATAATAAGCAAGAAGACCAACTCATTTAAGAAATGTAAATCAGCATAAATCAGGACACCCACAGTTCAGTCTTACATCTCTATTGTGTATGTATACAAAAAGCTTACTTAGCATGTGTTTTTCCACTACTTCATTATTTTGGTGCCCATGTTAATGTCCTTGGTCATGTACCTACTAATGCTCCTCAACAGCAGTTCCAGTGTTGAGCCTTTTGTTCAGTCGTAAAGATGGTTCTTTTTGTTAACTCAATTTTTTGCATGTTGATTTCTAGTGCATTTCTATTGGAGCTTGACATTTTTCAGCCATTTAGTGCAAAGGCAAGCACAGGTGTGGTGGTAGGGTTACCAGCTGTCCGGGTGTTTGTCACTGCAGGATGTTGACCTTGGACTAGAGTTATCTCTGAAGGTGCAATCACTGCCCAAATACTTGACTGCTGTGTGACTGCAGTGTGACTACAGTACACAATGTACTGTGCTGTGTAATACGGGAGCGTGAAAAAGGAATCTGGGACCAATTGCAATTGGTGCCATACAGACATGGATTTGGGGCAATTAGTCCTACATTAAAGCTGCCAGGTGTACGCATGCTCTAATCCTGTACTTTAGGGTTTCTGCAGGATCCTGTTCAGTTCTCTGCTGCCCTTGGATAACTACTGAATAAACTTCCCGCCCATTTGCCTTGGCAGGCAAGCAGGTAAGGACCATGAACCTTAGCTTTATATTGTGCTATTTGGATCACAGATTAGGATTTCTAAAGGAAGTTTGTTTAAGGTAGGTCCCCGATCTAACCAATATCGCTCCTGGACTCTCGCTGTTTCTCCAGAAAAGCATGGGTTGCATCTATTTTCCATGTTATATCTGCCAGCCTGCCATGGCGGTCTTTGCTACCCTAGGCTGTTAAAAATGGCGCCGCGTGTTTAGTTTTAGCTAAGTTGGATCAAGGCTTATGTGCCTACTTTCGGATGAGCTGAATCTGAAATCATTAGATTTCACTGACTGTACTGAGTGGATTTCCATGGACCGTGCTGGGAACTTAAGTGCAGTTATTTATGTGAAGCTAAAATGCACACGTAGCAGTTGTGTTTTCCAGTACTGGCATGTTCCTTGCAAGGACCAAACAGAGGGCATCCCTAACTGGATCTCCCAGTTGTGGGAAGTTTGGATAATTTTAAGGGAGTCTGAGGTCCTACTAGTTGGCAGGGAGAGGTTCAAGGCAGGAGGCCACCTCCTCCTCTGAGAGGAGGTCCCAGTCGTTGGCAGGCAGACATTATGTTTCTCTCGGAGCAGTGGAATTCATGTGAGATGTGGACTAAGTGTGCAATCAAATCATGTTTAGGCTTTAGTTTGTTTGACTCTACGGTCACACACTTGTTTTCTCAGAGTCATAGGTACAGGAACGTTCAGAGAAAGGGCTAATCCCATCATGTTTTCATCCAGCTGGTTCCTGTGAAAAGATCGTTGTTTCCATGAGCCCACCTTCTGCAGAAGTTCAGAGCTTCACGTAAAGTATTAGGAGTACAGCCCCGTCACTGAGCACTGAGATACTTTTCCCACGTTCAGATGCCCATAAACTTAACCAGAATGATGTGAATGAGAGGTCTGCCCCCGCCTCCCCCCCCAAGAACCCCAGGAGACGGTGGTGTCCCAAGAAGACAGACTGCTGTTACGTGAATTTATGAGTGGATGATGTTGCAGCAGAGTGCCAGCTTTCTGGAAATGCCATCTTCTCAGGAACTGGAGCAGAGTCCAATGTATTTCATAGAGCTAGGCACATTAACCAAGCTTAAATCACAGAGCAGATAATTACATTGCCCTAGGAAATCAACTAGCTGTTCTGTTATGCCCAGCTTTGGGCTCTAAATCTTCATGTAGCATCCAATTGCCATGGTAGCTAGGCTTCGGATGTGCTTGTTCTGATCTCTGTTCTTTAACTGCTTTCAGATGTTTTGTGAAGCTTAAAATAACAAATGTGTTCAGGTCCTGGTAGTGGAAAGATGCCAGGTGAGGCAAAAATTACTAACTTTTGTAAGATAGGGGTTTTCATGAGTTATCTGAAGTTAAACATTAATTTGTACTGATACTGCAGTTTTTTAATGTCTCTTGAGGATTTTATTGATTATTCTCTTCCTATTTTGTTTAATTCCATAAAATCCAGCATGATTGAGGGTGGGAAGGAGGCTACTTCCACCTTTTTTTCTTTAATTTATTTTTCAATCGAAATAAGAAAGGAGCTTTACTTAAAATTTGAAATGATTACAGTGGATTTCTGCTGGCACAATAAAGGACAGACTTGATCCCAGCACTGCATGCCGGCTGTTTGCCATTTCATATGTATGAAGGATTTATCCAGTCTCCTTTAAATCCTATATATCCATGAAGCCACGTGTTGGATTGCAAAAACAGATAGCCAAGCTTTGTCTGTAGCCATATCATAGAATCATAGGATAGTTTGAGTTGGAAAGGACCTTTGAAGGCCATCTAGTCCAACCTGCCTGCCACGGGCAGGGACATCTTCAACTAGACCAGGTTGCTCAGAGCCCCGTCCAACCTGATCTTGAACACCTCCAGGGATGGGGCAGCCACAGCTTCTCTGGGCAACCGGGGCCAGGGGCTCACCACCCTCAGGGTAAAAAGTTTCTTCCATATATCTAGCCTAAATCTTCCCTCTTTTGGTTTAAAGCCATTACCCCTTGTCCTATCGCAACAGACCCTTCTAAAAAGATTGTCTCCATCTTTCCTGTAGGCCCCCTTTAGGTACTGGAAGGCTGCAAAAAGGTCTCCCAGAGCCTTCTCTTCTCCAGACTGACTAATCCCAACTCTCTCAACCTGTCCTCATAGAAGAGGTGTTCCATCCCTCTGATCACAAAACAGTTGTGCCTTTGGCCCTGAGTGTATTTTGAGTGCTTCTTATCCTTTTCGAATGAAATTCTAAAATATTCCAAGTCTTACCTCTTCTGCCCCTGAACAAACAGCCGTTTCTGATCGAATCCCATGGGGTTTTGCATCCACTAATCTGCATGTCAGAAGTTAAACAAGACTTTATTGGAAATGCGAAAAGACACAAAACAAGGCAAAGATTTACAACAAAGCAGTCTCTATGCATGTCTGTCTTGTACTTCAGACTCCCCCAAGCATCTTGTCATAGGTCATGGTAGCCAATCTGGCTTTGAAAAGCAAGTTACATAGCAGAAGTAGGTAGTGAAAGGGTGGCTGTTCTTCCTTCTCCATTTCACAAGCCAGAAATCTCCATCCCTTGGACTGCTTACTTTGCATACGTGGAAAATTGTTCCCACAATGTTGACAGAGGTGTCCAAATTCTTCTGTCATCGCACAGAGCAGCATGTGAGCATAGAAGGTATTCCCATGACCTAAACTCCAGCCATCTCAAAATGAAAATCACTTGTAGGATCAATATATTACTTCAATATTCCATCCTTACCCATACATTTCTATCATTTTTGTCCTTCTGTTACCCCCACTTTCACTTTTCTTCTTTGCCATTGCAAAATAATTGAAAGGGGTCAAAAGAGCTAATGGAAAATAAATTCCTTTTTCAGTTTTTGTTTAAGAAAGCAAAGCAAAACTGAAGGAAGAGTAGGGGGAAGTATTTGAAAGTGATTCTAATAATAATATCATAAGGAAAATCTGGCATTATACAACCCCATCTGTTAAAAGGCTTATTCAGGAAAGATATCTCAGATTCTTCCCCTCTACTCTGCTCTGATGAGACCCCACCCGGAGTACTGCGTCCAGCTCTGGAGCCCCCAACACAGGAAAGGTATGGACCTGTTGGAGTGGGTCCAGAGGAGGCCACAAAGATGGTCAGAGGGATGGAGCCCCTCTGCTGTGAGGACGGGCTGAGAGAGTTGGGGCTGTTCAGCCTGGAGAAGAGAAGGCTCTGGGGAGACCTTATAGCCCCTTCCTTCCAGTGCCTAAAGGGGACTTACAGGAAAGATGGAGAGGTACTTTTTACAAGGGCATGTAGTGATATGGTGAGGGGTAATGGCTTCAAACTGGAAGAGGGGAGATTTAGAATAGTTATGAGGAAAAAATTTTTTACTATGATGGTGGTGAGGCACTGGAACAGGTTGCCCAGAGAAGCTGTGGAGGCCCCATCCCTGGAGGTGTTTAATGCCAGGTTGGATGGGGCAACCTGGTCTGGTGGAAGGTGTCCCTGCCCATGGCAGGGGGGTTGGAACTCGATGATCTTCAAGGTCCCTTCCAACCTAAACCATTCTATGACTCGAATACACATTTTTTGGAAAAGATCTTTTCATGCTTGGTAGCAGTCAAAGAGCAATTGAACATTAGCTGTTGTTGGAAAAGGAATAGAGAATGTACAGCAAACATCCTCATGCCACTGCACGTGTGCATGTGCATCCACACACTGGATGCAAGCAAAGCTACGTTTGTCCCATCCCAGAATGGATATATTGGATCTAGAGAATATGAAAATGAGTAAAAAGGCTAAGCAAAAGAAGATGATTCAAACACAGGATCACTAGCTGGACCGGGAAGTTTCAGTCTAGAAAAGAGATAGCTGAAGAAGGATGTGCCGCAGATCTTTAAAATCTACAGTATTGTCTGGGCTTTCCAGTACAAGAAAAATAGAGACTTACTGAAGCAAGTCCAGCAAAGGGCCACAAAGATGATTAAGAGACTGCTCCATCTTTCCTGTGAGGAGAGGCTGAGTGAGCTGGGATTGTTCACCCTGGAGAAGAGAAGGCTCAGGGAGAATCTTATCAAAGTGTATAAATACCTGGGGGTGGGGAATGAAGAAGAGGGTGTCAGGCTCTTCTCAGTAGTGCCCAGTGACAGGGCACAGAGGCAGTGGGCACAAATTAAAGCACAGGAAATTCAATCTAAACACAACAAAACTTTCTTTTTTTTTTTTTTTTTTAATTTTATTGTGGGGATGGTCAAACTTGGGGACAGGTTGCCCAGAGAAGCTTTGAAGTCTTCATCAGTGGAGGTGCACAAAACCCAACTGAGCACAGTCCTGGAGAACACCTGCTGTAGGTGACCCTGCTTGAGCAGGAGGGTTGGACTAGGTAGTCTCAAGAAACCCTGTCTATCCTGATGTATTCTGTGTAAAATCCTGAGTAATATGGAAAAAAGTGAACAAGAAAGGATTGTTTTTTCTCTTTCTTAATGAACAGATTGTATCAAAAGGAAATTAACAAGAGAAATGTTTGAAACAAAAAGAAGTGCTTTTTACACAGTGCATAATTGAACTATGGAGCTCCTTATCATAGTGTTTTGTGGATGCTAAATAGCAACTGGATAAATGCATGGAAGAAACATTCATCAAGGTCACTTAAACACAATGTTACCCACAGTTCTTGAATATCCTGAACCTACAAACCATTGTAAACTGAGAGAATACAACAGAGAGAGAAATATTAATATATTCCTGCCCTTCTTCTCAGTCTTCTTTTGACTTTTGCTGCTGGTCACAGTTGAAGACATGACACAATACAGCTGACCTTGGGTAGCTGGTCATAGGTTTAGAAGCATAAGGTGTGTGCACTTTGCAATCCATTTCATTGCAAGTGCTCTGTAAAAAATGCATAAAAGAGAAATGGGTGTCTATCTTGGAAAAGGAAAATATGCCTCAAACAGAGAAATCATTTGCATAGAGGGCAGATTTTTTTGAGCAAGAAAGTTCCATTCTCATATCTGGTTTTGATGAATACTGTATTTTAAGACTTTTTTTAATTGATGTTTAATATATAATACAGGAAAATCCATACTGAAAACTGTTCAAGCACAAATGAAAACCTAATGTCATTTTCAGAGGCTTGGTGTAATTCTGAGGTATACAAATATAACTAAAATAACTTAAATTACTTAGAGTCAAATGGGAGTTAGGAAGCCTGTTCCTTTTGCAAAACACGGGAATATAGCTGTATATTAGGAGACTGAAGAGTTTCCCATTTTAAAAAGCAAATCATACAGTTTTAGGAAAATCTGGAGCATATGCTGAAGAAACTGTTCATCGTCATTAATTCTTAGGCAAAATAGTGAAGAACTTGATTTGCACAAGACAGAAAACTGACAGTCTCTGTAATGGACTAAAATTGTGGAGACTGAGCCCTGGAGGTTATTTTTTGTTTCGATTATGACAAATAAAGCAAATCAAAAAGCAGCCATGGTCTTGACTTACAGTGCAGGGAAGGAAAAGTCTGGATAAGAATGTTTTCTTATTTCTTTTTTTTGGCTGAAGACCTGCATATTCAAACTGAGAAGAAAGAACAAGTGGAAGTGACGGGATTTTGTGCAAAGAACCTGTACAAGGTTGAAAATGTTGAAAAATTAGACAGCCTGGGGATTAATTGAAGTCTGGGCAAGAAAGTTCTCTCTTGAAGATGAGAGCAGCTGAAGCTGCCTTTGAACTCATGTCAGTGGGACACTGTGATTAAATACATCTTGTTTTTAAAGCACTGCCGGTCCCTGTGGAGCAGTGATTAGGAACCCAGATCAATTATATGTCGGTATTGGTTTAAGACTGCTTTTTTCCTGCTGTTGCCTTCATTGCAAGCCTTCAGAATGAGATGGTAAAAAGGAGGAACTTCAGGTTACTACCCTGGAAAGGCTGTTAGTTTTGTTTGGGTAGGAAGAGCCCCACGGCATATCACATCTATATCTTCCTCAAAGTTCATTCAGGATAGTCCAGATTTTTGTTTTGGTTGGGTTGGGTTTTTTTTCCCACATGTGCCCTGGGTGAGTACAGACCTTTTGTGGCCAGCAACAGTGCCTGATGCTTGCTGTGCCTTCAAGCTGTCAAGAGCTCCATCTGGAGGGCTGAACGCAGCTGTAAATATACTAAGTGCCTTTGTTTATAGTTTGATTGCTTTGATAATATTCTTCTGTCATGTGTGATGGCAATTAAAGAACATTTAAAGCATCAGACACAAAAGAAACATGAAGGAGCAGTGCTGCATGCAGGAAAAAAAAAATGCTTTCATTTAGATAGTGAGATCTCAGGGAAAGAAAGAGAAGGAACCTGAGTGCTTAAAATTACTTCTGAGCAGAATTTGTCCGTGGTGCTGACACCACCCACTGAGTCAGGCAGTCTTCGACAGATCTCTCAAGGTCGATTTAAAGTTTGTGCCTCAGGATGAGCACAATAAAAAAAGTTATAAAAAGGGTGTGGGGGAGGGGAGATGGGGGAGGAGCCTTTTTCTGCTAGATTTCAACAACACCAAAACTTTAATCAGGACTCTGAGAGCGGGTGACCCTCAGTTTGTGACTGCCTCAATCTGACGGGTTCCCTCTGAGGAAATGCAGAATGTGCCCTTCAGGAAACTGGGATGTCACACACAGTCACACCAGCCACATCACAGCAGTTGTCTGCTGTTGATAAAACTTTTCCAAGAAGAAGGACGGCAAAGGGCTGTGTCCTTCCTGGGCTCCAGGCTGCAAAGCAGTCACTGGCATCCTTTCCTTGAGCGCCGCTTGTTTCCACGGGCTGTTCTGTGATGTCCCTCTCTACTGGATGACTAAGTGAAAGTCCACCATTACTCCAGGGGCTAAAGCAAGGAGATGGCCAGAACCCTGCCATGCGGTGTGATCTGCCAAGCTGTTGGACTCCTTGGTAATTAGAGCTCTCAAAAGCAGCTAGTCTTGATGACTGATTGATATTAATTACCTTTAGGATATAATCCCTCCTGTCTCTGACTACTCAAATACTCGCCTGAAAAGTCAAGAGAGAAAAAGAGGAAAAATCCCCTCTTGGAAACTGTTTCCATATCCATTATTCTTAGCCCATTGGCTGCTAATTATTCACTGTGTGAGAGCTCACATTATCGTACATTGCAGAAAAGGCACTGTAAAAGATGTTATAGATAGCATTTATGAACACAAAGAGCTTTGAAAAACTACTTTTAGTCCATAACAGTCAAGTCAAGCCTATGTTCTAGTCAGTCAATCACCTCTTACACAGTTTGGACAGACTTTCCTAAAACTCAGCATATAGTGATTTTGCTCTCTTTAATCATTCTTCCATGGAGGGTCTTGCTATGAAAGCAAACCCTGGCCACACTGACAAAGGGAATTGAGGGTGTTGGGCTTTTCTCCCTCTCCCAAAAGAATTTAAAACTATAGATGTATTTGTACATGTATACTCAGTTTAGGTTTGTTTTCAGAACCGTGTTTTCAACTGGTGGAGCTGTCCTGTTCAGCAAATTAACTATAGTATAGGGAAATAATATTTGCTATAGGAAAAAACCCGGAGTGACACAGAGGTACACAAGAGGCTGCTCTGGGAGGAATGGTTTCCCCCTGAAGGTGGTAGACCTCATTCTGGGGTTCTACTATAACCATGTGCTGCGGTCTCTTCAGTACGTAAGACAGATCCCTGTCAAAGGGAAATTACTGTCTGCAGATCGCATGGTCCAAGAGACATGAAAAATGATGCACTGCTTCCAGGGCGGAATAATTTACTGCCTCAGCACAGGGGCCAAAGAAGAAAGGTTTACTTAATTCTGTTTTTTCCTAAAGGATGAGGAGAGGGCATTTGTGCTGTTATTTGGAATAACTATTTCAAATCTTACTCCTAGCGACTTTCCATGTGAGATTTTCTCTAGCAGCAAAACCAGTTTAGGATAGCCTTCTCTTGCCATTGTCCCAAGGGTTCCTTCTCGTCTGTGTGTGATACTGTGATGCCCCTTCACCTGGGCCACTGTAAGATTGTATGTGATTAAATCATCCAAATTATCACAAAACTCAATAAAAAATCCAGGACTCTTCCAAATGAAAAAATGGTGACAAGAGAATGGAGAAAGAAATGGGATGAGAGAAGAATTTAACTCGGAGAGGTGAGGAACATAGTTAAAGTACTTACAGTTGAAAGGAAAGTATGTCTTGTTAGCATTTAAATGCACATAAATCAAATCCTGTGCACTGCTTAGAGTCCAAAAAAGAGTGATACGAGTGAAAGCTCCCTATGTGACAAGAAACGCGGGTACCCACTGAGCAGTACTATGGGAGGAAAGGAAGAGCCCAGAGCTCCTCCTTCCCCAGCCCTTGTGGAACCTCTGCCCGCTTTGGAACCCTGTAGCTATTCCTGGTCACACATTGCTTCTTAGCAATAATAAAGATGTGTCTGCTCTTGCCATACAACAGCCTGCAAGCATCTGCTGTCCGTTTTGTCCAGTCCCTGAAGAACACCACTGCTGGAGTTATCCCTGCTAGTGCAAACCTAATCGCATGCAGCAGTGTGGTGCTTCCCTCCTCCAAAGGCAGCTGAGCTCTCCTTTTTCCAAACAGGTCCAGTCCTTTCTCCATTATCCTGCTGCCTTCTAAGGGCTTTCTGGCACTGACAGAAATGCTTTGCAGAAATTTCATCACGGGCTGAAAGTGATTTAGAAGATTGGCTCCCATTCAGCATGACACTTGGCCATTTAATTTTAATAATCAAATAATCTAGTGGGACAATTCAAAGGCCTTTAATTAGATGGATTAAACTTCTTGGAAACAAGGGGTTTAATAGCCATTAGAAGCCATTAGGCTTCTATATTTGCTGCAGGCATGCCAGCAAAGCTATAGGAGACTGCTCTGGAGTTTGAATTTGGTGAACTAAAGCTGTTTTCTAGGAGACATGCACGTGTGAAGAAAGGCAAGGAAAATACCCCAGAATTAGTCACAAAAGGAGAAAAAAGACAGAAAAAGAGCAACTCCAAGAACCCAAATAGACCTCTTGGATTAAATTCAGGCCAAGAGGCCTGTTTTGTATAAGTGATCCAATTTCTGTTTTGTGGAAGAAGAGACTTGATGTGGGGTTTTTTTGTGAATTAGAGGCAATAAAAGAGCTGCGTTAGAAGAAAATGGCAACAGCAAGAAAAATTAATTAACAACAGTAAACCTGAAGTCTTATTCTCGCATTGTCATCTTTTCCTCCTAAGAATAGGAGAAAATATTCTTAGGACACTTCACATGACCTCAAAGTTTGGCTACATCTAAAAGGGGTCACCATTTAGAAACTAGGTGACAGCGTGTGTAACGCTGATTCTTGGTGAACCTGTTGCTGAGGTTCCTGAGACATATAATTCGTGGCAATTTCTGTGATGTCTCATCATGTACTGGGTAGATGGATAGACTGAGACAAACATATCTAACGCAACACAGTGATCACCCATCACTCCTTTGCTTTCTTAAAGTGTTGACTTTGCTTTCTTCACGGGCACAAACTTGAACATAGGAAGTTCCATCTAAACATGAGGAGGAACTTCTTTACTCCGAGGGTGGCAGAGCATTGGCACAGGCTGCCCAGAGAGGCTGTGGAGTCTCCCACACTGGAGACATTCAAAACCCGCCTGGACGCCGTCCTGTGCAACTGCTGTAGGTGACGCTGCTGTGGCAGGGGGGTTGGACTTAGACAATCTCCAGAGGTCTCTTCCAACCCTGACCATTCTGTGATTCTGTGTGATTCTGTAAGCACAAACTGAACCCAAGGGGGCATCTCTTAGACACCCAAAATAATGCACTGGAAGAATTTGTTCTTTGACCGGTGGAAGTGTTGAATAACTGCAGAGACTGGTCTGTTACAGAGCAGTTGCTCAGCTGAATTTTCTTTTGATTGCTAAAGTGCAAATAGTGACAGTGTTTGTTGTTTTGGTTTGAGTTTTTTTGGTTGTTTTTGTGTTGTTGTTTTTTTTTTTTTTTTCCCTAAAGCTAGGGAGTTCATAAAAATTTCTGGTACAGGTTCTCTGTTTAATGATTCCTGCTTTCACACTACAGCTGTTGTAATCAGCAGAGAAATTAATAAGGTCTCCCTTCTTGATTAAATATTCGTTTCCATGAAACACACATTCATGTAATTTCTTTGAGATCTCCCTGGTCTACCACACAGAGTTGAAACTGGCCAACAGCTTCAGCAGCTGTACGGCAAAGAATGGATGAAAAGTGATAACATAAACCTTTCAGCTTCAGCATAACATCACTAAAAATGTTGTTCTTAGCTTTGATTTCTGTCAAATAGAATTATACTAGCTAATTTCTTCACTACCAATCCCCAAAATGAGGCTTATTAGGAGTCTGGATTTTATAAAATTTTAATTTATGAACCTAACATGGTGACTTGTTGAAAAATGTTATTTTGTCATTTTGGATCCAGGGAGAAAGCTTCACCTTTGCTGGGAAGCATTGGCTCTCACTTGTCCTCACCTGCACTCAACAAACTATTTTGTTACATCTTATATTATTGTGAATGTTAAATTTAAAATAATCAACATCGTCTGCATTTTCACTTTCTGAGGATGCCCTTTCCACTGCCTTTCAATGTCCTTTTGAAGAAAGTGGCGTAAATTTGGCCAGCAGTTCCGTGGATGCAAATGTAAAATATCTGTGTTAAGGTCTGGACCTGTCCCCTGAACATCCTGGTCTGCAATTTATTGCAAGCCACTTGAGCAGTCTGACCCTAATGAAGGTTTTAAAGTCCTGTGATGCAGCTTGAGGACCCCCTCAACTTTATAGCCAGCCCAAACAAGGCAAAGAGCCACACTTCGCTGGGATTACAGCAGAGTTCAATCAAGGTGCAACAGTTATAACAGCTCTATCTAGCTTTGCAGTTCTGTCTCCAAGTATTCCAATAAATTGCTATTTCCAAAGCCTTGATGGTTTGTGATTTCATGTTTCTCACAGAGGACCCATTTTTTTCCAAGCTTCAACATCTGCAGAGAGAGGCTGAGTGGCTGTATGTGAGACAAGGAGAGTGAGAATGATCCCTCTGGCTAAGGCAGGGATACGTTTAAGGGCACAATAATCTCTTTCTCTGCGAGAGTGATGGAAAAGCTCCATAATGGAGCAGACGTTCCCCGAACTGTACAGATGTCACATTAATGCCATACTCGGGTGTACAATGGAAGCTAATTGAGGCAATTGAGCAAAAGATTGGTGCACCGCAAAAGATGTCAGTCCGGCACACAGAACCCAGGTGTTCTGTGGGAACTAATTCGATCAGGGAGTGAAGGCGAGATGAGGTTTTGACAGGGGAGGCAGGAGGCTTGGGAGGGAGAAAAAACAAAAGGAAAGAATAATTACATTAAGGAGTTTGGTACAGCAAGGAGGAGGGATAGTGCAGAAAAAAAAATGCACAGTGTGTGGCTTTGGGGCAGTTAGTAGGATTTGATGATAATCCCACGATGACGTGCAGGCAGAGCTGTTCCTCACAGAGGCTGCCCAATGCTGCTGGTGCTGCTTGGGTGGGCGCTCCGTGGCAGCGTTTGCAAGCGAGTTCCTTCCAGCAGAGCCCAGGAATGTGATCGGGGGGGAAGGAATGACTGGGGATGCCCAAGGACATGTGCTCTACAATCTCCATCACCCCTACCTGAAATCTTTCATGAGAAGACAGACAGCAATAACAGTCTGCGTTTCTGATAGAGGCAGGTTTCTAAAATATTCCTTAAATACTTGTTTTGAGGCTACTTTGCTCCTTGTACAAACCCATCTGAAGGCTGCTCTGAGGTGCTGCTGAGACCTGTTATCATAGAATCATAGAATAAAATCATAGAATCGTTTTGGTTGGAAGAGACCTTTAAGATCATCAAGTCCAACTGTTAACTTAACACTGCCAAGTTACCACTAACACATGTCCCTCAGCACCACATGTACACATCTTTTAAATACCTCCAGGGATGGCGACTCCACCGCTTCCCTGGGCAGCCTGTTCTAGTGCTTGACAACCCTTTTGGTGAAAAACTTTTTCCAAATATCCATCCTAAACCTCCCCTGGTGCAACTTGAGGCCGTTTCCTCTTGTCCTATCGCTTATTACTTGGGAAAGGAGACCAAAGCCCACCTCTCTACAACCTCCTTTCAGGGAGTTGTAGAGAGTGATAAGGTCTCCCCTCAGCCTCCTCTTCTCCAGGCTGAACAATGCCAGTTCCCTCAGCCGCTCCTCATAAGATGTGCTCCAGACCCCTCACCAGCTTTGTTGCCTTTCTCTGGACACGCTCCAGCATGTCCATGTCTTTCTTGAAGCGAGGAGCCCAAAACTGTTCCATGGGGGATGTGGAAAGCTGGGAACATCAAGGGCTGGGGTCTTCCCGTCTCCAGTGCTGGCTTGAGGACATGCAGAGTGGCAGTCTGCATCGCTCTTTCTTTCTTTCTTCCTTGATTACAAAGGGGGACCAAAACCCCTGACGTAGGAAAGGTGTCTCAATTTTAGACCTGCCAACTTAAGGTGAGATACATCCTGACCCAGGGGTAGTATGTGTTTGTAATCAGGTAAGGTTAGCAACCCAAAAGCTTTTCTCCATCAGGGTAACATTGCTGTAGGATGTTGTAACATCTGCCTGGAGAATTTTTTTGCAGTCCATGGGGTTACCCACTATAATTTTCAGCCGTTTGCAGGCTGAGTGTTCGCTTTGTGCATGTTAAGCTATTTTAGTGCTTGTTCTTACTGATGTAACATAACAATGGTTTCAGTTCTGAGTTTCCAATGGAATTTGGCTTGTTTTGCCACCATCTGTCTGCATTACTGACTTTCAAAGCTGTAGGCTGTGAGATAAAGACTGATAGTTTTGTCAAGCCACCTCTCTGGTGTTTAGCTTTTTCCAGGCAAACTAATGAAAACACATGTGTTGAATCCTACTCGTATCTTAGAGGCGGAGAGTAAGCACTAAAGTAATCAAGTAATAACTATTCTGTAATGCTCTACCAAAAGCTAATGAAGTGTTTTAGACCTCTATGTGCTGGCTCTTGTATGGCTCTTTATCTTCTTCAAGGAAGATTAAAAAAGAATCCAAAAAGCAGGGGGAGGAGTGCTTTATTCCTCTGAACAGTGGTTGCTTTAAAAAAAAACGCGGTCTGTAAAGGATATGACACCATCTTTTTCAATTGGATTGAGTGATTCCTGACACGTAAGTATCAAGAAATATATTGGACTTCTCATTCATTGTATGCATCTGATAGTGCTGGAATGACTGCAAACCTGTGAAGTGCTCTGGGCTCAGTATACGTAGACCCTGGCAAGGGTGAGTTTTGTGCTGTTTTATACACAAGTGATCTTTAGAAGGTGGGATTTCTAACCTGCTTTGTTTTTTGGGGAGACACAAAATTTTTTATGCTGTTTCCAGCCTGTAATAAGTTGAGTGTTTATCTAATTCACAGTAATTTTCATGACACAATGTCTCAGGTCTTTAGATGACTCCTTGGATTTCCATTTTTCCTGTATAATTTCCTCTTAGCCTCATTTAGATTCTCTAAAGTAAAAATTAGGTTAGAGACTCTAGTTTTAAAAGATCATTTATGTACATTAACTCAGGAGAAAAAAAATCCCACCACACAACATTTTGGCTTTAAGCAAGGTCCTAACTGCCATGCAATCACATTGAACTGAATGTGTCCTAAAATTTGTTCTCCCCAGGCAGAATGGGCACGGCAAACCATTTGACTGAACGGCTCTGCCGGGAGTAGTTATATGCTACATTTTTTCTGCAGCATGCCAAGTTCCCTGCTGTCCCTTCAGCTGCGTTGATACAACCATGCGCGGGGTTGCAGTTTAAACCAGGTCTCTAAAATTATCTGTTAAAACAAACAATGCAACCTTGTTCTCTAATTTATTTTGTCGTTTTTATACCTTTTTGCCTTGCCCAGCAGCACCGTAGACTCTGTTGTGCTGGCAGAGCAGAGGAGCAGGGAGGGGTGCAGGCGGGACTGAATGGCCGGGGAGGGAAAGGAAGGATGGGGATGATGGGAAAGTCTTTAGAGAAGGAAACTGAAGAAGTGCGTGCAGTTTCATCCTTGCTTGCTGTGCTGTTTGCTTTCTTGATAGACAAGCGTTTGAGCTGGGCACATCCCTTTGAAAGGGAAAAATGATGGACTGTGACCCCAAGTTAGAAGGGAAGGATCGGCACAGGGATGCTATATAGTGCATACATTTTCCTGGCACGTATGATGGATTCCTTTTTAATACCCTCAGCACTTTGTAATTTGTACTGCTGCCTGCTATTTATTTTATTTTAATCTGTGTCATTTTTCTGTGTTTTTTATCTTCCTTCCCACTGCCCCTCCAGTTATGTATTTCCAGCCAGGCTCCCATAATGTTAGGGGGTCTTTTTAAGAAGGGAGGACTGGGTTTGTGGGGAGGGAAAAGTTCAATAAATTATCCATGCAATTTGTAACTGTCAGAGTACAAAATACAAAATACTTTAAAAAAAAATAAAATAAAGCAAATGTCTGCATTTACATTCCATAGTGGGAACTTACATTTTAAACTAAATCTAAAGCCTTTATCTGAACTGTCAGTGTTATAGATGGTGCCTTTATATATATAAAGATTTGCATAGTTTTTATCAAAGTGATGCACTTAACTGATTTAACTTTCCAGCCTTTTATTTAGGAAGGAGGAAAGGATAATATTTTAAAGGAATACGACAAATGGGTCGCCTTTATTCAGGCCAGTCCATCAATCTGTCTTGCATTAGTTCACTTCGGACACAAGAGCCTTTTTTGGTGGTTGTTCAGGATATACTGTCTGTGAGACAGATTCTGGTTCTGGTCTTCCATATTGGTTTTCAAACTCCATCCATAAAGTGTCGCTCCTCCCATAGTATCACAGTATCACAGTATCGTCAGGGTTGGAAGGAACCTCTGGAGATCATCTAAGTCCAACCCCCCTGCCACAGCAGGGACACCTACAGCACATTGCACAGGACGGCATCCAGGCGGGTTTTGAATGTCTCCAGAGTGGGAGACTCCACCACCTCTCTGGGCAGCCTGTGCCACTGCTCTGCCACCCTCAGAGTAAAGAAGTTCCTCCTCACGTTAAGATGGAACATACTCTTACGGCACCAGAAGTCCTGCACATGGTGGTAAATGTACTGGAGATTAATTTGGGAATCGCCAGTTGGAGTGATGAGGGTTGGGTTGGGTTGGTTTTCTGAAGCCTTGCATGAAGTTCAGGATTGCATCTTCAGGTCTCCTTGAGATCAGCTGTAACCTGCCTATCACTGTGTGTTGTGTGACCGTGCTACACAGATGGTGCAAATCTTCTGCAGTTCTCCCAAAGTGAGGTTCATCACAGCCCAACTCAGTCTGTCAGAGCTGCCTTTCCCTGTCCCAGCCCTGGGTAAGTCATGTGACCACCCAGTTCAGGGAGCAAGCCAACCAATCCATCACTTTTATAGTGTTGGATTTCTTACGGCTGAACACGCTGAACTGATTTACTCAGTGAGCTCAGGAACATGAGGTCTGGTGCAGGTGGGGCAGGGTGTCTGTTTGAGGCAGTTTGTGGCAGTATAGCTTATCCTGCCATGGAGCAGCACCTTTGAACTACCTCAGACTGTTGACATGGATGATTTTAGCAAAGTTCCCATTTCAGTCCCCAGTGTCTGGCATGTAGTGGCTTGTGTAACAATCTTAACCAGGGAAATGATATTAAGGGACATTCAATCCAGGGCACTAAAGCATAATAGAATTGGATAGCAGGAAGTTTAGGTCAAATAAATTCAAATGGAAAAGAATGAATTCTGTCAAGGTGTTTAAGCACATCGTAAGCTTACCAAAGAAGGTGGTAAATTCACAGTGGAGCATTTATGCCGAGCTTGGATGTCTTACTTAACAATAAGCTATAGTTCAGCCACCAGCAAGTTATTGGGCTTGATAGCATTCAGTTAGGAAGGAAGAAAGAATAATTCCCTCCGCCACAGTGGGTGAAATCCTGTGGCCTGTGTTAAACAGAAGGTCATGCTTGCAGAGGGCTATGATCAATTCTCTTTTGAGATCTATGAATCTCTGTTGGTAGGTGTTTTAAAGTTGCCATTTGCTATGTGTTTTACTGAATATGTGAAGTCCCAGATCTCCCTATGTGAAATTCATTGTGGGTGTATTAATCTCTCAAAAATTATCTAGTCTTTGAACACATATGTCTCAATACAGAGAGTAACAAACTGCAGCGTCCTCTAGGCACTCCCACACTACTAGACCCCTGGAATTTGTGTTATACTATCTGTGGGTTAAATCCTGTTTCCAAGAAGGAAGTGGAAATTGGACACAGGCAAATTCAAATTTAGGCTTTTGTCCCTTGTCACCCAAATAGACTCCGCAGCCTCAGTATTAGGGAGCCTGGATTCCCGTCTGAGAGAATCTGATGACTGAAAAAGATGGGTCCAACTCCTCTAAATGGAGCAGAGAAGAACTCTCAGTAGGAGATGTGTCTGAAAGCCGTGGGACTGTATGTCCATTGAAAGTCCAACTCTGGATGAAGTCCTCTCTATATAGCAGTCACCAGATAATATCCATCCTTTCTGATGAAGAACTAAGTCTCTGCCACAGGATGGGGGGGAACCAAGACAAAACAAACAAAAAACCCAGTGCAAACAAAAAAAAACTCCCCATGATCTTCTCCATTCTAAAATTAACCTTGCCACTATCTCCACTCTTCACTGGAGTCTGTCTGCACTATTTCTGAATCCCTTAGAAGTTCAATACAAAGCTAGAATCAGGGTTCAGAAATTCCTCTGTCTGCTAGGTTCGTCTGCCGCAATTGTCCCCAGGCTTCACTGGTCCATGGAAAGAAATACTAATGCAGTGAGTACATTCCTCTTTTTCTGTCTTTAGACCATACTGACAGCTTCCTATGAGCATCATTAACCTTAAAGGTTCTTCTAGACAGTGTGTTGTCCACAGAAATATGACAGAAGTGTTATGGGCTCCCATGCCCTTTGGTCCTGTTTTTTATAAATCCCTGGCAGCTGGATTCAGATTATTCACATGAGAAACCTTGATTTATTTTTTAAAGATTAAAATATATCTTTCTCAGTTAGAGAGAAGAGTTTATTATCTCCGTCTGAAAGGAAGCTGAAGGCTGCAAATCACAACACAAGGATTTTGTTTTCTTTTTGAATATTGTGATTCTTAAACTTGATCAGAATTTTTTAGGGTGTGGAAGGGCAGACCAGTAT
The DNA here is from genome assembly GCA_017639485.1 of Pluvialis apricaria. Classification (NCBI taxonomy): domain Eukaryota; kingdom Metazoa; phylum Chordata; class Aves; order Charadriiformes; family Charadriidae; genus Pluvialis; species Pluvialis apricaria. Next base: position 6,587,892 of record CM030044.1, on the reverse strand, counting down.
GTTATCCTCCATCTCTCAAATGCCTACACCTCCTGCTATTTACTTCTGCTTTGGAGAAAAGTGAGTTTTACTACTTGTCGAGATTATGTGAATCCAATGCAATGGCAATTATCATGTGTTATGGCAGCTCTGGGCGTAGGACTGCAGTTCTAATGTGGGCAAAATCCTCTACTGCTGTCTCTTCCTAAGCAGCAAGTGTCTCATTCATTTTCCTTGTTTCGTCTCTTTGATGTTCTTACTGAAATTAATCATTTGACAGCAGCAAAGGCTTGCTGCTGGCCTCTGGTGACTTAGCTATCTGTCATGGATTTTATTTAATATAATAGCACAAAACCTTCTTGCATTCAAATATGTTTTGATGTTTGTTTAGGAAGGTCATCAGCTATTATCTCCCTCCCCACACCCTTTCAAACCAAGAGCTTAGGATTTGCTGGTTGTCCATTCACAGCCGTGGTGGCCACCTGAAGTGCTTGTAGCCATTGGTATTAAACTAAGCTTGTTCTGCTCCTTAAATCCAGGTTGCTGCCTTCTTATCTCCTGCTAGAGATAAAGGAGAATCTCTTTGACAGCTTTGCACAGAGTCTGTGAGACACAGCAGGGCCATAGCAATTCTGTCATGCAATGCACATTTTGGTCTGGGAATAGTTCTCTGTTCTGCACATTTGTTAGGCTGTGATCTCTCTGAAACAAAACCCCCGGCACAGACACAAAACAAGTCTGGAGTGTACCTCCCCACTGAAAGACAGGGCTGTTTTTCAGGGAAATGGGCAGGGAACTAAGGTGCATGTTAACAGCCTTAAAAGCTAGGAATTTAGTTAAAGTCAGTCATCACTGGAGAAACAGGCGTGTGGTCTTGAAACAGATGTCAGACAGGAGCACAAGGAGTCCATTTCACTGGCTTGGACTAGATACTCACGTACCGAAGCTAAGTGAGATGAATTGCAACCTGTGTAATCTACCCAAGTTCACTGGCTTGGACTAGATACTCATGTAGCAAAGCTAAGTGATATGAATTGCAACTTGTGTGATCTACCCAAGTTCACACATTAAATGCGTGTCTCCTTGGAGAAACCTGAAGGTCCTTGCCAGTGCCTGATCAAGAAGGTCATTGTCTCCTTCCCCATCCCACTGAAATCAGTGGGATCTTAAACTGCTCTGATAATTGAACTAGTGAACAGTAAATGGAGACCACCTGGGGTTTTGTCTCAAAATCATGCCACAGCTCCAAAACAAATCACTGCAGCCATGGTCAAACAAAATTTGGCAATCTGGTTTTCTTTTCTTACAGGAATTTAGTGAAGGGCCACATTGCTTCTAGAGACAGACCCCAAACAAAACACCAAACCAGTGCTCTATAATGTGGGACTGTCAGTGCCCCCATTTCAAGTCCATAGTCTATCATCTGCTCTGTCCAATTACACCATGATGCAAAGAAGTGTATGTATTCCCTCGCTTCAGCATTTGGCTTCCTAAGCCTGTTGCTTAACAACTGAAATAATATTTGAGCATTAATCCATTAATCTCCTCCCACCGGGGGAGGGTGAGCGAGCAGTTGCGTGGTCCTGGTTGTCAGTTAGGGTTAAACCACCACAGAATAGCATTTTTTTTTAAGCAGAGAGAGATGATATTTGAAGGATCAAGCTTCTCAGCCTTGATTCAGATTGGCTGTGTCTTTTTGAGTAGATAATCTAGGCTTCGCTAGCTAATGGAGACAGCCAAGTTAGACCATAGTCATCCTCCTGTAGTCGGTGGAAATGGGTGTCTTCAGCGAAAGAGTGGAGTCACTAACACTGCTTTTGGAACTCCCTGTCTGTTTTCGTTAACATTGTAGATAGTCTAAGTTGAACTAAGGAGGAAGGGAAAGCACCCCAAATGCTGTAATCATATATAGAGCATACGCTGATAAAAATATAAAAGCTTTTGTAAGTGTTTTGAGATCAAAAGCCATTAGAATTAGTCATTAATTTCTGCTCCTGAATTTTTATCTGAGAAAAAAAATCCAGAAAAAAATACAAGTTGCTAAAAACCACTGAGAGAATAAACATGAAAAGAAAGCTGAGTTGGAAAGAATATATTGGTCTAATTCGTATATATTTATTTACTTAATTTTCAAAATCTCATGTCTGTTGTATTGGCTGAAATATTGGTGCTATACCTTTCTGTCAAAGACCTTTCATTTCTTCTGGAGCATTATCTCTGCTGCAGCTGGCATAGCAGACAGAAATGGATAAATTGATTCTCGAGTTTTCTGCCATAACCCAAAACCTTAAAAATTAACACATATTGATAGAAGTACTGGACCATGTTGACTATTCAGAGTACCTGAGTTCATGTACCTGTTGACTCCAAAGGCGGAGCTTTATAACCAAATAACCCCTGTAGCCAAATAACCCTTATGAAATCCAGTATTTTAAATAAAAAGCATGGTTCTCATGTTCTTTCATATTGCCAATGGCTGAAATTGGATTCCTTATTTTTTTCTTCATATAAAGAAGGGCTGTACTCACAGGTATTTTAAATACCATTATGAAAGCAGTATTGATGGCACCTCAATAATTCCCTAAAATTATCTCTAAATCATCAATTTTGGTTTGAGTCCTTCGATTCTATGTTACGCTGCAAAAACCAAGGGTGGTAACAAAGAACAACCACAGTAAAGTGTTAATAATGGTAAGAGTTGAGGAGGGACTGTTAAAATCACACAACAGGAGCTATATTTTTTAGTTTAAGACAAGACTCCATTATTGTCTGTTAGATTTCTCCCAGGAAAAACTGCCAAGAGACTAGCAGAGCCACATATGTGGATATTAACTTCCTTTACCTGCTGGGTCAACAGCATGTTGGTATACCATCCGTGGGGTCTTCCTGGAAGCAAATCGCCTCTGTTAAATTAAACCAAAGCCAAAGACTATCATCTAATAATTTAAGCTGCTATCAATCTCATAATTCGATTTCATTATGTATTGTATTAATGCAGTGATTTGATCATTCTGAGTCTATTGATTTACTGATTTAATTTTAATTGTGACCTCAGTTTGACCATTGCGTTGTTCAGTCTTTAATTTTCCTAGTAAAAATGTAGCGTATTAGGTCACTAACAGGCACTTTTAAGTGAACATTTGCTTGCTCATCCTTTTAAACAAATCCATTAAATGTATACAGAACTGTTTTATTCTCTCTGCCTGCAATGTGGGTCACACGTTCTGAAGACACAATTAACCTCAACTGAGAAATTTGCAAGCCACTAGGTTATTGCAATGAAAAGTAAAACCAAGGTCTTTTCACCTTATTATGTAAGACACTATAAAGCCTTCAGTTTCTTGCTGCAGAAAGAATTCCAGAGCAGAGATGAAAAGATAGGATGAAATGAACAGAAATGCTGAAGTTTGGGGTTTTCTTTTTCTTCTCTTTTCCATTTGGTTATCACTCAGGGAATACAGTACCACCAAGGGCCCATCTGGTGGCACTGTTAACTGAAGTCTATTTCACAGACAGAAGGACAAATCTTACACGCGAAAAAGAGAAGGAAAAGGACAATTCTCACTAATGGAGCTATTCATGTTGCAGTGGTCAAATGACATGGTCAAGCCTCATTTTATGTGGCTGTACCCTCACATTCTCTTCAGCCTCATTCTCAAGATTCCTGCAGGTGGGCATATCTGACTTTTTTTATACTTTCTTTGTTTTTTTTTCAGTTGCAGCAAATACCAGAGAATAGAAAAATGTCCCTTGTTAAATAAATGCCCAAATGTGTGATCGTCTACAGATACATGTGTGTGTCTACTTTTTTTCCTGTAGTGTCAGAAATTTGGTAACACTGAGCCTGATAAACTTATTAACAGTCCTAAACAGAAATTCAGAAATTTGAAATGCAGACGTGCTGAACACATAGGTGTATGGAGGAAATATTTTATTTACTAGTTCTTATTTTATACCTGAAAAAGCATTCAGTATGCTCCTACTTGGAACCGCTTGTGAAGACACCCTTGTTCTTTCACAATTTACGCATTAATGAAGAGTTAATATATCCCATTATCTTGGGTTAAATACACCTCTTTTAAGCCATTAAGATTACCAAATTTTTAGTGGTGTGACTTGAGGTCACTGATGGAGAGATTCAGGTGCCTAAACCTAGATGTCCAGGGCCATTTTAGGTGCCATAGGGTATCCAAGGCACCTCTGCTGGGCTGCAGGTAAGACATGGGAAATCCGGGGCACCCATGTCCCTTTGGAAAGCATATTGGCACCAAGTGGGAAACCATGTGGGACTTTCTCTCTCTGAGTGTCACAAGACCTTTGTAAACTCAGAGTGCCTCAGTCCTCTAGGGAACAAATGTAAAGACTGTTCATATCAGTGTCTACGTGTGGCACTGGGGTAGGAGCTCCTTCCACCTTCCCCTCATGGGAGTCTTCGCCTGTCACCTGTTTAGTGCTGCCTTTGGCATTCTTAGGACCTTTGCATGAGCTCATTTACCTCACTAAAACAGCAGCAAATGTCTTGGGGGAGGGAAGAGTGGGTAGTTTTCTGCTATTTTATTTAATTAAATTGGTACAGCACAGGTCCAGAATCAGCTCAAGGGAGGGTGGGAGTTCAGGGTTGTGAGAGAGGGACAAGGAAGAAGGATGGAGACCTCCTCTTCTGGCAGCAGAAATCCATTATGGCATTTTCCTGCAATTGAATCAGCACCTCTTGTCTGTCCCCTTGGAGGGCTTTGGCACTCTCTTTACCAGGCCAGCTGGCTGTTTTCAGGCCCCAAGCCAGCAGTTCTCCGAGAGATTTGAAGTAGGAGGATATTTGGCATCTCCCTCAGCATGACATGTAACCCCTGTGGAGCCACGCACCCAACTTTGTGGTTCTGGGTGAGTCATGTGGCTTTTGAAGACATAGTTTATCCGCTATAATGAAAAAAATATTCCACACCTAAAGATGCAAGTAATGCCTCAGGGCATTTCTGAAAGCAACAGCAAATTGGGCACCTAACTTCAGATGAACACTTGGGAAATTCTTGCTATACTCTCCAATTTCTTGTTCAGAAAGAGATGTGATAGCTCAGCCCAGGACTACCTACCCTCTTAGGTAACTTAGGTACTTAACCTCTAAAATACTCCTAGTTAAGTTAGCAGGGATAGGTTTCATTTATGGTTGCAGTGAACGTTTCATTGAGTTTAGGTCCCCTTCTTAATCAAGCCATTAACTTTTAAAGAAGCAGCAGAGAAGAGTACAATGTAGCAGCAATAAAAATAATTAGGGTTGCAAATGGGTCTTTGTTGCTACCTGGGAATTTGCAGATGAAATCTGAGTTTTGACAGCCACTGTTACTGTCGTGCTGCATATCAGTCTGCATTCAGACTGATAGCTGCTCAGTGAATCACTCTCTCTTTTTTCTAGTATAATGTGAGACAAATCTACACAAGACGAGAATATCTACGAAAACGCAGACTTTCAACCTGATACAGTAAGAAAGGAAGTTTGTAATTGAAAATTAATTCATACTGGAAAGTGTAGTCAATAGACAATTACTGAGATACAGCTTGTGTTTATTGCTTGAGGAATTTTACACAAGATTTATAACAACTAAAAGCAATTACCTTTACATGTAAAGAACAGTCTAAAAAGATGAAACTTAATTACTGTAGAATCCTTCAAACATTCTTTATCTTATGTAAATAATCACCAACCAGACAGTAATTAAAAAAAAATTAGATGTGAAACTAAGCACGTTATCCACATCAAAAAAGATAACAGAAAAATCCCCATATTGTCCACTATTCTTGTTCTATTCATTTTACAGAAGTATGGCACTACTGTTTTACTCCAGATGTAAAAGGTGAAAATCAGATATAACGTTTGTGCAATTGAAGTCAAGTAGGCATGATTTTTTTTTAACGTATTCAGGTACACCGCTGCCTCTTCCATCCTCTATGTCCACTCTTTAGCCCCCACTGATAATCTCAGTTACATGGGAGTTGCATTCTTCATGTGGAGACTTCTGAAGGAGCTTCCCTGGCTATATTACTTCCCATCGTGGGAAGGGAAAAAATGATTTGCGTGTTGACCCAAGCCAGAATCAATGGCATGCTTAGAGTGCTGCCTGGTAAGAAACACCTAATGGCATCAAAATGGGATCCTCACACCAGTGGCCACTCTTTAGCTCCTTTTGCCTGACCCAGCAGGCGTGTTCCTGCTCATTGAAAATAATTCCCTGGGACAAGTTATACTGGGGACAAGGTGCCCGATATAGTGGAGAGTATGTGCTACCCCAGAAAGAGAGCTACAGAATGCATAGCATCAATACACTTTAAACATGTCAGAGACAAAGGATCTGTAAAAACACAAAATCAAAGCAGCCTCTCAAACTGAGAGTCCCAACAGCAAATATAGAAGGTGGTACAGAGAATGAATACCACCTTAGCACAGCAAGGCATCAAGGGCATTGGCCAAATTGGAATAGTGTTGAAGAATAGAAAGATGAATCCTCTTTCTTCAGACTCCTGGGTTGTTTGTTGTCCGCACATCATGAACCAAACCCCTGCTGGATTCAGGTCTGGAAAGAGGTTTTCCCAAGGCTTTGTTTCTGGGGATTAGTGTGTTTTGGGATCAAACTTGGGCGGCAGCAGTGTGGGTGGGATCTGAGTTCTTCCAATTTTAGATTTCTTTTTCATTATGGTATGGCTCACATACTGAACAGGTGTCTGGGCCTTGGGCATGAGTACTATATTTGTCTGTCTTTGTTTTTTCTCTCAGTGATACACAGTAGTTTAGACTATCAGGGACTGAAATTCCTAGCTCTGAGATGTGTGGTCAGGGTAACGTATGGAAGACACATGCAATGGTCTGTAGAATATGAAAAGTCAGATAGGATAAAGTAATGGTTCCTTATTTTTCCTTTAAAATCTGTGAAATTCAACCTGTGTACTTTGGTCTTTTGGTGAGTTAATATATTTATAATATTTTCCCCTTTATCCCAAAATCAGAACGGAACACCCAAAGTGAGGTGTGTAAAATTTATTTTCTCTTTCTAATTGCAATGACAATAATTAATTTTTTAGATGAGCATTCTGTTTTTTTCTTTGTTTTTTTTTAAATTTTTTTAGGAAGACCAATATGTGAATAAACATTTAATGCCTCATGCTTAAGATAATGAAGATCTCTAGTCTGAAACCACATGAATACATTGTGGTGATTGCAGGGGAGTTTTGACTCCATGCACAGGTGCAGAGAAGAGAAACGATGAGAATTGCAGTACATTTTCACCCTGGAGAGAAAGGAAGCTACAAATTGGTTAGAGAGAGGGAAGTAAGTGTGTGTGAGTGGAAATTTTCTTCTGATCTTCCCTCTGCAAATTACTTCTGAGATTAAAAGAGTAATTAGAAAAAAGAAAAAGCCACAAGAAGATTTATTGGTTAGTGAGCCTAGAGCTCCGGGTTTGTGCTGCCTTGGTCGGAGCTGCAGCAATCTTTTTGTTTTATTTTAGATGCTGGGGAAGCATCTTTAGCAACTGAACTGAAACAGAAGGTAGTGCTGAAGTGACCCAGGAGAGGGAGAAATGTGCTCAGGGAACGTGCAAGCTCCTGTGATTACCTTCACAGCAGCACGTCACTGGGCTCAGTGGGATGAGTTTTCCTTTTTGGGACCCAGTCGACATCCGCAGGGCTCCCTCACTGAACGAGGGATGTGTCCTCTCTGTCCCTTCCGTGCTTGGGCTTCCTGAGTAAGGGTAGAAGTACCAGTATTTACCATCAGAAAGGCAGAAAAACACCCTCCTGTTGCAGCCCGTTGCTGACTTTCAAATCTAAAAGCAAAACGTAGTGATGTGCAGTTACAGTGTATAGGTTAACAGGAGATGATTTTTTCTGTTTATCTGATCGGGTGTAATCAGGGACTGCCACAGCTGGAGGGCCAGCAGTAGGGCGAGACCCCTTGTGACAGTGTAGAGCTGTCCTCTCGTGGTGAGTCTGCTCCTTTTTCACGTGCAAGGGGGGAATCGGGACTTGATGGCAGAACAGACCTGGTCCTTTGTGAGCTGCTTTGGCACAAAAGGCAAAACGTGTGCATGGGCTATTATGCACAGACCTCCTGAGTGACTTCTCAGTACTTGATTACATTTTAATTATTTTTGTAATGTGAAAGTGAGCCTACTCTCCTGAGAAGAAAGAACTGTTTCTATTAATCTAACAGGTTGTAGCAGAGGATCAGCAATTAGCTCTGTGCTTTTTATTATGCTATAATTATTAATAATGAGGGGCCTCCAGGAGCCCCATTTTCGATAGCAAATCCCATTTGATCGAGCAGTCAGATGGTTCGTTTTGGTCTAGGTTTGACAGATGGATCAAAGGTGGTGTGAGCTGCGTTGACCTGAGCAGATCCTGGGCAGGTATCTCTAACTGATGTATCCCGTACAACGTGGTGGCACCAACAGTACCAGTTCTGGATACTACACAAATAATAGGTTCAAAGAAAGTTCCTACAAAACACAACCCACAACCTGATCAAGGACCTTCCTTCTTTCATTTCTGTTGTTATCATTAGCAGCACGAATAGATTCTCCAGCAGTTAAAGTTACCTTTACTGCCATTCAACTGAAGGCAGATGGAGAGCATTTGGGGGTTGTATCATGAATGCTGGTCCTGTTATTCTTTGGTGATCTGCAAATGACCAGTCTTGGAGTCAAGAGTGTGATATGTATGCCTGTACATATTACAACACCACGTTTCAAGTGACCTATGACTTGTCCAAAGTTTATCCAACATCGCATTTTCCAGGCCAGATGTCTACAGCCATGTCTCAGAACAAACTCAGGGAGAACTATTTTTTAAATATCTCCTTTTTACACATACAAATCCCATTCTTACCACTGTTTTGCTGAAAACCCATAGTTACTGAGCTTGTCTCCAAGAGAGGCTGAAGTGCCAGTGGGCAAGTAACTGTGGTATCAGAAATTGTACATGTTGGATCTGAAAAATATCACATGTGCAAAAGAGATTTCAGGAACCACATTTCTGAACCCCACTACCTGGTTAAAACATGCCCCATGGCTGGCTTTCCCTTTGGTGCTGTCTTCAGAGGGATGGTGCCTGCTCCTTCCCAGGATGGCTGATGTTGAGAAGTAATTTTCCCTGCTATGACTGTTGTTTGGTGTGAAAATTTAGTTTGTGGGAAAGAAAAAGTAAATGTGACCTGGTAATATAAACATAGAATCACAGAATCATAGAATGGCTTAGGTTGTAAGGGACCTTAAAGATCACCTAGTTCCAGCTGCCCTGCCACGGGCAGGGACACTTTCCACTAGACCAGGTTTCTAAAAGCCCCATCCAACCTGGCCTTGAACATCTCCAGGGATGGGGCAGCCACAGCTTCTCTGGGCAACATGGGCCAGTGCATCACTACCATCATAGTGAAAAATGTCTTCCTCATATCTATTCTAAATCTCCCCTCTTGAGTTTGAAGCCATTACCCCTCATCCTATCACTACATGCCCTTGTAAAAGTCCCTCTCCATCTTTCTTGTAGGTGCCCTTCAGATACTGGAAGGCCGCTATAAGGTCTCCCCAGAGCCTTCTCTTCTCCAGGATGAACAGCCCCAACTCTCTCAGCCTGTCTTCATAGGAGAGGTGTTCCAACCCTCTGATCATCTTTGTGGCCCTCCTCTGGACCTGCTGTAACAGGTCCACGTCCTTCTTATGTTGAGGGCTTAAGAGCTGGCACAATATTCCAGGTGTGGTCTGATAAGAGCAGAGTAGAGGGGCAGAATCACCTCCCTTTTCCTGCTGGCCACGCTTCTTTTGATGCAGCACAGGATGCGGTTGGCTTTCTGGGCTGCGATCGCACATTGCTGGCTTGTTGAGTTTTGCATCAACCAACATCCCCAAGTCCTTCTCCTCAGAGCTGCTTTCAATCCATTCTCTGCCCAGCCTGTATTTGTGCTTGGGATTGCCCTGGCCCATGTGCAGTACCTTGCACTTGGCCTTGTTGAACTGCATGAGGTTTGCACCGGCCCACCACTCAAGCCTGTCCAGGTCCCTCTGGATGGCATCCCTCCTCTCCAGTGTGTCAACCGCTCCACACAGCTTGGTGTCATTGGCAAACTTGCTGAGGGTGCGCTTGATCCCAGCATCCACGTCACCAACAAAGATGTTAAACAACAGTACCAGTCCCAGTACCAACCCCTGAGGAACACAACTTGTCACTGCTCACCACTTGGTCATGGAACTGTTGACCACAACTCTGAGCGTACAGAAAAGACTGTGAACTAAATCTCAGTTCTAGCTTGTCTAAATTTTTCAAACCTTGATACTGCAGCCTGATTATTCTTCTAAGAGTGTTTTCTTGGGCTTGTTTCTGGGCTTAGTAACTTCCCAGCAAAATGGAGAATTTAACAACTATAATTTTATTAAGGAGTCCTGCTTCTATTTGATAGCTTCTGCTAGGAAAAGAGCTTTACAAGATTAGTGTCCCTCTGAGCAATTAAGTAGCAGGGTCCCCTAATCTCTGAAGTCATACACAAAACAAATAGAGTAGTAAATGTTGCTTCTCTGGGATCATAACAATTATTTATTGCTTTTAATAAGTCTGAGTTTGCTTGGATCTGTCAGGATATCCTTTTGTACTAGCGTCAACGGGAGTAATTCTAACAGTCAGTGGAGATGATAAGGTGAAATCAGAATTATGACCAATGTATTTTTTATTTTCTTGCATGATGAAGGAAAAAGAGAGCCTAGAAAAACTCTGGGGAACTCCAAACCTTGTGGTTTTCTAGCTCTTTTGTAAAACTCCATTGTTTTAAAATTTTGAGTTTATAAATCTCTCACTTTTCAGCACCTACTAAAGCAGTTTTATAGTGAGCTTGTACTTTTCAAAGTATTACAAGATAGAAAACCAGCCATGTTGATCTTCTTTCATGGTTTTGTTTTGATTTTCATCACCTGTAACATAGGTCGGGGCACAGCTGTGATCTGGAGGGTGGGAAGGACCTAGCAAAGCTGTTTCCCTCTTGCTCGAGTTAGACTCAGTGCCGCTAATAAGATGGACTATAATGTCACTATTTTTAGTTTATCATACGTTGCTGTATTTGGTCAGGAGCAGTGTTTCTAGCATGAGAGTTCCAACATAGGGACAGTCAATCCAGTAATGGCTGGAAGTGTAAATAGCAAGAAATGTAGTCCAAATGATGGAGAGGATCACAAATACATATTCTGGAAACCAATGATCTTTCCTCCGTGTTTTCCAGCAGGCAGGGGGACTCCACTCCTGTGGCTTTTTGCCCTGGACAGTGGCACGACTAGCTGTATCCAGTTTTACTTGATAAAGATACGTGACCACCTCACCTCTTTGGGCAGGAAACGTGCTTACAGTAAGGTTTAGGCTTGATTGTGTTTGCCTCTAGGAGCCACTTGATGGCAGTCATTAGCGTAACAAAATTGCATGTACACCTATATGTGTTTGCATATATTTATGATACAAATAGATAGTTCAAATCATTTCTTAGGATCAACAACAGTCTATTCTCTGCTCCATTGTGCTTATATACAATGATTTTCCATGTATTTTCCTGGGTTGCTCTAGTCTTTACAAAGCATTTGCCAGCTTCTCAAAGCTCTTCACCAAAAGCCAATTCACTCTGGATGAATCCGGGCTGTTCCTGAACAGTTAAAGTAGAGTTTGAAAACACATTTTCACAGCCATCATGATAAATTATATTCATGATACAGCCTTCAAAACTTGTTTTACTTGTATGACACTTAGATAATACTTGAATGCAATGTACATCCTCCCATGCAAAATGTATTTTCCTGGAAACTGTGTGTGCAGAAGTAGACAGCAATTATGCACCAGCACAGGCTTCTAAGGATAATCAATAAGGGACAGAAACATCAGGTTATCAGGGAGAGGGGATTTCTCACTGAATAATCATTCTAGCTCTGGCCTCTCAGTCCTGAAACTCAAGGGAAAGCTACTCTACACGCCACTCCCTCCAAAAAACCCCACCCAAAACCCTTCGAAAAATGTCTGTGAATTGGAATTCAAAACTGCACTGGAAATTGAAAATCCTGGACTGAGGGGAGACACTGGCTTAACGTGTGTTTCAGTTTCCTCCTCCCTCCTCTTGCCAGCTCCTGCCTTTCCCAGAGGTGATAAATCACCTGGATCTGCTCTCCCCATAGGAGATAATCGCCTCATCACCTTTTTCCCTGTGTACGCTTATTTTTGCTTTACAGATACCAACAGCATCTTTTCTCGGATGATTTAACTAATTACCATATCAAGTTCAACTCATAACAATTGTTCTCAACCTGAATTTGACAGTGACAGTTGCAGCTTCTTTTTCAGACCAAAAGAAGAGCTCGTGTGTCTGAATGCTTGACTATTTCTCCATCCATAGCAGATACTACTTTCCCTAAGCCCTCACTAACCCTTAGAAACACACAAGAGCTCTAAGACTGTTCTTCCAAGGTCCATGTTTCCTGCCCTGAGGATTATGGCAAGCATTTTAAATGCAATTATTTGATGCTGCGATTTCAAATGAATAAATTACCTTTCCCTACTCAAGTCCAGACCAAACCTTGATAAGGGAACAAAGACCTTTGTTCCAAGGTGGCTCTGCTGAGCCCGTCTGGAGTGCTGGACCATGGGGTTGTGAGGTTGAACAGTTAAATAGTGCCTGGGGGGCAGCTGACAGTAGATGTGACTCACTGCAGTCAGAGGACTAGATTGGCCTTTAGTATTTGCACAGAGAGTGCCCATGCTGCAAATATTTCTCTTTCCACAGCAGAGTTTCCATGTATTATTTGCAGTGGGAAGGGCTTTTTTTATTTTTTTTTTGACTAAAGGCAAATGATGGTAAACTCTGCAAAAAGTCTGCAGGTCAGGTGAAGGAACCCAAGAAGTCTCAAAACCCGGTGAAAATGGAGGACACTGAGCTGGGTACTCCTGAGACCATCAAAGGAGAAGGATTAACCCATTGTCCTTCCTCTGAACCCCACCAAAGGGAGATGACCAAATAAATTCTACCCCAAACCCTTTTAGACTAAACGGTACAGGACCCTGTGTTGCCCACAAGGATATAGGACCTATAACAGAGTGTGTGGAGAAGAGAATTTGGGGACTGGGTAAAATTTGTGGTGACAGGTTTTAAGAGGATCATGGGCATGATACCGTAATGGGATGTTTGGGGGAGAAACAAAGGTTCAAGGGAGATTGGGAGCATGGGAGCAAAGCATGGGAAAATAAAAGGAAAAGGGGATAAAAGGGGCCAGCCAAGTGCAAACAGGTGACTGACCAGCACCCTTGACCTGTGCTTGTCCTCTGGCCTTACCAAATGCTATTTCTGACTGTGTTTTGTACAGGCACACTCCCAGACGATGCATGTGGGACACTAGCCAACTTCAGGCTGGACTAGCCAGCAGCAGGATAAGAGATCTGAGTACAGACCCTGGTGCAGGACCACGAGTCTCAGGGGCTTGAGCGTCCAGGTGTCAGCTGCTGGCTGGGGATGGGGGACCACAGCAGCCCAGCTGTCTGGGGCTGGGGTGGCAGAACCCACCCTGTGTCCCATAGCCCACCGAGTCATCAACCTCTCAGCAACTGAGAGGCTTTATTTCTCAGTAGTGGTTCCCTTCCTGCTTTTTTAAGGAAGAAAAATCACGGAGGAGAGACACTTCGGGAAAAACGGTGTCTTTCAGGCTGGATGGCTTTATTGACTGTGAGATGGCCTTTCTGAAACTGTGCCGTGATGTCCCACCCATCCTGGAGAGGAATTTGCCTCTGCATTTGAAGTTTACTGAAGGTTTATGCGAGGATGTGTGCTGCAATTTCCGTCAAGTTTAATGATGTTTAAAATATAACTGTTCCAACAGCAAGATGCTGCTCAGTGAGTTTTATGGTGAGCGTTTCTATTAAATCCCTATAAACAGAAGCATCTGCAATTGCTGTAGCTGTCTTTCATGTCATCAGCTTAAATACCAGCAAGATTAAAAGTGCTGTACAACTGAAGAATGGAAAAAATCCATGTGGGCTCATTTAGTTGTCTGGGCAGAGGGCTGGTCCAAGCTCCATGAAGGGACTTGGAAGATTCAGCTCAAGCCCCTTCTGATGAAAAGTTGGGCAAGCTGATACATGCGAATTGCACAGAAGTCTTGACACTGAACTGTCACAAATAGCAGATATTTACATTTGGAGAAGCTTCATCTCCATGGGAACTAAGTTTTTCCATTTTCTCAATGCCTAAATTTTTTCTTCTGGCCCTGCTCAGGAGGAATGATGCGGTGTCTGAGCTGTGCTGGGAGTCAATGGTGGTGTTCATCCACCAGCACAGCCTGAGATGGTTGTTCTTTGCATCCTTTCTGTACCTCTCAGGATACCAGGCAGTATCCTGGGCACATAAACACCATTTGGAGAATGGACTTGAACTCATTGACATGACATTACATGCCACTGGGCATCATGTCGTACCAGAAAAATTTCCCAAAATGAGTATTTCATGGTTTGGATTAAATATTTCCATAATGATTTTTTTTTCTGAAATTCAGGAATATCTGTGGGACTCATACGTGAAAAATATTTTTGTTTGTTCTTGGTTTTTTATTAATATTTCTAAGAAAAATTGCTCGTAACTCTCTAGCAAAGGAGCAGGTTTACAAAATACCTTGTTTACAGTAGCCTTCAGCACCCTTTGGGAAATTAACCTTTTCAGAGAACTCTGACCTGTATTAAGAAGGGGAACTAGACCTGAAACCAGCTCTAGCCAAAACGAGCAATTTTGATGTTTTTTGAGATTGTGATTGTGCATTCAGAGTTCTTCAGAAAGAGCTGCCCAAAGTCAACACCTAGGTACTGATGTGTAGATACACAGCTAAGATTAATTTTAAATGGGAACCTGTCACAATTCTGACATCCTCATTTAGACACAAACCCAAGCATTTAAAAATGCTGAACACAAACCAGCTTGTATAAAAATCAGCAATCAACAGCTCTGAAAATCCATCACTTCTCTCTCTATAGTGCCACACTATTCTTTCCACTGCTCTACTTGTTTTTCAGACAGGAAAAGTAAATTGCACTTATTAGGACACTGTCACGTATGTACCTCATGAAAGCCTACAAATATGGACTATAGGAGCAGATAAAGGGAGCAGGAAATTTCAAGCAATGCTACAGTAGAAGGATAGTCTGCAGTAATCGACTGGCTGCTCTCCCTCACATACCTCACTCGCGTGCATCGTGCAATGTACAGCATGCTCCAGCACGGCTGGCATTTATAATAAAATCTCAGAAACCTTATTCCAGGTATTAGATAAGATTGCAGGAGAGGTGGGTAAGCCAGGAGCCTGTAACGCTATGGAGTTGGCCCATTTAAATTCTGAGCTGGGAATGGGGAGTGGGTCATATCCTCAGGTAGGAAGGAAAGAAAAAGGGAACAAGGGAAGGAAGGAGTTTCTAACAGTTTTATTAAAGGAAAGTTTTCTGCAGTAAATCTTATGGCTGATTCAGCTCTGAGAGCATGCAGAAGAGACACAAACCAGTCAGCAGGAAGGACTGGACATTGTGAGTGCCCATAGCCCTGTAGCTCTGTAATACAGCACTGCTGTTGCTAGGGACAGGCTATGGCCTGAGTTTGCACAGCCTCAGGACGGAGGCTTGCCCAACCTGCTCTCTTTGAGCTTCTCTTGACCTGCTTGAATCTTTGTTTTACTTGGTTTAGCTAAAACTGCATTTTTTTGTAACTGCTGTTTATGGCTAATATGTTTTATTTTTGTTTATCTTTGTGTGGTGCCACCATGGTTTTATGACTCCAATTTGTTAGTAAATAGAGGTGGGGACACAGAGTATGGCATTGGATGGGCTGGCACTGGAGACCCCATGTCTATAAACAACTCAGCAATGGTTAACGAAAAGCAGATCTGCAGATGGATGAAGATGTTTTTAGGGCTAACAAAGAGAACAAAGAAATAACATTTAACATGTGGAAAAGGTAGCATATATAGTAAATTCAGATGTAATGTTGAGCTGGAAAGCAATGAAAAAAGAGAAAGTTGTAAAAGTGTGCCAGGAGACATAAAGTGACACCAAGTGGAGCCTACAGTGAGGAAGAAGAAACCAACTATGTGACCATTATATTTCTCCCAGCAAAGGACTCCAGACCCTGATGACTCAATATAACACACCATCACCACCAGAGAAAAATCACCAACCTTGGGACCCAAAACAACAAAAGAAAGGTGCGTGTAAAACCAGGACAAAGGGTAGAAAAGTAAGTGTGTGTGTAACATTTTTGACTTCTTTATTATTATTATTATTATTATTATTATTATTATTATTATTATTATTATTATTATTATTATTATTATTATTATTTCTGTATAGACCATTATTTCTTTTTCTGTAATAGTTAGATCTGGACTAATAATGATTCCAGGTTAGACCTTTAAGCTTTCAGTTATACTAACAACAAACTTTAGGCTTTATATATAAGGTGTGTTTCCTGTTTGCACATAAGCAAGATTTTGACCTAACACGTCCTGGCCAGCCCTTCCTGCTCCTCCTTATACCTACCAAACTTCTGATGTCATTGCCAATGCTGGAAAAAAGGGTATTTGGTGTTTTGGGGTAGTTGACAAAGGATGGAGGTGCACTAGGTTGAGCTTTTTCTTCCTGTCTGTTAGTCTAGCTTCTCTTTTGTATTGCACTTTGTCTTGCCACCTTTGACTCTTTTCTTTACCAGTTTTTCCAACTGACAATTAAATGACAGGTATTGAGGATCATTAAACTCTGACACTCATCATCTGTTTTTAGCTAGACTGCAGACAAACAACTGAAAGCTTAGAATTTGGGACTTCTCAGTTCTCAAAATGCAGTTTTTTGTTCCTTGATCACATTACAAGTCTTCACAGCTATGTATATCTCCTTTATTTCCCTTTTAATGTATTCAGAGCAAATAAAATGGAAGGTGACTTGTAGCCATGTTGTTCATCTCTCCAACTAAGGCAAAATTTTTCTTCACCAGTGGTACCTAACCTGTGCTGTGCAAACAAAATAATGAGCTTGGAGGTGGTCTGTAATTGATCTGCAAAATCATAATATGCCATACAATTCCTTGTATATGATTTCCAGATAAAAATTCTGATTCTAAGAAGATGTGATGTTGCGGGAAAAATGTTGAGCCTCAACAGTTATCCACTGATTCGAAAACTTTTGTAAAACTGCCAGTGCCTTTTCACATCCCGTGTGCTGTTACACAAATGAGAGCTGCTCCTTTGCAATACCTTCTCTGTGGCAGAATTCAGAAAACATTTAAGATGGGTGATAAGTGCTATTTGAAATTATTTCAAAAGGCTGTTTTAATGGGAAAAAGGTGTATTTAATAATTTTCCACAAGAAGCCCCAGGTGGTTCGAAGTTGTAATTTTTTTTTTCTGTACAGATAATCAGGTTGTGTGTGTGTTTATGTGTGTATGTGTGTTTCACATGTCTGTGTATATTTTATTTAACCTTTTCCTCTATCTCATCTCCAGAGGGGAGGGGAGGGGAGGGGAGGGGGGAGGGGAGGGGAAGGGAGGGGAGGGGAGGGGAGGGGGGAGGAGGGGAGGGGGGAGGAGAGGAGAGGAGAGGAGAGGAGAGGAGAGGAGAGGAGAGGAGAGGAGAGGAGAGGAGAGGAGAGGAGAGGAGAGGAGAGGAGAGGAGAGGAGAGGAGAGGAGAGGAGAGGAGAGGAGAGGAGAGGAGAGATATCCTACTATAAACATCATCCATTTAAGAGAGGGTGTAAGATAAAAAAATGTAATACAAAAGTTAGAATCTTTCAAAAATTACTAAAATAGTTTGTAAAAATATTTGTTTTCCCTTTTCTTATTTTTAGCTTAAAATAATTTGTGACTAAGTTTACTTTATTTATCCCAAATGGCAAGCATGGGGTCATACCTGTTGAAAAACAAACCAACCAACCAACCCCAGGTGTCTAATTTGATGGCTAATCCGATTAGGTCAGCCAAGCCTTATCTAAAAACTCTCTGCCTTCCGAACATGACGTGATTTCACCATTATTCAAAGTCTGGATTAATTTTATCCATTGCTGTTTCTTCTGGGAATTTAGCAATGCCCTTTGTAGCAAGGCTGTTTTCATCTCAGTGGTGTTGCTATATACATATTGGCCTTTGATAATGCAATCTTGTTTCCTGGATGGTCTGCATCCATTTGAGGGGGACGTTCTGATTTAATTACGGACTGTACATACTCTGAGTGGTTATGTCCAAAACCACAGAGCTCTGAGCTTCCCTTGCATCTCCCAAACTGAAACATTGTTTTTGAAGTTTACAGGTTGAGGTGGAGTTCCCAGTTGTACAGACTCGTTTGCAGTTATCTTTTTGTCAGGAAATATGTGGTGGCTGACTCGGACCAGCGGTAAGGAGAGGCAGCACCTCTGTAGTACTTCCCCTGAAGGTACACAAGATGTCTGCTGATGTCTGGGAGCCACGTAAAATGTGGCATTTCCCTCTTGGGGGGGAAAAAAAGAAAAGGAAAAAAATCAATATATAGAAATTAATGTGCCTTTGTGAAGATTCAAAACAGATGGGGAAAAGGTCAAGGATTCTTTGTTGCTAAGTGCGTTTCTATGACAACTGCAATGTGTATGTTATGAGTGAGCAATCATTTGTTCCAGCTGCTGGATCATTAAAGGGGCAGCATTTCCCTCAGCACTGGGAATGTTATTCATGGCTTATTTACTTTTTGTTTACCCCTCTTTAAACCAAGGTTCAACAGGTAAGACTCAGTGAGTACATGAAAGCTTCAGTGAATCGCAGGATGCTGCACCATAGGTCTGGATGAGTCTGGATTGCATCGTGCGTGCCTTAGAGGATGCTAGGGGAGCTTAGTAAGGAGATTAGGGAGATTAATTTAGATCCAATCATGCAATTAAGTCTGTACACTCATGATGAGATATTCTATGATTCTATGATGCTAAGCTGTGTTGGATGTGTTTCTGTGGAATTTATGGCATGACTTGAGAGTCGCATGTGACTTGTCTCTCCACTCATCTGTAACACAGGAATAATAGTATGCACAAAGACTTATAAAACATTTGGATATCACCTTAGAAAAAGTTAATTAACTGAAATGGTGGTAGAAAACTACTCCTTTCTTCACACATTGAAATAAGAGGACAAGTTGTCATCATGGCATTGTCCATTGCTTCAGCAACATGGAGATCTGGTCCAAAAAGCACAGATTTTATTGTTAAATAGGAGTCAAATTTGTGGAACCTTTCCATTCACCACATTTTAGTTATTTTTTTCCCTAATGCTTACATTAAAAAAAACGCAACAAACAAAACAACACTAGAACAGGGTTGATACAGGGTCAATATCCATTGCCAGTGACATCAAAGAACATGTTGGGTAATTATGAATTATGTATTCTGTGAATTATGTATCTGGAAAAAGTGACTGCTTCTGTATCCCTGATCCTAGCAGTCACTTCTGCTGGCACATGCAGCCCTCTGTCTTCTTTATGCTGGAGTGCAGCACTCCAGCTGACAGCCAGAAGATGCGTCTCTAACTTTCAGTATAACATCTGGTTGGTTTCTGGCTGCTTGGGTGGTTTGCCATTATTCAATAAGGATCTTATTCTTTTTTCTTTTTTTTTTTTCAGATATCAGTGCAATAGAAAATATCAACTTCTACTTATTGATTAAAAGAAAAGGGAAAACCAAACAGTCCCAAAGAAAATTCTGTGTCCCCTGGGACTGACTGCTTCTCTAGACTGATATCTTCTTTTTAACCTTGTCTGGGAATTAAAATGTCTTCCACCGTTTATGTCTTTATGAGATTTTCTTTGGAAAACTCCCTATGCAAACCCATTACTACTAAGAAATGAAACTTAAGAGTGACGAATGTAGAGGAAAAGCTTTATGCAAGAACATTAGGAAACTTTGAACTTGCATGCTGGTAGACATGACAGTCCAGTTGCCATCCAAAAACTCCTTGTAGCAGGAGAGAGAGAAATTGTTCTAGTGCCATGACTTGCTTTGGCCAAGCAGCAGAGTTGGTGTTATTCAGGTGGGAAGTGGAAGTTGCAATAAAGCCAGGCCTTCAGTATGAGGAGGCCAGGCCATAATATAGGCTTTGCTAACAACTCTTTTGTCTGTCTTCTGACAAATAGTCTTTCTCTTCTGCACAGATTTTTTTTCCCCTCAAGCTTTCTTTGTTGCAGCTGGTGGAAGAAGAACAAAAGAGAGCAGCTGCTCTATGTTTTGGATCCTGTCCATCTTGCTTCATTTCAGCATATGGAGTGATAATGGACTCTTCTATTCAGATCTTGTTTTGTTCTTTAAGAAATATGGAAAGGGAGGTATTTATTAAATTCAGTCGAGAGTGGCAGGAACAAGGCTAAGCATCATGGAAAGTGAGCATCCCTCGGTGATTTAGCATCTACGTGCTTGTCCGTCTTTCTGGAATCCTGGGCTTAGCTGCCCTTTGCATCACAGCTCTTTATCCCTCAGTTTATCCTTTTTACAGCCAGCCATAATGTAAATTTCTCCATGCCGCTCATATAATTTTGCTTGGTGAAAGAAGAGTTTATTCCCACTTTGCAGTCACAGTCTGGTGAAATAACTAATTACATTAGTGGTTTCAGCTTGGTGTCTGTGCTTGTAGATACAAAGACCTGGACTCATGTCTGCTTCAAACTGAGTACACACAGGGCAGCTTAACAGCACAACGTTGGACTGAAATGTTGCAAGGATCATTCCTGTACTGGGTTACTCGTGTTCAGAGAATGGGAACTAGGAGATGTGGGAAAAAAAAATTTGATGGGGGACATGTCCACTGAGAGTGCGGCTGAGGGTGAACTGGAACAAGTTGTACGAAGGTACAGAGATGGGATGAAAACTGATGCACTGCTGTCTATCTCGGTGCATCTTAGATTAGCTATCTCAGAGTAGCCACATGAGGGGAATGGCAGAGAAAAGATGGCTGGAGGAAATGAGACTAAAACATCAGCTTTGGAAAAAACAAAAGCAGGATTGGGAGTGTCCTCCAGAGGATGCTGATTTCCAGATCCTTGATGGTGAAGACAAGTTCCAGAGTCTTGTGATCTGCTGTCATAAAAAAGACTCTCGTTTTCCTGTGGGTATATCCAAAACCATAAGATGACAGTTTATTGCTTCTGCCAGTTATTCCTCTACCTAAAGTATCTTATGTGGTGCAATCCTGTGAAAGAAAACAATCATGACCCATTTTGGCGTTACTGAATTTCATGGGTAGGTTCGTCTAAAAATCTTGGAAGTACTTTTAGTTTTCTGTTGTTCCTTTTACAAACACTAATCACACAAAACTTTGATTAGAATACGTAAACAGTTTACCCACACAATAATATCCAAATGCCTCACAAGTAGTTGCCTCCTTCACCAGTTTATGCTTCAGGGTGCAGAAGAGCAAGGCACAAAATCGCATTTATGTTGTTCTCAGTACACTAGATATATTTCAGCTAGCTGGATATGAGTTGCTTGAGCCATACACAATCTACCTGTACTCCCATAGACAGTTCCCAAGCTGCTAAGCCTTAAGCTGTGCACAAGTGGAGGACAGGACAAGGGGGACAATCTTTCCTGAGACCCTATTCTCAACAGTAATAATTAAGGCTTATAAAATGTCCATTTCCATTCTCTTACTGAATTCCCCATTGCAACCAGTTCTGAAAATGCAGCTGTTGACCACCACTAAGAACTGCTGATATTCACACCCACTCTCTCAACCCATCACGTTTTGATGACAGAACAGTTCCTGTTGTCAGTCTGACCTGACCAAACACCAGTTGTAAAACTATTTCCTCACCTGCTCTACTCACTTCCACAGGCTTTTACAAGCCTGGGTTTACCAAGGGATAGAAAAACTCCCCTGAGTCCTGTACTGTTCTCACTGCTGCATGGCTTCCTCCTCCCTCCCCAGCCAGTCAGCGATTTAGGCTCTGATCCTCCCATGCATCAGTGGTTCTCAGTGTCTTTTGTGTGAATATATGTGTGTACTGCACCACATTGCAGACGCTACGTTTCTTGTAGATTAACACATTTGTGAGTTTTTTAGGAGAAAATTTCCTTAGTGAAACTTATCTTCATCTAAAAGGCCATTAGCTATGAAGAGAACAGAAAAATGAAAGACTAGTTAGAGCAATAATCAACGTGTCTGAGGATGGAGCTAAGTACTGTGTTCACAGATGTGAATATTAATAAGCATTTGCAAGGAAACATAAGTTATTTTGCAAGGCATATGCTGTAAAATTAAAATTTATTCAGTTAAAGTAAAAAGAAACATGACCAAAAAAAACAAACCCCAGAACAAAACCTCCAGAAATATTAATCAAAATGTAACAGAATTCTAAATTATTTATTAATTTATTTATTTAGCTTTTTTTTTTACGAACTGCAAAACCTTGGGGGCTCAGATAGATGTAAGGATCTGATAAGAGTCAAAGCCAAAAGAGCTGACTACCAACCCATGAAGGAGGAACACTCGCCTCACCCCTGCAAGTTCCCTGGACGGCTCCAGTAGTTGCCAAAACAGCTACAAAAATTAATTAGGATAGAGGAGCGACAAGAGCTGTCTGTAGTAACAGCTAATTAATCCTCAAATGACAGTGAACTGGATCACAATTCTTAGGGCTTTCAAGAGTGGCATTGCCATAAGGTGGTGGCTGAAGCTCCTGGGGATGGCAGGAAGAACACAGATCTTTACCAGGCTAATGCCAGGGCATCCACCACTCCATCAGGCTGGGAAGCTGTATCTGTGACAATAAGGAGAGCCCCGCTACTGGAAAAAGTTCCCAGCAGTGGGCTCAGGGGTACCGGGCACAGTGTCAAGCTCTCAAAGTGCTAGGCAGCTCATTTAGAAGCCCCCAGAGCAACTTGCCTAAGGATCGCACCGACAGGTTGGGAAATTGCAAGCTGCCAGCTCGACTGGAAGGTAACCTAAGGCAATATACTCTAAATGTCATAAACACCAGTCATGTTACTTGCCCTTAATCATTTTTTGTTCTTTTTTTTTTAAAAGGGAGAAATACAAAAGCTGAAAAGATTTATAATATTTATTTTGTTAATTGCTTAATTTTTTTATTGATATTCAGCTCCAGGGTGTGCCTTTCCTGATTTACTGCATATCGTAGTTGTGAAATACTTTTCTTAAATTCAATAACTTCAAAATAGCTCTCTAATGACAGGGTGTTTTCATTGCAATCAGTAATAAAATTCTCCTTAATTTAGGGGAATTGATAAGCAAATGGTCTGTGTGTTTCTGATACTTCCCTTGAAGAATTTTCTAATTCTAGTTCCGATCTTGTCTTTTTTTAAGAAAATAATAACATTGCTGTTAGAAGCCCGAGTAAAGTTTCTCTCTTTTAAGACTTCTAGCAGAGAATTGAAGTAGGCATAAGCTCAAAACAGCAGGTAGGAAAGAATCTGTCCTAAATGAAAGATGATATCTCACTCTTCAAAATTAAAATTGGAAGTTGTTTACTCTTGAGGAGATAATAATTTTTTTATTAATCCAAACACTTCTTTTTTAAAGATATTATGAAGGTTAATTGTGCATTTCTGAGCTAGAATATACTAGAGAAGTGCAGACTCTCATTGATACTTGTTAACCCTTTAGCCTGAGTCTTTCAATTATTTAGAGAGAGTAATTACTCATAAAAGTACTATAATCGTAATCCTTACCTACCTCTGCTGATATCAGTATGATATTCAGCTCTCTAGGAGATTTTTTACTCTGTGTATTATTTCCTTTGCCTCACAATTATTGGTTTGTTTTACATGAATTCAAGTTCAATGCAACTGCAAGTCACCAGGAAAAAGCCCCAGTGCAGTGATGGGTCCCACAGATATTTTCCTCACAACAGTCAAACTCTGTGAGTCAAAAATAGTATCAGCTGATGCCATGGTGGGTCTCTGGTTTGTTTTGCAGGCTGAACCTCTAAGGGTTATAAATACGAAAAGAAGCAGTTTGCGCTGATATTACTGCTGATTTCAGTAACAGGCTTTCAAGTGCGTGTGTGAGTATTTGCAGAGGCGGCAATGCGTTTGCTACAAATGCAATAACAAAAAAGAAGAGGGAAAATGTTTGACATACAAGCACTAAGTGTTATTCATAGTGAAAGAGTTCAGAGTTAAAGTACTCTGGGGTAAAGAATGTGTCTGTAAAGATCTGAGAAAGTAAATACTGAATAATAAAACACAATGATTGAACTGGGATACAGCTGACCTGGAAGGAAGGTAGTATAGGCTAGTACTAAACCTCTTAAGAAAGGAACCAAAAAATGCTCAACTACTACCTTTGTTTCCACAAACTTACATGATACTTCACAATTTCAACTGACGTGTTAAAGACAGTACTTCTTTTAGAGTAATGAAAGAATGGCGAAAATACCCATTCATGTTACTGCAACATCGGACACCCCATCTACTGATGGAAAAAATTAACGTGAGGAATATAAAAATTGATCTTAACAAGTCTTGACAGTAAAACAGATTTTATCAAGAAAATGTGACAATTTTGATAGTTATTTTTCTGCATTCTGTATCAGAATATTGCAACAGATTTGAAATTGCTAAGGTTACATCCCCATGTTAAGAATCAGCATGCAAACTGATATTAATGGGAGTAATGATTTTCAATGTTTAAAAAGTCAATATAATATGGTTCTTTCACTGAGAAAGTAAAACACATTTTGGAGACATCAGTGATATTAAGCCACACAGCTCACCATCTGACTGTCAGGAGAGCTGGCTCTCCATTAACTGCTGTTTAAATATCTTCAACGTGTTTAAAGAGCTACCTGATTAACCATCCAGCATCCTTTGACTTTCTGTGTAGAACAGGAGCTAATGATTTCTCAAGTGTCAGTGGCTGAAGTTTTACAGGTTTAATGGGATGCATGCTATGTAATTTTTTGCAGGTTTGATAAATTGAGGGGAAATGGCTATCGCTAGAAAGTTGTTTCTACAGTCACTGGGAGGATGCAGGTGGTTGCACAGTAGGCAGGAGGACGTGGTCTACCACCACTAGTATGACCAGGAGTTTTGGCAAGAGAGAGGTGGAGTTAAGCTGAGAGAGTGAGAGGAAATTTCACTGAAAAAGCTCCTTGGAAAAATGCTCAACTATGTGCTGATGCAGTGGACCAGGAATAAGAGCAATAGTTGGAGACCTTCAAATGTGACAGAAACTCCAGGAGACCATAGGACAGAAGCCTAAGGGCTTTTAGCAGGTTAAGTAGCAAATAGGTCCTTGGGGGTTTTGCAGAAAACGCATGCTCTTGACTTGATGGGACTCTGATCCCTTGAAAAGTCCGTATCATACCTCGTTGCATCTTTCCACGTATAAAGGCATGTGTCTCACACAGGCTACACTCAGTTTTTGAGCATTAGCAACCTTGTCCTCTTCTGAAGCATTGTCAGCCTGCAACTGCAGCTAAAAGCAGCTCTAAAATAAATCAAGCATCTTAAGTGAGTAGAGATTTCACTACATGAAAGGGAACAAAAGTTACCTGTGAGGCTCTCCCCTGTCTCATAAGTCATGGCATGTTTTCCATCTTTCTTCTCTCACTCTCTCAGAAAGCTCCAGGGTGAAATCCTCCTCTTTCTGAAGCAAATGGGAGGTTTCACTTTGATTCTGCTCAGCCAGAATTTAACCTTTATGCTCCGCATTGCCTTTTGTTAGGTTGGTGTCCTTCCTTCCAGTCCTACCACAGCAAAAGCTCAGTTAACTTAATTGCAAATAAAACAGTAAAACTCAGTTAAATTAATTGTAAATAAAGGGCAGTTTAGGGATTCCAGTTTCACATTACTGTTTTGATGCAAGGAAGTCCCAGCTGATATTTGTACTCCTTACCAGAGTATAAAATGAAAGGGTAAATAAGATGGCTGTGGTTTTGGGAGTTGACTGTTCAGAACCAGATTCTCGTTTATGACAGGTGCTTTGCAGGTGAGTCTTCAAGACAAGAGATATTAGTGTGAGGGAATGTGACTATTTCTTGGCATAGGTTAGAACCCCACTGGGTGCAAACTGCCTTTTTCCTGTACTCAGTGAAACTATAAATGTTTTAAATAAACTTGGGCTTTGTTCCTATCTGCAATAACTTTAAAGAATATTAAGAGAAGGTGTAGAATTTAATTGGACTTCTGTTTTTTTTTTCTCTGTGAACTTGTATCATTTCATTTGTAGCTAGAAAAACAAAAAGATCAAAAAATCACAAATCAGAATACATATTTCTGTTCCTACTGTCCAACTGAATATCTTTTCACTGGTGGTTCAGTAACACTTATAGAAGGTGATCCATTATGTTGATGTTTCTAAGGATTCACTTGCATGAGTAAAGCCTCCTTGTAGCAGACTGAGGCTCTGATCTGTGATCTATGTAAATAGCTTGTTGCCAGCCCTCAGAGTTTTGCCTTGGATATCGGTGCTGGGTTATTTTTAAATGTCCCAAGTTCATGAATAATGAACTTGAGAATTCTATTTTTCTTTGAAAAACTAGTACAAAAATCAGGCAGTCAAAAAACAAAAGCGAAAGCCTGACCCTTACCTTGAACCCTGGAGGAAACGCAGCTGGAGATGCAAGTTTAACTTAAACCAAGGCACTGGTGAGTTAAGAAGGCTGTTACATGCCTTAGTAGATTAAAGGTGCCTATCAGGGTTGTTTCCTGAAGGATCTGATTTTTACAATACAACCAGTTTCCAATATACTTGGCATCATTGCGATAACCCGTCAAAAAGTCCCATTGTACCACCAATACAAAGCTTATGGCTTTTATGCCTTAGGCTTTTTCAACTCCTGTAACTGTTCATATTGTTCATTTTGTTATGATCTTGCAATTTCTTTTTGTTCCTTGGGTTTTGATTTTTTTATTCCTGATGTTTTAGTTGGGAATATTATACTACTGTTAGAGTTTATTCAGCTGAAACTAATGGGAGCACAGCTATGGGTTGTTTTTTCAACATGGATTACCGTTACTGCGTGTTAAGAAAGGTGCAGGCAAATTGAAGTGCCCACCTATCTCATTTCTGCTGTGTGCATAAGCTACTAAGACCAAAAATGCTACTCTTGTTATTGCTTACTTTAGGAGGAAACACAGTCAGCTTCCCTTAGCCTATTAAAGCAGCTGATAGCTATTTCTGATGTCTGCAGAACTCTTCAAAGAACAACTAGCAGTTCATTGATGTGTTAATACAAGCAAATAGATAACACCTTCTGTGAATTTAGATATAGCTGGAAGGCACGATTAGCCAACTGTGTCCTGTTTAAGTGTCTGGTGCCCCAACTCTGACTTGGAGAAATAGCTTAGAACCTGATTATGCACTGAATGGAATTCAGTAACTGGGGCATTACGAACAAAATGAGATGCGAGGTAAGTGTGA
The DNA here is from genome assembly GCA_017639485.1 of Pluvialis apricaria. Lineage (NCBI taxonomy): Eukaryota > Metazoa > Chordata > Aves > Charadriiformes > Charadriidae > Pluvialis > Pluvialis apricaria. The sequence continues at coordinate 6,560,500 of CM030044.1, read as the reverse complement.
CAATACTATGCCATCTTACTGCTCTTTCTTGATTTTAGGAAACATGATTTAGAAGTATTTTCCTATAATAACCCCACAATTTGAATAAGCATTTTACTTCTCCTCCCATTTCTGTGTTCTGTTATTTATATGCTGTACTACAGCAATGCAGAGGTAAGGTGATCTTTCTACAGACACACATAAAAATGCAAAGCAGTTTGAAATATGGATGTACTTCATTCTTTTGCATGTGGGAGAAACACAGACCTTTGAATAAGCTGGCACATAGAGACATCTGCCCTTTGAAATGAAATGTTACCATCAGCTTTGTGTGGTCAGCTGGCAAAAGTGTATCGGAAAAGAGACAATGAGCAAAAAAATGGGTAAAAAGGGAGAGTCACTGCTGTGGAAATAAGAAGGGAATTCCAGCTGTTTGGACACATCTGCTGCGTAAAAGATGACTGGCTGTCAAAGACTGCTCTTTGGCCTGAGAAGAGGCAGTAGTCACCATGAAGGAATCAGCTAAGTCCTAAACCAGAAAAAAACCCCAAGCATTTAAAGATACCGTATGTCAAACCCCAAAGAGCAGCTCACTATGGAGCTAGTAGAAGTTGTGAGCCTGATTCTTCTACAGGATGAGGGCAGGAAGGTTTGTAACAGTGCTTGGGGATCTCCTCACTTGATGTTGCACAAACACATAGTGTGACCTGAGACAGCCTCACAAAGATTACAGAGTTGAAATTAAAAAGCCAAACCCTCTGAATCTCTACTTTGTGGATGAGGAATTGAAAAACAGTGTTGACACTGAGATTCCCATGTTTTCCTGGGCTTGGTCCTGAATTCAAGGTGAACGCTCAGACGGTCTGAGCTACCTAAATTTCACCCATGTTCTGTTTTGGATGGGGAGCAAGTAGAAGGAGCCTCAGAAAAAGGTGAGGATTGACTTCTGCTCTTTGCTGCCTCTGCTCCCAATATAGATGCTATAACTTTGAGGCAGCTAGCTCTGAGGTATTTGATCCAACCCCAGTGTATGGAGGAACAATGTACGAGGAGGAACTTCTTTCCTTTGTGGGTGGCAGAGCAGTGGCACAGCTGCCCAGAGAGGTTGTGGAGTCTCCCACACTGGAGACATTCGAAACCCGCCTGGATGCTGTCCTGTGCAACTGCTGTAGGTGTCCCTGCTGTGGCAGGGGGGTTGGACTTCGATGATCTCCAGAGGTCCCTTCCAACCCTGACCATTCTGTGATTCTGTGATTCTGTATGTGAGGTGTGCGCTCCCAAAAGAGCACAGACATAGCCAAAGAAACTATATTACTATTCTTTGTGTTTCAGAAGTTGACTGGGAAACTAAATATTTTCTTACTTGATTAACTTTAATGAGCCAACCAGCATGAGAGAGCTCCAGATTAATAAGGCAAATGTAGAAGTCCACATGTAGCTCCCGTTATGGTCAATGGGGATTTGGAGCTCAGTTGTTCATGCATAGGTATCCAGAGCTATCTGAGATGTCTGCAGGTGTTGTCTATCTGACTTTGAAGTGCAGCTGAAAATTGGTGGAGCTTCTGGCAGGCCCCATATGACAGCTGCCGTTTCCCACAAATGTTTCATGTCACCAGCGACCTGCATGAGGATAACAAAAGGCTGACCCAGTGACTAGTTTGCTGAAGAGCTTAAGCTCCCCTGACTGTACTAAGCAGATCTCCATTGATCTGTGCACATCTGCATTTAGGTGTCTTAATCTTGAAATGAATCTCATACAGATCAGTCTTTGAAAACAATAGGTAGTTTGTGAATTCATTAGCACCTTCATGTGAGAGACAGAGGATTTTGAAAAATAGAATATGCTTTTTATTGTTTCATAAACCAAGCTGTATTTAATTACTCACAGGGATTTCAGCCTCTAAGAATCATTGTTAGAGATATCCTGACAATAATTCTTCCCTATAGGGAGCTGCTTTTGTCTTCTTAATAATTTTATGATGTAACGTTACACCCACACTGTTTCACAAGCAGCCCTAAGGCCTAATTTGCCAGCTGTCCGCAATGTCTACTGTTACCTGGGTGCTAGTGCTTAGCTTTCAGGTGACCACCTGGTGTAAGTGGAGGAAGAACCTTAAATTTGCCCGCTGTGTTGGACTGCTCTCTAGTGTACAGTTATCCACAACACAAATGGAGCTTCAGAAACTAAGACCTAGTTTGTCAAAAATGGTTAGTTCCCCAAATCCCTACAGTTGGGGATCTATTCCCGTACCGGCTGACTAGTTGATGGAGAGAAAGGACATAATTCTTGATCTCAGGCTCCTTCTCATTCCTTTATTCTCAACCCAGAGCAGACCCATAAGTGAACTGTAAGGTAAATAAAGCAGCACTTACTATGAACATTTTCCTTTGGTAGGCTATTCACCATCACTGCTAGCCACAAACAAGTGGTTTGTGTCTATAAGAGATGACACAAACCATAAAGGATTCTCTGTTTAACAATAATTCTGATCAAAATGTTAAAAGCTTATTCACTGCTGTGTGTCAAACCTTGAAAATAATTGGCATTTATGAAGAGAAGGCCATGCAAGAGCCGTTGCCTGGGTGATTTCAGTGTCAAGTATGACCACCTCTGTGAAGTTTAAATACCTTTTCTTTAAAGACAGGTGAATATTTACGATGTTAGTCCACTGCTCCAATAACCTCGATCTTTGTTCTTGTCAACTCGTCGCCAAGTCATTCCCAAAGCAAGAGACATTTCTGCTTTGCAATGTTGCATGGCTGGCATGAGAACTGCTGCATCCCCAGGGAAGTGTCACAGATATCACAAGGAGAGGAGGAACGCACAGTGCATCCCAGAGTCCTAGATGCTAGGGAGAAGAGGGAACAGTGAGATTACCTAGCTCCATCTGTCTTTTCATGCAAGATTGCTTCCAGTGATATAGTCTCCAATCTAATTGCAAAGGCATGAACATGAGGTCTCCACCTTTTCTCAGGGGGCAACTGTTGCACAAACTGAGCTGTTAGGATGCTGAATGAAGATATAATTTCAGTTTGGAATGATGTACAACAAGAAAGAAAGGAAAAAATTCCATTGTGTTTTACTTTTTCAGTGTACTGAACTATCTTGGGAAGTGGTTTAAAGAAAGTAGAAGTTACAGCTGTTCTCTATACACTCTACTTGTGTAAACAAGGAAAACCACAAAGTAACATTGGCCTCTTCAACAATTAACTTACAGAGAATTAGTTTTTTTCAGACTCTCTAACCACCAAGATGCAGATGGATATAAAAACGTGAATGATGCTAAGATACTGGTAAGAGTTTGGGTTGACCAGGAACACAGGAAGATCAAGTTCAGACCTCTGATGGACCAGCAGGAGAGAGGGGAGGATGAAAAAGAACTTCACAGGGACTGATTAGAAGAAAATCTATCTGAAAACTCCAAAGAAGAGGCAAAAAAGAACCCTCAAAAACGAAGGAATACCAAGCTGCAGTGCTGAAAAAGAGATTGAGGAGCGAGAGTAGTTACTAATATTTGTTCAGAAAGGGGTCATTAAAGCAACAGTAAAAAAAGATTCAGTGCAGAAGAAGAATCACAGCAATAACATCAGAAGAGGTCCCTGGTGCAGAGAAGCTTCAATGATCATGGATAGTGGTTCAGTGAGTTTAAAGGGGAGGGAACTAGGCAGAGAGCTAGAGAAGGAGAATGATTCTATATTTTTCCCATAAGGCTGGGAAGCATAACGGAATATAATTTTATTTACTATGAAGAAAAAGCAGTTTAAACAGAAAATTAAGGAGAAAGGTTGCAGCTACAGTACACTAAGTTCAGAAAACTTGAGGAACTGGGCTCAGTGATGCCAATGAAAGTCAAGAAACAATGGTGATGGTAAAAGAGAAGGAAGGAAGGTCTTGTGTACCTGTAACCACAGATACACAGAGAGAAATCCTTCCAAGTGCACTTTTGAATACCAAAATGCTACAGAAGAGTGTGTCAGCATCATTTTCAGAAAAAAAAGATAATAAAATCCTACCATTTCAAAACTCAAGGGATGTGAAAACTAAGGCAGCCAATTCTTGACAAAATTTCTTTCACTAAAGGTTTTTAAGGACAAGTTATATGAAGTTACACTTCAGTTGTGGACTTTCATAGAGTCCTGTGCTGTGGCTTATTTGACTACGTATGCACTCTTACATGACCATCATGAGGCTTGTGCGGTTACAGGAAGGGGGCATGCCTACCTAAGTGATGGCAGAGCTTTGGATGGCGTGAGTAGTGTTACTTACACATCATGTACAATGCCCAGACCTCATGACAGGCACTTCAGGAAAGAAAGCCCTCAAGATGACAGATCTGATGTTTGGGCTTGAAATTACATGTTGGGCAAAGTTGGGAATTAATTCTTAGGAGAAATATTTAAGGATGCCTTATTGCATCATTATGTGACATGAGCAATAACCAAACCTTGTCTTCACAAAGAAAATTACTGATGAAAGGTTCAGCCCTAATGAAGTACTTGACACATTTGCAAAATTGAAGAAAAACAACCCGTTGATCCTGATCCCACTTTCATCCACAAGGCAGCAAGAAGTCAAGTTTCAGACTGCTGTAGTAGCTGGTGAAGAGATTGGTTTGCCTTCATATCCATTTTGGAATAATTATTCCTATTGGAATTCTGTCTGACTGTACAAGGTGAGACAGTTCAATTATTTAATCATGCCATCACTCTCAATTTGAAAGGCCAGTGCTAGAGCAAATGTGCTTTCTGTTTAATTTATACCAATACTTAACCTAGTTGGTCTGTTCCCTGTTTGCGCGTCTTCAGTAATGTATCAGAATGTAATGGATATTTCCTCCATTTTTCTATCTGTCAAATTTTATGAGTCTCAGATTCAGCAGGTGGCTCTGCATATGAAAGCTTTGTTCATCTCTATGTGCACTTCCCCAGATGCAAGGAAGCTGGGAGGGGGGCAGGAGGGTGATGGGAAAACAGAGACCACTTTAAGTCTGTCCTCTTTCATATTGAGAGGCAGTTTGTAATTTCAGTATATACCTGCAAGTAAATTATAAAAAGTTATACCTGATGATTACTTCTGTAGTCATTTGTTTCATTGTCTTTGGACGTCTTTTGCAAGTATGTTAGCTTGATCTCAGTATTCTAGTGACTATAAGCCTGTCAAATACATGCTTTCTCAGCCTGTGTTATACAATCTAGCAACATTTTTGGTTTCAGCTATAGTCTTTCTGAGAATTGTTCTGAGGGTCACTTAAAGTTTGTCTCTTATAGATAGTGAAACGCTAAGAGCAGAAATCAGCACAAGAAACGGTGGTGGGTCTTTTTTTTTGCTAGAGAATATCCTTTACATAAAGCCTACTTAATCAAATGCCATCCAGAGAAACTGAATAGCCAAGTTAAATTAGGAGGTGTTTGGAGAAAGCTCATGCGTGAGATTAAAAAAATAAATTGTAGGGTTACTATATATAGCCATGAGGATTCAAACATAAACATGCAGTAATATGAGCTTTAGGGTTATTGTGGAGTTGTGCTTAATTATCTTTGGGAACACACACAAACTTGAGGCTAGTTGGGAAATTATTCTTCTTCATAAATTCCTATGGAAAATTTTGATCTAGAGTATATTCTACAAAAATAACATTCAGCTATGCATATTTTTTTTTAATTTTAAAACCAGGAGGTTCTGGTTTCTAATAGACAAAAAAATATTTTAATTCCCAAAAAGCTCCTCCTATATTTTCTAAAAAAAACCTTAATAAACATAAATGGAGTAGATGGTAAAATATATGCTTTATCTTTTCACGTTTCTGAAATAATCTTGGTATTTCACAGAATTAACTTCACACAGGATCTGGAATAACTTTGATCAACCAGCCTCAAAAGATTATTCATTTGGTTGGGATATTAAACCTTCCTGAAGCATTGTTCCCGGACATCAGGGTTAAAAAATCAGTGGAACACTTTCTGCAACAAAATGCAATTCCACTGAAATCAAAATGTGTCTTTACATTATAAGAACACTGTTTCAGAGAAACTGAGACAAAGGAGTTGTGTGAAGGGATGAAGCTCTGACAATATTTTCGCATCCTCTGTAGACAATTTGGAGTGAAATGTTTTTAACGTGTTTTTGAAGGAACTGTTCAAAGCTATACTTCTTCCTCTATATTATAATTTTAAAACAAAAGTTGGCATCTAAACATTTCAAAACATTAAAAAATGTGGTTTTGAAGAGATGTTTCTGATGTTTCAGATTTGTTATAATTCTAAGAAAACATACTGAAATCCTGAAACCAGTGTGAAGTGGTGATACTTCCGCGTAGTATCACTTCGCAGCTGCTTTGTGCCTGTGGTTGATCTCCAAATCCCAAAGTGTTCAACCGAGCACGCCCCAAATGGTACCGATCTTTCTTCCCACACTCTTCTTTATGCAAATGGAAATGACTTGAGTTATATGTCTTCCTTTCTGTGACATTATTTTACCTATGACTGTACCTTTTCTGGCTTCATGACCATTTTGTTCTTTATCTGTTCTCGTTGCTTCTTCAAACAAAATTGACGAACACGACGGGAAATAGATTGGAGATTATTAACTAAAGGAAGTCAAGTGAAGTGGTGCTCAAAAGGTCTGTATTCATCCATCATTTATTTCTGAGAAAAGTCATAATTAAAAAAAATAAAACAGATTAATTTTGTGATCGAAGAATGATCAACTCTAATATTCCCCAGTGAGGTGAAAGACAACAATTAGCCCTCTAGTTTTGATGGTTGGTGTGTTTTGGTTTGGGTATACCATGTACTTTAATTCCTAACTATGAAAATAATATTCAGGCAGTATATTTTCTCATCTAGTGACAACAACTTACATGACTGCTATGGTGGACCACCAGTGTTATGCAGCTCATGGGAGGAGAACCACTATGTTATTCATTGACATGGCAAGAAAGACACAGGAAAGGCACATTTCGGTAAAACTGGCATGTCAGCTTATGTTTGGACCAGTTACATGATCCTGGACCAATATCACATGGCCGAAAAGCTGTTGTGAGTGCAGCAGAGTCACACTTGTGCAATGTGAGTTCAAAAGAAGTTTGAAACAATATTTGCTAAGGGACAGGGAACGGAGACTGCAGCTGTTTGCCCAGTAAAACAAATTCAATATCTGAATGAAATTGCAACATATAATCAATATTGATCTAGAGAGAAAAGCAACAATAATCTTATAGCTCATTGGAAAAAGACTAGCTTTGTTAACCTTCTGGTCATGTTGCAAAGCCATCTGTTTTCCTTCCCTTCTGCTCTGTTAAAGATTATGAGGAGGACATAGATTGAGCTTGCTATTCTGCAGAGCCGACCTGTTATTGTTTATCTTTGTATTGATACTATTATTTCATAGTAATGAAATTATTTCATAGGAGTTCAGTGTACAGGAAGGACTACAGAAGAACAAGGAATACAGAACACTGGTTTTACAGAAATAAAAGAGCACGTAGAATAGATCCACATAATTAAAAATGCAGGCCCGTGGAAATGACAACTTCAAGATCAAATGTTCAGGGAAACTGGTGACAAATTTGCCACAGATTTTAAGTATATGGCAACATTCAGAGAAAAGGGTGGGAGAGGGAGGGAGACTTTTTCCGGCAAAGGAGTGGCACTTCTTTTCAACTGAGGCGGCAATGCAAATGCCCTGGGAACACACATTTGGAGTGTAAGACTTTCTGTAGCTAAACAGGCAAAGTTAAGAGATCCTAGGCAACCTCAGTCATCTAGATGTGTTTCTTTCGTATGTCTGTATGTTTGGTATGATTTTATCTTCTCAGTTTTCTGTGAATTTCAGCATAATGCATGATATTTATGAAGGTTTCTTTCTACTTCTGGTCTTTCCCTCTATCTTGAAGTGAAGTGAATTCATCTGAGGTATTTTGAGAGCTAAGAACCCAGCTAAACAGTACATTTCATCCTTAAATTCAAAGTCAAACATGGATTAAAAGCTCCTGTTGGAAGCTCTTGAGCTTCTAGGAGCTCTTACTTTGAAGAATACAACAGCTTTAGAAGGCGTGAATGAGACAGTGCAGGCAGACCAGAAGGTGGAGATTTGAGACGAGAAATGTCATTGCCTTCTTCAAGAGCAAGAAGCAAACTGCTTGTGAGGGACTTGACTGGAGAGGGGGACAGGAAGAGTGCGGGAACAGAGAGCTGAAGATGTGAAAGACCATTGAGAGCATGGGAAGGAAAAAGAAAGAGAAATACCAGGCTGCAGTAAGGATGATGAGGAAAAGGAGGGGTTATACACAGCAGGAAAGATTAATAATGACTAAAACCTTGAAATGAGTATAAAATGATCATGTGTTAATTTAAGGAGATGCATTCCAGTTCTTTACCAGTCCTGTTAGAAACAAAGATGCCAAAGAGTTGCCAAATACTTATTCCGTTCAAGAAAGAGAAGAAAATGAGGATAAGCTGCTGTTTTTATAGAATCTCTTCAGTCTTAAACATGAGTGCCACTAAATTAGAGAAAAAAGTAGAGATTTTTTTTTAGATACAGGAGTCAAACATTATCCACTGCTCTTGGAACAAAAGGACAAAGTATCACATATGTAACCTTATCTCTGATAAGCTTGGGTTAGAAACTTTTATTTGGGTATATAAGGCATTTCTCATGTTCTGCGACTGACAAGTATATTGCCTATCCATTTATGTCCTCCTGCACAGTACCTGTCACTGACTTTACAGTTTACCACTGTGGCTTTTCAAAAATGGCAAAGTCTAAATGGCAAAGTCTAAATGGCAATATGCAAAGGTTTGAGTTTTTCTCCTACCGTCTTTTGCATGCTAATAGTGGAAAAGACACGGTGCATTCCAGTTTGGAAGATAGACTGCATAAGAGATCAAAAGCACAAAAAATTACAAAATAATCAGACTGAAATCATGTTTTCTGAGTGATGGCTACAAACAACAGGCAAAAGTGCAGAAAAGATTCATTGGCAAGATATCTTTTCCAGTGCCATGAGAATACAGCAAATACTGGTTTATTTTTTTATATGTTTTTTTTTTAAATCAGGCCTATTACTTTTCTTGTGTACATAGAAAATACATTATTTTAAAAGTTCATCTAAACCAGAAGGTTTGCAAATGTGTTCAGACAATCTTTCCATTCTCTCAGCACAAAATTGAGATGCAGTAGACACTGTAAAGAATGTTGAAACCATCAATAATGACAAATATCCTCTTTGTGCTTTCTGCCCTACTTGGATTCCAAGCAGTTAAAACCTCTCTGAAAATGCACCATGCTTCCAAATGAAAGTTTCCAAACTGAGTCTCGAAGAAATCCAAATATGTCATTTAACATAATTCCTCATCTGATGCTGAGCTATCCGCGGCGGGTACGGTAACTGCCTTCCAGTCACAGAATGCTAATGTAATGTGCATAGTGCCATTTGGAAATTTAACTCGGAGTCAACTTTCAATAAGCCATTTCTCCTTCCTGATATGAAGGTTTTCTTTCAAAATGGACCTATTTGTGCAAATTGCAGGCAGGCCTGTTTGGAGTCTGACTATTTTACACAGTTGAGGGAAAGCAGGCTAGTGCTTTTTATGGAGTGAGCTATCAGGTAGATACACATTTGACACAGAGTGCGCTGAGTTATCAACTTTCTCCAAGGGCAATCATATATCTTGCGTATCCCGAGCCAAATTATATTTGACATTTCATTTAAAGCCTGAGACATCCTGATGCTAAAGCAGAGTGTGAGTGGTAAGAGTAGGAGGGTGTTCAGTTCAACTGGATGGATGTTTCTATTCCTGCCCTACTTGTCTGGGTTGTAGATGAGGTCTAATTGCCCACCATCACCCTATATTTTAGCCAGATGATGGAAATCTCAGATTTAACTCTTTTCTGATGACACTGCTTCCTATGTTAGTTTTTGCCTGGCAATGTTAAAGGGGACTAATCAGAGCTATCTTCAGATAGCATCATAACCTGCATTATTTATGTAGCAAGTTGTGAAGATTTCTTTGGTTATAACCACAACTTTCACATCAGGCCTGGTAGTTTGCAGACAGAAGTGCAGTCCCTGCATTTCCCAGTCTCAGCCTATTCAAAATCTTTATATTTTATTATGGGTATTCATTGCAGCCAATCTTTTCATGCTCTCAACCTCAAATTAAAAAAACCAAACTGTTTTGCTGGGGTGGTGGATGGGTAAAGGTCAATGGGATCGGTATGGCAAAGGTATCATTAACCACTTTTATCCTTCATCACAACCGTAGAAATATTCAGCTGTTGGACAGGTTTGTGACATTTATTGAAATAGACTCAAAGCTTCCCAAAGCTTACACAGTATCACCCTGCAGTCATGGGATGTAATCTATATCTATTGAACTAGGTTGAAATTCTGTGTTCATCGCACCTGTATTAAATTATTTTCCAGTGAAAACTGGATCAACAGTGATGACCGAGTCATGACAGAAACATCCACAACAGGAAGAGGTTCAGGATGCAATTTTCTAGGTATTTCATAGCAAAATTACTTCTGTATTTTGATACCTTCTCAGCCATGCCATCCTGGGTCTGTTGTGAATATCATTGTATGCAGCATGATTATTATGAAGGACTATTTTTTCTGATTAAGAATATTGTTCGTGGCAGCAAATGCTATTGCTGACAGTGAGGAGGCCCTTTATACATGCTTGCATTGTTTCCTTCATTATATTTTTATTTCACGTGTCATAGGCAGGCACATCTCATACATCTTAATTATATGATTATCTTCCAAGACGGAGACACCTTTCCTGCCTCTAAGGTGGGGGAAGTTGTAGGGGGAGGGGGATCTTGTGTATGAACATAAACAGAAATAGAGGAAGTTGCACCTCATATCAAGTTGTTTTCACATTTCCTTTCCTATAGATTTTTCAAAAGATAGTTATTGTGGGCGTAGTGTGAGCTGTTCTCATTAGGAACCCATTGATTGTTGTCTACTATTATTGCTTCAAATGTTGGAACTGGGAGAGAATAGATAAAGGGAAAAATTAGAGTCAATATTTTATTGCTTTAATGTTTGTTAAATATATGCTTTGGGCGCTCGCTTTACCATTTTTTTGCCTAATAAAAACCCTGGAAAATTAATTATCTCTTTTACACAATGACCTCCTTGATTTTATTAAGGTCAAAGAGGGAATGTATATTCCTTCATAAAAAGCAACCTTGGATTGATTGAAATGACGAAAGCCCATTCAACTCTTTTATTGCAAAATGGCCAGTCTTTCAATCGCATTTGCACTAACCTGTGCTGGAAAGAGCAGAAGCACTATTGTTCGTTTAGCAACATCACTCACCACTGTAGAGTCTGTTGGAGAGTGCCTGTTAGTTGTGAAGTTACTCCTTCACATGGCTTTCTAGAGAGATCAGGGAAACTGGTGAAATGTTGCTAAAATTACAAGTTCTTGCTTTTCCTGTGTAAACAAAATTTGTCTGAAGCTTCTCTTTCAGTCTGAGGAATTTAGTATCGATTCTCTCCACAAACCCTTTCTGCCCAATCTGAAGAATTCTTCTGAATTTAGAGGTTTCCCTGGCTGTTTTGCTATTGTTGCAAAGGACTTGTCCTTGTTAACATACTAGTACTACAACATACCCCAGAGGTAAAAAAAAGAAATAATCCCCAAAGCCCACATGGGAAGCCAAGAGAAGCTACTGGACAAATCCTGAAAAGACACCTACACATTACATGCCCAGCACCATGACAGAGTTCATAACACAGCTCATTGTTTCCTATGGAGGTCATGGGTGGGGTTAGGCACCTACGATTGGGCTTCCTAGCAGCCAGTGCAGAGGCTGAAGACGTAAAGGACACCTCAAACATGCCAAAAATATATTTGTAATCTCCTCCCACTGCTGGATTTGGGGCACAAAGCCTGGAGACCTGAATTAGACCAAGACAGTCTTTCCTAAAATAGCCTAACTCCCCTATTCCATCCTTGACCGGGAGTTGCTCATGGGGTTTTCTGCACCAAAGCGTCTCTACATAAATTTGTTTCCTTGCTCACTGACGGATGAAATCTTGGCTTTTTTTTTGTTACAAATGTGCAGGAAGTACAGAGACTCCCCCTCACACATCACCTTTTTGCTCTTCCTGGTCTTGCCAAAAGCCTGGCATCCCCTAGGAAAAAGGAGTTGGGGGTTCAAAGCCCTTCTGCAAAAGAAGGCATGGAAGCTCATTTCTCTTCTGAGTGTGCAGATCACAGAGCTGTGGCTCAGTCCAGGAGATGGCTCTCCCACCTGCCACATTAATGATGGAAATTAGTGTGGCTGCTCAGCTCAGTTCTTGCTGTATGCTGAAGGTGTGTTCTGAGTCCATCTGCAGGACAAGGTTTTTCAGGGGATTTAAGCATTAATAGATGAAGAAATTCTATTTTGAGTACCCTGCTGACCTTTTTTCTACCTTGGTTGGTCACGACAGAGAGAAATTAAATTACCTCAGTGCTTCTATACTCAGGCAATCAAATTCTACATAAAGTTGAACCCCAGACACCTACGTACTTCTGCGGATCAGCTGCTGGTACATATTTTTCCAAGGCCACAGCACCTATCTGCAACAGATCAAGAGATTTCATCCGGAATTACTCACTCAGCCCTTGTCCTTTGCACGTCAAAAGCTGCCACTGCCTCTCTGCAGCTAGGCGTTTCACTTGCTGCTTGAAGGATGGCCTGGCTTTTAAGGACTTGTCTACATTGTCAGCTGCAGACAGACACAAGCTGTGCTCTGAACTGGAGCTACCTTTCCCTAGAAGCTGCGCAGAGGTGTAAACGCAAAACTGCTGCCATGCTAATGAGTCCAGCTGAGTGACAGTGTGTCCTACCAGGCTTTAGGCCACATGCATTTCTTCCAGGGAGAGCAGTGGTGGAGTGATCAACATCCATCTTAAAACAACATTATTCTGTTTGGTGTCAGGGAGAAAAGGTATTAAAGAGACAAATAGGATTTTAAAATAACAAACAGCAGGAATATATATTTAGTTTTAGGTTTCCAATTTGACATGTCACTCTGAGTCAAGTTAGATAGGCTTTGATTCCAGGAATGGGACTTCTTAATGTTCTAACAAAGCACCAATTTTCTTACCGAGTGGAGCTTATGTCAGTGCTATTGTTCCCTCTACTTTTGCTAGTGTGTATGAGCTAATACTGAAATCTTTAGGTTAATATCGATAGCATGAAACCTGGTCTCATTGCAAAACCAGACTGAGCAATATTGAGTACATATTTGGAGCAGAGTTGCAATAAACATGATTCCCCCTGTTATCGCAGATACAATTTTGGTGTTTAATTTGAGAAGCAAGTGTTTTGAAAGAAGTATGGGGTACCCACAACCCCCGTACTTGCTATCATGTGGCTCCAAAGTGATTTGGTGCTCTGGAGGAGAATGGATTAGAGCTGCTGAGGCTCCTTACTTGGAGTACTACCCCTTGAGTGACTAATAGAAAAAGCAGTTTTCAATTTTCACTAGGTAATTCATCTGAGGGTTGCCTAAACTGCTCCCTAGAGAGAAACAATTTTGGGAGAAAAACTATTTGTGAAATACACAGCAATATACTGACAGCTACCAAAAAAAGGATTCAATTAATGTGACACTTGTCACACTCATGAGCACCAATTCATAGTAAGAGTTTGACATTCCTGAATTAACATATTTGATTGGTCTTTTCTCGTTATTTCCCTGAACTAATCTTAGCGTACAAAGTCTGCTGATAACAATGAGGCACCTGTTTATAGATGTCTCAGTGTCACTTCTTGGACAAGCGTGCGGAAGCACCACGTACAAAGCAAAGCTCAGCTCAGTTTAGCAGGAAGATTAAGCCATTAAACAGTCTGTGCGCACAAAGATCTCTGTACCGGCTCTCTCATCTGCGCTCCAGCTTAACTAGCAGCAAATGTGTCATAAATGCCACATCATATGCCTACACACTACTGCCCTGTGTTAGCATAATAAACACTCTAAATTGTATTACGCTGTGTATCAGCTGCTCAGTATTCAAGGTCTGTTCCTCCCTAACCTAATATTATGATTTATCCCTGCCTTTGATTTTCTCTATTGACTGCTAGCTGTTTCTGTAAGGTTACTGTGGAAACAGGAAGAGGATCCAAAGATAGCAGTTTGTCTGTAGCATGTCCGTGCATCCATATGTCACATCTACATGGCCTAGAGGTGCTGACGTGTAAGAACAAACACTACAACAGGGAGGGTTTGCAAGTTAGGATATTGCAGCAATCTCTGTTCTGGTGGTATTAAATACGAGGGCTCACGGTTGGCAAGAGTATGGATGTCTTAAATGCCATTTTCCTGAAGGATGCTCCATGACTCCTTATTCTGGACTAATAAAGAATATTTACTTCTGCAAAATAAAGCAGTCTTTTCTTGATTTCCTCCCCCTCTACCCCCTGGGTTAGAAAGGTTGCTTCTTCTCTCATAGGAATATTTTGCCTTTGTATCCTCTATATGTAAATCTCAAACAATCTGTGTACCCCTGTCTCCACCTTACAAATCAGGTGAGAGAGGCTTTGAATGCAGAGCGCCCAGCCCTCCTCCTGCCTTGGCTGCACAATTCGGATCCTTGAACCAACCTCAATGGGAGACCCAGTCCCACACACGGCCTGGGGCTGATCCAGCCTTCAGCTCCAGTTCCTCGATTTCCCATCAGTCACGGGAAATAAGGACACAACCATAGCCATCACATCTGTTAAGGATTAGTACCAGCTTTTTCTCTCTCTTTTTTTTTTTTTTTTGTTGTTTTTTTTTTTTGTTGTTGTTGAAATATTAGCTGCTGAGGATAGGCTAGTAAATGTGACTCTGAATGAAGAGCATGGTAGACACCTAACAGTTTGGGATAATTTAGCCCAACTGGCATTACATATCCTGCAACAAGATGAGTTTCCTTCATAAGTTAAGACTAGTTACACTAGATAGATAGCTGAAAATTATCTTACCCTCTGAGTATGCTTGCCTATGTCTGTGCTCTGGGGCCAGGTTTTTAGTACCGTTAGCTCCTTTCAACCACCGATATTCCCTGTATGACTTTTCCAGAAAGACAACCGCAAATCCTGAAGGCAGGAGCTGGATTTGACAGCACAATATTCCTGTAAGTCTGAAAACACAGACATCATTTCCTTGCTGATGCTGTATAATGAAGAGATTTACCTGCTAATGCCTTAAGAGAGAACATTTTCCTGCACAAGGCAAAGAATATAAAAAACCTTCAATGCCCCATGGTTAGAAGGATGTTAGGAGTTTCTGTCATTCAGTTCTTGTTCATCTGCTCTGCTACGAGCTGCAGTACCCTCCAAAGCAGGTTTGCCATCGTTGCCCTGTCTGCTCTGCTGCCTTGCTGGCTCCCCTGCCCTGCAGACCTGCACAGGGAGGCACAATGCAGCTGGTAGAACAATTGCGGTTGGTGGGCGGATTTAATTCCCCTGTGCAGTTCACAAATAACATACTCTTTTACCTCACCTGGGAAGTGGCAGGCTTGGCCAACTTTTTGCTCAGTTACCTCGTCACTTCAATATCATTGTAGATGCAGCTCACATGCAGGGCTCTCCTGCCCCAGGAGAAGAGCTACAGCACTCCAGGCTGGTTTACATAGCAGTTAAGGGCTTAGAGAGGTCAGCAGAGACTGGCATTTCTTTGTACAAAACACTGTAAAAAGGGAAGATCTTGCCCAAAAGAGATCAAAGATGGAAAATAACAATGAGAGTGGGAATTTGCTATGGAGGTCTCTGTTGCAGGCAGCCTAAATAACGTGCTGAAGACCACACACAGGATGGGTGACAGAGACCAGGCACCAATTTCACATCTGAACTATCAGTTAGAAGTTAAAAATAGTCTTCTCTTGAAAGATGCATTCCAGTTTCATACATGGGGAAACTGAGACACAGTGCTGTAGTAGCGCATCCATCATCCTGCAGTGAAATCAGTGGCAGCAGGAGATCTCCTGGTGCTTGGTTCCTCTTCCATAATCACCACAAGTTGAAGTGGGGGCAACTGAAACAACCTCTCACTTGTTGTGACAACACTTGATGAGAGCTGTGTGTTGCACAAGCAATAAGTGATTCAGAAAAGAGAAAGCATCATCTGAGTGCTAGGGAGATCCATCAGTATTGGCTCACATGGCTGCAGAGTTGTCACGTTTCTTGAGTTATTTATAAGGTCAAAGAAAAGGAAGACAGAGGAAAAACTACTCTTTTGACATCCTCACAGAGGCTCCGCAGTTTCTGCCTGTGCGTTCATGGCAGTGACCGTTTCACTTGAACCAGTGGTGGAGAGATTTGGGGATTTTTCATTCCCACATGTGTAACAAGCTGGAAAGTCTCAGTGCAGTTCTCCTGTACTTAAGATAAAAGTAAAGAGGCAAAACAATAAATGGGTATAAAGAATTAAGTGTCTCCTTCAGAAACCCTTTCAGGTTAGGGGTAAAGCCCATTAAAAGTTGCATATACTAGTCAACGTAATTATCATTTTCATTTACAGCTTTGGGCACTATGGTAATATAGATGATTTATAATGACAAATTCTAATAAAAAGTAATAAAAGTGCTTTCTTTAGAGGCAGGATTGATAGATGAAAATTTGGATGACCAGACTATTATAACCAAACTGCCGATCAGTTTTAAAGAAATTAAATTACTTTAATTAAAAGGTATTTTGTGATCATAGAGAAAGTTTAAAATATACTCAGCTTGATGTAAACCATTCTGTATTTTGATAAATGAGGATCCACACATTTCCTGGGGATTTGTCAAATATTCACTGTCTGTAGAAATCACTACCTTTATGTGTTTGTACTTATCAATTGCTGTATTAATTACTTGAAAAAAGTACACTGCTTCCAAAGTCTCCAATGGATGCTCTTTCTGCAGCTTTCCAAGCAGCAGGATCAGGGCTTTGCTGAACAGCTTCAGCCCGAGGAGATGTGAATTCACCCAAGTGGTGTATGGTTAATCAGGCAAACACAGTGAGCAACGGTGTCCTTCGCAAAATAAGCTGTGCTCCCAAAGCTTCTGCCTCTTGCCCACGCAGCCAGCCAGGGGCTCTCTGCACATCCCATCTGCCACCACCACCACCGAGGGCGGCTGAGCATGTGGGGCTCGATCCCCTCCTCATAGCAGTTGTCACTCTTGTTTCGTGGTGGCAGTAGGAGCTGGAAACCCACCTTCCACCAAGGCCCTGGGGAAATATTATGTCTTCACTCCTGCAGCACCGGGACTTGGTACACTGTTTGTCTGTATGTCTGCAGGTGCATCTGAAATTCCTCCCCAGGCAGCCTGAGCAAAAGGGCTCTCTGAGCCTAACTGCATTGGTATAAGTTGGTAGTGCACTGGGGAAGCCTTATTAAGGCAAATGTTGTATTGGAAACAAGCAAACAGCAAAATACAGGAGGGTTTTCAGGTCTGCAGCCCTTTAATCCAGCCTGAAATAGCAGCAGACATCAAAGGCGCCTACAGGTTAAGAGCAATTGCTCTGAGTTTGACTTCATTATGTCGATCAGTTGGTCTGAGAAAAAAGGTTCCTGGTCCATTCACAGCAGAGAAAGGGGCTAATAAGCAGAGAGGTGGTAAGGATGCCAGCCTCTATGGGGCGGTGAGAGACAGGTAATTCATTACTTGTAGAACGTACAGGGAGAGCTTAATCTAATTTAGAAATTGCAAAAGCTTCTGTCTATTGATTGTCCAAAAAAGTTCTTACAGACTTGGAAGTTGGTGGTCTGGATTGTTTGTGTTTCTCAAATTCTTTTTCATTTTTTTTCTAGCAAAGTCCTGCTATAAGTTCAAGACTTGCTTGCAACAAGATGAATTATTGGTTCAAAGGAAGTGTGCTTCACATCTGGGGAACAACTGTAATGTAAATGAATAGTACAGCCAAACTAACACAACATCAGTGAAAGGGAATTTTATGCCTTACTAAAATTGCTATAATTGATGCTGTGAATTACCCAGTTATTTAAAATCAGACAGAATGATCGCAGAATGATCATTCTAACTCCAGCTGTGGGCCAGGATACCGCATCTGTACACAGGAAATGTGCAAAACAGAAGGATGGCCTCTGTCTCAATGTGTTTGCAATGCATTTGTGAATGTTTTGGTTCAACTGTAAATAATAAGAAGGATACGTTCTACCTGAATTAGAATAAATACATGCATGAAATACAGGTATGGTAGATTTAATGATGATGGCATGTATGGAAAGCGGATTTTGGGAGGCAGAGAATGAGAAGGGAAGGCTGAGGAGCAAGCACCGTGGTTTAGCATTAAGGCATCAATTCAAGCCTCCTGACACACATGTGCAATCTGCTTTTGCCTGTGTCTTGTTCTTCTTGTTTGTAAAGTGGAAATAATGACACTGACCTCTTCTGCCAAGTATTTTGCTCTGAAGATGGTACTAGGTATCATTAATAACAGATTTCCTTGAAATAAGTGGGGATATATGGGGTAAGAGTATAAATATCATGGTTTAGCCTTCCTTAAATGGATGGGATTGCTTTTCTGGTGGAGAGGAATATTTCATTGACTCAAAGGATGTGTGAAGTTGGACTTTGGAGTCATGAACTTATTTCAGCTTCTGCCTTAGAACAGCAGCAAAACAGTTTCACAGTCTGAAGTGAACCTGAGAGGGACAGCTTTTGCTCCCTGTCTCCAGTAGAAAATCTTTTTCCTGAGCAGCTCTCAAGATCCCAAGATAATTCAAAGCTTTGCCCTTGGTCAAATTCATTTTATTTATTTATATTTAATTGCTCTCATGCACATAGGGAGAGAACAATTAAAACTGAAGCGCAGGGTGCTATTGAAACTGAAGTTCTGTGTTTATATATATCGTTTCTGTAGTATTAACATAAGAAGTTATACATTACATCATTTCTTTCCAGATCATTTTGCGTGGGGTACCAAATCTGGCAGCCTGGCTGCATTCCAGCTTTTTTGCATGCCAGTGTGAATTCTTTCTCTCCCTCAAGTCTTTTCTTTGATATGCTTGCGGGGTTTTCTTCCCCATCTCTCTGCTTAGTTGTTCAGTGCTTGCTGCTTTTCACCCCAGAGGAAGTTTCTTTTCTGCAGCGTTTAAGTGATATTTGTGTAAAAGGGCCAACCTTGCAGACGCTTATTGCATCTAAGTAAATTCACTTGTGTGCAACTGTATTGAAAATAGCCTTGCATTAGAGCCTGAACTGGCCGTCCTACATGTGCTTTCCCACTCTCTTTAGTGGGAGCATCTCCTATGTAAGACACATTTGTGAACTATAACTTTTCTTGATACTTTTTAAAAGCACTTCAGTATCTGGGTTTTACAAGCTGTCTTTCAGTGAAGAAAATGCTTAGAAGTGTTCACAGCATTTCGTGTGGAGCTCAGCCTGACATTGCTTGCACTGCGTAATGAGGTCTGCATTTTGCATCAAGGATAATGGGATGTTTAAAGACAGGACTGATTGTCACCAGTCCCCTCTGGCTGTCTTTTGATAAACAAAACCTTCTCATCATCAAATTTTAAAACAATCTTACAAATAGCAGTCAACCTCAACAGACTAATGAGAACTCATTTACTCCAGATTCCTTACATATGCTCCGTAATGCTTAAATTTCTGCATCGAGTAGGTCTATTCAGGAATTCTCTAGTAAAGCATTATCATCAGAGAATTAATATTCTTGGGAATTTAAATTGATAATGTTGCTCTGTTTTGAATTATTTCATTATTTATATTTTTGAATAATTGAAATACCATACTTCTGGCAGAAGGCAAAGAACAAAATACATAATTTTTAGTTTAGAAATGACCTTCTGTTCTTTTGACTTTAAAAGTTTTAAAATTATCAAAATCAAAGCAAAATAAGCCATTTCAAAGCCTAAAAAAGGAAAAAAATTCTGTTCAGATGTTCCAAATTAAGTTTGGCAAGGTCAGTCCATGATTTTAAGATTTGTGCTTTCATCTTGTGAGCCAGGAGAGGAAATCACTGTGAAGTCTCAAAGTCAAATTCCTTCATGACCAGTTGCAGTAAGTTTCTTGAAGTATATTTTGGTTCACCCTGCATTTTAAGCTAATTTTAAGCAAAATGCCAAAAGGAAGAAATTGCCTTACTTAACTACCTTGTTAAGAAGTTACAGCAACTCGTTAAAGCTAATCACGTGTACTGTGTTTATTCACCGTACGTAGAGACAGTTGCCACTAAAGGGCAATTCATTGAATCTAGTTTGGAACTATTCTAGGAAGAAATTTATTATTACCAGGAGTTTCTATCATCTATATGAGTTGCTTTTAATTACAGGGAAAACCAAGGTGGCTCTCTAAGTCACATGCTTTACTTCTATATGGCTAAACCCAGGTGAGATATTTCCCAGCCTTACCGCAGTAATGTAAATAGGCGACAAAAGCTTTTTGAGAGATTCTTTGGTTTTGCTTTACCGTAATCTCATCTTATGCCCTGAGCACTGAACATAGATAATTTAGCCAACTGAATGATCCAGTTGATATGAAGCTTTGCAAAAAGTTCCTCATCAGACGAAGTTTTGATCTTGCAGCAACTTTTAGCCGGTGCGTTCCAAAGGACTTCAACAGATGGTGATCTGTGCTGGGAGAATCAGCCCCACTCACTGTTTGGAAGGGAGTAATGTCAGCTTCACAGAAAACAGTTTGAGAAGATAATTGGAACTGGTAATGCTTTAAAAATTTCTGTAAGGGGGAGCCGAAAGTGAGAGTAAATCAGGAGGAAAAATATCTGGGATGAATTTTAAATTTACTCTTAAATTCTGAGCTCCATTTAAAGAAGCAAATATTCCCTTTGCCTTCTGTGGTAGATATTTCAAAAGTCTTCTTTGTGTTAACTGCCTATTTCTGACTTGTAATGACAGTACTTTCTGTTTCTATCACTGCACATAGTACCTGGTAGCCAGCTGTGTGGTCCAGGTGCTTTCACTGGTTTCCCTGCAGAAAGGATGCAAAAAAAATCTTTCCAATCCAATCTTTATAGATCCTTGAAATGTTAAATCTAGTAAAGTTATCCTATTCTTTTATTAAGGAGGTCACTGGTTTCCTGAGGCTTTTTCATTCATCTTCAGAGTTGAATTCTGGCATTTACTAAATCAAGTATTGGTTACAAATTAGGAAAGAAAGAAGCAAAATGAGATGCAGCCTGGAGTCTCTGCTTGAAGGTTGAAAGTTTAAATACCGTTTTGGGTACAAAGCCACGCTGAACTCCATATGTCATTGCCTTTGCACAGTAGCTAGGTGTCTACTCTTCTAGTTTGAGCGGGACACTGCTCACAAACTAGGATACGGGCATTTCAGCTGGAGTCTGCTTTAGCAATGAACGTCTCCCCCACCTGCTCACATTTCACGTAAGTAAATGGAGCTCCTCAAATGAGGGGCAAGCAGAAAAGCTCAGAGGGGATATAGTAAGAAAACGTGGACCTGTGAATAGACCAACGGCTTGAAAGTGGCCAAGGAGAGTGATCTGTAGCTGCAGCCCCTCTGCAATGTGCCCCAAGGAGTGAGGTACAGTCTTTGGGCCAGCTGGTACAAGTTAGACAATTGCTATGCTCTTCAAGCCTAACACCCTTTGAGTAAAACTGGACACCTCCATGATTTCTGTAAGCTGCAGGTACTGGCTCAAAATATTGTCAGTTTTGCACAAGGATGCCTTATGGACTGAAATACTCGCTTCACGCCAGAATGAGCAGATCAAAAATCACAGCAGAGTTACACCCTCAGGAGGTCCAAGAGACAGCCATGGAAACTGAGCAGCTTTTTGGGCATGAAAATGTGCATTGATGCTCTCTTTGCTGAACTGTCATGTCAAGAAGGATATCTGCACAGAGCAAGCATGCAGGAGGCCATACCTAAACCCTGTTCTACCAAGGACCAGAGGCTGCATGAGACTCAAAGAAGCTCACAGAGGTTTAAACTGAAACTGGAATTTGGGGATCTGACCCCCAAACCCAACCTGTTACGCAATTTTTAAGAATATGTAACATGCCCCAAAACTATCAAAGCTATTTTTATTTCAAGAATCACAGAAGGGTTACACCACTTGCCTTTTCTGTGTAATCATCCAGCTGTAGGAGGACTTGCCTAGGATATGCAAAACAGGGGTCCTCCTAAGCAGTAACATAGCTCAACTTGTATTTTGGGGAAGTGCCCCAACCACTAAAGTGCCAGCAGGGCTGGAGGGGAGCTCCCCAGGCCTCCCAGCAGAAACTGGGCTCCTACCGAGGACCAAGCAACATCCTTCCCCTCAGCCCACAGGGAATGGCTTAACCTGGGTCATCATAGCTGTTATTGTTTCTCTCCATGGCTCTTTAAACTTTGCTTTCCTTTCCCCTGAGAGGCACAAATTCAAAACGAGACATGGAGGTGCACATCCCAAACTGGCCTGGCCCTAGGGCCAAATTCAGGGTGGAGCAGTGGTACCAGTGACAGCCCTTGGAGGTCTAAGCCACCTCAGCCATCTTTATTCTTGGGAAACTCCTGGTTTTCTGCTGCTGATACAGGATCCCTTTCTTGAGTCACACAGCATCGCACTAGTTGGTCAGATAAAGAAAGTCTTTGTGTTTTTTAGACAGGGAATAAATATACCTACTCCTGTCCAAATAATAAACTGGCAAATCTTTTGCTGTCAGTTCTGTAGTGCCTCCAAATCCACTTTTTAATAAACAGCAATGTAATAGGAGTTCAGCTCCTGGTTTCTGCCACTGCAGGAGTTTTTGCATTGAAATCCCTGGGCTAACAGCAAGGCACTAAAGAACCGAAATAAAAAATCTCCTAAAAATCTTTAACTTATGTTCTTTTGGCAAGTGAGTGTTTTCCTGCCTCAAGAGAGTCATGTACTGAGTAAGATATTTTCTCTAACCCCTATGGGAAAAGCAGATAACTACCTGCTTTACAGCCCTCTGTGTTTGCAGGGTTTGTCATTTGTGTGCGATAAAGGAAAATGCCATATTGACAGCAATTAGCCTTTCTTTTTTCTTTCTTTTTTTTTTTTTTTGTGTTTACTGAAGAAAATAAAGTTAAAGAAACTAAAGTTTGTTTTAGAAAGAGTTTGCAGTTTTGCTTAAGATTATTGTCGTTTATCACAGAAATGGGATTTTCCTTTCCACTCTCAGTAACAAAAAAAAAAGGCGGGGGGAGGGGAAGGTGTTGAAATTAACTGTTACCCTGAAAAAAAATTCCATAAAAGTTTAACTGGCCCTTGTCACCATAATTTCTGAATGCTAATCAGAATTGGGTTTATTCTGTCGTCATCTCCAAGCGAGGGTGATGCATCCCTTGTCATCTGATGTTACAATGAGAGGTGCTGGCAGTTGGGCTACAGATACTTTAGATCCAGTTTATTAACCTCTTCCTATTTGTGCTGATCCCTGTCCACCATAAAATTTATCCCAGTAGGACCTCTAGACCCTGTGTGTCCCTGTAATCATGTTTGGGGGACGCCTTTCAGCTGGATACAGTACCCTAAATTCAAACACCGCCTAGGAGGATGTGCTGATAACAGCCTTGTCCCCCAGCTTCTGGGCACATGCAGAGACACTTCACCGGAGATCATGACCGGAACAGGAGCTGCTTATTTTATCTCCCCTCCAGAAGGAAGTAATTTTTTGTTTAGGTGAAAGGAGAGAAGAATTCAACTTAGTTGCATAGCAGTCCTTGCTGTAAGAAAAGTACTGATCAAAGTGCTATTTCTGCCTCATGTAAATTGAGAGGGAAGTTTATAATACATAGCTTTAATATTTTCTGTTCAAGAGTAGCAAATCTCTGTCTGTTGTAACACAAGTTATATTTTCCTAGCTTTCAAACTCTGGGAGATTTGAAGTACTCTTTCATTATAAGCCAGCGATGGATCCAGTTAGAGAAAATGGTCACTATTTTTCTTTCTTTACTTCCTTTCTTACCCAAATCTGAAGTTTAAAATAATTCATCCAGAACTACTTGGTAGTTATTAGACAGTTTTTCAGCTAGTTTACAGAGAGATATTTCTATAGAAAAACATTTGCACCAGTTTGAGAAGGGGGTACTATATTATTTTCATCAGTATTTTTGATATTCTGAATTATTTTTTACAGGCAAGACAATCATTGGAAACTGCGGAAAAACATTTCCAGTCACTCCAAAGTTATAAAATACGAAAGAAACCATACACATATGTGTGTATATGCGTATTTCTCTATATATGGGCACATCCCAATACACTGTGCAGAACAGATACATGTAAGAGTATTACAAGCAGTGACAGATATCGCAGAAACTGACATGGATCAGTTCAGTGTATAACCAGTTCATTTTGAAATATTCAGTCTGCTCTGCTAACAATATCGTAGATTATTTAAGGCAGCAAAAATAGACAGTGACTTCCATGACAAAAGACACACCTGGCAGAAAGCTTGTTGAGATGCTCTAATGAAACAGCATCTAACTGGCACGTACCAGTAGGTTGACCCCCCCCCCCCAAATATTCTCTTAAAAATCTGTGAAGTTCAAAGCCTTTTTTTTTAAAAACAAGGGAGGTTCGTGATGAACTCTGGGTGCCATCCTTGTTCCCAGGAGCTAAAAACACCAGCCCTGCATTCCCATGCATCCAGCTCTGCTGCCTATAGCCCTCAGGCCGTAACTCAGAACAAGGGCTTCATGTCTATGTTTAAATAAGAAAATTAATTGCACTGCATTCTATAGGCAGAGAAGAGGTCTGCACAGATCATGGGAGACTTCTCGCTGGCAACCTGACGGTCTTTGAGGTGTGATGTCTTCTGTCTCCATACTGCTGCCGTCAGCAGCACAAACCAGCCTGCAGCCATGCTAATGAAGCACCTTATTGTTCAAGATGGGGTGGCCACATCCAAGTTTGCTTACCAGGAATGGTCCTTGGCCATCATGCCTCCTGAAACCATGGTCAGATACTGTTAGTTTATTAATTCAGGTCAAAATTCGCTGAGGAGACCAGCTCCAGTGCAGGTATGTCCGCACTGGGGAAAGGGATTGGAGGTGGAAAAAAAGGGATCGGAGGCGAAAAGGGCCGGCAAGGGGCTCTCTTTGGGGGCTTTCGAAGCCGGAGAAAGCGACCAGCTCGTCCTCGTACTCCTGCCGGAACCGGCAGCGTGAGGGAGGGCTGCTGAGGCGGCAGGGGCGGAGCCGGCAGCGTGCGCAGCAGTTCAAAAAGAGCTGTGAAGGAGCGCAGCGAGATTTGCTGTGCACCGAGTGTGTGGGCAGCACCTGGGGCGGCACCTGGGAGCCCCGCACGAGGGCGGACCCCCCCCGAGTGGGCACAGTAACCGGGCTAACAGGGTGCGACAGGTCACACGGAAAGGTGCTGCTGCCCTACCAACGTGGTCAGGGAGTCATGGTAACCACCCCGCAGAAGACCGTGGCCCCAAAGAACCGTGCGTGCACCAGCTCTGATGCTGCTTCGCAGACAGAGCTGTCGTGTGGCAGGTGTGCCCAGGTTGAGGAGCTCCTATGCTTAGTGATGGAACTCAAGGAGGAGGTAAGTAGGTTGAGGGACATCAGGGAATGTGAGAGGGAGACTGATGCATGGAGTCGCACCCTGTCAACCGTTACAGAAACCCAGCAGGCAGCCAGAGCCACTGCTGTAGAGAAACCCAACTCCTCTCCCCAACTGGCTGAACAGGGTAGCTTAGAGGAAAGGGGACAATGGCAAGGTGTTCCTGCCCGACGCAACAGGCGCCGCAGGCACATCAGTCTGCCAACCACTATACCATCTGAGGTCCCATTGCAGAACAAATATAGTGCTCTGCAAGAGGAACCGAGTAACAGTGAGGATGATAATCCTCCCCGTACGGAGGTGCCATCAAGGCCTCGTCGGACTTAAAACTGCCTCAACAAAAACCAAAAGACGGGTCTTTGTAATAGGTGACTCGGTTCTGAAGGGCACGGAGGGCCCGATTTGTAGACCGGACCCGCTATATAGGGAGGTTTGCTGCCTCCCTGGGGCCCGGGTTGATGATGTTAAGAGGAAGCTTCCCTCTCTAGTAAGACAATCAGACTATTACCCCCTTCTAGTTTTTCAGGTAGGAAGTGATGACGTAGTGAGAAGAATGCTGAGGGCAATGAAGAAAGATTTCAGGGCCTTGGGACGGCTGGTTAAGGGATCGGGAGCACAAGTCGTGTTCTCCTCTATCCCTCCAGTTGCAGGGAATGATGAGGGGGTAAACAGGAAAGGCCAGCAGGTCAATGACTGGCTCCGAACCTGGTGCTACCAGCAAGGTTTTGGGTTCTTTGATCACGGCCTGATTTATAGAACACCAGGGCTGCTGGTAGCAGACGGGAAAAGCCTATCTCACAGGGGGAAGAGGGTTCTAGGACTAGAGGTAGCGGGGCTTATTGAGAAAGCTTTAAACTAGATTGGAAGGGGGATGGGGATGTAACTGGGCTCATCAGAGAGGCACCTGAGTGTAGTAGCTCAGCACTTGTGGGGCAGGATGTTGGAGCTGTTAAGGATCGGAAGACCCACCACCTCTCTAGGGCTACACACTCATTGGCCTCTCTGAAATGCCTATACGCCAATGCACGCAGCATGGGTAACAAGCAAGAGGAGTTAGAGATCTGCGTGCAGTCAAAGGGCCATGATCTCATTGCAATTACCGAGACATGGTGGGATAGCTCGCATGACTGGAACGCTGTCATGGAGGGCTATGTTCTCTTTAGGAAAGATAGGATGGCAAGGCGAGGTGGGGGAGTTGCTCTTTATGTGAAAAAGCAACTGGAATGTATTGAGCTCTCCCTGGGGGCTGATGATGAGCAAGTTGAGAGCTTGTGGGTAAGGGTTAAAGGGCAGGGTAACATGAGAGATACAGTTGTGGGTGTTTATTACAGGCCACCTGATCAGGATGGGGAAGTTGATGAGGCCTTCTACAGACAGGTGAGAGTCGCCTCACAATCACAGGCCTTGGTTCTCATGGGGGACTTCAACTTCCCTGATATCTGTTGGGAAGGCTACACAGCTAGGAACGCACAGTCCAGGAGGTTTCTCCAGTGCATTGATGATAACTTCTTGACTCAGGTGGTGGAAGAGCCCACAAGAAGAGGTGTACTACTGGACCTAGTACTGACAAACAAAGAGGGACTGGTGGAGGATGTTAAGGTTGGGGGCAGACTTGGCTGTAGTGATCATGAGAAGATAGAGTTCAGCATTAAGTGCAGTATGCACAAAATGACAAGTAGGGTTGAAACCTTAGACTTCAGGAGGGCTAACTTTGATCTCTTCAAGAAATTGATGGGAGAAATCAAATGGGAGAGGGCTCTAGAGGGTAAAGGGGCTCAAGAGAGCTGGCTGATATTCAAGCACCAGCTCCTCCAAGCTCAGGATAGGTGCATCCCAAAGAGCAAGAAATCAGGCAAGGGAAGGAGACCTGCATGGCTGAGCAGGGATCTTCAGAAAAAACTCAGGTGGAAGAAGGGAGTTTACAGGATGTGGAAAAGGGGGCTGACAACTTGGGATGAGTACAAGAATGCTGTCAGGGTATGCAGGGAAGAAACGAGAAAAGCCAAGGCAGCTTTGGAATTGAACCTGGCAAGGGATGTAAAGACCAATAGGAAGGGTTTCTTTAAGTATATAGGAGACAAAAGGAAAACCAGGGAAAATGTGGGCCCGCTCTTGAATGAGATGGGTGATTTGGTGACGGATGATGCAGAGAAGGCGGAGTTGCTGAATGCCTTCTTTGCTTCTCTCTTCACTGCTTGGGCCAGCTCTCAGGAGTCCCAGACTTTGCAAGTAACAGAGAAAGTCTGGAGAAAGGAAAACTTTCCCTTGGTTGAAGAGGAACAAGTTAAAGAACAATTAAGTAAACTGGACACCCACAAGTCCATGGGGCCTGATGGGATGCATCCGCGAGTGCTGAGGGAGCTAGCAGAAGTCATTGCTGGGCCACTCTCCATCATATTTGAAAGGTCCTGGAGAACAGGGGAGGTGCCTGAGGACTGGAGGAAAGCCAACGTCACTCCAGTCTTTAAAAAGGGCAAGAAGGATGACCCAGGAACTACAGGCCGGTCAGCCTCACCTCCATCCCTGGAAAGATGATGGAACAGCTCGTTCTGGGGGTCATCTCCAAACATCTGGAGGAAAAGAAGGTTATCGGAAGTAGTCAACATGGATTCACCAAAGGGAAGTCATGTCTGACTAATCTGATAGCCTTCTATGATGGCGTGACTGGATGGGTGGATGAAGGGAGGGCAGTGAATGTTGTCTACCTTGACTTCAGCAAGGCTTTTGACACTGTCTCCCACATCATCCTCACAGACAAGCTTAGGAAGTATGGGTTAGATGAATGGACAGTGGGGTGGATTGAACAGTGGCTGACAGATAGAGCTCAGAGGGTTGTGGTTAGTGGTGCAGAGTCTAGTTGGAGGCCAGTAACTAGTGGGGTCCCTCAGGGGTCAGTACTGGGTCCAGTCCTGTTCAATATATTCATCAATGACCTGGATGAAGGGATAGAGTGTACCATCAGCAAGTTTGCTGATGACACAAAACTGGGAGGGGTGACTGACACGCTGGAAGGCTGTGCTGCCATACAGCGTGACCTGGACAGGCTGGAGAGTTGGGCAGAAAAAAAACTGATGAGGTTCAATAAAGGCAAGTGTAGGGTCCTGCATCTGGGGAGCAATAACCCCATGCATCAGTACAGGTTAGGGGCTGACCTCCTGGAGAGCAGCTCTGTGGAAAGGGACCTGGGAGTCCTGGTGGACAACAGGATGACCATGAGCCAGCAATGTGCCCTGGTGGCCAAGAAGGCCAATGGCATCCTGGGGTGTATCAAGAAGAGTGTGGCCAGCGGGTCGAGGGAGGTCATCCTCCCCCTCTACTCTGCCCTGGGGAGGCCGCATCTGGAGTACTGTGTCCAGTTCTGGGCTCCCCGGGTCAGGAAGGACAGGGAACTGCTGGAGAGGGTCCAGCAAAGAGCTACAAAGATGATGAGGGGACTGGAGCATCTTTCTTATGAAGAAAGGCTCAGGGACTTGGGGCTTTTTAGTCTAGAAAAAAGAAGACTCAGGGGGGATCTTATCAATACTTATAAGTACTTAAGGGGAGGGTGCCAGGTAGATGAGAATAGCCTTTTTTCAGTGGTGCCCAGTGATAGGACAAGAGGGAACAGGCACAAACTGGAGCACAGGAAGTTCCATCTTAACATGAGGAGGAACTTCTTTACTCTGAGGGTGGTGGAGCACTGGAACAGGCTGCCCAGGGAGTTTGTGGAGTCTCCCACACTGGAGACGTTCAAAACCCGCCTGGACGCCGTTCTGTGCAATGTGCTGTAGGTGTCCCTGCTGTGGCAGGGGGGTTGGACTTAGATGATCTCCAGAGGTCCCTTCCAACCCTGACGATACTGTGATACTGTGTGATACTGTGAAAATGGTGGCAACTGTCTTAAAATAAATAAATAAATAAATAAATAAATAACTGTACAGATACTGAAGTTCTGCTGTCTGGAATCATTGCCTGGCCTTGTTCGACTCGCTAATGAAGATGTCACTGCAGATGTACTGAGCACCACCAAAGTAAACACAAGTGAACATGCAGAGTTTGTCCTTCAAAGCATCTGTTTCAGTTTTACTAATTTGCAAATCTTTTAATGTTATTTCAGCTCACTTTAAAAATTAAACTCAACTGCGTGCATCAGTGGGAGTGGGCATGAACAGAAGGTTGGGGTGGGGTTATCCATCCAACCTCACTGCTCTCCCAGCTGCATACACGCTGGTACCCAGCAAAAAAACCACCCCATCACCTCCTCTCCCACTTCTGTGGAGCTTGGAGCAGAGTGACAGGGCAGGAGGGACCTTGAAGTCTTTGCGATTGCTCCTGCTGCTGGCTGATTTTCAGAGCAAGTGGCATTCCTCTTCCCCTCCTTCCTTACCACCTGTGTATCCTTTTAATCCCTGCTGTTGAATTAACTGCTTTCAAACTTGAGGAAAGTTCCACATTTGATCACCAAAAAAAAAACCAACCCTCCCTGACATGAAGGGCAAATGAAACATTGATCATTGCGGCTCTGGTGACAGGTGCCGAGTGCCAGAGGCAACTGTCACTTTGCTGTGTCCCGGGTTCACAGAGCACCTAGTGAAGCCCTGCTAAATGCCACTGCTGGAATATGAGCAGAAAAAAAAATAATCATTCATTCAACAGGTATCTTTAACCTGTTCATGGCTGTCAGACCTGCATTTGGCTATGCAGAAGGTTCATAGAAAACTATCGAGAAAATGTAAATATATCTAAGGATAAGAAACCTTCTTTCCTGTAAAACAGTTCATAAGAGAAAACTTTTCATAGCTCAAGGATGCTGTCCGCATCTTCCATCACATGGGGCTGGCACTGTCATTTGCCCTCTGCGAAATAAAAGGGGATGTCCCATGGCCAGAACTTCACAATGTCCATGAAAACATCATGAATTGCTGGAAATTTTGGGGAGCAAATACCCATTACTGAAGGATCGTCCTGCATCAGTGTAAAACAAAACAAATATTAAAAGAATGAGGAGCAGGCAAGTTCAGATGATCAATGAGACAAATTTTGATGGCAGAAGAAATTGTGCACTGGCACAAAGCACTTGGGAAGATAACAGTTCTTCCTGTGTCTTCCAAAGAAGCTCATGAGCATTTCCATATGTATGCCTTATGGAATGACAGCTCCAATACATATTCAATTAAAAACTATGACCTGTAGGTGTTAGCCTAGATTTTATTTTGCTTGCTTGTAAGAAGTTCTGCAAACAGCATCTTCTGATGTAGGACAGGAGATGAGAAAACTGCACAGTTCCAGTGTCAAACAGGGCACTCAGTTTTGCCTTTGGACGGCTGTGATAGCTTCAACAAAAAATTCCACAAAAAGTTAACTTGAAGTAAGTAGCCTAAGTTTTTATCTGTTTATATTATACCGTCATCAACCTCATTTTCCCAGCTATAATTACAGTGGTAACTCCACTATCGCTCTAGCTATATACGGAAAGAAAACATTTGCATATGTCACATTAGCCATTATGTGCAGAAATGCTGTATTTCCATAGATAATTGCGGTATCTGAATGTCAGAGAAATTAGATATGCTGAGACCTGAAATAAAAAGTAAAGCACACAAAACTGAATTTGTATGAAGGACTTCAATGAAGTCTAGACTCAGACCTGAGTTGCATCCTCAATAACTTTGTTGTCTTCAAAATCTCAATTTTAATTCACAAGTAGGAGTCTAGATAACAAGGGAAAAAAAATATTCTCTCCTCATTGCAATAAAGATTTTACAAAAGTGAAGACAGTGACAAGCCTCATCCCAAAGGGCTTACAAACAACTTTTTTACTAGATGGATAGCTCTATCTGCCTGGATGAACGTGCATCAACTCAAAATGAAGCTTTAAGGTTAAGATTCTTCTGATTTTTTTTAATAATTTTTCCTTTTCTTACTATTACAGCTATGGGAGATAAGTAACAAAAGCACAACCATATACCTGCAGTAATTATTTTCTTAAAATGCTTAAATTAACATTTTGTTTACTTTTTTATATTACCACTTTTTTCCTGACTCTCTAACAAGACACTGTTAGAATTGCCTCTCCAAGACTTGCCTTCCCTCTACTTATTCTTCCCCCTCCATTCCCCTACCACCTTCCTTTCCTCTTCCTCCTCCCATCTTCCTTTCCCTTCCTCTCTTCTGTCGTCTTTCTCTTTTCTGTTTTCTTTTCTTTTCCTTTCACCTTCTTTTCTTTTCCTTTCTCTTTTTCTTCTTCTTTTCTTTTCCTTTTTCTCGTTCTTTTCTTTTTTCTTTTTTCTTTTTCTTTTCTTTTCTTTTTCTTTTTCTTTTTCTTTTTCTTTTTCTTTTTCTTTTTCTTTTTCTTTTTCTTTTTCTTTTTCTTTTTCTTTTTCTTTTTCTTTCTTTTTCTTTTTCTTTTTCTTTTTCTTCTTTTTCTTTCTCTTTCTCTTTTTCTTTTTCTTTTTCTTTTTCTTTTTCTTTTTCTTTTTCTTTTTCTTTTTCTTTTTCTTTTTCTTTTTCTTTTTCTTTTTCTTTTTCTTTTTCTTTTTCTTTTTCTTTTTCTTTTTCTTTTTCCTTTTTTTATTTTTATTTTTATTTTTATATTTCTCTTTCTTCTTCTTCTTCTCCTTCTCCTTCTTCTTCTTTTCTTCTTTCCCTTCCAGAAGCTCATAAGGTCTATGTATAATTCAATCAATACCTCAAGGCAAACTATTTGATGATTACAATAAAAAAAAATCTCATTTTGCTGTACTTTGTCGAGGTAGTTTCATTATCGTATGTCACTTGGTTACAAGAGTTTATGGGACTGTAAATCCCCAAAGGACATTTTAAACATACACTTCTTATGGCAACTAAACTCCAAGATAAACAAAAGCATTAAAATAAGATATTGGAATTGTTTGCTTTTGTCTTTGACTGATATGAATGGGAGTGATAAAAAGGCTTGTTTCACCCTTAATCCCTGCAGCCTCCCCTTCTCTTTTGAGTATGTTAATAGTAACTGACAAATATGTTTTCCTTTATGAGTTCTGAATGAGTAACACCACTGCAGTGGTACCCAGTATCAGAAATGGGCAGAGCATCAAAGCTGAAAACTTGGTCATACAGCGCTAGCACAGGACTTTAAGGTACGTCCTTAATGACAAGTTTTGCTTTCCTTTCTGACCCATTTTTAACCTCTCTCTAAAGGCATACTGATTTATTTTCACTAAAAGGAACAACTTGCTCTCCCAGCAGTAAAGAATATATGTGTTGCAGCAATCCAGTTGGTGTTATGTATTTACCTCTTTGTCTCACTCCCAAAACCACAGAAGCCACAAGAAGGTTCCAGAAGCAATCAGCAAAAATACTAGTCCTGATTGCATCTCAGCTAGCTAAAAGTTGCAGAAGGTACCCAGTCGACTCTTGTGGTCAATATTTGAGAGATAGTATGTGCCAAACATTTAGAGTAATTAACTGAGATGCAAAAACCCGTAAGCAAGCAAAAAAATTTCCTTTTTATATAGGAAATTTAAGACATAAAATTCCTTTCTCATCCATAAACACCTTTTACAATAATCTTCAATATTGTTGCATAAAAGACAGAAATAAACAAAATATTGAAAATAAGAAGACCAAATTTTTATGAGGATGAGTATTGGGAAATTCACTGGATCGAAGTGGGAAAAAAAAAGGAAGAGAAGCCAACTTTTTGCAGTTCACTTTGGAAAACAGTATTACAGCTGATTCTAGCTCTCTGTCTTGCAAGAGCTGGGGCTTGTATGATTGACAAGACACCAGGGCTCTACCGTTTCAGAGGAGCACAGGAGTCAACATAACATCCTATAGCGCTTTGAAGCTCTCAGGTTATGTGTGACTTCTACTTCCCTTAAAAGACTTATTTTATTCCATTTCTTATCCCACCCCACCCTAAACTGTACAATGATTTGAGCTGTTAAGTCTGCTTGTGTTTCCACCAGAAAAACTTATTATTTATTATCATTTGTATTTTCCTATAGCCTAATGAGTAGTGCTCAGCTGCCTACCAAGGTCAAACCATAATGATGAGTATTAATGCTTAAATCTTAATCAGGATACCGACTCTTTTTGATTTGAAGTCCTCTGAAATCAACAGGACTCGTCTGCTGCCCTTACTGAGCTTTTGATGAGGTTCAAGATTATCTCGTACTAATAGCATACAAGAAGAAATAGTTTAGTTGCTGTATGCTCATAAGAGCTTACAGATTAGGTTGAAGCAGAGGGAAAACTGGAGCTCAACAAACAAGCAGGAGTGGTCCAGAGACAGCCAAGAGCATTGGTAAAACAGTTACAGGGCAAACATGCATTCGTAGCCCAGCGTTCCTAATCAATTGAAATGAAGTCTATAAGTTTATATTAGGTATCAGTCAGCCAGGAACAAAGGAAAGCAGAAGGAGCAGAGTGACATCCCTGCAGGGCTGGCCAGCTGCCGGGGAGGACAACCACATGATGGGAATTTATAAGGTCTTATGCATGGGCTTCTTCGCCCATAACTCCCTGCAGCAGCAGACAGAGCTCTTTATGGCTGACGTGTAGCCATAGCACCACCAAGGGAAGCACCCTCACTTTTGTAATAAACTCAGATAGACTTTTAGGTTTGAAGATGTATTTTTTTCTTTTTGGCTTTTTAAATTTTATTTCCCTCGTCGTTATTCTTCACACAACAAAATATGTTCAGGACTTACACACAAACAGGATAGAGAACAGGAAAGTAAAAGTCTGAAGGGAAGGAAAACACATATGTAATCTTTCCCACACAGAGTCAAACAACAAAAAAGGGAAGAAAAATATCAAGGAGACAAACAAGTACAAGTATCAGATGAAGGAAAACAGAGCTTTCAGGAAGAAAGTCATTCTGGCCACTGCTGTGCTGGGACCATTTACTTGTCACATGGTGCTTAATCATAATAAATTAAGTTTTATTTTGCATTTTGCAACATGCTAACTTGGCTCAGCAGGTAATGGGAGGAGCCCTGGGTTGCCAAATGGTGTTTAACTGAGAATAACAACAATTTCCCCCCTGCAGGCTGGCATAAATAATGAATTCAAAACGTGCCTCTTTTGAGCAGATTATTCCAGCTGCTTCTTGTTCTTAAAGCTCGTTGGGAGGTTTAACACCAGAAAGTCAGCCCTCCTGAAGCTACAATTATCATCCTCGAGCAGCAGGCCTGGGAAAGGGTGAGTTTAATCAAAATGGCTTCGTGTTGCCAGAGGTGGACAGGGTTCCTGCAAAGTTCAGTGAAGGACCAGCCAAGGTGACCCAAGTCCTATCTGAAGGTCTGTTATTGGGTGGTCTCAATTTTTCCAGCATGGGTCTGAAATACCACCAAATCTGAGGGGTGCTGTTCTTTCCGACGTCTGCACCAGCTGAAATTCCAGCGTGGGTCTTCAGAGAATGATGCCCAGAGCAAGGATCCACCAGACAGGTAAAACATCAGAGGAGATTTAGGTCAGGCAGTAGGGGAGGGAAAAATAAAATCCAAACTTTTCTATTGCCTCGGGAAACAGAGGAACCTCCAGCATTGTAAGGGGTTATAAGGACAGGTTAGACAAGCAGCTGTCAGGAGTAGTTTAGGAATAGTTTGCCTGTGTTCGAGTAGAGGGATGGACCAGTCAATCCCTCAAGGTCCCTTGCAGCCCTCTATTCAATGATTGATAGAAATTGTGATATGTTTGCAAGCAACTTGCTTCCAGGTTCAAACGGGCTATATTTGGTGCCTCCTCCTGTTCTCTGGAGCTAATAGCTGTTTTGCCACTGTCTGCATTATGAGCAGGGTCAGATCCTTAATTAAAGCTATGATTGGCTGCACGTATATTTTCCTGGGACTAATGAAGGGTCCGCCACTTTTTAGCAGCAATTTCCCTGTGGGTACCTTCCCATTAAAAAAAAAAGCATGAGACCAAACGACTTCAAAGAAGGCACTGATTGGCCATTAAATAATAGAAATAAATAGATCTGAGAATTTACAGTTGCCTGGGTTCTTGCCTGATTTCTGGAGACAGAGGAAGGTTGTGGGGTTTTATCCCTTTTGTCCCTATGAACTGTTGCAAATTATCCCCAGGTCCTATGTGTCAGACCTCAAAATCAAACCTCAAGAGAATAAAGCACTCAAACAAATATTTCAGTCCTTTGTCAGTAGAGTGACAGACTGTCAGCGTTAAACGTGGCCTCATACCTGTGCCGTAGAGCTGAGATTAGCTGTGCTGCTGCACAGTCTGGGGCCTGGAATAGCTGCTGTGGAAAACTACAGATATTTGTTTTCCATTTTAAAAAGAAACTCTCTTGAGAATTGCTCTTAATCCTGCTGGAGATTAGTTGTGCCTTGAAGGTCATCTTCCAAAAACCTCGTTGTCAAAGGATAAAGCTCCTCTCTATATCAAAATGGTTTGGCCAAACGCAGTTGTGGCAGAATTTTGCTTTTATCAGGGAAGTTACTTCTGGGGTAAATATGGCTAATTTCTGTTCTCCATAACTCAGAGTGATGCATTTATCTCTCATTCTTGGATTGACCCTCGTTGCTGTGGTGTCTCGGTACTCATGGGCTTTATTTGTATTCATGTAGCCTCCTGCAAGGAGGAAAGTTACCCTGCCACAAGTCTTAATAACCTTAATTGCTGTGGGTGAGTGAAACTCCCCACCCTCTTGTCCCGTAAGGGTTTGTCATTTCTTCACCCTGACCAGTCGGCGTAAAGACTCGGAGCTCCTGACAGAGGGATTCACAGAGGTTTGGTTTCTGCTGAGATTTGTGGTGATGGCTGGGTGCAGTCTGGACTGAAAATAAGGAGTGGTAATTAGTATGGGGAGCAAAATGTTGACCCCCCCCCATGTCTTAACGGTATTGCACCTCAGTAGGGTGTACCTGTGGGGATTCTCTGATGGCTACTATATGGAAAATTATGCTGACACTTTTACCTGCATGGGGCATGAACGGAGTTTCTCTTCTCTAGTCAGATGTCTATCTTCTTGAATATTTTTAGAATATATCTATATTTTTTGCCATTTAATGAAACTTGACAGTGAGTTTGGGCCTATAAATATGAATGAGCTCCCCCAGGAAACACGCTCACTCCTTTCTTTAGGAAACAGGAGTAATAACCAGCATTGATAGGAAGTGTGTGATTTTTAAGCTCAAAAGATGCTGTCAGGCAAGAAGTAATATCTTCCTACCTCTTCCAAATACCAGATCCTGGGGTTAAACTTTGCTAGTGCCCAGCCAGAAAACACAAATTTCTTCTGTATAACGATGTATTTTCCATTGTTATGAATTACTGTATTTTCTTTTCATGCTCTCTCTGCTCTAAAAGTGTCCTATGTAAATCAACAGCAAAAATTAAACAAGATGAAGCTGATTTGGAGAGGGAAAAAAAGAGCATATGAATTCAATTTATGGTTTAGCTGGAGATACACGAGACTTTGCCAGAACCCTCTTTAATCCAGTTTCAACAACAAAAGCATGTCTGTAGTAATTCATAGGGTATAATGTGAGATTTTATAGAGGTACTTTGTACTACGCACTATATATTATTTGAGAGAGGAAAAATATTTCTATCTTACAATTGTTTAGCATAAAAATTATACTCAGTTTCCCTGGCCACACTGAATGATCTTTCTCACATTCAATGGTGTTATTAATTTTAATGAGACATGTTTAAATTAGGCTTTGCTCACACTGTTTGTTAATTGTATTCCCATGAGATTCCCACAACAGTATGTCTAGCTCTTTTTATGGTTAGGGAATCCACACCTGTAAAAACATCATCCAAACCCAAGGGAATTAATAAAGCCAGGAAATGGTAAAACTGAGGAAAAGATGAGAGAAGCTGGAGGAGAGGGAGCTGAGAGCCTGCAAGCGCCTTGGGGAGGGCATGACCCCACAGAGGAGTGTCTCATCCAGTGTCTAGCCCCAGGTTTAGGCTGATGCCTAGAGTTATGTCCCACTGGGGATGTGGACTTGTCAGTGAGACCTTCCTGATTTAAGAAAACAGGCTGGTTGCCTTAAATGCATGCAGCAGATGCATAATGATTCACAGTCCATTAGAGTTTATTTGCATATGAAATTTTATTTCCATAGTTCAGCATCACCCAAGAATAGTTCTGGTGGATACATTCAGGTCTGTTCTTCCACTAGGATGTGCAGAGGTTGAGCCCTTGCGAGTTGTAGATCCCTGGAGCATGTCGGTGGTTGACCCTTCTGCATGATGGATGCACCAGCTGCCCCACCTCAGTTGGAAAAGCCACTTGGCCACTGGCCTCCCGTACCCCCTTCTCTCTTTTCTGCATTTTGGCATTAGGTTTTCAGATTCTTAGAAACATGTTAATTAGTTCAATTCTTCTCAATGGCAACAGGTCACCTAAAGTTGTAAGGTTACCTTAGAAATTTCAAAAGCAAAAGGTGCCCTGCGGCATAAAGGGCAAACTTATTGAAAAGCCTTTAGAAATATCAGTATTCTTAAGGCGATAATAGTACTTATTTGAAATTCTATCAAATTTGGGAATGATACTGTATGCATGAAGATAAGATGATTTATGAAATATGTTTAGGAAACAGGAAAAGCAATCCATGAAATGAGTCTGCTTCGTCTAACTTTAATAGTCTCATAGAATCATGGAATGGTTTAGGTTGGAAGGGACTTTGAAGATCATCGAGTTCCAACCCCCCTGCCATAGGCAGGGACACCTCCCACTAGACCAGGTTGCTCAAAGCCCCATCCAGCCTGGCCTTAAACAACTCCAGGGATGGGGCCTCAACAACTTTTTGTGCCTTACCACCATCATAGTGAAGAATTTCTTTCTAATATCTAATCTAAATCTCCCCTCTTCCAGTTTAAAGCCATTCCCTCTCGTCCTATCACTACATGTGCTTGCAAAGAGTCCTTCCCCAGCTCTCCTGTAGGCCGCCTTCAGGTACTGAAAGGCCGCTATAAGGTCTCCCCAGAGCCTTCTCTTCTCCAGGCTGAACAACCCCAACTCTCTCAGCCTGACCTGCTGGCCACATTTCTTCTGATGTAGCTCAGGATATGGTTGGCCTTCTGGGCTATGAGCACACGTTGCCGGCTCATGTTGAGCTTCTAGTGATAGTGATAGGGCGAGGGGGAATGGCTTTAAACTGGAAGAGGGCAGATTTAGATTAAACGTTAGGAAGAAGTTTCTCAGTTTGAAGGTGGTAAGGCACTGGAACAGGTTGCCCAGAGAAGTTGTTGAGGCCCCATCCCTGGAGGTGTTTAAGGCCAGGCTGGACATGGCCTTGGGCAACCTGGTCTCGTGGGAGGTATCCCTGCCTATGGCAGGGGGGGTTGGAACTCTATGATCTTCAAGGTCCCTTCCAACCTAAACCATTCCATGATTCTCATCAGTCAGCACCCCCAGGTCCTTCTCCTCAGGGCTGCTCTCCAGCCATTCCCCACCCAGCCTGTTTTTGTGCTTGGGAATACCCCGACCCAGACCTAGGATCTTTCACTTGGCCTAACTGAACTTCATGAGGTTGGTGTGGGCCTACCTGTCCAGCCCATCCAGGTCCCTCTGGATGGCAGCCCTCCTCTCCAGCATGTCTACCTCACTAAACAGCTTGGTATCATCGGCAAACTTGCTGAGAGTACACTCGATCCTACTGTCCATGTCGCCAACAAAGATGTTGAACAGCACGGGTCCCAGTACCAACCCCTGAGGAACGCCACTCATCACTGGTCTCCACTTGGACATTGAGCCTTTGACCACAATTCTTTAAGTGCGACTGTCCAGCCAGTTCTTTATCAACTGAGTCGTCCATCTGTCGAATCCATGTCTCTCCAATTTAGAGACCAAGATATCGTGTAGGACAGTTTCAAACACTTTGCACAAGTCCAGGTAGATGACACTGGTTGCTCAATAGGGTGTGAGGCTTTCTTGGAGGAGAGAATCATCCATGCTCTGGAAGTAAGTTGAAAATGGCAAAGAGAATTTCCATGGGGGTCTGTAATAAAAAACTAAAAAGTACAGAATTTTCTTGACCTAGGAATTAGGACTGGTGGGAATATCCTACAGGAAAGCCTCAATGCAACTGAGCACAGAAGGGACAGAAATGTAATTGTAAAGTTGATGTGCTAGTGCAAAGAGTAAGGATGTGAGTTGGGAGATTTATAACAAGGGTTTCTGTCCCAACCTAGTGACTCAGCTGGAGTCAGCCAGGGACAACAAAGGGGAAGATTATTAGCCAGCAATGTGGAAGGACCATGAAAAATGCCAGTGAGATTTGTCATATAAGTAGAGATAGGGAAATATTAAGGACATAGTACAAGGCACTGAGACATCTCAATGGGAGTTATGTGTATAGTTTGGTCATCTGTAATGGAGAAAGATGAAATAAATCTGAAACAAATGATGGGAGAGAAATACAGAATGTACCCGTGAAGTGCAAGGGGATGAATAATAAGAGTTTCTGCTCAGAACATGGGGATATCAGTCAGGAAAAACTCAGCCCTGATTGTTTCAACCTATCACAGAGTGACTGTGCACCACAGATATGATAACATAATCAAAAAGGTGAATGTTATTTCAGGATGTGTGACATAGAGTATATCAGAGATGGAGA
Organism: Pluvialis apricaria; assembly: GCA_017639485.1. Taxonomy (NCBI): domain Eukaryota; kingdom Metazoa; phylum Chordata; class Aves; order Charadriiformes; family Charadriidae; genus Pluvialis; species Pluvialis apricaria. The sequence goes on along the minus strand of CM030044.1, from coordinate 6,520,450 downwards.
AGTGGTAATATTGTTACACAAGGTACAGGTTAGATGATGTGCTTAAAACAGAAATGGGGGGAAAAACCAAAAACAACAACGAAAAAAAATCATTTACCTAGTCATATGATATGATTGCTGTTAAGATCATCCTAGGGGACTGAACATCAAGACAGGAAAAGATCTAATCAAACTGGAAGAAATTGTTGGCCCAAGAATAAATGGATTTGAATGAGAGATGAGTAAATATATATAAGCCAACATCTGAGGAGACTCTCTAGCTATCAGAGTAGGGGGCTTATAGAAAGTTTCTTTTTGGGTGGAAGAAGAGGGAAATCTTGATGAATGTCAAATGGAGTTTGGAAAATTTATGTCTGGAAGTTTGAGCTGAAAAGGCTTGTAGTGTTCCAGAACTCATGGTGAGAAGTCAGGGACTGGTGCTGGGGAGCTATGGACCTCTCTCGTGGGGGATGGACTCTTCAATCCCAAACAATTCTGATTCTCATAGGCTGAATGCCATGCAACAACTTTCTGTATATTACATGTTAAGTTATGACTTCCAGTTAGTTCAGAGTTTCCTTTACCTACTGTGGCCATATTTTCAATTCCTGCCAAAACAACCTAATATCAGTAATGTCAGGATTTGAATCTACTACTAGATTTTAAAATTTTATTAAACTATGGTGTCTTATATGATAATACGTTACTTTTTTATTATCTTTTTTTTTCTTTTCTTTTCTTCTGGAAGTGTTCTTGGGAATCAAGTGGTTAAACTAGTTCAATCTCTTCAAATTTAACCGCAGTGTAATGACACTTCAGGGGGCATGAAAAAAAAAGAGAGAGAGAAAGAATGAATTTTATCTATCAGCCCAAACTGTAATTTAGATCCCTTTCTTTAGGAAATAGTCTTAGAAGTCTAAGGAAATAAGTCAGCTACATTATACCATCATGAAGATCATCAGCATATTATCTAACTGGCACTAGTATTTTTGTAAAGGTCTGGAAATTGGAATTTTAATATGCAGTAATCGCACAACCACAGACTTGATAGCTTTCTCTCTGAAGCATCACCTAACTGCATTAGCAGGTTAGTTTTAGAAAAATAATTCAAAATCATGTCCCCTCTGACTGGATTTAAAAGAAAATCTCTTTCGCATTTCTTAGTCTAAAAAATAGAAAACAATAAATAATTAGGAATAATGTTCAGTATTATCTGAAAGATAGAAGGTTATTTTAGCAGAGGAAACAAATAAATGTCCCTAATTTGTCACTACAGGATCATACAGTGAATAGAATGACTTTTTGTGATGATTATTATTATTTGAAAAATTCTGCTTCATGTCTCTGGTTTGTTGCAGACATTCTTGAAAAGTCACTTATCTCTCAGTACCGCCATTTCCCCTGTGTTTAAAGGAAATAATATCATTCCTTGACTTGCCAGGGATGGTAAGAGGACAAATGTTTTAAAGACTGAAAGGCTTTCTTTAGCTATGGTGTAGGAGCTGGGATATACAAAAAAATAAAATCTACTCTCGCAGACTCAGGTTCGTGGCAGTGTAAAATGAAAGCTCTCATCTATCGAGAATACATGTGGTTGGTGGGAAGTGAAGTGAGGGAAGATGATGTGATGCTAGAATTAGGGTGATAGATATCCATAACCAAGCACACTATCTCCATCTCTGGTAAAGAAAAAAACTTAAATGTCTTAAACCCAGCCAACTGTCTAAATATAATCATGATATCATTATATAGTCTGCACCCATTGACAAATGCAGGGTTGTGTAAAAGCATAAAGCACTTGAAGTAAATAGTAACACAATTTCATCAGAGGTATCAGAGGTTAAAGAGCAGACTCCTAGTTCTGGCCTCATTCATATTGTTTTCCATTTTTAATTTTTTTTATTGAGTTGCTTATTAAGGTCATTATATAATGCTCTTCAATTTATCCAGGGTATATCAGTTGACAATGGGACCCTGGAGTGATGAAAGAGCCTTGGATTTGGGATTAATATTATGTTTCATATAAAGCAAAAATCCTTCCTGTGATATAGCCAGCTTCAAAGTGTACTAAAGACAGAGGTTTATGTTGATTTCTGAGCTCTGGCCTCTGCTTTAGAGGCTTGTTAATGTCAAACCACAAATACAACTTGGAAAACAACAGAAAGGGAATTGAATTAGGTTTAATTTTTTTAGTTATTCCATTTGTTCTAAATTAATCAGGTATGCATACATATGCACCTCAGTTTGTTTGCATGATTGCATGCAGAGAGAAATAAATTTCCTAAGGGATGTACGTTTAGGATCCTATAAATACTCAAAGAAACCCACCCAAAACCCCAAACAAACCAAATAAAAAAAACCCAAACCAACAACAAAAACTTTTAGGGAAGACTTGACAAAAATCTGACTTCTCTGACAGATCTTCATGTGAGCTCCTTTCGCACATGCCATGTCTCTTTATGCTTCTGAAAATGAAAAAAACACAGCGGTCACCCGTCCCAGTGCACGTATAGTAGGTCCAACACATCCACAGTGCTTCATGCATTTCTTGGTGGGATTTTTGGGCTGAAGATCTGGAAGGCCTGTGCACAGCTGGCTCCACGGTTTGCTCTCCTTCCTTGTGTTTTATGTTTCAACTAATTCTGATTTTCATTGCACGGGTAGCCTTCAAGAATTATATTTATTTATTTTCAGATAGCAAGCCATTCTCACACTCAAAAAAGAGAGAGATCCTCTGGTCCGCCTCTAAAACAAGAACCAACACTGTTCAAGTATCACAACACCTCCCTAGTTTTGGGTGCCTTGTGTCTGAGCAATCCCAGAAAAGGAGGTATAATGACTATTTAAGGGCAATTGGTTCACAATGGACTAGAGACCACATGCAGTAGTTGTCACATAATTCTTCCCCTTTTGGTCATCTATGGGTTCTAGCAAAGAAAAGATGCTAGTTTTGGCAGATTATCCAGAAGCCCTATCATGGTGGTATTTTTCTCTTCTCTTCCTCTAGTTTGAAGTGGCTTATTTAATAAGTTTTTACTTCGATAACAATCCTGCAGTCTGGTGGATCGCATCTCAGGAGTGCATTTGTCACTGTCATCTCAAGGAGAAAAAAAAAATCCTGACATCCATCCTGAATTAAAAAGCAATAAATGTTTAAAGAGATGAGAATTACTAAATAATCTTTTATGTCTTTCCATGTAGTAATTATTCACTCTGGGGCTAATCTAAATACTAGCTTCTCCCTTTCCCCCAGGGCTTCTAAGCACTGTAGGCAAAAGTAGACTTTGGTTCCTTGCTGATCAGGACAAAGCATTTCATCTTGAATGATAAGCAGAACTAAGAGCCTCAAGATCTGGCCTTGCTGGAACCAGAGGAGAAGAGTGTGGGGAGTGAGTGAAGAGCAGAAACGACCACGTACACATGCACGCACTGCGTTCCACAGCAGAAATAAACAAAAGTCAGTGTCTGGCTGGGCAGGTGAGAGGAAATCATGTGCTGAAAAGTCTTCCACTATTAAAACAGGAGATGGTCCAAATTGGTGGCTGTGTGCCGGATCAGTAGAGCTCTTCACAGTCAGATGGCCTGAGTATCTGGGCCTGTGCATAAAATTGGCTCAGCTCCTCCCTTTCTAGTCACCAGATCTTAGTTTTACTTTTTACCTTCCTACCTTCTCCCCCACAGGGGTTAGTAATTGGTGGAAGAGAAGACTAAATATTAACAAAAACAGAAAGGAAGATCAGTCAAGACAGCTGAATTGCCAAACAAAAAAAGGTCCAAACCCCATAACTATGCTGTTATTTTTTATACATTCTGTGTTCCTTCATTAGAAAATGCCTAAAGAAACTAAGTGTGATTTGGTTTAATAGAGGAGGTGGTGTCTTAAGGAGCGGGTGTAATAATAACAAGTCCAGGTAATATACATTTACATGTATGCAAGAAGAGAGCAGTAATAATAGCCCAGCATAGGGCAGTCCTATGTTGACATGACACACTTTGCATTTAACAATGCCAACATAGCATTGGCATTTCCCAGGCTACTTTCTGTGGATACTCTTCTTGTTTCCCTAAGTAGAAAGAATAATTCCTCTACTACAGATGTGGTTTTTTGACCATTACTAGCCTTCAGCAGAAGAGAACCACCTCTTCCACCTGCTTTAGTGGCAATTGGGAACCTTTATACATGGCGAAGCACAGGTGTTCCCTCACCTGCTTGCAGCTGGGAGTGGAGGAAAATTACCACTAAAATATGTAGTCAGTTCTTAAGTAAGCAGCAGGTAAACTGACTCAGTGGACCAAGACTGGGATTTGCCATGCTTGGTTTTAGCTACCTCAAATATTATTTAGTTTAAACAGACCACAGTTGTTCATTTAGCGGTCAATGGATGGACAAGGGAAATCTTCAGAAGTTCCTACTAATAACTGTCACTGAGCTCAAATTGGGAGGAATCTTTCCCTGCACGGATCTATTTCTTTGCAATGATAACAGAGGGATCATGAACAACGAGCTTAGAGCAAATTTCTAATTTTTAAATATTTAAAATCAGACAAGGTCAGCCTAATCCGTGTCTATTCTTCCAGGGTTTCTCATGTCATATGTGCCTATGTGAAATGTAACCAGCAACACCTGTTTGTGAGGAAAATTGAAAAAGAAAGTCCTCCATGGTGTGCGGAGCAGGCAGAGAGAAAATTATAAGCCCCAGGCTAGGGGTCATTTTCGACTAGATGCCAACAGTAGAATAACTTTGTTGCCATAAGAAAGGCATGTTTCACCCTGCCTGCCTTCAGTTGCCAAAGCTATTTCAGAGGTATGCTTGGACAAATGGAGTTTCGCAGGCTCCCCCCAAAAGAAGATGGGGCACCCTTCACAAGAAATGTGGACAGGAACTGTATGATTCTGCCCTGATAGATCTCAAAAGGACTTTAAGGATTTTGAAAACCTTCCTTCTCATTTGTCTTTTCTTCAATTTACTGAGAAGGGAACATAACTTCTGTTTTGTCTTGTACTTTACATAGCTGGTGCCAACAGCGGATTGCTCCTTACCAAGTGTTCTTGCACTGCCCTGCACGCAAACTGCGGCTGTTACTGCCACACTGACAGTCATACCGCTGCTGTTGAGAGGACATGGTCTTTGCAGGGGATTTCTTAGCTCCTTGCCAGCTGTGCCAGTGGGATGCTTCTATGTATTATGCAGAAAAAAATTAGGTGGAGGCATTACTCGTGAAACTTTTTTTTCCTGTACATCCAAACTCTGCATGAGCCATTCCTTCAGAAAGCAAAAGCCTCTGTGTCTCGTCTCTGCTTTTCTCTTGGTATTCTCTTTATTAGCTTGGCCTTGACCTCTGACACTATGAAGAGTATGAAATACAATTTTTTTACTTTTGGTTTATGATGCAATCTAGGTCATTGCAGCCTGCAGGATTAAAACATTGGGATCTTGTTAAAGAGGTTTAACTCTATTTTATTTCCTTTCCTTCCTCAGTCACAGAAAATAGATTAATATGGTAACACTTTGCAGTAAGTGGACATTAATTAATGCTAAATTACACCAGAATTCCTCTGGAATCACATCTTAACAGTCACACTAAGTCCAAAAGAGCTTGCCATGATTAATGTTTTTGTAAGGAATATCAAAGAAATTAATAACCTTTTGTCACTTATAATAAAGTGTTACCAATTAATTTCATGCCACTTTCTGTCCTGGCTTTTCCGTGAAAATGAGGTGCTGGAAGTTTAAAGCCTAGTATATTAAAGAAGTGTGAGCTTCCACTCTCTGACCTAGCCAGGACTTTTCAGTGCAACTTGTCCTGCTACTACTCTTGGTATCTCGCATAAGAAATAGAGCAAGTGTCTCTTGGTTTGGGATGCAGAACCTGGGCAAGAGGAAGAGTTATTTTAATTCATGTGCCATAATTCACTCCTGAGTATTGGAAATTCGAATCCTCAGACTATTCATTAACTTGACAAACACCGTAATGAGTGCAGAAAATGGCAGCACATAAATCCATTCTCTTGACAAAGAACATAATGAGAATGGGAAGTGACACAAACTAAATAGTGATCACTTTACAGTCTGGAGACTGTATATACTTGCTTCTTGTGTCACAGCAGCTCTTCCCTCTTGCTTCCCTGCTTCCCTGTTGGCTGATGAGTGAAGTCAAGACAAGGAAAACCTGTGCCTTTTCAGGACTCCCTGCTAACCAAGCTCAACAATTCTCAGGAGCTGCACGACCGCTTTTGTTCAGCGAGTAGCTCAGTACTTCTACAGGTCCCAAATGAAATAACGAGTTAAGAGATACTTCACTTCTGCCAGTACATCTTTGAAAGGTGTGTATCATGCATCCATCGTCATCATCTTTGTATTCACAAGAATTTCTTAATGGGTTCCAGAGGTCAGCGTTGACTTCAGCAATAAGGGAATAGGCATGAAAGGGTGTGGACAACTAATTCAAACATGTAGCATCCCCAGATTCCGTACAATTTTGCCTGAAGATAGTTAATATATTCTGGGAAATTGCCCAGGAAACTTGTGCTTTTGATAGTGGCCTTATATACAAATGACCCAAGGGTCAAGTTCCTATTGTCTGATACGGACCGAAGAACCAAGTTCATGTTGTTCACAACACAGCTGGATGCTGAGGTCACTGGCATGTGCCATGCTGAATGAATTACTGTGTCAAAGATATCACGTTTTGTATGAAACAGAATAATCAGACTCAGTTCTTTTCAAGGATTAGATTTTCCACTGTTTATTTTTCACTCGTCTGAAGGACTTTTCTAGTGGTTAGTGAAGGAGTCTGTGATATCCTGCTCCTCCTTCAGGCACTACCAGTTTGAAAACTTCCCTTCTACACGTACACCTTTCAAGAAAGTTGGACCTTTCTGAAGTATGCTCAATCCTGGACTTCCCACCAAGATGCAATTTTACAAAGATTAGTAATTAGTGCTGTTTTTTAATAGCACAACTGAGGTCTTAGTGTTTTCAAAATGCTTTGAGAATTTTACAAAAAAAATTATGAATGCTATCTATTATTATTAATAAAATCGTGTTGCCTTTTTCCACACAAAATTATCCTAGTACCCAGTAATGCAATAATTTCATTCAGAACCCAGCTCATTTTTCTTGGCATCAACAGCACAGACAATTTAATATAATATAAAATTCCTTCTTGCTGCTGTAAAGTGAAATCTAAGCATTTATTTGAGCCTTTCTTTCTTCTTCCTTTTTATTTCTGGGGAAAATTCTCACAGGGAATAACATAGCTTGCTTAACTGCATAATACTTTATACTGTAGGTTCTTTAATTTTCTGACACTGAAACCTGAAAAAAACACAGATGTGCAAAACAAAGTCTTTTTCTAAATATTCAGTATCCGAAGAAATTATCAGAGCTTAGAGAACCTTGGAAATAAATGCATTAAGCACAATCGAGAAAATATTAAAGATGAATCCCTAATTTTTTCCCAGTGCTGTGTAAAACAGGCTTCCACCTCCTCTGTATTCAGTCCCAAGTCCTATATGACCTTCGGCTCTAAAGATGAGAGTCATATATTTAACTACAGTATTTTTTATTTACTATGGAAGCTGAGATGCAAAACACTTAATCTGCATCGTAAAATAGAAAGTGGCTGAGTTTGCAGTGACCTTGACAATTCCTACTCCAAAAGTTGATCATTTCAAACGAGTGCAGCCCTTTGGCTGTGCTAAATTGGACTCAAGTTCATGGCATATGTTATTTTTCAAAATCTGACCTTTTTTTTTTTTTTTTGGTGGGGAATGAAAGAATACAAATCCAGAAGATGTTTTGCATGTACTTATTTATGAGTGCATAGATTTTCTCTGGTTCAACGGCAGTGAGGAGAAAGTAGCAGTGGGAGGTTTTCAAGGGAGTTTTCCACTCAGTCCCTACTGACCTTCTGCAGGAATTGGATACCGAGCTACCTTTTGTCAACAGCAAAGCACAGAAAGCTGAAGGCAGAAGCATCAACACCTTTACCAACTAAACACATTGATGAAGGTGTTGATTAAAGTCAGTGGTAAAACTCCTTTAGCTCCTTCATCTCTTGAATTTAGGGTGGAAGCAAGGCATCAGTCAGTGAAACAGTGAATTTCTGCACAGCCTGTTTCTTCATGTAGAGCCACAAATCCACAGCTGCTTTTTGTATCCCGTATTTCGCAGCATGCTCTCTGTTTGCCTTATATTGCCGTGGGTTTTGTTCAGTTTTTTAAATATGAGCCAAACAAAAACCTTGTGATGTATTGCTTAAATTACGTTTTTGCTAGAATAAACACAGACTCCTGGCCAAAGAAGCCAACAATCAGAATCTTGCATTTTTGACAGGTGTTCCTTTTCCTGCTCAGGACCTCTTAGATGCTCTAATGTCTATATGCCTGCTGACTTTCCCTCTTTTCCTCTGTTTTGGGGTTGGTTTTGGTTTTTTTTTTTGTGACATTGGCATGATTTCTCCTATAGAGGTGCAAAGTGCCCTAGCTCAGGCTACCACGTAATTTGGCAACTAGAAGGCTGTTGCACTCACCAAAAGCAGGAGAATAACCCTAGTAGATCCCAGAGGGACGTGTGTGGTTCATTTCTAAAAAGCATTGCCAAACCTAGTGATGCTTAACAGCCAGTCAGTGGCAGAGCAGCGTTTGCAGGCTTTTGAAGATTTACTCTGCTGTGCCATCCAGTCCAGGTTATTTGTTCAAAATATTGTATAACATTAACATTTGAAAATTGTCCAGGTGTGAGAGAGCAATGGAATAGCTTTCCTGTGCTACCAAAGCCAGGGAGAACAGATGTGGTACGGAGGGACATCAAGACACTTAAGGCAATGATTAGAGACTACTCAATCCATTGTGATAAATTGAAATAGATTTGTAAGATTAATACCAATTCCAGAGACTATAGACCTTTTTAAGGGATGTGCTATATAACTTTTGCTCCTTTCCCCAAATTCATGAAATTTACCAAAGATTTGAAACAAAACACAGTAACAATTGGATTCTAAAGGTCAATATAGGAGGAAGGAAAAAAAAAAAGAAAAAAATCAGTGGAAAAAAAAAAAAAGCCACAGGAGGGCATTTCACTTATTCTGTTTCTGCTACTGTTATTTTGCCAATTAAACTGCTATAAAGATAAAAAAGAAAAAAAAGAATGCATCTGTGGAAAATGTATGTTTGCCTTCATGAAGAGAGATATTGTGAATTCCAAGACTTTAAAATTATATTCCCTAATAAATAAATAAATTCATGAACAAGTTGTATGAAGCCACATAAAACTCACTGCACGTCTCATTAATCTTTGAGATATTTTAGGGGCTTTTTTTTTAGGTGAAATAAATCCTTACTGCAGAAATGTTTATGTGCAAAATTTGTAAGCCATGCTAAGGAAACAGAATTTGCCTTAAGGCTGGGATTCTGTCTCCTTATGCCAAAATGATTATAAGCATGGAGAAAAACAAAATAAAACAAAAAAAACCCTCATAAAGAAGAGTGATTAGAAAAACTGAGTTTGCTTATTTAAAAGAAAGAAGAATAAAAAGAAGTGAGGTGTAAAAATGCAAGCTACGGAGAACTCCAAGAAGAAGGCATAATCACCTTTTTTTTTTTTTTTTGAATTTATGTAGTCATTTTGTAAAATACTGTGGTCAAACATTTTCACTATTGGAGTCAGAGAGCTATCAATCAAAGATGTTCTTTTCACTGTTATGAGCTGGGGGATACAGGAGGTGCGTGTCTGAGAGCTTGTCCATTTTTCCATTTATAACTGCTAGTCTAATAAAACATATTATCATTATAAAAAAGAGAAGAAGGAGCTAAGAGCAGTCTGTGCTTTGCACGAGGGCAGAAGCTCTGAGAACAAGAAACTACAGGAACTGTTAAGAAACTACAGGAACTGTTAACATGGGTGTTGGTGTGTGTTGGGGGGTGAGTGTGTGTTAGAGAGAGAGAGAGTGTTGGTCTGTTTGCTAATTAAACAAAGTGTTTTCCTCTGGACGTTTCTAAAGGTGTGGACATCTTTGAAAGGAGGTCAGAGAAAGGGCCAAAAAATTACCAAGGACTGAATGAGGTTTCATTATGAAGAATGTTTTAGAGAAGTTAAAAAAAGAACTGTCTGCTGAGACTTCCTAGGACTTGCCAAGTCATCACTTCATGCGGCAGAGAGCAAGCCTGTATGACAAAGGACCTGAGAAAATGCATTATAAAGAGGACTACGTAATATGATGTGAAAGTGAGAAAATGGGCCTCTGCAGGAAAACTTCACAGCACCCAAAGAGTTGTTGGATAATTTAATGGGACAGAAAAGCATTGCACCGACCCAGCGTAGCCACCACAGGCCAGCACAGGCTGAAAGACACTGAGTGATGAAGAGAGGGAAAAGTAACCTGTTTGTTCCATATCTAAGCAACCAGTTGGTAAAGATTTTCCAAATATTAGAAATGCTGCTTGCAACAGACACTGAGTGGGAATTGGGACCAAACATACTTTGGAAAAAAGTGCAGTGGTGGGAACTGACTTGATGAAACCCTGTTCTTCTCACCCTTATCTTTAGCCATGGAGCTGGCAAGCAGGTAAAAGATTACATTCTTAAGAAACATTTTGAAATGCACTGTGTTCTCCACTGGAATGTGGTCCTTCGGGGTATGTCAGGAAGGGACCAAGGGGATAAACTGAAGCTGTACAGTCACTGCTGGGAGAGTCCCTGGTAGAACCAAGAAGTGTTCCTGAGGCAATCTGAGTTGAGGACATATATGTACCTCCCCCTTCCACACAGGTACCCACATCCCCACGTTCCACACACATGCTCATTTCAACAAATTTGCTCTAGTTCATGAAAAACACACAAGCGAAATAATTCTGGCCAGTGCTTGTCCATAAGACTTTTGGGAGTGAAATTCAGCACAGCATGGAAGACATTCATAAGTCCTCTGTGAAATGAAATCCCACTTCAGACCTCAGTGCACAGGTTAAGTACTCCCTACATTTCTAGCATTATCCACACACATAATGTAAACTCACAAAGAATACCCTGAATGCAGGTACTATTTATATCATTCCCAGAAAGAAATTAGCAGGCGTAACAACCTCCCCAAAGGTGGGATGTAAACATCACGAGAGATCTCAGCCGGAACAAGAAATGGCCATCTCGTAATTGGAATTTAAATTTAATTAAGATGGAGAGAAAAATACTTATCACCCTTTCAGTGAAATGTAAGAGCCCTCGGTGCAGTTATCTAAACATAAGAAAGCAGCCTAAAACTTTAGTTAAACAAACAAGTGTCTGTGTAAAAAATGTCTTGCAATCTCAATTCTCAAGTTTATAGTTAGATGACAAAAAAAAAAAGGTATCTAGCTGTTGCTTTGGTCTTCTTTTATCCTTCTGTCTCCTGAATTGCAAGATAGGATCGAAATCCAGCATCTTAGCACCGAGAACATGATTTTACAAAATTAAGCTTGGGTACTATGGTGTGTGCATGTGGTGGGACCTGATCAGACTGGGGACAGGCAGGTAGGTAATCCTTTGTATTTGGTGACCCCCTGGCTCCCACTTTTGGGTAAACCAGAAGGAGGACAAAGGCTTGCTCTGTCTGCAAAAGTTACTATGTTATGCTATCCTACCTTGTCTCCCAGATGTCCCTTACGTATGGGAAGGGAGCACATTTCAGGATGGATAAACTTTCTGGCAAATGGCTTCCTGCCACAATCTCTCCCAAGGGACCTGTATGCACAATCGCAGCCCAGAAGACCAACCGTATCCTGGGCTACATCAGAAGAGGTGTGGCCAGCAGGGCGAGTGAGGTGATTCTGCCCTTCTGTTCTGATGAGACCCACCTGGAGTACTGCGTCCAGCTCTGGAGCCCCCAACATAAGAAGAATATGGACATGTTGGAGTGGGTCCAGAGGAGAGCCACAAAGATGATCAGAGGGTTGGAGCACCTCTCTTACGAAGACAGGCTGAGAGAGTTGGGGTTGCTCCAGGGAGACTTTATAGCAGCCTTTCAGTACCTAAAGGTGGCCTACGGGAGAGATGGCGAAGGACTTTTTGCAAGGGCATGTAGTGATAGGGCAAGGGGGAATGGCTGCAAACTGGAAGACGGTAGATTTAGATTAGATATTAGGAAGAAATTTTTCACTCTGAGAGTGGTGAGGCACTGGGACAAATTGCTCAGAGAAGCTGTGGCTGCCCCATCCCTGGAGGTGTTCAAGGCCAGGTTGGATGTTCCTTTGAGCAACCTGATCTAGTGGGAGATGTCCCTGCCCATGGCAGGGGCGTTGGAACTGCATGATATCCAGGTTTCCTTCCAACCTAAACCATTCTATGATTTTATGATTCTATGATCTGTAATCCTTCCCTGTTCATCTCATGGACTCCTGTTTGGGTATGTGAGCTGTGCCCGGCTATACGATTTCCAACCATGCCTGCTTCAGTCTCATATCTGAAACTGTAAGTGCCACAAAAAGTAAGCAGGGTATCTGACTGCACGCCTTGGTGCTTACCAAAGCACAATTATAATACTAATACATAAAACTAAGGCAGACCATTGTGAGGACAGTATGCCACTTCCTACCTACATAGCACACACAATGCAATTTCACCTAGTTATTACTTTGTGAAGTATATAACATCTGGTTAAGCTGCTAGATATCTATTTATAAAAGCATTTAGTCTTAATTTAAGACTTCAAGCAAAAGTGAATCCATCATGCTTTAAGATAAAATGTCCCAGTGGTTTATAACTTTCAGTGTTAAAAAAGTGAAGCAATTTGCAGTTTGAATTTATCTTCTACTGTGAACCTTTGAAACTCATTATGCTTTCCCTTTCCTAGATTAAAGAGCTGACTGTCAGCTACCTTCGCTTTTGTAGATTCTTTCAGATTGATCAAATCAAACCTTAACCTTTTCTTGGGTAAGACTGAGACAGGGAATTTCCTTGTTCTCACCAAAAGGTGGTTTTTTCCCCCCCAACTTTAGGTCAAGCTTGCAGTTCTTTCTGGATTTCCTCCCCTTTGTTAAGGTGTTTTGTACATGGTATGTAGAGGGTTGGACACAGTATCCTAGTTATGGTGCTAGTGATGTTTGGAAGGGTTATATAGGATGGCATTCGCTCTGTGTCCTAACTTTAATGAGACCATTAGTTCCCCTTGATTTATATCCCAGGATGACCTGTAGGCTCTCAGCTACAGTCATGCTTGGAGCTGATGTTCCAGAGTTTTATATGTCGTCAAACTCATTGCAGAGTTACTGTTTTCTGAAAGATCATCCTTAGGCCTGTAAGTGTGACCTAAGTGCTTTGCTTCTGTGTGCTTGGCTGAAATTTAACTGTAATATTTGCTCAAGTTAATACAGCAGCTCATTAAAGACGAATAAAACTCATTATTTGCATGCAAAGCATTGTGGTTAAGGACCTGAATTTGGCTTCAGGAAATCTGGGTTCTATTTTAGGCTTTTACTGTAAATGCCTATGTAAATCTTAACAATCAAGGGGACTTAATTCTCTCCTCCTCTAGCTCCACTATATGAAATGGAGTTACAATTCTTCCACACCGTTTTTATTGTCTAGGCAACCAGTAAGCTAAAAAAAAATTGCAAGGCTGAATAACAGGAACAAGGTAAAAGACTAGAGAGGAAGCATGGAAGAAAAAAGCACACAAACAAAACCAGAAGCTTATTAGAAGCATAGACTTGGAAAAGGACCCTCCTGGGCCATTTAATTAAAATTCTTCTATTACATGTATGATGATCTAAATTTTCAGTTATCAAGCTCCATTTTACAATTCGCTAGGCTTCCCCACATTTAAAATCCCTCTTCTCACAACGTCAAATCTCTGACTTAAGTGTCCTCTTTGCCCTTTTGCAACTAATGCCCTTTAGCCTCAAATACTTGTTTCAAACCATGGTGTGTACACCATCTGTTTGCAAATATGAAGGCACGAAGTGTTATACTGCAGTTCTCTGTGCTTGAAACACAATCCTTCAATCAAAGAGAATCATATGTGCATCACCGATATATGTAATCATAGAATTGTTTAGGTTGGAAAAGACCTTTAAGATCATGGAGTCCAACCCTCAACCTAGCACTGCCAAGTGTACCACTAAACTATGTCCCTAAGTGCCACATCTACTGCTTCAAATACCTTCAGGGATGGTGACTCCACCACTTCCCTGGGCAGCCTGTTCCAATGCTTGATCATATCACTGAATCTGCCATGTCCAGCGAGTGCCTGTATGGATAATCTTCAGACTGGAAAGCAATATAGCAATGGTTAGCCTTGTCAGGGCTGTGTTTTCACACACATATACTAATCCAAGCTCAAATCACTGCCTGGCAGAGCCGCGCGCCGTGGAGCTGGACAATGTGGTCAGGGCTAGCGTGCGGATGCAGGGCCGTGGAGATGGGCTGGCGGTATCAGCTGAGCGCTGCTGTGGCGCACACTGTGCATTTCAGTCACACAGCAAAAGCTGACATCTATATTTTTAAAATATTTATCCCAGCCAGATACAGTGCATAGTGATTAGGATACAAATGAGATCAATTCCTCCCCTCTGGACATAAATCCAGATTAATTTGCTCTCCCTCTCCCACCAGTGCTCCCCCCCCCGCCCCCCCCAAAAAAACCCAAAGCCACCATTCTCTTTCTTTATTATTTTCCTTTCTGTTCCCTTCTAGACACTCAACAAAACAATTAAACTGTATTCATGCATTATTGTCTATCCAGTGCCAGGGCACTGAATTGTCTCAGGGGCAGTACTGAAGTGTGCCGAGTATTAAATTTAGAGAAAGTGCAAATGGCTTAAAAAGTGTCCTCAGTGTGTGTGTATGTGCATGTGATATGTAACATTTTCAAAGATAAAAAATGTCTCTTTCAGGCTTTTCTTTGGAGGATTTTAGAGTCCAAACAAGATTTACTACTGAGCTTTATTTTCCACTCCGAATAAATGTTATCAGTTGATTTATGCTCCTTTTAAAATAAATGATGGGAGGCAGCAAGACCACATACTGCAAAAGCAGGAGGGCACTCAGTTCTGCTCCCCCCAATACCACTTATTCCCCTTACAAGTCAGGGAGACACTAAGGGGGGAGCATTTCCACAGCACTAGCAATGCCAGCTGCAAAACAATAAAAAAAATCTTCTAGTCCCTGTCCCTCCCTGCTGTGTTTTCCTGCTCTCCTTTAAGGGGACTTAAAGTATTTGTGGTTTTGACCGCAAACACTTAACTTCTCTGGCTCCTAGAGTAAAAAGTGAGCAGGCAAATCTGCTGCGTGTGCTCCCGGATCAATACCTGAAAGTTCGTTTAGGTGTTTGGCTGCGTGCTGGTAACCGATTCATCCCAGCAAGCCCTGTGCGTTCGGCTGATTGCACTCATTGCCCTCTGAGGAGCTGAACGTAAAAGAAGCCATCTATGGTATTTCAGTAATGAGAGCTCCAAGGGAGGGATTATTATTTTAGTGAAACAATGATTTTTCATGGAGTTCAGCGAAAGAAATTGGATAGATATCACCATCATGGGAGGCAGCGAAGAAAAGCCCTGCCCAGGTTGTTGCTGTCGAGGTGGCTTTGCCATTGCGAAGTGCAGAGGGCTGGAGAGCGGGCATCAGTGGGCCAGATGCCATGGCCCACGGTCTGGCTGTCCCAGAGCTGGGCCTTCATCACAGGTCTGTTTTCTTCCCTTCAGAAAGCTCTGCGTCTGCCTTGTCACTGATGTGAATAGTAGCTGAGTCAACGAGAACATCTTGGAGTGTTAAACCGCTCCTACCTGCCATCCCTGTGGGGATTTCCTTTGTGCATCCTTGGTTGTCTTACCTAGTCACACCATGCTTGCCCGGGTTTACACTGTGATAGGTAAAAATACAAATAATAATCAAGATACGAAGTCTCGTATGCAAAACGTGAAGGCAGAGAACAAATTAATTAGCATGTAGTTCATAAATGTGACATTGATGAATTGCAGCACAGCTATTGATTAATCATATATCAATTACAGTGGCCTAAGCACTATAACTACAAATCAATTTAGACCTATCTGTGAATTGATACTCAGTGTAAGAAATTAAATCAAAGACTCTGAATGGTACAAAATTGCAGGCTAAGGCTTAACTCCCAGCTGATGCACAAGTAACGTGCTTGATTAACACTAATGGAAAGCTAACTAGATATGTCTGCAGTGCACTGATATGAGAAAAAACTTCAGCTGATTGAAGACTCCCTCACTATTTATCCTGTTTTGGGCCCTGTTATAGGCACCTCATTAACGAGAAAGTATGACCCCAACCTGGGTGTAATGGAGCTGCCACTGAGGTAAGCGTGCCATTTATTCAGCCACAATACCATAGGAATTAATTTGGTAAGGTTTATTTCTACAGCACTATAGTATACCTAGATTTTATTAACACAAAAAGAGACAGGGATTAATTTATGCAAATAATTCCTGTAACTTTAATGGAGTGTTTAGCAGAATATATTTTGCAAGACCTGCCCATATTTCAGGAGGGTAGAAAACAGACTGTGGTGAGCTAAGCACAGCCGTCACTGGAGACCAATTAATTTGAAAACAGTTTTTCAGTACTTTTGATAGAAAATTTAAAGATTGAGCAGTTTGTTTCTCTTCCACACCTATTTGTCAGAGGTCTTTTAATTCCTGACACATGTTAAAAAAAAATAATAAAAATTTGTAAGTTAGGCACAGCCTTGGCAATTTTTTCAATGTATTTTAAAGTTTCCGCTTTAAAAAGGAAAAATGACTTCTTCCAAGAAATCCCAGATGGCCATTCAATTTTTTTTTCATCATAAAAAAGATCACAGTAGCTTTGTTGAAAGAAATGTTTCTAGTCTGGGTGGGATCCTCTCTGTGATACTGAGACATAAAACCTGTAAGTAAACTGCTGGTAAAACAACTGTTTTTTTGAGGAAGTGTTTGCCTTTTCAAGGAAGACAAAGCTTTCAAAGTCTTAGAAGAAAATGCTACCTTCTTAAGTTCAGGAGTCTAAGGGTCTCTCTATAGATGCTTTCAAAACCATCTTCCTCTCCTTACCAACTAGGACAGGTCCAACACCTGTTTCTGCTGCAATGAATTCAGGGAACAGAGGCACCTGGCCTCCGGGTGCTGCTCCAAGAGGTCTCACTTCACCCTGCACTCCGTTTCAGATGTATTGCACTGTGAATATTTCATCTGATGTTGAAATGGGCACGTACACGAGAGTGACTGCATGGAGCCCCGAATGTCTTTCTGCTCTGCTAGCATCCTTCAAGGCTGCAAACTTCAAAGTAGCCCTGCTCCTGATTTGGATTGTTTCCACTCAATTTACGTTATCGAAATGGTGGTGAGACACCAGGAAGCAGAAACTGTTTTCCCATCGTTTGCAGGCAGCTAGGTCTGCTTCTGACCCCAAGAAAGAATTTCTGCAATGAAAAAATCCAACATCCATGCTCCATCCTCCCATTCCTGGAAGTAACAAAAGCCTTGTGGAACATATTGCTACACTGTTGTCAGCATAATGATAGTGTTTGTAAAATAAACTCCCACCAAACACTCCAATAATTAGAATGCCTTTTTTCCCCCTCCCAACCTTATGTTCCTTTGAACACAATGACATCAATGTTCATTAATTCTATACTCGAATGTTCATCTTCTGTGTCAGCTCTACCAAATAAACAAAGCAAAACAGTATTTAACACTGAGAAGATGTAAAATGTTTACATGGGAATGGAATAAAACCAGTGATGGCAACAAAACTCTTAATCAAACTCAATTATACAGACCAGGCACAATCTGCCACAGCTGACGGTTTGCTGACTTTAGTTACAGTGTTGTGTGAGGAGCAACGTTTCATTTACAGACCTACAGAAAAGGTTCTTGGTTAAACACCATGGAGGAAAATCACAGAGTGGATGAGTTCTTGGCAAAAAAAAGCTTGATCATAGTGACACCCAAGAAACTATGGGTATAAATCAGATGTGGTCATCCCCTCTGAAACACTATACAAGATATTGGTTGGGTCAGTGTTTCTCATTATGCATCTATCTGCTGGAAACAACGTCAGTCTTTACTCCTGAGGTACATTTTAACAGCAGTGAGCAAAATTCTTCAGGAAAAAGCAAAACCTCTCCTCCTGAAAAAAAAACTTTTGGAACTGGAGATTTGTGTTTAGCAATCCATTGAACTGGGGATTTGTGAAAGTTAGCTAAACAGTGACCTAGGAAACAATGAATGATAATACTTTCCAACATGCAGTGTTGAAGAAACATGTCCTCTAAGAAGAAAAAGCAAAAAGGGTATGAAGAGTGTATTTTTTAAAAGTGTATGTTCTTAAGACTGAGGTTTGTGTTGGAGCAGAGGATCAGCTGAAGTCCTGGGGGTTCAGTGAAGTGCAAAGGCAAAGTGGGAGTTTGACCCTCCATAGACTAAGCTAGGCTGTAGCAGAAAAAACCCAGATCTTTCTGGCTTCAGAAACCAACCTGACTTACACCTGGGAGGGCTTTTAAAACCTGTGCATCATTTTGGGTAGTGGGATGTGTTTAAATGGAACATTATAGCATCCTGTCTGCATCCTACTCACTAGACAGGGATGATATTTTTTCTTAAGGAAAAACACTGATTGTTCTCACGTTTAAGGAGGAAATTTAGACGATTTACTTCCTTCCTACCTTGGCTAGATTCTGCGTTATTTTGTAACAGAAAGTGAAAGATAGCTAAAATGTAGAATATGATTTCTAAGTGTGTCCACTGCAGTACACATAAATAAGAGGAAAATATGAAAAAGAGGGACAGCTAGCTACAATGTCGCTTACATGACTTTCACATGAGAAGCTTCTATGAATATAGAGGGTAGTCCAATAAAACTGCTCAGTCAACTTCTTGGTTTAGAAACAGATCCACCTACAATCATATACTTTTTTTTTTGGAGGAGTCTTAAAACTGTCTCAATTGTGAATGCTTTTAAACGTCCATCGAAATGTACAGGCTGAGTGCCAAGAGGAAATCAATCTATGCTGACTCTCTGAAATCTTCCAAGTGTGATAAGCCTAATAGGAACATTTGTCCATTTTATGTTACCTTCAGGAGCTTTTGCAGTGCAAGTCTCACCTCTTTTCTACTGCTTTGCATGCAGTGGCAATTAATTTTTAGTTGAACATACTCAATACAAAATGAGCTTCTTGCTAGAACTGTGCGAGACAAAATTCATCTCTGGCATGTAATGATGGAAGAATACATTTTCTCTAGAAAACGCCCAAAAAGAAATGCCTATGAAACCATGCACATTTATATGAGGGCAATAAAAACTAAATATTGTGACAATACATAGTTGGTGGTAGTTCCGTACCTTTTCAGTTTCCTTGCAAAACCCTGCAAAAGCTTTTTGCTCAGTTGCCCCTCTTACTCAAAAGATGGTGCTGAGAGTTTGCCAGCTGCTCTTGCACCCTGGAGGCAAGAGACATAAGAAACTGTTTTGGAGAAAGTTTATTTTCCATTAGAGGAGCCTTGTTTTGTGATGGACTAGCAGGTGAAGAGCCCCTACCCGTCTGTCTACCTAGATATGTATTTTACATTTGTCACTCTGGCATCTAGAAATTAGTCTCTGTCTTCTGCAGTATTGTTATTTATGCCCTGTCAGCCTTGCTCCATTTCCCCTCCCTTTATTTCTTTCTTTCGTTCAAGGCTTCTTTGGATTTTACCTGGGCTCACTGGTCTGCCCTGAGCTGGTTTGGGAGGATGTCTCTTGGTGGCTTCCCTGCAGCTCAGGAATGGGCAGAGCTGGGATTTACTGTGCAGTGGTTTCCCTGCATCTGGGCTGTGTCCTCCACACTACACTTCTGACACTCCTGGAGGTAGGATTTCCAAACCAGAAAAGCAGAAATTCACGTGAGACAAAGATGATAGTGAAATTCAACATCTGGAAGCTGGAAGCACACAGGTAAAGATGTGAAACGACCTCTGTTGCTCTTGGAGTTTCACAAATGCTCTGCAATGAGAGAAGCTAACAGTCAGCACACCTTTACTTCTTGCTCTGGAGGAAAGTGTCTTCCAGATGGTTTCTTTTTATTCATTTAGAGAGAGTTAAGCTCGATCTCAGAGCTGCAGACAGTTGACTGATTGATGCTCCTGGAAAATCTGCTGATTGGAAAGACTGTATATCACATTAGCTGTTTCAGAGTTACTTTGGTAATTGGTTCCAAAGGAGAGAAGAAAAAAAAAGATTTGTGCCAACCTAGGTGTAACTGATTTACCTCATTATTTCTGATTCAGAATTGACAAGACATAGACCAGCCATCGACAACTTCATGCTTTTAAGAATGTATGTTTCAGGCACTCTTGAAGTGCCAGAGGATCACAGATTAATATGTTTTAAGCCTTTTGCTTTTATGTTGCCAAAATGAATGGGACTTGGGTCAGCAATAGATGTGTGTTATTACCTTTTCTTATATGTTTTTGGTGATTTAACTGAAACAAATGAATGCTTTCAGTTCCAGTTGTCAGTAGACCAGACTTTACAATGTAAGAGTGATGGCCCAAACCTAACCTTGGGTTCCTCCTCCTGAGGATATGTCTATCCTGCACGCAGTTTATCACCTTCAGACAGACCCCAGCTAGTTTTTGAAGTGGTTAGCACTAGCACCTGGCAGTGAAGCTCAGGCTGACCTTCAAAGTACTATACTTTAAAATTCCACCTAATACAAACCACTGGGTCTTTACAGAGTTTTTGACTGGGTTTCACAGTTGGACTCCCAGCACACCTCCCCAAGGTGCAAATTATCATTGTTCTTGTATCTGTTCAAAATCTGGTGGAATGTGAGGCTAATTTTCTATACCTTGCCTTCAATATTAAACCCCATGACTATGTGATTGCTATTGGCAACTCTGACATAGGGCTGTTAAATGATAACTGGCTTACTGCTGTGCCTAAGCTTTACGCCTATTTACCGTGGACATTGTGGATGTTAAAAATTTGCACGGATTTAAAAGTGATTTGGGATATTAATTAATGGAAAGCAAATCAGTCCAGGACTGTTAAATGAAAGGCAGTTATCTTCTGCTCTGTGAGCACCAGGGCAGCAGCTCTCAAGAGGGTGGGAGACCACTCCGAGGAAAAAAGGCTTCTATTTGATTTTAATTTTCCTATCCATCTACTTTTGGATGCTGTCAGAGACCAGGTAGCATGCTGGGCAGGCATTTGGCCTAAGCCAATTCAGCCCTTCTTACACACTTAGGTTTACAGTGATAATCAAGTTATTTAATCACTATTTGAAGGGAGTCCAGCATCTTTTGTACCCTCACCACTCATTCATTTTCAAGGACAGTTATCTGAAATTTAAATCACATTTGTTGTCACTAAAGCATCAGGAAAATAAGAGATCGAGACACAAAAAACTTCATGGCAGCTCTGCTGGATGGACTACCGTCGCCAATGCTTTAGGAGGTTACTTGTGCCCTGTGTTACACTTTGCCACCTTTCCTTTCTCTTCTTCATGTTTATGGAAATCTCTGCCCTGCTAGTTTTGCTGACTAAGCTGTTTGTCTGCCTAAACACAGGAGATGAAAGTAACAACTCTTCAACCCCCCTTTTTTTCTACAAATAAGTGTTTATTGTAAAATTTAGTAAGAAATTAATGCACCAAGGTTGGGCGCAAGCAAAAGTTCCAACTTAAGTCCTGACACCACTCGCATGATAAACTGCTCTTCTCTGAAACATTTCATTTTTGATGAAACAACATTATATGGAAGTGAAAAGGTAAAAATCTCTCATGTTTAATATATGTTGGGCTCATATCTTGCAGTAGCCCAAAGACCCACCAACTTTGCTAACACCTTTCCCTAAAACCATCAATATCTATGGGATAAATTCTGCTGTTACTTATATTCTAACTGTGTTATTAAAAAAAGTGAAAGGAAAAGAGATTTAAGGAAGGCCAGACTATTATTCCAATTTACACCATGGCATACTGAATTTAATTAATCATTACAATGAAGTAAAAAATTTACTCAGGCATAACCAAGACTTGAATGCAACCATATGGATATATCATATGCATAATCCTTACATTTTGCAAAGATTTCACATACCTGTTTAGCCCCTTAATATAATGGTTCTAGTGCGTCCTTAAAATTAATTTTTGAAAGCCTGATTGCCATAAGAATACCTCATCAAATTTTAATTAATCCCCAAGACAAAGCTGCAATGGGCATCTCGGGGAATCTTCTCTATTGAACTGGCACACTGGTTAAAAAGTGAAGCAATAAAATTCCAATTCTTTGAAGGACTGTTTGGATTCTGAAAAGCTACCAGCACATTTAAATATTTAACATCGTTGACATGGGAATTCTTAAACATAATTTTTATTGGAATTTTGTTTCTGCTATTATTTGATTATTCTAGCTTCTGTCATATATGAAAGCACCTTGCGTGTTTAAAGTGGAAGTTTACTAAGTCTCTAAAATCCTGTGAGATGATTCCTTCACATTACTTTGAATGATTACTCATCATTAAATTGCAATATTTTCAATTTTGGAAATGCAATTCTGTATCAGGCAAACGATAACTGGCACTTACACTTACATTCTTTGCTTTATGCTCTAAAATGAGCTGTACACATTAATCAGAGCAGGTTCAACTTCCTTTTGCCTTGAGTGCCTCAAGCTCTGAGAGCAATACAGTGGTCGCACCTTAAGCACCTGAGTCTGAACTAGTCACTGTATACTTCATCAGAAAACTTAATGAATATTTCCAGAGAGTAATTCATCCCACTTTAAGATGGATGTCTAAGGCAGGCTCGATGACTCAACCTCCGGAGATGTCCGTTTTTTCCACTGACTGTATGAGAAGCCTAATGCAAGACTGAGATATGTAACTTGTAAATATTTGCTGTTTGAGCAGAAGACAGGGTCTTTGGGGTTAGAGGAAGCTGTACTTCTCAGTCCATGCAATCACTCAAGTATGGTACAAAAATAGGAATGGACTGCCTGTGTGATACTCTCCTACAACCACTGCTTTTTTAAGGATATAGCTTGTTCTGGTTTTGGTAATTTTTTGGGTGGGGGGACAAGGGAGGGTTGGGGAAAACGGTCTGTTCTTGGGAATTTGGCTAATATCAACCTGGAGAAAAAAACATGAGCAGTTTCACAGTGTCTTGCTTCCATTCCTGAATCTATCTGAATTTTCAGCCAAGACATACTTGCTTTGATGTGTTCTTTGCCCCTGGGAGTGGAGGGCATCACAGCTGCCAAGGACAGTAGTGCTGGAATAATTCATTGTAGTTGACGAGAAGCCAACATGTTTTGGAAAGTTATGGAGCCAGATCTGTAGTTGTATATTACACTCTTCCAAACAGGATTTCCAGCAGACAGAGCAATAACAATGAAAGCAAATTAACTCCACATGTTATATGAACCTTTCTCTCCTGAGTCACTATTACATCTCTCAGGATTATAGAGAAAAGAACACTAATTCTCCCTTGCCCCATTCTCAGGTGTCACGGTCTTAGAGAAAGAGGTCAGTAAATGTGATATATCAGTGACTCAATGAGATTAATCAAATTAGAGTGTTAGGATTTGCATGGTGTACCTTTCTAATACTTTTTTCATCAAAAGTACCAATTCCCACATTAAAAATGTTTAATTTGACATTCTTTGTTTTCATTCACAATTCTCATCTGTGTGTGAGACAGCTCCTATCTCATCAAGTATTTTACTTTACAGCAGTTGCTCTTGTGTATTTCGTGAACCCTAAGGAGATACAGTTATTACTTTCAGTGTATTTGTGCTTCAGTTAAGGATAGGTTTATCTTTCTGAAAAAGAAATATTGTTTTTTTTCTTGGAGAAATCAAAGCAAATGTGGCGAGAAGGGACACCAAGAGGTCATGTAGTCTCCTTTCATAAAGACAGGGTCAGCTATGTCACTTGTGACAAATGCTAGTCTAAGTTTTCTTAAAAATCTTCAGTGATGAAAACACTTCCTGATTTTGGATTTTAATCTTCTTTTCTCTATAACTCCTTGGCCTAACAACAGTAGACCCAGAAAAGAGTTTATTTCTTTCCTCTAGCTATCTTTTACCATTGAAGACCATTTCCACATTTTCCCTCAATTTTTATTTTCTCTAGATTAAATGATCTTAATTACTTTAAACTTTTCTCCTAGGTCATGTTTTCTGCACCTGACCAAATCAGTCTCTTTTGAGAGTCCTTTAGAAATAGTCCCCATCCTGCCAAGTTATTGTGCCTTCTGTGCACAACCACAAGGTTTTGCACAGACTCAAGTTCAGCTGTGACTCTTGTTCATCTGTAATATCACTCAGATCCTATTCTGCAACACCTTAGCCAGGCCAGAAATCCACTTTGGTATGTGTGCAGTTCTGTATTTCCAAGAGTTTCACTTTACGTTTGTCCTTCCTGAACAGCACTGTACTTCTTCTCCACTTGTCTCCAATTGTTTTGAATTCTAGTCATCTTCCCCACCGCATTTGCAGGCACTCACCTTGGTGCTGTCTGTGGCTGCAATAAATATGCTTTCTAGTCTTTTGTCCAAACTGTATGAAATTATGAATGGTTTGGGCCCCTCACCACAAGAAGGACATTGAGGCACTGGAGCATGTCCAAAGAAGGGCAACGAAACTGGTGAGGGGTCTGGAGCACATGTCTTATAAGAAGTGGCTGAGGGAACTAGGGTTGTTTGGGGCTGTTTGGCCTGGAGAAAAGGAGGCTGAGGGGAGACCTTATCACTCTCTACAACTACCTGAAAGGAGGTTGCACAGAGGTGGGAGTTGACCTGTTCTGTCAAGTAACAGGGGATGGCTTCAAGTTGCACCAAGGGAAGATTAGATTGGATATTAGGAAGAATTTTTTCACTGAAAGGGTCAGCAGGCATTGGTATGTGTTACCCCGGGCAGTGGTGGAGTCCCCATCCCTGGAGGTATTTAAGGGTCGTGTAGATGTAGTGCTGAGGGACATGGTTTAGTGGTGGGCTTGTCAGTGTTAGGTTAATGATTGGACTAGATGATCTTACAGGTCTTTTCCAATCTAGGAGATTCTGTGATTCTGTGATTCTGTTTCAGATGTTAGACAGAATCCTAAATAGCCAACTGTATTGAGTGAGAGCACCTATCTAATTTTGATGTTTTGACAGTAGCTATGAACCTGGAGTTCCACCTAGATAATGTTTCTCAAACTTTTTTCTGTCCTTCATGTAAGACAGTGTCAAAGCTTTGCTAAAGTCAAAGTATATGACATTACCTGTTTCTCCCTTATGCACAAAGCCAGTTACCTTGTCATAGGAAGAATTAGATTAGTTTGACATGATTTGTTTTTGATGAATGTAAATTGGCTGTTGCTCTTCTCTTATTATCCTCTAGATGCTTAAAAACTTTTGAGTTATTTATTCCAGTATTTTTGTAAAAATGTGACTTCATCTAAATCTGTACATCTGTTACAGTCCCCTGAATCTTTTAAAGATAAGCATTGTAATTTCTCTTTTCAAGAAAGAATTCCAAAGTACGAGAAAAAAAATGCAATTTTCGTTTTCTAGAACTCACCCATCTGTTTTACAAAAAAACTTACAAAACCCAAAAAATCTGGTTTTTAATAGGTGTTAAGAATTTATGCAGTATCTATCTCTGCACTCTGTTATTGAGTGAGATGATAGATACTTAGGCAGGCTTGTGGTTCAGACACTATTATACCTGCAGAATTGTAATTCTGTTACAGTAGCCCTATCTGTACCACAGCTCTTCAAAGCAGCACAATGGCATCAGGACTAGAATTGTAATTTTGCTTCAAATACTTATGACACAGGGAAAAAATTCTCCCTGCTGTTAGCAACATTATTAAAATGACAGAGGTGATCTGTTCCAACTCAGGAAGGAGAAGTTAATGATACATAAAAAAATGCATCCTTCTACCTCTGCCCCTCACCTTCCGCAGCGTTTAGAATGCTTTGAGGGCCATCAGGTGGAAATAGACAACTCAAAGGGATTCTGACTGCCCAGGTTTCAAAGTTCTGTCCTTTTTCAAAAGTTTGTTCTGAAGAAGTTTGTACCCACAAAGAAATAAATGAATAAGCAAGCAAAGGGGAGTTGAAATATAGGAACAACCTACAAAACCTGAAATTAATCTAATTTATATACAGGCAAAAAAATCAGACATGGATTTGCAGGAAATGTGACCAAAATGTCTTGTTTCTTACATATTGACTGCAAAGGAAGCATGCTACAAATTACCAATGTCTCTTCTAGAGCTCCACCATTAGATAATTAATTTAAATTTCCCTAAGCCCCATATTCTGTATTCTATTTCTTTTGTATTTTTTTACTTGGTCAGGAGAGTTTCTTCTCCTTTTGATTCACTCCCAGTTGTACTCTCTCCCTGTCCCTGCCCAGTCTGAAGATGAGTACAAAAATCTTGGTCTTTCAATACTCTGTTAAATTACAGATAGTGAGCTGTGTAGGTGTTAGTGTTTCTTGGAAGCAGGGTCCCACTTATTTATAGCTCTGCTGTTTAGCCTTCTGTGTCGGCATGCTGTAGTACTCTGCCAGAATGCCTACTGAATATGCAAGTTCATAGGCAGCTTTATTAGCAACTGAAATCTTAGTTTATGACTAAAACAGGGGATGTGCTTGTAGCAATTGCACTGAAGATTTAACATGGATTTGATGAGCATCTGGTAGGATTTGATATATGGCTATCCTGCCCTAGTATTTGATAGGAGAACCTGTGTGAGTTGGTTTTGCTTGTCAGGAATAATACATGGTGCTTCTGACTTTGATAGCCTTACAGTTAATGGATTTTCCTATGGGGAAGACTCAGACAGCTTAAGAGACTAAGTAATTTTAAGGGAATCATTCCCAAAATCTCAAATGGGCCTCCTCAGTCTGCAGAAGTCTACATGCGATACTCACCTTATTTATGAAATGAAAAATAATTAAAAAAACCCAACACCAAACCCCCAAAACCCACCCCCAAAAAAACCCAGTCAGTAGGATTTAGATTTTGGTTAAAATATCCACTATTGGGTGCCTGTATATAAATATCCATTCCTGTGCTGGACGGTGAAGCTGTCTTTATAGTCAGTGGAGAGCTTGCCAGAGCAGTCGGTCCTGCTGAATCCTTCTCTGCCACAAATCTCCATCACGCACTGGCTACTCATCTCAATTGTGCCCTAAACACCATTAGGATTGTATTATCTCTTTCCATTGACTGAAAAAATAACTTAGAAATCTACCTCACAGACACCTAAATTGACCTCAGCTAAGATTCAGATCACAGCCCAAGTTGCTTGGACAACTGTACTTGAGAATTTGCACAGTTTGAGCAAGCAAGTGCTGAGGTCCCACCTTAGATTCGATTGGGTTACACGACAAAGTCTTTTTATTGTGGTTGATGGTTCTCTATGCATTTTTTTTCTATACAGGTTGAACCTACCTCCCACACCTAGGCTTACATGACACTAGGGTAATTCAGCCAGTTTCTGAGACTAAAACCACTCCCTCTTTATGGGATCTTTTCTAGGCTGAACTTGCAGAAGCTCATTCGGTGTTTTAGCATCTTGTGTGCCTAGCCACAGGAGGTACATCTTAATGCAAAGCCATCTTCCTCCAGTCCATCGTTTCATCTGCTACATGATTTCACTGGGCGCTACTCAATATTCCTCTCTGAAGCTGTTTGCTTTTCCCGAAGGATACAAAAGACCTATTTGCACATGGCAGCTACTTAAACAACCTCCCAGGTTGGTTTAATATATATTTTACTAATTAAATAAATTCAGCAAAGTGTCATGATGCAAAATTAGCGAGGAGTTGAAGCAGAAATGCTGGGAAGCTGTTAGCTCCATCTGACAGAAGACAGGGGTCCTCTTCTTTGGGGACAGTATTGTAGGCATCCTGCAAGCACTCTTTACTAACTATTCGGGGAGGTCAAGACATTCTGACGTTGTTTATAATAAACTGCTTCTTCAACCAAGGTGAGCGTCCCATTGTAGCAGGCATAGCAGTAACTCATAGAAGAGGCTTTCTTTATATTAAGGGTACTATGAATAGATAGAGACAAAGGACAGTGGAAGTGAAGCACGGCTGCTCTGAACTGACAGGTGGAAATTGATTCACAAATAAAATGTTGCAAGGCTCAGTAAACTGGGGAACAAACAGTGAATTATGGGTT
Source organism: Pluvialis apricaria (assembly GCA_017639485.1). NCBI lineage: Eukaryota > Metazoa > Chordata > Aves > Charadriiformes > Charadriidae > Pluvialis > Pluvialis apricaria. The sequence goes on along the minus strand of CM030044.1, from coordinate 6,492,332 downwards.
TATGGTAGAATCACAAGATAAGTGGTAAAGACAGTCTTGCATAGGGATCATCTGAAATCCAATATAGAACATTGATTTTTATTTATTTTTTATTATATATGTGTGCCTATGTAACGGTTGCTGGTGTTATTTCTGCCCACTGCTATGATAGTATTTTCTTCTTTAAACCATTTCAGATACAATATGACTGCCACATCTCAGTTCCTGGAAAATGATTGTTTTTAGAAGAAGCTGTGTTTCAGATGAGTAAGGTTCAGAGGTGAAATTCTCATGTCTTCTGTTCTTATATGAAGATCACAAGATCAGTAAGATAGTCAGTATGATGGTCAGTAAGATAGGTCACTGTAGACAATTAAACATGATTTTAAACTTAAATCTGTGAAAGTTACTTCTGCTTGAGTTGTGTTTTGAATTCCTGAATTTTTTGAAAGACAAACTCATCCAAAGCTAGCAAACTCTGTCAGCAGTTATTTGGTTCTTTTTCAGAGTCCACAAAATATGAATTTCAATGAATTTTGCCAGGATTCAGGATTTATTATGACAGCTTCTGTACAACTTTAGACTTGGTAGCATTTATTACCTGTAATGAAGTTAAGCTTAATAATTATATGAATTTTCTCATCATTTTTTTTCTTTTACAGCTGGAAGATCTGCCAATAGTATAATCACAAGCTCATCCTTTGCTCTTTTACTACTTTATATTTCTTCTTCTGCAAAACACCAATTACAAAGTAGTCCAAGTGCCTTCAGCTCCTGGAGGGAGAAACCTTCTATATTACTGTATTGTTGCTATTAGAAATCAGATACTAACTTTTGCTTATTGCTATTGCAATGCTATTTTCATTCCCGATGTAGGACGAGAACTGCACTTGTAGACACTATCTACTCTTAGTCTATGTAGGAGGGACACCAGATGGATACGACAAATAAATGGAGGAAGCGCAAGGTACCAGTAGCATGATTACGATTCGTGTAGCAAGTGGCAGTCACAGCACACCCACTGTCTAGCTATTGTCGGGTGTTTTGTAGTCATTATGGCACAGCAGGTAAACATTAATGGGAAAAGATTACATACTGTGAGACAGAGCATTAGCCTGTGTAAATCATCAGAGCTCAGCTGAAGTCAATGGAGCTGTAAGGTTTTGGACCAACTAAGGACATGGCCTTAAACTCTTCCTTTTCAAAAGAAAAATAAAAATCTTGAGTCTCCTCTGCCATATGTTTCAGACTGTTCCCTCTGTACAGCTAGTTCTTCAAGTATACATATATACATACTTTGTGTGTGTGGGTTACTATTATTTTGGAGAACAGAGTGCAATGCAATACACATTATGTGCTTGGGGGAAAGGTCTGTATCTGTAACTGTCAGCAATTCCTGTAATTACACCCACTGTCAATATCAGCTCTTGGAGTTTCCCTTTCATACAATCTACTTTTGTCCTCCTTCATCAGCGAAGCTGAGTGTGACATCCTCTAACAAGGTTGGTAGAATGGTTACGCGACTCAATTATTAACTCAAATGCAACTCGCATACTGCAGCAAATAGAATTTCTTCTGACAGGCTGCTTGTCATATTATGGCCTTATTTGATTAACTCACCCCTTTGGAGGTGTTCATGATCTCATTATATCTTTAATGATAAAATTCCCTTCTGCTATGTGCTATTTTATATTACGTTAAAAGGGATTCATTCATTTTTCGCTTGTCACTTGCATAATTGGATAAATATTTAACAGGGGGAAGTTGATTAAATTTCTGCTAAAACTATACTCAGTACCAAAATATATTCTGAACACCTTAAAAGTTGGTCTGTTGGCATCAATGGAGCAGGTGGTAAATCCAACAAGACCTTCCATCTTGAAGGTCACATGAAATTCTTCTTTTTAACTCTGCAGAGCCCCAAAAATGAATAACAACAAAGGATTTTACTCGAGTAGAAAATAATGGTTTTAGCAGATTGCACTGCAAAAAGTTTAAATTAGAAAACAGAAGCTATGACTGAGGTGACATGTTATGGAATTGATCAAATGTGAGAGGTAGTGTGTCTTCTGGTTAAAATGTGAGATAATCAGGGTCAATGTTCTGAGTCTGCTGCTGAATCACAAAGGCCAGGAACAGATTTTTAAGCTCTCTTTGAAAGGCATTTAATTTATGTCAGCAAATACAAAATCTATATATACCTCTGATCCATAGGTCTCATTCTCCCATGACGATATTTGGATGTTCAACTATATTGTTTTATACATACTCATGGAACATAGGACTCCATATGTTGTCAGAACTGGTTTCACAATTTGTAGTCAAAGTAATTTACTGGCTCAGATTACTGACATTAAACATGAGTACAAACACACGGTTAATGCTTGAAAACATGGGTGAAATCGTGGCTTTCTGGTGTTCATGGGGATTTCAAAACTAGTCTTTTTTTTTCTCATTGCCTCTGTTTCCCTATCTATAAAATAATATGAATTTAACACCTATAGATAAAACGTCTCTTTTGTTCACTTTTAGATCTTAACATAAAAATCAAAGGAGAAAGCCATATTAAACAATTCTGTATGAAAGGATTACATTATGCAAAATATCCATCAAAATAATGGCTAACATTTTGTATTTTGACAAAATAGGATTAACTATACATTTATCAAAACTGAAGCCTCTAATTTGATTATCTCTACTTTTATCTGATTGCCTATTGTCCAGAAGGGTGACATGAAATTCCTGTCATAAGATTTTAACAACCGTAAATCTATGAAACCCTAGGCCTGCAGATAATAAGATAATCAGGGTTTCAACAGGTCTTCTGCTCCGATCTTTTGCCCCAAAATCCTCCTATGCTGGAGATTTCACAGCTTTCCCAGACATACTGCACCTATGCTTCCCTATCCTTGCCATGAGAATTAGTCTGACGTCTTCATTATACATATGTGCTCAAATTATTTCATGTGTTATTCTAAATCTTTTCAAATTAAATTTATTTTATAAACTTGGGAATTGGAAATAGATGGATAGGTTTGGGGAAAAAAAAATAAAAGAAGAATGAGAAAACCTGAATGAGAGATGTTTAAATCTGTTAAAAGAAGTGTAAAATTTTCCAAGTCTCATATGATCAAATTATTCATGGCTTTCACCTATTTAAAGGCACCAAACCTCTTCACATTGTGTAGGCTTTCCAAATGAGTGTCTGGAGGCATATTTTTCTCTCCGTTAGCTATAAACAGAGGCAGTTGAGACCAAAGTTGACATTAGATGACCAAATTATACGCATGAATTTGCACAGACCCACCACTCCTTTCTGATCTTCAGTAAAACTACTCATCTAAAGGCACAGTTTTCAGCCTGCATTCTGCTGGACTCTGAGGCTTTGGTTGTCAAAAAGTATGCCAGATTTTGGAGTTTGAACCTTTAAGTTGTATATTTGTAAAAGTTTTTCCTTGTGTCAAGTCCCACAATAGCCTGGAAGTTTTCATGGGTGAGAAATCAATCTCAGTTGCCACATTGCATATAGCCACTCAGTTTTGGACAGTAAGAAATGCTACTAGTGTCAACGTGGGCTGATCCTTGCCTGTAGGCCTCACTGTCAAAGACCAGTACCAGAAATATTTAATTTACCAGGATGGACACAGCCTACAGTCCATCGCCTAATTCCAAAGGTTCCAGGAAAGGCCACAGAGAAACGTAACGCTTGGACATTTAACAGAGTAATCTATGTAAATTAAATTTCTCCAGGGATTCATACACCAGTCTGAAAACTTTTTGGGGGTTCATCAGTTAGAAAAAAATAAAAAGAAAAAACCCAAATCAAATCCCAATTCATTATTCTTCTCTTTCTGTCATTCCACCAGGCAGATTAAAACCCTTGCCATATGATTCAGATGGGCAATCACAGAACATCATTCTGGGCAATAAGCACTGAATAATTTTACTGGGAACCTGCCAAAGGCTGAAAATTACGGAATGAAAAATGAATGATGAATAAATGAATAAACAAATCTGTTTGCAGAAATTAGGGTTGATTGCTATATGATTTGGTGCCTCACAAATGGGGATAAATTAATCGTGAGATTTGTGCTGTAATAGAATGATTTGGCCTTTATAGCACCTGATTGAGTGTGTGTTGAATTTGGCTGAAATATTCTCAGCTACTTCAGTGGACTTTGAATTAGACCCATGCAACATTATTCACTGTCATATCGTCCTATGCCCTTGGAAAGAAAGTTGTCATTACTTTCACCGCACAAGTGCAGTACAAAGAGAGAATGGCTGTGATCATAGAGGAGGTTGCTGGTACAGCTTACTGACACAAGACACAGATGGGAAATGAGAAGACAACAGTCATGCCCATAAGGTTTTATTGCTATATACACAGAAGTAATAATAATCCATAATAGTCTGGGATTGATTCATTTGCTATTGGGTGTGAACAGCAGGGTTTTGAGAACTGAAAGTGAACTTTGGATTACCTACAATATCCCATCAAAGTTATTAGTTTTTCTTCAAGAGCATTTTTTTCTTCCCACAAATTAATTTTTGATCTGCAGTATGAGAAAAAAAGTCATCTGCCACCTGAAGTCCTGGGTAATCCTTTCCCAGACCCTCATTTGAAACCAGTAGGTGACAGTTGTACTATTTCACCCAAATTCATCTGTCCTTTTAACCTGCGGGGGCCAAATAGGAAGCAAAATAGCTTTTGCTCTTAACAGATCAAACCAAAGAAAAACAGTGGTGAGAAATGGATTGTGTACTGCGCTCACTCACTCATTTGAGGAAGGGCAGATTTATTGACTGCAGAAGTCAATAAAATTGCAGCGCAATCTGAGTTTTCATTCTGAGTCCTGAAGTAACTCTCTGAACTTTGGCAGGAACTTGCTGCAAACAAGTTATATTCCAAAGTGTTTGCTAGTTTAAACTATGGCTAAGACAAAGCAGACACAAAGGGACTAAAGGGCATGAAACATCCCACCCTGCAGGAGAAAAATCTGCCTCATTCTGCTGCTAGCGTAGAGGTATACAGCTCTAGGCAGCTGGTGCATCCTCCTGTGAGCATGCGAGTGAAGGTGACGGGGAGGGTGTGGGGTGTCTAGCTACCTCAGTCCTTAATTTTTCACTGGTCAAGCCCAAAGAAAGCATGGTCAGTCCAGGACCGGCCCTAAAACCGCATGCAAATTTTTTTGTTTGTTTTTTATAATTTTGACATTAAGGTCAGAATGATAATAAAGATATGGGTCCTGAAATTATCATAGACAAGATAGAGTCAAGGACTCATCAGTTTCATTCTCACAATGAGTGTAATGGACACTGTCACCAACTAACCTAAAATTACAAAGCTAGAAACAAATGTTTGAATTAAGTTAGGTGTTATCACGTATAACAAATGGAAATAGCAAACACAATACCCATATTTAACAAAGGGAAAACAAATTATGCACCAGACTTCAGTTTCATCGATTTGATCTCAGTGGCACGCACTACTTCAGGAGTCTCCAAGTAATGGAAAGTTCAAGTGATGGAAATACAGAAGATATGACATAAAAATAAATTTTTTTTATAAAGACACTATGCAGCTTTTGCAAATAAAATGATTTTTTTTTGTTAAAAAAAAATTGGTCAATCCAGTAGAGCTAAATGTTAATAAAACATTTAGATGTTGCCACATGAGATATTTGCTGTTAAGGAGCAGAAAATGGGGATTCATTCACGAACTTTTAAGAGGTAAGAAACTGTAATAAAAGAGGTGATATGAGGCTAGAAAAAGCTTACTTACAGAGGCTGGGTTCACACATTAGTATTTTTTTAAATAGTAATCTTGGTATGAAGTGTAGGAAATTGCTTATGAAATTTGCTGATGGTATGAAGGAGGAAGGCATCATCAGTGCAGAGAGAAAATTAGGTACCACATTGGAAGAAATGGATAATGTAGTGGACAAGGGCAAAGATGGTTAAATTTCTTAGGACAACATGGAAGCTCATGAGCTGAGGGAGTAATAGCAAGAATTTAATTCATAAAATGCTAGGTCATCACTTAGTAACATCTTGAGGGAAAAAAAGACCAGGATATTCTCGTCAGTCATAGGAGGAGTGTGTTCAACAGCATGCAGCCATGGGGAAAGCAGCTGTGATTGCTTGATGAGGTATTTTCAGCAGAGGTAAGGATTCATTAATTTCTCCACACAAAATTGTGATGAGAACTCACCTGAAATTGTATAGATAGCTTTGACATGCAAGCTTAGAAAAAAACAGTAATAAAACTGGATCAAGTTTAGTGCTGATCCTTTAGAGAAGGAAGACTGAATAATCCGTAAATGAGGCGGCTGGCACTATGTCTACAATGTATGCGCAGGCAGCTTGGAGGACATGCTATGCCTAGCTCTGAACCAACCATAAGCTGTGTGCTCACAGATAATGAGGCAGCAACTCTAAGATTATACATGTTACAGCAAGTCACAGTGTTTTAGCAGAGATTTGATGCCTCGGTAATACAATCCAATGACTTGGAGCATTAGCAGGGAGACCTAGCATCTCCCTAAAGGGAGGGCAAAGGGATGCTTGGACTATAAAACCCTATGAGAAGAGGTTGCATTGTTTAGCTGATGCCAAGAGGAGGCAAAACTACTCAAAGTATTTTAGGTTGTGGATAAGAAGGGTAAAGCATGCTATTTAAACCAAGAAACAACTCTGGCACAAAGTCGAGTATGTCCAATGAAGGTATAAAAGGGCTGTTTTTATGCTAGTGCTTGAATGTCAACAGTCTTCTCTGTTCCTGTGCTCATTTTAAGCTTGATTTGTCTCTATACTATGAGTACCTATTGCAAGATATAAGAAGTTGTCTTAGTAGTAAATGCCCTTAGCAGTAGATATGTTTTGGAAAATGTTATGTCTCTGTTATTTCTGCCACTTATGCAAGTTTGGCTGCTCCTGCTGCTTTGGCAGCTCTCAATGCATTTGCTTTCTTCCCTGACCTGGCTGTCAGCTCTGCTGTCACTCTTGCTAGTGTTGCTGCCATCACCAATATGCTTTTGGTGGCCACGAAGATGATCAGAGAGCTGGAGTACCTCTCCTATGAGGACAGGCTGAGAGAGTTGGCGCTGTTCAGCCTGGAGAAGAGAAGATTCCAGGGAGAACTTATAGTCCCTTCCAGTACCTAAAGGAGCTGCAGGAAAGATGGGATGGGACTCTTTCTCAGGGATTGCAGAGATAGGACGAGAATTAACAGTTTTAAACTGAAAGAGGGGAGATTTAAATTAGATTTTAGGAAGAAATTCTTTCCTGTGAGGGTGGTGAGCCCCTGGCCCAGGTTGCCCAGGGAAGCTGTGGATGCCCCATCCCTGGAGGTGTCCAAGGCCAGGTTGGACGGGGCTTGGAGCACCCTGGGCTGGTGGGAGGTGTCCCTGCCCGTTGCAGGGGGGTTGGAACTGGATGATCTTTAATGTCCCTTTCAACCCAAACCATTCTCTGATTCTCTGATTCTGTCACTCCACAATTCTATGCTGGGGTAGGACAGTGGGACATGAATAGAAACTAGAGGACTTTCAGAGTGAGGCTCCCCAGGGGTACGTGCAAGGCTTGATTCAGCTGCTTAATCACATACATCCAGTGGTATTTGGGCTGGCCGGCAGCTGCCTGTCCAGAAGGGCACAGCTGTCCTACAGGCTATGTGTTCTCTCTGTCTGTCCTGTGTGGGTGTCTCATGCACCCAAGCCCACCTCAAACAGTGTCAGAGGACTATGGAGGTAACTGTGTCACTCAACTCTTCAATGGCTCTCCTAGCCATTAGAGCATCATTATACCTCTGCTTACGTTTAACCCGGATTCAGTGTTCATAGTTGTTCTGAAGGGAAAACACATTATCTTACATGCAGAATGGTACAGTGATAGAGTGTCCTTCTTGAAAGATTACGGCTTATTTTAAGAGCTACACATACTTGAAAGGGGGTGAGGGGCAGAGAAAGCCCCGTCATTGGACTTAGTAGTAGGACTGAAAACGCCAAAAGGATCCGAACAAAAGAATAGGTCAAAGGCTTCAAACTTGTAAGCCCAAGGTTAAATATGACAGCAGTTTAAATTCTTTGAAAATCAAACCTCCTATTAGGTTCCTAGTGCTAGGAAACCAAATTTTTGGCAACTGAGCTGTGCAGGACTGGAATTAGAGTTAAACCATGGAATCATCTTAGCATCATGTTGCCATTATTTACCATCTGACAGCTGTGAAAGCAGTCCATCTTAGATGTTCAAATTCACATCACAATCAGTCCTTTTCTCTTAAGCTTTCACAAAATACTTATATAAGTGTTATTCAATGGATTTTACACCCTCTTTAAAAATTCATTATTTAGATTTCAGAATTATGAAAATTATAAAAGAAAGGCGCGTATTCTCTCTATATTGGTTCAGCTTTCTCAGTCAGTGCAACTATATCAGCTTAGACCTGGCCTACATTCCTGTCTTTCCAAGACTGAACAATCTAATTATAAGCAAGATAAATAGAAAAAAATATGAAACAATAGAAAGAAGAGCAGATGAGAATAAAAATTATTCAATGGTGCAGCTGCTTAGATTTGTTATCTTCACGCCTTAGAGATTCCATTAGGTTTCCAACACAGACTGCCTGGCTGCTTTTCTTGTAGTCTACTAGCGCACTAAATATCCATAGACATAAAAAGTACAAAAAAAGTCTTCTAAGCCAGAGGGAATAGAACTGTAAATGTGTAAAATTCTGCGTCTGTGTATATATGTCACATCAGTTTAAAAGGAAAGTATAGTTCCTTGATTGCCTATACAAGCTCCATTTACTAAACAGCAAAAGTACCAGACATACATTTTTCAGGGAGCATTACATTGGCCAAAGGTCGCAAAAACAATTTCAGAGGCAGCCTGCCCACATTAGTTTCTTGAGATCTTGATTACAAATTTATAAGAGACATACCCTAGACATTGAGAGATGGTGTCAAAGATTACTGTCCTTCCTGCCATCTGCACACTCCACTGGGAACATTAGAAACCTTGTCCATCAACCAAAATAAACAGCTCTTCTCATGAACAGGCCCAAAGAATGCCCTATAAATCATATCTGTCAAAAATGCTAGTAGCATTGCAGAAGACAGAAATCAATCCAAAACTCATTAGTTCGCCTGACAAGTGCTTAATCTTATATTGTTTAATGCCGACCTGAACAAATCAGATAGAATAGAACCATGCAAAGCAGTGGCTGGATTTTCCATTATAGAAACTTTTGCAGTGATTATAGCTTAATCTTTCTCTCAAATCTTCCTTTTCATTCTCCTTTTCTCTATACCACCTGCCAGAAGATATTGACTCCAACAGAGCTTTCTTACTTCTGAAGGGATAGACACATCATGATTACCTCCTTTGATAGTGTGCAAGACATTTTGCAAATGTCTTCTGCTAAGTAGGATAAATAAGTACGGATTGTATTATATACAGTATTGCTTGAAGAGGTTGCCAAGCAGAATGGGTATACTACTAAGTTTTTATTAGCTTTGTACTAAATCTTTTAATCTGCCAGAATGGAATAAAGTATGAAATAATTCCTAAGTCATGTGGGATAGCAAGAAAACACAAATACAGAAAGTAAATGTTGGAAGTCAAGGTGTTCTTCATCCACACATTTGGGGAAAAAGACATAGTACAGTTCCGCATGGAACTTATATTGTGTGATTTCCTTAAAATATTGGAGGAATGTGTAGTTTGATTTCAGTGGCTTTATTCAAGTGATTTAAATGTGACTAAGGACTGTTCTTTAGCACTCAGACCTGCTGGTGTGGAACGGCTTGCATTCATGCAGTTGAACTCCCTGATTCTCCAAGAAAGGATGTATGCTTATTACTAACTCTTCAAGGGCTGTTTAGGAGAGCCCTAAATAGCACTGACCAAAACCATGTCCAGGAAAAGAGTTTGTTAAAACTGTTGGACAGTTGACTTCTAGTGTAGAGCTGAATTTACTAGTATATACTTAGTGTCACTGTTTCTGTTTAGTTTCCCAGCATATGCAGAGCCGTAACATTTAAGATCGGAAAAATGAAAATACTACATCCCAAGATAAGAAAACATTACATTTTAGGAAGAATGACATTATTTTGAAATGGTCTCCGAAGTGACGCTAACATCCAAATGATGTATAAGTGGTGGGTTTATTTCTCAGTTTGATAAAACATAAAAAGAAGCTTCAGAAGCCATATCACCTCTGGAGAACATATTACGTTGTTACAAGCTCAGGTGACGAGTGTTTGAGATACTGCCTAGCATTCATGTGGCCCTTTGGATCTATGGACACCACAAAAGAAGCAGAAATTCGAATCTGAAACAATGAATGCATGCAGCCAGTCATAAGCAAAGCTAACAGTACTGCACAGTAACTTCCCACATAAATCCAGTGAAAAGCCAACTTGTAAGGAATATGCTCCAGTCAGGCCACAAGACACAAAGCTGGTCTGCCTTGGTGCAATCACTCTGAACTTTGAATGTCATAGCATATGTTGTGGGAGGAAGAAGTAGTTCTGTCTTTTACTGTGTGCTTGTAATTGTTGTTCATAGAGCTATAATTGCGATACAAAGCTACTGCAAGGATGAAATCAGCTAATTAGCTTTTTTTTTTTTCTCAAAATTAAAGGGTCAGTTCAATTTTTTAAGCAAGAGAACTCCTTGTCTGCATTGTGCATCCTTGCACAAGGTACCTTCCCTGCATCTCATGGATTTTGCTGGAATCAGGCATTAGATCCAAATCTGGAATTGTATTTCCTAACAAAATTCTCCCATTCGTTTAGTCTAAGCAGTCCAAATAGTGTGCAATGAAACTAGCTGTCACAAAGACTGGTCATTTAAGACCTAGTTTTAGGATGGTGGGAAGATAGGTAAGAAGTTTTCTGGAAGAGAACGTGGTTTGAGAACTGGAGTGTGGGAACATTGGGTTTGGAACTGGAAAAAAAAAAAAAAAGGGGATCTAGGTAGATCATTGGGAGTCATTGAGGGGAAACCAGCTGAAAGGAGATGAAGACATAAGGGAGGAGATTGGTGCTAATGCTAGACCAGAACGGGGTGAGAAAGCATATTCAATGTTGACTTCATGGAGATTGTATCAAACAGCTAAGGACATCCATCAGAATCTGATAGCAGATGCTCAGGAATAATTTACAGCCTGTGCTAGTTTAGGAACAACAAGTTCTGTAAATATACTCCCTGTCTGCTTTTTACAGAACAAAAGAGAGAGAGAAAAACAGAACAATACAATGGGATTATAAAATGCTACAGCAGTAGGAGGTAAGGAAATGGAAATAGTGGGTGGTTTCTGTGATAGGCCCAGGAGAACATGAAAACCTTGCTTGATGAGGTAGCTTCTGGATCAATGGGTGATTTTTAGTTCACTATGATTCCCCTTCTCACGTGGCTTATTTTAAGGGGGTGGGGAGAGGAAAAGGCACTTCCAATTTAATAGTGTCTATAATAATCCTTACAGACTCTACAGGTCTGTTACTCTCACTCCTTTGCTCCCATCTCTATTCCTAAGTCATCTTCTCCCCCATGTTCTTCACCTTTCATTTAGGAGCTACTTTCCCCAGGGGATCTGACCACTGGTGCCCCTAATTTTCTGAGCTATTATTTCCCCAGGCTCCTGTCCACCAGCAGCTCACAATTCCCGACAGTCAGTGTGGAAATCAGCCTCCCCCATCTGCCCCTGGTTTTTCTGATCAGCACCATCGTCATCACCATCCCTTTCTCCTTCCCCTTGTACTGCAGTGTCACCTTTACCAGCCTCTTGCTGGTGACAGTTGATCCCCTTTCTCTACCTCTCACCCCTCAGAAAATGGATACTATAGTAGAACTTCTACAAACATCTGTGTCTTCAGGCTTTTAGCTCACATGTGTTTTGTTTTTAACACCTTGCCATTCCAGCTAAGAGTTTGCGTGGGTTCCCTCCACACATTTACACCCTTCCTAAGATTGCTTGCAGCCTACTCTTTCTTCCCGCCATGCAATCATCAGCCATCCTACCTCTGTCCCTTTTAATGGGGTGGCTTGCCATGAGTTTTTGGGATATTATGAATTCCCATTTACCCAGAAGGGAACAAGGAGGGAAAAGATGTGTAAACGCACATTTATAGTTGGCACCCTCCGAGGAGCTCCTGATAACACAAAGCTTATTTTGCTTCAGTTGTGTTGACTTAAATAACTAATTTCCACTGCGTCTTTGGGGAGAACATCCCACTTAAGGATGGATTAAAAGTTCATATAGACACTGATGACAGAACTAGGAGTTTTTAGAGTAGGTAGGAAATTTGGTCTCAACTTTTGTTTCCTTTTTTTTTTTTTTAAACATGTAATTTCAATAGAAACAACAACAAAAATAAAAATAATAATAAAACCTCCATCCTTGGAGTCAATTCAGAACTTAACCGGACAAGGTCCTGTGCAACTTGATTTAATTAAGCCTGCATTTAGCATCAGGATAGATTAGATAAAATCCAGAGATCCCTTCTGACCTTAATTATTCTATGAATCCATGATTAGTAGCTGTTAATAGCAATGTCCCTGAAAATGAAGATTTGAAAGATGCACAGGGAATAAGATGATTATTTACTATATTTTTTTGTGGGTCTTGAACTTTAAATAAATTATTTACTGATACATATGCATGATGTTCTTTAAATCAGGGGGTAATTTCTTTTCCTGAGGGGGAGAAGGAACTATAATTTTACTTTAAGCACATGTCCGAATGTCATAGAAATCAATGGGATTTGAAAATGTGCCTAGTGTTAGGCACGTGTTACATATTTTCTGGAGTTGTAGCCTATGGTGGGGAAGCAATAACAGAAAAAGGCAGTTCCTAGAGATTAGAAAGAGATTACTTCTCTCAGTACTTCACCTTGGAAAGTCTTTTACCATTCCTCAGAAAACAAGACCATCACAATGAATAGTCTTCCCTTGGTGACCCTTGAAATCTTATTAATAAATGGGATCTTTCCTTCCCCAAGGGCTTGATTGACTAACAGCAATGGAGCAATTCCTGCAAGGTTCACAGAGAGGGAGCCTAACTCTTACGTTGCTACTTGTGTTGTGAGCAATAGGTAACAAAAAAGTGCCTGTGGTTTTATGTCCCGTGTTTCATTTTATGCTCCTCCATTTCCAACCAGATTGAAGAGACGCTTCTCTAACACTGGAAAAAATAACTTTAAGCATCCTGCTTTGTAATTGAAAGAGAATATACACATCTACTATCATTAAGCAATAATTATTTTGTTTTTCTAGGGAGGATTCAGTAAGATAAACACTTCACAGATAAATAAAGTTTCAGGGCTCCAGGCCAAGATATTTATTGACTTAGAAGGTACTTATCTCTTCGTTCACTCCCATGTAAAAGATATAATGATAGTAATTATGTTAAAAAACAGATCACTTTTTAAATTATTTAAAAGTGCTCTTCCAGAATTTAACAGGATAATAATTGCTCCAGCAGTTTTTATGACCTGTGGGGAACAAATTAGCCACAGGGAAAAGGAAGATCCCAAGCTGCTCTTTGTATTTGATTCTTATTTATTTAATTAATTAATTTTAGTACTCCATCTTCATTTCAAATACACCTGGCATTTGGAGAAACAGTGTGAATCCTGAGGACAGAAAAAGATTCAAACCCCTTGAAAATGACCATTACTCTAAAAGCCCCAAAAGAGAGAGATATCAGAGAACTGTCAGATTAAGTACCTAGATAAAACTTAGACATAACTAAAACTTGAGCTCAGAATCTCAGTATCTCAGAGAAATTCAGACACCTGAAAATGTTTTTCCTCATTCCAAAATAGAACAAAATGTCACAGTATAAAAATTCCCATGAAGCTTTTATGTATTGTTAAAATATTTCCTATTCTGATTTTTTTTTTTGCTGCTCCATTTTGTCATTAACAGTGTAAAGTAAATCTTGTAAAAAAGATCATGTTGTTCTTTGAGCTTGCCTTCTCAAATCCAACACTCAAATGCCCTAGGAAGCGTGAAAAAAAGTGTTTTGCTTTCATTTTTATATATCTGTTAGAAAATAAAAGGTAATCCATATGGACTTGTATAGCTAGGGAAGAGATCAGAGGATCAAGCTGATAGAAATTTCCTCAAAGGGACTGCAAAGCCTGTAAACTACCCATTTCCCAGGACATCTTTCACATCTCCCCTTCAGTTTTATGAATTCCACCTGTGCTTTTATTAAACGTGTTCTAAAAGTAATTTAATCAGATTATCTCAGGTTGAAGTAACTACTCAGCCTGAACTAAATAGTTTCAATTTGCTGGACATTATAAATAAATAAATAAAAATGCTGATCGTAAGTGATGTTTGCTGTTCTGATTTGATTTCGTTTCTGACCTGAAAAAATCAATTACTTCCACAGTCAAGTTTTATCCCTCCTTCTCCTCTAACTTTGTACTTAGGTTAATGGACTGTTGAGTCAGAAGGGACCACTGTGTTAATGTAATCTGACCGCCTGAGTAGCACAGACCATGGGATTTCCTTGCACTAATTCCTGCCTGGACTAAAATACTTCTTTATTAAAAAAACCCCAAACAACACCTAGTCTTAATTCAATTTTATTTGCCATTGTAAGATGCCCATCACTGCTCTGAGGATTTCATTCCAGCTAGGCCTACTTCTGCATGCAAGTACGTGTGAGAATTTTAAAATATACGCATATTTGCTAATCAAAATAAATTGGGCTTGGGTTTGGGTTTCATTTTTGTTTTGGTTTGGTTTTGGTTTTGGTTTGGTTTGGGTTTTTTTTCAGGTGAACACAGGTTCATTTAGACTGTTCTCGAGGTGTATTAGCCTACTTTGGCAACTAAACCAAGAGCAGAAAAAATAGTACCTCTCCCCTAAATTCCCTCCTGAGTCTGACTATTTTAAACCTTTAGCTGTTATTCTTCCTATTCTGTTTATGTTGCAAATTTAAAGAATAGATCTGCACAGTAAAATGCTGTTTCAGACATAACTAAAACTGGAAGCATTGTAGCTGTCAGTTTATACATTATTTACAGCATATTTAGCCCAGATATAGGTCTGTAGTGATGTAACTACACTGCTTCCAGGACAGAGAGCATCTCTGCATGGCATTATACTATGCTACATAAATGTATCTCCTCATTTAGAGACAACCCTGGCATCTCTGCATGGGGTGCTGTTGTACCAGGTAGGGAGCTCTATGCTGAGCTCTTCAGGGCAAGAACTGTCTTTTCATTATATGTGTGTATCTGTAACTGCCTTTCCCTGGGGCCTTTAGGTATTGCTGTGCTAGAAATAAATTATAATAATGAATAAGTGACCTGGACACACACAGTCCAGGAATCTCTGATGTATGCAAATAGCGTTCAGTGCAAAGGGCCAACACTAAATCCAGGCAATAAAGTTAACTTATAGTTCTACCCTGTGCATTTTAAATTTTATGTGAGCTTGTTATGCAGAACATTTTGCCCCACTAGAAAAAAAAAAAAAAAGAAATGTGAAATGATAGCATCCACCTGTTTACTATTAGCAAGGGCACAAGAAAATTCCTGAATGCTCCCAGTAAGCTGTGACGGAGGAATAGTCTGACTGTAAACCCCATTGACAGAAACTGAGTAAATTATTCTGTTCCAAATAGTTGGCCATATATTTGCAAACTCTCCGCTCGTGAATTTTACAGCGTGTACAGCTCAGAGGCATTGGCCTATAATTATGCAACAGCTGAGCATATGTAAGGGCTGGGATAAATAGCCAGCTGGGGCTGAGCACAGCCTCAGAGGGGACTGAGTGGGGTTGTGTTGTTGTAAGGCTGCAGTTGTAGCAGGGAATGTGGGGATACCAATTACATTAGCCGGTAAAAGTCCTGTAAGTGTGATCTTTCTCCTTATTTTTGGTCTTGACACCGGGTTGAAATCCGCACGCCTTTAGTGCAGCGATTACAGTGACAGCACTAGTGATTTGGTGTTTGAAGGAGATAACTGATTTTCATGTAGTTACTGGGTGACTTTCACCTGATTTTACAAATTACAGCCCAGTAGTTTCTGTTGTATGTATGTGTGTTGAAAGGCCTGTGATATTTGTATAAGATCCATGAGTTCTACTGTGTGTTGGACTCCTCTCTACTTGTTTCTTTCAAAAAAAGAAAAAAAATAATCCCATTAAAGCAAAATCTCCCATTTTTCAGGAGAGCTAAACAAGAACAAAGGGAGAAAGAATGGCGATCTGCATGAATCACACATTCACCTGACAAGTGTCTGCTAGACGTCCCCTTGGTAGTCTTCTCACAAATAACTTGTTTTTTTGGTTTTGTGGTTTTTTTTTTTTTTTTTTTTTTTTTTTTTTTTTTTTTTACAGACTCAAGCATACATCAGACCATTAAGAGCTGTTTCTCCTTGTTCAGCAAACACCCAGGTCAGACCTTCGTCCACCAGTCGACATTGAGGCTGCATCTGTCCAAAGATCATCTGACAGCATCTTTTCTTCATGCCTTTTGGGCAAGAAGCATTTTAATATTGATAGTAATAGAAGTGGTAAATCAATCCAGGCTTTGTACTTTGAATTTCACATCAAGGATCCCACTGTAATATGAGTAATTATAGTGGTAAAAACCCTCTGCACACCAAAGAGCTGTGGGTTTACAAAAAGTGTTGCAGAAGGAAGAAACAGCTAACAAAGATGAAATAGAATAAAAGCCACCTCCTCTGCCACATTGGAGCTATTTGCTGGTCAGGAGTCACAACCCAGCACATTTTGGTGGGCATAAAGTTTGCAGCCTCAAGAAGCACAGAAAGGATTTCCCTCCTCTATAATTATGCATTTAGCTTGTAGCGACAGGAACTAGAGGAATATCCTAGCAGTGATTCAGCTGATAACAATAATTTTCCTAATAATTTCTTTTTATTACTTGGGTTTTGAATTCTTACTTCAAGTTTAATTTTAATAGTAAACACGAGGGGAAGTGGTCTAAGGGAATTAAATCTAGTAGTTAAATATCCATAAAGGCTGACCATTCCCTGAAACAGAGAGGCCACGTTAAACACTTTAGACTTTTCAAGTTGTTGGTCAGATCAATCTGATCAGCAAGATCAAGCGCAATCTGTATCTGTGGCAGAAGGATGGTGTTACAATGTAGGAGACACCACTTATACTCCTTTCTGGATAATTGCCAGCCCTCTGAGTTAAAATTCACAATTTTGGCTTCAAATATCAGAGACATTTAAAAATCTATGCCTTACTAATTAACTAGGCAGGGGGAGATTCCTAATTTGTCAGCATTAAGATTTTGGAGCTAGAAAAATAAATCTGTTCTTCTAATAAATTGTAAGATAATTTTTGATGAACAGATTCAAAATATTGCTAATTGCTCTCAGTCTATTCTGCTTGCCTTAGATTACACACGTGAGTGTTCATATGCATATATATATGTATTTTACAGGAAATGCAAAGGGTTAAAACCAACTTGAAATCCTGACTGATGCTAGAAACTACTTTAATAATAAATACTGATGAAACATTCATCTTCTAGTGATGATTAAAGCTCCTCAGTAGCTGAAATAGGAATCAGAGCTCTTTAAAACAATTCAGCCTTGGCTCTTTGCGTTATTATCTGAAAATATATTATTCTTCACTGCACAAAATGTCTGTTCCTTCCGTGCTGCAGAAACTTGTTCTTTAGCCTGCAAATGCGATATTTGTGCTCTTTTACAACAGAAGCTGCTCTATAGCAGATACCATGGGAATCACTAAAGGGAAAGAGATAAGCTCAGTTCCTCTGTCACTCTGAGAGTGGATCTCACTATCTCCTGGTAAGACCCAGCGTGATTCAGGGTGACCTCATTTTCCATTAGAAGAAAAGTGTAAGGGATTCCTGTGGTGAGAGAATGAAAAATCATAATTCACATCCAAAGGATTAAGGGGTGTACCAAGCAGGAACGTAGGGTGCTATGAGGAAAGTGGTAATTCCTGCATCTTCTATACCAAAGCATCCTCTTCTCTCTCTGGCAGCTATGACTTTATGCTAGAGCTTATTAAGATCTTTAATACTATCTGACACCAAAAATTCCTTGTATTTTTTAATAAAGTATTATGGGTGTTTGAAGTCTTTCTATAGGTATGTCCTGGTGACAAAAAATGCAACAAAACCCTAACCAGGAACCTTTGAAATGAGAAAGAAAGCAAATCAGCAGTTCTAACGGACACCCAAGATTAATCAGCTTCGGTGCGTCATGGGCACAGCTTAGGAGCCAGCAAGCAGAGCAGGGTGGTGGCAGATGAGGGAAAGATGTGATGAGAGAGGGAGAGATCCCGGTATCCACGTTATCTCAGATAGCCTAGCATGAAGTTTCCTAGACTCAGCAACCAGCCGTCAGGGATTCACTTAACCCCAGGCAGCTCTTGAAAACTCACTGGGGTTGTGTGTGATGGGAGCCTCATCCACCTGTGTCCAGACTGAGACGGGGATGCTGTTCTCTTGGTCAGTGCCATCCAACAACAGGACCGATCTACTTCTTTTCTACCTGCAGTACTGGGAGGTTATGTCTGTGCTCCAAATTAATTGAAACAAGGACCACTGTACACGAGAATCTCTTTCAAATAGAGAGCTCTTATCACAGGTAGCATAACTCTTGTATTTTGAACATCTCTTCCAAAACATCCCAGTCCACAATGCCATGACAGAGTCAAGGCTGGTCTGTGTGGGAGGGACATGTCCAGCCCTGACTGCAGGTGCTCTTGGTGCTAGGCTGTAGCTGGGGAAAAGAGGTGCATTCCTGTATGCCAGCCCTCCACAAAGCCACCACAACCAGCGTCGGGGATCCCAGAGTGAGCGATTGTATAGGACGTTCACTGGTAGGGAAGGAGATGGGAGCCATGAGGGACATGATGCAGGATCCAGATAAGTGACTCAGGTGCTCAGTCCTGAATCATGACTGTGGCACTGGAAAAGGACTATTATAGATACCTCTTTAAATGCTGGGAAATAATATGCTGAAACCAGGAATCAGCCCTCATTACCACCTAGTTTCTTGCTGTAAAAGTATTGCAGCTGAAGATGAGACAATACAGTGAATGAACAGTGGGCACTTAGGTAACAGTGAAATAATTGTGATCAGCGTGATAAGTACTGCTGAAATTACTCCTCCTTTCCCACCCGTTTCAAAGATAAAGAACTCATGATAAGAAGGGAGCTAGGAAAACTAAATTTATTTTGCTGGCTAGAAATACCTGTAATTTATTCCTGAAAAGTACAGAGATCATGCTGATATTATAGCACAGAGGAAGGAGGGAAGAAACCCTGCTAAGATCCCTGCACATTTCCTACATACTCCCACGGTTTTCCCGCAGGGCTGAAATCACAGCCTTAGTGTACAAGGTGTACAGGAACAGTTTGAACAATGACTTTGGTTGAGCCAGATTCCCACTTCTTCCCATGGGAAAGTCAAGGGCTTTTCTCAAGTATTTTTATTAATTTCATTCTTCTTTCTTATTAATACTTCTTCTGGTTTACATAGGACAACAACCTTAATGCCTTCTCTCTTAGCATCCTGCACACCCTTCCCACCCTCATTTTCACTCATCTTCTGAGAAGGCCTTCCTGGCCAGATCCATGAATCAATCAGTTGGAGAGAAGATGTGAGTGGGAACAGAAGATGTGAGCTCTTGGATTTTGTTCCAAGAGCTCCTGATGTTAATAGTACGTGGACAAAACCCTTGTTCATGGTCAATAATCCCTACTCACCCTGAATAATGCAGTTTTCTGTAGAACCCTCAGCCCTAATTCTGACAGATAGCTCTCCCTACCTGGAGCAATGGGTCTGAGCTGGTGTGGTCATTCCTAGGAACAAATAGTGCAGGGCTGAACTTCTAACACAGGTACAATGCTCACAGTGTCTGGTCTCACCTGTTTGGGGCTATCTTAAATACCTCTCTGCTGCATTCTTAGCGTAGGTGAATGGGGAAGGGTTTATCTTGTTTTGGTTTTATTTTCTTTAAAAATAAGCTTGATATGTGGATCAAGTATTCAAGTGACAAAATTGCATCTTTAAAGCAGTTTTTGCAGACCCTTAATTCTGGTCCAAGCATCCTCGCTGTGCCCTGTGGGCAACAGACTCCCTGGGGAGGGGAGAATGGGAGAAAATCATAGAATGGTTTGGGTTGGAAGGCACCTTTAAAGGCCATCTAGTCCAACCCCCCTGCCATGGGTAGGGACATCTACTAGATGTAGATCAGGTAGATCTACAGACTAGACCAGGTTGCTCAGAGCCCCATCCAACCTCACCTGGAATGTTTCCAGGGATGGGGCATCTGCCACCTCTCTGGGCAGCCTGGGCCAGTGTTTCACCACCTTCAGCATAAAAAACGTTGTCTTTATATCTAGCCTAAATCTTCCCTCTTTTAGTTTAAAGCCATTACCCCTTGTCCTATCACAACAGACCCTGCTAAGAAGTTTTTCCCCATCTTTCCTGTAGGCCCCCTTTCAATACTGAAAGTCTGCAACAAGTTTCTCCCTGGAGCCTTCTCTTCTCCAGGGTGAACAACCCCAACTCTCTCAGCCTGTCGTCATAGGAGGAGTGCTCCAGCCCTCGGATCATTTTTGTGGCCCTCAGGTTGCTCTCTGCTGCATACGCAGAAGCCCTGGGTTTCTATTTGCTAAAAAGGCCTTTCAACAAACGGAAAAGAAGAGGGAGCCTCACGTCTAAGGGAGGTGTCGGGAAGCATCAGTAAAATACCGTATTTGGCAATCAAAATAGAGAGATGACCGAGCTGCCTGTCAATAAGAGCGAGCGGGGGGAATCACTGCCCGTGGCGGAGAGGCGAGGGGTGGCTTCGGGCAACGCCGAGACCTCCTTCCAGCCCAGCGGCCCTGCTGTAAGGGAGTTCGGGCAGGAAAGTTAGCCGAGGAGCTGCGGTTTGCCTTGCAAGCCCGCATCACTTTGGAAATTTCCACTGGGAAAGGCGTGGGGCCAGCAGGTGGCACTGCGGAGTAGCCCACGGCGAGGGAGCGGCGCATCGCGGGCAGCGCGGCCGCCTCGGCTGCCGTCTCTCGCCGGGATGGAGCTGCTCACAAGCCTCGGACTTTTTTTTTTTTTTTATTATTGGGCTATCCCCTCCCGCAGCCCCCGAGATGAAAAATGCAGTAATCAGCACGGGTGGGGATGAAAAGCAAAAATGCCCGAAAATTGGGTTATTCCCCTCTTTGAGACGATGGTTGTGTAGTGATAGGAAGATTTCTCTAACCCCTCCAGACTGCCTTCAGGTCTGGTGGTGTTAAAAGTTAACCCTGAGAAAGCTACCTTTTCTTTTGTGGTTTTTTTTTTTTTTTTTCCTTTGTTTGTTTGCTTGCTTTGCTGTTTTTTTTTTCCCCATCTTGAATCTGCCTCCCTACCAGCTCTCCCTGTTATCTCCAGTCCAGCACAATAAGTTTCTTCTGTCATGTGAAGCAGAAGTATTTTCCCCCCAGTCAGAGCTGGAGCATTCCCCGTGCTTCTGGCTGCTTTGAGGATGAGAGACCTCAGTTTTGGGCACTGAGAGACACAGGTGTTTTTACAAGACAAGCCATAGCCCTAGCACTGCCACCAGGCTGTTGGGTGACTTCATACTGTTCATTTTCCTATTTTCCCTGGGGAAAAGTGTCTTTGTTTCATCTGGTCAAAGGAGAGGCAGTCTCATATGTGCCACACAGCGTAGCACCATGGAGATCTGATCTGATCTTAGCTGGAGATATCACTATTTTAATAGTAATTGCTCTCCAGGTTAATCATCAACTTTCTTTCTAAATATAAAGCATGTATTTACTTTGAGATGTGGAACAGGGAAATGAGAATGCAAATAAACTACTTTTCACTTAGAAACATGTAACATGCTTTAATTTTTTTTTTTTTACATTACCGTGTACGCAAAGAAATTCATCATCTTGCTAAATGGGCTTTAAAAAAGCGCCCTTGCAGCGTGTCTCTAGGAGAAACAAGCCCTGCCATCAAGTAATGAGATTTGCATTTGCAGAGTTGGTCAGAGGTGCCGCTCACTGGCACAGCACGTTGTTGGCAAGAGCAGCTCCGGTCTGGAGCGATGCTTTGTGCACGCAGAGGAGGTTTCATCTCCATTCCCACACGGAGCCTGAAGCTCCAAACTGACGGCCTATCTGAGGTCCATGCGGGATCCCCACGTTGCCTTAGCACCGCATTGCAGTATTTTGATGGGGTTCAAAGCCGTCAAGGCTGGTTTGGTCCCACAAATGCAATAGATCACCATGATTTGAGGCTCCCAGAGCCTGTGGTACAATGGTACGGCTCAGTCCCCTGATAAATACTGAAAGCCCCAGACTCTCGTTTGTGATAAATATATGGCATATGGGAAAAGGGAGGGATTAGCCTTAGATTGCCAAGGCTGCTCATTTGGTGTTTATGAGCGACAGAGGAAACATAACAGAACAGGGGTTTCTAGAGAAAGAATAGCAGGTGTCTCTGCGCTGTGGAAGATCACTACCCCCAGCACTAGTCTTGCCTTGTATTGAGCTGTGTTTATTGGACTGATTCATGGATGTATTATCCTAGTTTTATGCATTTGTTAACTCAATAAAGAAGTCAGCCCTGGGGTGAATAAGAAAAGTTAAACTGGTGACATCTCTCAGGGAGTGGGAAATCAATGCAATGAACCACTGGCTCCTTGGCTCGGTGGAAGACCTTGAGGGTGGTGGAAAAAAAAGCTTGTTTGCATAAGGAAAGAAACTCTCAGGTTGCATTTATGCAGTCTCATCCTCCTTTGATATTTTGTGGCATTTCTGCAGGTCTTGCTCTGGTTAACATGTTTAAATACGCACATTTTCAAGGTTAGTTTGACATTAGTGCATCTACTGCTAACGGCATGCGATAGTCTAAAGCACTTGTTCAGCTCAACCCCTTCAGTGTCCCGATGTGTTGCACAGTTCACTTGTATAATCTTGTGGCAGTCTGAGCTACGGAGCGTGTTATTGCTAATAACGCAATGTTTGCACCTTCCCTGGGGAACCTGAAATCCTCAGACTGCCAAGTGCCAACCTCTGCGGCCTGAATGTTATGACACTTCAATCAAGGTCATTTAAATAACTTACAGCAGAGTTATAGAGAAGTTTTCATCTTCTGGGCACCTGACACAGTTTCTAGTCTGTCCACTGTGTTTACTTCATCCATGGTTTTCTGTAATGTTATTAGGATTAAAAAGGTTTATTAGGGTTAAAACAAGCAAGCGTCTCCACTCCTTTCCGATCTTGGCTGGTTTAAATGCATCCTGGAAAGTGAAGGCAATTTTGTGGGAATCCTGTCTTGTGTCTCTGTTGATAACCTCATTGGAATCTTACTGGAATCTTTTGTTACGGTATTTAAAATGTGTAGTCTTCCAGTTTCTGCCTGGTATAATTTCACAGTTGGGGAAACTGAGCCATACTCAGAATAAAGGCTTTTTTTTCAAAGGAAAAGGATGGGTTAATAATAATAGTAGGAACAGAACAGACAATAAAACCCTTGTCTCTTTGTTTCCTGCCGTACCCAATTAGCAATTTCCTCTTACAGTACAAGTGGCTGTAATTAGGGAAATGGGTGGCTTTGCGCAAACAAGCTATTTCCATTCAGTATTGAAAATACTGCCTAGCAGAGGTTCAGTATCTATATAGCCTCTCAGCACTGTCTGAATATGGGTAGGAAAAGAATAATTTAGGTATACATATATACATATGCATACACTTACCAACACTCTGTTTTAATGGAACATTAAGCTAATGCCATGTTAAGTTACAATGCACTTCTTATGGAAGCAAAAGCAACATCTATATAAATATCAGATAGATGTATTATGATCTGCACAATTGCAATAAATAGCAGATGGCTATGCAGTAATGGGACACTAAAAAATATTTATCGTATTTTCCGAGAGTACCGCTGCTCTGTTTGTTGTCAGGGATGGCTAAGTTTGATGCGTGGCCTTTGGTACAGTGCCTTTCCAAATGTGTGATGACATCGGAAATCATGCAGGGATTTGAGCAAGAATGACCTGGTCTTGATACAATCATCCAAGTTCCCCGAACTAATACTACTCTGTGCTAGAACACGTGTGTGCAGGGGCTATGGTATAGCTTGTTGCATCTGCTCAACAGGAGTGTGGATGAATTGCTGAGTAATACCCCTCAAACTTTTTGAGTCTCTTTTTCTCCTCTGTCCTGTTAGGCCAAATTTTCAAGAAGCGTCTCCTTCTGGAGGAGGAGTTTCCACTTGTGAAATTGGCACTGTCAGATCTGGCAACTCTTCCCTCTGTGTCCACACCTGTCTGAACTCATGGACATGTCTGCCTATGAGACGTCTGATTTATACTTCAAATTCAGACTGGTAAAGGAAAAGAGAGGCTCAAATTGCACCCACATAATGAAGTTTTTATTAGAATGATGTTGAAACGTTAGGGATTCTTTCTTATTTTCCTATTTTTCTCTCTTGAACTACAATGACTCATCTGTTTCTCTCTTTCTTCCTCTGCATTAACTCTTTCTTCATCCTTTAGCTCATTTTTTTTATCCTCACCTTCTGTCTGTCTCTCTCCTTCCCATTTCTTTTTCATCTCATGACCTACTTGACTTCCTTGTTCACTTTAGCATCCTCATAGATGTTATCAGCAGGGCTTATGGATTGCTGGCTGTTTGGTGACCTGTGTCATTTTAGTGCTCCAGTTTTTCTGTACCGGATATCCAGGTGCTCATGCACCCTGCTGCCAAATGTGTGGTTTTGCTCTGTGCTCTTCCAGAGATGAAGTGTGATAGTGTCGGCCTCAGCCTGGGAAGATTGTGGCTCCTTAGACTGATGAAACAATTCCTAGGTCCCCATTTTAGTTTGTTATGCGTGAGACAAGTTGGTGGCCCTTACCTGAGGCAAAGGTAGTCTGAAGCTTGGCTGAATCTGCCTACTTATAACTAAATATAAGTATTGAATACAAGAATATGTTTCTAAGGATAGACAGACAGGGATATACATCAGATATACTTATCCCTTAATCTATATTATTTGTATTCTGGGTAGTAAAGTACACTTGAGAAAAAATAAGTAAAATTGGTTCAGGCCATGTCTGCAGCTGCCCATTCTAAAGCAAATATCTCCCTATGGCTTCCTCACTTCTCGGCCCACATCAGTCTCCTAGTCTCACCTTCTCCATGGCTGTTAATAAAACTAAATTCCCAAGCATATCCATAGGGAAAGGAACCTGCTCTGAAGTTTTTGCTAAAGATGATCTCTCAGTGAGGAGATTTCAGTCTTACAAAATAAATCTCAGCTCAGCACTACATGAAGTCAGAAATCCAGAGCGACCTTAGTAGAAAGTCTTTCATGATCTTTTATAGAAACTAGCTGCCCTGGTTCACATTTCACCTGTGTTGTTTATCTGTTCTATGTGGCTCTGGTAACATGTGGTGTGTCAAAATCCAAAGCTTATCATATAAATAGAGAAAGGAGACAAAACCATCTCATGGGAAGACCAGGAGAAACCTAGCTTTTATTACTGTTCCAGCCGTTCACCTTTTGTGTGATCCTGGGCAACTTGCTTTTCCCATCCACAGCAGTGTTACCATCCGTACCACTGACAAAGACATTTCTCCATCATAAAAGGTTATTTGAGACTTTTGCATGAAAGCAGGTGTGTTAAGAGTTTTTTCGGACGCTAGGGGAACACAGAAAACCCCGCACAGAGAAGTATTAGCTTCTTGAAGAAGCATGGTGTAAACTGTGTGCGTGTGGAGGGAAGGGTTAAAGCCTGCTGCTTCCTTTTAGCATGATGGCAGGCACCCCAACCTCATTTCGTGTGAGGAGCAGCCGTAGAGCGCAGAGTGCTTCACCAATTAATTACTGCTCACATTTCCCTTGTTCCATAAATCACAGTCTTATAAGGCTGTTTTCTTCACAGAAAACCAGCAGAATGTGGTTAAGATGTTTTTATTTGAAGGGGGGGAAGGGAAAAAAAAAAAGAAAGAAAGAACAAGTTTGCTTCTAGCACGCTCCTTTTCTTTTTTTTCTGATGTAGACCAAAAAAGGAAGCAAGTTATCCTCAATACACAGAAGTTGAATAATTACCTCTGTTCTTTAAGGCAGTGTTATCATATTCGATGTATTTTTTCATTAAGAGTATCAGACAGAGATCAATGAATGTAGAAGAGTTCTCCCTTCCCCATAGCAGTGAGTGCTAATGGTGCTGAATTGCTGTGATACCGCACTCCTCTCAGAAAGAAACAAGTGCTGTGCACTCCATTAGAAACCTAAGAGTCTTTGCTACAACCAGAAGAAAGCCCCATTTTGAGCACTGATGAATAGAAAGTTATGCAGCTAAAAATCCACCATTAGTGTAGGAAAGGATCTTTTTTCTTTTCTGAGCCCCCAGCTAGTGCCATTCAGGCAGGAGATGGGAGGACTGCACACTGGCAATCTCTTCTCTTGAAGGTTGTTTAAAATATAAACATCCACACGCACATAGTCTCACTACAATTATAACTGTAAATGTTGAAAAACGAAAGTTTTGCGCATATGAGAGTCAGCAGACTCAGCGGGGGCAACCGTGATTGTCATTTGACTGTCATTTTTCGCTGAGTGTCACCATCACACATGCTGGTTGTACCTACCAACTGATTGCAATGTAAACATGGAGGCATTCCACTAAAGCCTCTTTCTGACACTTTTTAAATGCCTGAAAAAGTCTGGAGCTTCTGTAAGCCAATGTGGAACAAAGTACTATAGCTCAGGGCCAAAAGGAAGAAGATAGCTTTTGTTTGGTTATTTGTGCCTTCTTTCCCATTTCACCAATCATGCATCAGAATTAACTTTTGCTAGTAAAACTTTTATTTTTACAGGAAAAAAATAAATCAAACTTACTTCATCAGGTATTAGTAGTAGAATTAATTCTGGAACTAAAGACTGTATGACCAAGATAGTTATGTTTGCTTTATTCACTTCAGTCAGTATAGAAAAATGGGTATTTCTGCAGTACAGTGACTCGCAGCTTGGTGTCTACATCTATTCATAAGAAACCCAACCAGTGAGGTTCAACAAAGAGAGTGTCCCTGAAAGAGTCCAAACTCATGTGTGTGTGATCTCACTGACCAACTGAAAAATGACCTTCTGTGGTTGGAAACATTAATTCAAGATTCATAAAGATAAAATAGATGTTGGTTTTAATTTTTTCTACATTGGTACATTGTTTGTATCAGGAACAGTGTGGTGAGCAGGACTAGGGAGGTGATCATCCCCCTGTACTCAGCACTGGTGAGGCCTCACCTGAAGTACTGTGTTCAGTTTTGGTCCCCTCATGACAGGACAGACATTGAGGTGCTGGAGCGTGTCCAGAAAAGGGCAACAGAGCTGGTGAGGGGTCTGGAGCACAAGTCTTATGAGGAGCGGCTGAGGGAACTGGGGTTGTTCAGCCTGGAGAAGTGGAGGCTGAGGGGAGACCTTATTGCTCTCTACAGCTCCCTGAAAGCAGGTTGTAGCGAGGTGGGGATTGGTCCCTTCTCCCAAGAAACAGGCACTAGAACAAGAGGAAACAGCCTCAAATTGCTCCAGGGGAAGTTTAGGATAGATATTAGGAAAAAGTTCTTCACAGAAAGCATTGTTAAGGATTGGAACAGGCTGCCCAGGGAAGTGGTGGAGTCACCATCACTGGAGGTATTTAAAAGACGTGTAGATGTGGTGCTGAGGGACATGGGTTAGTGGTGGACTTCACAGTGTTAGGTTAATGGTTGGACTTGATGATCTTAAAGGTCCCTTCCAACCTAAACAATTCTATGATTCTAATTCATCTATGTCATTAAACATGGTGGATTACACATCTGCTATGAAAGCTCCCAAGAATGGAAACATGAAAAAATTGTGTGTCTTCTCAATAGCATTGCTCCCAGGGCTTAGGTTAATGACTAGATTAAGGTATCATGGATCCATTAACTTCAATAGACCAATTATAGTTTCTATAAACAGGGGATGTCCTGGGATTTATTAAATAAATATCATATCAAAAAGAGGGTGAGGAAAAACTTTATTGTTTTCATAAAATATTCCCAGGAGACTCTCACTGAAATACTAGAATAATTCAGGGAAAGAAGGACTGATTGAACAAAAGTAGTTTTCCCTTGATATGTAAACTGTCTTTCTGCAACGCCTTGGCACTTGTAACCATTCCTGAAGTATGAAGTAGCCTTGGGATTATTCAGCCATCATGTTTAAATAACTGGGCTATGTAGTTTACTGTTATCTTTTGTAGTTAGATTGAGAACAAAAGCTGCCATTTCCTGGTTTGTCAAATTTAACTTTGCTTTTGCTTTGGCTGAGAGGTCCCTTGTGAAAACACGGTGTAGTTTATTTGCGCTTCGTTTGTGAAGCAGATAGGTTTGGATAAATAGACACAAGTTAAAAGTAAACTGATGCGGAAGATAGTGTACATATTTTGCCCTATTTAAATTACATTTAACCTCTATTTGCAAGACTTCAGTGGCCTGTGGACACTCTATTGGCACTCTGCAGCTGTTTTATGCCCTGAATAAATCCACATATCTGTGAATATTTATTCTAGCTGGACTATATCTATGCATCCAGGTTTTCTCTGTCACAACAGACTGTGCCTATTCTGCCTTTGTCTTTTCTACCATTGTCATTTTCTTACCATATACAACACACCTGCTTCTGTAGTAACCAAAAGGCTGAAGCTGATCCCTGCAATAGTTATCTTGTATTGGCTTTCCCTGGACAGATCTGGTCTCTTGATTCTGTTGTGCAAGTACATTTGATGTCTTACATAGCAAATAACATTACAAACATTACACATGCTAATTAAAGGCAATTTAGTTTGATCTGGCCAGGAATATGAAACCAAAGGAAATCAAACAAGACTTTAAAGCCCTCCAGAAGAGCATGCTGAACACTGAAACAAAGCTAACAATTTTAGCACTATTGAAGACACTCTATTAAATGGAAAGATTTGGGCTTTTGAAACAATGGCCAATATGTATGTGAATTAAACATCTGGAGAGAATATAAAAAAAGAAACTCATTTAGAGGGAAATGAGTCCCCTATAGAAAGTGTGCTAGTCATAAGGACAGAATGTAGTCTGTGACTCATGCTGAGGAGGGGATACGTTAATGCATTAATTTTAAGAGTCTCAATCTCAGTTTTATTTATATTTAAACTCTTAATCTTTGAATAATTAGTCATTACTAGTATTTAACGACTGGTTTGCTAATTGGATATCCCTAGATGGAACTAAAGGCAGTTAAACCCTAACAAACTGATCATTAACTACACTAATGATCAAATTCGCTGGGATTATTACTATTATAAACCATAATTAACAGTTTATAACAGCTATATTTTATTTTGTATTTTGTTTCCTCTAAAGAAAACATCCTGGAGTGCTGCTATGAGGCTGCGTTAAAATTCTCGCTATTAGAAATGTTCTGATGAAAGCACCCATTTCCTCCAGTTACAGGGGGGAATATTTAAATGTTTTCCTAAAATAACTGTTATATTAGGTGTTTTGTTGTCAGATGCTGGCTGAAGAAGGCACCGGCAAGGCATTCTAGTAGTTGGGGAAAAAAATAAAAAAAAAACAACAAAAAACAACTTAGAAGACGGGGAGTGAAGGAAAGTCTAACCCAAATTCTGTAAATTCACAGTTAACCTTTCAAATGAGTGAGTCAAGTCCCAAAATCCTTTCATTTTTGTACCATTTCCTACCCTGAATAACTCCCCTTGCAGTTTGACAGGGACCATTGAACCTACTGCTTTCAGTGCCAAACCATCAGACCTCAGGAATGGAGCTAACGTGTCTTTTTTGCAGTAGTTGCAGTGGACTTTTCTTTTACAGGGATGGGATAACAATGATGATAATTAGCTCAATTAGCTCACCCAACGAGCTAGCTAACTCATTTTTAGTTTTGAATCTTGAGTTTTCTCTCAAGAGATTCTTAATCAGAGCATGCATTATCAGAAGCGTATGGGTAAATATTTCATTCTGCACAGAAAATCAAAGTAGACACCTAAATTTGACCAGCTGAGTAGATGTCTGTATTTAGTTTTATACATTGACTTGATCTCCATTGATGATAATGGCAGTTTTGACACCTAACTCCTATGCAGACTACTCTTTGTAGGTAGGTGTCTACTTGTTTTAGATACATGTATTTGAGGAATTAATCTCTCTGTGGGTGAATGATCTGCAGACCTTCCAGGACGGACTAGTTGATCAATAACATCACACCCTTTCTTATTCACTTACATGGTCATATTCACAACTCAGCACCATGTGTACTATTCATTAGTCTATCTTCCTGATGTTACTTGAAGCAGACTATTCATTTTTAAATACTTTATGGTTTTGCAATTATTAGTCCTTAAATTAATCTAAAATGCTTTGGCCCGAGCATAGACTCTAAAGATCTATCAGTTCTTTAACATATTTGCTTTCACATTTTCTCTGGCAAAAAACAATTGCTGACAGAGTGCCAGAGTCTTTTTGTGCATCTCTTCTCATTTCACGTCCCAGGTAGAGTCTTCCCAGACTTTGTGATCATAAACTGGACCTGAAAGCAAAATTTGATAGTTTTTATTTTTGCCTTTATTTACCTCCTGATTCTATTTCTTCATTCAAGAGGAACTACATCTGCTTTTCACTTCTGAGGTGTAACTTACATTAATCAGCACACATTCAATTCCTCTGTGTTATCAGAGGATGAGGATTAAGCAGTCTGGTCTTGCTCCATGATTCGCCTTTCCTATTCCTTTCCTGCTCCTCACATTTTCCTGTGCTTCTGCTACCTAGTAAAGGTTAACTCCAGAAGCTATATGGATTTGTTTGAAGGTCCCTAGGCACTTCAGTTGTCTGTTTTGTTCGCAGCTGTCTAGTTTACCCAGGACTTATCTCTCTGCCAGCTTAGAGGTCTAACCTTAACCTAAGTCAAACTATAATTCACTTGCTTTTTCCCCGACAGTCACGTCTAAGTGTAGTGGACTCTGGACTATGACAAATGTGCTCAAGCAGTACAGAAAAAAACTGAGCCACAAATTGTCTTGTCACAGCAATACAAAAATATCAGTTTTACTCATTAGCAGAAATCCTGAACAGAAAGAAGGGAAAATAGAGAGAACAGAGTGGGGGTTGTCTTTCTGTTGTTTTCTTTTCATGGTAACAATTTTGCTTGGCTTCTTTAGTAATTCAGATGATAAAATCCTTAAAGAGGGTTAAGCTGAGTAGAGGTAACAGAGACTTTTTGTGGTGGGAGGAGTGGAGAGGGATGAGGAACAGACATGGGAATATAATTCAAATAAGAAGCTTAAGGTGTATAAATGTCCAGGATGACATCAAGGATGTACTCTAGGAGCTCATGCTATCGGTTCATCTCCAGGAATTAGTCCTGAAATAAGAAGGTGCCAAAGATGATCCATAAGAGATCTGAAGATCTTTGGGTTCCTCTGGTGTGAGAGAGGTTGCTGGAGTTCTTCTCACATTCAATCCTCATTACATCGGAGGAGAATAACACAATCCAGTCAGGCAGGTCCATTTTCCTAAATGAAGAACATATGTTACAGAAGAGAAGAGTGAAAAGATAAAACCAAGCAAAGAAATGGCTCAGGTTTTGAGGTACATAAAAGTTGTAAAAAGCAGAGGAGTGTTTGTGACCAGAGCCTGCATTTTGCAAAAAGGAGTTGTAAGAATAACAAAAAACAAGGGAGTGTAGCAACCAGAAAAACACATTTCAAGGAGACAGCGTAGTAGTAGTCATGCCCTAAAGCACACCATAGCCTACAGGTTGCTGAGCCATTCATGTTTAAAGAATGGCTCAGCAAACACAGAACAACCCCTAGGGAGAATTAACTGATCCATTAACTGGGGTTACAACCAAAAATCAGTCAGTTAATTTGGGAAACTATTCAAGTGTACTTTGAATTGCTAAAGTAAACAAGAGGAGAAAACACAACTTTGGGTTGTAGCCTGGAGTCTATCTCTGACCTCAAATTATCAGTTTGTGTCACACTGCTCAGCAAGTGATGTTACAGATACCAGTAGCAGGTTCAGACACAGTGTGGGAAAACCACTGAAATACTTCAGAGAAGCTAACCATGTCAGAAGGTCATAACTGTCCAACTACAGATTTAACCTGAAACACCAGGATTGAAACTGTAAACGCTGGATTTCATAAATATATCAACTTGGTTAGCATAAGCTAATGCAGTTGATTCAGACAGGGGGATGCAGTGCAGCATTCCTGTCCCCTATGTTACAAAATTCTAGACCAGCTGTGGAGCACCAGCACCTCTGGACATAGCTCAGGCCAACTCTGCTGTCTTTCCCCTTCAGTCAGGATGCTGTGCTGTGACTCATGGGCACAGCACAATATCTATGGTAAAAAGTTGGTTTTCAGCAGGTAAGAATCTGCCCAACTGTCCAAACAGAGAATGTAAATGCTGTTGCACTTAATGTGTTGCGGGACTATGTCTACATGAGTAGCCCTTCCACCACAATTCAACCACTGATTTTTGTGGGTGTGTTTGTGATTCCATAGGAGCTAACAGCAAAAGCTGCATGTTTAGAGGGTAGGAGATCAGAAGCTGTGCTAGAGCGCAATATTTTCCTCAAAGTCATAACGCAATCCAAGAATTTATTGAATTAGGAGAGTCTTGATCTAACTTTACACAAAATTGTAGGTACTACACACAGACTGCTGATAGCTTAGTCTAACATGTTTACCTTATCTAAAATAACTCTTCCCATTGGAAATGTAATGTGCAGTAGTATCAGACAGGGAAAGTAGCCCAGTGCCCTAACTTCTACTATTATAAAGCAGTTTGTCAAAATTCCCCAGGGAATCCTTGTGCTTCTCATCATGTTCCGTAACAGGGAACACTAGTATTATAACTCTCAGTTCACACTAGTACATAAAGGATGTACGCTTTTAAATGCGGTTTGTATACGTGAAATGCAGCAGTTTAAGTGATACAAATTGGCTAGCTCTGAGATTTTATTAAAGAGAATTTGATGCTTGACAATAGACTTGCATTTACATAATTTAGACATGTTACCACTGCAGTAGGCTCTCTAGTACATTGTTATTTTTTGTTGGTTTATGGTTGTATCAGTTTGGAAAGTCTAGAGCTGATATTTTTTTAAATCCTAGTACACAGTTGTAGCCGGGTCTGGCATTGTCACTTTCTTATTTTACTTTTACTTTAAACCATGTCCTAGATCCTGCTGTGTACTATGAAGTTCAGGAAGAGGAAGAAAGTTCTAAGTTAGGAAGGAAATAACCAATTTACAAGTTAAAACTCCTATTTTTAACATTGCAGTTTAAGGAAAACTAACTCACTACTAGGGTACTATCCCAAATGGAGCATCTTTCATTGTTAAAGGAGTGGTTCATTTTCAGTCCAAGTCAAACTAGACTAAACATCATTCTTGGCATCAAGACTGGTTAACAGCTTTGCTAGGAAGGTGTCAGTTCTCTGCTAGCTTATACTGTCATGAAAGTAATCTGACCCTCCCAATATCTAAGGGTCATAAACTCAGTGACCACATTTTGTTATTAGTAAACCTTTGTCATATCTAAAACCACATCAGATTCATCAGTGAGAATTAAATAGGTTTCTAGCAAATGGCCTTGCTTTTGCTGATGGAAATGATCTTTTGGGAGCTAGTAAGCTGCTGGTAAGATACACTTTCTCTGCTTGAGATGTATGTGCTTGTAAATAGAGTAGGTTGGGCCTGTTTTACTCGGAATTGGTAAGGAATGAGTTTGGTTTGTTATGCAGCAGCAAGGGTTCATGTCTAGGGTCTCTGTTCCCAGGCTGCTCATTTAGAGTGTAATGTGAAAATTAAAGTTACGTAGGAGCTAAAAGACACTCTGAAACACACAAAAAAGCCCTTCCAGCTTGGGTTCACCTGGCTGTTTGCATTTCCACTTCGTCGCTGTCCCAGAATGAAGAAGTACAGGGAGGGATGTGACAGCAGATCTCATTGCAGCTCTGACACCACATCCAGTGCAGAGCGCTGAAACATTTGGAATGTGGGGTAAGGCTGCGTGTGGGAGGGGCACTGTGGTCTCCTGCAGAACAGTAAACCCTGTATTTAATAGAAGCACTTTTCCCACAAGGAATCTGCAGAGCTGTGTAGAACATCTCTTGCCTAGCAGGATTTCTCATTACAAAAGATAATAATTGAAAATGTCATTAAGCTATTAATGTCTACAAGGTGATCGTGCTTGTTGTGGTAACAAATGTTCTCTGGGTAGAGGTGACTGTTGGGTATCAGGCTGTCCCAAGTTGTATATGTTAGACTGTCTCATTAAAGGCTAATCAAAGAAAGACCTGGTGAGGATCAGAGGACCAATTTCAGGGGAAGGAGCCTGTAACTTTACCAGTGAAAAGGGAGCATCCAGAACCTCTCACTCCCTGAGACTATCAAAGGGCAATGAGCAGACAGTTGTCCCTGGTGTGAAACCCAACAGGACAAGTTAATGGGAAAGGTCTCTCCCTGAATACACTGCAAAAAAAGAACAACCCAAAATTCATTGGAGGCAGGTAGGTCATCAGCTATAAAACACAGAAGTATACAAACAAACGGCAGCTCAGGAAATCCTTCAGCTGCAAATTGCTGGAAGGGTGAGTCTGCTTATTCTTTCATTAATTTTCCTAAACACCCGCTATCCCCAAAGTATCCAGCAGAGTAACCAGTACTGTAATAATATATACATTACATCCATATAGTGCAGAGCATGTTTTCAAAGGCTTGGAGAACATCTGATGACCTACTCAGTCTAAACTAGCGCATAGGACAGAAAAAAATGTGAGAATGTGCTGTTCTGTGGAAACTGGAGATGAAAAATGGTTCCAGATTAAGACAATTCTATTCATTGTTCTTCAATGTGTGCTTGGTTTCCAGGCTGCTATTACAGTCACCAAAGAGACCTAGGACCTGATTAAGTTGCTTTAACATGGGTATGTAATGCAACTTGAAAAACCTTAGCATGTCAGAGGTATCTGCTTAAGGCAAATAGCCCTATATAAGTCCTACCTTTCCAGTAGGGAAGCAATGATACATCAAAAATGACACTAGGAACCTCTGTTTTGATAAATGCTTTGAGTCCCTAATCCATGGAAGCTTGAACTGAAACCAGTTCAGCCCCTAAAGAAAACCCTTCATAGCAGAGCAGCTGAACCCCAAACCCATTTCTGTGCCTGTCGTGACAGTGGGAAGAATTTTACTGCCCAAATGTTTCCATTTTAAACGCCTTAGTGTAGGTGTTAATGTAGCCTAATTGCTACATTACATGTAGCATTACATACATGTAGCCTGCCTCCAGCTGCTCCTCCAGAACAGTGCTGCTCCCTCATAGATCACAGGGCACGGTTGCTAGAGTCATGTGGCTATGTGGAATGCTGTAAGTTATCTGAAGTGACACTAAGGAACGATGTGCTAACAACAAGGAGGGCTTTGACTGTAAGCCTACATGTAATTTTGGGGCAGACATTTACAGGAAGATGTCTTAATCTGGGATTGGATCCCAGCTAAGCTTGCTGTTCTACCAAGTCATTTCATGACACGTTGGACCAACAACCAACAAAATAAAGCCTTATGTGTGTGTGTGTGTATGACATTGTGCCTTTGGCTACATAATAGCAGGCTAGCAGGAACTCCAAGTTCAGCTCAGTTCACTGCAGGTTTTTTTAAAAGTCATACCTTTTTAGTTATCATAGAATCGTACAATGCTTTAGGTTGGAAGGGACCTTGAAGATCACCGAGTTCCAATCCCCCTGCCATAGGCAGGGACACCTCCCACTAGACCAGGTTGCCCAAGGCCACGTCCAGCCTGGCCTTGAACACCTCCAGGGACGGGGCTTCAACAACCTCTCTGGGCAACCTGTTCCAGTGCCTTACCACCCTTAAAGTGAAAAACTTCTTCCTAATGTTTAATCTAAACTTGTCCTCTTCCAGCTTAAAGCCATCCCCCCTTGTCCTATCACTACGTGTCCTAGAAAAAAGTCCTTCCCCAGCTCTCCTGGAGCCCCTTTAGGTACTGGAAAGCCGCAATAAGATCTCCTTGGAGCCTTCTCTTCTCCAGGATGAACAGCGCCAACTCTTTCAGTCTCTCCTCATAGGAGAGGTGCTCCAGCCTTTGGATCATCCTCGTGGCTCTCCTCTGGACATGCTCCAGCAGATCCATGTCCTTCTTATGTTGGGGGCCCCAGAGCTGAATGCAATACTCCAGGTGGGGTCTCACGAGAGCAGAGTAGAGGGGCAGAATCACCTCCCTTGACCTGCTGGCCACACATCTTTTGTTGCAGCCCAGGATATGGTTGGCCTTCTGGGCTGCGATCGCACATTGCTGGCTCATGTCGAGCTTCTCATCAATCATCACCCCCAGGTCCTTCTCCACAGGGCTGCTCTCCAGCCATTCCCCGCCGAGCCTGTATTTGCGCTTGGGATTTCCCCGGCCCAGATGTAGGACCTTGCACTTGGCCTTGTTGAACTGCATGAGGTTGGCTTGGGCCCACCTCTCCAGCCTGTCCAGGTCCCTCTGGATGGCATCCCTCCCCTCCAGCGTGTCTGCCTCGCCAAACAACTTGGTATCATTGGCAAACTTGCTGAGGATGCACTCGACCCTGCTGTCCATGTCGCTGACAAAGGTGTTGAACAGTACGGGTCCCAGTACCGACCCCTGAGGAATGCCACTCGTCACTGCTCTCCACTTGGACGTCGAGCTGTTGACTGCAACTCTTTGAGTGCGACCGTCCAGCCAGTTCTTTATCTACTGAGTTATATCAGCTGCTACGTGCTTCTGGTTTTCACCTACAAGGAGGGTCCTGATCTAATTTGAAGGAGTAGTGGAAAGAAAGTGAAGGAGAGGAGAGCACAGTAAGTAACATGGGACCACATACCTTGGGGATTCAGTAGTAATTTGGGAAAATGTGTGCAGTAAAGTCAATGTATATGCCCCAATAAATCAAAGCCATAAATATTCAGAATTATGGTGGGTTTTTTTTCGTGTGGTTTCAGTGTGCAGTCAGGTCATACTTGGTTTTCCCTACTTTGAAAGTTTGAGGCCACAGGATCCTGCAATTCACAGCAAAACTAAGAACTATGAGCTGTTGTGTACCAAATCTCAGAAATCTATTGCATTATATTTGTAAAAACATTGAACCCTGACATTATTTTTGTTATCTAGATATATTTCATATACAATGTTTGAATTAATATATTCATATAAAGCTTTTCTGTGAAGATTGAAAAACTGTAATTAATTATTTTACTCTTGTTTTTCATTTTGAGGTACATTATTTCTTGCTTCAATACTACATTTTATGGGATAGTTTGATCTTGTATCCCTATTATTTAGAAAACAAGTAATTTCACACTTAAGGCCTTTGGTAAATGAGTTTTACAGGAGATGAGAAGGAGGACTGGGTGAAATCTATTAAATCCTTCTGATGATGTGAACATTTCCCTGAATTCTTTATCATCATTAGCTATTAGAGCCGTGTTCACAGCACCCTTTTGATCCATCGCTTAAGTATAAATTACATTCTCTTTGGCTTTGTCCGTTTACAAAGCTTGCAAATCAAAGCAATTCTCATATTTTCCAGTGCCTGAAGTCACTTACATTTGGCCTTTGGCCTTATAAATCCTCATGAGGGCCATCTTTTGGTACAATACCTAGTGTCTCTTAGACTATCATTCAGTTTTTAAAATTGTATGAAAATCAACTGATACATTGGAAATGACAATAATATTTAAGAAAATATGATGAAAATTTACAGCATTTAATTCTAGGCACCTAATTTATGTGTCTGTGTTAGGTGTCTAGTAACCATAGACTTCATAGATAAATGATGGATATCAGAAGTCTAATTTAAGGTCTCTGAATTGCACTGTGAACTCTTTCTCTTTATTAAA
This sequence comes from Pluvialis apricaria, assembly GCA_017639485.1. Classification (NCBI taxonomy): domain Eukaryota; kingdom Metazoa; phylum Chordata; class Aves; order Charadriiformes; family Charadriidae; genus Pluvialis; species Pluvialis apricaria. Next base: position 6,454,411 of record CM030044.1, on the reverse strand, counting down.
TACATGTAAAGGCTGTGGAGATCAGCCTCCAAACAAATATATCTAAGTAAAATTTTCAAAGTCAAGCAGAGCTAGTAGCCTTGTATTTTTCATCCATTTAACCTGAATTCTAGTTACAAATCACTTTTGCAGAGAACTTTAAGTCTCTCTTTACTGAAATATTATAATTACTTACAAAGGAAACAGTACATATATGAGCATTCCTTCCAGTCAATATGATGTTATGGAAAGAAAAAGAAAAAGAAAGGCCTTCTTATTTCTTTTCTCCTTACTCAAAATACAGTTGTACAAATAAGTTTGGAGGTTTTTTGGTTTGATTTTGCAACCTTGGACATTCTACCTAGGGGGGAAAAAAATCCAAAACTGATGCAACTCAAACCTTGTCTCCAACTAGTCAAAAATCTTTCAGGAAAGGTTTCTCTTACCATCCTCTTAATTATTTTTTTGTCATCTTGATTTCTCATCTGTAAGCAAACATGAAATTGCTGCAAAGACACTACAGCAAAAATTAACAAGTTGGACATATGGAGTTTTAATTGGTTTCCAGAGACAAATTGTAAGCACTGTACCAGTAAGTATGGAAAAATAAAACTTCAAGATCAGCCAAGTCTGTTTAACATACATTATGCAGTTATTATTATGGAAGCAATTGCTCAAGCAAGGGACACAGAGAGAAATCAATACTGTTCACCGCTGAATAACCACAAATCATTTTATTAAAAAGTGGCCTGCCATTTTATAAAATGGTGACAGGTGAATCTATTAACTGGTGAGGTCTTTTGTTTAACTAGGAACTGTCTGGCTTCTGAAAGAAAATCCAGTTTAAAGAGTACTTTATAGATGGAGTAGTAGAAATTCCCAGCATTCATGTCCTAAGTGTAAAGAGGGCTGAAAGAAGGGCACTGTGTATGCAAAACGGGTATGCTGATAAAGACTTTTTAAAAGCCCTGTGGAGACACCAGTGGGCCTGGCAAACTCTCTGAAGGTTCAGAGGCTATAGTCTGCACCCGTAGGAAGTTGTACACATTTTGCCCCCACTTTATGGATACCTGAATAAGATATCTTCCTAACTCAAATGCTCAGACTTTGGTGGAGACATCTCCAATTGGAGGTCTCCAATAGACATCTTCCACTTGCTATTCACTGATCAGGGAAACTCGACAGCCGCTTTTAGAGATTATTTCACTAAGTGCCCCAAAAATAAATACAGCTTGGGTGTTTAATTAAATGAATTAAATTCAGTGAGCATGCAAATATATGGATATATGTATACATATGTGAATATATAAAAGTAAGTAGGGATGGTGAATGAGAAAATGAAAATCTGTTCCTTTCAGACAGGAGATGTGACTTTCTCCATGCTGAAAGCTTGTTAGCAACTGCAATCATCTCAGGTGCAAAGTGTGGCTGCAGCTTCCTTGAAGGAGCTCTCCTTTAAGGTGGTCACCCAGGATGGCTGGCCCTGTCACCTTACTGACAAAGGGCTTGTCTTTACCGCTAAATCCAGGCGGCTGAATATCTTCTCCACAGGCATCACTGAGACATTTAGAATCATTGAATGGTTTGAGTTGGAAGGGACCTTAAAGTTCATCTAGTTCTAACCCTGCTGCCCTGGGAGGGGACACCTCCCACTAGACCAGGCTGTAGTATAAAAGCCAGTCACAAGCTTGAGCTAAAATATGTTGTTTCTTAAATGGCGGTGTATGCAGCTTTTAGACTAGAGCTTTTTTATATTTGAATGGTTCAGAAACTAAATAAAATAATCGGTTACAGTTAGGGCTGTCTGTCTTCATCTACCTATTGATCTACCTATTGATATACCTACACCTGTTGAGATAACTAATGACGATAAACTGGACAAAGATTTCAAACCTCTGTAATTTTAATTACTGCACAGTTAGTAACAGGCTAGTTTTGTCAAAAGTATTCTGTAACAAGTAATTTGATGTCAAATTTGACCCAAAATCGGATATCCAACTAGTCATTTTAATGTTTGTGTCTTGTGAAAATTTAACAGTTGCATTTGGAGAAAGAACAAGTATAAAATTTGCTGGGGTTTTTTTTGGTTTTGTTTTGGTAGGGGAGCTTTTCCATGAAGAACAGTGGAGATTTGGAAAAGTAAGGACTGGGGTTGGAAGAGAAAATAATGTAGTTGGAGCAGTAGGTCTGTGCAAGAGATGCAATCAGTACAACAGTGAAACTGCAGCATTGCAAAAGAGCTACAAAAAATCCCCCTCTATTATAAGCCTAAGGATCTTTTGATTTTCTTTTCTTCTTATTTTGTGTTTTCCACTTGCATTTTTAAAGTTCTCTGTTGAGGAACAAGGAATCCAAGCAGCAGTGATCCTGGATCAGTCCAGTAACTGCTTCATATTAAACTCATAACCTAAATTTCAGTGATGGCATGACTTCCTTCAAGTACCCCAAAGCCCAATCCTTTAGGAAAGCCCAAAGTCATTTCATTAACTTGACTTACCTTAACATCCTTTAATTTATTAGAGTACTCTGAAATCCAGTTATGACAGAGATCACAGTGATAAAATATTGATACAATATTATCTACCCTCTGTGAGGGATACACTGAGCTAGTCTGTTAAATAAGAATTATTCAGCCAGTGCATTGCTGAGGATTATAAATTCCATGGTGGAAAATATAAATTTAGCTTATAAAAAGTAAATCCCAAAACCTTAGAGAGTCTATACTGAACCGATATGAATCAATATAAATTGAAGTTTTTGCTAGATAATCCTAACCAGGATTCCTGCCTTTGAAAGCTTTCAGTCTGACACAAACAGATACAGATCTGTGGGAAAGTAAAGCAACTCACAGCTCAAACTCCCAAATAGATTTCATTGTTGCCAGGAGAAGGCATGCATGGTAGAGTAAACCTTCACAAAACACTTGATTTCAGTGACAAGGGTGGGGAAAATAATAATAATTCTCATTTAATGCCAGTGGTTTAGAAGTCTGCCCAGGTAAAATTAACTTTGCAATTAGCATTATGAATCAGCACTCTTAACAAATTCCAGCTGAATAAAAAACTGGAAGAAAAGAGATGGCTAATTATAATTGATGGGGTGGAGAACCTTAGCAGCCTGCTTTCTTAAGAAGATAATGCAGGAACCTGGTTGTAAGAGAGCTGTGTTTTTTCTGTTAATTGCTGTAATAAGATCTGGAAAAGTAGGTGAGCTGTGAGTTAGCGAACTCCTACTCTAACAGCAGGAGATTGCATCTGACCCTAATATTCATGCCATGTGAAGATGATTGCATGCATCCTTGCCTTAAAGAAGTAAAAGCACAATCAAAGGGTTTAAAACTAAATTGTGTGTAAGATCTCTGCCATGTTATCCCTGCACAACGGAGTGAGCAGGCAGCAGCCTTACTTATCCCCGATTTGCTTCTGAGCCTGGGCTTTGCTGAATGTCCTGGTTTGGGGCTGCAAATGTCAACTCAGTTCCAGAAATGGGTCACAGGGCTTTGGAAACAGCAAAATAATGTGAGTGGGTTGTTTAAGGACATGCTGGTGGTTAGGTAGAAGTACAGTACTATGTACTCTGCAGCCCTCACTTAGTGCTGGACTGGCAGTTAGCAGATGACATAAGGAATACTGCATCCACTTTTGCAGCTTAAACTTCTTCCTAATCTTTCCCAAAAAGTGGATGAATTGAACGGAGCTTAAACAAGATTACAAGATTTTGTTGTCCTCAAAGAGCTTACGACATGCTTAAGAACTTTATCTACTCCCATGGCCTACTGACACTTCCCACACATTTTACTCCTTTAATAAAGTTATGAGTAAAGCATAGAAAAGACCATGAATAATTAAAAAAAGAATCATGACTTTTAGATGCAGTGATACTTTATGAAGTCCAGAATGACCTCCCATAACTTATGGCAGCAGCTAATTAGTGCAACTTTACAAGGTAGCTTAGGACTTGTATGCATGGAAGGAGTCCAGAGCAGTTATTATCTTATCTTATCTGTTATGCCTTCATGAAATCCTTAAAGGCAGTGAAAGTACATACTAATGCTCAAGGTTTTGGAGATCCTGTTCTGCCACTGTTCCTGGTTAGTTCAGTCCATTACACAGCTTAAACTGAACTGGAACAAAGGCTGAAACTTGCAATGCCTAATTGCAGTCATCTTCACTGAAGGTTTCCACTCCTGTCAATAAAGATAGTGGTGTACTTTCATCGCTTTCTGAAGAAGACCCATGTATTCAAATGAATTACATGTCCATTGGCTTTACAAAGAGTTTTTTCAGGGTGGGGTATCAGCACTTTTGGAGTTTTGACTTCAATTTGGTCTTGATATTTTTGGAATTTGAGGTGAGAGGGGAAAATTGGAAACTGAAAGAGGGGACATTTAGATCAAATATCTCACTGGCCCAGGTTGCCCAGGGAAGTTGTGGCTGTCCCATCCTGGGTGTATCAAGAAGAGTGTGGCCAGCAGGTCGAGGGAGGTCATCCTCCCCCTCTACTCTGCCCTGGGGAGGCCGCATCTGGAGCACTGTGTCCAGTTCTGGGCTCCCCGGTTCAAGAAGGACAGGGAACTGCTGGAGAGGGTCCAGCAAAGAGCTACAAAGATGATTAGGGGACTGGAGGATCTTTCTTATGAAGAAAGGCTGAGGGACTTGGGGCTTTTTAGTCTAGAAAAAAGAAGACTCGGGGGGGATCTTATCAATACTTATAAGTATTATAATACTTATAAGTACTTAAGGGGAGGGTGCCAGGTAGACGAGAATAGCCTTTTTTCAGTGGTGCCCAGTGATAGGACTAGAGGTAATGGGCACAAACTGGAGCACAGGAAGTTCCATCTTAACATGAGGAGGAACTTCTTTACTCTGAGGGTGGCGGAGGACTGGAACAGGCTGCCCAGGGAGGTTGTGGAGTCTCCCACACTGGAGACGTTCAAAACCCGCCTGGATGCCATCCTGTGCAATGTTCTGTAGGTGTCCCTGCTGTGGCAGGGGGGTTGGACTTAGATGATCTCCAGAGGTCTCTTCCAACCCTGACAATACTGTGATACTGTGATACTGTGTTCAAGGTCAGGTTGGACGGGGCTTTGAGCAACCTGGCCTGGTGGGACCTGCCTGTGACAGGGGGTTGGAACTAGGTGATCTTTAAGGTCCCTTCCAACTCTAACCATTTCATCATTCTATGAAGAAAATGTTTAAATTTTCCTTTTTGCTGTAGAATCACTGAAGTCTTTGAATAATTCCCAGAAAATTTGCTTTTGTGGTCACTGTTCTGTTCTTACTTTTTCTAGCCTTTTCTTTATTATTTTTCTTTTTGCTTTTGTTTGTTTGTTTGTTTTGTTTTGTTTTCTCATTGACTTATACAAGACTGGACAAAATGTTAACAAATGAACCTAAGGGAGCAATCCTACACTGGGAATTGTGCCAGATGATCTATCCAGTGTTCTCCATCTGTTCCGTCCCTCTGTACATCTCACTGGCTGGCTTCATTGACTGTCAATATAAACTGAAGGAGTGGCATGGATGTGGGAGTATTTGTAAAAATGTTCCTGTGCTTTGTCATAGGCCATTTGTCTTCTTTGGTGCTCTTTTTTTTTATTTCATTCTCTGATAAAATGATATGTTAATGGAAACCATTTCAATTTGGAAATAGCAGTAAGAAAGAAAAGATAGCCTCTGTGCTACACTGCCAGGCCCTTCTACACCACATCAGAGATGAAGCAAAGCGGGCATCCATCACGATGAAGGCACAAGTTGTGAAGAAGTCTTTCTCTTGCTAGCACTGACTCAGCATGGTGGATTCACCACCTTCTCCTTACAGCCAGAAGTGGTGTTGGAAGTATCCCCTCCAGGCTTTTGTTAATCCATTCAAGTTAAAAATAGTTAAACTAACATGGATTTGCTTTGAGGCAATGCCTCAGAGTATTGTGTTCTCTAGACCTCTGCTATCACAGGGCTAATTTAATGCTCTCTGTTGATGCCTCAAATTCCTGCAATTTGGTGTACAGTACCCTTAAAGTCAGAAAAATGGTTTGGGTATCTAACTTTTCCTTGCCTTTTAAAAACTTAAGGTTATTGTTAGCTGAAGATACAGCAAAAGAAAAGCTGTTAAAGATTACTGCAGAACTCTAAAGCTTTACAGGTGGGAAACATTACCTCTGTGTACACGTCTGTAGTGTTCTTCACACTCTGCAATTCTGCCTTAACCAAGAAAGGCAGCTGCTGAAGGGGCTTTGGGAATTTTCAATTTTTTTTCCCCCTGTATATTCCTCCCTGCACCACCCCCACCCCCCCCCCCCCCACACGCCCCCCACCCCCCCCCTTACCAAATTGTTACTGCCTGGGACGCTGCTTTGAATAGACACAGAGGAGGTTACGAGTTGGTTATCAGATTAAAATTAGGTATCTTTATATCAATTTGACTTCCACATGAGGAAGATATTTCTGGCTATCCCTTGTATTGGGCTTGTCATTTTAACTTGTCAGCATGAAGAAAGAAGTGATCACATAGCTGAGCAGCAGTCTCCCATCCAAACCATCTGTGCAACCACTGCTAAGGTTCAGCTGCACTGGAAAAGACACCCTGCGCTCTGCTTCATTTTGACTTTTGTATAGCACAGCTGTCCTCTGATAAAACATACCCATATGAGCTTGCACTGAGGGCAAGTGCTCCTTTGTGCACTCTATGTGGTGGTGGTGCTTCAACAGTAGTAAGAAAAAACCCAAACACTTCTTCCATGCCCTCAAGATACAGTCAGTTTTCAATACTGCTGTCTTTTAATTCTGGCCTATTACATGCTTCCTAAATCTCAACCTTAACTTTGCCCAGTAGAAATTCTCTGAACATATTTATCATGATCTCAGCTTGATGTAATCCCTGATTAATGTGTTTATGTTCAGGCTTCTCTCAATTCTGTCTCCCTTAGCTTCAATCTATCATAGTGTAGCTCTGCTCTGGGTTCCCCAATAAGTTAACACTGTTAGCATTTTCTATCTGAAAGTAAAATGCATTTTTCTTCTCATTTTTTGTTTAATCTGAAAGACAGCTGATAGCTACCTTATGTAAGCATCAATCTCACTTATTTGGAGTGCAATAATCTTCTTATCTGATTGTGCTAGTCAGCAGTTATAGACTTCCTTCTCACTTTCCGTCTAACATTGAGTCGCCTCTTAATTTTTTATTTTTTTTTTTTATTTTATCTGGTTTGGTATGTTGGCTTTGCTTTGCACTGTAGACCTTTCTAGGAGTTTACCCATGGGAGTACCTTGCCATGGTTGTGCATTCCTACTGCTTCCCTTAGGAAAAAGCGTGTGCAGTGGCATACTCTGCTTTTTCATGGTTTGCCTGGGTTGGATTAAATGCATGGGCTGCTTTTTACTACTCATAGATTAAAGGAACAAATTCTTTGAGATGATCTTTAAGTCCACCTATCATCTTTACATATCGCATACAACATCATTGTGCACTAACACTGTCTCCAAAACACTACAGATCTCTCAGTCCAGCACTGTCTCCGAGTTAATCATTCCTGATCTCTCAAAATACATAATGCATTACACAATTACAATACATAATCTCAAGTGAGTTGTTTTATTCTCCTGTGTACAAGGATTTATGGCTTGCTTAGCTACCTCTGCATTGCTTTCCACTGTGCGGTGTGGACTTGATCCTGGTATTAGTCTTGCACAGTGCTGTAAGTGACCCCATGATAGGCAGACTCTTGGCTCAACTGGATCTGAAAGTCTGTACTACGGCAGCATGGGCTAAAGAACCACAAATTTATAGTAATAAATTTTAACACCCTGTTGACAGTGGGTGGCAATTATATGCTCAATTCTGTCCCTTACTCTGATCCTACCTAGACATGTAGGACAAGCTTGGATAAGGGCAGAAAAAGAAGAAGGAAAAAAAAAAAAAACAGAGGAGGAGAAAAACAAGAGCTTAGTTCTTGAAAAACCGACAGAGCCTGGAAATCAGATTTTGGAAACAAACGATTGCCATCAGGAAGTGAGATCATGAAAACTTGTACCGGGAAGTCAGAAAGCAAATGTACACTACTGCAAAGCTCTGCTGCACCCTCCCTCCATCTGTTGATGGTTATCACTTAGGCAGATACGTGATGATCTGAAAACTGAGAAGGGAAAGAGAGAAGTGGGATAAACTTAATCCATCAGCTAGATGAATAGTCTATAGACTTCGCAGTATCTGACAACTGTTTGTCACATAAAATGACTGTGGGTGGAAACCTAGTCCTGAAGCCAATGGGAAACCTCTTGTTGACTCCATAGTGATATACCCTATGTTCCTGTGTCAGTAAGACATCCCACCCTCCCTTACCCTCTCCCTTAGTGTAGAAAATCATGAAGGCATGCCTGTATATCTCAGAGAATATCTCACTTTTCATGCCAGTTCAGTGATTGACCTGTTTGTTATGGCTGGTGACTGATGCCAGCCATGAATGTCAGTGGAAGGTGTGCATCTGTCTGCAAGAAACAGGTCTGGCATCGCCGGCTTGTTACACATGGCCCACAGAGTGGCTGCCAGATGGCAGACATGGCTCTTGTCCATCCTAGTGTGGATCTGGATGCTAGTTTGGTTCAAAAATGTAGAAACTGTGTTAGGAGTGAATCTTTCATTCAGATTCAGGTGCTGATTGAAGTGGTGACAACATCCTAAGCCAGAGACGAAATCTGTCTTTGCAGAGAAATTACTATCTTTGCAAGTATAAAAGGATGTGTTTATACACATACATATTTGTAAATGTAATCATATAAGTATATACACATGTATGCTGACATGACATAAACCTCAGAGATTACCTAGGGCCAACATTTTGATGTAATTTATATCTATTTCTCCTATTTCACCTCCTTCGAAGTTTATAGTGTTGCAGAATTGTCAGGGATAACCATAACATAGGAATGGAAATATTTTCTGCAGGTAACACAGATTGATCCAATTTTTGGATTGTGATTAATGAGGCATAAACATCAGAAAAGGTTTGCTTCAGATGGATGTCCAAACATTCAAGTGCTTAGTGGAAGCTTGTCCAAAAATCTGATCTGGAAGAGAGAGTTTTGTCTTTCTTTCTTTACTACTTTGGCCCCATTTTGCAATATATGTGTATTAATTTTCCCCATCCAATGTGGGAACAGATTGGGAGTCACTTTTAGCCTCTAGTTATAAAGCCATTTACAAGGAGTTTCCACAAAGAATGTAGAACTTGTAGATGATCTATAAGTCACTGAATGGAAGTTTTTCCCAAAATTCCCTCTTCAGACACTTTACAAGCATTTCAGGAATCCCTTCATAAGTGAAAAAATCCTTAAACATTCACATTTTTAAAGCTATTATTATTTTGCATGTTAGTAGTACATAAAACATAAGCACCAGTGGAACAAGTTCATGTGAAATTATTTTATTATCTGCAATTAATTTATCTAATAAGAGAGAGCCTCTGCCCCAAAGAGAACACCATCAAAACAGAGAAGGCAGAACAAACAAAAGACAGGAGAAATAATTATATTATCCCAGCCATAAAACTGAATTTCCATGCTATGGAAAATCCCAGAAGCCAGGATAAAGGCTATAATATTAAAATTCATTGTGGAAAGAAAAATTGTGAAGAGATGACGTGGTAACACTGCAGCTTTTTGGTATGACATTTCCAATTGAAATAATGTTTCCAGCATTGCTGAAGTAAGCTCATTTGTTTCAGTATGTTGAATCAAACTGAAAGGTTTAAGTTTGATATTAAGTACCATTTTCTTAGGCTGGAAAGGAGAATTTGGATTTCAGTTAAGTTAAAATATTAATAAAAATGTTATTTGCTGTTGTACCATGTAACAATGAAACATACTGCAAGGTTCTGGAAAACAACCGTCTATGTATTTGTAAAAGGCCTCTGGCAACTAAGCAGGGGTGGGACAAGAAGTCATGGGCCATATACTAAGACAGATTCAAGACAGATGGAACTGAATGACTACCTGAAATCTCCTCCAGGATATGCCTAGATTGCTATTTCTTCTAGTTTATTCCCATTGCAAAAAACAGTAGTAAAATCCTTTGGACTTCCTGTTAAAGAAGGAAATAAAAAAAAGAACAGCTTAAAACCTTAAAAAGTAACACATTAAAAAAGTCTTTTATTTAACAATATCTCTGTTCACTTTTGAGATGTCAAAATATTTTGAGATGTCAAAACATTTTAAAAATAATTTCTCTTACTTATCAGACTTTTAGATAACAAGGGAAAAAAAATAAAGAAAGGCATTTTAGTGGAAAAGAGAGGATAGGTGATTGAGAAGGCCAAAATTTTGTTCCACCTGATACTGTTAGATCATACTTCCTTAAAGATAATTAAAAAAAATAAAGAAAACCTTACAGATGAAATAAAAGGAATAACAAAAAGAAATGTAAATACAGCTTTAACACTGACACTTTGGGTGTGCGGACACTGCTGCATAAATCAATCGCTTGACCCTCAGACAGCCTGAACCAACATGCCATCTCTCTACATTGTGTCTTTGATGCTCATGGGCTTCTAAATACAAGTCCTGAAGCACGAGCCTTTCAGTCTCACTGAGGGAGAAGTTGAGGCTGGGTTGCACAGGTGCTCTGTAGAGCTTCTCATGTTGGACTGGATGACTGAGGTTTTACATGTTAGATCTGGCTGTTTATGAGCTTTGAGGCAACCTGAAGAGTGATCACAGGCATGCAAATACTCAAGACCTCAGCTAAAGAAATATGTGCCTCACACAGGCTTTCCCAAAAACACAAAGACCTGGCACTTCTCCATCAATGTAGGATTTACAGGTCATGGCTTAAGCTACGTTTGAGCTGGGGTTCATAGAATTACGGTAGAATATGCGCTCCTGGATGCAGTTTTGAAGACAAAAGAAAAGAGGATAGATCAGGGAAGAGAAGGTAACTCAGAACAGCGAAGGTGACAGTAGCACGTCCTTCCTCCTGAAGATAGTTTAGCCACGGTAGGTAGTGGTGGCAGTGTCACTGGCTCTTTTTTGACCTCGTCTGATCCTGATGTCTCAGAACAGTGAAACTGCATGGTCATGTCACATATTCCAGTCTGAGAAAACTGGTATCTTCACACTTACATTTAACCTCTCTGATAAACCAGTCCAACAACCTATGTTTTCCACCAAGTGAATGGAAGAAAGTGAAGGTCTCCACAGCCTTAATTTATATAGATAGACTGCTTCTATGGAGGCATTTACAGACACACTTTTACATAGATATCTTAGGTAAGGTACTTATTTTAGAATAGCTGCTTTATTAGGTATACACATTCCTACCTCCTACTAATTTGGACAAATTGAAGCATAGTTTCAGAACTTTCATTACTTTCTTTTTTCATGAAAAAAAAGAAGTTAGATGTCTCACATCCTTGCTACCTCCTCTCCCAGGGCCAATGTTCATGGTGCTTGTGTAGTACTCCTGGAAATTTAGAGATAATGAAGCTGCAGAGAGTTGTAAGAGATGAGATCCACTGGAGGAAAGACTCTGGGGTATTGCCTATGCCTTCTCTGAGGTATCATAGCACCATAAGCTAACCTAAATAAAAAAGATTTCATTTAGTGAAACATGAAAGAAATATCACCCTAAGAAACACCAAGAAACTGTTTGAAATACGTAACTTTAATGGCTTGGTAAAGATCAGGAAGGAAAACTCTTGCAGGATTTGGACCACTGATCTGAAGCTTAAAAGCATTGTCCAAACATTAAAAACATCAACTTCTCCAGACAAATCTTTCTTCCTGAATATGGGAATACATTCTAGATTTGAACCTGATCTTCCTCCTCTAGAATAAGAAAGAAGAAATAATGCGTCAGCATTATAATAACTAGGGGTTGTGTTCATCATTATCTTCACATTCCTACATGAGTCTGCGGAAGTCATGTTTCATTCTCAAAATCCAGTGTTGCAAAACCAAGTTCAGTATACAAGTGACACCATTTCTAAAAGAGAAGAAAAAGGGAGTGTGTGTGTTTGTTTTTCTCAGGCATGAGGTGGTTGAGCACTATGCCACTGGGGGCCTCCTTCCACTAGGGTATCTAGAAAATAAGTTCACAAATGAATAGATATTAAAAAAGCAAAGAAAATTCAATGCATCAGCACATAGCAAATATTTGAACAATGAAGTGAATGAAATGCCAGATGGAGGATTTATGACACTATAAAAGATCCCCTGTGGGAACCAGTAATCTTTTATCATCCAGAAAAAGTATAGTCTATGTTTCCGTCCGCTAATAAAAGTCCAGGTTGACCTCTCAACTTATTTATATGTGCTTTTCTAGAACATCTGGTCTATATGAGCAGGAAGCAAATTCAGACTCATAAAGTTGTTAACATTGGTCATTAAACCCTACTGCAAAGCTGAAGTAATGCAAAGTAAATGAATGAATCTGCTATATTTTCTGGCGCACTGCACAGTCTGATATATGATGCAAATCTGCCATAGATTCTCTTGTTGCCTCTGTGGCTTTTATGCCTACTGCTGTTAAGGGTGGTTTTGCTGGTGATACTGTCTCTGGTAGAAGTACATGGGGCAAGAGCAAGTATTATGGGTATGTAAGGCGCACCCTTACTTTCCGCTACCAAACTCAGGGAAAAGGGAGGGAAAATAAACACCACATAGTAAAGTACACAGTAGGACTTGCATCAACTGAGTGCAGCTCTGCTTTTCTGCTTTAGAAGAGAGCACCAAACACTTTCTAAGAAACTAGGTAATTGAGTAACAGAAACAAAACAAAACAAAACAAGACACACAAAAAAAAGAACAAAAGGTCAAAAACTTAATCCCACCAGGAAATTGTGTCCCTTCTGTTTAAAATACTTGTGAATACTGATGCAAAGTTTTTCACTGGTCTCTTCCAGTATCATATTTAGTGTTGGGAAATGTGTATTTTGGACACACCATTCACTTGAGCAAGAGACCCCCTGTCTTTAAAACTGGGGAAGGAATAAAAAGAATTCATAGTTCCATTTACTTTCTTTTTCTGTACATTCTTGTTGGTATTGAATCCAGTTCTGGATCCCTTCCCTAAAAAAAACAGTCCATGCCTCTTTGAAGAACAGGAGAGCAGTTCAAGTGCCCAGGAATAGGTGCCTACTGCCTTTTCAGGCACCATTTTAGAGCACCTTGCCCAGCCTTCAGTTGCCTCTTCAAAAGCCAGAAGACCAGCAGGTCCTGTGTCATGTCTGCTGGCTGCATGAGGGTATCTTGGATGGTCTGGTACATCTAGAATATATCAGAGACTTGTCACTCCTGAGATCTCTCCCCCTGAGTTTATCAAGAGAAAAAAGTGCTTTCTTTGCCCAAAGAAAAATAGTGTGGCATAGCTGCATTTCCATTTTCAAAGCAATTCTCTCTCTATCCCTGAGAGAGAATCCTTATCCCTAGCGTTTTGAGGTTCAGCTCCCCAGTATGGAACAAAAGATAATTTCCAAAGACTTTCCAGGGGCTTTCTCAGTACAAAATCACAATATCCCAGGGTAAATATACTGTGTGTTATATATTATTATTCTTTAACCTAAAGATATTAATTGATTGTGTTCTCTTCCACAGCTAACTAAACCTTGTAAGTCTTTACAGTGGAAACAACTTTGTGTTTTTTCTGTTTTGCTTGTTTGCTTTCCAACTGTTTGCTGATGGATAACACTCAGCACACAGTCTGATTTTATGAGAAATCATGCTTTTTAGTGCAAAGGCTAAGTATGGTCTACCAACTTCTGTGTGACTGCAGAGCTGTGTTGGCATGCACAGTAAATAGTAGCTTCTTATAATTTCTGATTCTGTCATGAGGCAGAAGATTGCAGGGTTTTAGTTATTTGGTAATGCATTGACTGTTTCCAGAATTCCAGCTGGAATGGGTAAAACAAGTGCATCACAACTGTCATAGAGTCATTTTTGGATAACAAAGCAAAACAGAAACATTTTTGTGTGAAAATGAGGCAGTCGTACCATAGAATATGAGCAAAATAGGGAGAACTGAACTCAGGCTCAGCCTTAATCAGTCGCTAGAGCTAGCAAAGTGACAATTATTTCCAATAGGAAGCAAAACTGCATAACGAACGAAGTTTGTCACATTTCAGTGAAAATCAAAGCAAAAGCCAATTTCTGAAAACATTGTGCAAGTCCATAAAGCCGTATTTATGTACTTTAGGAAAATAATACATGTGCCTGGATGTGTCACAGGTTTGAAATGAAGCACAGTCACTGGATTTTTATTTCATGGGCCTTTTTTTCTCTTACTATGAAAACCTGAGCATATTGTTACTTTATTCTAAGCCTGTCCCAGCTGAGTTTGTCTATAGAAACCTTCAGGACAGCATACTACTACGACCAGTGTTTGCTCACTGAGTAGACCATCCATAGCCAAAGGTCTCACTACGTGTTTAAAGGGCTTATGATCTATAGGACTCCTTGTTGGATACACCTGCTCTCTACCCTAGCCGATGAAACATTTTTTTTTTAAATCCCAGAGTAAAATCAAGCTGGCAGGTTTCACAAATCACAAGGGGAACATTTAAAAAGCTTTATCCATAAGACTTGAATAGAAAACCAATCTTTCTTTATTCTGGGGTGAGTTTTGAGTTTCCTTTTTTTGTTTGTTTGGTTTTTTTTTGTTTGATAGTAATGATGTTCGTCTCTGGTGAATTATTTCAAGATTAATGCAAAGAGGTTATTCAGCTACAGTTTAGCATTATTGACAGTGTCATTATGCGAGGCATTGCTGGTTGACCATTATGTCTTGTTTGCAGTTTATAAAGATGCTGAACAGGATGTGAAACTCAATAATGCATCAGCAGCAAATGCAAATTTCCTGTATTTGCTAGAGGGGAAGAGAGAGGACCCACTACCAACAAATGAAAAAAAAAGTAAAAGATTAGGCCATGCTTTAATGGGTTTCTTTGGCAGCCTCCATCACTTTGCTTTTCCAAATCTGCCAGGCTGACAGAAACCTCCACAGTGATGTGGCCCTCTCCCAGGTCCCTGATGCCCCAGCATTGCCAGCTGCTGCTGTTGAGTCAGTGACAGGTTCTGACTTCTCTGTGAAAGCCAAAGAACCAACTTATGGCTCCAAACCTCCCTTTTCCAGGTCACAGCTTCTTTCAGGGATGTAAATCCTCTCCTGGGATGCGGTAGCTGATATTCCTGACAAGATCAGTGCTGCTGGGAATAAAAGACCACACTTTCTTTCAGCAGTCATTTTGCAAGAACAGATTTTCAAAGTACTCCAGTCTTCTAATTAATTTTGCAGATAGGAGGATTTCCTATCTATTTCACCTCCTTTTGCCGGAAGCTGAAGCCCGTAATCATAAAATGGCTGTGCTTATTCATATCATGGTATCGCCTCTTTTTGAGAGGATGTGTTACAAGGGAATCAATAGAAACTGTAGATGTGTTGCTTTCTGATTTTTAGCCCCTCATCCCTGTAATCCATTTCTTTTTTTTCAACAATTATGAGCATTTTAAATAGATAATCAAACCCCATGAAACAGGAAAACAAATATTTTACAGAGACTAGTACTGGGAAGTACTTTGAATTCCTGAGTGAGCAGCAAGATGTGCGTTAACATCCATAAGGAAGAAATTCACATCCAAGTTTCAATGAAGAATTTATAAATTGAGAGGAAAGCTCGTGTGTCATTCTCACATAAAACATTCTGCCCATATTGGATCACTTATATAATTTATAGTACGATGTTTGACATTTCTGGTTAGTTTCTTTCTAAAGGAATCCTCTGACTCATGCCAAACTTTGGTAAAATTTAGGGTCAAGCATAAAGGGACCATAGGTCATAGCTTCCAGATGTGCATTTGCTTTCCTGCCACTGCTCCCACACAAACATCCTCTCACTCTGCCCACACATAAGCACACCAATTTGTCATCATTTCCCTCCGAAATTGGTTCAGTTGCTAATTTTCCCCCTATAAATTGATATATCAATAGTCAATGTTATAATTATGTTGCTGGTATTAGCTGAGCAATGTATGGGAAAAAGGATTTGTATTTAGACTGGGTTTCCATCATGCAGTCATATACCATTGTTATGGAAGGTTTATCTAAAGCTTCTGAATCTGAAATGCATCTCAGCACAATCTCAGTCTCATACTATTTATTATAAGCTTAAGGGAATCAACTCACGGACTGGAAAACAAACTTTAAAAATTTCAGCTGGGTAAGTCATATGAAAGTTGAATAGTTGAGTAGAAACAAACAGCTGAAGATCCTTAGGAAGATCAAATACATGGATTGTGTCTGCCCTCTGTACATATTCTTGGGCTAACAGTAGGTATGAAAACATGGACACCAGCAATAACATAACTACATAGCTAAACTACCTGTTCAAGCATACACACAGCTTTTCAGATGAATGTAGTTTTTTGGGGTTTTTTTTCCTCTCAAGAAGTTGTAAGTGCCAGAAAACTTACAGAAAGCTGCTTATGTTTTGCATACTGCACTATTTCAGTCAAGATCCAGGAATCCTTCTCAGATGACACTAAAAATTCCATCTCAGTTAGTCAAAGAAGATTTATTTCCTGGGAAGTTTTCTGTATTTCTCACCTTCTAACAGAAACAGCGTCAGACTGTTCACTGTTGCTATCATCCTAAATGTTGTTCAAATGTAAACAAAATTGTTATTTTTAAAACTAAACGTTGCAAACCGTAGGTTTAAATTTCAATTGATGGTATTGGTCACATTTGACTATAATATGGTTTATTTGTTACTTGTACTATACAAATGGGCAATTTTCCAGGTGGTAAAAAAAGGGGTAAAGCTCCACTGAAGTCACCAAATGATCCAATCCAAACAACACTGGAAGGGAAAATAATAGACTTAAGAAGGAGGGGTGACTGCGGAGGTGGAAGGGGAAGCTCTCTATTGTAATGGGTCAAATTAGACAAGGTATTTTGCCAGCTGTCATAAAGTGGGAAATGTATTAGGACATTGATCATGTCAAAGTATTTTGTTCCCAAAGCTAGAATGTTTACCAAGTCCTGATGGGGAGAAAAAAGGCAGTACAGTAATTACGACATTGTCTTTTATAAGTTTGAAACTTCATCTATAGTTTGTATTCTGCCTTTGGAAGTTTTGGAAGGAAAAAGAAACCTCTTTTGAGTAACATTTCAGCAAACATCTTATGCTTAAGGGAAGGAATGTGTTTCAAATTATGAGACTAGAAGACGTTATTAAATAATATAAAGAAAAAAAAACCTCTTCTATTCTGTTAACCTTTTTTCCTATAGAAATTCTCAAATTCTAAGCTAAGAGTAGCCTTGGGAGAAATAGCGTGGGGTTTTTGTCAAGTTCAATCCTTTTTTAGGTTAGATATCTACCTGGATTTCTTTCCATGTAGCTGTAAGTTTTGTGTAGAGGAAGATGAAAGAATTATTTTATTTCAGTAACATTGTGGTCCTGTATGAAACAATTTAAAAGAGAAAATAAGATTGTTAAAAATAGGTGAATAAAGCAAAAAATAGTGAACCAGCTGCAGCTCTTCCTTCCTTCCTCTTCCCCCACTCAAATGAAAAGCAAGAGAACATGAGAAACAACTTCTTCTTCTTCTTCCTATTTATTGTTATTATTATTATTGTTATTATTATTATTACTATAAAAATTGAGTACTATGTATTATGAAAGATGTGAAAACGTATCACCAGCTTTTTCCAACCTTGAGTATCTATAATGAGGCAAATAAACAACCAGATAAATCTATTGGTAGGACATAGAGGCATTACCAAGTGCATTCATCCAAGTGTATACCCTGGACACATCCTAGCACTCATCTCTGTGGAAGGAAAAGTTGGGCATGCAAGACGGAAGACAGCTAAATCAGGGTGCCACAATTCCTACCAGTAGGAGTGATGCGGTCAGGACTGTCGGGGATGCTGTGGCACATGCATGTCATGCATGGTGGACACAACTGATGTTTGGTAAGGTCCCTTGGGCTCTCTTTGCCCCACGTGGTGGAACAAAGTGTATAGTTAAGGTTCACAGGGGAAAAATATAAGAAGAAAATTTGTAGTGAAAGTTTCTTTGGCATAGCTAGCAATGTCATTACAGTTCAACAGGTGGAAACATGTTAAAAAAACTCAAATCAAAATGTGGCATGCGTTTTGAGCAGTGTTGACAATTGTGGATCAGCACTTTTGAACAAGGGGCGGTGTAGATTATCCATATACTTACATTTACATTTGAGGATTGGGTTGACATCTTTTCCAGTTCTTGATCCTTTTATGATGAAAGCTCAAAGGTATGTTCCTGACAAAGAGAAATTAAAGAAAATCTGCAAGGAAAATGTCTGTTCACTTGGACTGTGCCCATGGGAACTGCAAACCATGTAGTATGGCATTTGCAAGGGACAGGACTGTGAAGAAAAGAGATGTTCTAGGTATTTCTCACATTAGCACATTCTGTATGTTTTTATGCAGCACAAACTATCACCCTGGGCTCTGTTTCTACAGTAGAAATGATGAATTTGAGTCAGGAGCCACTTCATGAAATTCTTTAGCCAGTTTTATGCTTCAGGTCAAACTAGATAACAATTATGGTCTCAAAATTATGAGTTTATAGTCTCAATTATGGTATTATGGCCTCATTATGCTCTCAGAATTATCCAAGCTTCTTAAGAGTCAGCACAAAGGTTAGGAAGGCTTGAGAAGTAAATGATAGTCACGAGGCCAGAAACCGTACTGTTAAGACAGATGTTGTTCTCCTCCCTTTGCATGGGGGGGGAAACTGGGGTGCTGCAAAGTACTCTTGAAAGGTCGCACAGGGTGCAGTATTCATTGGGTGAACTGAGAAATCTTTCACTGATGGAAAGGGGCGAGCAATTGGGCTGTGAAGGACTTGCATCTGTAAGAGCCACTACTGAAATGGGATTAACTTTTGCTAGGAAAACAGCGAGTATGACTGTAAATTTTTTCTGGTATCTTGTAAGATATTTAAGTTCACTTAACCTCCGTGAGCCTCTTCACCTATTATCTGTGTAGGTCAAAAACGTTTATCTATTTCCCATCTTTCCTCCTACGTCAGCATTCAAGAAAATGAATGTCACAGAGACAATATGGAGAGAATGATGGTAGCAGGGCGTTGATCTGTTCTGCTTTACAGACAAACCATGATGATGATGGAACACAAACCACCCGTGATAAAACAAAAAGCATCTGGTCCATAACACTCTCCCTGAAACATTAAGGCCCCTTTCTTCAAAGCAGATAAAAATTATTTCCCTGAGAAAGCAGTTTTAACCAATCCATTGCCCAAAACTTCTCAAAATTTTAACATGGAGTAAAAGTTCATGGGAAGAAACAGACAACCTCTAATCTGAGCTCTGTCATGATTTCTTTTCATTACCATGGTGTTAGAACCATTCAGGAACCACAGACCATTGTACTAAATAATATATTAATACAGGTTGCTATTTTCAAAAATTGCTAGTAATTTTAAGCATCAGAGCTTAGTTGTATTAGGGGGATCTGACTTTCAAGAGGAGTGTGTTCGGTAATATCGAAACAAATCCCATCGGAGGTGTCGCAAAGCTAGAAAAACTGAATTATGAGGTTATTCCAAAATCACTAATGGTTTTGAGAAACATTATCCTTGACCCATTCTCACAGCCTCTTGAAGCACGCCACCCTTTCACACCTTGACTTAGTATGCTGCTGTCTGGAGGAAGGATCCGGTCTCTGTTCCTGTTTGCAAGGCCCCTGTCAAACGCTCAATGCCATGCAGACAAATAAAGAAATAAACCCCCATATTATCTCTCTGTCAAGAAAAGAGATTGAGTCTCAAGATAGCTTAGCAAGTGTTATCCTAAGTTTTAGATCGTTTCCCTGTCTGACGTGACAGTCAATAAAATACCGAAAAATATTGCAGCTTCTGCAGTTCGGCTGACATTGGTTTTGGCTTGCTAAAACTTGAGGTGTTTTTATTCACTACACCATCAGTCAGACCTTGAATACCGAGAGATTTCTAACTTCTCCCTTGAAACATGTCATGATGGATAGAAGATGACTGTAGGCTTTCAGAGGGGAAATATGGAAGTGGAATCCTCCTCTTCATCAGTGACCTAAGCCAAAGAAAGACAGGTATGTACAGAAATAGGCCCATGGTCTCCTGTCCCCTAATAGCTTCCTTTGGCACAAACTCTGTATTGTTACCTGGTAAGGCTGCTAGTCGTCTGCTAAGTGCTATAGCATGGTTTGAGCTGCGAGGGCAAGCATTTTGCAAAGTTTATTTGACCATCAAACAGAATTCTGGTTTTATCACCTGAGTATCCCCCAGAAAAAAAATTATTTTCTGTAAGCTAAATGATTCACATGAGGCAACTTGTGGTCACAGAAGCCACATTTATATCTTTCAGTTTAACAATACCAGGAAATGACGCCACTCTGAAACTCGGAGTCTCACTTCAAATTGTTGGAACAGTCCCTGGCACATTTTTCGCCTGGTGTAGCTAACATACTCCCAGACAACTTCTGGGCACAGTGCAGGAGTTAGCACATACGAGGGACCAAGCACAATAGGAAACTTGAATGCAGTCACTCTCTTTCAGAGGTTAAGAACGTTTAGTGCTATGGATATTGACATTTCTATGTCAAGTATCTTCTGTGCCTGGGAATGCTTGTGGACACATCTGATTTATTTGTATGGTTGTAGTCTTAACTACTGACTGACCTGATTGTAGTTAGTAGTCTCAAATAAGGAGGGCCATTAAAATAACTTTACTAAGGTTAGAAAGATAGACTCCAAATGTAGAAAACACTTGAAAGATGAGTGTCCATGTTGCTCCACTACCTCCTGCTCCTATATTGCCATTTGGACACAGTCTTTGGTGAATCACACAATACTGGTCGCCCAAGAGATCACCCTTCCTGGTGCATGCACAAGGATTGGTGCTTATTGAAATTTTCTTCTTTCAGTTCCAGCTGTCAAGAGCTGTACTTCCTTTAGAATATGCCCCAAACAAACCTATTTTCATGTCATCTTTATAAAGGTTCCCTTTTTACGACTCATGATTTAAATAAAAATACCCCTAAAGCCTCAAGAAACTCATCCTGAAGAGGACACCTTATATTTAAATGCACTCTAAATAGCAAAGCTTAAACACAATTAGAGAAAGTTTCTCACAGAAGGTCATTGGCCCCTCTTAACAATATGTAGTGATAGAGAAATAGCTGAAAATATATTAAATATAGTATGACTTTATTTATTATGAGTCTAAGGGCTTCTCTCTCAATTCCTATTAACTGCACTCACACAGGTAAGGACTCTTCTAAATCTTTTCTTCTCTGCAAAAGAAAAGTTTTCTCCATCCAGCTCTTGCCGTACACTTGGAAATTATTGGGTTTAGTCATCTAAGGAGACCTTATATTTGTCCCATTGGATTATTTGCATGAATAAGACTTCTTCCTTTTAGATACCCTTCAGGATCAATCCCTCCAAAATGCTGCATATTTTTCCTAGGTTCTATATGATCCTGAACATTTTCTTATTCTTCACATACAGCTTATTACCTGTCCTTTTGCCTTTGCTATCTGCTCACTTGACACAACTTCTAGGAGAAAGCCACGCTCAAAATCTACACGAATTTTAAAGAACTGAATTTTAAACTCACCTCTGTGTATTAGAAGGGCTTATATGATACGATTTTAATAATAGGACTAATATAGTGGCAGTACATGTTATATATATTTGAGCACATTGCTTCAACATTTATTTTGTTAATGTTGCTGAATCTACACATAATATATACAGAGGTGCAAAGGTATATGTCATACTGCCGTCAAATGAATCAGAGCATTTAATGACACAGAAAATATAGAAAGTCATATTGTATCTCACGGTTCATGTAATCAGGGTCATCCAGGCCCTCAAAATTGAAGATTAAGCTTTTAAAACCACCATAAATGAGTCAGAAACCTTCAATTAGATGCACTAACTTCTTCAATAACATTTGAATGAAAAGTAAGTCTCATTTAATAGTGAAATAGGGGAAAGACTGTGACTTGTATAATATAGTATAATCGTGAAATATAGGAAAGATAATGACTAGTGTAGTCATTAACTGAGCGCATTGAATAGCTTAGAGAGAGAAGGCAATGGTAATAAGAAATTGTATCTTACCATGCTGCAGGGCTTTCCATCATATGATCTCAAAGTATCTTACAAAATAATAGCAGTGATTCGCATCACTTCTGGGAGGGATGCTGCTATTATAGCAGTACCTGATTATCTCATTCAGCATTTAGAGCTCTTATGACCTGAGACACCGAACAACCTATTCACTGAATATTCCTAATATTTCTTCTGGTTACCGTGCCTGCTTTGTTCTTCTCGGGATACATGTGCCTTTTTTTTTTTTTTTTTCCCAAAGCTTTTCTTAATAAACTTGGAAGCTGTAAGCTTACTTTTTAAGGAAGAAAGCTGAAATCCTCCCTTCACTATGTGCCCCTTGGAAAAAGACCTGAAACAACAAAAAAATTAACTATCACAAAACTTGAGACGCAATAGAAAGGAGAATCACTGAAGAAAAATAAAGTGGTTTTGACTTGAGTATGCAACCCTGAGCACCCAAACAAGATGAATTACTCTGTTGGGTTTTTTTACCTGTGTTGCAAAATTCTGGTTTCTGGATCAAGTCTGTACGGGGAAACGATATAGCTTCCTGGGTGAAAAAAAATGTAATCTGCAACTCTAAAGTAATCCCAAACTCAGCATCCTGTGTAAAAATACAGCTCCAGACTAAGCTGCTCATTGCAAGATTGCATTGAAATTGTATGCTGCAACACTTCAGCTCCCTAGGTGGTATGGACAGTATCTAGCCCAAGAGAGTAATCCAGACCATGTTGTATCCTGGAGGCACCTGAGCTTGGTTGGCATCCCCTTGTTGGACAGCAGATTTTTCCCAGCATTAAAATACATGCTGCCATATACATTCAGAAGCAACCCAGTCTGAGCTGGAAGCTACTTAAGCTGAGTGATAATTGATACGCATAATTCTATAATGTAGACATGTTCAAAGTGATAAAATACAGCTGCTTTGAAGCAAAGTTGCAGCACCAGGTCTCAAGATCTAACGTCTGGACACCAGTCTAGCTTTTGCCCTGGAGTGACAGACGTTAACATGATGAAAGAATAAAAAAAGTCCTGAATACTTACAGTAGATATTTGCATAAGTGTTTTCTTCCAGCAGGAAAATCTGTAGTTTTATATCTATTGTCTTATTATTTTTTCAAACTGAGGACCGTGCAGTTTGATTTCACATAGGCTGACTACATGACTAAGCATTTCCCCTTAATGAGTTTATCTTAATATTCTTATATTCTTCGTATTTCTATATACAGGTATGTAGACACTAACACACAGTTTTGAAGGTATAAATATGGCAGACAGTATTGCCTGTTTACTGATAATGTATAAAACTTACCAGTACCAAATCAATTCATATATAGTGCACTTGACAGATTAAATCCAATTTTTAGCTTAAATCAATGATGAATGAAAGGGACTTGGGAGTCCTGGTGGACAACAGGATGACCATGAGCCAGCAATGTGCCCTGGTGGCCAAGAAGGCCAATGGCATCCTGGGGTGTATCAAGAAGAGTGTGGCCAGCAGGTCGAGGGAGGTCATCCTCCCCCTCTACTCTGCCCTGGGGAGGCCGCATCTGGAGTATTGTGTCCAGTTCTGGGCTCCCCGGGTCAAGGACACGGAACTGCTGGAGAGGGTCCAGCAAAGAGCTACAAAGATGATGAGGGGACTGGAGCATCTTTCTGATAAGGAAAGGCTCAGGGACTTGGGGCTTTTTAGTCTAGAAAAAAGAAGACTGACGGGGGATCTTATCAATACTTATAAATACTTAAGGGGAGGGTGCCAGGGCGATGGGAACAGTCTCTTTTCAGTTGTGCCCAGTGATAGGACAAGAGGTAATGGGCACAAACTGGAGCACAGGAAGTTCCATCTTAACATGAGGAGGAACTTCTTTCCTTTGAGGATGGCAGAGCAGTGGCACAGGCTGCCCAGGGAGGTGGGGGAGTCTCCCACACTGGAGACATTCAAAACTCGCCTGGACGCCGTCCTGTGCCACTGCTGTAGGTGACCCTGCTGTGGCAGGGGGGTTGGACTAGATGATCTCCAGAGGTCCCTTCCAACCCTGACGATACTGTGATACTGTGAATTAATTAACAAGATACTAAACAAAGGTTACATCTAATATTCCACTGGGCCTATGCATGTAAGGGCGCTAAAGCTTTGACTAACTCACTGGTATTGCAGTTCTCCATGACAAAATTCTTACTAAGATGTGGGCAAACCTGTTTCTTGGAGTTCCAATTCACAGTCTGGTTTAAGTGTGCAAGGGTAATGGGCAGGAGGAAGCTTCATCCATTTCAGGTAAGATCAGTGTTGGAATCCAGCCTGAATTCCTTGATATTAGAGAGTGCCTGTGTTTTAAACATGTATGTAAAGCTCCAGAGTCCTTTAATATTACATTTACACACTAGAGAACTATCCTTAAATTATCCTGACTGTTACTTTTTTTCTTTTTACTTCCCAAAGTACAGTCTTTCATATGTTCCACACAATTCCCAATCAATTGGTAAGTTTTCCAGGAAGAAGACTTTTCTTTTTTTTTTTTTTTTAAATTGGCTACGTGACAAGGTAGCCGAGAGTCATTAACACAAGTCCTCCTTGTAGGGGGAAGGTTGGTACAAATGTTCTGAGATCCAAAACAGAAATAAGATGCTGAAGAAATCAATACCTAGTACTTAATGCAAACCCTTCTAATTAACCCTGAAAAAATCAATTGGGATAGAAGGGAAGGGAAGATTCTCCTCTCAAGGGTTTTTCCTCCTATGGAAACTGCTGCAGACATGAGAATAAAGCTCTCTGTCTCTTTTGATATTATTTTTTGGGGGCTGGGTTGGTTTTTTTTGTTTGTTTGTTTCTTATGTGTCCTTGGGCAATTAAACTAATCTACATCCCAGTCTCATCTTTGTGCGTGCACTGCAGAAAAGACACTTCCCTTCCCCACCTTCTTTTCCAAAACTAAGAGTTGGGTCCTTGTCAGTTCATCCTCTCTCTTAGAGAAAGAGTGTGAGAAGGATATAAATAATATTACCTAAAACCGTAAGGCTATCTAAAGTCAAACTGATACCTACGGCATATTTTAAGATCCTTAAAATGCCAGGTCTTTTTTTAAAAAGTCAGAAATGCTTAGTTGCACTTAAATGATGACAGGGAGAGTTTGGTAGGAGCAGCACCTTGCTGAGTAAGTGGAAGAACCAAATTCCCTGCCAGCACTTGAAGCAACTACAGAATCTGTTGAAGTTAAGGAAAGTTCCTCAAAATAGTCCTGCCTACTGCGTGGTAAAGGAATCAGCCTCTTGTCACCTCCCGCTTCTAGCACACAGAAGAGCTCTGTTTTTTTTTCCCCTGCTGGAGACAGCTGTGTGGGATACGGATTATCAAGACACAGACTTTTTTTTTTTTAAATATCCTTTTCCTGAAGACCTTTAAAAATTGTTAAACTAAGGAAATTCAGTAGATGCTTCAATGTCCTCTGAAAAAGTTTTCTTGATTTTTAGGCCAAGGCAGGAGATTCCTCTCATGGAAATGCAGATTTTCCTTTTGCTTTCAAAACTGACTCCCTAAATGACTTTTGTAATTAATTTATTTTGTGTTTCCTCCATTTTCCTAATTATAACATAAAACTATGTGTTAGGAACTGGATAGAATGAGTCCTATGCAGCCTTTGTAGTATTTCTGTTGATCTAGAGTCAGGAGTGAGAACTGCCACCCTCCATATACTGCTTAGCTCCCTCTCCTGAGCTTGGACCCAAGTGTTTGCCATGACCTGAAGAACAGAACATGCCTTTGAATGGAAAACAAATCACAAAACTGTGCCCTTGAAAGGTGATCCCATCTCTCAGGATGAGATAACATGTCCAGACCTGGGTGAAACGATGGGGAGGAAAGAGACACACAAAGACCTACACTTTTTTCCCAGCGGGGTTAATAGACCGATCTGCCATGCTGTTTGTTCCCTCCTCTTTCACATGCAGCCAAAGAGCACTGATTATTCCCAGCTCGGTGGCAGCGCCCTTGGCAGCAGCCCTGCAAAGGCATTTTGCCAAAGGCAGCTGAAAATGACTCTCTGCAGGCTCCTAGCTCTGTAATGCCAGTGCAGCTTCTAAATCCAGCAAAATCCATTCCTCCATTCCCACCTAAACTGGCTGCTTTTGTGGCACCTACTCATGCCACGTCCTCCAAGACACTTGATGAGAAGTACTTCCGGGGCTAGGATAGTAATTGAGACTTTTCAAGATTCTTACTCTGTCGCTTTCTTTCCATTTACTGTACGCTTCCTCTGAGGTAAAGATAACTAACTAGTCTTACACCATAAGTGCACATATGGTCTGAGAATCATTATCTAGTTCAACATACTCCTGGGACAAACATTTTAGCTCTCAGTGACTTACAGGAGTTTTGTTACAAAACACATTAGCATCAACATGGGGAAAAAAATGTGTCAGGAGGTGGGAGACTGGAAATGCTATGTGAACAACGCTGCAAGAAATATATGGGATATGGTGTTAACAACATTGCTATAGTAAAAATGTGAAAAGCAACATTCAAAGAAATAAAATATTCTGCCACTGTGATCATGCGAAGGCAATAGAGTGAAGAAATAGATGGATAGATAAAGATGTATACAAATTGTAACATCTTGATAATCTCAATTGCTCTGTGCAATGCAATCTAGGTTCTCACCTCACTTCAGACAACTAAAGGACACGACAACTCAAATTTAGCTGTTACCTTAAAATCCCATTATAGGGAATATGATTGCGGTACGGGTACCTCCAAAGGGTGATCCTTCTCACCTATCTTGAGCTCCTGGTTTAGGTAAAACCAATCACTATCTGAAGGTGCCTGTACCTCTTAACTGAGCATAGGGTGGCCAGGTTAGAGTCTGATTTCAAACTTGAAGAGTTCTTAAGATGGATAAGATTAATTCCTCCCTAACAGCTCACTTCAGCTGATCATATTTAGGCCTCTGCTCACTTGCTTTTGGTTTTGTCTTTACATGTGACTATCTGCTGCAGAGAGCTAGCAAACATGACACAGGACCTGCAGAAAACCTGCTGTCCACTGGCACATCAACTAGAGGCCAGGCAGGATGACAGTCATCATCCCAAGTGGTAGTAGATATCTTTGTGTGGTAACTCTCTATCCAATTCCTAACCACACCCTCTGCTCTGCCCTGGGGAGGCCGCATCTGGAGTACTGTGTCCAGTTCGGGGCTCCCCAGGTCAAGAAGGACAGGGAACTGCTGGAGACGGTCCAGCAAAGAGCTACCAAGATGATTAGGGGATTGGAACATCTTTCTTATGAAGAAAAGCTCAGGGACTTGGGTCTTTTTAGTCTAGAAAAAAGAAGACTGAGGGGGCATCTTATCAATACTTACCAATACTTATAAATACTTAAGGGGAGGGTGCCAGGTAGATGAGAAGAGTCTTTTTTTCAGTGGTGCCCAGTGATAGGACTAGAGGTAATGGGCACAAACTTGAGCATACGAAGTTCCATCTTAACATGAGGAGGAACTTCTTTCCTTTGAGGGTAGCAGAGCACTGGCACAGGCTGCCCAGAGAGGTGGGGGAGTCTCCCGCAGTGGAGACATTCAAAACCCACCTGGCCACCGTAGGTGTAGGTGACCCTGCTCTGGCGGGGGGGGACGGGACTGGATGATCTCCAGAGGTCCCTTCCAACCCTGACCATTCTGTGATTCTGTGAACTGAGCTTCAAGTTTCACTGTGTTTGTCATTTCTGCACTGCGGTCATCTTATTTTCCAACACCAAGTAATGTAGTTCACTGACAGAAAAAACAGCAAGTTTTTGCAGCTGTTTTTAGCACATATGAGTTTCTAAACTTGCAAGATGGCAGGAAGATAAGGCCAGACTTTGAAGCATTACTTTTGTATTTAGATAAAGAGTTCCTGCCCTGAGCAATTTGATAGAAAGAGGGAGGCAGATAAGCTGGACAAGTCTTCAGAGGTTAATGCTTTGCTCAGTTGAATTTATGTATGGAACTTTGGTAGTTGTGTTAGGTGGACTGGATAGTCCTCTTAAGGCCAGAAACTCATAGAGCTGGTGATGTGGCATCTAAATTCAGCAGACAAGGTTTCCTCTTTCAATTCTTAGGGGCAAAAGATGCTGAGTTTAGTGTCATTTCCAGAATTAACCTCTCAAAGAAGAATAGATATGACTTCATAGGTTATATTCCTGGCTCAGCTACAGATTCAACTTCTCTGTCCTTGCAATTGACTGTGATATGCATGTAGATAAAAATACTTAACTATTTTCCAGGTCTGCTTTGAAGCTTAATTACTCGATATTTGTTAAGAGCTTTGAGGCATTTATGAACATAAACTGAAAATGTGTTCTGTCTTATCGTGCTACTTATTAAGGGTTATTATTTTCTTACAGCTGTTTAGCTTGTTTGGTTTTCAGAATGTTGAATAATCTTCTAATAATGGCATTGTAAATGAAAGACAGACTAGAGACATTCTTCTTTGGTGACATCTACAAAGAAACTGTAACTCATGCTGTTTGAGAAAAAAATCTTGTCAAAGATAAAAGCCACATTTTACCTCAAGGCCTGGTCCTCCTGTGATAGCAAGACTTTTCACATCTGCTTTTGTCCCTCAAAAAGAGATTTGCTTTTGCATACATTCTCACTCTTTCACTCTCTCTCTTCCCCTGTCTTCCACACATACATGCACACACATATAGTTATGCAAGTGCATGGTCTTAGGAAATAAATCCACATATCAAGTCAAAAATAAACCTGGACAGAGGTTCCCTTTTGAGTCTGCCACATGATCCTCTGGTCTGTCTCACTGAGGGACCTACAGGGTGGCAAGAAAATATGGATTTCCTATTTTAAGACTTAGAGACCAGGTTGCTCATAGAGGGTAAATGGTGGGTTTTGCACTAAGTTAACTGTAATTATGTTAGTGCATTGTAGAAAAAGCAAGCTTTGCCTTTTGTCATCAGCTGGGATCTAGAACCAGAGACAACCAAAGAAAAGCAGGTAGAAGTATAACCTGTAAAATGGATAGGTTTATAGGGTAAAAAAGTTCTGCTCTCTTGGCTACTTGATTATCTACAGGGCAGACATATTAGAATACTTCCTCTCCAAAAAGTCCAAATCTTGGTGGGATTCCAGGGTTGGATGACTCCAAGGACCCTTCCTTATTAATAATCCTGTTGAGTCAAATATAGAGCTGACTTCCCTTACCCTGTTAGGAAGAAATTGTTGGGCTATGGGGTGCGTTGGAACATCTACAGAAGAGAGATTGGTATCTCTTAAGAGTGATATTTAGATGGATTTTAAGAAAAACCCAAATATTACTGAATCGGCCTTTCGTGTGGAAGATGGCAAGTCCTTGGCATAACAGAGGCATCAAGGAGATCTACAGCTTCATGAACATGAGCGCAGCTTTGTTATGTAAAGGAGCATGCCTTGACATGCCCTGGACTTTTGCTACCCTGACTGTTGTCTGGAGTAATAAATTGAACGTGTCAAAGAATGTTTCCAGGCAATTCACTTGTCTGTACACTAAATTTTTAGGACAGTTCCTAACACATTTTTGACCTGTGCCAACAGGCAGTCTCCCAAACTATTTCTGGGCATAGCACAGCACCTGCAGGAGACCACAGCCGTTTCCAACAAGTAGTCTGATACTGGGAGAGATCAGTAATGTAGATGCAGTTCCTCCCCTGTCAATAGGCCTCAAAACCAGGGAGAGATCTAGGATACATCCAATTTTTAGCATAGATGCAGTTTCACTGTCGGGTTTGGAACTTGCTCTTTTCTAGTATGTGCTCCTGGGAATCATCACGCGAGTGAGGATGTGTGAGGCAGAAGGGGATAATACCTACCTCTACCTTCCCTTTATAAAGAATTAGGATACTATCCTTAACTGGTGCAGGTTGATGTGTCAGTATGGTTAGTGAAGGTTGCACCAAATGAAGCATCAGTATTTCAAGAGGTTTTAAATATTCGGGGTAGAAAACAGTTCAGACTCCGAAAGGAAGAGAAGGCTTCTCCAAACATGACCATTGCTTCTGAATGTTAGTTAACAGATGTGGTGTGTTGAGTGGCTGACAGCAAGAAGTGTCTGGTAACAGTTGACCAGCAGTAAGAGAAACTGGACTTGAGAGAGATGGTGGGATTTCTGGAGGGGCACTGTTTGCTGAAACACTGTCAGTTCAACTTAAGCAAGACTGCCTGCTGCTGAACAAATGTGTAGTGCATAGCTTGAACTTGGACATGCTTGGAAAAAGCCTGTTGTCCATGCCCACCTGCCCCATCCTCTTTCCTTTTTTAAACTTGACCTGCAGCTCAGCAGTGACATAAGCCAGGAGATTCTTTCAACTTAGTTTTTGCAGTCCAATGATCATCCAGTCTTTGACTCAGTTGTCTGCACTTATCACACTGCTTCTGTCTAAAGCAGTGGAGTGACATAAGACAGCTTCATTTCTACAACCTGAAAACCTGAAGTACTTGGGTGAAGCCAAGATGCCTCCTATATCACACATCAGTAATAAAGAATAACTGCATTCTTTTATTATCTCTCCCGAGAGGATGTTATAGGTAGCAGGCGTGATAGCCCATAAGTAGTTTTAGATTAAAAAAACCAAAAGCAGAGTCATTCCTTTTCTTCAAGGGCAGGAGACAAACTGATATACACTTAATTCCTCACTTTTGGAGGGCAATAAACTCAAAGTTGGCAGCTACAAAAAAACAGGCTTTCTTTATTTAACAATTTTAGAGTTCTTGGGCCATAATAAAGTGGCAGTTTTGAGTCTTCTGTATGTTCCTTAGTAACAATAAAACATTCTTCTAGCCTCCCATAAGGCTGACACTGGGAATTCCTAAACTCTCTAAACAGGCCAGCATAAAAGATATCTTTCTTCCTATAACATCTTTGAAGTAATAAAACACACCTTTATCAATACTGTGTGTGACAACAGAGGACATATATCCTAGGGTGCCTTTTATGCAGACAATGTTCATTGTTTGCGGCACAAAATCCATCTGAGCTGGTGGCTGCTACCGGCACAGATGGACAGTAGTCGTGAACACTAGCCAGATCCCTGGGCTTCCTGACATTGCTCATGTGATGCTAAATAGAGGTATGTTCTAATCAGTAATCAAATGTTCTAATTAAAAAATTATATTATCTGATAAATAAGATTACCTTGACTACTATATATCCTAAGTGCCTTCAGTAATTAAAATGTATCATAGAAATTATTTTTTTATTATTTTTATTTTATTTTATTTTTATTTCTAAAAAAAAATTTTTACCTTTAGTTTGTGCCCAATTTGTCTGGGCCTGTCAGCATGGATACAATCCCACTTTGTCATTAGTGTTCACACTTTGTTAGGCATCTTTGCCTACATCTTTCCTACATCTTGGAAATCACGTTCAAAAGTCACCAAGGTGAATAAAACTAAAAAGAGCTCCAACATAACACTTTTCTTGGAATCATTTCTCCACTGGCTAAAGAGGTCACTGGCATCATTTAAATAGACGTCCTTGGAGCAACTAAAAATTTTCACTAAGATGTACTTTTTTAGAGCTTCATTAGAGCAGTTTAGACTAGTATATAGGACACATAAAACCCTGTTTCAGGATGGCATAAGTTGGTAGCTAAAGCTATGATACCTTTCCACATGAATTATTTTTAACAACAGGAGCAAAAATACTGTATAAGGCTACAAGTAAAATTGGAGGCTTCTAATATTATGACCTGAACATTTGCATTTTAATTGCATAGAAAACAAGTATATCAGATTTGGTATGTAATTGAATATATTGTCTATTTGTAACAACACAAGTAAAACTATGTCTTAATTTCATGCTATTATACTAGGATAAATCTCACGGTCTTTATCTAAATTCGAATTCATCCAATGATTTCCTAAAATAAATGGCCTGTGAATGTTTTTTTAAATATTTTTTTCTGTTCCTTTCATTTAATTCTTCATATTAATTTAAAAAAAAATGAAATGAAGCATTTGAAGTTTTATTTATTTTAATATTGTAATTGCATTCTGCATACCTTCCCATACACTTCCCTCAAAATGTTCAAGGCCAGGTTGGACAGGACTTTGAGCAACCTGTTCTGGTGGAAGGTTTCCCTGCCCATGGCAGGGGGGTTGGAACCAGATGATCTTTAAGGTCCCTTCCAAACTAAACCATTTTATGATTCTATGATTCTAGCTGATCTAAACAAGAACAATAGTGTCAAATTATACTGGCTGAAGAATGAACTATGGACAAGCAGCAGAAGAAAAATTGCATAAACATGTGCACTATGTAAAATGTCTTTCCAGAGGGCCTCTTCCCACAGAATCTCCTTAGCATTCCCTTATCTTTTCACTCACATATCTATATTTACCTTTTAGTAGAAAGATAAATTTTCCTTAAGTGAAGTAATGTTTTTAAGGTTTGTCATCAGTCTTACGAGGAAAACACTCCTATAAAGCAATTGCTGACATGTCAACTTCCCAATCTTTTAAAAGTAGGACAGAACAGCTCTTCTACCTCCTAAGGATCAGCTTTTTTGCAGAGCCAAGGGCAATCGATATCAGTTTCTGTACTGAGGAAAAAATCATGCAGCAGACAGTAGCTGTAATGCTACTGGTAATGTATGGTGTCATATCCCTTCAAACACTTAAAACCTGAACAAACCATTCCTATTAAATTAGTTTAGGACCACCTTATGCATATGAAACATTTATTTTCTTCTGCTTCTGGCAACAGCATTTGGAAAGCAAAACATGTATGTCTATAGCAAATTCATTGAGAATTTTGCTGTGAAAGATAAAGGTTCACCCATAAAGCAAAAAAAAAATTAAAATTGAAGAAACCACTTCCCTTTCTACCATTCTATGTCTAAGTCAACTGGCAACATTGTGCCCTAACACTGAACAGTATATCTCAATCTCATTTTTATGTTTTGAACTCCACAGAGCTATGCAAAGTGAATAGGTGTGACTGCTTTCAAGAAAGCTTTGAGAAAGTGAGTCAATATGCTTTGCAAAACTTAGTTGACTTTCACCTTTCACTGTCTTCATGTTGAGTGATGTATCTTTAGGTTGGTTGGATGGATGGATGGAAGGAAGGAAGAAAGGAAGGAATACTGAAATATCTGATTGAGCTTGAAGGAATGTCTGTTTGTTGTGGTACATGAAGCACTAAGATATTCTGTTAATGACCAGTGAATTGAACTGTAGAACAACAGAATTATTTAGGGTGAAAGGGACCACTGGGGGTCATCTGGTCTTACCCTCCACTCAAAGTGATTATGCATGTTGTGCATAATCTATCTGTCTGTCTATCTATCTATCTATCTGTCTATCTATCTATCTATCTATCCACATGTACATAAAAACTTCATCTCTGTCTGTTCTTCGTGTGCACACACACACACAAACACAAAGTTTCTAATATAAGACCAGGAAATAAAACAGATTCTCAGAAACTAAAAAAAAAAAGCTATGGAAAATTAATAAAAGTATCACAGCCCTTACCTTTAATGATTAAATATCCAGATTAGATAGCTTAGTTAGATAGTGTAGTTGTTCTGTGTGCAGAGTAGGAAATACAGCGTGTTCTACAGAGATCATCATTAAGTAAGTCTTTCTGTTATATTCTTCTAAATGAATGTATAGTTCAATATAAAAGGTTCACAGAGAGAAATGTGTTAATTATTCGTGTGGGAAATTTTTTATAATCCCTGTGGCAATAAGGTTCAGAACAACCAATAAACTGCAGAGGCATATGGTTTAAATATGGTAATGAAGTGCTAGAATAATTTATTTAGAAAAACATGAAATCATTACTTCAAATCTTGATATAAGAACTTTAGAACTTTTCAGAAAGAGATTCTGTAATTCTTACAAGAGCTGTGGTCATGATGCAACATTTGCCAGGTGATGTTCCCATCCTTATGTTACGTAGTCATTTGAACTAAATTACTGAAACAGATCCTTCTGGCTTTGAAATCTATTAATCCATGAATATTCTTCAACAGTGGAGGTCAGCAGCCACTCAGAATATAGAGCTTAACTGCAAATTTCAGATAAAGGCCCCTCCCCCCACCATGTCGTGCTCTGGTGATCTAATGTGATGGATTCATATCCAGTAATGAAGTTTTCTCCCATGACAGTGAACTATGAAGTTATTCCACAGACTTTCGAAAAATAGAACATCAGCCTTAAAAATTAGGGTGGCAGATTTGTCCCAGGTTTTATCCTCTATAGCTAATATCATCTAAGAATATCAGAAGTGAATTTTTGCTGCCCCATTTTAAAGTCAAATTCTCCATTCTAAGAAATGAAAACAAGTCTCAAACAACCCAGAAACGACCCCTACAAAAACCAAAATGAAATTATTTGTATGCTGCTGCCCTTAGTCACACTGAGTAGTAGTTTAGTTTGTGAATTCTTCCTAATGCATGTCTATGGTTGAATCTGAATTTACAGACCATCTGTACTGTGTGTGCGGCTCACTGCCTGGGGGAAACACCACCGTCACCTTTTCGCGTGGGTTCATGCGCATACCTACCTACAGTGCAGAGGCTTTAACCTTGCTATATCCAGTTATCACAGCGTAGTCCCTCTGTCCTTGCAGCAGTATCATGTGGTCACAGCTGAGCCGAGTTTGACATTGCCCACTGAAAGGGTAATTGGGATTTTAGACTCTCAGAGCTCATGTTTCCTTACTTTGGGCAGAGTAATTCAAGCCATGATCATCCTGTCAGGGCTGATATGAAAAAGCACTGCTGGGTCGGGGTTAAAAGCAGGGGCTATATCTGCCTAGATACACATTTCAGTGATTCACTTCAAGTGCCATACAATTTGCATCCAAACTATACATACCATTATGCAGAACAAACTGATTCTTTCTAGCTAACCTTCCACTTCTCTGATTCCTTTCTCCACAGTAAATTGCTGATAAGTCTTTTTCCCTGTCTTTAAAAGAAGATGAGCTCAAATATGGAAAAGCGAGAGAGAAAGAGGAAAGAAAGTTCAAGATTAGGTAAAATGGCTAAATCTGATACTATGGCAAGTAAGTCACTCAAGGGACATACTCTTCCAGTGTCACCTATTTCCATTTTACAGTGAAGAAACCGTGACCTGGAAGAATGCTTAAAAAAGTCATGATAATCCAACAGCAGTACCAGGAAGAGCCATAGAGGAATTTCCCCTTACCTCGAGAAGCCATTTATTCTAGTACAAAATCAAAACAGTTCTGATCTGGCTGCATTTTTCACAAAATATGCACTGATACAAATAACTATGTAGCACCAAGTAATAGTGCCTAGAAGCGGCATGAATTCATACGAGATTGCTATACTGATAGATGAAAATGCCAGTGAAGTCATAATTACAGCTATGGAAAGGAATACATTATAATTAGCAAAATTATGTGTGGCCTTCACAGCTCTGCCTCTGTTTCTGGAAATATACATGTTTTTTAAGCAACCACATAGCTCATTAGCTACACACGCATGAGGAATTTGCATCCTTGTTGTGTATCAGCTAGATTTCTTAATATATGTCCACAAGGCCTTTAGCCTTCCCCCTTAATTTATTCCACAAATTTCACATCTTTTAGACAAGACGTATTGAATCTCAGGGCCTGGGATTTGATTGATCCCAATGTAGAGGTAATATGTTATCTTGTTGCAGCAATATCTGACAGGCATTTATTATGGATTTTAAAAGGATAAGGAGTCTCACACAACAGCTACAAAAGTCTGTGAAATCCCTAAAGGTCATATCCAGACAAGAACTTTGAAACAGAAAAAGCCATTCTACTATTAAAAAATAATGATCTGTTGCAGAACAGAAAAGACCACATATGGTCTGATCCAAAGCTCACTAAATGGGATGGGAATCAGATAATTATGAATTTATATTAACAGCATAAGAAGGGCAGCAAAGGGATTCAATTATTATGCTTAATTGGTTAGGGAATATCGGAAAGTGCTGTATTATATAGTATTGGGGATAGTTTTAAATAAATATTAAGAAAAATATATTCAGATGAGAATCAAGAGGGTAAGGAAAAGAGCATATCCAATGAATTAGAAGACAGTGATTAGTTATTTGTGTGAGACGGTAGGGGCTATTAGCCTGAGTGACCTGTTAGCTTTCCATTTCAGATGGTTATGTTTTGCTTAGTGAAAGTGTTAACACGCTTATCAATTAGTTATGACATTTCTTTTACTCCTTCTCCTCATGTGTTGTGTAGTTTTAATCTCTTCTGTAATAATGAATAGAAAGTAACTACAGAAAAGCACTTGGTGTATAGAAATATATAAATAAATGCTGTATAACCTGCATAGGAACTGAGCAAATTTGGATTGCTGAAATTTAGCCTGAATACAGGTTTTTTTGTATGTTTCTATGTTCCGAAGAGATAGCTGCATTTCAGTCATAAGTGAAATTATTACTAGATGAACATATTTCTTATGCCACTTGCTCACTGTAGGTTGTGAGATAATAAGCTTTGAACTGTGAGTTAACTAGTATTTTGAGTCACTGAGAAATTTCTGAACAGTTTGAAATGTTCTGTAAACTATATTTAAGGATTTCAAAACCACCTTAAAGATGCAGATGCAACAAACCCATTCATTTCCGGATAACAACAGTTTCAGATCTTCTCAGCAGCATTAAGATCTCAGTATATATTCAAAACATGTTTTTAAATAAAACAGCACTTCATAGACTGAAATGTGCATTAATTAAATCACAGCCTTGTTTCGTCTCCACATAACTCATACTGATTTGTCTTCTCTCTTCTTGTGCCTGAAATAAGTTAGGTGCCAAAAGCTTTTTAATAGTGGTACTATGGCTGAGCTGGCTGACTTTGTACTGTAGCAGATGAGGAGCGCTTACGTCCCATCCTGCCAATGTGGTGTGTGAGGGGTAACCTCCCCCTGAGCTGTAACAACACCTCTAGGTTACAGCTGGACAGAATCTAATATCATATGCCAT
Organism: Pluvialis apricaria; assembly: GCA_017639485.1. Lineage (NCBI taxonomy): Eukaryota > Metazoa > Chordata > Aves > Charadriiformes > Charadriidae > Pluvialis > Pluvialis apricaria. The sequence goes on along the minus strand of CM030044.1, from coordinate 6,417,322 downwards.
CATGGCTCTATCTCCAGTAATACTCTGATCTGAATTTTTACCAATTAGGGACCTAAATTGGTTGGAAAGTCAATGGAATTATTGCTCCAATGCCTAGATTTCTGAACATATTAGCTATCTGAAGCATCTGCTTCTGAAAAGATTTTTTTTTCTTTTTTTGTTAAAGTGCGTTATTGGATGTGCCACAGAATATCTTAAAAACTTAAAAATCTGTTCCCTAAATTTTGCCGCATTAAGCAAAGGACTTTTTGAATACAATGAGAACTTGAGCAACCAACAGTCAGCCTTGCCAACCTGGTTCTTTGGTGCAATACACAAATCATCCAAAGAAAGTATAAAGGGATATCTCTATAGGCTAACCAAAAGTAGCACATAACGACTAGATCTTAAATGTTTAGCTCACCTTTTTGTAGACTTTTTCGCTCTTCTGCAAGTACATCCCTTGAAAAACAGCAGCACTATTCAATGGCTGAGTTGTATTTCAACCCAAAAATTCATGAGCAGAGCAGTAGGAGACAATTGTATAAACCTACACTAGACTCACCAGTAGATGTGTAAAAAAATCAAAAGGGATACACAAGTGCCAAAGGCTTTATCCATTAGCTAATAGAAAAAGTCACACTGGCCAGTTATCGAATTTTATTATTATAAAAGTGCTTATTCTCTGCATTATGCTTTGAATGGCCAGAAACATGTGGAGGAAAATGCTTCTGTTGGGTTACTGAGCTGGCCACCATGCTGCTAAATCATTTAATGAGTTCAGTTTTATTTTTGAAGTGAGGTAAAGTCCCACAGGGCATGAAATGAACACAGCAGCAGCACTTTAGTTTTAATAGTGCCTGACGCCCAGCCCAGCTTGCCACCCATTCTTCACAGCTGGACTGCAGCTGGTCCAGAAGGAGATGCAGGGTGAGTTATTCTGAGGTGGATGTAACAGCAACTATCCCATTCACATGTCCAGGAACAGCCTGTGGTTGCTGTCGGACACGATCTCATTCAAGACAATGCTGGACAAGTCTGAAAGATGAGAGCACAGGGACTAAGCTAAACTTTAGCATTGTTGTTCTCTAATGTTTCTGGAAAAGCTGAGGCCAGCTTGACAATGCTCTCACTGTTCACGTCACCAGCTCCCTAGGAGCTTGGAGTTTACTTTAAGCTGTGATTTGAACTGATTCATATAAGCTGCTTGAAGCCAATTAGCACAATGTAATCACAGTAGCGGTGGTAGTACTCTACCTCCAGCAATGTGTGCTGACAGCTTGCTAAAGTGTTACAGGAAGGAAGGAAACCTTGGTTTAAATTTGAGTCAACTTCTTACTATCTAGCACCTTGGGCTGTGCTTCTGCAGGGTGCAGTGCTGAGGTAAGCATTTGTCTGCTTTGATGTCCATGTTGCACAGGCATTCACAGAAAGAGAGGCTGCTAGAAAGAAAAAACATAAAAGTAATAATTTATTGGGGTCTTTGCAGAAGGCAAAGCTCACGTGGGGAATCAAATCCCTCCAACAGGCTGTTGAGCTGCTCTCTGGTTAATGAAGTGAGTTTCCATTGTGAGGGTCCTTGCAATCTTCAGCTGGATTGCATTAGACTCCCCAGTCCGCTGCTTTTCTCAGTTCTTGTATCCAGCTGGTCCACAGTCCTGTGTGACTACTCCAGCACATGCACAGAATCATAGAGTCCCTGGTTGGAAGGGACCTCAAGGACCATCTGATCCAACCTGTCTTGGCAAAAGCATGGTCTAGATAGGATGGCCCAACACCCTGTCCAGCTGAATCTTAAAATAATGGGGAATCCACCGTCCCCCACCATTCCTGGGGAATCACCTTCCCTGGGGAGATTATTTCAATGGCTGATTCTTCTCATTGTGAAAAATTTTTCATCTTGTGCCCAGTCGGAATGTCCCCAGTAGTAACTTGTACCCATTACCCCATGTCTTTTCTATGTGACTCCCTGTAAAAAGGGAGCCTCCTTCTTCTTTGTGATGACCCATCACTATATATAATCTTATGCTACATATAAAATGTCTTGTAACTATCTTAGCCATGCGCAAAACACTGCCCTATGTGGCCATTTCTGCACCTGCAGAAAGAGCGTCTGCTGCTGACTCAGAAATGTCTTATCTAAGTACACTTTGGCCAATTCTGCATCATGAAAAGATTGCATAGGGCTCTTCATTCCTACTTGGATAACTGTGAACCAATGCCAGAATCTGGTATTCTCTCCCTGATCTCTCATTTCATTTAGCAACTGTTGTGCCATGCTAAATCATGTATGAACAACTACAACTATCCAATGACATCGAGACCCAAACACCCAAACAAAACGCAGTGACTTCATCCTTCAATCCAAATGAACTATTTTTTTGCTCCATCTTTCCTTTTTCCTTCAATATTGACTTCATGTTTACTGTTCTGCTGTGGACTTCATTCTTTCTGCTGCCCAAATTATTCTTAACCTACCTGTGAACCTCCAAGAAGATACTTTGAATACAGCTTTTTTTTGTAAAATTATGCTTCTGTTCCAGAGACCTTTACTTACTCTCTTTTAGCAATCTGTGCTAGTTAAAGAAGTGCAGTCCCTATAGTCTAGGCAAACAATTAACCCTGGTATCCCTAGAAACATATGGTTAGTATTCCCCTGCAGGAACCAAGAATAACTTAATTAGAAGTTCAGCCTAGGCAGTGGCTGCTGAATGGGAACAATGTTAATTCTGCTCTATGGCATTTCATACAAAGTCTCTCCCAAAATAGTTTACAGAGTTAAAAAATATCTATATATCCCAGAGGAAAAGAGAAATTAATAGGTTTAAGTAATGATGAAAAGACATACTGAAATGAGGTTTAAAAATAGATGAACAAGCTGATATGGAAAGCAATATTTTCACATGGCAAAGACTGGAGAAAAAAGTGCTTATGAAAATAATTTTGTACATCCTACTATTAGAGCCCAAACTTAGGAATACATGCATGAAATTTCTGCAAATATTTATTCTAATTCCTCATCAACTAATTTGGTTGTATCTGTCTCCTTCAGTATGAATTTTCTTTAAGTATGAATGCCCTCCACGTGTATTTGTTTAGAAATGTTCTTGAAAAGTGCTTTCAGTGTTATCAAATATTAAAGATTTATCTTTAACGATACATATTTGTTCCACTTAAACTTAGCACACCAGAATATTGTAAGCTGAGTCCCTATTTATCCTACATTTCATATACTGGAATAGTAAGATAAATCTGGAGGCTGATTACGGTCCCAATCAGGCTAAACATCCTCTAAAGGTGATAAAAATCTTTTACTATATAGTGAGGCTGGAAGTACCTACTATATAGGTACTTTAAGTGAAGTAGGTGAATCTGCATAAAAGTGGTCAAACATTTTCCCCAACAAATAAACCCATTTTCCTATGACTAATTTAAATAATGTTTCGTCATGTAGACATTACACATTCTGCAAATTATTTGTAGAAAATGCAAACAGACAATAAAAAGGAAGCTCTGAATCCATAGTTAGCCAAGGACTATGGTTCTCATTGGAGATACCGAATGTTATGTGTCAGTCCTTTGTGCTGAATAGCATGTTAGCTATAATCAATAATATGATGCATATTAATAGACTTTTAAATGTATTTTAATGTACTGAGTGTAAATTAAGTCACATATGTAATTAATACATGTAAGATGTCTCACTATCCATTTACAGATATTCTGACAGCAGGAAAGGAGATTAAAAATGTTGAACATATTGAGAGGAGAGAAGGATTAGAGATGTGATAGAAACCCTGAGCACTTATGCCATCCTTTTCTCTCTGCATTAATATCTGCCCAAATTCTGCGCAATGCACAAGAATGTGAGGAGCTGTGACAATAAGCCTGAAGCACCAACCTCAGTGTTAGTTTACCTTATGTAAAATATGGAACGTGATGCTCTTTGTCAAGCTCATGGAGAAACACGGGTGCCCTCTTGCTGCAGAGAATAACTTTTACTGTCAGCCAGGTCATAAATCAGCAAACTCTTTAGTGAAAACCCAATGGACATTCAGCCACCTAATCAGCAATTTGGCATGCTACTTCAATTTTTGATTTTCCAATTAAATGTTGTCTGTTTCACTTCGTCAATGCTTGCAAAAGTACTTAGGACACTCTGACATGTACCTGCATGAAGAGGAAGACAGAATATCCTGATCTATGGTGCAGATCTGCAGTTACCAAATTTTCTAGGACGACTATTACCAGCTAGTACCATCCAAAAATTATGATCCAAGCACTCAGTAGCTGTGATTTTGACTTACAGATCTGCTTTTTAACTTAAAAGGCCTTTTTTCCTTGGGTTATTTAGGTGGTGGTCTGGCACAGGTCCAAACTCTTATCTGTACAACCTGAAGCTGAGATGTTTTACTCAGCATTCAATTTCAGTATTTTCACGGTATTCAGAGCACCCGTAAGAGATCTAAATTTCATCAGCTGCAATTTGACAAAAGTTATTAAATATCACTGTAATTCACTATGACTTGATTTTTAGGCTTATGGTACAAAGGTCCTAAGTCCTATATCCTTAGGGTTAATGATGCAAATTATTTGTTTTGAGACCAATATCATGTAGCTAAATGCATAGGAATGCCTGGGACCAAGTGACTTTGCTGAAGACAGGTTTATGTTCTGTTGTCATTTAGGAATTTTTCCTATCACAAGAGATCATTTGGCCAGTGCAGCTTAGTACTTGTCCAAGACACCTTCAAGAGAAGCTCCAGATGCCTCTAGGAAAAGGGACTTACTGATCATCCAGAGGGACCTGGACAGACTTGAGAGGTGGGCCTGTGCAAACCTCATGAAGTTCAACTAGACCAAGCGCAAGGTCCTGCACGTGGGCTAGGGCAATCCCATGCACAAATACAGGCTGGGCAGAGAATGGATTAAGCAGAGCTCTGTGGAAAAGGACTTGGGGGTGTTGATGGATGAGAAACTCAACACCAGCAAGCAATGTGTGCTCGCAGCCCAGAAGGCCAACCGTATCCTATGTTGCATCAAAAGAAGTGTGGCCAGCAGGGTGAGAGAGGGGATTCTGCCCCTCTACTCTGCTCTCATGGGACCTCACCTGGAATAATGAGCCCAGCTCCAGAGCCCTCAACATAAGAAGGACACGGACCTGTGGGACCGGGTCCAGAGGAGGGCCACAAAGACAATCAGAGGGCTGGAGCACCTCTGCTGGGAGGACAGGCTGAGAGAGCTGGGGTTGTTCAGCCTGGAGAAGAGAAGGCTCTGAGGAGACCTTATAGCCCCTTCCAGTACCTAAAGGGTGCCTACAAGAAAGCTGGAAAGGGACTTTTTACAAGGGCAAGTAGTAATAGGACAAGGGGTAATGGCTTCAAACTGGAAGAGAATAGATTTAGGATAGATATTAGGAAGAAATTTTTCACTCTGAGGGTGGTGAGGCACTGGAACAAATTCCCCAGGGAAGGTGCAGGGGCCCCATCCCTGGAGGTGTTCAAGGCCAGGCTGGACGTGGCCTTGGGCAACCTGGTCTAGTGGAAAGTGTCTCTGCCTATGGCAGGGGCTTGGAACTAGATGACCTTCAAGGTTCCTTCCAACCTAAACCGTCCTATGATTCTATGATCATTGTGAAATTTTGCTTATCTCATTATTATCTTTTAACAGGCATTTAGAATCAGACCTGTAATGCTTACCTTAAAAATTTAGCCTAAAATCTTGTGTTTGACAGTAGCCAGGAACAGACATTCAGAAAAAGATAAGAACGAGGCAACGTGTGTATCCTGGCAGCTTACAGAAATCTGCTCTGCAGGGAGTTCCTGACCCTAGGGTTTTATCTGTTGATTTTTTTTTTGTTTAATAGAACTTTTCTCTATTAATTTGCATAATTACTGTAGAAGCTATGCTGTCTCCCAAATGAACAGAATAAAAACAAAGTTTTCAACTTGTCTCAACGCACTAAGCAAAAGCTCCAATTTCAAAAACATTATAATCACGAAGAATTGCAAAACAACTGCAACAAGGGAGGAATATTTTGAAGGAAAATGCTTTCAGGAAGCGCAAAAGATGCAGATGATGTGCTGCTGTCAGGTGTTCTGTCTGCCCCTTTTCTTGTATAGGCTCTGGCATCATGTGCCACTGTACCGGTTACTTAACGGACGTCACCTTCCTTTGCAAAGAAAGGGAGAATATTATACATTATGGAAGATATAATCCAACATTTGTTTCTGAAATATAGAAAAAAGTGAGAGCAACTAAGGAATCAAAAGAATTCCTAGACCATATTATTTTTTGTTTGTTTGTTTTGATAGAAATACACTTTTAATAGAAATTATTTCTTTTCCAGAGGTTGAAAATATATAAAAAGAAAATATTTTCTGATAAGTTTACCTATCACAGTACAAAGTTTTTATGGAGATACTTATTCTGGAATTTGGCTGACTTATTTTATGACCTCAGAACATGCTTGCTTTGAAATAATTACCAGCATGGATCAACTGCTCTGTTAATTCAGCTCTAGTGTAATTTAAATTTTATTTTTTTAAAATTCAGTATCTGCCTAATGCATTAATTATGATATTTTACAGTTATAATAGGGCCCAAGTACAAAAGATGAGATCAGACTATTGTACAAGCTTACTGGGAGAACCCAGATGAGAAAAAAAAAATTACATAAAAGGAGAAAACCTGGCTAATATGACAGCTAGAAAATAGGAGTAAAAAATGGAATCATACTGTCTAAGCTAACACACATAGGAAACAGCCTTTCCTACTCTTTTTTTGTTGTTGTTGTGATTTCCTGGAATTTTTAACTCTGGGAGTTTGATCAAGTTTAAAAAAAAGCATTTAGATGTCATCATATAGCTGTCTAAATGTATGTTGGGTATCTAAGCTACCATCACAGTCAGAGACCTGTGCGGTATAATTCCTGCTGCCACTAGACCTATGGACAAAAGTAGTTCCCTACTTTGAGGTGGGTTTCATCTGTCCCCCTGGGTTCTACCACATACATTAACTTGGTCGCCATTGACTCCAATGGGAGTTTACAACCTAATTGAATCCAGGCACTAGTTAAGGTGTCTAAATCTGCAGCTGAATCTCACTATTGGGGCTCAGTTCATTTGTCTAAATATCAAGTCCTTTGTCATAGCTTAGCTCACCTTTGCTTCCTGACCAGCCAGAGGGACATAGGTCCTATATCAAACTTGCAAGTCTTCTCTGGGACCTTGTGTTTCTCAGAAAGTACTAGAAGTTTAACAGCTGTTCTGAGCCCTAAATGCCCTTATATCATAGCAGAGAGCATCCTGGAGAAGGCAGTTCGCATGTTGCTCCGTGACAGGATGTCATAGAATATCAAAGCAGTGGGAAATGCAGGAGCTATAGCGCCAGAACAGGTTTATGCCAGCAGACTTATCCATGGTATCACTTTCTGAGGTGACCATACTTCCTTCCACCCCTTTATCATTAAAACAATGCAACAGACCAAGGGGTTGGAAAAAGTCTGGGAGCCGGTGATAAAGAAGGCCCATGCATCTTGCTTGGAATTGTGTCTGTGTAGATCTTCCAAAGATTGGAACATGAACAGGTCTGACAATTTACATGGTGTCTCCCTTTGCATTATCTCTAGGGTCTCAGGCCAGGCTATAAATAAGCTAAACAATGCAACTTTCCAGGCTTTGCAAAAAAACCCTCCTTCATATCTATTTTAATGGTTTCTGTTCCATTGCTTTCGTCCCCACCCCTTCCCAGGGATTGTTCTACCTAATAAATTTTATGTAGTCATAGCAATGTTTGCAATTTAAAAATTTAACAGATTTGAGCCACAGCTGCACTATCCTGGCAAGCCAGACCAGCTTCGGGTAACAAGATTTATTTTCCTTGTGTGCTGCCAAGTCAACCTGAAGACAATGTTAATAGAAAAGGTCACAGACTGATAAGCTGACATGTCTCTAATTCTTCAGGACAAATCCGTGGATGGCGAATTGAAATGCTACTCTGCAGCTCCTCAGGGGCAGAGGCATTAAAGTTAAATGTTACAGATGTGAAGGAATGGCAGCAAGCATGTTTGGTTTGCAAAAGAGCTTGTGGCTGTGGTGGTAGAAATGCAGCAGACACCAGCAGAATTTATTTTCTGGGCTAAAGGATATTTTAAGGACATACCGCAACCAGCGCTGCATAGAGACAATGTATCTGCCAGGGTGCAGTTGGTGGTGTGGTAAGGGCACAATTCACAGGTAGAACATGTCACTTTAAAAGAAAGATCTAATTTCTCTGTTTATGCTAACATATACTTTGCAATGTGTGGAGGAGAGGGAGTGAAAGAAAATGGAAAGTTATTCTGCTGCTCTCAGGATAATGGTTTAAGGCTTCAGACTTTTCATCTGGAGGCAGGTTGCGTATCTAACGTTCCAAAACTCACCAATTTGAATGAATGAATGAAGAGTTTGCAGCTAAAGTTTTCAGAAACAGCTAAAGAAACAACCTATGTTTGGTATTTCTTCAGGCTGATGGAGAATGAAGGAAAAGGTAGGCTTTCCTTCTTACCCCATGAAGTTCCTGTGGAGAGAAACAGACATCTGCTACCGTCACCCCTTTGGTGGTGTCATCTGCTTCAGGTGAAATCTTGGTGGCTTGAGTGCGGTATACCCTCAGAGAAAGTAAAAATTCAACATGAGCAGGAACTGCCCTGTCTTTTTGGTCATGGATTGAACAGGTTAGAGAAATGTGGAATATTATTACCAGAACAGCATGACTAATTCATGTGAATATGGAGGCTGCTAATGATACTTTTGCTATTATGACTCAGGGGAGATGAACAAGACAAATTTGTTGTCTTTTTTTTTTTTTTCCTTTTTTTTCCCCTGCTCTCAGTCTGAAAGACTGACACATTATAAATAGAGGATAATGAAATGGTTCTGCATTAATTATTTCCGTTGTTTTCATGCTAAGCCGTCCTAGCAAAGATCAAGGTCCCACTGTGCTCCACGCTGTATGAACACATTGTAAGAGACAGACATAGCTATGAAGAATACACAGTAGTAGAATGCCCATGTGAAAAGAGAAATACATGCTAATATCTCATTTTCAGTATGAGCTTTCAGAGGGATAATCTATCATGTTATATTTCTGGACATTTTGGGAATTTGCACTCATCTTTATAAATACCAGCAGATTGTTCAAATATTTGAGGACAACTGATACCGTAGCACCTCCGAACCATTATGAATTAAGCTCAGCACTTTGATTCATGAGAATATTCATTGCTGTCAGCTTGCTTTCTGGCTCTCCTTGGTCACTGTGGTGGCTGTTTACAATTTCCTTGTGCATGGGACTTTCTAGGGGTGGGCAAGAGGTGTGTCACTTGGCTGTGAAATAGGTATGTTTCAGGCAGAATTGTTTTTCTTCATCCCAAGCCTGTTATAACAGATTAACTAAGCAAAAGAGCTTAATTATGGGAAGCAACTCATACCACATTCATCTCAGCTGGATGGCACAGCCTGGGCTGCTGCCACACTTAAGCAAAACATTCAGAATTTAACAAGCATTAGATAAAAGCAAACAAACAAACAAACAAAAGTCCAAAATACAGAGAGCAAAACCACCTAAAAAGAATGATTCGCCTAAAATGAGTGAAGAAGCTATCTAGCTTTCCACCACTTGTTTTTCATATTATTTATTTGTCACCATCTTTTGGGTGTCTGTTTTCTGTTTTCCATGAATCTTGATAGCTGCTATCTAGCCAAAGGCTTCTTCAAAATCTGAGAAATAGTCATGCTGTGGAGAACAGCGTTCCAGTATTTACAGTGAAAACATCAAAGCCCCACACAAGAAAATGAAAAAAAACCTCCTACAGTCTAACAGTCATTTCAGAAGAAATTTTATAACTGTCCATCAACATTATAAAGTATCTAGCTGAAATTCTGCTTGGATGTAGACACACAGGGTAAACAAATGGGACTAGTATGAATTTACAGGGATGTGTCAGACTAAAATCTCCCCCCAAGTTCTCAGTTACAAGGGCAAATTAAAAAAGAATGTAGTACTTATAGTGTGGTATAAATAGATCCTTCTATAGTTGTTTTTTCTGCATCTTTACACCTGATGTGTAGTAGCTGTTGAACAGAATAGTCAGACTTTCAAATAACAATAATACCCAAAAACATTGTTTGCATGTGATTCTTTGATTTTCAAATGCAGTAGCTGCAAATCATAATGTACTTATCAGTCTATTGCCTGTTATGTTATGAGAGGACATTTGCCAGGATCTTTGATGGACACATCATGGTACAGCACCATGATGTCCTGCATGCGACATTATAAGGTAGTTTTTGACTTCAAGAGCTACTGATACGCACACAATGAAAACTTGACTGCTAGTGTTCAGTCTATTTTCTTCGTTGTTTTGCAGTTTGTGTCTGTAATTGGCAGGAAAGGCAAAAACCTGTTGTGGACAGCTACTGCCTTAATTTAAAAAAATAATAATTCAATGATGTGGTCATCAGCTGAAGCTATGACTCAGTTCCCATTTCTGCACTAGTATTAGTAATTTCCTGTACTCATTTATTAATTACACTTGTCAGGTTTTATCAAGAGGGCATTCACTTTTACTTTATACCCAGAAAAAAAGGAAGAATTTCAGTGAGTTAGAAAAGGTTTAATTTGGTATATGTCAGTGCATACGTGTATGAAAGAGAGCAGGATTTGGTCTTTTCTGAAATCTTGCTCTAACTGAAGTCTACCGTGGTTTTAAACTGTCAAGATTAAAACCCGTTAGTACTGTGTAGCCACAACAGCACAGACAGCAAAACATATCTCTATGGCAAAACCCCTGTAAATAGCTGACTGATTGACCTATATTCGTTCAACTGCATGCTTTACAACTAGATTGTATGCTGTCTTGCTAATTTACAGCTAACAGTGCCTAATTCTATGCAAGAAGTGTAGACCACCACTGTGAGAAAGAGCTAAAGATGTCTTGAAAAGAACGTAAGCGTTATTAACAATTCATATTTACTTCTTACGCTCACATGCAAGTCAAATGGTACATACAAGCACAAACCCCAACCGTGGGCTATACAGAATGAAAAGGCATGCCAATTCAGTGCCAAAGTATGCTTGCAGATTGAACTTTGCAATCAGCTTTCAGGCCTTCTCTGGCTTTTTCAGCCACTTTTTGTAAACTGATTGACAATATTGCTTTTATGGGCCACAGTTTCTTATTGAACGCAAATAGGTTGCTGCTTTACATTTACCAAAATCATGAAGAGTTCCTCTGGGACTGACCATTTTTTCTGTGCTATTTAATATCTTTCTTAATAAATATATACATATATTTAAAAACAATAATTGAGTTTACAGCTGACAAAAGGGAAAAGAAGTGGATGGATAGCAGAAAACAGAAAGGACACAGCATTCCTACAGATAATCCAGGAAAAAAATGTGTTTTAAAGAGATGTACCGTGTAGGTACACACTTAGAAAAAAAAATTGTAGGCTACATTTACTGGTTGGAAGGCTTTCCCTATTGAATTAAGCAGCACTCTGGATTGTGCTGAATCATCGTCTGATAAGGAGCTTCAGAGTGTCATTTAGGGCTATGTCATTAGATTATAGAGTATAATGAAACAAACTTAAGGATATTCCATTTTGTCTGTGTTTGGTGCTGGTACCTGCTTGGCAGTGGAATGTTATGTCCCATTATAACAATTATTCACCAGCATCTGAGATATTCTTCTTTTAATGGCCTATTTTGTATCAGCGAGACTGAAAGAAAAGGTAACATGCATGGAAGAATCTGACCCCCTTGCTTTAAAAAAAACCCTGACACTTTAATAATCTCAGATGAAGACTGTATGCTGCATCGCATGAAACACAAGCCTAGCATGAGTTTGTACGTGCTACCCTTATTTTTATCTGCTGATGGACTTTATGAGCTTGGTAAGCTGTGGCTCTGGCAGCATCCCTGGCCCACACCTTCCCCTTTGCCATGCTGTTAGCTCTCAAGCACGTGTTCAGTCTGTTTAAGGCTTGAACACCTTCAATGCTGTGCTGATACGCCTTCTGCAATCTCTGCAGTGCTCCTTAGGTTACTCCAGGGACCTTGTACCTTTGCCATTTTTTTAAGCTGAATAACTCAGAATGACACTGGTGGCTTTATGAATAGGCTGTTCCCTAAGGTGCATCCCATAGTGATTGCAGGTTGGAGATGGTAATTCCTTCTTAGAGTGACTAATGAAGGCCTTGTCTATCTAAAGGAAGGGGGAAAACTCAGGGTTTTTTTGTGGGGTTTTGTTTTTTTTCTATTTTCCTGGCACTTTCAATGTTCACTTTCAGTGAAAGTAATCAATGCACACAGAATGTGCACAAGAATGGGCTTAAGCAGGCATGAAATGGGATGGGACTGTCTACTGTTGAGTTTATACCCACTCATTTTCAGCTTCCAGAAAAATTGTAGCAAAAGGAAAGATCAAGTTGGAGCTCAAGTGGAGCTGCACAAATACAAGCCTCTCAGTCAGTAAACTAAACATCCAGAATATCTTGAAACAATCTGGTCACTGATTGCTTTTAGAAGAAATAAAATATAATGTTTCCTCCTTTCCATCCTTTTAGCCATTGCTGACTTGATGGTGATACTGAGTCCACACACTGCTGATTGCAGGGGCTCTAGGAGATTTAGGCTTGCAAATCCTGCTGCTGCAGGAGTCCCTAGACTGAACAGTGAGCTGGAGAAACACCTCCCAAGTGCTTGGGGCTTGCTACAACACTCCTAATGGGGAGCACTGTAAAACATGGCACACAAATTTCATCTGAACCTTAGGCTTAATTTCTGCTTTTTCAACAGAAAGGCACAACAATGTTGTGTTCTTCATTCATCTTCCAAAACCTACATATGCTTATTATTAGGTGCATAAATGCTGCCAACTGAAAACACACAGAGATTTTTGCTGGTTTTCTTATGTATAAATCTGCAAACTGCTGCCTTGTGAGGCTGCAGTGAGTCTCACCAGAAGCCGTTGCAGAAATAGCAGGCATGAAGCTGTACAAAGCCTGAGGCACCAGTTTCTCTTTAATCCCACTTTTATGATGTAGTCATGATCCCTGGACGTGATCCCCAATGGCCTGGGGTTGTCGTCCAGACAAGTGAGGGATACCTGTACTCTGCTTTGGCCAGACTTATTTCCTCAAGAATGATGGTGTGTCTAAAAGCTGAGAACAAATTATGCCTCATTTGTTCTGCAAGATCATGCTGGCAACCACCTTTCACACCTCCTCTGCCTCTGTAAGCTATATATATGTCAACTGAGATATATAGGCACTGAATAAAGGTATACATTTTTATATATATATAAAAAAATATACACACAGAGCAAGAACAAGGGGTCATATCTGGCCCTCAAAGAGCTGAGTCTCTCTTACTATTGCATGGAGGGACTAATTTAACACTAATGAGAAATGAGGATATCAGGAAGCATCTTGGCACAACCACTGCTGGAAACCATCTCTGTGCTCTTTCAAGCTTTTCTCATTGACAGGCTGCCGAGGTTTGGCTTGTGAGACTCAACAAGAGATCACTGATTGAACGGGTTCAGTGGCTGATGATAAATCATCTCTGTCTCGAGTCCGGAAAATGGGTGTCTGAGCAACTCTTTTCAAGCTCATGTTGGCACACAGGGGAGACATTCAGGATGTAGTTGGATGTGGACAGATTTATACAGGAACATCCTTAACACTAGGCAGTAATGTCCACTAATGGTTTGCGGGCAACATTTTATTATAAATGGCAAATCATTATTGCCTCCTTTGGTATTCGATGTAATAACATTTATCATGTTGAGTTATTTTGGTATTCATGGGGATGTCAGATGTAATTCCATAGGAATTACTGTTAGAATGAATGCCCACTAAATTACAATGGAATTAATATGAAATTAGATATTACGGTAACATTATTATCAAAAGAGGTCATCGTGATTGATGTGCTGTTCAAATGAGGATACCAAAAGGAATTACAGTCAGACCTGATTAATCCAAATCAGTTTGCAGACTCCATTTTTATGCAGATTACAACACATTTTCAAATTGATAAATCAGCCAGAAATACTAGTAAGGAAACGCAGACCACTGCCAAGTTTTCCAAAGAGCTTCACTTCTGTAAACTGTGCAATGGGTTATTTAAGAAGCCAAGTTACTCCTAACATTAAATCAATTAGTGAAAAATAATAATGATTCTATCCTTGATTTGGATGGTGGGGATTATTTTGTGATTTTTAGTTTCATGGTGGAGGAGGAAGCATTGCTGTCCTGTTGTCTCTTCTGGAATAAACACAATTCGCCTAGTTTCCTATAAGCTGCGATCCGGGAAGTGTCTTCCAGTCCTATGTTACTAATTCCTCCCCCAATGAAATTACGAATGGTGTAAAATATTCCGAAGACCAGGGACAAGGACATAAGACATCAGTCCACCGGCAGACAACTGGGATTGACAGCTTGGACATAGACCTCTAAAGATATTCACACTTTTAACTCCCTATTTCACTTCCTAGACAGCAAGGCACCTAACCATTGTACACCTAACTGTTTGTTCGGACTCACCTCTTTGCTCCTCATGGGTCACAGCTGTCAACCCGATTTTCATTTACCAGGTGCCGATAGCCCAACACCCTCTGACTGTGTCCAGCCCCTGGATGAAAGAAACTCTTCATCTCTGAACGAAGCTGGTGGTGCACACTAATGGAAACAACACACTTGTTAGCGACACTTGTTCCATGGTTGTCATCATAAGGGGCTTGTCAAGAAACAGTGGATTAAAACCAGGGAAGCTGATACAAAAATTGGAATTATTGCTCAGCAAGTTGATCTGAGCTTTTTCCTTAATAGAAACAGTGGGTTAATTCCCCTGAATAGGAACTTTTTAAATATTTGGCATGCATCATTCCCTGCTTCCCACTAATTTGGGATGGGATATTTTCTTTTTTGAAATCATGTAAAAACTTTAGGTGGTTTCTGTGTCTAGACTTTCTTTTCATGAAAAATTATAAAATACAATTACAGCAGAAAATCCTAATACTTCACGATCTGACATTATAATATATGTTATATCTATATCAGAAAACAAGTATAAACAGTTGTTCCATGAAGAGCCTAAGTATAAATAAAAGCTGTGAAAGGGGAAAAAAAAAAAGAAAAGAGGGATTTAACCACAGCTCTTCACGCAGACAAATGACTCCTTTGAGTAAGGATTTGTGGCACGGAGATGAAAGAAAATGCATATACTGCAAAATATACAGATGGTAGAAGACATTTTTAAGCTCCAATTACACCAGGTGTTTTATACTTTGATTATCTTTATCTGTCCAGCCGCTGAATTAGGGGTTAATTACTGAGAGTAAATAGGCACTTTTAGACAAAGTGCCCTATCATTGCTTTTTCATCTGATCAGCACTGTAGCAGAGAGAAAAAATGACTGGCTCAGGTTGGAAAAGACTGCAAAATTCCCTGGGTTTTGTTAGGGATTCGGCTGCCTTATGAAACCACAGGCCTTAAACTGAGACAAGCGAGGAAATTCAGTTCTCATTCCATGTGGCTAAAACCCATTTCCAGGCTAAAACACCTGCGCAAAGGGTTAGAAATCCCTAACAGGCAGAAGCAAACCTCAGTAACTCGTAGGATAAATGGCCACAGACAGGCAGGTGTTATTCCTTCCCTTTCCTTCAGTATTTCATGTAGTCCAGATATAACTTCTTTCTGGGACTTGCTCTATATTTAAGATGGGGCTTGGGTTGTTTTGGGTGTTTTTGTTTGTTTGGGGATAATTTGGGTTTTGGTTATTTTTTAATTTGGGGGGTATTTTTTTCAAACAGGGTTCCTATCTCCATTTTTCCTCATTGATTCCTTCATTCTGAGTTTTCTTATGAAGAGAAAAACCTACACTGGTAGATCTGACATTAAAAACCCATGATCTGACCTTGAAGAAAACAGCTGTGCAACCCTTTATCCTTGTTAACTTTGCTAAAATGATGTCCCATCTCTTTATAGAAAGCTGAATTATATTCCTGACCAACATACAGGTGTATACAGCTGACTGTCCCCTGACCAGAGGACGTGTGGATTTACATTGGTGTAGGCACTGCCTGACTGCAGCTATATCACCTCTGCTCTTTGCTGCCCTCCCCACAGTGTGGTAACACGTAGGAACCTCTTGTAATGGAGAGCAGAAGCACATCCAGTTTTGCTGACCATGTGCAGTGACCCCTCAGCTCATCTTTCCTTTCTCTCTTTCCTAAATGTTATAAAGTAGTGGTTGTTTCATCTTTATCTCATACTTGTTTCAATTTTTTTGTTTTTATGTTTTGAAATGTACATAATATATAAGAGCAGTAGTACATACATATGATTTACAAATAAATATACATATGTTGGCAATGTATGGTCAAAAGTTTTTACCAGTAGAGGTACACAATCAAAAAATGTTAGAAACCAGTATTCTAGGCAATCTTGAATGGCTCTGGCTGTCTATGTTTAGGCAGTTTAATAATTCCACTCACTATAATGAGAAATTAAGCGTCTAGCTCACACACAGGTATCTGAATTTAGGTGTTTGAACCCTGGAGATTATTCCCACTTCTTATTTTTGGATGCTTAACTGTAAGATCCTGACAAATTCTTTAATGCAATATCTGTAGTAGCACCACAGTCACCTCTGTTTTGTGACATGTCAGTAGCAGATATACTGCTTCACAGAAAAATCCTGTAGCAGTTTTTACCAGTGTGTGAAATCAGTAGGGTACTGTTGAAAGACATCTTAAAATGTTTATAATCTGATTTTCATTTGCATTTAGCATACTTTATACCATTTGTGGCAAACCAAATAACTTTAATATATTACTATGCAATATCTGCAAAAGACCTTTAATGTAAATGAGAATGTAGTCCTTGAATTATATATAAAATTATGAAACCCCAGAGTGTAATAAAGGTATTAAACTCTTGCAAAATTTTTTTGGTTCATTTAAAAACGTTATTGTTCACTACACGTCTATGATATTTTTCACATTGGCTACCTTTTTACTCTAAGCCGAGCCATTCTCTCAGATAGTTTCATGTGCAGTTTAAGGTATATTTTGTTAATAATAAAAAATAAAGTTTCAATAAATAAAGAAGAATGGTATTAATTTTGTAAGTGCACGTGAAGACTGTTCTAAAAGGCATAAAATAATCTATTGAATACAGAAAGGTTTAATTTGCCACTATATTCTACAGATTGTAAATGGGCTGGTTTTTGTTTGTTTTTATTAGGAAATTCTGTTATATTTCTACAGAAATCTATTAGTTTTGTCCCCACTAAATTATGTAGCAATTTTCAGGAACGGTTTGTAGATTATGTTCAAGTATATAAAGGCTTATATAAGGGAAAAATAAGGCATAATTGAGATGAAAGCTATATTCCTCGATTCAATACTTTTGTAGTTTGAAATTAACTTCTTATTTCAAATATGGCAAATAAAATCCAGCTGTATATTCCTTCCTACAAAAATAAATAAAGAAATGAATAGAGGTAATACTACCACTCACCAAGACTATTTAAGGCCAAGGATGCCTTACTTTTAAGCCATTTATCTTTCTGCTCTTTGATCACCTCTCTGGATCATAGCAGGGATTGGGAGCTTATTTGCAGATATTTAGTTTGTAGCAATAGCAAAAAGGAAAACATTATTCTGTGCCCTCTGACTTATGCAAATTCCTGTCTTACAGCAGACAGGATGCATGCCGCAAAGTTTGTCAATAAAATGAAAGGAGAAAGATAAAAATTCTTATAGGTCATGCTTTTGTATTTATCAGCAAAGCAGAGTTTCATTCTTATTCACAACAAATCCTCTGTATAGCAAAGAAAAAAAATCTTCTGAACTTCTCTGCCGATTCAAAAGGATCCATAATACATGTAGCAAACACAAACCGGGTTATCATTTCCCAGTTTAGTATTTACTGGCCAGGTCCATGAGAATTGAAAAAGAGGAAATGATTTTCTACAAGTAAAAGACCAAAATATTACTTTAATTTGTTCACGGGTTATATAAATATATATATACATATATAAAAAATATATATATATATGAAAGCAAATTAATGTTTTTAAACTATTTGATAGCAGCTCTCAGATCTTGAACCCTATGTCCAACTCAGTAACAGAAGCCATTAAGGTCCCAAAAGCAGCACCCAGGCTTTGTTGTTACAATGTTATGAACCAACAGAGCCCTTGGAGAAAAGAATGTCACTGAGGGATGTTCCTACGGGTAAATAATAAGGCGAACTGTTTCTCCTTCCTTCCTTCCAGGGATGTGATAGGGTGTGCTACCCATGTGAGCTTCTGCATGGAGGAAACACTCCTGATGTGTCCATGAGACTTGTAGGAATAAATGAAATACTTTTTTTTTTTTTTCTTGGAATACCCGCGTGATTCCTGTCTTCTGGGGCTGTTTGGGTCAAGCTATAACATGAGGTCGCTGTTGCACGACTGGATGGAGATCAGTGGCAGGATAAATCAAGTACTTCCAGGTCAACACAGGCTGGACATAAAGGCTTTTTATTCACTTTTGGTCTGTGGTGAACTTCATGATCCACATCTAGCCCATGCCAGGTGTCTGAACTGTGTTTTCTGAAGCCAGAAAGGAGATTTTCAATATATTTTAGAGTGTTCTGTGCTTTCCCTAGCGCAGGTGTGCTGTGCATTCGCCACTCAGCTGCCAAATCTGGCACCATGATGTGCTTAATCCTGAAGGTGACTGAGTTCGTTTTTTATGTGGTTTTTGTTGTGTTTTTTTTTTTTTTTAAATGAACATATATTTCAGTTAAGCCTGAGTCTTTTCATTTTAATAAAAAAAGATGACTTCGCTACCTCACCTTTCTTAAAAAAACAAAGCGAAAAAACTTTTGCAGCTATTTCTGGAAATGTTTAATCTAAATGTCTCTTCTACAAGAACTGCATTTTATTACATTTTCACAGAATGATATTTTTTAAAAAAAGATTGTGATATTGCTTTTCATTTATACAATAGTTGAAAGTCTCTCAAGTATTTGGATATTTACATTTTGAGCCAAGTGAAGTAAATTGAAATGAAAAAGCTTCAGAATTTTTCATTAAAAAATATTATTTGGGTTTTTTTTTCTTGTGCTTAATCCATGTCTAATTACCAGAGTGTTGCTATGTGCAACACAGACAGCAGAACTGCAAGCCCTCCATGGGTTACTTAGAATAAGTTTGAAATAAGACTGTCACAATAAACAGACGCTGTTGCACATCAAAAGCTTAGAGCAAAACCAATGATTTTCTATACCATTTCACCAGATAATAGGTTTGACTCAAAAAGCTTGCATGAAATTGGCTTCATTCCTACTTATCTGGAACTAGTTATTTGAATAAAGAGACCAGTTTTACCAGTGAAGTATCCCTCTAGCATGCTGCCATAAAGAAGGGAGCCCAGCTTTCACTAGCTGAATAAAGGTGGTTTTCAAAATTAAACAAAACTTCCCTGAACATGCTAATTCTAGCTATAACACCCATCTGATCCCTTTCCCTGTTTCAGAAAAGTTATAGAAAAGAAACCAGCTCTCTGTTCCGGTGGTCTCCAAAGCAGGACACATGCGCCCCAGGTGGTGCGTAAGGCGAACCACTGGGGTATGGGAAGAAAAAATTAGAACTTCATGAGTACATGTCCATAAATTATAAATATGCATAGACATATACGGGGGATGTGTGCTCAGACATCTTTTACTGATGGAGTGTGTGATGAAAAAATTTTCCAGACCATGGCTCTGTTCTGTTGTATAGCCTTGTAAAGTGAATCCTAATACGTACATTTCCACACTTGACGTTGGAACAGGTTGCCCAGAGAAGCTGTGGCTGCCTGATCCCTGGAGGTGTTCAAGGCCAGGTCGGATGGGCCTTTGAGCTTTGAGTGGGAGGTGTCCCTGCCCAGGGCCGGGGGGGTTGGAACTAAATGGTCTTTAAGGTCCTTTCCAACCCAAACCATTCTATGATTCTATGAAAGTTCCTACCTTGGTATGGGATGTAACTTTGCTTTATGTCCATGAGTACATGCGAATGTGTGCCCGTGTGTGTGAATGTTGATGGCAAATACTGTTTACGGTAACTAATGTGTGTATTAGTCTGTGGAAAGAGTGAGTGCTTTGCACACCTGCATGGTGGTAAATAGTTAGACGTATGTAAAGAGCTCACAAATTTCATGGGAAACTGCGGTGAGAAAAATGCAGCTCCATTTTGGTATTCGAAGCCTAGTTTCAGTTATCAGGGGGGAAAAAAGGCAAATACTCTGTGACTGAGTCATTTAGGCTCTTCATCCCTCACAGTGTTTCAAACTGGAGCATAGCTTTGAAAGATGTGTTTAAAATTTGAACAGAACATGTTGCTTAGCCTGTAATGAACCTTTCTCATTAAAATATTCATTTCATTGGTGAAATTTCTTTTACTTCTCAGTTCCTCATGTTATCTTCCAGGCTAAAACATCAATTAATTCAGATCTGTAAAGTTCTCAATAGCTTCCCTGCACACCAACAAAGGGGCTGACATACCATAAAGGATTCTTAAATGTCACAGGTTTTGACATGGACCATTTTATCAAGCACAGGCTTTAGGAAATACAAGTCCGGCAAATATCCAGCCATCTCCATCACAACCCGTAGCAAAAGAGGATAGACAGGGTCACAGGTAAAGCTAAACCTCTTTTAGTGGAACTGAAAAGCACTAAGAAAAAAAGATGGGGTTACCAAAAGAACTGCATGACTTTGAATAAATTTCCACTTGGAAGTCAAAGGGCACGTGCTTTCAAACCCAGATACACGAATTTGAATATTGATTCAGCTTAAATAAGAACAACAGCTGATTAAATTAATTTCAATCCTTGCATTTTTGGGCTTTGCTACTACTGAAAGAGGAAAGAAGTGCTGATAAGAGAAGTCTGCTCTGTGCTATTTATGTCCTTATTAAAGATCTTACTGGAACTTTTCTGAAGGTGTCCAGCTGACTTTGCAGATCTTAGTGTTTGGAGATGACTTCTGAAGGGCAGTGCATATTTTTGGCCCAATATCCAATGAGGCCGAGTTGCTGAACATATTGAGTGTTTACCCATTATGAGCTGAAGTTCCCTGGAAGCAGATTTCAAACTGGTATATAGAACAGAAGGCGAGATTAAAAACCAAAAACAGTCTGCTTAAAAATTATAATTAATATAGAGAGACTGAAGAGCCTCCATGATTTCTGTTGTCTTAAACAGCTTTCCTGAATCCACCGTTCTTATAAGGAAAAGGAACGAAGTAAATTCACAGGAAAAGCAAGGCTTTTTTTCCAAGTCTATACATCCTCTTTACAGGTATAAAAGTACATGCAAATCTTTCTAGAATTTATTGCACTGTAATTAAAAGTAGTCAGAAATTTCAATTCCTCTTGTGGAAATATAGATTTTTATTAGAGAAAGGAAACAAATATAATCACCAAAAATGTTTTTCTTTTATAATATGGCCACAGTGCCATGAATATTTGGGTATCTCATGCTTTTCTTCTCTTCCACTGCTAAGATTTGGCATAGAGTTTTTCCCTCCTCAAAGTGTGGAAGATATTGCATTTGATAGACCTCTTCAGAGTACTATATTGTTTGACTGGGGGACATACCAAATGCAGCATATTCAGATCATGAAGCTCCTGTACTTCAACTGCGTGTAGCCATAGAGTACCATTTCTGAGTCAAGTATTTCTCAGGGTTGGTAAAGTATATTCTGTCTCGCCATAATGCAAATTGGTCTGCATATCTCCAGTTCTTTTCCAGGTCTACATTTCTATGATTTTATTTCTTTGGAGTTTTTCAGCAAAACCCAAATATATTTGCCTTAAAAAAAATATCCCTATGCTTTTTGGAAAAAAAAAGGGGAGGGGGAGGAAGACTAGGCATTTTATACTAAAAAAAAAACCAAAACAACCAAAAACCAGAAGAAACAAACCCACTAAACTTTATTTTCCAATGATTTATTTTTTCATTAAAAAATGAAATCATTGGTCTAGGACTAATCCCAGCCCCAGTGCCCCAGACCTTGGTGGAGCCTACAGACCAGATAATACAAAGCAAACTCAAAGAGGAAAGAAAAATCTAGCAGATGGCAGCAAAAAGACCAGACAGCAATTTTCTGACCCCGTATTCCAGTGCTGGAGAATTCATGATCAGCCTTTCTGAAAGAGAGTCTTGCAAATTGCTTCAGCTCTGGTTTTGTGTTTTCTATGGTTTCCCGCCAGACCTTAAATAATTACACCAATGATAATTTAGCAATTGTGAAAGTGCATATATGTATACATATAATTGCACATGTACATATATATTTTATAGATTTCTTTATATATATATTATTGTGATTTGAGGAACCCACAACAATTAATTGTCATTTAGACAATTATTCCCTCACCTGATGACCCCTCCCCATCCGGGAAAGGGAATCGGGAAAAAAAAAAGGAAACCCAAGGGCTGAAATATAAACAGATTTAATAGAATAAGACTAAATAATTAACATTATAATACTAAAGAACCAGTATTGATCCCAATACCAATATAAAATACACAAGGATTATGCTCTGCCCATTCTATCAGTAGAAGCTGTGCACTCCCAGCAGGGGACAGCCAACGTGGGACACTGCGAGTGCTGCAGCTTCAGGAGGAAGGGAAGGGCTCAGTGGTCTGGTACCGGAGCAAGAAATTCTCAGGATGGCAGCCATCAAGGGAGAGAGAGAACTCCTCAGCAAACTTTCTGATTTATAGTGAATGTGATGTTCATGGTATGAAACAATCCTGTTGGCCAGCCTGGGTCAAGTGCCCGGGTCTCGCTCCTCCTCATCCCTGCACCTGGTGAGCTCGAAAACACTCAGACCTTGAAACCCACACAACATAGCTGGCTATAGAGTAAATATTTTCACAAATTCAGACACTAGAGTCTTCTAAAAGTGCGGTTTTCCCACGCATTAGAATAGACCTTACCGAAAAGCAAAATCACTGAAAGAGAAATTAATCCTGTGTCGCTCAAACCAGGAGAATTATATAGATATAATTTAACGTGTGTGCGTATATATATGTTTCTATATGTGCATATATAAAGTCTTATGTGATCTACTGTAAGAAATTAGAGGTGCTCCAGAGGTCAGAAGTTTTTCTTTGTAGAGAATAGTTGTCTCATCTTTTTTTGAATGCATAAAATCTTTTTTGCTCTATGGGTAATGGTTCTAATCCTTGTCTTTCACATTACTGTTATTCACCCTATTTCCTCAGACACATTTAGTTAAATGGCTATCAACAGTAGACGATTAACGTAAGGGGACAAGGGGATGAGTCAAAACATAAATCAGACAATAATGCTGTCTTCAGCAGAGAAGAGAGTATCGACCAGCATGACAGCTTCTGCAAACTAATTATCAAAGCAACATTCTAATGTAATTGTGAAACAAGCAATATCTTTTTCCCCCTTTGCTACTTTAGTTAATGGCCATATATTAAAAGAACATGGAAAAGACAAAAATAATAATAGTAATAATCCCAAGCATGAATGCAACCCAAACAATAACTCTGTTTCACTGATATGGCTCTCCTTGTTTACAGTTTCCATCTGCCATGAGGAAGTGGTGCAACAAGCTGCAATTGCTTCCATTGCCTTTTCATTCCCCTACATCTTCCTTCTGTCCACATTCCCCACATTTTTATTTTTATTTTACTTTTTTTTTTTATCCAGCTTCTGAGAAACTGTGGTTTATTCAATTACAATACATTTCTGGTTGTCCATCCTTCCTTCAGGTAAGAAATTTTTCATGTGTTCCCTAATTACAACAAATTATCCCAAAGTAGGAAGAGGGGCACAGAAGGGGATTGAGTAGATATACTTGTATGTGTTTTAAGAGAAGAAATGGCCAGACAAGAGAGAACATGCTAATGCTCTCTCATACAGGAAAAATAGCAAGTTCAAACTCCAATAGGTGGCAGAAAGATTTGAGACAGTATAATAAGGTCTGGCTTCATTAGCGCCTCCTTACTAGCTTTTCCCAACAGTAATAACACTCCCTCTATTCAGACATAAATGGATCAATGCTTGCCTCTGCTTGTTAGCCTGCTGTATAGCTGGGAACTAAACAGCACGTAATATATGAACGCAGATGTAGATATCCAGTGCAGATGGGGTTGTTCCAGAACAGCGTTTTAGTTCAGCAAGAGAACTGGAGGATCCTGGGTCATGGTCCCCAGCCCTAATACATAGGAGACCTTGTCACATCTGAAACACAGCGTTAAAGCTGTGAGGAGAGCATTTAACGCAGCTATACTTGGTTTACACCAGAACATTCATTCTTGATATCAGTGTTGCATATTAGGGACTGATTATTAGGCCTGAGTATGGTTTACTTCTCTTTGAATACATAAGTATGATGTATTTTATCTATATATATATTATATATAGTCTCATGGACTAAACTTGGATCAATTCAGGAACATTAAAACATAAAACTGTGTAAGTAAAAAAATTCTCTGTGTGTTTCTTAAAGACTGATGGATATGGGGGCAGAATTTGAAATGGAGGTTCAAGTTTAGGGTAGATTTACACGCTGCTGACATCAATAGGACTGTGACACATGTCCATGAGCACTTGGGTTAGCAAGCTTTAGTGAGCAACAGGAGTATATGCTCAGTTCAGCTGAGTACTGGGTTTCAGTTTAGGCGTGGGATTTTCTTGGGATCTGTAATATTGAATGGGATTATCTGCAAAGAACACCAAAGATATATCATATTTAATGGCACTGGGCCCCTGAGGATCTTGAAATTCAGAACTACCTAAACCTGAAATCATTATTCATGTGAGTACCTATTACTCTGAATAATATCAAATGGGAATACTTGTCTTCACAGTGAATATTTCCACCTTCTAAGCAAAATAAATGATAATTAGAATTGGTTCTGGTACATATAGCTACTCTAGCAAGAATTCTGATGGCTTAAGTTAGACAACTTCAATCCTCATGTGAGTGTATATCAGAAGTTTCATTGTCATGTTATCCCTGAATCTGCCTTTAAGCAGACATTTTCTTTTTTACAAAATAAAATGTTGCACGTAGTAGCTAGCATACAGATGAGAAAGAATGTCTAGATTTGTTTTCAAAATTTGGGACACTTTATATTCTTAAGTCACAGTTCTAATGTTCATAAACTGACAATTGACACAGTCCAAAAATGTAAGAAATAGTGACATCTAAGGAAGTACCTGGAGACATGTAGCCTCAGAATGTGAATGCTCATATATTTTAATTCTTTTTTATGAGCAAAGCTATTTTTATGACATGGCCAAAAATGTTGTCTTTCACGCAAGCTGAAAATCTCTGATAAAATTATAATGGCCAGTTTATCAATTAGTGTAAGCTGGTGTAGTTCCACAGATAACAAAAGAACTTAGCCAGTTTATACCAGTTGAAAGTCTTTTCCTAAAACTAAATACATTCAACTATGGTGCAGAACAAAGAAATAACTTCATCTCCTTTTAAATATATTTATTATGGTTTTCTAATTGCAAACCAGATTTAACAGCAGTATGGTCACAGCTGAATATAACATCCACTCCCAAATTACACTGTAATTTTGTATTAACATGTTCTTTAATTCAGATTCTAAAAATTACATTATTTCAAGACTTTTAAAAAAAGAAACTTATTAACTTCCTCCTAAATTACTTAAATGAATTTTCCTGCTCAATAATGAGGTAAAGATGGTTTTGTTCCATTTGCATCAAATCACTGCATAACCTCTTCCTAAGAAATATTTCTTTCACACCTGAGCTATTCATGGGCCTGGAAAACATAATCCAATATACTTTAGGAATAATCAAAACTGTGTCATCAGCCCCCTTTCTTCCCACCATGATTCCCTTTGTTATTGTCCCTTTTTAAGTTTTGTAGAATTTTCTTGTTCCTTATTTTACCAGAAGTTGAATATCTGCCCTGAAAAGCACCTGGCCCTCAGCAAAATAAAGTGCTGTCCCTTACTAACCTAGTGAACATATGCAGCATAGACAGCAAAAATGAAAACATTTCTATTGCCTTTGTGCTGCTTTAAGCTTTTCACAAAAACACCAGTGCTTGGGAGGAGATTCATCCCCAGGCGTAGGACTTGACACTTCCTTTTCTTGAACTTGAGGAGATGCCTGTGGGCTCACTTCTCCAGCCTGTTGAGGCTGCTCTGAATGGTAGCACAACCCTCTGGTGTATCAGCTGCTCCCAGTTTTGCATTGTCTGCAAACTTGCTGAGGGTGCACTTTGTCTCATCATCCAGGTCATTAATTAAGATGTTAAACAGTTTGACCTCAGTGTCAACCCTCGGAGTACACCACTAGTGACTGGCCTCCAAATGGAGTTTGTGCCACTAATCACAAATTTCCAACCCCAGCACATCAGCCAGTTCCCAATCCACATCAGTGACCATTTCTCTGGTCCCTATTGCACTGGTTTGTTTATGAGGATACTATGGAAAACAGTGTCAAAGCCTTTAAAGTCAAGATAAAAAAATACCTACAGCTCTCACCGAGTCCATGGAGCTAGCCATTGTATCACAGAGGCTATCAGGCTGGTCAGGAATGATTCCCCTTTTGTAAATACATGCTGACTACTCCCAATCACCTTGTCCTTTATATAGAATCGTAGAATCATAGAATGGTTAGAGTTTGAAGGGACCTTGAAGGTCATCTATTTCCAACCCCCCTGCCATGGCCAGGGACACCTTCCACTAGACCAGGTTGCTCAAAGCCCCATCCAGCCTGGCCTTGAACACCTCCAGGGATGGGACATCCACACCTTCCCTTGGCAACCTGTTCCAGTGCCTCACCACTATCATAGTAAAGAATTTCTTCCCAATTTCTGATCTAAATCTCCACTCATCCAGTTTGAAGCCACTACCCCTCATCCTATCAATGCATGCCCTTGTAAAAAGTCCCTCCCTGTCTTTCCTGTAGGCCCCCTTTAGGTACTGGGAGTGGCTATAAGGTCTCCCCGGAGCCTTCTCTTCTCCAGGCTGAACAACCCCAACTCTCTCAGCCTGTCTTCATACGAGAGGTGCTCCAGCCTTCTGATCATGTTTGTGGCCCTCCTCTGGACCTGGTCCCACAGGTCCATGTCCTTCTTATGTTGAGGGCTCCAGAGCTGGATGCAATATTCCAGGTGAGGTCCCATGAGAGCAGAGTAGAGGGGCAGAATCCCCTCTCTCAATCTGCTGGCCACACTTTTGATGCAGCCCAGGATGCAGTTGGCTTTCTGGGCTGCGAGCACACATTGCCTGCTCATGTCGAGCTTCCCATCAACCAACACCCCCAGGTTCTTCTCCTCATGGCTGCTCTTGAACCATTCCCTGCCGAGCCTGTATTGGTGCTTGGGATTGCCCTGACCCAGAGGCAGGACCTTGCACTTGGCCTTATTGAACTTCATGAGGTTGGCCCACCTCTCCAGCCTGTCCAGGTCCCTCTGGATGGCATGTCTTCTCTCCAGCTTGTCGACCGCACCACACAGCTTGGTGGTGTCGGCAAACTTGCTGAGAGTGCACTCAATCCCACTGTCCATGTCACCAACAAAGAACACCACTTATACTCATTTCTACATGCCTCAAAACAGTTTCCAGGATTATCTCCTTCGTCACCTTTGCAGTGACTGAAGTGAGACTGACCTGCCTTTAGTTCCCAGGATTGTACTTGAAGTCTGGCACGACATTTCTTTTCTTCCAGTCATCAGGAACTTCTCTAGTCACCATGACCTTTCAAAGATAATTCAGAGTGGCCTCACAAGGAACCCTGATCAAGCAGCCTCTAATCTGCCCTCTAATCCTGACCCATAAACTCGGCTGGATCATTGTCTTCTCCTAGGTAGTGCTCTATGCATTCCCACTACTCTCTCCCATCAAGGGTAACTGCCCCTCTTTGCTGTCCTGTCCTGTCCTTCCTAGAGAGCCTATACCCATTTATAGAATCATAGAATGGTTTAGGTTGGAAGGGACCTTGAAGATCATCGAGTTCCAACCCCCCTGCCACAGGCAGGGACACCTCTCACTAGACCAGGTTGCCCAAGGCCACGTCCAGCCTGGCCTTGAACACCTCCAGGGATGGGGCTTCAACAACCTCTCTCTGGGCAACCTGGGCCAGTGCCTCACCACCCTCAAAGTGAAAACCTTCTTCCTGATGTTTAATCTAAACCTGCCCTCTTCCAGCTTAAAGCCGTTCCCCCTCGTCCTATCACTACATGCCCGTGTAAAAAGTCCTTCCCCAGCTCTCCTGTAGGCCCCCTTTAGGTACTGGAAGGCCGCAATAAGATCTCCCTGGAGCCTTCTCTTCTCCAGGCTGAACAGCCCCAACTCTCTCAGCCTCTCCTCATAGGCGAGGTGCTCCAGCCCTCTGATCATCCTCGTGGCTCTCCTCTGGACGCGCTCCAGCAGGTCCATGTCCTTCTTATGTTGGGGACTCCACAGCTGGATGCAGTACTCCAGGTGGGTTATGACAACACCCTGGGCATATGAGCTATTCAACCATGTTTCTGTAATCCCAATGAGATCATAGTCCTTCATTTGCATGGGAATGTCTTGTTTTCTCCTGCTTGTTCCCAGTGCAGCATGCAGTAGCGTACAGGTACTGCAGAGATGCACCCAGTTGTGCTGATTTCCCAGAAAAAGTATAAATAGCTCTCCCCATAATGCTCTCCTGATGGCACTTCCTTATGTGCATGTGCTTGAGATGGACCCATTTCAGCCCTGTATTGCTCATTTGGAGGTCTTTTGCCCACATCACCCTGCACCATTTCCTTACCAAGCTGGTCCACCACTTGCTCACTTGAGTGCGGGTCATAATCTCAATCCATTGTTGTGTCTACTTTAAAGTTCTCAGCCAGCCTGTTGGCAAAGATGTTTTTGCCCCACTTATTTGCCTCTTCATAATGGGCCTCAATCCTCAGAGGAGGTCCCATGGTCACAAAAAAACGATGCCTGTTGCCCACACCAGCTGCACAACCACTTGTTGACACTCAGGATCCATCTGCTCCTACTCAGGTTCTTCTCCCTCATCAACAGAATCAAGGAGAAAACCAGCTGGACCACCAAGTCCTTGGTCATTGCCTCCAGAGCCCTCAGCCAGCTCAGACACCTCAAATTACAGAAATGTAACCTGCAGAGGCAGTGCTTAATCCTAAACTTTCACTCTGTTATTCAATTACAGTACAGTTTTCACAATGGCTGAGGACATGTCCAGTGGGAACTGAACTCTCTTAGAATTGTTTTAAAAAAAATTCAACCATATTTATTCTGTTGCAGGTTAAATGTCAGAAATTGTATGTACCTTGCTTGTAAAAGTCAAGACATTATAAGCTCAAACAAAGCTCTCAATACTCATCTATAAATTGCACATCTGCAAGTCTTCACATAAAACAGCTATTCCACAGGAAACACAATGAAAAAGTAATATTTCTTTGTTCTCTGGTTTACTCTGGAAAATTTGCACAGGAAATCTATCAAAACTGGTATGAATTGATATAATTTTGGAGCCAACTTGGAAATGTCCCCCTTAACGTAAGATATTTCAAACGGTAAATCAATGTTGATGTTTCAGATGGAGAATATTCAATTGTAAATTAGCTCTTTTTTATTAAGAGGAACCAGATATGAAGCACCAATTATTAGATAATAATTAGGTATAAATTAAGACTGAACAGAAGGAAAAAAGAAAATCACAGAACATGGGAATGGCGGTGACATATGCTTCTTGTCAAAAGCTCTGAGGTGGCCTTGTCATTCATGAATGAATCAGGAGGTAGATGATATGGTCCTTTCTACAGACACCAAAGTCTAAATCCATCAATAAGTTTCAAGGCTGGAAAGGAAAACACTGTGCTCATGCAATTTAAATACGCACATACATACATAGGCATACATACATGCATGTATGTATGTATGCATATGTATATAGATTTATGTATGTATAAATGTATGTATAAATACATATTATACATATGTATGTGTAGATATATATCCTGCTTGGTTGCATTTGCTGTTTTATCATTTTGTCATTTAAAGGCAGAGGAAAAGCTAAACCATTCTTCTAAGCTATAAAAAACTGCAGTAAAGTAATTTGGTTTTTATGTGTATGTGTCTACAGACATACACAAATACATGTATGTTTATACAAACAATTTTACAAGGGAACTCCATCAAAGAGTCTCTGTGCATCTACAGACTCACCAGCACCAGCACAGCCTTCTCCATGGTTTCAGCCATGCGTTGTTCATTCATGCCCGGACTTGCTCAAATGCTGGTTGTTCTCTCCAAGCCTGGTAAGAAAAATGTACAGCTTAGGGCTGCCAGTACAATAAGAAAAAATGTCTCCTTAGTAACGACCTGTTCTGCTCCCATGGTGCTGCCATTGATTATAGAGGGAGTTGGACTCGGTTCTCAATCCCCTCCTGGTCTTACATACACATTGATTAATGCAGAATATACCAGTTTCCCAGCCCTATTTATTAAAATAATACCAGAGGAATAAAATTTAATCTGCCTCATGGAAAAAGTTAACCAAGAAAGGATTTTGATGACTGCAACGTAAATAACAATAAAAAAAAAAATCGAAGAAAATAACGTAGCATGTTGTTTTTTTCTTACTGCTTCCATCTTAAATAGCACATCAGTTGTCATCTTCCCTCACTCAGAAACCCTAAATCCCAAGAGATCCTGCTTACTTGAGTAAATTAATTATTTAGTGAGTGATGGATTACATGACACAGAAGTAGCTAAAATACCCCAAGGATATCATGAAAGAGTAAAAACTGTGAAACCATTTTTGGATGAAGAGAGCAGAAAATAGGCCAGTTGTTTCTAAGCCTAGTCCCAAGTGACGTCTGGAAAAGAAATGCTCCTTCTTAGGACAGCCCATTGTGTGCAGTCGTTACTGGATCTGGTATTTTGTATTCAGACCGTATTTCTCCTGCATCCTCTGTTCCCAGAGGGATATTATTTTGATATTGAATAGAGTTTATTTTCTTGAGAGATAACGTCCAGAGTGTGTTGGTGTCTCTGAGATTTCTCACGTGACCTTCCATTTTCTGCTCAGTTTGAAGCATGCATTCATCAGTTTGCTTGATGAAAACGTCAGTTATGAGCATTTACACTTCACGTGAGTTACTATGTACAGCCAAGAAAGATCTTGCAAGTCAAGCTGATATTAGATTGTCTACTTGCTTTTGCTGTTGAGTTTTGGATAAGAAAAGGTATGATTTCCCTAAAGTAGCTATGTTTTTTCGGCAGAAATAAAACCAGCAAATAACACTGAACAGGGGTTTATCTGACTATAATATTTTGTTCCAAATCACTTGGATGTCTTGAAGCAATAAGAAAATTTAGACCCATAACACATAAAAACCCAGTATTTCTGGTCAAATTGGTATCTTTTTTTTTTTTCCCCCCTTTTTTTTTCTTTTCTGCCCCTCAGTGTCCTGCAGATCTGGCTCTGAAAGCACAAGCTGGCTGTGTCGAGATGACTGAAGAGGGACAGGAGAGCACAGTGAAACACATGGCTCTTCTCTAGCTAGAGCAGAGCTCAGCACTCCCACTTGCAACTGCACACAGTCATATGGTGGGCTGGTAACTACCGCTTGGAAGAAGAGAGTAAGCACTAAGAAACACTGATTAATATCTACAGGTAATTACTCTGAAATGCCCACAGGGGATGTCACTGAGTAGGTAAAGCACTTAAGAAAAGTAACCGCAGTGTTCCTGTAACTGAAAAGTTCTACCTTAGTTAGACCTGATGTGCGGGCAGATGGAGGAGCACCTCTGGATAGAATACGAAAAGCAGTGGGGATGATACAGGTGACTTGGTTAAAAGTCTGGAAGCTACAGGCTTGTGAAAGCAAAATCAGGAAGCCAGTAGCCTGTATGACTAAATTAAAAAGGGCTTTTAAAGGTAGGCTGTTGTGGTTTAACCCCAGCCAGCAACTACAACCATGCAGCAGCTCACTCACTCCCCCTGGACCCCACCTCCCTCCCCAAGTGGTAGGGAGAACAGGCAGAAAAGGAGGGGAAAGGGAAAAAAACCAAACCTCATGGATTGAGATAAAGACAGTTTAACAGAACAATAACGGAAAAGGAAAATAACAGTAACAACAACAATAATAATAATGGTAAAAGAATATACAGAACACAACCTGGTGAATTTGTTGCCCAGCCTGACCCGAGCAGTGGTTGCGATTACCACTCCCTGCTGGCCAACCCCCGCTATATACTGAGCGTGATGTCTATGCTACGGAATATTCCATTGGCCATTCCATTGTTCTGTCTGTGCTCATTCTCAGTTTCTATGGTAAGCTGCAAAAAGTCATTGAATACTATAAACATCACCTAGCAACAACTAAAACACTATGCATTATTAACATTCCTTTCATAGCAAACCTGAAACATAGCAGCCACTAGAAAGAAAAAGAACTTTATCCCAGCTGAAATTAGGACATGGGCATATGAAAGATTTATCTTAATAAAATTGATGAAAGGAAATGGGGGTCGATGACTGCTGTAAATTGCCACTGACCCAAGATCACAAACTCTGTCCTTGGCTCCGTTCCTTGAGGCACCACAAATACCCCTGGAGTCCCACTGAGATCAGAAGTTCGAAATAAAGGATCCAAAATATGGAAACTGATACATCCTACGATTGATCCCTGCTTCACAGATATCGACACGTCCTGTGACATTAATAATGCACAATACTGTGAACTATAGGACGGATAGAATTGGTAATGGATTTCTAGCAGAAAATACAGCTTAAATGAACTTCAGGTTAAGAGGAGGAGATTTAGTAAGAAATCTTCAGGTTTTGCCTAGGACTCCTATTCCATGCCAGCACCTACAATTAAATACATTCTCTCAGGTCTGTTTATCTGGAATTAGGAGTGAATTAATATTGTCCCAAGCTAAATTAATTCATCAATAAATTGCTTGATGTTAATAGAAAAAAGTGAATCTTGTCCAGAGGGTACTCGCCAAAGTGTATTGTTATCTGGATGTGCCTTTATGTGTAGGCCGTTTTGTTGATTCTTTCTATAGTAATTAACTATGTGATGATTTTGGAGAGTCCGTAAACTCTTCGACACCATCAATGAAAACCATTGAAGGTCAAATCAGGATGTTGTAGCAGATGGCAGGACACATGATGGTGTTGTGGTAGTGTTTGCATTTCTTGTCAGTAAACAAATAAAACCCTTTTAAAAAAATCTTTATTTTCAAATAAAGGCTGGAATCCCAGTGGTATATTCACCTCTACCGTCTTGGATTAAGAGTTATGCAGAAGAAAGAGAGTGAAGATGAGATGCAGAAGAGATGGTGAGTAGGGTATGGCAGAAGAGAAGCCTGAAGTTCACGTGTGAGACTTCATTGGTGACTTTGTGCAAACTGTTTTCTTTTCCATCTTTAATGGCAACTTGTTCTTGGACCTTAATACATACACATATAATTTTCTCTAAAAATTAGCAGTTATTCCCATTCTCTCCTCTATTTTCACGTGTATGACATGAACCTAGTAAAATAAAAAAGTCAGGAGTAAGAATAGCATTTTTTGCCCTAGTGAAATACCGCAACAAGATGATATCACCAGGTTAAACCCTTTTACCTTCAATTGGACATGAATAATTCAAGCCTTCAAATTATTGTTCAGCCATATAACCTTGTCTGTCAGTCAGCAAAGACCACTCTTTCTGTCCCTGTCCAAATTTAATAGGTGTTGATTCCCCTCCTCCCCACTCTGCCTTTTCTGTCTGAGACTTAAATTTACATGGACATGCTGCTTAGCTGTGGTGACTTGCGTCTGTGGGGGTCTCCTCCTGACAAACTTTGTCTCTTCCTATTTCGTCAGTAGCTATCAACAATCAAGATACATGAAAGCTTTGCTGATTGTGCATTATTGAAGTAATAATGAAATGCCTTGTCTGAACTTGCTTCTTTCATGAAGAAAAAAAAAAATCCAACTTATATTTGCAAACTGTAACATCTCCAAATCATACTGAGCGTAGTTGCAAAATTTACAAAGAAAATATGCCCTAGGTCATAAACACTTGCAAATGATTATTTGATTAGATCTTTTTATAAACACTTCTGGGGTCCAAAGAACATGGTGATAATCTTTCCATTTATAATTCCTCCGGGTTTAGATTCTGTACAAAATGTAAACAAGGAAAATATAAGAAATAAATGCACACAAAGGAATTAACATCTTCAGTATTTGCATTTGTTTAGACTGAAGTCTAAAATCTGATGCCATTTGTGAGCTTATGAACATGAACTGAAAAAAAACCCCACAAAAGCTATCCCGAATTTTTGGCTCAGCTACAATTCACCAGTCAATTATCTTGCTTGATTTGAATATAAGATGACATAAGTCTGTTTTTCGTTATGTTTGTACAGCAGTTCTCATAACAGGGTCCTGGCCCACAGCTGGAACTCCTGGGTGCTATTGACACAAACACAGCAAAGATGTTATCCTGAGTGATCTCTTGCATGTCAAAGCAAATTCACAAGAAATCAAAAGCAACATATCAAATCCGAACAAGGATCTGCATCCAGACAAAACAGCTTACCTGCCCTATCTCTGCATGTTACAATGTGTATAAACCATGTTCAGCTTTCTGCATTTCAGCTTTAGAATTTCTGAACAAATTTATCTTTTCATGCTTTTCTCCTCTTGCATTTATAGTGGCACAAAGAGAAAAGTGAATAAGGCCAGATACGATTTCTATGATTTACTCCTTTGTCTGGATCACCAACCAGGAAATTTCAAGGATCATCCAGTTCATCTCATCTAGTGTAACAACATGACTGATGTATTGAGGGTACTTTAATTCTGGTTATCCTCAAGATCAGGAGAGAAGAGAGACAGTTTACAGGTACTTTTTCCCTGTTTTAGACAATGACAATGCCCAAATTGGCTAAGTCTTGAAATACAGCTCAGTTGCCTTTTCCTGACCCACTTAGACTGTTTGTATGCTTCCCCTGCCACTCCTGGCACCTGCCATTCCTTTGAGGTTGTGACCACAGAGTGGTTCTGCCTTTTTGGACTCAGTGCAGTACAGCAGCAAGGCTGTCCTCAGTGACAAGAAAACACAGAGTTTTTGTAGCTTCTCTTCACTGTTTTTACGGGCAAATAAAAAAAGGAGACAATCTGCATTACAAAATGCTTCATAGATCATTTAAAGACACAGAAAAATTATTAGGCTGTAAACACAGGTTTAACCTATATTACTTGACCTGTAATAGCAGCTGTAAATTTATCAGCCTATCTGGAAGCAATTCACATCAGAGATGTAGAAGCGAGCAACGTGGGAGAGAGAATACAAAGGTTCAATGCTTGGCTTGAAATCTGAACTCCTCCAAATATTGCAAAAGATGTGAGAAATAATAATAAGAGATTATTGGTTTTGTTTCACAACTTCACAGCCTAGTTAATGAAGATAAGGCAGACAATCTTGATGTCTTCTATTTCAGGCTGGGTAACATTTTTTTTTTTTTTTTTGGTAAGCAAATACAAGGTTTTAGGTTCACAGCAAAAGAGAAATGGGACAAGATTATTTTATATATGATACTACTCAGGATTCAAAATTTTGGAGTCCTGACCTTACAAATGCCTTGCAGGTCTTATGCAAGTCTGCTAAGCCAGGGTAAAATGGGAACCGCAAAATGTCTTCAATGAATATTTAGCCTGTTAAATATTCTGGCTGAGAAATGAAAGCTAAAAAGCTCTGTCTGATCTCAGTAAGCCCAACTTACTCTTGAAGCGGCTTCTCACTCAGATGTTAGGGGGCAATGTTTGGGGCCAATGGAGTGGTTCATCTTTACATTATTGACAGCAAACTTGGAACTATAGTACAGACATTTAAATTTATATGCATTTCTCAAAGGGAAAAAAATTCACTCTATAATATTGGAACTGATGTCATGTTTCTAAAGGAAAAGGAAATGCTCAGTGTGTGACTTCATAGAAAAAAACAGTGAAGATGATTGCCATGTTTAAATATTAAGAAGAAGGATTTATTTTTGGTTTCTGCATGCCATGTTACACCTGTATATTTAATGAGATGCAAGAGTGAACTTCCTCTAGAGAAACCATGCTTTCTTTGTGGTTTATCATAATGCTTAAGGTGTAACTAAAAGCAGACACTGTTGTCAAACAGCTGTCAAAGTGCTGGAAGCAACAGCAATTAGAAATCTGAAAGGAGAGTTAAGAAAACAGGAACAAAAAGTCACCTGCTTGCTAAAAAATTAAGAATTTTCACTTTAGGAATAGACAACGATTCAAGGGAAATAATTTTGATTGACATCTAAAACAGAAAAAGTAGGAAAAGGGAAGGTGGAAAAAAAAAAGAAAGGGAAAAACATAAAAGCAAAACCAACAAAATATGAATACGAATACAGAAAGGAGAAATATAAAGAAATTCGAAAGCAGAAGTAGAGAGTGGAAAGAAAAAAAGAACAGAACAAATATATTTTGTTATCTCTATGCCCCAAACAATGACCCAATTAAATACCATAGATCTTGCATAAAACACAGCATTGTCAAAACACTATTAGTACAGCTAATGGAAGTACGGAAAGATTCTGGTATGCACACAAGCACACAAAAAGTCTAGGGCAGAAGTACACCATGAAGCCAGTGAAACCCTACACACTAGCACAGCTTCCAAAGCCTATTCTGTTTCAAGATAAAATAGAGAAGCGGCAGTGCACTGAAACAAGGAAAAAACTGACAAAATCTCAGCTCCTGAGGAACCATCACATTTCAATTAAAAATATAATCCCATACTTAAGACTTGTCCCTTGAACTGGAAAAATAAACACTGGGAAGTGATGAAATCCTGCATAGTCTCCCATCCTGTTCTAATTTTTCTTTTCCTGTGATTGCATTATAAGATAGCCCTTAATGTTCTAGTCTTGAGTTGTTTTTTCCCCACAAGCATTAACTCATTTTGTGCATTGGCAGGGCAGGACATACATCATACCTTCAATACCACATTTCATTCTCCCTCATGCAATGTGCCGGCCTGGGGCTTATTTACCTCACACCATCCAAACCCTCCATAACTTATCAACTCTTTATGGACTTTTCCATGATGCTCATCTCTGTAGTATCCAAATGTCTAGCAGACATGCGCGAATCCACTTCTGCAACCCCTCTGTGAGGCAAGGCAGCATTTCTCATTCTCTTTGAATCTGATATTGAGATGAGCCACTGGGTGTTATTGATGCGCAACATGATTCAAGGGCCTGTTTCAGACCAAAAGAAATCAAAGGAGTTTCTCTGTTAACTTAATTGGGCTTTGAATCACCCTGTGTATCAAGAAATTGTCATCGTTTGGTTTGCATCAGCTCAGAATACATCTGGGTTGGCCATTGGAATACTAATTCCATCATTTTATGCTGTACAATACTTAAGGGAATACTGCAAGTTATTTCTATAATAATAAAGCCTAACTAGTTCTCTTACAAAAAACTTGAGCTGAGACGTGCTTTGGCAGCAAGACCAGTGAGGCTCTATTCCCCAGAGGTAGTTTGCATGCACTCACCCTGCTTTGAAGCCTAAGATAAATTACTGACCTTTCTGTTTCTTGCTCCAGCAAGCAAATTGTTGAGTCCACCCTTACAGACACAGCCTAAAGAGACTAAACTCAGGACAGCTGCATCTGACCCTGTCAATCCTGAATTGCTTGAAAGAAATGACTGCTCACAAAGTGATGCACCTGGCTATACACGGCTAGACTGACTCTTTAGATATCATAGGACAGCTGGAAATCATTTTACCTAACATGCATGTCTGAAAACTAGTTGTTTAAGCTAAGGCAGGTGTCTGGGATCTCCCTGTTGTCACATGAAAGACTGGCATCATGAGAGGGCAAGTCATCTGAAGTGTCTCTCTTTCTCCATCACACCTTTTCTTAGTACACATTATGGGATACTGGTCCATCATAAATAATATTAATACATTACTCCAGAGCACGGTTTTGACCGTTTCCATTAAAACCTGTTCCTCTTTTGAATGGCATTTTCTGTGCTGCTCATACAAATAACGAAACAAATGAATAAGCAAACCTGCATGCAGTTACATAAAATCTTATTTTTTTATTAGGGACTGTTTATAAAGATACTGATTTGCCCACTGCTGGTGATAAACATTCAGTGGAGTCTGTTCTCTTCAAGGAACCTTGAAGCATGGGGATGGCTTGCACTTCTAATTAGGGAATCTCTGGCATCTGGTCAGAGTTTAATTCACATGTCTTAAAACAGTTAATATACAGTGGCATTCAAGCTGAGGCTAATCATCCACAGTCTGCCCATACAAACTGTATAAGTAAAAAAATGTGTCGCTTGATGAGGCTGAATCAAACCTCAGTTAAATTAATGTACAACGTATGCAAACAACTATACCTGACATTAACAGTCTTACTTTGGATTTACCACTGGTGCAACAGATTGAGATCTGTCCTGTTATATTGCATTAAACATGTATTGCCGTTATAATCTAATTATCTCCCTGATTGTATGACCATTACAAAGGTATCTCTACGCCCAATCCCAATCCTCCTTGTCATCCATAGTCATTAATATTAGATAACGGCATAACATGAGGATGAGCTTACATCATCAGAGCAGCAAATCATCTAGCCCTGTCTTCAACCCTAGCCATGAGCAAATGTTTAGGAACAAAGAGAGCAAGGGAAAAGTATTTGATACAGAAAGGTGTCAACAGACCAGGAAATTTAGATTTAATGTAATATAATAATATTCTGAAGTTTACAAGACTACAGGATTTGGTTTTCATGGAGGAGTGATTTAAGGTGGAAATAATAGAAATAGTCCTTTTTTCTGACAGTTTGAAAAAGGTCAAAATAATGGGTCTAATTTTTCTAATATTTTGAGCAGGAACAGTAATAAAATACAAAAGTAAAATTTTAAGGTTTTTTCTTAAACATTTCACTTCTTTAGTTCAAAATGCAGTTTCTTGCTCAAAAAACTGCCAAACAGTAAGGTCTGTAGACTATAAATTAGAAATAAATTTCACGCAGTAAACAGAACAAAATTTCTCCTTAGGCCTGAATTTTTTTTTTTTACTTTTTCTACTTGAAAAAAGAATAATCATTTGGCATCTATTGTAAACCATTCTTTGTTATTATTAAGCCTAACATTTTGTAACTAGATGATGAACTGAAGGCTCAGTTACTCTTGCAACTTTCCAAACGGTGGGAACATGCAAAGCCTTAGTGTCCTAAACTGACAGGTATTTGCTTCTGGTAGACAACAGGTAAGGGAGTGCTTGAGCGGACTGGACAAATAATATCATCTTATAACACACCATAAGAATGTGCATGAAGGTGAAAAATTCAGATAGAAACCCCTGTTTCAGTGCTGCCTGGGCACTTCTCTCAAGCACCTGCAACCGATGCTGCCCGGCTCCTCGGCAGCTGCCCCATCCCTGGAGGATGAACTTTTGAAGGATACAGGAAGAAAATATTTTGGAGAAAACAGAACTAAGAAATGAAGAGGACAAAACAAAGACAGGCCTGTAAGCAGTTACAGGAACACAAAAAGCAGAAGTGGCAAGCGTCACTCTGTGCCTCTGGAGATCCACTAGCGACGAGAGTACGTGAGCAAACCCAGCAACACCATGCTCGGCAGTGGGCAGGCGTCAGGTCCGAAAACATGGTCAAGGTGACTTTCCCATACCTCCCTCTGCTCTCCCCCAAAAAATCAGGACCTCTATATACTTTTATGTGCATTTTATAACCTAAGATATTTAAGATACAATAAAAAATATTATTAATAATATGAAGCTTCTGATGCATGCAATGAAGTTTTGAAATCATTGGAGCTGTTCTGGTAAAAAGCAGCGTTATCACAGTGGTGAATAGGGCTTAGGTTTGTGCAGCGATGGGCTTTTTAGCTCACAGAGGCAGGCAAATCAGAGCTGTGCAAGTTTAATGAAGTCTTTTTGTATATGTGTTTTGAAATTCAAGAGCTGGTCTTATAACTAAAAGAGCTGCCTTAATGAAAATGGGGAAGGGAAGATCAGAGAAAGATTTATTTCCTATATACTTACTGTATTTTTCAGTTATATATATTTAATTTCATAACCTCAAGAGTAATAGCAGGAGCAAATATTTTGCTAAGCTAATGCATTATTAATCGTAGAATAAAGTCAGGGAACCAGACAACTTTGGCACCTTATTCTAAGACCACATGAAAAACGGTGCACGTAAATGACAGGCAAAATAAGCAACCTGGCATCTTATTGAACACAGAACATGATGTGTTGCAAAACCAAGAAGCAGGCCTGATTTATCCAGTGAAACTTGACATTTCCTACAGACCAGGATTGGCTTAACATTAATTAAAGCTTCACATGAAAGTGTTATCTCTTTTTCCCCCTATTGTTCTCACGGCCCGTAACCTATTTTTTCTGAAATGCTGCAGTTTGTGGATATGTATGGAACTGAATGACAGACCTGAATAGCTGGCTCCAAATGTCAGTGTGTTCCTGGTAACCAAAACAGAGACTTCTTCTTTATTAAAAATGTTACACAGTTTCATGGAAGTGCATGTTAAACCTGTGGCCTTCAGAAAGTCAGTAAGAGTTTGAGAGAAAGGTGGATTTTAAAGAACAAAGATAAGAAAAAAATCTTTTTTTTTCCCCTGTGACAATGACTTCCTTTCCTGTCAATGAAGAGGCAGAAAAGGAATGCGTCTCTTTCTTTTAAACATCAGTTGACAATATTATGACATTTTGCCTGGGTCTTTGAAATTCAAAATACAAAATTGGCCTGCTCTTGAATGACACGTGTGCACAGCATTGCCACTGCTCCCTGCCCAAATAATTAGTGTTCTTTGCACTCTTGTTCCAAGGGTTAAATGATAGCTTGATTCTTCTATGCTCATACAGCAGTTGGCACAATGAAGAAAAAAATTGTAAAAAAAAATGTGACTAACATTTATCTTGTCTAACTCTAGCCAGTTAAAACTACGTGTTTCCAGTCATAGCCCATTATTTAAACTGTCTCCACAGTCATGGGAGAGAGCAAGGTACCACCAGAGAGGAATTTATCCCATCCTAAAATAGATATTTAAGACATGTGCAATGAATCATTCTCTGAAGAGACTTTGTTCTCGCCTTTCATTAGAGAGGAAATTTAGGTGACTACCTTAATTAAATGAGTAATTTTTATATGGCTAAAGTTAGGTGAGGTGAATCGCAGATGAAAGGAAGAACATTGCAAAAGCTAATTACATCTATTCCTTGCCTGGGATCTGCGTGTACTTGTGCTGTCTGTGAAAAGGGACACAAAACAGGCACTATACCATGAGTGCTGTTGGAAAAGAAGTATCAAGAAAAAAAAAAAAAAAGGGAGAAGTGTCAAAAAAGTGATTTCTATGGACGTAATAGTAACCTGGTGCAAGTATGAAAGTAGGCTTTAACTATAAAATCTATGCCATACCTATAGTATTCAGAAATTGTTTTAGGATTCTAAATTGAAAATATTTTGGGGGGATTCCTATTGGTTAAAAGCATAAATCTTGTTGAACTGTATCTCAGATTCCTCTCATGACTTTGAGGAAGTAGTCTGGGATATGGACAGACCGTCTAAATTCCAGTCAAGTCCCTGTGCTAACCAATACAGAAATCTCGGAGTTTCAAATACCTCATTCAGAGACCTTGTAGAAGATGTGTCATACAGAGCAATTTATGTCACCAGAATACAGCCCTTGTATCCTTCATGACCTAGTTTCCCCATCTGTAAGATAAGTGCTGTGATAGTTATTTCCCTTGCACGGGTGTTAAAACCTTACATCCTAACTCCGAATA
Source organism: Pluvialis apricaria (assembly GCA_017639485.1). Lineage (NCBI taxonomy): Eukaryota > Metazoa > Chordata > Aves > Charadriiformes > Charadriidae > Pluvialis > Pluvialis apricaria. Next base: position 6,375,410 of record CM030044.1, on the reverse strand, counting down.
TTTGCTTTTTATATACCTTGTACAGGAACTGCTACAAATATAAAATATATTATAAATTATTAATGTAATCATATTTCTGTAGCCTGCTTTTATGGAACAGCATGAACTAGTAGAGAATAAATAGCAATTCATATATTGAAAAAGAACAGCATATTAAAAAAAAATCATTTTCAGGTATCATTATAATTACATATATATTATCTTCCAAAATAATTCCCCAGCTCTGAGATGAATGACAGAATTTTCTTTGTGATTGGACACAAACTGAAAAAATATAAGGATTTCAGTTGTCAGCATTTATTCATTCTGCATTTTTGTTCACATAATACGTATACAAGATTACAGAAAATTAACAAACATTACTTCATTGCAATAGAAAGATTTCATGATCAGTGAAGAGCTGGAAGGAAAAAGGATAGAATTATTTTCTCCCATGTTTATGCTGAGAAAATAGGATTGGTATGAACACTGCCAGGTAAGGCATTTTATTCTAAGACACAGAAAATTTGTTTTCTTGCTGTGACTGGGTGAATGCTGGAGTCAACCTCATCTCTAGTTACCACCCCTGTATATTTGAAGAAATGAAATCTGGCCCCAAGAGTCACATTCTTCTGTGTATAGACAAAGACTCATAGATGAAAAAAGAACTGAGTTTTAGCATCCATATTCAAGTAAAAGAAAAAGTGGTATCTGTTAAAAGATGGTTTGGTTTCTATATTGTCTTAAATTATGGGATACGCAAAGTGTTAATGTGCAGGGTTTTTGAGAGAAAAATGTCCACAAGGATGACAGGAGAACATGTCAAAAAGACATAAGAATACGTATGCCAAAATTGTTCACTTCAAGAAATAGATCCCTATTGCTAATTTCTGTCTGAACAAACAGGGAGATACAGTCCCATCTTCCAAGCATTTATGACATTCCAATCTCACAGAGTTATGAGGACCCTTCAAGAGACAAGCTATATGCCTATGAATGTTTTTGGAGGCAATAATCTAAGCAAGTCTGGAAGTACAAGTCTGACATTTGACATTTGACTGATTTTTCTTTCTTGCTATACCTTGTGCTCAGCTACAGGGTCTAATGTGCCCACATTTACATCTCTGTTCTCAACTCTTACACACCTTTCCCAGGCTTGTCACATACCTTTAATCTTATTTGTTCTTATTGTTAATTTTCTCCATGCAAGTCTTCTTCCCTGTCATGATACTTGAAGCAACCTCTTGGGCACCTCCACTGTCTCTACATGTCTGAAATCCATATTTAGGGGAAGGAGAAAGACATTTTGAAGGATCATATTTAAGGATCTCTAAGAACATAAAAATATAAGATCAGCAATAATGAATCAAAAAGGTCCTTCTATTGTCTCCAACAGCAGTCAAAAACGGATGCCAATGAAACACAGAATTGTAGAATGGTTTGGGTTTGAAGGGACCTTAAAGACCATCCAGTTCCAACCCCCCTGCCCTGGGCAGGGACACCTCCCACCAGCCCAGGTTGCTCCAAGCCCCGTCCAACCTGGCCTTGAACACCTCCAGGGATGGGGCAGCCACAGCTTCTCGGGGCAGCCTGCGCCAGGGGCTCACCACCCTCACAGGAAAGAATTTCTTCTTAGTATCTAACCTAAATCTACCCTCTTTCAGTTTAGAACTGTTACCCTTCATCCTATCACTTCACTCTCTAATAAAGAGTCCCTCCTCATGAAAACTACAATGTCAGAATAAGCATGTATGATTCCACCTGTAATCTCTCTCCCAGCTGCTTACTAACTGAGAATAAAAAGCCTTTTTGAGACAGGAGTGTTTTCTATGCATTTACTGCATGGAACTGATGGATTTTCTTCTTGCAAACTTTTTCAGTCTCCTCTTGATCCCCTGTCAGCTTTCAGTATCTGCAACATCCCAGGGAAAGGAGTTCCACAGCTGAAGTCCTCTGCTTATATCTAGAAAATCCCAGGAAGAAATATGCACTAGGAGTTCACTGGAGTTGCAATACATGACCAACAATCTTTCTTGTAAATGGGACAATCCAGGAACAAATACATGGTGTCATGTAGCGTCAGCAGAGAAGACCTTGCTGTTAAATCTGAGTTTGATCTCTGAGTGTGATCTGAATCTTTGTGACACGTAGCTGAACACGTGTGAAGCTCCACGCTGTGTCACAGGTTGGACCTGCCTTGGCCACACACGTTTCTGTCTGACCAAGAGGCTCCTTCTCAAAACCTCTATCCTTCAAGTTTGTTGGAGAGTGCTTTCCTCTCCTCTTCTCCTCATGTGGAATTGTACATATAAAAGGCAAGAAATGAGTATGCTTTTGTTTTATAATGTTGCATCTGTTTTGTAGCAATGTGAGGAAATGAGTCCACTCTGAAGTGCTCTCTTAAAGTCACACCTTTCTGCTAACAGTGAGCGAGACTTATCCTCCAAGCACAGATTAAGCCTCCCATTGGTCTGCTCTTCCTTTTTGGATGTGCAAGGTCTTAAAGTGACTTCTTTTCTCTGGAGAAAAGCCATGATTCCTAAATTACAGACATCAGCAAAATTATCCTCAAAATAGAAGAAGAAACAAACCAACCAGGGTAACATGGAAACCCTGTAAGAGCTAATAAAATGTCTGCAAAATAACCTTATGATTTTTCAGTCAAAGGATGAGACTCACTAGGAATTATCCCATTAATGCACATTCACAGGGCAAGATGCCTGCAAATATAGATGCCAAGGGAAAATTACAGCTATGAAAATATGTAACACACAGAGAAGACTGGGGGTGGGGGCTCTCTGATAAGAGATCTAGAGCAGAAAAAAAGAAATGCTGTCTTGGTTTTAAGGTGACGTTTCCTGTCACCCTTATCCCTTCCTCCCTTGACTGAATGTAACCATTAATTGTGTGAATCGAACAGTTGCTATGGCTAAATTGGACAGGAACCTCAGGAGGTCAAAGCATTCCTGCTTGTTAAAGCTACTGACATGTTTTACGGTTTTACAAAATGTCAGAGTCCATCATGCTGTAACTTTGCTGCTGAGGATCCTGCCTCTTGTAAAACACTCACAGCTGCATTATGAAACTTTCAGCTAAAACCTCGAATCTGCAACTGAGTCAAAACTTCTCTCTCCTCACTTCCCTTTACATTTTTGCTTACAAGGTTGTCATGAGCTTGTAGAAGTTTCTTTTCTTTTTTACTACGTCCATTCTTTATTATTTTTTTTTTTCAGGCAGACCTGTAGGTTCAGAGAACTTGAGTGACAGCAACCTCTGTTGCTTTCCTACCATTGCAACATCTCAAACTGTTGGAAAGGGGCAATTAAAGTAACCACTAGGGTTTAACAATTGGCATTCAGCATCTGCTGTGCCTCTATGGCCAGGCACAGCTGTCTTGCTTCCAAGGGAAATGCAAAAGTGTGTAGTATCTGGAATCTCAATGAACTGAGTTGTCTCTGATGCACACTGTGATGGCAACTTCATCTCATTCTGCTTTTTTCAGCTCAAAGATATCACCGCTCCAAGGGGGATTCATACAACAGTAAGACTAGAGAGATATTTTAAGCACTGTCCTAAATAATGACCTCCCTAATCCACAGCATAACACAACTACTTCTTGATGTAATTGTGATCTAGTAACAGTTGCAAGTTTTCATCACAAAAAACCCTCTGTGTTTGTCTGGAAACATACTTAATATACCATTTTTATTACAGTACATTGTGCTGGGGTTTCATAGAGTCATAGAATGGTTTGTGTTGAAAGGGACCTTTAAAGGTCATCTAGTCCAATCCCCCTGCCATGGGCAGGGACACCTCCCACCAGCCCAGGTTGCTCACAGCCCTGTCCAACCTGACCTTGAACACCTCCAGCGATGGGGCAGCCACAACTTCTCTGAGCAGCCTGGGCTAGAGTCTCACCACCGTTGTAGTAAAGAATTTCTTCCTTATATCCAATCTAAACCTACCTTCTTTTAGTTTTAAACCATTGCTCCTTGTCCTGTCACTACAGGCCCTGACAAAAGTCTCTCCATCCCCAGCTCTCTCAGCCTTTCTTTATGGGAGACATATTCCAGCCCTCTGATCATAATATGATTTTTGATTTTAAAGGTGCTTGTATTTTTTGCGGAAGAACCTTTTTCTTTTTTTTTTTCTGTCTTAGTAAGCCTGGAAGTTGATGTCCTTCACTTGTCTTTGCACTTCTTCTTCACGATCATTTTAAGAAGAAAATTGTTACTGGAGTGTGAGCTAGGACACATTTAAAATATTTCATAATAATGTCATAGAAACCATCTTCACTACCACCTCACAACTTTAGCCAGCCAAGAAGGAAATATCTTTATATTATGACTGTGAGGAAGGTATTATCTCCATTCTGATAATGGAAAAGTAGCAAAGGAGAAATGCACCAAATCTGGTGAAGAGGACAGAGAACAAGAAACAAGCTTTCTTTTTTTCCTGTCCTACATGTGATTTCATCACCCGTGCTTACCATTGGGACAGATATTAGTGTTTATTTTCAGGAAGATCATAACATGGCTTTCAACATATTTCAGCTTTTGAGTTGAAGCTGGGTGCACTGAAATATTCTGAAATCAAATATTGAGTCCTCTGCTATGAAATATTCTTCTTTCCAAAATTTGTGCTGTGGAAGAAGGTATGAGCCCCACTCTGGGCAAAGGTTTCATTACTATAAGTATTAAATAACAGCTGAAAGAAATCTAATATCCCTGTCATGAAGAACAGGACTCTAGAAATGAGCTGACCATGCTGCTGTGTCCTCGGAGCTATGTCTACACTAGAAATCTAAACAGGACCTCAAGTCTGTGTTGTATTCAACTATGCTTAAATTGTAGTAGTTAATTCCTAGCACACTTCCTGCATGGTTTTAGCCTATGACAACTTATCCTGGTCTCCTGGATACTCAGAAATAGACATAGCATGACAAAACAATACCCCCAATAGGTTGCAAGAATCAGTCCACATGTGTCTGGGGGAAAAGCAGATATAGCCACAAAGGCGCAAGCTGCTGCAAGATTGAGGAGCCTTGAGAATGGGATCCATTATTGGGTAGTACAGATACTCAAGCAAGCTCTGAGGGTCCTCCAAGTTAATAAAATTAAAGGATACCTTTTCACCAGTCACATCACATCTAGGGATAATTGGTAGTGAAAGGATCAATGTTTCCCCTGAAAAATCTCCTTAAAATGGTGACCTTTGAGAAGCTCCAGTGAACAATAACAGAGGAAGAGCTACAAAACGAATCTTCTGTCACATCATTCTCCAAGCAGAGGATGCATTTTTCAATATTTGTTGAGTCACACTGCCTGGGAGATTGAAGAGAATATAAATTTTCATTATTATTATTATTATTTTTAAGCTGAGCACGTGCATATGTGCATGGCTGGCCTGTATTTAGGAATAACATCACAAGACATTATAGAACACATGCAAAAATATATCTGTAGAAGAGTGGGTCTTTGTGTGCGTGTGTGGTAATCATAATCAGTCACACTGTATTTCTGCCTTGGGGTACACAAGCTGAAAGAAAGGTTGAGAACCACTGTTATAGATAATCCTCTGTAATGATTTTCCTTTCTTCAGGACAATCTTGACAACAGTGCCTTGCCCTAGGAAAGTTTTCTTTGATCCATTTTGTGACTGAAATACAAATTTCCTACTTTTTGTGTGCCTCCCTTCAAATTAATGATCCCTGCAATAAGGGTGCCCTGCCCAAGAGTGGTTTCGCTAAACAGATTAAAAGAAATAACAAAGCTAAAACTCAGCATTGAGAATTGAGTTTGAAAGGTGGGAGGGCACTTGGTCTTTATTTGCTTTTCCTTCTGCTTTTTTGAGGATGCTGTCATGTCCTGTTACACAGATTTTCTATTTGATATTATTTCACTTATGAAGAATATAGGCAACCAGCACTGTTAGCAGTAGAAGAGATCTGAGGATTTTTAAGGCGTAATGCTTCATTATGGAGATAATTTTCATGAAAAAAATATGCAAAATAATATGTGAATGTGCATACAAAAAGCAAGCTGTTAGCAGCTCTCTGTGGCGCGGTAAAGTTGTCCACAATTTGGTAAAAAATATGTCTTTTTGTGGCTGTGTTAAAGAAGCTGACAAACCTGTCCTCTGCTGATACAGCTACTCAAAAGTCAGAATGCCTACAGGTGCTAGACAACTGAATTCCAACTGTATCCTAAATGTGTGCCTTGAGATGCCCGATAACATTCAAGAATTTTGCACGGGTATGACAGATTTAGCACAGAATCGCAGGAGACCCAGGCTCTTCTGGAGTGGCTGCAAGAGATGAGTGAAATACTTCACCTGCTTAAAATGGCAGCATACACCTATATTTAGGCATAATTTCACTATTATGGCATAGGTGTACCTTTCCATGACTCTGCCTTTCTGCATTATTTTGTCTTAAAAACTTAAATATAAAATACTTTTAAAAAACCCAAAACCTAAAAAAAGTCACAGGACTTTCCTAATGTCAAGTTGTGTTTTCCTGTTTTTTTTTCTCTCCTTTTCCTCAAAAAGGGGCATCTGAACAAGACTGCAGGACTGTCATCATGAGGACACTAGGACTTCTTGGCTGACTACCTGCTGTCCCTCAAATCCCCTCAAAATCCATGCTGTAACTACAAATGAGGACAAATATTACTTAATTGTATCCTTTTCAAGTTCATATTTCTTCACTTATGATTTTCCTTTAGCAAAAACAACAGGATAGATCATCTGGAGATGTAAGTCTGAATTCCCACAATGGCTGAGGCTAGAAAGATCTCTGGAGACCATCTAGTCCAAACGTCTGCTCAAGCAGGGTCACCTAAAGCAGATTGCTTCAGACCACGTCCAGTCAGTTATTGAATAGCTCCAAGGATGGAGACTCCACAGCCTCCCAGGGCAACCTGTGCCAGTGTTCGACCACCCTCAAAATAAAAAAATGTATCTTCTTACATTTAAATACAATTCCCTGTGTTTCAGTTTGTCCCCTTTGCCTCTTGTCCTGTCACTGGGGACCACTAAGAAGAATCTGCTTTCATCTTCTTTAGTCTCCCCACAAGTCCCACCAGATATTTATGCACATGGATAAGATCCCTCAGAACTTTTTCTTCTCCAGGCTGAACAGCTCTCTCAGCCTCTCCTCGTACACCAGATGCTCCAGTCCCTTCATCGCCTTTATGGCCTTTCACCGGAACTTGGTCCAATATGTCCATTTCTCCAGTACTGGGGAACTCAGCACGCAACACATCACCCCAGGCATGCCCCACCAGTGCTGAGCAGAGAGGAAGGATCATCTGCCTCCACCTGGTGGCAATGCTGGGTCTAATGCAGCCCAATGAAGCTGCATGCTTTCTCTTGCCACAACGGTGTTGTTGCTGGCTCATGGTGACCTTGTTGTCCACCAGGACCCCAGGGGCCTTCTCTGCCGAGCTGTCTTCCAGCTGGTTGGCCCCAGCCTGTGCTGGTGCCTTGAGCGATGCAGAACTTGGTACTTCCTTTTGCCAAACTTAATGAGGTTCTCATCGGTCCAATTCTCCAGCCTGTTGAGGTCTCTGAAGAGCAGAACAACCCGGATGAAGTGTAATGCCGTATGGTCAATACAGTATTCACGTGCTAACAGGCTTGGACAGAAAAATCTGTGAATAAACTAAATTCAAACTGCTACTGTTGCTGTTATTTATATTATTTTTTTCTTCTTATACTTGTAAATTCGAAATAACTTAATGCAAATCACCAACTGACACTTGAAGCAACAACGCTAAAGAAAGATGGTTTATCAGTTTTTTGAACCAAATGAATCTCTAGCCTGTATGATACAAAAACAAAGAGAGGTTAAGATCTTCAAGTCCTTCCAAGAAATGTGTGTTTTTCTGTTACTTCAACTTTTTTCACCAACCACTCTACCATTTTTTCTGAACACTAGACAATCTGTTTCTTAAATAATCACAATGATTTCCTGATCTTAAAGTAAAAAAAAAAAAAAGAAAAAAAAAAAGAAAAAGATACAGACAAGTATTATTATTCCTTTGTATTTTCTTGAGATAGATGATACCATGGGATTTATCTCCTTGTCTTAACCCCATTGTTATAGGAACCAAAGTTAGCCACTCGGCTCCTTCGTTGGCTCTGGAGTGGCACGCACATACAGAAATAAAATCACCACTTGCAGGAGAAAAACTGTCAGGATTTTTCCCCAAATAGCAGAGGTTAATACTGGGTTATAATATTAATAATTATTAATAATAATTGTTATTAACATATTGCTAAATTTTAAATCACCATTTCCTTCTAGCTTCAATGAATTAGACACTGTCTTTGCCTTCACCAGAGCATGTCAACCCTTAACTAGAGGACAGTGTATTGAGAAGCTTGTTCACTTTCCATGCTTAATTAATCTTAAGGCTCTCTTTGAAGCACATGCTATCAAATGTGTCAAACACGTAATGGTTTTCTGATGTGGATTCCAGCTTATTCAACATTTAACTGGGTTCATCAAACATATTTTATCAATATTTTTATTATTTATCACTTTCTAATCATTCTTATTTTGATGACTTCAGTCAGCCTAAATTCAAACTCTGCTCTCCATGGAAGAAAAAGAATAACTGATCCGGCAAATATGTTATTGCTGTTTCACTACATAGCTAGAGTAAATGTAACTTTCATGAAGGTTCACAGTTTATTGCTATAGCAAGATAGCAATGCAATTAACTGGCTTTTAATTTTTTTTAAGCCCCTTCTTCCAGTGCCTGGCTTTGCAAATTAAAATAAGCTTACTCCAATATTAAATTTTGGGATGTTTACTGTCTTAAGTCAGGAAAAAAGTAGAGAAAGCAAAACAATTTCATGTGGTAAACAAGTTAAATGACTATTGCCCAGGGTTACCAAATAAGTGTGTGGAGCCATAGTGATGATTTGCTGTATTTGTAATATTTTGTTTAGAAAAAAGAACATTATGTTGATATGTAAGTAACAAAGAATTAAATCATCATGGAAGCTGTAGCACTGATTTCATGTTTTCTTATCCTTCCAAAATAACAGGCACAGAGTAGTCTCAGGAAAGACTGAACTTGAAGGAGTAAAGCTGAAAACATTAGAGTACTGAGCTAACTTCCTCAAATAATGAGATGAACCAAGTTTATATCCAAGGGGCCATTTAAGCTCAAATTGCTGCTGGCAGCATCATTATTGAATTACTTACACATGTGATGGTAGCAAATTAGAAGCAGGGTTCATGTCACTGGTTGCTATCCATAGTTAAAATACATGTGTACATGCAGATTTTTGCTCCAAATCTTTGAGGTTCTTCATGGAATTGACCCCCAAGTGAGCTCATTCTTCATCTGCTTTCAGCAAAACTGTGGGGACAAGTAAAATCCAGCCATACAGAGCTGTTGGCCACCAGGTTTTACATTTAGCTGAAGACCTAAACAGACAGGACATATAAGCAGGCATTAGGGTCAGAGGACTGTTAAATGATAAAACAAATATCTTAGCAAACCAAAGCTGGTTGTGAGCATCCAAAAAGATCCAGGCTTTATGATTCTTGTCAATATCTGCCAGTGTGGAAGGTGGCCTCTCCTTAAAAAAAAAAAGCTGGTTGGCCTTTCCTTTTATTCTCTAAGACATTAGAAAACACATAAATAAATATTTAAAAAAAAACCCAAAAAACAGTGTATCACTCGGAACTATTAATCATTCAGGTGCATTATATGCAGGATGGGTGGAGAACTGTGTTTATATTTTTTCTGTCTTTTTATCATAAAGATGAAGGGTAGGAGATTTTTTAACTAAGCTGATAAGCTTTCAAGAAGAATTTGTACAGCTGAAATGGTAAAATATATAGCACAAATAGAAGTCAGGCTGAAATCCAGAAGCTAGTGAATGGAGCTGAAGGAGCAATGTGCATACACACATTAAAAGTGAAATTTCTCAGATGAAGTGAAGCAGTTCAGGGGCAATGATACTAATATCTTTAGGACCATGATGTTGCTGAGCCTTTTTTTGTGACAGCAGTCTCAACAACAGGCAGTCAAGGACTGAACTCTTTGTTTATGAATCATCTAAATCCCCTTTTCAATAATCCTTTGACTACCACAGGTAGTTTCTCTTGGAAGAGACTTGCAGCTCAAGAGAACACCTGGAAGCGTCTGGGATGAAAGATGAGAATTTTCCTACAGAAAGCAGAGAAACTATGCCTTTTATCAGTCCTTGGGAATAAACAAATGCCTTAACTCATCAAGTAAACAGGGAAGCAATGTACCTGACCGGGAGACTATTGACATAGATTTTTATCCCTGGGCACAGAAGCAGGGTCTCTGCAATGGGTTATACCCCTACCATAGCTCTGGCTGATCGTCTGTCTTCTCTTCCAATACTCCAAGCCATAGGAAAGTCTCCACTCTATGGCAACCAGGAGCATACCTGCAGCACAACCTCCTGTGTCCAGTCCCTTCCCTCAAGAAACTATAAAGGCATTTAGGAGCTGCCATCACAAGGTGCAGTGGGAGCACCATGCATCTTTATAAGACCGAGTGCGAAGAAATGGCCACATTTATGGGAAAAGATGTTTCAGTGCCTGTCTGCCCCTCTTTGCTTATAGTTGGGTCACTCTTCTCCCAATTTCTAATAAATTATTCTTCATTATTTCACTAGAAGTACTTATTGAAAGCCTTTTACTTCCACACACTGCAGCTGTAACACGGCAAGAGACAGTCTCTGCTTTGCAGAATTTACCATTGCCTAGACATGGGGCAAAAGGGGGCTCAGTGGCACACAGATGTAGCAAAGGACTTGAACCCAATTTTTAAAACTTCAATCCATTGACTGGGTGGGCAAGTCACTCCTTGTAGGAAATGCCACTTTTCCTCTTATGGCAGTGTAGCCATCCACAGAAGACCATTTACTCACCTTCAAGAGTTTTGGTGATTCATTAGCCACTCGGATCCCAGAGAGCACAAAGAGGTCAAAGCCTTAACTGTGTGACAGATTCGTTTACAAAAAAATAGTGCTTGAAAGTGCTTAGATGGGAACAGCTCCAGCACTTCAGAGTTTTATTGCTAGATGATGCCCCAGACATCCCATACCAGGTAGTGTAGTCATTCCGTCTTCCCCCCTGGAGGCATTTCACCTCCGGTCTCTCCTGTAGAGAACACAGAAGTGAATAAGGTGTTGGAGGAAGTATTCAGAACACTAACAAATACATGCAGCTCTTGGCCATTATGGACTAGGACCATTTTACTTGGTGTGGGAACCCCGAAATTCCCGTGAATTACTGTGAATCTCTGGGGTGGTGTTGTGTGTGAAGGTGGCACTGCATACATACAGACTCCAAAGGTGTGATTCTGCCCAGCTGATCTCTGGACTTTAGGAGGAAGAAGGCATCCTTATATCTCCCAAACAAGACACACAAAGAGGTGTTTAATGAGCTACTGCTTATTAAACGCTTTTTCTTTAGAAGAGAGATTCAAAAGTGTTAAGTTTTAAAAAAGTGGAGGGAATCACAATCTCACTGAAGAAAAATCAGCATGCAGTTTTTAAATTGCAACTAAATACCATACATGCATTCCTGTCTCGCTGTAGCTGTTGCAGGGTCTGTCCCTCCAAAAGTTGTTCCAAAATTAAATTTATAAAAAGAGGAATAAATTGAGAGAGAGACAGACAGAGATCCTTTGATTTCTTTGTTCCCTTCCCATAAATATTAATGCATTTCCTAGGTGCTGCCATTGTGACACGCGGTGGATGGGGGTAGAACGTGTGCTTGCCTGGCTCTCAGCCTCGCTGCATACAGATGAGTGCTTTCAGAAAGGCGGCAGGTGAAATGCACACACAAAGTAAAATTATAGCTGCCCCTTGTCAAACGCAGCAACGTGGACCAATAATAGCTGCTTATTCCATCCGTGGATAATGCAGTCATTGTGTCAGAGACCTACTCAATGGTGTTGTAGTATTAGGGGGAGAAAGGTAACGTAGGTTGCCAGAGAAAGCATGAAACTGGCAGTTTATCACTAGTACTTCCTCCTCACCTAGACTTCAGAAACATTTCCCTTCTATCACACTAGTTCCTTTACAACTTTCTATTCATAGCCTTTGTCATTCTCATCAGAAAAAAAAAGGAGTACAGGCTATGTAACAGGCTGCAAATGCGTCAGATATGAATAAATTATAATGTGTAAAAGCATAGATTTAGCTCTAGTTGCAAGAAACAATGGAAAGGGAAACCAATACCAGAAGATTTTTCAGAGATTATAATTTCTAGAGGTATTGTTATTTTGATGGTGACATCATGGGAAGTTTTAAATCATGAGTGAATTGTGGTAGCTACTTTCTAAACAGACAAATGGCAATCTTGCCCGTGAGAATCTGAAGTGTAACAAATAAGAGGAAATAACAGGACACAGATAAATCGTCTTTTATAAGGGTGTTCTGAGGCAATGTGGCCTTATGAAAAAATGCAATGGACTTTTTAATTCAGTTTCTTAATATCACAAGTAGCTCCATACCACAACTGTTTTATGTCCAGTCTTTAAAAAAATACCACTTTTAACATGTCTTGATAAGTGGTCATGTTAATTTAAGGGGAATTTATTTGGCTTTAAAAATCTTAAGAGAACCAGTCTAGCTTTGTCACGTAAATAAAACATGTAATAGGTTTTCTCGAGATAGGTAACGCAAGTGGACAAATCGTCTCAAGCTTGATGAATTGTATCCTGGAAATGCCTCTCTGTCTTTCCGCTAGCTATAGAGGGAGACTAGATATTTAGCTAAAACTTCTGCATATGGCTAAAATTAGGTTAAATTAATCCAGAATGGAACAAAACTGATGTCTTTGAAAAGACCTTCTGTGAAGACATGGAAGTTAATTCAGCTGATATGAAAGGTTTCATACCTGTTAGAGCAAACCAGACATCTGGATTTCTATCCATGTATCAGGTCCTTTTATCATAACAGAGTGATCTTTGTGGTGAAGATTGCTTTGGTACTTTGTATATAAACATTCCCAAACTCCTGCATTTTAACAGGAAAGGCTTCTTAACAAATTGCTCTCCCTTTAGCCACACGTCTCTCAAAACATTTTTTTTTTTCCAGTAATTCATCTAATAATTTAAAATGCCTGATTGAAATGCCTAATCTGGGATTATGGCCACTGCTTCTTTCCTCTCTCAGCCAATAGAGGGAGATAGACCAAAGGGTACTTCAGATCATACAAAGCTACCCAAAACTCCTATTACAAAGCACACTAATACTCAACCCTCAGGTACATGTTTGGATTGAATTTCAAGTATATTTGAGTATCAGCTGAATTTAAAACCTGGACAACCTCAGACAAAGTGAATTCAAAGTCAATGACTCGGGATCAGCCTTTTTTACTATTTAAATAAGAGATCCTATACTAAATTGTTTGCTAAAACCTTTTGACAAATTGAGTTAAAAATACATGAAGTAAACAATCTGTATGAGAGCTGAGAACCTTAAATTTTACAGGCATTTTCCTTCAGGTACTGAACAGAGATGTTTTCTCCACAGTTAATCGGATCTTTAAACTTACAGCTTGAAAGATTAACTGAATTTATATAACAGTGTGTAGTAATCAACATCAGCATAAAAGCAGCACCAAAACAATTTCTTAATTACTCAGTGCTAAATACAAAGCTTTTGTAAATGCTTTGTTTGGATCCACATAGAATCAGAATTTCATTTAAATTTGTATCTGGCTTTGAGATTAAAAGATCTGGATATATATGCAACAAAATGATGAAATATGAGAAAGAATCTTGCATGTTTCAGTGTATGACTGCCCAGAGGGAAAAAAAACAACTTTGCTTCAGGTCTCGTACATCTCTCAGATGCATTCCAGAATATTAAGATATGAACAAATTATTATGAATAAATCAGTTGGTGCAACATAAAAATAGCATTTCTCATAAAAGCTAAAGTGTGTCCAGTCTGTGTGATTAAATAGCTGGCCTTAAAAAAAAAAAAAAAAGGTGTGGAAGGGGGTTTTGCTTCTCCAGGACCTCCCAAATAGTCAATTAGTAAGAAAAAATGCCTTGCCAAGAGCTTGTAACCCATAGCATCTTGATTTGAAATATCACTGGATTTCATTTGATTTGATCTGTCTAACCTCAAAATATAAGCATATAAGCATTTTGATTGATGCTTTCTACCTCCTCCTCAGTCATCCCCACTTAAGTTCTAATAATATATTAAAGATGTTCAGAGCCCCTTTTTCTGCACTATCATCTTCTTTCTCACACTGTTTTACCACTTTTAACTTTAGAACACTTCAAATCTCAGAGAAGATTCAGAAGTTGTCCTAATTGTACGGATATTTCTTTATTGATGTCGCAATTTTTAAAGCATTTTTTTCTGTTACAAAGTCCACCTTTTACTAAATTCAGCAAGGATTAGACATGATCAACTAAAAGCAAAATTGAAACTGCTCTGAATAGCTTATGATTAATAAACTCCTTTTAAGTAAACAGTTCCCCAAGCTGCATATCAGAAAATGTCATAAGGGAGCAGTCACTGTCGTGCTACTAGAATTAGGTAATAGTATAATTAGTAGTGGTCACCAGAAGGATTTAATACAGCTGGATCTTACAGTTCTGAGACTAATAAGCACCTAATGTTTTAGACACATTCTTCCTCATTATTAATGTCCAGTAAGACCAGGCCAGCAATTTTTCATCTCTGCAGGCACATATATCATTCCACCAAACTGCGAGTGAAAAAAATCCTTCTTTCTCATTTGTAGCATTTCAGCAGAATCACTGGGAAGTTATAAGGTAGTTCATAGGATTAATTTCTTCCATGCTTGGAAAAATTTTAGGTTTCAACCATCAGCTATATAGTGCCTGAGAAGATCTGTCCTGTCCAGTAACAACATGTAATATCGAAAGAATAAGGTTTAATTTCAAAGAATAAGACAATGACCAGCACTGAGTAACCTCTCCAAACATCTCATGCATACAAACCAGAAGCAAAATTAAGTTGTAAAATGTGCTTTCAAGGTCTATGAGGTTAAAGATTATCCATACATCTAAACCAACGTTCACAGCGATTGTTTATTTTTTGAGAAAATAAATTTTCCCTGTCATGGTCTTGATCTATTCATTGTGCATGATGGCATGAGTCCATCTGCTTGATTTCCAAAGTGCTAGAACCTTTTATAACCTGCATCCATTCCAGGATCAAATTTTATTATTTTCCTACCCAACTTTTCCTCATCTTGTTGTGATATTCTGTAAATACCTTTCATTATTCGGCTTGTTTAATATCAAGTATTCATCTCCTGTGGAAAACCCCCATTTCATCAATAGAAATATCTACAAAAATTCAGAAAAGTAGAAAAAAAACATAGAAATTCCTTCATGCCAAAAAAAAAAAAAGATAATAATAATAAATTTACAAGATAAAGATAAAATATGGCTCAAAGCAAAGAAATTAGAAAACACAGAAAAGGTATTTGTGTGATTATTGGATTTGAAAAGCATAAATAATTTAAAAATTCAGTCTTTCCACTGTGTGATGTCTTCTGTGTCACAACTGCTGCCTACCTGTTTGACAGTCTAGGGCTGTGCATGTTTTCATAAAAATAATTTTGTTCCTCAGCTTCACTAAGTTATTTTCTGTTTCATCCTTCATAATTCACAGTGGACTTGTTCTTCTGCTGCCCCTCAAGATGTATATGTTTTCATCTCCCCTTATGACTTCAGTATTCCCCAGACAATGTTATGTTTCAGTTGGTTTGGTGAACAGTAAGAAAATGAACAGTTTCTCAGCAATTCTCCTCTTTCTTGTTGATGATTAATAGAGGCAAAAATTTGGAAACTGTGTCGCTGGATAACTTCTAGAGATTACAGAAATAGTGGCTACTCTCAAGCCCAAGGAAGTCAATTAAGAGACTCATTGACTTCAACAGGCTTTGGAGCAACAGGTAATGAATGTAGGTTTATTTCACTATCTGATGGAGAGCCTCGGATCAATCAACATTGCAGCTGCTCAAGAGGAGAAAACTATTTGTAAATAAATGATTCACTGATTAGTTATGATACTCTCCCCAAAGCATTTAACTACTCAATTGACAGTCTACAGAACTGATTATAAAGTGACAAATTTTAATGGTGAGTAATTCAGGGAAAGACATGCTCTGTCTCTCAAAAATATATTCTAGAAAGCCGATTCCATAGCCCTGATAATGTACCCTGCTTGTATTTTTTTAGTAGGACTTTTATCTAGCCTTTCTTATTATATCATATAAATGCTTTACAAGTCTTAATAAATTTATCCTCATAGTGTCCCTGAGGCAACGGCTATATGAACAAAGTTTCCCAAGACAAGGAACCGCTAGGCAAAGCCTGGAGGGAAATGCTGCAAGCAATCACATGTAAAGGAACAGCTGTCCAGAGAAGAAGATATTCTGCTCCAGGAAGAATTGACCATGGGGCAGAACTGGGGAATGTCCTTGATCAGGTCAGATTTACTGGGCTATGAGGCTCAAGCTTTTCCTTTCTTTCTTCTGACAGTTGAGGTTTTCCCAGGACTTCTCACGTCCATTATGGAAGAGAAACATTTTGAAACTGTAGAGTGCAATTTTTGATACAGTCAAAACTAGATCTAGCTGTCAGCCTCCTGAGAACTAGACCTAATGAAATATTTCATGGAGCTCTCATGAATATCAGTTTGTAGTGCTGCAGCCCAGTAAATACAGTATTGCAACTAAGAGGCTTTGTACTGAGTTTGCAGGGCCTCAGGAGCAAGGGTTGCCAAGGTCACTTTGTCTGAATTTCTTTTAATTGCTTGGGGCTTCATCTTAGCTACATTAGCTAAAGCAGTGTGTTCTAACAACAGGCCACTGGCTAAGTTGTTGTACTTTGTATTTGTGTCGTGCAATCATAATTTTTAAGTAGATAGATGCAAAAGGCACTTTTGTTCATACTGAGACTCTTTCTGTGCTATTATTCCTTTCTGTTTTGATCATATCTGGACTAATACTAATTTGGATTAGACTGTTAAGATTTCAGTAATACCAACAATAAATTCATGGATTTATAGATAAGTAATTTTCCTTTTCCCTGAACAAAACTGAGGGTAACTGGTTCAAGCTTGCATACAATGCAAACCAAACAACACAGCAGTTGTCCTGGGCCTTCTGATGACAGATGCAGTATAGCTCAGAAGAGCAAGATATTCTCTGCCCAGAAGTTTCCAAGATCAAGGGTAAAAGATTACTACAGGCAAATGGGTATGTAGATAAGGAAGAAGGCACATTATCAGAAATATAGCCAGTGAAGGAAACTGATTTAGCAGAGAATAAATACCCTTGCTGTGCATTAAGTAACATTTGTACAAGTGCAGTGGAAAGCACAATTTGATATTTTGTACCTGCATCTACTTAGGCTCCTGAGAGAAGAAAACACTGATGAGCATTAAAAGCAATTGTATCCATTTGCTGATATCCTTTTAAATTAATTTATCTTTCAGCAAACATGCCCAGAGCAAGTTTTAGAGAGATTTGCACTTGCTCAGAATCCAGCTTCTTATATTCTGCTCCCACTGATATCTAGAAAGCCTTCTGTTCCTTACAAAGGGCTAGTACCTTTAAGAAGTGGTACTTCTGTGTAGCCAGTGATAAGGACTCATACACAGTCCTTAAATATCCTTTCAGTCTGGCTTTCCTCCTTTTCCAGAGCACATTGCTTAATGGACTTAGAGGAACTCACATTCTGCATCTCCAGATCTGTAAATGGTGGAAGATAGTCAGTGCCGCAGGGCTAGCCCAACTCTACCTGTTACTGTTCAATAGACTTTGCAATCCATCTTCTTATTATTATCTTGCTCATTCCCCATTAGCCTATCACAGTGATCTTCCACTGTCAGATCATACATATTCCAGCAAGTCCCCAGAAACCACACATTGAATAGTTTCTCTCTTTTTGTAGTCATTTATTTGCAGATTAGCTTCTCTAAAGAAATAAAGACCATCCCATTGTCCTCATTTAAATGGACTCTCAAGGCCAACTGATCACATTTTCTTCTAATTTGTAGGGCTATCTTCAATAGTATTGCTCTGTTATATTGTCCTACTGCTTTGGAAAGTGCATGAATGCTGGGAAGTTTGCTTAAAAGATTTGTGTATACCTCAAGTACAAAAGGAAATGAAAGCAGAAAACCTTTGCCAATCTAAATAAACTATAAATTCTGCATTGTACACAAAAAGTGATGCTGTGCCAAGCTTTTTAAAGAGAACAGAAAGCTTTCTGCTGTAAATATGATAAATATATCCACAAATAAAAAAAAATAAATATCAAAGATGCTGACAAATTTCAGCAACGCAGTCTTGTACTGCTATGCCAGAGGTCCATTGGACACCAAGTTTCTTTACAGGCTGTTTCAGTCCCGATGTCTAGGGACTGTACCAGGCTTAGCTGGGCAGAACATGTCCCTAGAAAAGTCCTTAAAGGGTTAAGAAGGGATTGAGATGAACCTTTGTGAATGAAAAGAGTTTATTGCTGCAAAATTCATACGGTTCTAATGAAGAGTCCCATTGCAAATATGGTAAAAAAAAAAAAGAATCTGTGAGTCGAATAGTGGGGAGAGGTGTTTGTGTTAACTATGATGTTTCTTAAAATTTTGATATAACTAGAGAAACTTTTAGGTTGCATAGTCTGTTGGAGACTTCTCTGGGATATTCTAAATTCACAAGGAAAGACACTGGGGCTTACCACTAATACCATAATACATAATACATTAAAGCTTTCTTGTTAAGGATTCTTTATAGTATACTTCAGAATTCCTTTTCTGAGATGATTTAAAAGCATTATAATACACAGTCAGTGTCATAAAATTCTATAAGTGTTCATGCTAAGCCTTTTTTACTGCTACTGAACATCAATATGCCTTATTTGAATGTAACTCCAGAAAATTATTTGTGCTTTTACAATTGCAGCCAGACAGTTCAATGCAGGAATGATTTCCTGCGTGTATTTATAGCAATTGCTACATGTGGATTTGACTCGCCTCCTTGCCTGACACTAAAGAATGAATTAACATGGCATAACTTTCACTAAAATCCCCAGTCTCAGTTGACTTTCCCCAACCTTCCAGAAATTGCCTGTGCAATTCACATGGATGTATCTAACCTTACTATAAACCATTAACTTAGGTATTGATACCAGAAAAAGGGACATAGCATAGCTCATATGATGCTAAAACCCACAATTTATCAGCCAGGGGAATTTCTGGCAGCTGACCTGGTAAGTTACGTGCTAGACAATCTCCTATGTTGCCTTTCCTCAAGCTATTTTAAATTTAAATGTGTTCTATCTTTACAAACTGAACTTCATGAAATACCTGCAAAAAGACCTTAAGAAGTGTACTTCCCTCCCTTCATGATATAACTACTGGGGAGATTATTATGGTGAGTAACAAGAAATTAAGCATGTATGGAAGTTGACAATCATCAGGAAAAGTGAAATGTGCTTGAATTACTCATAATATGAACAAACAGAAACCATTATTCACAAGTAATATACCTACTTAGTGCTTCAAAAGGTCTGTTTACCCAGCACAGAGGAAATTTAGAAGTAATACTTTTTGGAGGAAAAAAACCAAAGAAACCTGAATGAAATTCAGGAGTTTCTTCATGATAGTTTAGTTGTATATTATTGCATAACCACTGAGCAGAACAACCACGCTTGCGAGCTCAGTGGCAGAAAAAGGGAGCAATTGGAAGAAAGATCTGCACAACAGAGAAGCATCGTAATGTAGGTGAGCAGCATGAACTAGATAATAATTAAGACTAGAACCAGTAGGCATCAACTAGATCTACGTAGTGTTTCAACACAACACGAATTTTCCCATTACTGAAGTAGTGAAGCAGCCCCATTAGATTTGCATGCAATGAATCCCACACTTCAGTATCCAAAATGAGATATCAATGAAATGGAAAGATGACAGATAACTTCAGGAAAACCACATTTTAAGGTTGCTCTTTATTGCAGGGATTCGCTAGCCTGACTGGATGTCCCAATCTAGTGTTTTCAGGGAAACAAGGAATTTACTGTAAGGATTCAGGTTCATCAGTAGCCAATTAAAATCTGTTTCTTTCCTCCCAGCAGGGATACAAACAGCTGTGTTATCAACATAGAGGACAGAATCATCTGTTAACATTTTTGGCACAGTTCGTGGGGTATCCATAAAGACGTCTTAATAAGGCATTTGAAATCACAAGGAAATGCCTCCCAACAAAAGGAAATATTTATTTGTTTAAACTTCCACTCTTACCCATTACCTCTTCGGACCTACTGCTGCATTCTTCATCTAACTGAATGAAATCATGCATGAAATAGTATTCTATTTAGTTTAATGGTTAACAGAACCCGAATGGCTACATGCAGTGCATTAGCTTACTTCTGAAAAACTCAGTAATTTTTAATACAATGCAGAACTGTTCAGTGTATAACCACAGTGAATAGGCCAGCCTTATTTCCATTATCAGCAAATATATTCCAGAAAGCTGTTCCATAATATTCGTTCTTATATATTTCTATCTATTATAAAGAGAACCTTAAAAATCAAACTCCCAGAGCTCCATATACTCTGATTTTATCATTAAATATTGCCTCTGCTAGCAAGAGAGTCTTACTGTTATTTCACTTTTTATCCTTACTTCTTTTGAAAGAATAGCAGCCTTTATCACTATTTGCCCAGTTATCTCATAAGCAAATTTGTCTTTTTCTGAGATGCTTCTTTTGATAGAGCACTGTCCTTGAATATCACACTTTCCTTAAATACACTGCTATTAAGGATACTTTCTTTAAAGATATTAAGGAAATTTCGTCTGTATGCTTTATCATCCTCACATTTGAAATGAAAGTAAAAGAAAACAAGATCAGTGATGGCATGGAAACTGTATAAATACTTGAATTTGTCATTTTTATTGCAATCAAATTAGGAAAAATGGTGTTGAAGTAGGACATTCTTGTACAAGGTACTGTAGAAAAAGCTTAGCAAGATTTCTTCCCACTGAGTCTGTATAAAAATAGATATGCATGTAGCAATTGCATTAATATCCATAAGATTTGCTTGTTGAAACCCATCAGGAAACATAATGGAATTCCAGAAAATTGGGCCTTTCAGGGTCAAAATATTTTCTTTAGAAATTTTTTTGAATTTTAAATAATTAGGATTTTAGAACTGGGACAGATTCCTCTCTGCAGATTCCATGTCTTAAAACTTCATTAAGATGTATGTAAATACATGTGTTCCAGAACATTTCTTATTCCTATTATTCCAAATATGTTTCTATGTATTCCTATCAAGCCTTCCTCAACATAGTTAGCCCTACTGGCTGTGTGTCCACCACCAGTGCAGAAACGCCAGAGGTCACACTGACAAGTTATTCTGAAGAAGGCTTTCTTTACTGCAAGCTAAAGCCAATTGTCCTTGTTGTAATGTTATGCTGATGCAGCTATGCTGCTTTTAGGATTGGACCTTAACGTCTTCATGTGTGTTTTGACTTTTGTTTGGCCATCTCTTAAAGCATGCAGGGTTTTACCATTGACTTCAAATTTCTTTCAGTTGCCCACACTTAGGGGACCGAGGAGCATTTGAGACATCCTCAGGCATCCAAAACATCCAGATGGCACTGGCAGATCTCGCACAGGAGCTAAGGGAGATTGGGCGTGTCTGGGCAACAGCTGGAGACTGGACAGTGCTGCCTGCGCTATCTCAGATCACAGAAGACATCTGGGTGAGGGCTACTGAATAAAGTCCTTAACATTTACACTTCAGGCATGGCTTATATTTTTTGTTATGGGTGTAGACAGGTATTCTAGAAAACAGTAACAGTTCTACTGCAGTTTTTTCTCTGAGTATTCTTCTATGTAAACCAGGGGTGGTAACACTTCAGTATCTAAGTCCTGTGAAAGTCCAGTGAAAGAAGCTCTGTTTTTTTTCTCTCTTCTATTCTTCTACACTTCTCGGCAGTGTATTTATCCTTCAGTTCTTCCCTATGAAATAGCCATTCAGCTCCTTTTGAAACAAATGGGCTTAGCTCTCAGGTTGCTACCTGACATCTTCAAAATTATTTAAATGCTCCAGGGCTTATTTGTTCATTTCATGACTTTCAGCTGCAGACAACCGGAAGATGACCTATGTAACTGTACTTTCTCTATTATCCCTACCTCTATCTCTTCAGAATTTTATTGCCACATGGAATAAAGGCTTTAAGCATTCTAAAACAAGATACTTAAGCCTAACTTCATTGAGCTTAGCTTGATTCATTCCACTTAAGATTCCAAACTTTAGTGGATGGGTTTACCACCCTCCACTTGGCAAATAGACCTGTAGCATATAGATCTTAATTAGATTCCCAAAGGGTATGAACCCTGGACTGAGAGCCGGATTTCAGTAAGTGTTTGGTAAGAACAGGGTAATTGGTTTCAAATACATTTAAAAGTGCAGTAGTGAGAAAGACAACAATACGTACTCTATGTCCAAGGTAGAACAGCCAAGAAATATGGTTTCAACCACACGGAGGAGGCGTGAAGGAAGTCTTTTTAACAACAAATGGATCACTGGAACTCCACAGAGATTACTGAATAGGATTCCTGCACTGGAAGTCTTTAAGAAGTTTGGTAATCACCCTTCTTAAAGGACAAGATGATTTTTTTATAAGTCTCTGCTAACCTTTAAAGTCAATATCAAATTATGTTTTAATTCATTAATTGCTCCTCTGGGAGAAATAGGTTTATACCTAGAGTGAGGTATCTTGGCATCTAAATGAGCTTTCACAGTTTGGCCTTAAGGATTCAACTCAGAGGCTAGAGAAACTTTTAGATCCAGATATTATGACCTCATCAAACCTAATACATTTTAAAGAGATAAGAACTATACTGATACCCGACTCCCTTGACAGAAATTCAGTGATATTTCTTGGAGAAAAATAAATAAATAAAAAAAAGATTAGTCTAAATCTATAACAATAGCTAAGCAAAACCTTTCCATTTCCTTGCGTCTCCTTACCTGCATCTGACCTTGAGTGTCTCTTATACCTGGCAAGGAATGAATATTCTCTCATCTACCCTAACTCTCATTTCTCACACTTATGAGTGTAGAGGGGGAGCTATAATAAACAAGAACATTTAATCAATAGCCTTGTATGAACCAAACAGTAAAGTGCAGACTGAAAAATGAAGAAATACAATTCTTACTCCTGTCGTTTCTTTAATTAGAGCTTTACTACATGATGCAAATTACTTCGGTCCTGTGATATTACCTGAGATGTTTAAATGTTCTACAAAAGTATTGATTTTGTTTTGAATGTCAGATCTTGCGCTTGGCAGCTTTTTCCCTGAAACAAGCGGATTACACTTGGAATTCTGATTAAGCTGCGTTTCTCAAATGAGAAGCAGACAAACAGCAGTATAAGTATAGAATTATTGGACTACAGTCATCAACCTTCATATGGGCAAAATGACCACAATTTTGAGTAGTGCTGAACAGAAGATGATTTGCTTTGAATGAAATCTTTTACAAAGATGAATATCTGTATTCTCAATATATAATTTACCATCTTGAAAAGATTGGTTAAATAGTTCAAATGGTACATCATTTTTATTTTTTCTTTAAATAGGTTTTGTTACTTAGCAGTGAGAAGTATTAACCTTTGGAAAAATCAATTGCCTTCTCATCTCGTCTAGTTAAGAAAAACACACACATGCAAGAAAAACTGCCCAGAAACTTGATAGAATTAGTCAGCAGTGAACACAACGCTCACTCTAAACTAAGCTTTCAGTAACTGTGAGAGATCTTTGCCGAAGACGGGCTATGGCAAATGAGAGCTTACAGAGTGAAGTTGAATAAGAAAAGAATGTTGTTGAAAAGCTGAAGGGAAAGACCTGAGCTGTTTGCTGTGACCAGTGAGTAGCTGATACTCAGCACTTATTCTTCATTGTATTTTGAGCTACAGGCCTCTTGTGTCACTTCTTTTGAAGATATTGGCTTTGGAGACCTTCTGAGATTGTACAAGAAGTACATGCTAGAATATTCCATTTCACATTCGTCAATAAGATATACACCATACTACACATAACTTAACTTCCAATTCTTTCATCATATAAAGACATAAGCTTCATACTGTTGTTACTGGTGTTCATTTTTTGTGTGATTATTAACTTCTTCCCATATACACCAAAACTGTCATCACTCCTTCATTGGTCTTAATAGTGATATGATACAGACAAAGAAAGAAAATAGTCTTTACCAAGACATTGCTACTTCAAAATTGCTTCCTAGAGCAAATTGGTAAGAAATATAAGTAACCCAATAGTCTAGTAGCCTCTAGTACTAAACATTTATGTGTTTTCTGAGTTTATTTAGTTTCTAAAGAGTTGACGTAATGTTTCCAAATGTTGGAAGAGATCTTAAAATTCATGCTCCAGGGATTCAAACAATAATTATTAAATTCTCCAATTACTCATATGCCCCTAACTCTGAATTGTGGCAGGTTTTATCTCACACACACGTACATACAGAGACACACAGAAAAATGCATGCACAGCTAAAGGACAATCTCTGTATTTGCAATATCTGCCACATAAAGAATTCAATCACAAAAACCTTTGACCTCTTCGTAAGCTGTTTCAGACATTCAGCCAAATATTACCTGTAGTGAGTTCATTATGTTCTCCATAGTTACTGTTAATTAAAAATCCTCTGAAGCATCACTGTCCTGACCTGGTCATTACACTCACTACACAATAAAGCATACTACACTGTGAATGTATGGGAGTGAATATAGTGAAACTCTAGCAGTGATTCTTAACAGAAATAAATTTACAAAGGAAAAATGTGGAGCTTCAGTTTTCAGGGAAGGCAGTAGACCTCATTACTGCATGAATGATGTACAAAATTCCTCTGTAACAAGGAATTTTTCTTCAACTCACTTTTTTGGGCTTTGTGGAATTAATTAGCAATAAACTTAATATTCCTTTGCAAAATGTTAGTATTCCTCACACAGGAATATCTCTTGCTGTTTATTTTAAACCCATTTCTAAGCACTAATTTTACCTTCAACAGCTCTTTCAGCACCTAGCCTTTTAATTTAGTGTTAAAATGTCACAATAAAGCTAGTAGAATACATAGCCAGACTAGACAGTTAAACCATCTATTTAAATTATTGGCCTGACTCTGATTCCTGTAAGTTCGGTAAACCCCCTTCCCCCTTGTCAGACTAAATCACATTGACTGTTATAGAACTCCAAGGCACAGCAACGAGCACCAGGCCCATGGAGAGTAGCAGAAACCATGTAGGGAGCCAGGAGAGCATAGGTAGGAGGTGATGCAGTAACATCAGAGTACACAAACGTAGTGCAAGATCCACTATACTGCTCCCACTTTTATCTCAGAGCATATCTTAAAGAAAAACTTGAAAATTGGAAAAGAATTATTCTCTGTTTATGGATAACCTATTGTTCTGACCTTTTTGCTTTGAAGTCAGTACTTGCTCCAGGGTGATTCAACGTTATGCTTTGGCTTTGATGTACAATCTTAAAAGCACTATTACAGGCATTTACTGGAAGGGAATACCTTGTTACCATGGCTACTAGTGCATCACTTGAAATTGTGATATAGCTGGATTTCATCACTATGACACTAATTTTCTCCAGTGCAGCAAGGAGGGACTAGATCATAACTGTATTAGATGCAGCGGGTTTGCATTTCCTTCTTTTCACTTAAAGTTTGTGTAGGTGAAGCCCACAGCTGTAAGGACAAAGCTTTAAGCCAAAGAAAAATGTGCAAACTATTTTTTATGGGGGATAGGGGAAGAAATCGAGAGTATTTTTGGCTTTGTCTCTTGCTAGGAAAAAATGAAATACATAATCCCGTAGGAAATCAGCTGTCAGGCTTACCATATCTCCACTGCTATGAGATAATGACAGTCAAATTAAGTGCTTTCCTGGTGACTGCTTGGCCCTAATCCAGTGTTCACTGAGCTTCCTCAGCTGAATACAGTATGATGAGTTGTGGTGCGGGAAGATTTCTAATACCCTTGGGGCATGTCTTGACCATAGGCAGAGCAAGGCCAAAAGGAACTACACCAAAGCATCTGTACAACTTTTGTATCCCCAGCAGTTCACATACAGCCAACTTAGAGCAGAAAGTGTGATGAAGTTGTCATTCTGTTTGGAAGTAACCTGTGGCTCTAGTTTCATCATGATCCAATCCAGCTTAGTCATCCCTATAACTGCTCCACAGATGTGCACTAAGACAGCTGTAATGTCACAGATACAAAGCAGGTCTATGGAGAAATATACAGCAAATGAGTGTGAGATTGGTTTTCATTTGGGCTGAACAGAAAGGAACAGTTTTATACCAGTACTTGTCTTCACACCTTTTCAGGCTACAAGCTAAGCCTTTAGAAGTTAACTGAAAAGCAACCTTTCTACAGCCTTCTAGTTGAGGGATTTAAGGGCAAAAAAACCTCTAAATTCTTTGTTCATATGATTAAGGGAGCTTCTCAGCCTCAAACATTCAGCATACATGAAGGATCCCAACTGAAATATCTTACATCTTATTGCCCTCCTCACTTAACTTGAACAGCTAGGTAAGACTCATCTCACCTGACGTATAAAGAAGGAAGGAGGAGCTTTCAAGTGTATGTTCAAGTATCTACTTTCAGAAGTTTGCATCTGAGTCATACTGTAAGAGCAGGATTCACTTTCTCGGAGATAGAAATCTAGTACCATTAGACATATCTTCTGATTGAGAAATAGCTAGCAGATACAACACAGGTCTTATGGAAAAAAAAACATTCAAAGAGGGAGCTGGACACACCGCAGGATGCACAATTAATAGACATGCAGTGAATCATCCCTTACATTTGACCTAAGGTCATCATCTAGGTTCAATGTGTCCTTAAATGAGAGCTATCAACACCTTCAAGGTGTTATTAGTGGCCTCAGACATCTGTATTAGGATAGGATGAAGTGCGTTTGGGAACATTTCTTTTTCAGCATTGACTGTTGAAAGGAGCTTATACAACTTCTTAGGCTGGATACCTTTAGATAAATACAACTAATATGATCCTATCTTCAGTGTTTTGGTTTCATATAATTTTTTTAAAAGTATTTTATTTTTAGTTAATATATTTCTATGAAATAATCAATTTCTGCAAGAATAAAAAAGTAAAACAAAAAAGTACCAGCTTAATCTGTTTCTATTTTAGCATCATTATTACCTCTGGGTAATGACAATTATTCCCAATTCACCCCAATTTTGGAGGAATGCATGAGTGGCAAAGTCCCCAGTGAACTCCCGACATACTTCCTAATCTTTAGCTTTCAGCTGCCAGATGTTGTAAGAAAGTAAAGATAATTGTGTCTGAGAAGATGCTAAGTATGTATTTACATAAATTTGTCGCTGTTAGGAAAGTTTGGTCCACTGCATTCTTAATGCATAAATTCCAAAGTGACTGATGTGCGAATGGCTTTTTGTCTGGCGTTTGGTTCAAATCCATTTATAATCAGGATAGCTCAATTTTGAGTCTATTATTTTAATCACATTTTCTTTCTGTTTTTAGAACATATATTCCCTATTTTCGTCATTCAACAATGGCAGGTTGCTCCCCTCCCTAGGCCATCCTTGTCTGTAATATTTAGAAGATCTTATAGCTCAAAGTGGCAGCAGAAATACCTGACTTACACGAGATAGGTGTTGCAGTGTTTGAATTGATATTCAGGTTTTACAATGAAATTATTTTATTGCAGGAATTAGCGATCTTAGTTTGATATAAGGTTACATGTACATTCTCTAGTCAAATTTGGTCCCATGAAAGTTAAGTTTAGTTAAAAATATTAGCTTGTAAAACTGTTGTGGTGTCAAAAGTTTGAAGAGCAATTTTTAGAATGAATTCTCTGTTTAAGGCAGACTGGCTTTTCTCTTTTGCTTCCAACATTTAGATGTAGATTTACCAAGCAGAGCTTAACATCTCAAAGTAACTCTTTATCCAAACATGCCCATTCACTTGCACAATATGTGTTATATATTTTTCCTGCAGAAATGACTAAACAGAAAAATGGCTGTTTGTTTTTAACTTTAGTTAACCTATGATACACAGTTATCATTACCCACAGAGAATGAGAAGTATTTATTTTAATTTGTCCCATAACAAAGTCCTACAGAAGATTTTGAAAGAAACTCCTGCCTTCACCCACACAGTAGCTGTTCAGATTTCCTCTTTCTCTCCTGGAATAGGACTTTCAGATCCATGTAGTGACTATTCATCACATATATGCGACAAAGAGTCTAATGTCCTTGATTCTCAGTGTTGCTATTTAACTGCATCTGTTAACAATTAATCTGATTTTTATATATATGTATGTAAACCTACAAATACATTTTCAATGAAAAATGTTAATAATTTTTTATTATTCTTGATTTTGTAGCAAAAATGTTGCATTCATCTAAACAAACGATATCTAAATTTCACATACTGTTCATCTTGCCCCTAATTTATAAGTATATGTGGTAGCAGAGATTGTAATTGAAAATGTTTACTTTATTATCTGAACATTGTCAAATTTTCATTGCTAAAAGTGAATTTTGTGAAGAACATTTTTTTTTCTAATTAGGAAGATTCTTCCATGAAAGTTTTTTCAAAATATGAAAAAAATACTTTAAATTTATTGAAAATAAGGTAATTTAGTAAAAAGTTTTGATAATATAACAAGGTCCTTGTCTTCATTTGCTGTAGCCTAGAAAGCTACAGTAAGATGTTATTTTCTTCCAGACATGCTGAAAGATCTTTGTCATATTTTAGCACTTCTCTCTCTCCATTTAAAATTTGGCAGATCAGAATATCGCAAGGATGAACAAACATCAATGGAGAGGGAACGGAGGAGATGCTGATTCCTGGAAATCATTCAAACCTCAAAAAAGGGTCAGGTTCAGGGTGCCCATTTCCTTAATTAAAAATCTAGTCAATCAATCCCAATGTCTTTTTCATTCACATTAGAGTGCCAAACTATGTCAGACCAGATTCTTCCCTGTTTTTACAGCTACATAATTGAAATCTGAACCCACTACTGTATGAATGTTAATGTGCCATCCCAGTGGCTATTCTTAGTTCCTATTTTCTCATCTTCTACACAATGGTTTAAGAAATACAATAAAATAGTGAAAAATAAGGCTTTGTTTGGGTTCATCTGTGAGCAGACAAGGCTTTTAATTTTACAGAAAAGGAAAAAAAACCAAACCAGGTAGTCTGTCCATTCCTCAAAGTGATGATATAGAGCCAAACTCTATGGGGTTGCTGACTGGATTTATTGTATGTCACACAGATCAAAAGTAAGTGAAGGCAGCTAAAGAGCCTTGATACCCAGCTGGGTAGGATGGTCTGTGAGCGTAACAGACACCGACTGTGCCACAGCACAATACTTCTGCTTGCCAAGTTAATTAAGTTAGGATTGAGTGCCCATGGATAGGAGATAATAATATCAGCCACATACAAAGGATATGTGATATTGTAGATTAGGTTTATAAGAACTGCTTTGTCTCTCTGACAGGGAGACAAAAATGTGCTGCCGTTAAACTCCGAGAGATGGGACTCCTGCCATATTCAAGAACATGCTTTAGTTTGTATTTTTTCCTTTATTATTTCTTTTTCCCATTTAATAAAAACCTGCACCTTTCAGCTATATGCAAGGGAAATGGCAGGAAAGGTGACAAGCCCAGGAAACCGCCAGAGGTGAACTTTTCAACTCACAGCAACATCTCAAGGCAGGCTGTAAATAGGATTACTTTTATTAGACTGCTGCCTGCTACAGTCATTCTCGTTAAGGGCCTGTCACTCTGCTCATTGTGCACTGCAGAGTGGCGGGCAGCCCAGGCTTTGGGGACCCAACGTGCAGCCCTCGCTGCCACCCATCACTCAGGTGGAGCCATCCCTTTGAGTCAATAGCAGCAGCCGTCGGAAGCATAAAATGGGATTTCAATTTGTTTTACAGAAGATGGGCAGGTGCTGGGATTACCCTTTCAAAAGAGACACAGGTTGTCAGTAGAGGGCTGTGAACCACCAAGAGCCATTCCTCCCCATGGATGCACCTCAAATAGATTGAGGCATGCACCAGCATGTCACCATGTTGACTACAGTGGTGGTGAAGCCCTTCTGTTCTGGAGACTTTCTTCCCCCTCTTGCCTTCTAGTCCAGTGCCTGAATCACAAGAGGCTTGAATAAGGCGATGTTCAGTCAGGGTTGAATCTTAAAAAGAAATAATCAGGCTTTCAGGTAAGATCTCAAGTGTTTCCAAGATCTGGTCCACTTCAATTCAAGGTGGGGTGTAAAGATCATATCATGCTGAGGGAAGAACAAGGATTACGGTGGTCTGTATCTAAAATTTATGAACAGATTAGAGAAATGGAAATAAGGAAATAGTAAAGTGGAGAGTTTCCCGGAAAGACCAAGAGCTACAGCAAATTTTTTTGTAGGATGTAAGTGTTACTGTAGATGTAGAACATTACATCTGCAAGTCTACCTGAGTTCCCAAGAGAGGAGAAAGCTCAACTGAAATTATCAGTTCTCCCCACTGGAATCTGAAATACGTATATATGCACACACATATATGTATATGTTTAAGAACTTGCAGTTTCAGTTTCTCCAAACCACTCTAGTTTCTGTAAAAGCCCAACTCAAGCTGGTAAGAAGGTCCCACACTACAGGAGGCTGGAAGTCTAGGGTGCTCATCTCATGCACTTTACTCTGTCTAAGCAATCCTCCATTTCACGGGAGGATTTGGATGCTGAAGTTTTGTTCTAGAAAAACATCACAGTAGACATTCAATCTGCATAAACTGAAATATTTTCAAAGTATGAGACAATTTGAATTCCAGACCCAATGTAGCAGAATGGGGAAGCTGGGAAACTGTGGGCCAGACTGGAGAGAAGACCCAACAGTCAGATTTTCCTCATTTACTTGGGCCTGCCTCTGCAAAGGCATGTATGTGCTTGTGTCAGAGACGAGCACATGTTTAAACATTTTTTTTAAAAGGATATACATTTTTAGGTTGCTATTCTGTTAATTTTTATTAACATTACTAAAATGTTACTAAATTGGATGGATTTATAAAAATATTTAATCTGGATGTTCCTTGCAGGAAGCACTTGCAGCAATACATTTCTAATACCTTTTATTATTTCCTTTCTCAGAGAGGTTTATAGGACTGCACATGTCTCAAAACATACAAACAAAAAGCCATTAAAAAGATATTATAAAAGCTTTTATGTTTCATCATCTGATTACACATATTCTGTCACAGGACAAGCACACTATTTCTAAAATTATAGTCTTAGTCCAGTCACCTTCTTGAGAAAGTCCCTATTTATATTCTTAAGTGGCATCTCCTATTTCTCCAAGTGATTCTGCTCAGTTTGCATGATACAAATCATCATCTATACAGGGGAAGACCAGGTCCAAATTCATTCCTGATTTATCTCCACCAACGCACAAAAGGGTAAAAAAAATCCATTTAAAAACAAGGTTAAAAAGGGAAAGGAAAGAAAAAAGAGAGACACAGCATGAGCTGGATGGAAGATAAATGCCAAAGACCTGATTGTCATTTACATTAAGGCAGAAGAAAGAAGCCATGAATGAGAAGACAAGACATGCTGTGCTTCTGTTTATTCCTAGCTAAATATATAATTTTATTTTTTTTTTTTGGGGGGGGGGGGGGCGTATGTTCTTATTTGTTCCTAAGCAATTATTTTTTGCATTAATGGGGGTTGTTTTTTTGGAGGACTAGGTGAAAGGTTCAGTGGTGAACTGATTTTACAAATCCTCCAGCTCTCCAGGATTCACTTATCTCTCTCTGAAAGGATCTGTCTATCTCTTCATCACAGGCCTTGCAATCACTGGCTATTATGTGAGGGTCAAGCTCATTCTGAGAAAGGACAATATACTAAATTAAGATGTATAAGAGATTAACCAGCTCAGGTTAATTGTGTTTTCATTTTCTTAAGGATTTATCAATGCTGTAAAATAAATCTCATTATGTTTTTGCAGTTATTAAAAGAAAATGGGACACTGCATAATAATGACAGTCATTATTATCAGATCTGAAAACAAGAACAGAAGAGCAATTCTTTCCAGTTGGAAGTATAACCAAGTGGCTACATTTGACCATTTGACACTGCTTCTATAAACTCCCTGCTATTTCTTCATCTTCTTTTCCTGTTACTATTCAGCAAGGGATCTTGTCACTCTTGCTTACAATATCATCAAGAAGGCATCTCAGTGTCTGTTGAAACCACTGTTCCTGTGAGATTTCCTTTCCAGGCCTTCTGACATCTTTTTGTAACTGTGGGTTAGAGACAAATCAGCTTCCGTATGTGAAATAGTCTTTCTGTGTCAATAATAGAAAGCACAGAGATAATTAGACATTGGCCAAGCTAAACTAAGAGGACTGAGGGGGGAGAGAGGGGAGGGCAATAATAAAATAAAAATTTTATTACCTGAAATAGAGGAGGTGCTTTGGATCAGCATCTTCCTCGTATTTGAGCCTGTCTATAACCAAATACACTCTTTGAATGAGGCAGTTGCATTTTACAAACATGTTGCTGTACAACAGAAGTACTCAAACAACAGTCACGGGACTTTCAAGTTGTTCCTTACCAATAAGAGGTGGCATGTACAGTCATGTTGAAATACCAGTATTCTTCCTCACTGGAGAGCTGGGTGCATGTGCTTTGGTGGCTGGGCATGATTTTATTTTGTTTTCCGCTTGAGCTGCAGCCCAGAGCATTAACAGGGTCTCATCCAAAAAGCCAGAATCAGTTCCCAAGGTACTTGTCCAAGCTCACTGGGGCCACCTGATCATAAGATGAAGCATCACATTCTCCCTTGCATTATACTAACTACCATAAAATACCTATTTAGTGCTATTTAAACTGTTGTAGGAAGTGCTAGGGAGGAGGCTGTGCAGCCCTCGTTACAGTGACTGAGTGTTTACAGCAGCAATCCTTTTAGCAATAATGAATTTCCTCATGTGAATGAGGGCTCCCCAGGGTAAAGGGAGTATCCAGCATTCAAGAGCCTGGAATTTCCTTTGTGCTCATTAAAATCAAATAAATAAATAAATAAAAAATCTGTCATGGGAAAAAAACCCAACAATCAACCCCCACATCAAAAACAAACCCCAAAACAAACAAGGTGTCAATCTGAACACCACAAAACAGTGTCTAAACAGCAAAAGCACTCCATGGTTTCCGTTTTGCAGAAGATAAAACAGAAACCAATTTGGAATCAATATTGAGTCAATCTTGATCGATCTTCCTTAACTTTAATCTTCCCACTTCAGTCACCCAAAGGACTCTTACAGTTGATGCTGGAGAGGGATGCTTCCAGATCTTGAGCCGTCCGAACCATTTTCAGGCCAAGTCTAATGATCCTCACATATTGCCAAAGGAGTCTAGAGTGAGTAGTTTTGTCGTTCACTTCATTGCCATGTTTCCCCTGATGTGACCGATGGTATTACAAAGCTAAAACAAACTAACTTAAATGTTTTCTTATCCATAAATGATCCTCTGTGAAAACATATTTTTCTTTTTAGCCTGAAGTGAATGGAAAGGCATACTGGAATAAGAAACCAAAGTATTGTATAACCCTAATTAAATAGGATTTTTTCATAACTGTAGAAAATAGGTTATGATCTGAAAAATTTATTCTGCTGCTGTCTGATAAAGACAATGGTTTGGGACTTCAAAATGCCAGGGAGAAGAATTGGTGAGCAAGGAAGCCTTTGCTTTGAGGGTGCTTTTTCCACTTTGCTTTTGAGTAAAAGTTAGTATTTCTGATCACTATCAAGGTCTCACCTCTTCAAAAATATTTTATTACAACAGGCATTAGAATACTTCAAAATAAACACAGTTTCAAAATTCAGAAAAAAAAAAAAAGTAAGTGGATAATCTGCACTTCAGATTTTTCTCGTGGCTAAAGTGAGTCACTTTATTTTTTTCCAAATTTGGAAACAAAACCCAAAAAAGCGCCTTTGTGTTTTTGCTAGTAGTAACAATTAAATACACGGTACTAGGAAACCAAAGTAGATGATAAAGCAAATAGTTTTTAATTAGCTTTACTAGGAAAACCTGAGCTTGGTTCCTCAGTCTGCCGGTTACTTTGTCATTTGTATCTCTTACAGCGCTCATGCCTCACTGCAAGAAAGGCGCTCATCTATTAAATGGGGCTAATAATGCTTTTCAAGCACACAAGAAAAGGTGTGTCAGGAACTGAGAAGTTTACATACTGTTGCTGTGTGACTGGAAAGCAAACCCCAAAATTTCCAAGCATTTTTAATCAAAAATATGTCAGGTTGTTAATATGAATAAATGTTCATTCCAATTTTAGCAAAACCCTGTAGTATTGCTGTTTCCTCAGACTCCAATGACACAGTTGCACATATTTTAAAATATGAAGTTATTTCATTGTTTGAATTAGAACTTGAAATATTCTTTTCAGTTAATAGTTCACGTGACTTCTATCAACAGTTTCTTAGACATAAACAAAACCCACCTAAATAAAAAATATTTTCCTGCCGCCATTATTTGTGGCTTTGTGTCTTCCAGTACAGCAACTGCTTTCTCTCTAATTTTTCATTTTGAAGTAGCACCGTCTTGGAAAAACAACATTTATTTGGCTAGAAATCTAAAATGTACAAATTACACCTGACCTCCTGCCCCTGGTGTTGGCAAGGGAGTTGGATTCTATTCCCTTCCCCACACTACCCCCCCAAAAAAAAAAAATCCCTAAAGTATTACTCATTTTTATAGCCAGAAAGAGCATTTCTTATAACTAGGCTAAAGCTACTCAATTGTGAAAAATGACACTGAGCATGACTGAAAGATAAATTCTTCTGGGAACAGAAAAAGAAAAAGACAAAGAAGGAAGATAAAAAGTGTATAGGAACTTTTCATGTCATGTATTCCTATTTTTTCATGGCCTGGAGCTACAAAGCAATGCTTGCATTTCAACAGAGAGTAGGGGACAGACTACTTAAGCTAAACATCAGTTTTTACATGCTTTAGGGGCCAGCAGTTATAGTTGCTCATAAATGTTTTGTAATAGGCAGGCTCATAAATCCAGGTGACAACCTTCCACTTTCAGGAGCTAGAGGACCAGGTCACACTTGGACTGGGGTTTAAAGCACATTGCTCAAGTAATTGCAATAGAATGATTTGGAGTTTTATTTCTTTTTCTGTATTTCAACACTGGTCAAAGAAAATGCATTCTTAATTGAAACACTTTGTTTCTTCTAAGTGTTTTATAGTCAGAGACAACAAAACACTTCTGAAAGCATTGCTATATAATCCTTCCCTACAGCTACTTATGCCCAAAGTGTCAAACTTGGGTCTCTTTGCCTCAGTAATGCTATTGTTAATAATTATAGACTCCATACTAGGCTCTGCTGGCTTTTCCTGAATTATCAGCCCATTTCTGACCATAACTGTTGCCCCTGGTGGCTGAGGCTCTCTTACAAAGTCCAGCCTTTCTAATAGAAAGAAGAAGGGAAAAAGGAGTTAAGGAAAATTAGTAATTTAGGCATAAGACTCAACCAGAAAGCCACAATAGAGAAATGCATAGCACTCATCAGAGATACTGGTCCAGTGAAACCAGGGAGCTTATGATCACAATGAAGCAGTCAGATGCACGCATAGAAATATCAGTCAATGTCATTTTTCCTTTGTCTATGCTCCTCTCTTTGTCTATCTCTTTTTTATGACCTTTCACACCTCTTTCAGACAAAATTCACTTCCAAATTAGGGTAATATTATCCTAGTCTTTACCTAATTGGCTACTTTTTTTGTTTCCTTGCAGTGGGGAGAGGCTGAATTTAATGAAATTCAGCTGAAATTGAATTCCCTCATTAGCCTTCTCTATATGGCTGCCACATCTTTGTCACAGTGACTGTCTTCTGCTGTTACTATAGCAATTCTGCCCTTATTTACAAAAGGTAGGCACAAATTACTTAACTTTGTTCTCTGTCTATTACTGAGTCAATTATTGATTTAAACATCCAGGTGTACAAAGGCAGGAGAAGAGATAAGAGTCTAGGAAATTTCTAAACACTCAGATATTTCTGGGAAAAAAAAAAGGTATTACTTTCTGAAGATTAAATAAATTAACATCTCAGTGGTGCTGTGTTTGGGTGATACAAGACTATTAGGGAATCTCCTGGAAGGGAGGGCCTTTGTGAGTGCTAATAACCTTCACGAGCTAAGGGTGGTGTAATTGGTGGTTGATCTACCCTGCTTATACATATGGGGATTGTGGTAGATTTTTTGTGATGTTTTTCAGTGTGTATACTGGCTGCCACAGTGTTCAAAAATGTTCCTTCAGAAGTCAGGTCTCTTATTCTTTACCCTATTTTTGGTTTTGTTTTGCTTTAGTGTCTAGTTCATGTGCTTTTTTTCTTAGGTTGCTCTTTTGTGTAAACTCCTTTCTTCCTTTGGTCCTTTCTCTGTGTTTTTTCTCTGCTTCCTTGACTGTGTACATATGTTACCAACCGTTAAGCCTTTATTTCTTCCTGAAATTTGCTATGTAGCCCATAATGTCTGACTGGGTGATACAGCTTAGTACTGAATTCAGTCATACAAGAAACTAAAATTTAATTCTTTTAGCCATTAGGTGAATAGTTAGATGGGAGCCCAGCAGTTACCAAGGGAGAAGACTTTGCAATAAGTCTTGCAGCTACTTCAGAAGTGACACTGATGGTTCTAAAAGAATTGATGATGCTGATCTATCAACATTATATTTTGGTAGAAGAGGGAACAAGCCATAAAAATGACAAACAGATTACAGTGAAGAAGTTTGCTGAAGAATAGGGGTAAATGGAGGAAAGAACATAGAAAACAAAGAGCACGAACTTTGTTGCCTAAAATATTGAAAACAAAAAGATTACACCTATGGCTTGCCTGGCTGTAATTTGTTTCTGTATGTGTCTATTAACTGATGTGCAATGCTCGGTGGTTTAGATACCACTATAGTCTTCAGTCAAAGTGTGCTTGTGAGTGTTCATATTTCTGTCTTGTGCTTGGGCATGTCTTCTCCCTTCAAGCTTTCCTCCCTCTACTACCAAGGGACAGTCGACAAACTATGCTGAATGCACAGGAGTATCATTATATAATAAACAACCATCAGACGGTCACTAATTGATATTATGGGATACCTCTCAGCCTGTGACATGCAGAAAATGGAAAGTCAGCCCAGTGTTGGTCTACTGCCAGGAGGTTCACCTTCAAAGGCCGCTGCTTCCTTGCTCTTCAGTGGTCACTCATCCTGAGCTGACCCTGTGCACTCCTTCCTTCTGGCAGTGTCAGCAGCACATGGCTAAAACATCTCCAAATTGCCTTTTATTCTAGTTTTTTATTTCTTACATTACTGTGTCTTGTCTTGTTTGTGACAAATTTGTCTCTGATGAAGATGTCCCCAGGTACTGGTCAGTGTCCTCTGCAGGGCTCCCAAGCACATCGTATAAACATTTTTAACTTATGAGTGTGAGATACGGTGGCCAGAAAATTTTATAAGTGTTCAGGACACCAAGGTATGATGCCTGAGCTTAAGCCTGATCTGCATCTCTACATGCAAAACTGAATCTACACTTATTCTGAAGAAATGAAATTTTTCACTTTTCCTCTTCAGACTTCTCTCGGTTCTTAAAACTGCTATTCTGTTGTGCCTCAAACTTTAGTGGTTTAGCCAAAATTTAGTCCACACTAAAAATCAACTGAGATCTTCCTTTGCCTCCAGAACATCTTCTCTTCTGTGACTTGTGTGGACCAAACCTGTTCCTGGCATCCCAAAAAGAAACACTAATTTTCCAAACCTTAATTATGTCTTTTTTCTTCCACGCAGATAAGTTCCATACAAGTTTATTCATATACACAATTCCATTTCAGACCTAACAACAATGGTGTTCGTAAAATAATAATCTTAACAACTGCCAAAGGTAGTTGAGGTTTTATATAAATGAGAAAGGAACAAACCCTGAGATATCGCACAGGAATTAATTATTTAAAAAAAACCCCAAAAGACGAAAAGAATGAGAGGAGCAGAACATTTCCTGCTTAGACAAAAAAAGAGAGAGAAAGAAATATTGTTAAATTTATCATCGTGGTCTTTTGTGTCTTTTAGCATTCAGCATAAGTTATTTTCCAGAAACAGGCTACAAATGAAGAGACGGGAATATGACTCTCTGATAAATAAAAACATCAGACAGTAAATAGGGAAATGAGAAATAGAATTACAGGTGCAAAGTAATTATTATTGTGCCACAGCATTTCAGCTGTTAACCATTTTATTCCTGCATATTCTATCAAAGGCATCAGCATTTGGCTTGCAGAGCCACTGATGTTTTCAAGGTCTTTGCATTCATTAGAATTTAGTTCTGTGAAATACTGCTCTGATTTGTTTTTTAACCTCTTTTCTTCCATTCAACACATTATGGAGGAAATATTTGTATTGAAACACTGTCTAGGAAAGTAAAACACCAGAATATGATACATTTTACCCATCAGTTCTATTTTTTTTATTTTAAAATTAATTATTTTCAGTCTCTAGAACATCTCATAATCTTTTATATGTGAAGTTTGTGTGGAAATTTCAAATTCTGAAAGGCTTACAAGACTTTTGCTACAGATAAGTCCTAGAAAATACCATTTGAAATATATATAGTGACTGTTTTCCATCTCAGACTCAAAGTAGAGTTAAAAATGCAGGAAATTTCCAACAGGAGAAACTAAAAGGATCCACTTTGAACAAAGCACAGTACTGTAGTCATACCATGGTCACAGGTCATGCCTGAGACTTTATCAGGTACCTAAATATGAGAATTAGCTATAAGGCAATACAACATAAACTTGATCTCTAACATCATAGAAGAGGCTTAATTTAAAAGACTATTCACACCATTATGAGATAAGCATCTCCAGAGACTCATCTCTCTGACCTAGTTCTCTCCATTGACAAAAAAAATAGCCTAGGGTGACCAGCTCAGATTTAGATGTCTAACCTTTAGATATCTCAAGTGAGGTAAGACAAATCCCATCCATAGGATTCCTCTGCCGTGAATGGTGATGGATGAGCCACACCAAAGGGAGCAATCCAGGAAGGGGGCATGCTGAGTGGAGGGCCACCTTGTGTGAGTCAGTAGTGAAGGTTGATGGATGGTAGGGTGGGCATCTCTGACTATCTGTCTTGCTTCTCTGCTGGGGTCCCAAATGTGAGGATGGGGACAAATTGCCTCTGCCTTAACAGGGGAAGACCTGCCTGGGGTATGGTGCAGCTCAGCAGTACTAGTGCCATTTTTTCAATAGTTAGGTCAGTCAAAATCAATACATTTAGAAGGACCTATTATATATTCTATATTAATGAAGTTTTGCAGCATAAAAGGCAATCTCTTGCTTTAAACTTCTTGTTATATCTCTGCTTAACATCAGACCAGCAAGGGAGTGAAAAAACAAAGATTAGAATCACCAACATTTTAGCAGAAACCTAAATTTTGAAGAGATGCATGAGATAACACAATACCAGGCTCACTGAATCTTCTTGTCCTGTGTTTGGTGGGTTTTAATCAAGTAGGAGGATTTTACTGAATGTTCACATACCCTAAGGAAAGCTGCAGCAAGCCTGTGTTTCTCTCCTCTACAGCGTAGTTATTCTGTGGAAAATAATTTCCAAGTATATTCATTAGGATAAGGAATTTTGGGGAGAGCAGATCTGGCCAGCTGAGACTTGCAAACCTGTCTGATTTTACTGTAGGTTAAAATTTAAATTTAGTGCTCTGACTATATTTCCAAATATACATTGAATGCCAATTCTTTATCTCAAGCACTGCACCAACTCTTTGTGGCCATCTTTGTGTGTGTGAACATCAGAAGCAGAAGATGTGGTGGTGGAGGAAGGGATGGTGCTCTGTGGGTTTTTCCCACAAACAAAACTTTTTACTGCTCTGTGGTCTGTTTGGATGGCATTTGTATTCTTTGTTCTTAGTGGCCTGGAAGTGTCACACTGAAAGACTGACCAGTGTGTTGCGATAGATGTGTAATCTACCGAGTAGGAACAAAATTTTCTTTCATGATGTGAACATGATGCTCCTTAACTTCCCTGGGAGCACACATAATACTCATGTCCTCAGCTTCATGGAGTTGTAGAGGAGACACTCCAGACAGGAAAAATTCTGATGACTGGTAGTTTTACTTTTCTAATGGGGCAATTTATTATTTGACGTGTATAAGTTCACTTATGAATATAAAAAGTCATAAAGAAGTGTAAAGTATTGTTTGTCTTCAAGAGAATTTAGTCCTGCAGGTAAAGTGGAGTTTGGACTTTTGGGTAGTGTTGTCTTTACTAGAAAATAGCATTATTAACTATAGCACAGGAACAGTATTGACACCAATAAAACTTAAGCTTCTGTTTTCCCTGAATCTGCCTATAAAGTACCTCTCACTATAGGATCTGAGCATCCCTCTGTGCCTTCATCTTCACTCGTCCTCCCCAAAGGGCTTGTTTAATCCCCTGTTCAAAAAAAAGAGTGTGGACATGTTGACATGCAGGTTTCAGTAACGTCTTTGTCCCATTTAAGTCATCAGTTACCCTCTATGCATAAACTTTTCTCTGCTAAACCCTCTAGGAGCCTGAACTTTCTTTTGCTTCAGTTCATGCCCTTATCTCTTTAAGCACTTTACCCTTTAGTCTCTTTTGCAGTTTTGTATGCACTAACATGCCTTTTCAGCTCTTCTTAAATTTTCTGTTAAAAAAAAAAAGAACAACAACAAACAAGC
Organism: Pluvialis apricaria; assembly: GCA_017639485.1. Taxonomy (NCBI): domain Eukaryota; kingdom Metazoa; phylum Chordata; class Aves; order Charadriiformes; family Charadriidae; genus Pluvialis; species Pluvialis apricaria. The sequence continues at coordinate 6,334,580 of CM030044.1, read as the reverse complement.
ACATGCACAGAGATTATCTGGTAAACTGATACAGCCTCTTCATGCAAACTAAGAATTACTTTCAATATTGACCAAATTTAACTCTTAGTGGACTACACTTGGAAAGAGATTATTTTATTTTGCTTAAGTATGGTTAAACACTTGTGTTTTCATGGAGTGCAGCTCTAAAGTTCTAGGCTGCAATATAGGTCATACATGGAAAAACTGAGCTAAGTTTTAAAACCTTTTGTTGTCTTGTTTTCACTTAGAAAAATGCTGGAAGTATATGTTATCTCCAAAGGAACCAAATTTCCACATCTATCTAAACATACTGTTGTTAATTGTTGCTCTTTGAAAATCTATTAGATTTGTTGAAGGGAGTCTTAATCTGGTCCTTTCTGGTGATCAGGATGCTAACAGATGGGATCAATTATCACAGTTCTTCCCCTTGAGTTCTTACGCTTTCCCTGCTGTATCTGCTCTTGGTGCCTGCTGACGAGATAATACTGTAAGATATGAGTTTGGATGTTATAAATCCATTCTTACACTGTTAATTCCTTTTTTTCAACGCTAATTCGTGTAAATCTTAGTTCTCTGTCTCTTTTCTCAGCTTCAAAGGTAATTTTTGACCAAATAATACTGTTAGATCAAGGGTCTAATTTTGTATATTCCCAAGACAGATACTTCAGTCTGAAGGAAAGTGTAAAGATGGTATGTGTAACTCAGTCAGACTTTCAACGTTCATAGAATCATAGAATGGTTTAGGTTGGAAGGGACCTTGAAGATCATCGAGTTCCAACCTCCCTGCCATAGGCAGGGACACCTCCCACCAGCCCAGGTTGCTCAAAACCCCATCCAGCCTGGCCTTGAGCACCTCCAGGGATGGGGCCTCAACAACTTCTCTGGGCAACCTGCGCCAGGGGCTCACGGCCCTCACAGTGAAAAATTTCTTCTTAATATCTAATCTAAATCTCCCCTCTTCCAGTTTGAAGCCATTCCCCCTCATCCTATCACTACATGCCTTAGTAAAAAGTCCTTCCCCAGCTCTCCTGTAGGCCCCCTTCAGATACTGGAAGGCTGCTATAAGGTCTCCCTGGAGCCTTCTCTTCTCCAGGCTGAACAGCCCCAACTCTCTCAGTCTGTCCTCACAGCAGAGGTGCTCCAGCCCTGGGATCTTTTTTGTGGCCCTCCTCTGGACGTGCTTCAACAGGCCCATGTCTTTCCATTGACTCAGTGTCTTTTAGTTTGCTTTCAAACTGATGCTGTTGGATATTCTTTCCTATTTATTTTTAACACAGGCTTTGGTTGCTCATTAATGGCATTCTAGAAGGAGTTACTCTTCTATGATGACAGTATGAGAAACTGGAGCGAAATATTGGTTTCCTATTAAATTAATGTAAGTTTCCTAGTTCTACGTGAATTTGCATCAAATACATTGTATCTTTTTTATGTTCAATAGCACATGAGCATTTGCTTTGGGTCAATTTGTGATTTTCCCAAGAGTCAAAATGTAGAACACTGAAACTGTAGGCAAGGTGAATATTAAAGGTGGAGTTTTAGTTTCCTGTTTGGGTTTTGGTGCCATTCCAAACTGTGTTTCCAAGAGAAATATGTTCAGACAACTGTGAATTAAAGCTGAAGAGAAGGTTTGCCTAAAACTTTGTGTTATTGAAGCTAGGGTGGAAACTGATACGGTGTTACATAAGTCTATTAAGATGAAAAACACAGCAGAAATCATTGAAACATTACACAGAAAAGAATGGAGTCCTCGACTTCTGCTATGTGTTATAAAATCTCTAAAATCAGACTGATATCATGTACTGTTTGCTTTTCTTTCTGTCTTTCTGCCAGCAAATGTTTGCATTTTCAAGACTATTTCAATCTTATCATTTAAACTACAGCTCTTAATCTCTTTTTTCCAGTACACTTGACAGGTAGATCGTGATTTGTCTTTGTTACCTGACTATATCATGAAGTGGCAGTGGTTAACATAAAAGCCCTCAGTGCTTAAGCCAAGTGCTCACACCTAAGTGTGAGGAGAGGATGTGACTGCTTGTCCTGGTTCCAGCATGATGGGGTTAATTTCCCCAAGGATGGGAGGGGACACAGGTATTCCATGCCATGTGAGCCATGCCCAGGCTATAGGGGGAGCTGCCGGAGGAGGGGGCGGGAAGTCGCTGCTCAGAGCGGGCTGCAGCGGATGCAGGTCCAGTTGGTGAGCAGCGGTACTGTAATCGCGTTTGTATATTCGTTTATCGGTGCTATTGTTATTGTTTTTCTCTTCCTTTTGCTGTTCTGTTAAACTGCCTTTATCTCAACCCACGAGTTTTGCCTTTTTCTTCTGATTTTCCCCACAGCTGTGGGGGTTGAGTGAGTGGCCGCGTGGTTCTTTGTTGCCGGCTGAGGCCAATCCACGATGCTGCTTTACACCCATTCTCACAGCTTTGGATGAAACAAAAGTGACTTCTTTGTCCCAACATCAAAGCAGATTTCCTCAAAACTGTGGTGATAAACTTGGTTATCACCTGAACTGGTCACATCATTGCTATGTATTTACGTTCCTATAACTGATACTGAAACACATCAGACACTAGTATAGAGAAGACAAACAAGCTGTACTTTATAGAGAGAGTTTATTATATCCAGTGTTTAAAACAATGCATTTTAATGCACAGACTTATAAAGCGAAGCGTGTGACATTTAATGCACATCACAGTGTATATAGCATATCCCATCCTTTAGTACCTGCAGATAAATTCTTTTGGTAGCATAAGGCATTTCCAACAATATTAATGCTGCGAATTAAAATTCATAATTATTAAATTATTAAATTAATTATTATTAAAAGTATTAATTACCTTTTCTTTTTGCTTGGAGGAGTAGAAAAGTGAAAACTGGAAAAAGTTTAATCCATAAATAATATTGTCAATGAAAATGCTGGCGTCTGAACAAATGTGAACACCTTGGCAGCGTAACCATCACAATACAGTCAATAGCTTGTCAGACTTGTATGGTCCTTGTAAATCAAATAGAAAGTCATTATGAATTATAAACATCATTGTGAGGAAGGACAAAAAGCATGAATCTACCTACAGTTACCACAGTGAACTCTGATGATCTGCAAAGGTGGAGGTTTTATACTAATTAAAAAAAGGAAAGGCACTCTTATAACCAAGGCAGATAAATGTGTTTGTTTGTCAGATACATCTCTTCCACTCCTCATGTGAACTAATGATGTTGTCTGGAAGCAGAGTTCATTGTATGCAATAGTAATTTGAGACTAATCCTTATTTTCCTCAGACTTACTCATCATTAGCTCTTGAGTTGGAACCAAGCATTGTGCTCTGACCTTGATTCAAGGTGTCAAAGTTATAATCAGTTTCAAAGATGACTAGAACCTAAATAAGAATTAAGCTTTGGGGGAGAGTTCTGTCTTAAGGAGTCCAACTCTTGGCAACAATATTCCAGCTGGTCAATACGCAGTGTCATAGCATCAGAATCATAGTATAGTTTGGGCTGGAAGCAACCTTAAAGGTCATCTAGTCACCCCCCCTGCAATGAGCAAGGGCATCTTCAACCAGGTTGCTCAGAGCCCTGTCCAAGCTGACCTGGAAGCTTTCCAGGGATGGGGCATCTAGGGAATCTACCACCTCTCTGGGCAACCTGCACCAGTGTTTTACCACCCTCATTGTAAAAAATTTCTTCCCTCTAAGACTAAATCTTCCTTCTTTTAGTTTAAAAGAATTACCCTTGAACTATTGCTTCAGGCCCTGCTAAATAGTTTGTCCCTATCTTTCTTAGAAGACTGCTTTAAGTACTGAAAGGCCACAATAAGGTATCCCTGGAGCCTACCCTTCTCCAGGCTGAACAACCCCAACTCACTCAGCCTTTCTTCATAGCAGAGGTGCTCCAGTCTTTGATCTTTTTTGTGGCCCTCCTCTGGACCTTCTTCAACAGATCCATGTCCCTCCTGTGTTGAGTGTTCCAGAGCTGGATGCAGTACTCCAAGTGGAGTCTCACCAGAGCAGAGTAGAGAGGCAGAATCACCTTCGTCAACCTTATGACCACGCTTTTTTTGATACAGCCCAGGATACGGTTGGCCCTCTGGGCTGTCAGCATACATTGCTGGCACATGTCCAGCTTCCCATTCACCAGTACCCCCAAGTCCTTCTCAGCAGAGCTACTTTCAATCACTTCATCCCCTAGCCAGTGTTGGTACCTGGGGCTGCCCCAACTCAGGTGCAGGACCCTGCACTTGGCCTTGTTGAACCTCATGAGGTTCACACGGGCCGAATTCTTGAGCCTGTCCAGGCCCCTCTGGATGGCATCCTGTGCCTCAGGCACGTCAACTACACCACTCAGCTTGGTGTTATCTGCAAACGTGCTGAGGGTGCACTTGATCCCACTGTCTGTCATTGATGAAGATATAAACAGTACTGGTCCCAATACAGACCCCTGAGGGACAGTATTCATCCCCAATCTTCATCTTGACATTAAGGCATTGACCACTACCCTCTGGATGTGACCATCCAACCAATACCTCATCCACCAAACAGTCCACCCATTAAATCCATATCTCTCCAAGTTAGAAAGAAGGATGTTGTGGGAGACTGTGTGAAAGGCCTTACAGAAGTCCATATAGAGAATAACGGTAGCTCTTCCCTTGTTGACTGATGTCGTCATCACTCCATCGTAGAAGGCCACTGGGTTGGTCAGGCAAGAATTGCCTTGGGTGAAGCCATGCTGGCTGTCTCGAATCACCTCCCTGTCCTCCATGTACCTTAGCATAGCTTCTAGGAGGATCTGTTCCATGATCTTCCCAGGCACAGAGGTGAGGCTGACAGGTCAGTAGTTCCCAGGGTCCTCCTTTCTACCCTTTTTAAAAATGGGTGTAATGTTCCCCTTTTTCCCAGTCACTGGGGACTTCACTTGACTGCCATGCCTTTTCAAATATCAGGGAGAGTGGCTTGGCAACTACATCAGCCAGATCCCTCAGGACTCTGGGATGCATCTTGTCAGGTTCCATAGACTTCTGTATATTCAGGTTCTTCAGGTGGTCTCAAACCTGATCTTCTCTTACAGTGGGAGGGACTTTGCTCCCCCAGTCCCTGCCATGTGGTCCATACACTTGAGAGGTGTGGTGAGAGAGATAGCCAGTGAAGACTGAGGCAACAAAGTTGTTAAATATATGTTATGGTTTGAGAGACCCATAAAAATTTATTGTCATTTAGACAATCATTCTACCACCCAATGACCCCTCCCCACCCGGGAAAGGGAAAACAAGGAAACCCAGGAGTTGAAGTATAAACAAATTTAATAGAGTAAGATTAGATAATTAACATTAATAGCACTAAAGAACCAATATTGATCCCAATACCAATACAGATTATGCAAAGATTATACTCAGCCAATTCTATCAGTAGGAAGCTGAAGCTCCCAGTGGTGGACAGCAAATGTGGGACATTGCGAGTGCTGCGGCTTCAGGAGGAAGGAAAGGCCCCAGTAGTTCGTCACCGGGGCACGAGGTTCTCAGGATGGCAGCTACCAAGGGGGAGAGAGAACTTCGCAGAAAACTTCCTAATTTATAGTGAATGTGACGTTTATAGTTTGAAATAATCTTATTGGCCATCTTGGGTGAAGTGCCCAGGTCTCGCTCCTCCTCATCCCTGCACCTGGCGAGCTCGAAAACACTGAGACCTTGAAACCCATACACCATAGCTGGCTAGAAAATAAATATTTTCACAAATTCAGACACTAGAGTCTTCTAAAAGTGTGTTTTTTCTAAGTATTAGAAAAGAAATTAGTCCTGTGTTGCTCAAACCAGGACAGTATGTCAGCCTCCTACTTGTCTGTTCTTACCAGTTTGCCAGTTGTGTTCATCGAGGGGGTATGCTTTCTTTGATCTTCCTTTTCTGGCTGACATACCTGTAGAAGCCCTTCTTATCATTCTTTGTGTCCCTTGCCAAGTTCAGCTCCAGCTGCACCTTGGCCTTCCTGACCTGATCCCTACACAACCTGGCAGAGTCCATTACTCTTCCCAGGATACCTGTCCCTACTTCCACCACCTGCGCATTTCCTTCTTGCCATCTAGACCAGCAGGTCTTGACTCAGCCATGCCAATCACTTGCCTTCCTTGCCTGATTTCTTACACTTGGGGATTGAGAGTTCTTGCGCTTTATGGAAAACGTCCTTAAATATGTGCCATCTCTAGTCTGCTCCCTTGTCCCCAAGAGCAGTTTCTTGGAGGGTCCTATTGACTAACTCCTTGAAGAGCTGGAAGTTTGTTTTCCTAAAATTCGGGGTCCTGACTTAGCCTGACACGTATCCTCAGGACTGTGAACTCCACCAGTGCATGATCACTGCAGTCCAGGCTACATCACCTTTTTAGAGGAACATCCCTTAATTCCCCTTTTAAGGGAAGTTCCTCTAAAAAGGTGATGGAGCCTGCAGCCCAGCCGAAGTGCCTCTACACCAATGCATGCAGGATGGGCAATAAAAGGAGGAGTTGGAAGCTGTCTTGAAGTCTTGCGGAGATGACCCAGGGAAGGTTAAAATGAGTCACCTACTCCATTTCTGCAATCAGGCTGGATTTAAGTATTTAAGAAATGCACTCGGCGTGCCTAATTCCATGAACTGAGGTTCAAGTATTTTTCTAACCAATAAACAAAAACTAGATTCTGTATCTCAGTATCTATGGTCTACTACTCGAACAAATGAGGCAGATAAGCTTTTCGCTTTTTATCACAAGAATTTGTGTCCAATTACACTTTTGACATTATATGATCAACCCCATAATCTAGTCTGGTAGCTCTCACTTCACTGAATTTTTTCATCTACCTTTGGGATTGTTTAAGCTGTGCTCATGGTATTTGGTTCCTTTTACCACAGTAATTAGGAAAGAGAAATCACTCCCAGGAGGTGCTTGTTTCTCTCCTTGGCTGTAGAAGGAGCTGAGGTTGCCTAAGAAATAGACATCTCATTTTGGACATGGGTGTCAGGGCCACTGAATCACAACTATTGCTTCTGGTGTTGGCCTAAGTTGGTTTAGGGAAGTGACTTTTTGAAATGTTAATTGTTATTTGGGTAGCAGGCAATAAACAATTCACTGATCTGAAACAATGAACTGCACAGGAGGATGCAAAAAACCCAAAAGTTTGGCAAAAGGCCTAGAATCAGAAGCCAAATAGACAGACAAGGGGGATAACTAATGACTAAGTGACAGCACGTTGACAGCAGGTATGAAACCTAGGGAGAAAAACACTAATTGCATTGGAAAACAGATAGGAGTTTAAGAGAAAATTTGAACATTGTATAAATGGGAGAGTTTACACCAAGAAATACTATTACAGCTTGTTTTAAATGTTTCCCTATTTAATTCATAAGGCCGACTAAATAATACACATCAAACATCTCCAGCTTTTGTCTGAACAAATGCAAAAAAAAAAAAAAAATAGCAAAAGGAATTGAGTCATTTAACACGAGAGCTAAATTTCTTTTTTAACCTGTACTGAATATTCTTTCAACATCAAGTCAGGGGTGAAGAGAACTGCCAGAGAGAGTTGAGGGATGAGACTTTTTCCGTGTTTACCACCAAGTAGGTAGTTTTGGAAATTTCTAAGAGTATTTAAAGTGGAACACACCATACCTGAAAATAGTCCCAGGAAATGAAATGCTGCCTGCTACTGGTACCGTATATGTGGATTGACATCCAAATACTGGATGGGTAAAACTAGGACAAGGAAGAGGTTAACATTTGCTCACTATTGGTATGTTAGATATTTTACTACAAAGCAATTCATGCAGTATTCTTTATTTTTTTCTTTGTATGGTGGAGAATTCATGGTTTGGGGTTTTTTTTTGTTACAGTCTGATTTTTTCAGTTGAAATTTCTCTTTTTTTTTTTTTTATGATCTACAATGACTTGGATGGATATTAAAAGCATATTTTTCAAAAGCTCCTGATGCATCAGTAAAATTACACCCACAGATAATCATAGAATCAATGTCCTCTGTTGGATCCCAGCTAGGTTACTCTAAAAGGTTGGATGCTGGCATTTGGAGATTAACTCTAAATGCCCATGGCCAGCTACATGACTTGTTTGATCAGTAGTGTTACACTTTGTCTGGACACATCCTGGAGATTCAAGCTGTGCCTTTGTTCCTTAATCTTGCCTGTTAGAGTTGGAATTCCCTGTCCTCCCTTCTATAAGTATATAATATGTAGAGTTAAATTTGACCGTGTTCCTCTCTTCCTTTCCACGTAATACACTGGAAACCAGATATCCTCTCTCATGGTATCTCTATCTCAGGCAACCTGATAGTTATTGTTACTAGAATTGCCTGTCACAAAAGTCAAATGTTTAGAGTAAGATTTATCCCAGCAAGCTTTATGCACATAGAAGTTCGATGTGTAGTCTAATTTCTAATTGGCAAAGAAACAGAAGTTCTTCCAAAAGCAATTTATCCCACCTTGCACCTGTCTCCAGATGAATCGAGTCACCCTCGGGAAGTGCCTATTCCTTTCAATTTCCTTTTAACTACATTGCTGTGGTTGAATATTACCATGATAGCGTTTACTGGGAGAAAAAGTCTTCTGCAGGAAAATTACCTGCCAGCTGGCAATTGCGCTGGGATAGAACAGATTGTCATACAGGAAATGAAGCATTTTAGGACAGTGCAATATATTGCAGGCTCCAAGGGTTAACTACACACCCTGTTTTGAAGTATGTAAGCAAAGAAGTCTGTGTTGACTTTTGGGCTGACAAAGGCTTGAAGGATGAAGCCTATTAAAGAACCTCAAATTTTTCTGCTGTCAATTAAACCAGGAAGTCTACTCTCAGAAGACCAGCTTCCAGACTTCTGCTTTTGGGACTTTTTTGTGATTTTTGACTAAATTTCTATTTTTTAAGACAATAAAGGGTATCCAGTTTACTTTTTAGCTTTATTTCTATGGAGAATATAGGTAGCATTAAAGCGTCTAAAAGTGGGCATGTGGAAATTAAGAGAAATGTTTACATCATAGTGACCTAACACTATAGCTGTTGAGCTAGAACTGCAAAAATGCAGATGTAGGTATAAGGGCTACTTACTTCCAAATATAATGTCTGAAAATGTTGAATGGATAATGCAGACTTCATTGTTTCATTGTTTCAGAGAAGGATCTGGGGGTGTTGGTGGACAGCCGGCTGAGTATGAGCCAGCAGTGTGCCCAGGCAGCCAAGAAGGCCAACACCATCCTGGCCTGCATCAGGAATAGTGTAGTGAGCCGGAGTAGGGAAGTAATCATCCCCCTGTACTCGGCACTGGTGAGGCCTCACCTCGAGTACTGTGTTCAGTTTTGGGCCCCTCACTACAAGAAGGACATTGAGGTGCTGGAGCGTGTCCAGAGAAGGGCTACCAGGCTGGTGAGGGGTCTGGAGGACAAGCCTTATGAGGAACGACTGAGGGAGCTGGGGTTGTTTAGCCTGGGGAGGAGGAGGCTGAGGGGTGACTTTATCACCCTCTACAACTACCTGAAGGGAGGTTTTAGAGAGATGGGGGCTGACCTCTTCTCCCACATGGCAAGTGATAGGACAAGAGGAAACGGGTTCAAGTTATGTCAGGGCAGGTTTAGATTGGATATTAGGAAGCATTTTTTCACTCAAAGTGTTATTAAACATTGGAATGGGCTGCCCAGAGAGGTGGTGGATTCACCATCCCCGGAGGTGTTTAAGAAAAGGGTAGATGAGGTGCTTAGGGACATGGTTTAGAAGTGGGTGTTTTTAAATCAGGGTAGGTTAACAATTGGACTTGATGATCTTAATGGTCCCTTCCAACCTCACTTATTCTATGATTCTATGATTCTAATTATTGACTGTGCAAAGAGAATCTGGAGTTATAAGACAATACTCAAAGTCTAGAAGTTAGTTCACAAGTAAGTGACAATATGGGCTGCTTCCAGGAAGAGAACTCAACAGTGTCACAGGACCTCTGAGATTTCTACTGGCAGTAAGCTGAAAAGCTCGACACAATGGTGCTGTGTAGAATGCAGAGTGCAGAAACCTGCAAAGCTGCAATATAAAAATCTGGTTAGTAAAAAATTCACTGTGCAATGAGCAAAAGCGCAATCAATTCTCTCGAGCAAGGCTAGCACTGATGTGATATGAAAGTGAGATAAGCAGGATTTACCCCTCTGAGGTCCAATAAGGGACTCATTCTACATCCTGGCCAATTTGCAGTTTGGGTAACTACAGATTGGCCTGAAGAGGTATTTCCAAATTTCTGCCATAAATTGTACGCATCTGTCTCTTAAATGCAGCTACACAAAGGATTAGGAGGACAGGGAATAAGTGAGTAAAAAAACCAAACAACCTGGAAATGAGGATTAAAAAAAAGCTGTGATTTAAAAAAAACCACCCTCGTTATATTTACCAGGTGAGATCTCCTTGTACTGTTTCCTGCAGTTTTTGTAGATTGGATGCTTATCTTTCCATGAACCATGGGAGGGGGAATTTGCAGGGAGGAAGAAGCTTTCTGGCAGTACAAAGCCTTGATTTCTCACAGCACCCCTCTTCCTTCGCCTGAATGACCCTAAAGTGGTTCTGTAGACATATAAGCTTAGACAGAGAGATCAATATATCTGTAAATATCCAGGGAGAAAACTGATTTTACTGAAAATGTAGCTTCTGAGGGCATATTCAGTTATCTATGAATATATTCTTTTTAAATTACAAATTGGGGGTTTCATATGCCGACATTTGGGTCCCACAGGACAATTTAATAGCTGACAGAGATCCCCTAGTCAAAAGATATGGCAAAAACTAGTGACAGGGATAGCATTAACATTCCCAGCTTCTCCCGTCCTCACAGGCACAGAGATATATTGATGTGGGGCCAGGAAAAGAAATATGTTGCAGCCTATGGAAACAATCAACGACCATATATTTTGCCCATATTTTATAACGTATGCCACACAGCATTTGTCACAGGTCCCTTGTACAGTAGTCAGAGCACAAAGTAAAGGAAAAAGAAAATATATTAACTTTCAAGTAGTTATTTTCATGTAATTGTCTGGTCTCATCCCAAGTCTCAATCGGATAAAACCCACCAAATTCTCCATTGATCAAAGTATCTCCGAGAGGCAGGGCTATATTCAACATTGATCTTCCATTGATTTAGTGTTATTTAAACAAGGCTAAATTAAAGCTAGCATTTTCAGACAGATAATCAAGAACAGAACCAACTTTATTGGGCCTTTTAATAAATTATGGTGAATTGAGGAACTCTGCTAACCAAAGTCAGCTGTATTCTTGTTAAAAATAAGCCCAGAAACTATGTCAAGCTAGGCACTGGTAAGATGTTCCAAACACGCTTTGAATAATGTAGCTCTTTTTCAATGTTAAAATATTTTTTTTTTAATTTATTTTTATGAGTGCATTTATTTTTTGCCACCTAAAAACCATGAAAGAAAAAATGGATGTAGTACAATATACACAGAAATATCATGGAGTTAGACATCTTTTCTCCTTTACCTCCTCCATAAATATAAAGCATCAGATAATAGAAACCAATTCATGTGATGTACTGTAAGTCAGGTGCTATTAGAGTCAAAGGTGTTATCTGCCTCAGTAAATAGTTGCAATAATCTATAGCCTAATACACTGTAAACCATGGTAATAGATAAGAAGAAAGCCAAAAATACCTCTTACAAATAGTCACTACTGTTTATTTGAGTTTTCAGGGAGCAACGTGGAATGATTTTCCCAAGGAGTGATTTACATTTCAACCTGTACAGATTAAGCAAAATAAATAACTACTTAATAAAAGACAAAGTAGCAGTCTGGAGAAGTCAAAGTCTCTCAGAACTGTTTCCCTAATGACTCATCCTTTATGGTACTAAAAACGCAAAAATAACAGGGAAGGGAATGACAAAGTTTTTTTTCTTTTCCAGTCATTAAATTTGAGGGAAGAGGAACAATACGTTTTGACTCAGTTTCTAAACCAGATATTCACAGGGACCAAGACCAACAGTTGGTGAATATTGGAATTGGGACTTTATGATTCAGTAGCCTTGTGGAGGCTTCTCCTGACATTGTATTAGCACCCCAGGTGTTTACCCTACATATCCAATATGCTGACAAATAAGCAAAGCATTAACAATGGTTCACGTGGCAGAAAACTACAGCTGCTGGTGCAGCACGCTCTAGCTAATTCTGATTTTCACAGCCAAACCTTTCCACTGTCTGTAATCTGAACTGTTTCCATTTACTAACAGACAGACGTCTAGTTTTCTAAGCATTTTTAATAGATACTGCTTTGCAGAGAAACCTCAACTGTACCAGATATATAACATAAGTCTTTAAATGCTTAATGATGTGTCTGGTTGTATCAGAAACAGCCTAGCAATACTACGAAGTGTAGGAATCACTGGTAAAAAATTGTGCAGGCCCAAACTCGAAGGCTTCATGTACATTTTATTTATACATTATTTTAATTATGCTTTCTTTTACCCACCTACATTTCTTATGTTTTCTCTAGTCCATTCAGTAAATTTCTGCATTTATATTTCAATTCTTCAATGTGTAAATCTTGTAGCACGTGCTTTTCTGAAATTTAGGCAATTTTCATCAGTGGTTTCTCACTTGTAACAATTTGAAAATGAATATCTTGAACAGTTCTAGTACATTTCTCAGCTGTGATCCCTTTGTTATGAGTCTGTTTTGATTGTCTTTAATATATTTCTAGATGTTTTTTACTCTCTTCTTTTACTAGTAATTCTTATATCTTTCATATAGCTGAAGTTAGGCTCACAATCTAGCTATTTATTTCCTGCATACTACATTATTCTCTTCAAAGTGTGTCTCCTAAGTGCTTAATGTAATGTTACTGACAATACCTATGAGCAAAATAGCCAGAGGTTAATGTATTAAAGTATGGTATGACTTATCTGGGGGGTCACAGACATGGCTACAGACAGGAAGGACTACATTTGGGTTAAATTCAACAAAAAGAGAGGACAAAATTGCAAGCAGATGATTTTTTTTTCTTTTATCTTTAAGTCCAAGTGACAGAAAACAGTATTCTCACTATAATTCTGTTCCATGGTATTTCACAGAATTATTAAGGTTTAGGGATGCAGAACGTCTCTGAACGTAGAATCTTTCATCCTACTTTTACTCAAGTTAGAAAGCTGATTCTGTTGAGGTTTTGACACATTCACATCACTTTGTACAATGAATGTAAAAACATCACTTTTAATTATTCTTTTAATTACACCTTTTTTCCCTCAAGTAGGGATACATGGTTGTGACAAGAAAAGCCAAAATACCATAGAAAATGCCAATTAAGGCACTATCTGATAGGAACAGAAAAAAGCCCACCATTATTTCTACCTAGCTTTCCAACTCAAGTTTCCAAATCCAAAAATAATCTGGCAAATCAGCTAAAAATCCACAATGCTATGAAGATAGGTGAGTGGATCTGCAGCCTTTTTACTTGTTAATTGGCCAATGATGTTATTGACCGCTCATATATGTTTACTGATAGTGGCTTTAACCTCTTTTGATGTACAGTCTCATGAAACCACATTTGGACCAGCTTTGGTGAGTATTGCATTAGGACTTCTCAACAAGTGTGACTGTGTTTAGTTGTGTACGAGACTTTCCTCTGAAGATGAGTCAGTAAGTGAAGATAATACTTTCAGTGTCATGATATGGTTTATATATCACTGTTTCAGAAGATTTAAACTGATAACTGTTCCTTTTCAGTTACATTTGATTTTAACAAAGGTTGTTTAAACTTGGCTGCTCTTAAGCAACAACAAAAGCAATGTCTTAGTACTACAAGAGCACCCCAAACCTGTGGGAAGTGCTGTGAAGCATGGCTTGAGCAGCATGTTCTGGACGGACCCAGCTCTGAGCAAAATCACTTTTCACTAATTGCCCTGGAGGCATTTAAAACGTAAAATCCCAGTAACTTAAAATATTTAATCAAAAATGACAAAAAAAATACTGTTTAATCTTCACAAAAGAGACAGGGAATTAGTTGCTGTACAATTTGTCTATAATAATATACTTCCCCAAAAAGTTGAAACATTGCCACCTTCTTTCCCTTTTCAGGTTTGGCTATTTTTTGTTCCTCCCTTTTTGAATGGGGGGGTGTATTTCTTTCTTTTTTTCTGTCTTTTTGCTTCATTTTGCTTTTAAATTTGAAGCCCCCCCAGCCCACTTCCAGTGAACAGACAGCACAGACTTTTGCATGGCCACAAGTAAACTGCAGAGTGAATCAGGCCTGAATTTTCAGGTGATGCTATACATGACTGTCCTTCTACCAGCCCTTATAAATGCTTAAAAATTGTCCTTATAAGAACTAAATAAGCCGTTGAAATATGCATACACTTCATGGCTATATTATTCTCTTACATCAAACTACGTAGAAATTGCCTATTTCATGTCTTTCTGGTTCAAAATAATAATAAAAAAAAAAAATAAAAGGAGAAGAAATGGCCAAACTGCTCATGTCCATCATACCAAATCCGTCACTCAACTTATTCCACCAGTGGAAGCTACAAGGGTAACATAGAAATGAAAGCCTTCATCATCTTTCCACTTATTTTTCCTTTCTTACATTTCCTGAAAGCCTCATCCATTCATTTTGATTTATATTTGGCAATGGTTACTATGCTTTTAGGGAAAAATCAGTTTATATAGGAAGAAATCACGCAGTTTACCAGCATTTTATCCAGCAGGCGAACCGAGACATTGAGATGGCAAACAGTTATTGAATGCAGTGGTGGGCTGAGAAACCAAAAGACCAATGAATACAGTGAGCAGATGGGATGGTGAATCTCCCACACAGGTCACGCAAGGCAACTAATCTTGTCAAAAAGCTCCTTTGCAATTATTAAGATGATCTCTGTATTTGACTGCTAATTTCGCTAATGACATTCATGCTGCATTACCAAAATAGGGAGGCCAACGTAAACACAAAACCCAAACCTGTATGTAATCCTCCAAATAATCACAACTTGCATGTCAGTCTTTTTAAGAGGTATTAATTCACTGGTTTGAGTGGATTAAGTCTTTGTTGGGTTGCAGAGTGTAGGCTGCTGTAGTCTGCTCTTTTTGGCCACTTCCACAGCATTGTGCAAGCAAAATGTCACAAGGGTTCTTGATGTCCACTTTTCCAGGCTGTTTGCATATGTTTAATAGAGCTTGATTCACTTATGATTTCTGACTTCAGTTTATTATCTTTGCCAGGAAGACGAAAATACAAAACAAATTCGTTTGAACAGATGTGAATGTTTTTTAAAAGAAAATGTCAGTCTTCTTTTTTTTCCCCGCTTACTGGTCCCAAAGCATAAATTTCCAGGAAATCTTTAGGGAACCCTAGGGAAATTAGAGTAAAATATTTATAACTGAGTTAGAATAATTTGTTGATTTGGAGATAACTGGAAAGATATCCCTGCTATTTTTACCGTATAACCTGGAAATATTCTTACTGTGACAAACATTTCATATTCAGCAAAAATGCAGTCTTAGCAGATGATGGATTATGCAGACAGTAGCCAGATCCAAGTATTTTATGTTAATGTGTCACTGGACTGATTTTCTCTTTTTTGCTAAAGACTTCAAGCCCGCCTTTTCATATAAATTATGTATATAAAAAATAATGAGATTACTTCAGTATCGCTTCTGAAAAACTCTTTAAAATAAGTTGTTATTGTTGTTAGCAACCTTCTCTGTTTTCTTATTTCTAATTTTGATATTGGAGGTGAAATGTAGAATTTTTAAATGTTTTATTCTTGTCTTCGTTAGCATCTGCTGTGCGGTGATAGTGTGTCAGCTGCTTTAGGGAAAGGCTTGACGCATGTGGCCTTGCTCGAAAAACTTGTAAAGTTGATAGCCAAAATGAGCAGCTGATGTGTGAACAGGAGAAATAACATCAGAGTTAAAGAGTCACAGATTGGTAGCTTCTCCCTGTCTTTACCTTAAGGAGAAAAAAATAGGTCTACTTTTATATTTTCTAGACTTTTTTTTAAGGATGGGGTTGAGGAAGAAAAGATGATGAAACTATTCATGATCGGCGATTAAAGCAAAATCTAGTTAAAATGGCCTGAGTCTTCACAGGATAAATTTTAAAGTTTATTGTTCCAGCTTAGGTCATATCATATTTGTATAACTGATACAGGTGACCCTAGCAGACTACTTACCTTACCACCCCGAATAATCCACTTTCTTCCCAGTAGTATTGTTGTTCCTATATTGTGGAAAAAGCTTCAGAATTAGAAAAGAAAAAAAAAAAGTAAAAGCTCTCTTGGATTTGACATAAAATAATTACAGTTAATAACCAACATAAATCAACACAGATTTTGATCTACTTTGCATGACTGATGGGAGAATTAGGCCAATTGCACTGGTGTTTTAAAAGGCCAGTTGTTTCATTTTCATAAGTAGAAGAGAGGGATTTCTAGGAAGCAGCTGTATTTCTTTATTAGTGGGTGTTACTGGGGACGCACAAGAAACTATACAAATGTTGCAGGGTAAACCAGCCTGATGGATTGCAAGTGTAGAGTGTCCTTAATGTGAGATGTTCAGCTTTGCATCCCCCCTGCTCATATGTTACCACTAACTTGGTTTTATGCTTCATTATTAATCTGTAAACTGTCTGCAGAACAACAGGAGATGAATGTCCAGGCTGAAATGGGTGGGGGTAGTCATTGATCACACTGCTCAAGACAGTTTCCATCGATTTTTTGAAGATAGGCATCCCTACATGTCTGCAATATGGGAATGGGTTTTGCAATTTAAAAAAAAAAAAAATCCTATGTGTTTGGATTTTTTTCAGAAGATAAAAGATTTTGTAACATTACATGAGTATATTTTGATGTATTGGTTACATTGACATCAGTAAGTTCTGAGGACTAGACTGCTAAAAGATTTTTAATTGTGGAGAAAAAAACCTTGAGCAGAATAATGACTAGAGCTTTTGCAGGTGAAGAACTTAGATTATTGTTTTTATGTCTCTGAGAAGAAGCTTCCAAAAACCAGCATTTTATTCTAATGGTGCAAATAGTTTGACTCAATGGTTCTGATAAACAGGCTTTATCAATGTCTGTATCTATGAAGATTTGTACGTTATATGGCTAGACCATGACACAAATAGGTGTGGTTTTCTCCTGACAATATGTTCTCTTCATTAGGGAAAAAAAATTTCTCCAAAATGTAAGAATTTTGCTGGGAGATTCTCTAACTGTTATATTTACCTGAAAAAAAAAAAAAAAAAAAGAAAAAAATAAAGACCCTGCACAATTCAGCTGGAAACCTTTGAAGGGAAATCACTTCTTTCTGGTCCTGCTGCTTCGTTCCATCTCCAGGAGTTAGGTATTGGCTAGAATATGGAAATATAAATGAAAAAATAAAAGGAATTGAAAATCACTATACAGCAACCTAAAATATATTGAAATGGGCTTAAAAGATGTCCAGGTTAGTCTCAGTAGAGAGAGGTGTATATATATACACACACCCCCACATATAGTCATCATATGATGGATTATTGAGAATTAACACTGGAGATTAATTTTGGTGAACAAAACTTTGAGTGAGATTAATTAATTTTGTGATATAGTTCATTTCTGTCTCTTGGCAAAATCTAATTGGAGATTTGATACAAAGCTGGAACAGGAAAAGTTAAATATTGATCATCAAACTTGCATGACTTGCCGTATTATATGCTGCACCTTCAAATTCTGAGGAATGAAGAATGTTAATAGCTGGTACAGATGGTAACTGGTGCCTTTGCAAAGTTCCTCCAGTTCACTCCAAATCAAACATGAACAAATTATACCTTCTTATAAGGAATTCACGTTTATGCTTTTTCACCATTTCTACCATCTGAACCAAAGTTAATTTAGATGGAAGAGTATGGAAAGCTATGTAAGAATTTACTAGCATGGAAGAAAATTTGCATCTAAGGACTATTTGTCACAAATCATATAAACAATAGTGAGGAATATTGGATGTGTTGATGTTAAGATGCCACTTCCATCTTCCATTTCTTCCTTTTCAGCAGCTCTGTTAATTCAAAATTTGCTGGAAATAAAGATTTCAGCTTTGCCTTGCAGCATTGATCTGAAGCACAGTTGAAACAATTATTAAAACATAGAGTCTTCTGAGCCAAAGAAATAATCAAAATTCCAATTAATGCTGCTGCAGCATTACACTATTGTCATAGTAACAGTGGCATGAAAGTTTACATCAAAAGCCTTGTTAGGAAGTGCCAGTCTAAAAGCAATCAAATCCCTGGGAAAGCATTCGGAAGTTCAAAAGAAACTAATGAAAGAGGCCTTTAGGATGTAATTTCATTGACAGTTATTCTTAGTTAATAGAGGCAACCCAACCAGGATCTTCTGTTACAAGGAAGCTCAGTGGTTAAAACAAATGTATTAGAGCAATAATGCTAAGGTTAACAGAAACAGAGAGGCACTGTGCAGCAACACAAAAGCACAAATTTGTGCTTGTATAAGGTAAATCCACAAAACAGTAACAACATTAGGAAGATTCTGGAAAAGACGCTATATGGACTGAAATAATGGTTAGGTAACAGGTTCAGAACACATAGAAGAAAGGAATTCCAAGCTCTCGAAGACTGACCAAGTGTTTTAAATATTTAGGTGAATGGTCCTTATCTTGTAACCTGTGTATAATATGCTGCTTGAAAGACTGTCTGATCTGTCTTGAGGGCACAGAGAGAGGAAAAATACCAACAAAAAATAAAACAAACTAGGTAAGTGTAGTCTGATGTTGGTCAGCATGCTAACTTTTATGTGATTTCCATCTTAATGTCAAGGAATGTGTACTAAATGCTTTTTCCTATTGTATGTTTTGGGGTGGGACGATGGTGGGGAAGTGGCTTGGTGTTGATTACAGTTTCAAAGTAGCTGAAATCACACAAGAAAAGCTGTTATTTCACAGCATCCCAGGAAAAGATAGAGGCATTGTCATAAAGACAGATATTCTCCTGAGAGTTCTTCTGCTTGCATGAAGGGAAGAAAAAAACCCACACAGGATCAAAAAGTCATTCCAGTATGTCCTAAGCTCACTAGGCTGCCAGATTCAAACCGAGATACAAGTCTTGATTTGCAATCTAACAGAGAACTTACTCCTCGTTTTGAATCAAATTTAGACTCAGTGGTCTCATTTTGCAAGCTTGGATAACTAAAATCAAGTGAATGTGACACATTGAAATAATCATTGGTCACGTCCCCAATATGTGCAATGCAGTCCCGTGAAACCAAAAGCATGGGGAAAAAAAAAAAAAGAATAACAGATGTGAAATAACATCTAAAAGCAGAAAAGAGAAGAAAAGTTATTCTTGGGAGGAAAGGCAGGGGGGTATAAGAGATTTGTGCACATTCAGGTAACGTTCTTTTGATCTTCTCTCACTCCTGTCTTTCATGTTCATCATTAATGCCTGCACAGAGGGGAGGAAGGATGGAAAATCAGGTAATTAGTTACACATGTACTTTGATCAGTATTGCATTTTTCTTTTTCAAGTTGTTTGTCAAAGTGCTAACAGACGAGAGGAAGGGTTTCATTCATGGCAGATGTTCAGTCAAGCACATTCTCAGGAATGTTTCCATAATCTCTAAATTTAATCCTGTACTTCCCTAATGATAATTTAAAGGTCATTTGGATTTGATTTTATTTCCACATCATCAAAGCTTTCTTCCTGGTAGAATTTCTGTATTTCCATGTCCTCCATCTCAAGACACTATACACATGTATTTACCTAGCACACTTTTGCAGGTGATGAGCACGAAGTCTGGAGAGATAAATAAATGGCGAGTAACTTGAAAAGTTAGAATTAGATTTAGAAATCTCCTGTTTGGTGCTCAGATGCAGACCTTCCAGAGAGGGGAAAAACTACCCCTGCTCTTTACTGTTGGTAGTAGCTGGTGCTATACATGGTCCCTTGTAAAGTGGCATAGTGCCTGTCAGGCAGATCCCCATGACCATCTTCAGCGTATCGTATCCTCCCTTTACCATTCACCATAAGAGAGGGAGAAAAGAAAAGAGTAGGAAAACACTTCTGTAAAAGAAGCAGGGTCTTTTATATCAGATATTCTGCTGGAGTGAGCCATTTTTAGGCTAGTGTTGGCAATGAAATAGCGATATAATCTAAAAAGGGAGGCATGGC
Organism: Pluvialis apricaria; assembly: GCA_017639485.1. Taxonomy (NCBI): domain Eukaryota; kingdom Metazoa; phylum Chordata; class Aves; order Charadriiformes; family Charadriidae; genus Pluvialis; species Pluvialis apricaria. The sequence continues at coordinate 6,314,427 of CM030044.1, read as the reverse complement.
TGTACCTGTTCAGTTCCCATTTGGAAGGGGAAGGGGAGTGATAAAATGTCAGATCCCATGAGTGTGAGTAACTCTGTTTTTGTTCTTCCCTAACGCTGCAGACAGGGAGCTGATCGGCTTGTGCGATGAGACATGGGTCGTTTCCCTTCATGTCCTGGCTGGGGAAAGCATTGGAAGCAGGGTTGTCTGTTAACTGTGACAACTCTCTATAGGAACTTTTACTGGAACTTTAAAAATGTGCCGTGTAATAGCCTTAGACAGCAGTCAGCACGGGTCTGGCTTTATGATCCTTTTCCTCTCCATCACAGAGTCCCAGGACACCTGTCTGTAGAGCTCACCACATCCACTATAACTAATGAGGTTGTGGAGCACAACAGAGCAGCATAGGTCACTCACTACCAACAGTATGACAAGTGTTGGTTCTGTATAAATTACCTTGTAGACATGTTTTGTAGAATATTTCATTATTTTGCGTGGCAGCTTCAATAGCAGCAGTATGGGACACATCTCCCATTAGTAGTGTACAATATATTTTCTTGTCAGTTAATCTTGAAAGCTGGCTACCGTTCCTCAAAAAGGCTGGATCTTTCATTTCCTTCTAATAAATACTTCACACTAAAGGCATTATTGCTAGAGAGGTGTCAGTAATCGAATGATTATCATCACATTTTCCTTGTGGCCTATGACAAAATTATTTTCTGTAGTGGATGCAAAAGGAGAGTAAGAGAGGTGATGGGAGTAAAATAAGGAAAGGAGATCAAATCAAGCATTAGACAAATAGCACCCTGAACAGCCAGATCTCCTGTAGACAATGTAAAGACTGGAAAGCTCTGAGAACAGAAAGAAAACAGAGAATATATTTCAGTGACAAAAAAAAAAAAAAAGAAAAAAGTCTGAAGAACAGAAACATGCAAAGTATTAATATCTCCTTGAAATATTTTGTAAATCTTCTATGGTGCTTACTCTGTTCGATGTATTTTATAACCTATCTCTGTGTGTAAAGTGTGAGTATTTAATCCTGGTATACTTATGCACTTTAAAAGACAGTTATTGGAGATCTAGCTCTGCTAAACTGTTGCCATGAATTTTTTTGGTAACATAGATGTGTAGGCCAGAGCAATGACCCACTATTTCTGTTTTGCACCATTATCTTTTGCAGCTCCTTACAAAGAATTAGCTGTGTTAGATGTGTTGCATATGTTTCGGTTTCATATTACATGCAGGAAAAAAGCACAGCAGCATCTTGCATTATATCTATTCCAAGCAATTATGATGCAGCTGCTGCATAGTACGAAGAAAACACACTCGTCAAAAATTGAAGCAAAAGAAGGAAAATACAGAGGACTCCAAAAATGATTGTGAGGAGGTGGTGAGTGGAGGAATGAGAAGGGACAAGCTTAGGGTGTTTGTGTTTTGTTTAAAACATTTTGAAGATCAGAGATTCATGTAGGTTTCTAAAGATATGTGTCTGCAGATCACATACTCTAAAAAGTAAGATTTCAGCTGACGGCTTCTTATTGACTGAATCCTGTTTTTTCACTTACCCTCTAGGAAGGAGGAGGTTTATAACCTTCTCAGTTGTAAACTCTCAAAGGCTCCAGAGAGCCAGCTCTCCCTCAGTTATGGCAAAGTTACAGAAGTAATCAACTTAATCCTTTCACAAGCCAAGCCCTGTGCCTTCCAGATCTCTAGTGTGTCCATCCATCTAGGTGCATATCCCCGTCACTTCCAGTTAACGTGTGGAATGGAACCCCCAGTGGTTCAGAGGGAGGACGGTGCCTAGTTTGGGTCTCAACTCTTCTACAGGCTGAGAAAATCACTTAGCCTTTCTATGACTCTTTACCCCTGACGGTGGAGATAAAATCTATCATTACTTCCACACTTTTTCTCACCCGTATCATGTTTATATAAGTTCTTAGGCTGAGCTTCTTATCAGTGATAAAATAGTATTTTGTAAATGGGGCCAATTCCAATGCCAGATGTCCCCAGTGAACGGTTGTACGGGTATTAATGAGGGAGTGAGGTGAAGAGCGATATTTGGCACATACCAGGCCTCAGAATTTCAGAAGCTGCTTAACTGGAGAGTTTTTAGGTATTTCTTGAGCCCTTAAAGCCCATTGATATCTTTAAGGAAAATAAAACTGAAAATTCAGTCTGCTGTAACATATCTGCCTGTCTATCTGTGTGTTGGTTTTGCATTACCATCCTATCACAGTATCTGAAGAGTTTTCACAAAAAAAAAAAAATCAATAACAGTGGTGTTATCTCTCCCTGCCCGCGCTGGCTTTTCTCCTTTTCACTCCTTCTTGTAGGCTGTCTCTGAGTTTGTCACCTCCATGCTGTGAGCACCAGCGCTGCCCTTTAGCTGGCTCAGCGGAGGAAGGGAAGCCATTTCACTTGAAATCAAGAGGCCCAGCAAGTGCTATTTTTCCTTTTTATCGCCACCACCGTGTACCCTGCTGAGATGCAAAAGTCAGACTTCCCTGCGCATGTGGTGGTTGTGGTGGATGGGAAATCTATGTCTGCTGGCACAGGAGGCCTGCGTCCTGCTGGGGGGAACGTGCCCTTGCCTCGCCAGGAAGAGGACAAACAACCAACGTCTACATTTGGGCTTTGCACCACTCCAGGGAGGGGTTTATCTGCTTAGTTTGACTTCAATCACCTGTTGACCCTAAGCAGTCTGAAGTTCCTGTTGTATTTTTTTTTCCTTTTTTTCCTTTCTTTCTCTAATGTTTTGTTTTTTGTGTTTTGTTTTGTTTTTTGCCAAGTTCTCCTGTCTTTTGCATTCTCTCTGTGTGCGATGAGGGTGGTTGTGTGAGTTGCTTGGAGAATAATTATCCTTCCTGAGACCTGAGGAGACAATTCATCATGTCAGACTAACAATGGCTGCAGATAGCACAAGGAAGACAACGTAACTAAGCATTGAAAACCAAGCACAGAGTGCACTGAATTTCCTGGTGAATATAGAATTTGGGGTCATTATCTCACATTTTTGCTGAATATCAGTGGACGTATTTTGAGGCTAACAGATGCATCCCTTTGGCTTTATTTCCATCTGCCAGGCACACAGAGGATTTATGACTATTTCACAGAGCCCACCAAGCAATGCTATGAATAGCATCAAATAGGTTTTTTTGCTAAATTCTGCTTGCCTTGGGGGTATGTGTAATTATCTCTTCTGATATATTGCATATTGAGTTGTATTTATTTTTATTGTGATGTGCAATGGTATGTTCCTGTTCCATTTATTGGCATCTTGCAGACAGATGGCAATTTTGTATAAATTTGTTATTTGTTCCAGAGGAAGGCTGCAGTCTTCTCTGAGTGCTTGGACCAGGGCAAATAAACTTCATTTACAGCTCTTGTAGTGATGGGCTCTTTCTTCCTTTCAAACCTGGTGTACAACAGGAACACCCACACCAGCAACAAGTGTACTCTTGAGTATTTCAAGGCCCCAATTTCAAAGCCTGCTGAACTCAGGGAAGGCATTTTCTATAAGCTGAGAGAGCTTTGTTTAGGGCCATGGAAAATAAGTTTGAATTACTTCAGTATATCTGATAGAACTGGAAAGAAGGTAAGCCAAGCCCTGCCAGAGATCTCCTTTTTTAAAGGCATTTAGGATATATATATACACATATGTATTCAGTGATGTTTGTGAATATATGTGTGTTTTTATCCTTTTTTTACCAAAGCTTTGATAATTTTGTGGAGAAAATCAGATTTTAAAGATGTTTTCAGCCAAATTTTCTCGGAGTAAATTCTATGTCAGTAAGGAGCAAAGATGGGTAAATCAACTTGGAAATATGAAAAGATAAACTGTTGTGAGACAAATCAGCCTTTTTTTTTTTTATTATTTCACTTTAACATGAAAAGGAACTTTGAAATTTAAAAAATATAATGAAAGAAATGTGTTATTTTCTGATTATTAATTTGGGATTGGACCTTTAAAATAAAGCTTTTAACTCACAAAAATCCTGTTTCAAATGTCCTTATAAAATGCTAGTAAAAGTCAGACCTTTTCTGTATGTCCTTTTCCAGGATAAAGAATATTTTCACTTCTTTTACAGGACAGAGGCAGAAAAGGCAAAAAATTTTTCAAAACCTTATTGTGAAAAAATTTAAGACCTAGGTTCTGAATAAAATATTTTCTTCTTTCATTCTTAAATGAAAGATATACAAATACAGCTGGAAATAAAGCCATCCTAAAAACATCTGTTACAATGGCCCAAAGAATTTCAGTAGGGGAAAGCTAAGATACTAAGTGGATTTAAGACAGAAAAAATAATACCTGTGCACTTGGGACGGTCTGCATGTGAAGGAGAACTGTGACAGAGCAGTATCCTTGATAAAGTGTAATGACAGGAGAGGGAATTTCTCTTACCACCCTCTGTGTTCATCGGTATCCACCTGGGTGAATCATTCTCTAAGGGTTGGGTTGTAGCACAGATTATCCGCTCATGAAAGACAGAGAAGACATGTCATAGTTGTCTCACACTCCTCTATAGGGTACAAAGAAGAAAGGTGACGTCTTGGCTCCATCTCCTCCCCGTAAATCCCTAAATCACAGAGAAAAAAGAGACTGATGCCTTAGAGAGAGACCTCCAAAGCAGAGCTTTGTATTTTACACCTTGTTTTAAAACTGCACCTAACACTGCTGTCAGTCCCCCCAGGGCTTCTCACTATTATCACCTACAGAGCTTGTCGGGTCAAGACATCATTGTGGCAGGGAGCAGTGTGACAGCCTCTGTTTTGGCTTAGTTAACGTGGGACCTTTCAAAACTCTGCAATTTTCCAAAGCTTGATCTGTAGATTCACACAGTTTAACAGCTCCTTTGCTTCTTGCTGAACTGAGAGGCTTCTGTGCCAGCTGGTCAGAAATCATTTGCTTGGAATCCACACCAATTTTCATCTTTAGCAAGACTTTTTTACTCTGCCACTTGTGGAGTTTGTGATATTGGACTATGAGTCTCCATAAAATAAAATCAGACCCGGTCAGACACTGGAACCCTTATTCTTTGGAAATTCGGAAAGCACACAAAATGTTACATTAGATTTCCTTACAATAGGCTTATTAGAACATAACAGGTGATGGATTCTGCTTAAAATTCTACAACTATGCCTAGAAAAAGCAAGTCGTGGTAATATTGCCTGTCAAGATGTTAAAACCTGTCTGAGGATGGACTAATTACAGCACTAATGAAGAATTAGACTTTCTGGAGAGCTGCAAGCTTCAGAGCCCTGTGTACCTCACTGGGTGGCTCCTGATTTCCAGGCCACCATGAGTTTACTGATGGGCTAAGCAGGGCCAAGCAAAAGCCATCTGACTCCAGATACTCTTGCATAGCAAGCAACAAATTCCCTCAGACCTTTCTAGTTAAAAATTATTTCTGATGGAGTAAACATATGCATCTTCAGTAAGTTTGGAGAAAACACCAAGTTGGGCAGGGGCATAGGTCTGCTTGAGGGTAAGAAGGCTCTACAGAGGGATCTGGACAGGTTGGATCAATGGGCTGAGGCCAATGGTGTCAGGTTCAACAAGGCCAAGTGCTGCGTCCTGCACTTGGGTCACAACAACCCCATGCAGTGCTACAGGCGTCGGGAAGAGTGGCTGGAAAGCTGCCCAGCAGAAAAGGACCTGAGGGTGTTGACTGACAGCTGGCTGAATATGAGCCAGCAGTGTGCCCAGGTGGCCAAGAAGGCCAACAGCATCCTGGCCTGTGTCAGGAACAGCGTGGTGAGCAGGACTAGGGAAGTGATCATCCCCCTGTACTCAGCACTGGTGAGGCTTCATCTTGAGCACTGTGTTAATTTTTGGGCCCTTAATGACAAGAAAGACATTGAGGTGCTGGAGCATGTCCAAAGAAGGACAACAAAGCTGGTGAGGGGTCTGGAGCACAAGTCTTATGAGGATAGGCTGAGGGAACTGGGGTTGTTTAGCCTGGAGAAAAGAAGGCTGAGGGGAGACCTTGTCGCTCTCTACAACTACCTGAAAGGAGGTTGTAGCAAGGTGGGCCTTGGTCTCTTCTCCCAAGTAACAAGTGATAAGATAAGAGGAAATGGCCTCAAGTTGCACCAGGGGAGGATTAGATTGGATATTAGAAAAAATTTCTTCACCAAAAAGGTTGTCAAGCATTGGAACAGGCTGCTCAGGGAAGTGGTGGAGTCACCATCACTGGAGGTATCTAAAAGATGTGTAGATGTGGTGCTGAGGGACATGGTTTAGTGGTGGCTTTGGCAGATTTAGGTTAATGGCTGGACTCGATGATCTTAAAGGTCCCTTCCAACAATTCTGTGATTCTGATTTTATATACTGTCAGTGCCTTCTTTGAATGGACAGTCTTCAGTCAGTGAAGCAATGGCTCTGAAACATGTCAAACACATTATTTGGAATTTTGTTTACAGGGAGACAGAGGGAAAGGAAGTGGCAAAATACATACAACTTGATACTAACCTGGAATGAAATTTTAAGAAAATTACATTTTTAAAATAAAATAAACTACACGGCTGTAATACTTCAACATCCCCCTCCATTCTGTGACTTCTGAAGTTGCCAGCACGGTGTGAAAACCATGGTGATTTCTGTGATGTCTCTACTTAGCTGTGATGCAGAAAATGCAGCTTCAGTCTGCCTTTGCTGTTTTCAGAACCCCAGTTTAGAGAAGTTAATGGTCAGTTGTAACTCTGTTATGAACTGAGATGAATCACTATGCTTTTGAAATTTGCAAGGTTGCTTGCATTTTCAGTTTCCCCCAACAGAGGGCAATTTTGGAAGGTCATGGTGGTGCCCAATAGTACATTGAAAACAACTGAGGCACTTGTTTTTCACTTCATGCTCAAGTCCTGGCTATAATCTAGTCCCTATCAATGTGCTATGTAGCAATCATAGAATACTTTGGGTTGGAAGTGGCTTTTAAAGGCCATCTAATCCAATCTCCTCTGCAATGACCAGGGACATCTTCAACTAGAGCAGGTTGCTCAGAGCCCATTCCAACCTCAGCTGGATTGTTTCCAGGGATGGAAACAATCTACAACCTCTCTGGGCAACCTCAACCAGTGTTTCACCACCTTCAGCATAAAAAATATCTTCATTATATGCAGCCTAAATCTTCCCTCTTTTAGTTTAAAAACATTACCCCTTGTCTTATCATGACAGGGCCTGTTAAAAAGCTTGTCCCCGTGTTTCCAGTAGCCCCGTTTAAATACTGAAAGGTTGCAATAAGGTCTCCCCGGAGCCTTCTGTTCTCCAGGCTGAACAACCCCAACTGTCTCAGCCCGTCCTCACAGCAGACGTGTTCTATCTCTCTGACCATTTTTGTAGCCCTCCTTTGGACCCGCTCCAATAGGTCCATGTCTTTCCTGTGCTAAGGGCTCCAGAGCTGGAGGCAGCACTGCAGGTGGGGTCTCAACCAGAGTGGAGTAGAGGGTCAGAATCACCTCCCTCGACCTTCTGACCACTCTTCTTTTGATGCAGCCCAGGATATGGTTGGCCTTGTGGGCTGTCAGCGCATGTTGCCAGCACACGTTCAGCTTTCCATCCACCAGTACCCCCAAGTTCTTGTCGTCCTTCTCCTCAGGGCTGCTCTCAATCCCTTCATCCCCCAGCCTATATTGATACCTTGGGTTGACCCAACCCAGGTGCAGGACCCTGCACTTGGCCTTGTTGAACCTCATGAGGTTCACACGGGCCCACTTCTCAAGCTTGTCCAAGTCCCTCTGGGTGGCATCCCATCCCTCAGGCGTGTCAACTACACCACTCAGTTTGTGTCATCTGCAAACGCACTGAGGGTGCACTCGATTCCACTGTCTATGTTATTGATGAAGATACTAAACAGTCCTGGTGCCAATACAGTCCCCTGAGGGACACTGCTTGTCATTGATCTCTATGAACAAAGGTTGGGTTTTTTTGATGCATAAGAAATTTTATTGTAGTTGAGAATTTCTTAGCTTCTGAGAGAACTCCTCCCATTCCCTTTTCAGCTCATGGAATTACAGGAATCCCTCCCACAATCATCTGCATGTATAATGAATTTTATGACTCAGTGTATCAAGGATTTGCTGATAGACTGCTACAATAATATAGTTTACCAAGATGCTTTGGAGGAGTTTATGCTTATGGGAATATTTTGCAAACATTTTCACCTCAGTGAAGATGACTCTAATTTTAGGATAAAGAAACAAAACTCCCTCAAATAGTAGGCTTTTTATCCTATGCTACCATCTACATCTATGTCATGACTCAACCAGCTCTCAGGTTCCAGAAGTTGACTTGAAACGCATCAAGGTTGTAAGAGCTTTTGAGCCCTGCTGAAATGAGAATTCATTGCTGAAGATCCAGGTGTTGAAGTGCATTGCTCCAACAGTCGTGGTCAGAGACCTAAAACTTCACCTAGCACCTACGAACAAAAATCATCCAAAACTGTACTCTTGAGTGCAGTTGGCTCCTGTTCATGCTTTATTCACTTCAAAGTCCTTCAAAAAGGGAACATTGCTCTATTTTTCACATTCCAGGAGTGACAGTCCTTATGAACGTGCTCATTCCTGTCCTGTCCCCACCACGTCTCTCTCCTACATGCCATGGCTACCTACCTGTTCTATATGCTGAAAATTAATGCCGTAGGTGATGTTCATTCAATAACATCTTTGAATATAAATGGACAAATAAAGCATGATTATTCCTGTTTTACAGCTGGGGAAATTGGGACAGCAAGAAGTTCAGAGGCTTATCTAAAGCTGCAGTTTTAGTGGCAGAGAAGAGGGAAATGTCAGGCTCATAAAACCAAGTCTTACCACGCAGTCCTTCCTCAAGATTGTGGGAGTCACATTTAATTGATGAGCTGATTTAGGATGAAGCAGAGTTTGCCATCAATTACAGAGCAACATTATTGTGTCTAACTTTGCTAAGCCCCGGAATGAACCAAAGGTCTGGCAGGGCCAAAAGGGCCCCAGTCAATTCTGCTAACTCTGTGATTCTTAAACAGAACTGAATTCTCCTAAACTGTATTTATGCTAAATTTCATGGCACCTGATGACCCCAATTAAAACCTTTCAGAGGAAATCAGAGGTGCCAGCAAGGTCCTGCAAGATGAATGTCTATGGCTTTCTCCTGCTAACTGCTGGTATAAACTTGGCAATTTTAAAGAAGATTTTATAGTGATGCTGCTGCTGTTTTTATCGAAGGTGTCAGAATGCCAGTAGTGATAATGTCTCACTGAATGAGCAGCTTGCTTTCTCTGGTCCCTTTCCTAAAGCACATAATAGACATCATTAGGATCTAGATAAATCTCCTTTTATGGTACATTTGGTTGCAGAGAAGAATAAAGTTGTGTTTTCCTAAGGCTCCCACGATTATTTCTATTATGAACAAGAACAAAGGGCACAAACTTGTTCAACTTTACTGGTCTTTGTTGGACAAGCCAGTAATTACACAGATGAAACTAATTTCTTAAGAATGGACTTATCTTGACAAAAAAAAAGATGAAAGTTGGCGTGTCATTGGCTTTAAAATACATATATAATGTAATTTGGGTACAGAGAACTGTACAGGACAAATTCCAGGTCCAAACATGAGCACCAAATCCCAAACATAATTCTCATACAACTGAATAAATGTACATACAAGAGTGGGAAAATAAAAGGCCAGATGCTTAGTGCTCCTGAATATCACCTTCTTGAAAAGATAAATGCATGCATCTGCTGTTCTTCTGGTAACTTAGAGTTTTCAGCTTAAACTTTTCCAATGAATGAATATTTAAGCCCTGCCAAGGAGTTTAGAAATTTCCTTTTTTAAATTTGCACAGGAAATCATACTGAAAAGACCATAGAATTGATTATTTCATTTGCTTCAAATTCAAGTCAGGACTTCTTGAGGGTTCAAAAAATGTTTTCATGATTTTAATTGCAAAGAATTATATTTGAACATTTCTTGATGCTTGTGATAAGCAAAAGATTGGTAAAATATGTACCATGGCAGGAATGTTTTCAGCAATGGTGGAATTAAAAAACGAAGTTCTGAGGAGAATATATTTTTAATTGCATGTCAGTTGTATATATTTAGGACTTGAAAATTAATTGTCTAATTAGGATGAATTTTAGGCATTTTTTTAGCTGCACTGACCCACAACATAAATATATTTTGGTTGAACATAGGATTTGCTTGAAAAATTTTAAATCCCCACAATCACAAGTATGCAGCAACTTCAATCTCAAATTGCTCATTTAAAGTTAATCACAACCATTGTAACGCAGAGCCTACCAGCTCTAAGGGACGTGACCTTATCACAGTGGACAGATGGCAAAACATTTTCAAGCCGTGTTAAACCTTTTTCTTCAACACTTTTTTGTTCTTAACATATTTATTGCTGACACCGTATATCAGTGTTATAGCTTCTGTTCAGGTGAATACGATCAGTTGGCAGTAATAGGTTCAGCTCTGGGAACCTTTCAGCCATTGCTTTTTGAGCTGTTTCTGTAAACTCACCGTCTGGAAGAAACAAGGTAAAAAACAAGAAAGGGAGGGAGAGAGGCTTTTGGAAACCCTTCAGCTTGGCTTAATTCCCATGCAGAGAGGAGAATAAATTAATGCAGACACCGTGTTCTCCTGGCTCGGATGTCATATTTTCTCATGACTGGAAAGATCAGTGGCAGCACAGGATGCGTGGAAGAGAGAAAGGGAAGCAGAAAATGCGAAGGGAAAAATATATCTGAAAATGTTAAACTCAGCTCTAGCAGTATCTGTTAAATGTCTTCTGCGTTTGTAAGAGCTATGTTTTCCGGCATTAGCACTGAGCCTCTGCTGCTCTGCTGTTGTCTGTCATCCTAGTGAAAGAACTGAATATGGTTTGAAGACACAGTAGGAAACATGCCTTAATAAATGCATTTGCAAATGTATTGTATAACTTTATGAATGTTCTGTGTAACTATGCAAGCTATGAATGTATTTTAGGCATGTCAAATCTTCTATTCCCCTGCTTTCTCCACATTTTTCCTCTGTTCTTGAAGAAGAGAACAATATGGACACCTTTCTCATTATATTTTTGGGATGAAGAATTATCCCTTCCTAGCTCCAATTCAGCAAGGCCAGGAAGGGGTTTCTAGGCCCAATAGCACTTTTGTCATGCATAGGCAAGTATCCTCACGATATGACAGAAGATTTTTCAAAGGGACTTTGTGTTTTCTCTGTGCCAAAACCAAGCTCATCTGCAAGTACTCTTATTTCCTATTTGGTAAACACCTCTGCAGATATGACCTGGTATACACCAGACAAATGTTCTTCATGAAAAATGTGAGTATCAGTAGGAAAAATAGGAACATCTCACCCAGACAGTCATCACTCAGAAGTCCTAAGAGCAGATTTACTGGGACGGGGATGGAGGGAGGTGTGAGAATTGCCTCTCTCAGCAGCAAGGAGCACTCATCCCTGATAAGCAGCATCCCTGCGAATTGTGCAGTTGCAGATGCATCAAACTGCGAGTGCACAGCACGTGTCCTGGGCTGAGAAGCTCCCACTAATTAAGTTGTATAGCCAATTAAACCTAATGCCCCAATAACTTTGAAAAATGCAAAGGACCCATGGACATAGGAAGGAACAAAATCCTCAGGCTGCCTTTACTGGCCAATAAACCTACTATAAATGCCCATGACTGGAGGCCCAGATCTTTATGTACAGCTGCAAAGCAGCATTTCCATTAGATTTAGCAGTGACAAGCTGGTTTCTGTTAGTTTCGGATTAGATCATGAAAACTCTAGTGCTCTTGTGCTACTTGGGAAAGGAGGCAGAAGGCAGTTGTTCTTGGTTCCATTTCAGGAGTCAGGGACCAACTTTTAATCTTAGTTTTAAGCATTTTTTAGCTCCTTAAGGCCTTTCAAATATAGATAGGGAAAAAGTTAAAAAAGTCAAAATCAATGCCCGTATGCCCTGCTATTTAGAAAGCATTGCTCCAGTTCTCCCACTAAGGGTTCCTGAAGAATTCACCAGACTGATTCTGTAAAAGAGATGAGGTGTTCTCACTTAATTTTAGTCCTCCAGAAATTAAGAAAATTAACAGCGTGGCTGACTACAGAGAGAACCAGAATACCTGTTTCAAACTAAAAACTTTATAATTAGGCAGATGCACCTACTGAATATATTAGCTGTAAAGAGAAGCTCACCTAAAGAACTTAGATCAGTTTAAGATGTTTATATTTAGCAGAATTAAATCAGACCCAAATAACTCTGTCTCCTCCCTTCCCTGCCCCAAGTCCTGTGCTTATTCATCTCATCACAGCTGATGATACCTCTGGTGATGCAGGGGTACCAATAAAGATATTTTTACTTTTTCTTGTTTTCTCATACTCTACCCTGTCTCTTATTTTTACTCTGTGTGTGTCTCCTGTGTTAGGTTTAGAAGGCAAATTGTAAGGAGCAGGGCCTGTCCTTTTATTGTACTAGCAAAGACTTCCTGGGAAATCTGAGCCTACGTTTGAATAAAGATTCCACTACCCTGTGGTATTTATTATTGCTGCTGTTTGTTTGTTTGTTTTCCTCAGACGAGTCATCTTTGGGTATGGAAAGCAGGAATCATTCATCATCCCTGATAAAACACAGCAAGTGAATGAAAATAACATTCAGACAGCAGACCAAACCCGGAGCCTTTGCAGAGAGGTTTCCTTTCAGATGAGAAATCAGTGATCTGGGATGTGAAGGAGACTGATTTCTCATGGCAGGCTTTGGGATGTGGTGTGACAGTTATTAGGCAGAATACACAGCTGAATGCAAAGTGGCAAGGCAGACTGGGGAACTGCCGTGCTGCTGAACCAAAACTGAAGGAAAAGGTGCTGGTGAGTGAACTGGAAAGATGAAATGTGTACTTGGCTGGAATTGACAATAAAGCACGCTGCATTCGGTTTGGCAGCAGACACCAACAGCTTATCAAAAACAACGTATTCTCATGTAGCAGAAGGCAGTACAGTAACTATGTGATTGCTGAGCAGCCTATGTAAAACTGTATAAAAACTTTCTTATTGTACCTAAGTCAGCAGGAGACAGAGATCCTCGCTGGTCTTGTGGGAAGAGGGGAGACTGATAGAGTCATCTTAGCTTACATAGAGTAGAGCACACAGAGAAGGGGAATTTCACAGAGAAGCATTTTCTCTCTCCTTTTTTTTTTTCTCTTTAAAGAGATTTTGACAGCTAAGTGCAAACTATTCTGAAAAGTGTCAACTGTCCAAATAGTTTTTATAAAAAATAAAGCCAATAGGAATCTACAGAAATTATAGAATGAAACTTCTACCGTAACTTTTAAACCAAGAAATAATTTCAAATATGTATAATCCCTGTCAGGATCTCATGGTTAAAATTGTAAGTGGATGAAAATCTTCCTAACCTCTTTTAAATCAGCAGAATCATCTGTTATAATTTAAAGGTCTTAAATGTCATCACAGGGTCATCCACAATTCCTGTATCTTGTCTTAGACTATGGTTAAGGTTAGAAAGCAGTTATTCTTCCTCCAACATTTTATGATTTCATACAAGGGAGTGAAATAGAAAACGTAAATGGAAAAAATCCTTTTTCCTTGTTGAAACTCTTTCTTACCCAGATGTACAAAGCCGCTAAATTCCTTTGGCTTTGGCAAACAGGATCAAGTGGTTGCTAACCATTAGTATTAAAAAAGACCAAAAGATTAAAGGATCTAGTCCTAAGAGCAACTTGATTGTTGGAGGCCCATTTGCTGCAAATTAACTTGACTTTGACCCTAGGCACAGAGATCTAAAACAAAGCTGAATATTAACACATATATATGCATATGCTGTATAAATAAATATGCAGAACCTACTCACTCAACCTGCAGCTCCAGGAACTCCTTACCGAATGCACTGACCCGCCAATACAGAACGGCACTAATTACAAAGTGGTGACTGTCTGTGATTTCATGACATGATTAATGAGCTTGATTTTCTACTGTGTGATTATTGATTGAAACTGTGTCTGGTAATTTTGTATGGATTTAGGACTCCAGCTACTCAAACTTAGACAAAGATACATATAAGATATGGAAAAACTTTTTGCACATTAAAGTCAATGGCTTGCTGGTTAACTCACATGCAAGAAATTATATGGCTAATATTGAGCACTGCAGAGCGTTTGCTGCAATACAGTAGCCTGAAAAAACCACTGACTGCTGAATGCTTCCAAAAGATAAGAAAGCTCCTTCAAATCCTTCAAACCTGCTGTGAAGTTACTGAAGATTTACAAGATATGTTTTTCATCTTTTGATAAACAAGAGTTTGCAATAGGGATGAAATCGGATTGGACCAGCAGTTGGGTCCATCAGGCATACAAGCTGAATTAAAAAAGAGAAAAAGAAACATTCTTTCTCTACAAGTTAAGCCAGATGGTTGACAATCCAGACTCATGTCAGAGTGGAAATATATGGCTGTTTTGTCCATGCATTTTTTGATTTGTTAAGTAAAATTGCCAGTGGAATAAAGACAAGTGAGAAATAGTGAAATGAAAACACAAATTGTATAAATATAAAAAAAGGAGCATATCAGAGAAGATAGTTCAGCTGTACTGACACCACATACAGCCCAGAGGAAGAGATGCTGTAAATTGTCAAGAAAAATGTGTTAAAAAATGGATATGCAGCTGACTGGAAAAAAAAAAAAAATCATATCGGTGCCTCAAAAAGACAAAGAAGGCATGCCAGTGAGATTTCTACAGGAAGAGAGAAGCTGAAAAAGAGGTGGCAAAGACATAAAAGATGCTGCAGATGTTGTAAACAGTGAACTGGGTAGAAAGAGACAAGAGAAGGGCATCAGAGAATTGAAATGAATAAAAAATGTAGGTGTAGAGGAATGAAACATTAGGAAAGCATTGTGTTCTGTGTGTCATTAGGAGTTTGATCAGCTCTCAGGAAACGAGTTCACTTTGATGCAGCCCACACCACTACTTGTATAATGGGTAAAAGAAGTGGGAAAAAAAAATGATAGATGTTCAATCAGTGAGAGCTATATAAAGCGTACTGCGTTTGAGGTGATGGTAAATGGAGAGAGGAGATGTCTGGGCCGTGAAAAGGAGGATGTTTAGAGAGAATCAGCAGCCACATTTTGCTAGTCAACAAAGACTGGTTCAAGGCCCAAGGGAGACATTTCAGACTGGACACTGATAGAAACCATCTAATTTCCTAGCAAGAGAAAAACACTAATAGTAGAAAAGCTGAGTAATGCACATTGCAGAGTCTCTGGGAGGGATGTGATAGAACAAATAGCAGGAACAACTGAGTACAAGATACCAGAACATTACAATGATGTTGATCATGTCCTTGCAAAAAACATGTCTGTATAGCACTGCACTTCCATAATGATCCAGAGCCAGCACGAAAGGGAGGGGAAAATGGTCTTTTTATGACAGTCGCTATCTCTCACATGGGGAACCCTAACAAGCGAAAAGCTGGTGTGACTGATTTCTATGCTACCTTCCAACAGGTGAAAAGAGTGCTTTGGAAAAAAACCCCAACCGATACATAAAAGAAGTTGCAATAGCCAAATGCTCCTCACCTCTCTCCAGCTGATACATAGCATTTTGATCCAGACTCTAATAGAGGACCCAGCAGCACTGATCTACTTCTGATAGCTTCTCCCTGTAAGTGTGGAAGAAAATGAGACACCCTGGTAGGCAGTGGTGATATTTTTCCCTATCTATTACATATAGTTTCATGGCCACCTTGATAAAACCATCCCCTGCATTTAACATTGCATCAACACAATCTCCCTACCAAAAAGTCACCATGTTTGTCTTATTTGCAATTATAGCTGTAAAAATCCAATACAAAATATGTATTTGCAAATAAAATTCTTCAGCTCAACACTTATACTTAGCACAAGGACCAATTCTTGACTTGTGAAATAATGCAGAGGTATCAAAGTCAAAAGTACAGTGGTAAACTCTCTTGTTCAGCGGCTTTTTCGCACTAAAACAAAATCATTATTCTTTAGCATATTCTCGTTTATACCACTTGTTTACATCTACAGAGAGTGTTAAATTCTCTCATATTTTCAACTTGTTAACTTTTCTCTTTTGTTTTCAGTATCTCTACATTTTCCCTTCACTCCCTATGCCATCAAAATAAATTACATTCTTATGCCATAATTTGTCTGATTTGCAGGAAAGAACTAACTCAGTAAGAAGATACAGAAATGCCTATTATTGGACAAGCTCTGCAACAGGTGGAAGTTAGTCTGTGAGTAATGGGCCTAATGAAACTAATGGATTTATGTCCTTTGTCTCCTTTGCCACTTTTCTGGCAATAATCATGAGTAGTTCCACTGTTCTCAGACATTCTCAATTTCCCATTTCCCTCAATACTCCCAAACTTCTTCATAAATGAGTACCATCACGTTCTGCTTCTGTCCCCAAAATCTTCTCATCTATTGCTTACACCTCTTTCCCAGCCTCCTCTTTCACTCTGTGTAACACCCTTTGTACATAATTCTTGATTAATTTCTCTTCACGATGCCTAAGCTCTTCCTCTCTCCCCTGTCTATAAATTTTTTGGCTATACACCTGGGAAAGAGTTGGAATACACTGCAGGCAACTTGCAAATACATATCTGTTGATTGACCATCTGCTATTACCATCCAAGTTTAAATAGATAAAAGCTGAGTTTTTTCTACATTTTTTTTCAGTAGTTGCATTTAAAATTTTCCTTCCTTCACCCAGAGGTAGAGGAACTTGATGTCTTTCAGAATTCAGCCTTTCCCTCAAATTTTGTTGAGTCTGACAAGAAGATCAAAGGCTATTAGAGGAAGATAAATTTACTGGCAGCTGGACAGGCAGAATGAGACATGAGTGCAGGAACTCTTTTCTTTTAGGAAACCAGGCTAAAAGACTGTCGCTTCAGCAATGCAAGGCCTGACTCTTCTGGGAAGCTGAAGGATTCTTCCAGAGATGAAGCGCATAGTCATGATGGTGCCATGCTGATACAATACTGGGACGATTGGCTGATACACCACAAGATTTCAACTCCTTTCAGACATGCCTCAGCAGGCTGGAGAAATGGAATCATGGGAATCTTCTGAAGTTCAACAAAGGGAGCTGCCAAGTCCTGCATCTGGGGATGACTTCTCTCTGCAGAAAAGAACTTGAGAGTCCTGATGGGCAGCGAGTTGAATAGGATCCATCAATGTGCCTTTGTAGCAATCTCCTACAGCCTCCTGGGCAACTTTAGGACCATAAGAAAATAAAATTTGCTGTAGATTCATTGGAGCTGCCAAGAAAACTAGACATAGGAAAAGCTCAACATAATAAATATTTGCTAAGACACTTCATTAACCTTCAGGAAACCACCCCGATGTAGAAAACAGGAGATTTCAGCAGCTGCATGCTGAGACAACTGCTATACATGTCTTGAACAAGCTTAAGTAAGGCCTACCAATAGTGTCCTTTTGCTCAATGGCTGGCATTTAAGCTTTTGAGGTGGATTACTCTCTCTTTTTCCACACTTTAGGCAACAGTAATTGTAATGATCATCATCGTAATATGAGTAATAAATTGTCTGCAACTGTGCATTGTATAATTTTAAGTGTATTATTTGAAGGCACTCCCATTTACTTCCAAGAATGTTACAGTCAAAAAAAGGCAAATATTGGCATGAACGGGCCCCTCTAACTGCTCTCCGTAGTCCACTGTGCTTCCCCATGCCTATTTTCCTTTTGCATTAGAGCTACCAGGCTTTTTCATCTTCCTGCCATGCAGAGTAGTGGCATATTTGCTACGCGGTTTCTTTCTGGCACTTTTTTCTCCCTTGTTAGCTCCTGTGGGTTCCCGCAATTGTCAGAGACACAATTTATGAAGCTTTTCTGAAGTCAGGTTAAAGCAATGTCCTCAAGGTTAAAAGTGTTATTGGTCTGTAGCAAAAGTGGTAAAAACTCTTTTTTTCCCCTCATCTGTTTCATTTCATTAGACATTCTTGGGAAATCTCTCAATGTGTCATTCTACATTTAAAGAATAGATAGGAAAGTGTGCCTTGGTCTTTTATAAAAAGACAGTTGTTGTCCGTGTAGAATACACCAGTGCAAAGGTTGGTACTGCTGACTGGTTGCTCCACAGGATAGCAAGAATGATGATTAAAGTCTGAGAGTGCGACAACCTTAACATTTATGTTTTGATGTATACAAATGAGGCCACAGTGAGCCTGTAACTAACTGCATGAACTGAGATTGGAATAGGGAAACATGGAAGTCTTGTAAAACATCCTAAAGTCCCCATGCCTCCAAAGCTGAGAAGGCAGAAGAGCCTGTTGTTTTCATGCAAGGCATTTGTGCACTACCTGTAGGCAGAGGAGGTTTTGTATTCGCTTATATTAGAAAGGATGTGAATATTATCCTTTTCTTAAAAATTATTTTCTCTTGCTTGCTTTTAGCCAGACTGTGCGGTCTTAAACCACTGCCGGGAAGGCATTGAATTAGAGTAGAAGGATCACCAGCAATGGCCACCACTTAGACTTTCTCTGCTTCCTTGTGGTAGTCTTCAGTTTGAGGCAGAAGTAATGAAAGACTGCATCATTTCTCGCTCTGGTAAGCTTTTGGTTTTTTGGTTGTTTTGTTTTGGGTTTTTTTCCATAAATGAAGAGCTGTGACACAGATTCTTGCATTGCTGAGAAAAGTTGTTGTTCCTCTGTCACTTCAGGGAGCAAAATAAGGAGACTGAACCCCTGAGAAAGTGGCTGGGAGGGAAGGAACTTTCCCTGAGAGGAAGTGATTGAAATTACAAGCCCAGACATCATAAATTTTAGTGCCTGCTGTTTTGTAACTATTGGTGATTTCTTTTTTGTTTCCTTCACAAGCCTCATTATAAGCAAATTCTCCTTGCTTCTCCCTTTAGGAGATAAGCACCACCTATCAGCTTCATGGTGAGAAGACATTAAGTCATTCCAGTGAGACCTAGAATGAGAACGCAGCTGGCTAATAAAAGAGTTACTGCTCAACCATTTTATCACTCAGGCTTTTGGCTGGCGTGATGCAAATTGGATGCTTCAGTAGGCCATGCGGCATTACCCGTCTGCAGGTAAATGATAGATGAGGACTTCTGTCATTGAAGTGTCTCATGCATATGCTTAGATGGCAAAGGTCTGAGATCTAAAGTTTGTCCTCCACAAATAATATCTGGATGTTTTTTGTCTGGAAATGCTTCATCCAGGTTTGTTTCTATATTTAGGAAGTGGAGGAAAAGGAGGTGAAGGAGAAAAGAAGACAATACGTGACATTGCACTGCTCTCCAACCCACAGTTTGTTGAGCCTTCTCCTTACAGAGCATGGGTCCCACTGATGGATTTTGGCTACCTAGTTTGATTTTATAACACTGGGAATAATGTCTGGAAATTGTGTTACCATAATATTTTAAAGCCAAAGACCATGAAGTTTATCAGCAAGTTCTTAAAAACAACAACAAAACGAAAAACCTAAACAAAGAAACAAACAAAAAAAAAACAACAACCAGCTTTGAATATCTAAATTTTGGATGTCTGGCTTGAAACAACATTACCAGGTATCATTTTTTAACATTGGATGTCCCTGCCTGCATTCTGTTACAGGCAAAAATGTAATAGCTGCAGGAAAAACTAGAATGCAAGGTTAACAAGTTATAGATATAGAAAATTATAACCTTATAACCATCTGGTTTAACCCCCTTGTATTAACAAAGACAATAGACTTTCCCTGAATTGACTCCTCTGTGAATTAGAATTTACTTTTTAGGGAGAGAAATGAAACAATGCAAAACAAAACCACATCCAATCTCCATTAAAATTGTTGGTGATGGGATCTGAGGAACTTAATCAGCATGCAAGCAAGGCTAACAGCAGAAAAGGTCAATCTTTGCATATATACCTCAGGATAAATATGAAAGAAAAGTGAAATGCCTTACTAGTATAGACAAGGTATAGTATGCCTTGCACAGAATACACGGTACTGTATGTGAGAAAAAGAAAGAAGTTCAATTTTTTACAACAGGCCATAGGCCTGGTACCTTGTCCTCAGAGATTTAACAAATAAGGGCATAGAAAGAAACCTTGTTCTAATATTTAACACCAGATTTGAACCAAGTTGAACTAGTTGGGTATCTTTCACTGAGAAGATAATTGATTTCCTCTGGGGATTATGTTAGATGTCATTTGTTTGGACTTCAGTACAACATTTGATATGGTCCACATGGGGAATGCCAGTGATATTTGAGAAGAAAGGGATGAATATTATAATTGGGTGATGGATACAGAGCTGGCTACCTAGGCACCCATTAGCTTTTTGAAAGCTGAATTTTATTACTGGAGAAGTATTATTAATGGTGTTTCTCCGAGACTAGTCAGGACAGGTTTTGCTGTTATATTTTTTTATTTTTAGAAATTACTTTGGTATAAAATCAATCAAATTAATAATATATATGACTAAGTTTAGTAAAGCAGAGATAAATATAGCGTACAATTGCTTTCCAATAGCACATAAGTGTAACCTCTGGATGTTACATCTTTTTTAAGAGTAAAACTTTTTTTTCAGTAAGGACTAATTAATTCATTAAAGAAATAATTTAATAAAATTCCTACTGATCTTAAATATAGCCTTTACTGCCTGTGGGTGCTGGGTCATGAAAAATGTACCCTACAGCATACTAGAAAGGCAGAAGAAAGGTTTATGCAAAAGGACAATGACAAGATGAAAATAAATAATGATAAGTGAACATGTTTAGGCTGAAAATTAGAATGTTTCTAGCAATAAAATCAGTGAGATTCAGGAAGCAGTTGTCCGTTTAGGATAACAAGAACATAAATATATCCCATTTAAGAGAAAGTTGCATTATGAAAGGGATTACATGAGATGGCTGCTGGAAAACGGGTTTTGTGGTAATCCTTGCTTCTCTCTCATTATTTTTAATGCCTCTGTGTCTTGCAATTACCAAATTCTAAAATTTGCCTAAAGAGGCTATTTCTAGAGGACTTTTACTCACTGATTTACACCGTGAGAGGTTCCCCATAGTAATTAACCTGCCCCAGCCACTTCTGGAAATGAATATCCACAGAGCCTTCCTATGGCTGATGGGATCTCCGCTCTTTTGCTGTGTGCTGGTCAGCCTTTGGTAAGCCATCAACTTTGGGCACTTTCAATGGAGGCAAGAAAAAGGCACATGTTTTTATTTTCTTTTAAGATTAGACACATTTAGAGATCATAGGGGAGTTTCGCTCTCAAGTCAAGGTAGTGTTACTACCTCTGAAACCTGGTTTAATTATTCAGATGTTTAGCTCGAACAAAACACACCTTTAGCCTTGGCAATAATATATGTATCAGCATAAATTATTACCTGCTTATTTCCTTACTGCTTGTTTGCAGCAGTAATTCAAATTACTGGGGTCAAAATTATTTCAATAAATATAACAAATTATGGATGTAATTATTACAGCGTGTATTTCAGAACGCTGCTTTATTTACAAAGGACACAGCATTGATTAAAACAGCTTGAATTATGCTAACTACAACATTAAACTCTCTTTACAAAACCATCTGAGAAGCACAGTAATTTGAGTTCAAGGGAGAGACAGTATTACAAGAAGGCTAATGATAATTGTGTTTAAGGTCATTGGCAACTAAAGTACTTACTGTACAGGAGCCTTCTGTCAGAGACGATTATAATGAAGGGCCTTTGAATGGGGTCGAAACACTCGCAGTGTGTTTCTGTGACAGCTTTGTTCTTACAGTATTTATTCTGTTTCTAGTTTATCTGTAGCACAGTATTAAATTTAGAGTGTCACAAGCCAAGTGGTTCATGCAAAACTAAATTGACAGAATGCAATGATGTTGTAGTTACACCATAGCCTTTCTAATAATGGCAATGCTTTGTTAGATCAAAAGCATCCCCCAGGACCTGGGAGGTAGCGCCAGTAGTCCCGTTCACGTGGATTACGAAGGCACTGTTGGCTGCACAATGCTATTGAAAATAAAGAAAAATCCTCTAAAATCACATTCTTTTGTAGCTGATCTTCTGTCCACAATTTTATTTGCTGCGTATCTATTTCATTGCACTTTATTTTTCCTTGTCTGGAAAAGGAGGAAATAGATGAGCAATGAACTTTACATACTCTGTTGCATCTAAACTTCTCACAGTCTTTAATTTGTTCAGCCTCACCACAAAACTTGATGGTATTGTGAATATTGCAGAAGGAAAACTGAGTCATGCAACACATCAGGTAACTTGAAACATGTCGTTTACTAAATGGTTGCAGAGTGTCCACTCTCCAACATTGTGTCTTGGGGATGTAACCATGCTGCCGTCCTATCCCAACTAATACTGGTTTCCACCGGGGTGGTCTCAGTACTCTGACGTGGCAGAGGAATTGAAATTATTCCTGTGTGCATGGCAAAAGCTTGTTTTACACAAACACTTGGATGAGGAGTAACATACCATCAGGTCTTGAGTGATCTTTATCTCTTTCCACGGGTTGGTGATGGACAATCAAACTTAATCTTAAAGCTCGTGGGGAATCTTTCACAAGTACTGAACTTTGGAGATTATTGTTTGTAATATTCGTTGTCTATTGAATATTAGTTGTCTATGAATATATCATTATATTATTATGTATCTGTTAAAATCAAAAGCAGAGACAGAAAATTGTTTTCATGGGAACTTCATTAGATGGCAGTTTGTCTTTTTCCATTTTTATAGCAGCTTTTTTGCAAACTTTGGTCTTTGCTATTTTCTTGAGAAAAAATTAAGTCACCTAGGTCCCGTCCTCTCTCAGGATTAGTTAGAATTGAAAGGAAAGATTAAAAAAACAATCTGTCATTTTGACAACAGTTTTTTAATTAACATATGGATTTACGGATTAAAAACCTCTTAATATTTTAATGAAAAAATAAGAAAACTCACAATAATGTGGATTCATCTTCAAATAGGTTTAGGATTAAATTTTAAACAAATAATGGAGTTGGTCAGATATTTGAAAATGCTGCTATCTTAATTTTTTCATATGTTCAGTGCAAACTAATGTAGTTTGAATTCCTTATGCTTATATCATATTTATGGGCCATGCTGTCTTATCAAATCATAATTTTCATTATTTTACCCTTTTAGAGAAGTGAGGAAAGTAACTAGGTTAGGCATGGTGTTTCCTTGAGCACATACTTCCCCACAGACTGTACCCCTAGAGGTGTCGGAAGACAGGAATGAACAAAACCACTGTTTCTAGAATGCAATGCTAAGCCTTGTTAAATTTACCGCATTCAGTCTTCTGTCGGATTATTGGGTGTTTATCTGAAATAAGGCAAGTTGGGCTAGCAAAATGGTGGGTTTTCATCATGGGTATTTTCAATGAAAAAAATTCAGCTTCATGAAAAAAACAGTGTTCCAGGGAAAAAACACAGTGATAGGCATTTTGTTACAGAATGCAATGTGTACACTTACTACTTTACTGCAAACATTGATCCTCTTAAGCATATGGATATGCTGAATTATTCTGCTTATTTCATTTTACGCAATAGACAAGAAAAGCAAAATGTAAAACACATACATTACAGTGCTCATAAACCACATACTTATCAAAAATCAGCCACTCCTATTTTAGTAAATTCATACAGAGTGCCAAGTGAAAAGATGTTTTTTTTTTTTTCTAATATACATAGGAGAAAAAAATATCAGCTAGATTTGCTATTCCCTGGTGAGTGAACATAATTTCCTTGTGTTTAAATCTGAATACTTTTTATTCTTCTTATGCATTAACATGGGCCCATTTACATGGTTTTGAACAGATGTCAGACTTCAAAATAACACACACGGCCATGGGTTGATTCTTCCTTTGAGTGATCCGTCTCCATCTCTGATAGAGAAAAAAGGAGGGGGGAAAAAAGAGGAAAAGAGAGGGCAAGGAAAACCTGGTCCTTTAGTGCTTGGTCGTAAAGGCTGAGTTGTAAGGGCAGAGCCATTTGGGGAGATTTTGCTGTGAGGTTTTGGGCAGCTCTGGGATGCACACACAACTACTGGCATTTGGTTTCACCGTTAATGGTACCATCTCGTCGGTACTGACTGAGGGGCATGAAATATTCATGAGTTCCGTAAAGGCTTTTGGAAAGAAAGTGCTAGAAAAGAGCATTAACGTGCTGATCTTTTTACTATCCTGTGTCAGCAAGGGGATATTAAATAATTAAGTCAATTTAAGCCATTTTTTGCACAGAAGGAGGTTAAGATTAGCAGCCCCCGCACGCAGGGAGAAGCTGCCTTTTCCACTGCTGGTGCTTTTAGGCCTAGGAAAACAAAAACGGAATAAAAGGGCCAGGTTGATTCCCAATAAAAAATGCTCTAAAGGACCGTTCGTTCCATGTTGTAGCCCCTGTGTTAGATTAGAAGCGCCTTTTTATGGCTCCAGATGGAAATGCGGCCTCATAAAAACCTCTCCGTACATAATATGTTCTCTAACCTCTGCATATGAAAAGGCTCATGCAAAAATTAAACAATCAGGTAGAAATGACTCAGTTTGCTTGTGAAAATACAGATTCCCAAAGGGCTATCCTCCCAGTTCCTGCCTCCTGACATGCTGTGTTATAGTTTCCTTTTTGTGTGCTGAGCCTCAGAGAGTTGAAGCGGCTGGCTCTCACCGACTGAACATCACAAGCTGAATCTCCAGGAGGAGGCTTCACCTTGAAGGTGGGGTATTTGAATCAATAGAACAAGGGTAATTTTAACTGAGTCAAAATGGGTGAAACACACATATGTAAGCCGTGAGAACACATTTTGGGGAGGTTTACTGGTATACACACAGACACACACACACATAAAAAGATCAGAACCACGGGCTGTAAACTACCAGGCACCTTTGGGGAATACATTTCCCAGTTTGAAATTCTGGGTCCAGAATGGAATTGAACTACAAAATACCAAACATTACCTTGGAATAATTTTCAAACCTTATCTCACATGGAGATCTGGGTTTAATTTCCATCTTTAATGAGTATTTAGCTGTTTGTACAAACTGGGAACGTCTCAGCTGGGAGAGTTAGAAACCTCTTTCTTCTGCAGCATGTATTTAGGAGTCGGTACTGCACATCAGAAGGTTTAAGGCTTTGATCTGTAAAAGGCAGAAAAGAAACATAAAATAGCTCTCTGACATGGCAGGTGATGGTTGGGCTATGAGCTCTTATAGGTAGATTCAGGTCTCTCACCCTCATTTTTCATAGCAAATTTGACAGCTCTTGAAACACTCCTGAGACAGACTGGAGGGGGTAAAAAAATCATTGGATGGGAAATGCGTTTCCACACAACTCTTCCAAAGGGTGTTTGGTACTCCCTATTGCAGAACAGAAAGCCTTTTAAGTCAATTAACACATTTTTTCTCAAACACACTTTTAATACTTGCTTTATTTATATGCAACTCATTAATTTCCACTTATTGAACCCAGAATGCAACAGAAAACTTTACTTACAGGATCTGACTCTATCTTGGTTTACACCAGAGTGGAGGGAGAAAACAAAACCCCCAAATAAGCCACTGTAATAAATGCAATGTTAGCTAGAAAAATGATACAAAATCCCTGTTTTAAGCAAGATCAAAACCAATCAAAGACAAGTGTATGATGTGGCTACAGAATCAATCTTTCTGTAATCAGGCTGCTTGCTGGAGAGATTTCTTTTGTGGGTGTTATTTTAAGGTTTTCTAAATGTGGGGTTATGTCTATACCAGCCACAGGAACACGGGTGCACATTAATAAAAATTCCTTTTTACATGGCTTATGATTTTTATGCAGCTTTGTTTCCTTCAGCTTTCTTTTTCATTAATATTTAAGAAGAAAGTCACTTCACTATGATATTCAGATTCCAGTGAGATCATTCCTAAAATATTTAAAGAATGGGTAATGTAAGTTTCCAGACATCGTGATAAATATAACCTCAGTCTCCTGACCTCATAATACCTGCAGGTGGGGAAATATACTGGAGGCATTTTAAAGATCCACATGCCAGACTGACCCCGTTTTTTCTATCAAGAAAGAGAGACAAACAAGGACAAAGCCATCAGAAGGTTGTCTGATGTATTCTCCTAGCCACAGTGAAGGTCTTTGCAATCTTTTTCTGAGCGAGCATGTGCTAAGAAAGAAATCCTCGCCGTGACATTGGACTAGAAATATAATCTCTCTGTGCTTTGGTGTTGCATCACAAGTCAGTGATAATAACTAGATCATGTTGGGAAATGTGGATTTGTTTGTTTCTTTTAGAACAAGAAGAAAATAATAAACTTTTTTAGAGATTACTTGTTCTGGATGATCTTCAAAGAAATTTTGAAATACAGCTTTTCTTTATCAGAAAACCTCCCTTCCCTGCTTCTTCCCATGAAGAGAGAGAAAAGAAAATAAAGAGAATATTTTATGTGCCAGTAGTGCGTTTTGGTGCCCTCATGCTTTTCTTTCTCTCATGGGTTTTACTGTGACTCTCCCCACATACCTTTACCTGTTCATGGTGAAATCCCAGATATTAGAGTAATAAATAAAAGTTTCAGAGATGAGTCACCATCCATCCAAGAGAGTGTAAAGTCATGGAGCAGAGCTCATTCCCTCTGGAGTATTCAAACCCTCAAATGGCATCCCGAAATCTGAGCCTCAGAAACTCTCTTAATGGGGAATATGAACTACTTCCTTGCATCCTCTCTGGTCTATGTGAGAGAAAGACATGATATCTGACAGTGGAAACTGTGTTGAGGATAAACAAATAACCTGCTTTAAAACTGCCTTTACAAGTTAAAAAGTAAATAATACATTTGGGGATCTTTTTCTTCCCCTGTGGCTACCCAAAAAGCAGTTGACTGAAACCTGTTTAGTGCTATAGTGTGTTCAGATTTTCAAGTGGTTAAAGAGAAGAAATTAATCTCCTCTATCCCTCTCCTTATTACTGTTTTACCCCTTTCTGATCCTGGATTTTTCTGGTTGCTGGGCTTTGGCTCAGTTTTACCAGCTGCAGGTGTGAGATGGTATGAAACCTTTAATGAACGTATCTTTGGCTTGTGAGGCTTTCGCACTCGGCAACACCTCGTTTGGCTGCATAAATAAAAACCTCAAAGCAAACACCTTTTCCAAAGGCAAAGTGCTACTTGTATTTTGGACTCAGCACTTACTGCACTTGTAAATATGTATCAGCGTGGCTTGTGGTATATATGATTAGATGCTACATGGGGAGTTTTATTGTTTTATAGTTACAGCAGCAGCAGCAGTGGAACACAGAGTACATGAAATTTAGATAATTGTGGATGGGAACCAAATAATTCTAGTTACAGCTATTCCCTTGCCCATAAGTGAATCTACGTTATTTTTTTATTTTGTTTCCAACACTAACTTTAAGGAGAGCATAGCTGGGGCTCTGCACTACTTTCCCCTTCTACTCCTGTTTGAACATGCAAGTGTATCCCATTGATACAAAAATATGGGTCACTCTTCTCACGTAATATGAAGTTGACAAATGAGCAGATACATACATAAATCCTTTAAATGACTAAGAAAAGCTCATTTAAAACTCTCAACTGACATCCTCATTACTGCTGTTCAACAACACAAGGCTATTCATGCAATCTGGCTCACATACCATTGTTTGAAAACCATCAAAACCACAGACAGCCGCATGCTGAGATACAATAAATGTCAAGTCTATAGTGCATAATTTCTAGAATTGTTTAATGCTGGCACAGTGTGTGTGCCAAAGAACGCATAATCAAACAGGCAGTGCTCTTCATTGTGGCTATCCTACTGGGGTTTGAAAGTTGCTCAGATTCGACCTAGTAACAGAAAATGACAAAGTGGAGACATGTTAGGACTTTGCATAGAATCTACCTAGCAGAAAGCAAGTAAGCAGACCATTCTGTCAGAAGGTTTTTGATCCATCAGTACAAAAAGTCACCATTGTATGTCAATGACATCTACTTCTAGTAAGCAAGGCTGAAGGAAATTCTTTGAAATTTCATGTTTAAAAGAACAGGTGGAGGTCAGCCAAAAATATCAATTATTGTCACAAGTCCGCCGAGGTGCCTCGGTCACGATTTTGTGGACAATTTCAATGATTAATACCCACTGGCAGCTGGTATTACTGGATGGTATGAGTAGATCTACCTGGGTTTTGCACACAGTTTGGTATCTTTGCTTCATTTGTCCGGGACATATTTATTAGTCCTGGAACACCTCAGCTTATCCATATCTGAGCTAGAAGAGTCAGTGACATTCATTACACTCCTCTTCTTTCTAAGACTGTCCTTTTTGTAATATATTCAAGTAAAAATTGAAAAATGAGACATTTGTTTATCCCATCTGTGCAAAATCTGAGATAGGAGCAAGGAGCACGGGAATATGCTTTCCAACACAGCAATGTCGACCAATGAGCTCCAGAAGTCTTTCATAATCTCTGGAAGAAGAGAAGTAGGTAAGGAGGAAGGATGGGAAATTTTTGGCAGCATGACCTCATGCCTACTTTTTTTCTCTCCCTGAAAATCCTGACTGGACGTAAATGGAGATTCTGCTATTTGGCTAGATTTTTCCCTGCTAAGAAAAATTTCTTCAATAAGGCTGCTAGATATGCAGGAATCTGGGACATATGCACAGCATGTGCGAAAAACAGCTCTGCGCATTCACAGTTAGCCTGACACATCTGGGAAATGTCAGACTTGCAGAACAAATGATCTCTGCATCACGGATGTCTTGGATTGACTGAACACAAAGAGAAGATGTAGGTAGTAAGTGTCTCGCAGCTGCAAACCACTGGACTCACTGAACATTCCATGAATAAACACGTTTCTTTCTGGGATTAAAAATGTCACTTGTGAGACAATAGATATTTGGAGACACCATGTGCAGTCCGCAGCTGGGACATACCAAACTAAGATCCTGACTCAGCACAAATACAACTTCACCCAGCCCTTCCCAGCTTTCCCTCTCATTCATCTCATTTCTTCTTGTGTGATGTCAGAAACATGAAATGGAACTTTCCATTGGCATTCAGAGTCTCCAAAAAGTTGCTACTTTGAAGACCATTTATCTACTACAGTGGTAAAGTGATCTTGAAGGATTTGGCCCAGATTCCATCTGACAGTGATATTACATAGGCATGGGACTGCGACTGGAGAAGCTACTACTAGTATAAAACAGCAAAGCAATTAACAAAAATGTAGATTCCTTTCAGTGGATAGACTTATTTATTTTTTAATGCAGAAAATAACTAACTTTCCCGTTAAAAATGACAAGAAAATGCAGGTAATAAGAAGTAAATTTAATTTTTCTGGGTTACTTGCTTAGACAGAAGTAGGTCAGAAGTTAGAATCACAGTGTCTTAAGCAGTGTTTCTCAGCCTTTTGAAGCTAAGAGTCTTCTAGCTCCCCCCAAAATTAAAGAGCCGACTAACCATCCCAGTAACACTGCCAAACTTTATTTTCCATTTGCAGCTGAGTAAGAGCTATGTTAACCTTTAACTTGTAATTTTATTATTTACTTTCATTTTCCTCTATATGGTTTATTTCCTCCTCATCTCAAAAAAAATGGCTACTACAATTATTTCACAGACCAATTTCTGTCTTACATAATTAGCTCACAGACAGAGATAGACAAACACCATCCCAAATAAACTCCATCAGAGATGTAGGACTGTGAATGGCTGAAGAAACAGGACTTGTATGTACAACAGCAAAATAAAGTAAACCAATTACTAAACTGCAGAAATGATTGAAAGGGATTTTCTCTCTCATGTGGAGCAGCAGCTCTCCAGGAATAATCAACACAGACATCTTGTTGCAAGTGTGGATACTTATTCTTTGCATAGAGAACTACTGGGAGGTAAACAAAAACAAACAAACCAAAAAAAAAAAACAAACCCAAAAATAATACCACAGAGAGGGAGAGAACACATATTTAACAGTTTGAAGGCTTTCAGATAATCCAGAATATACTAGAACACACATATAAATTGCTATGGAGGAGAGAAATTAAAGTAAAGTGCCTGCTCACCCATGTGTAAACCTAAGGTTAATAATTCATACTTGCTTCACAGACTTGTTGCAGTGAGATGTGATTAATTAATGTTTGTAAAATACTTTACAATCCTTGGGTTTCCAGAGCTATACTATATAAAATTCCAAGTGGTGATGGAGATTACTCTTATTAATTTACTACTGCTGCTCTTTGTGTATGAGCTCAATAAACTTCTGAAATTTTAATCTCAAACTGAAATGTTAGTGCATCATTTGATTTTGGCATCTTTACATATGATATCATCACAGTTAGGAGGGTACCAGAAAAATAGATGTAATTCCAAAAAGCTGAAATGACTCATGTTAACACTGCAGTCCCAAAGCGTAGCAAATCTCTATACAGAGATGTGATAGGATGCTAACAGTATGACAATATAATAAAGTTATTTGTTCACTACACTATATTCTACATCATTAAATTTCATAACTGATGCTATCCAGGACCAGAAGTCAAAGACATTTGTGAGCTTCGATTGTGGAGCTCCAAAAGAAAATATATGACAGGGTGAGGTATTTTCATTAATTACTTTTTTTTTTTTTTAGTTTAATTTTAATTTTTACTCTATGTACCATAGGCTAAAAGAGGAGCTCATAATTCATCAGCAACATGTTCATTTTTTTTAAATAGTTAATGAGATCCCTGGTGTTATCATCTTGGAAGAAAAGACTCTGAATAAACTAGACAATAAAAATAACAAGAGGAGTTGTCATTGGCTGGATTTCCTAAGAAAAAGAAGGTTTGTGTAGTACAGCTCTGCATGAGTGCATGTGTCTATATGTTTGTTGGTTTACCTGCTGCTCTAATAACTTATAAATTAGTTTGACAAATTTTAACCATATTTAACTAAAAAGTGGGCACCTTAGACACCCAATGTTTTAAAAAGATTCATCAGAGTAGGTGGGCAGGGAGAAGGGAAAACCTGGCAGTATTCCAGTTGAGGTCCAGGCTACACTGTGAACTCTGCTTTTCATCGACACCAGACACTACATGCAAGGAACAACCTTAAAAAATGATCTGTATGTGACAAAGTTCTTAATTCATGCATTAGTTTTTGGAATGGAAGAAATTAAGAAATTAATTACCAAGATCAAATAATGACAGAAAGTAAAACTACAAGACAGCAAGACACTCTAGTTCTGACCCTTCTGCATAGATAGTTGTTTTGTTTTGCTTTATAAACTGATGTGGCTTTGTTTTCTTAGAGTATCAAGACCTTAGTTTTCCATGTGACAAAATGTAGGTACCTGCATAAAAAGAATTGAAGTCCAGAAGGATCCAGAATAAAGAAATTTGAGGTGAATTCAATACCAATAAATTAAATGTTCCAGGGCATGGAGGTCAACAGGAACCAAATACTCTGTCCATGCCAGGAAACGGTTCAAACGTTAAAAATAGGGAGGCTGCATGTTAATTCTTCACAGTCAAAGGTCCTTCAACTGTTCTAATTATGAAATTATGTCCAAGAATTAGTTAGAGAAAGTGCTGCTTGGAACCAGCTGGTAAATGTCAGATTAGCAGCATAAAAGTTCATATTCCAATGTCTATGAATATTTCCCAGCTCATCTCAATTTTTGTTACAGACAAAGACACAGCATATTAAAATATTTTAAACTTAAATCTGATATTTATTTATCTTGATGGCAATTTGCTTGCTTTTGAGGTTTGTGTTAGCTTTAATGAAAAAGAGCAAAACAGGAGCATGGACACCACCCCCAAGCCCCCCAGGTTTGAGGAAATCAAGAAAGATTTTGGCAGTCCTGCCACCATCGTGACAATCCTTCATGGGAAGTGTGATTGCATTTCCTTCCCTTCCTTTGAAGCCTACATTTGCCGATGGGAAAAAAATAGCTATCATGGATTATGACCAGACACACTCAGAATATAAATTCAGTGTGAATGGAGATGGACTTCCCTCCTGAAAAAAAAAAAAAAAAAAAGTAAATCAGGAGCTTTTGCACATTCTCCACAGTCCTAGGAATCCAGTGTTGAGAATATGCTAGCAGAGGGGTCTTAGGGATGCTGTTGAAATCACTGTAATAGTTTAAAGCATTCCCAAAGGTGGTGTAGAAGTGAGCCAGGATTGTGCAGAACTAATATTTGACTCAGCTTTATTACGTGAAGCCTCAGACTCAGATCCCTTGATGGCATTTAATCAAGGTTATTGAACATTTTGGACCCAACAAAATGAAGCTGAAATTTGGAAGTCCTAAGAGATTTGATTCCATATAATTATTTGTATCTCCACTAAGGAGAATAAAATATGTATTAGGGTGTTTTTGGATTATAACATCATAGTCTGCTTGGGTAAGATGATGAGAAAGCTGAATTTTCTCTGCATTTTTCGATTTATTGTTAATTACTATGACATTTTGCTCTAATAAATCGTATTTACACTCAGAATTTTCAAATGGATGCCAATTTTCTATAATAATTTATCAGAAAATGTGCAGAACTGCTGCATGGAGCAAAATGATAAAACTATTTAGAAAAGATTTATTGCACTGCTCGTGTTGTAGCATCTATGACTTAAGATCATTAGTATTTTGCCTTTCTGCTCCCAGATTTGACAATACACGAGGGCAGATTTAGGAGTGGATGTTTAACAACTAAGGACTATAAACCACATAGATAATTTGAGAAAGGCTGTTTTCCATGAAGAAACAATGCTGGAACCCAGACCTTTTCCTCACAGAAATCTCTTGCATATTTTCACATTTAAGCACTTGCCATAACAGAGGTGTAACAGACAGACAAACGGGCACATATGGGTGCACAACTGAACTCCATCATGTGAAAACCCATACTGAAATGGTTCCTTAGACATCTGATGGGGCTGGAGACAGGATTTGTAAATAATGTTTTACTACCACCAACAACCGCCCAAAAAAGACAAATGAAGAAATACTATCACACAAAAACTTAAGGAAATAATGATGATAATGTCACTAATGAAAGCGAAGTCCTGACGCTCTTGCTCAGGATTCACTCAATGTTTTACTTGGAAGAGGAAAATAACAAGAAAAACTTGAGGGTAGAACTGGTGGACTTCCAATAAAGCCTTTAGGCTGAAATAGAGAAGGGATTGATAGATTTTTTTATGCAGGAGACTTTGTGCATTATTTTCACCTTTACAGGCACAAAGCTCAGACGAGATACACCCAGGGGATGCTGCCCCACATTGCAGTGGGATGTGAAAACATGGCAAGATCCCAGTGAATCTTCCTCACTTATGTATTTCCTGTCCTTAATTTCCTTAAAATATTCCATATTTCTGTGCTCCAGAAATTAAATGTGTGATTCTTATAACCAATTTTTTTAGTCCTTTAAAGCTGTGTCACCCCTGTCCAGTGTCCACTTGTGGTCAATCTCTGCCACTTCAAAGATAGGTGATAAATAAACAATAATCTCAAAATACACCCAGTCAAAGGAGAGATTTATAAAGTGCAGTCACATAAAGCGCTTGCCTTGATTCCTTTCATACTAATGTCAAGAGCAAATCACCTATTCACTTTAGTGAAAACAGAATTGAACCACTTATCAAACCCTTATTATAGGAGCACAAAATGTTTAGCCAACATCATCTACCACCAAGTGCTTGGTTTAGTGTGTTGGCTGAGCCACAGGAAGTATATTAATGAAATTATTGTCATTTGGGAAACGGCCCACTCTCTGGAAGCTTGCCTGGATGATTTGATCTGAATCCAACATAACTTGGAAATTTATTTTTTTTTAAAACTGAAACATACAGCAATGTAAATTTCCTAACTAACACTATCTTCATAAAAACCTGCTGCTGTGCTAAGATATTCCAGGCTGTGCAAGAATTTTAATTTTAAAGTCTCTAGAAAAAGCAACTGGTTTTGGCCCTTTTACCTGAAATTATCATAGTAATGAAAGTCCCTGTTTCTCAGTTGAGAGTTGAAGTGTAGCCTCTGTGCCCAGCAAGATTTAAGCCTTTGTATTATAGTGTTTTTTTCTCGCCATATGTTTAGAATATCACGAAAACCAGAATCACCTTGGCAACATTATTTCTACTGCTCCAGTGAGATAATGGTTTTATGTAACTGTTAGTACTGGTCAGTCCCTTAATTACAGCAGAGGCCTGATAAAAATGAAGCATGTTTTTATAGCAGGCAGCAGCATCCTTACAAAGAACGCCCAATCTTCATCTGCAGATCTAATTTTTTATGGTGTTCTCTTTAGGAGGATGTTC
This sequence comes from Pluvialis apricaria, assembly GCA_017639485.1. NCBI lineage: Eukaryota > Metazoa > Chordata > Aves > Charadriiformes > Charadriidae > Pluvialis > Pluvialis apricaria. The sequence goes on along the minus strand of CM030044.1, from coordinate 6,280,210 downwards.
ATCCAGATAATACATTTTTAAACTTTGACAGAAACTGCGCCGTAGAAATAAAACACTCCAAATCTAGACATGTGAAATGGAGGGTAACAATATTCCACTTCTAACATGAAATTTAGAAATCTAAATCCCTGCCTGACTCCTTTGTTCCTTTCATACTTATGTGGCACATCTTAACAGCTTTCATAGTTGCCTTAATATGGTGTATGCCCAGATTCTAAGACAACAAACATCTGGAGCCATCTCTGATGCACAAATTTGGGCCTGTGGATGGATGAACTCTCTGCCTCACAGCCCCTGAATCCTGAATTCGGAGTGATCTTCACTTACTGTCCTAGCCTGCTTTTCTCAGTATGTTTTAAGGAAGGATAAACACTTTTAGGTACTTAAATACAGAAGAGGACACCAACCTAAGATAGGTGTTTAACTCAGAGTTTTAAGCAGGCCACTAAATCACAAAATAAGCAGGATCTCATACACTCCCCTTGACCACTGCTTTCTGCTGACTAGCCCAATCATTTATCAGTGCTGGCTTTTAAATCTCATTGTTCATCTCCCAGCAGTGCTTATGTTTTTGATTAAAGAGTTTAGAAATCCACTTTGGGCTCCTAATTAAGCAGACAGGGACTAAAACCTTTTCACATGAGGTCTGTTTTGTTCTTCAGCTTTCGGTTATATGTTCTGAGGACAGATCTGATGTGAGATGTTCATGGATGTGGGTGTGCATATCTGCTTTTTCCTAAGTTATTCACCTCTATCACCTGGCAGAACTTGTAGAAATAGTGTGCCCATATGCGTGTATGAGACAGTATGGAAAATAAGCAGAAAAAAAGGAATTAAAACAGATTTTTCTCCAACATTTTTTTTTGGTCATAAAACAAAAATAATTAATAAAATCATATAAAATCTTGTTTTAAAACTTAAATCCAAACCTCATGTTGTTATTTAGGTTGTCATATTTTCTAACAATACTACAGATATCATCAAGTAATTCAGAAATATATTAATATTTTGAAAAAAAAACCACAAAGCTGTTGTCTGGTGTAAGCAGGAGGCTCCTACAGACATTTTCAAGCAGGATCGAAAGGTTTTCTATAGATATCCTCTTTCTCTTAGTCCTTAACAAAATATTTTGTGCTCTAAGAGACAACATCATGGGATGGGGTGGGCCTTCTGTGATCTGGTGCAGGAATGTACCTGCCTTTCTGGAAATGGTAGGAGTTCCCGTTAATTTTACGTTGTCCTTCTCATTGTAGTTGACTCCACCCATCCTGTTGAAGGTTCCTCCAAATATCTAAGAGAAAGATTTCATTATATCTTGAGTCATTTGAATGTCCCCATACATATTTTGAACAAAAGCTATTTAAAGATAAATGCAGTTTGGACAACTTAAGCTCTATAACTTCTTTCCTCCTTTAATGTGTGAAGCTGAAAATACACATATGGCACTGGAAGATTCATTATAAACTCAATTGTACTCCAGATTTTATATTTGAAATGTGATGTATAACAATAGTGATGGTATGTAACAAAAGCGATGCTGTCTTCCTGGACAATGGCATAAAAATCTAAGGTATATAACAACAAGGATGGAAAAAGAGTTTCATAATAAGCTTCCACCACTCTCCTACATTTCAAATTGTCATTTTACCATATTTTAAGCCAAATTTCTAAGAAGTCTAATTAGCAGAGACAATTATATATTAAAAAAACCTTTATAATTTCTTCATTCTCTTTAATGTTTAAACACATTTGCCAAGTACAGAATTATTTAGGGCCCAAGGCTGCATTTCTAAGACAGTTGGAGGCAATCAAGTTAAAACTGCACAGCTCTGCCCTCCTCCTTCTGCTGCCAGATTTTGAGTGCTAAATTGGCAGAAAATTCATCATTTTGCTGCTCTTGCTTTGTGGAGTGGCATTTCTGCTCCAGAGGTTTAGCTGATGTGGACCAGTTCACAAAGAGGGTCACTGAGTATTAGTTCTGCACAAAACAAAAGGCAATACCATCGCTTTAAGCCCTACCTGTGCATGTAGTAACATGGGGAATGTCACTGCCATAAAGAAAAACTGTCTGGACAAAGCCCTTATAAATATGAAGACAGATTCTGCTGATTCTCTGGTAACTATCAACTAGCTCAGATTTTAAAAAAAAGGAAAAAAAAAAAAGAAAAAGAGAGAAAGAAGGAAAAAAAGGGAAGAAAGAAAAAGAAAAAAGTTTTTTTCAAAGCCTTTAAATTCTGATGAGGTGGTGGGTTTATAAAATTTTCCATCAAATCTTACCTGCAAGGAAACAAGAAAGCAATTCTTCAGTGCTTACTACATAAAACTTGAAAAAGAAACAAGGAAAACATGCAAAGCATGTATTTTCATAATCAAAATTAATATTTTCTGTCAAGAATTTACAAATATCTAGTTACTGAATTAATTTTACATATAAACAACCTGACATGTATATGACCTTTTATATATGATCTGTAAAAAAATTTTATGTTCCTAAATTCATATTTATTGGATAACAGAAATAATGTACTCTAGGACTATGTTTAAACAGAGGAAAAGCGTCACTGAGTATTGTATAGCCAGGGGAAGCTTTCAAGAAAACAATTTATTGCTCTTAAAAATAATTTTAAAATCCTCTCTTTTTTTCACAAAAGGTTTCTTAATTGAAATGATTTCTAAGTCATCAAGAGTTGATTAAACCTGAATATTCCAGCTTAATTCGTACTTTGTCAAGTATTTACAGGATAAAAAAGAAAAAAGTAATCTTGATGTGTTATGTTACTGCTGTGTCTTTGTATTGTGTACATGTTTATGGGATTTTTCAGGGGCAGTGGGGTGGTGATGTAATAGCAGAGTATCCTTATTAAAATGACTTGGGATGTTACCTTATTAGACTATTGGTTTGACCTACAAGGAAAGTGATTGGTTCAATGAATTTCCTGATAATTTTACAACTGACTTTGAACAATCCATAGCAGCTATGGTTTAGGGAAGATTCCAGAAATATCTCTCAGATTTAGACTACCAGATCCGTAGAGGTAATGCTTGATTTTTAATTTCTATGATCAGATGAGGAAACTAGGACTAAGGTAAAATAAACTTACCTGAAGAATACTATGTAGTTACCCAGAACCAATGAAACAGGACAACTTTCTTAAAAGCTCAAGATCCATTCAAGTAAATGAGTAACCACTTTAAGCATTTTTATCCATTGGGGATGGTTTTTTTTGAAAAAAAAAACAAAACAAAACAAAAAACCAAGCTTAATCAATGCATTCCTTCTTCTAGATTCTGTAGCACTCATTTTCACTGCATACTCGAAGGTTACTCATATTTCTTCCTGATGGTCCATAGTAGCTGAACTTCTATCATGTCTTGGAGCAGCTGCCACAATTTTCTCAAGCTTGTTTTTATATTTACAAGGCAACAAAACACACATAAACATCTCTGACATAGTCTAGTGACTTGAAAATGTGCCAATAATGATTTTGCTGGCTGCACTGGTCCCGTGTTACTTTGCTGTGTCACACACAGCACTCAAAATTCATTCAAGAAGCTGCTGAGAGAAAAGTGGAATAGCTTGCTCCCCTTGCAGTGGGAAATACCATTTTTCTCATTAGCTACTACCTTAGAGGGTGATCTTGTCATTTTGTGTTGCAGAAGAGCATGTGGCCGAGAGTCACAAAGTGAGGTGGATGTATATGGACCTACCTGTAAAACGTATGTATCTAACACATGTCAGAGAACTGAGGGTGTTACCTGGCTCAGTATTCCTTCAGGGCAAACCCAGATCCCCAGAGACAATGCTCTGTCACAGTTTGGTCATTGTCATGAGTCAGGAATTATCCCATGCAAATAATCCGCAATGAAACACCTTCTTATGATGGGGTTGTGTTTGTCTCCCATATTTTCGTGAATAGCTACCTGCCCAATGAGTCCTCTTGCTGTTGGGATGTCCCAGGGTGTCCTGCAGGGCTACCAGCCACTACTACGGAAGGGCTGGGGTGTCTTATTCTTACCATGTTGGCCAACTCTCTGTGGGTGTTGCAAATGCCTTTGGGTCTTTCAAGAGGCAAGAAAAGCCCACGTTTAGCGAATGAAACCAAGCCCTGGCATTCTAAATGCTGTTTTAGACAGGTAATATCCAGTGAAAGTCTGTCAACTTTTATGACACTTATAAAATACCCTTTCTGTCACTGGAGAAGAAAAGGAAAATAATTCATGTTTCTCCAGGTTTCTCAGGAAGGTCTCATGTAACTTAGCCTGGATGTTGTGGATGCAAAAGTTTACAGGCCCAAAAAAAGGTTTCCCGAACAAGTTCATGAAAGAGATGTGATTGAGGATCACTGAATTCACAGAAGTAACTTCTGACTCGGGAAGTTTCTGATAAATGGTGTCTGAGAGAGCGTACACAACATACCTGAATATGTTTTAAACCTCTTTCCTGAGGATTCTGCTTTGGCCTCAGCAGGAAATGGGTATTTGGTTGGCTGCAGTATAGAATGTACATCCTTCTGCATAGTGAAACTTTAATTAAGATAAAGCAATATGAAGTGTACCAAATCAAGAGTCCGCTGAGAGTCTTTCCTCCTGTAAGAAGAGGTAAACCCGTGACAGATGTTAGTCATGTTACTTAAGTTATTAAAAGGGCTTAAACTCAGAAACCCAACCAAATAATATCCCACAGAAAACACTACGACTTGATCAGAATTAAGTAGGTCCCTATCCCTTTCAACTTATTATGTTCTAAAGATAAATACATTTTATTTCTGGGTAAATAATACTCATACTTCTTTCAAACTCAGTCATTGTTTTGTAGTCAGCAGCACAGCAGCCCCCTGTAGAAATGTGAAAGCTGGAAAGAGGAATGATCTATTAAGCTGGGACATTTCTTAGTAGGACAAGACATAGTGCTTTATCTTGTCTAAATATAGGTGACCTAAATGTAAAGGCCTTTACCAGTTCCCTTGAAAGCCTTGCCTACCATCAAATGTGTCTCACTGGTTGGAAGTTAGCCAAATATCAAACTTTTATTTACTTCTTTCTATGCTACTCATTAATGTACATACCCCAAATCGTCCCAGCAGACTCTCTCTCTCTGGCCCACTTTTATTACGTAGATTAGGAATCTCTAAGATAAGTCATATGCAAGTACTCCACCAAGTGCCAATAGGCTGCTCATTCTCATCGCGAATTATTACAAACCCAATCTGATCCACTTGCACAAGTTCAGTACCTCTTTTAGGTAAATATGGCCACATAAAAGTTACGCATTTAATTTAAGCTAATTTTCCTGGCTTTCTCTACAGTGACAGTAAGAGTATTCTGGTTTGTATGTTTGGGAAAACAGTAACTGGAAGATACCAAAGAGGCACATAGAGTATACATGCTGTGGATATTACCAGTAATACTACCAAGAGCATGGTCTCTTATTTTCCTCTGCTGGAACAGAGATGTGGTAAAAAAGTACTTTTGCTTTTTTATTCATCCTAGTTTTACTTCAAATACCGGGTGCAAAAGAGATGGGGACGGGTGAAATTCTGGGCTTTGAACACAGTGTATTTTTATGATTATAGATGTGTGTCTCTGAGATTATTTAGGATGTATAGAGTATAAATTTTCCAGTGAGAAAGCAGTCAGATAGTGCCCGCCCTGGTTTACAAGATGAAAAGAATACATATAGCTCCAAAATGGTAAAAAGCATTTTATTTAACTCTAGCACTTTGACATTTTTTGCAGGAAAAAACGTGTCAAACAGAGCTGTCATTCCCCTGCTGTTTGATCAGCACAGCTGAGGGATGGTTGGGGAAGTGCATCTACCTTCAGATGCCTTCCCAGCGGTGATGGTGCTCCTGCTCCTGCTCATGGCCACCCCAGGGGGAAGGACCAGACACAGACCAAAGGGCTGTGATGGATGAGACAAGGGGAATTCCTCCTCCAGCCTCCAGTTTTGTTAGCCTCGGTCCCCTAAGTGAGACTGCACGTGTCCATGGGCCCAGCAGCAGGTTTGTAGGGCAAAGCCTGAGGTTTAGCACTCAGCATCAATGCAACTCTACTGGTGAACAATATGGCAAAGAATTAATATCTGGGACTACAGGTTCCATACAATATCTGGGAGATGTTGTCCAAAGAGGACAGTTTGTTTCATTATCAAGCTGAAGATCATCACAGACACCAGTGAAATTATTGACACTGATATACTGCTATAGTATACTGAGGGATTTTAATGTTCTTCAGACCTGTTCTTGATTTACAAAATCTGACACAAAGTGGGCAGTCTGCAAACCAGTCAGAAGTCCTTACCCATTAAAAGTGAAGGTCCTTTTGTGTCACAGTATGTCTTTTCTTCTCCTGTCTATTTGAATCACTGTGATTCCTTATAAGGATTTTTATCACTCAGTGGCAAGTAGTTTGAAAAGTCTCTGTCAGGTGAAAGAACTGATATGGTACTGATGGTTCTCAAATTTCTCGTCAGTCCCTGAAGGTCTATGCTGGCTCAGAAGTTTTATCACAGCAATATTTTACAGCTTCTATAACTTAAGTCTTTCTGAAGTTTATTGTTGGCAGATATAGCATATTCTCCTAGGCTTTGTGGTTTCATGTAATTTTTCTTCTCGTCTTTCATCCACATCACGGTAATCAACTCCGCTCAGGTCGAAGAACTCTTCAAAGTACTCCTTTGAACATCTGCCTCCTTAAAGACATCCCTGCTGTATTCTCTGATAACTTGGATCTCATCCAGTTTTGCTAGATAAAGACTTAGGAGTATTTGGTGAACACCTTATTAACTAAACAGGAGAGCAGAAACAGGTTCCTACATTTTTCATTAACATCTGGTCTGAGAACAGTGGGAGGGAAAAAGCCAGCAGCGAATGATCTGCATGCACTGGTTGCAAACTGGTAGCTGCTCTCCCAGATGAAACCACATATTTGAAGTACCATTTAAAATCTTCAGCAGGGAGCTATCATACCATCTTTTATGTTAGTTATGAGGCATATAAATGAGGGGTTTGCTACTATCCTTCCAAAACGCAGAGCTGAGCATCCTACTTTTCCCCCTAACTATTCTGTTGAAACCAGCTGTTTTCAGTTTCTGAAGTACACACAGTACAGGGAGCCAGCAGACACCACAGAGAGGTTTGTTCTCATAAGTATCCAAGGAAGCTTCAGTGAATGGGCAACTTGTTCCACAGTCACCTGTAGTCAGATTCGCGTTAGAAACCAGACGCATTCTGCAGGGAAGGAAATCCAAACTTCCCATAGACTTACTGAGTTTTAATATTGTTTCTTCCTGTTTGATTTTCCATTCTGTGCTGTGTTCTCCATAGATTTTTCATTAAAATGTGTTCCCAAACTGTCTTGTATATTCACAGCACTAGTAATTTCACTGTCCTCTTCCCTTCGTTTTCTATGCCAACCAAATTACACCATGCACAGGATGAAGCAAATCATCATCAATTTCTATTGCTCTTACTATTGCCCATCTCGTGTTGATATCCTCCATCCTATGGTGTGTGCATTCAAACCTCTGGAACTTGTCTTGTATCTTTTTGAGATTTATCTGCTCTTATTCTAGAAGACATTAAGACACATCTGGAGTGGAGAATGGTGTAAGGCATTCCAAGTTCACTTGATTTTCATACATATACTCATACTGTATTCTCCTCTACCACTTCTGCCTGTGCTTCCCATTACTAATAGTCTGTTTATTCTGTCTTCCTTAAATTGTCTTTTGTTTTGGGTTATTGCTTGTGTATTTTTCCAAGGACAGAAACCTCATCTTCCTCTGTGTGACTGAAGTATATTCATCATCATGTGATAACGCGTAATTCTTTTCTGGAGACAGGTGTGAATCAACTATAAGGTTTTCCATTGCCTTCAGAAGAGCTGCCCACTTAACAGTGACTGCATACCTTAAGTGCTCAAGCTTATTCATTCAATGTCCTAGACAAACAAGCATCTGTGATTAGTCAGCAGCGTCTAGCAGTGTCGGTTTGCAAAGTCAGTTTGCAGGAATCATCAGCTGCTTATTCAGAAAGCTGAGTGACTTTGCAGAACTTTATCATTAAAAATATTACTCATTCTCCTCAATATGAATATTAAATTAATGGGAAATTTATGAAGAAGGCAGAAGATGCAGTGTCTTACCTTGTTACAAGCATGCAAGACCATCTTTTAGTTCTGAGAGTGATGCAACAGAACAAGTGAAATAAAAATGAAGACGAGTGATTTTATCCTGATGAAGCTCAAGATGGAGAGGTTAGCCTTGATGTTTTGGGGTTGCAGAGAAACCAACGGAAGAAACTGCTTAGGAACCTTCTTCAGGGTACAATATTGGAAGGGAATGAAAGAAGTCACCACCACCATTTACAAAACAAATCTTGAATCTACTACCTCTATCTTGATTTATTGTTTCCAGGACCAGGAGTTCCAAACTATCTTGTTTGCAGAATGCAGCAGGAGCAGACAAATACAAAACTTTTGTCCACTGAATTTCAGAGGTGTGAAATAGACTGCCTTCCTCTTCTATAAATTACACTTAAACTACAAAGGTAAAACTATATAGTTTTCTTTTATACAAATAAATTTAATATAATATTAATCTAAAAGATTTGCTTTACCCTCCTGACATCGTTCTTTCACTGGAATTCTGTTCCAACTGCAACATGAAAAATAATGTTGTGCTAAAATGTTAAAATATTTTAAAATATATGAAAAATAATGGCTTTTGAGCTTGGTCGTGTAGTTGAAACAGTTGTTAGCCTAAACGGACTATAAAAAAATGGTGCATGACAAAGTGCAAGAATGGGAAAATCTCATTGTCACATTAATTATCTATTGACAGAAGATATACAGTAGGTGATGCAATGGCTTTGGATGTTCTTGTCTTTATTACCTCTTGGGGGAAAAGTTCAGATCATGAAATGAGTTTGGTGCTCTTGAGCAGACATTTGTCCTCGTCACAAAACAACCTCATAATTCAGTGCTATGTAACAAAATTGGAGAGCTCAAATTGAGGAGGCTTAGAACCAGGAGCATCAGGGAGTGATAAATCAGGCTAAAGGTGCAGGGCAATGCCGTTTGGGGTGACTTTCACAGCATCTGTGAGACAATGCCATCCCCATTACAAATCATTCTGCCAGGCAGACGTCCTAAGGAGCTTCACGTACTTGAAGGAACACATCAAGCTAGAAACAGTGCTGAAAGGGAGCCTGATCAGAACCGTTCTAAGACAGTACTCTGTTCAACTGCCATTCAATTTTATGAGAAGATATTTTAATACTGTATTAAAGTCATATTCCATAATTGTGCCTTTCCTCTGTTAATTTTCAGGGATCTTTTCAGAGTCATAAACAATGAGCAGTGTGCACGATACACACTTGTATAAATAATAGTCCCTGAGGGGAATGTCTAAATATGGCTAACTACTGTAAGTATACTTAATTGAATTATATTAGCATAATTATCTATGCTAGACATCCATCTTTCAATTGCTAGTATAAATTCAGGCAAACACTGGTGCCTTCCTAGAGCTAACTGTAAACTTTGTGTGATTTATACCTCATGAATTGATAGTTTTCAGTTTAATTTTTAACAGTCAACATCATCATCTCAGTCTCACCTTCTGAGGTGGCTGCAGTAGGTGCCTTTGTTTACTGTCTCTGCAAGAAGGCCCACTGGCAGCTATTTTGTTTATCACAAATATCACAATCTGGCCCACAGAGACTGTAACTCAATTTTGGAGAAGACGTTATCACAGTTGTAGAGTGTAAATCAACACTATGAGACATTAAACTCTGCTGAGGCCCATCTTTTGATCTTCGCATATATTTTTCTCTCTCTCATGATACAGGGAGGGATCAAATGTCTAAGAAAGGCTAAGAATGAGAGACACATAGGGACTACATATACTATTGTTTATGTATATTGTTTGTAAATATTGTTTACATATATATTGCACGTATATACATTATATAATATATATAGTGGAAATAATTAGGACAATTCCTTCTTTTCATTCTAGCTATGCATTCTTATAACTCAGTCTCAAAATATAATTTTTTTGTGTGTGTAAAGAAATTATTTTCAATCATTTGTAAAGACATCAGTCCGCTAATGTAGTTCATGAACTGGCAATCTGATGGAACACAGAAGGTTTCTGCGCTCAACTCTTAAGGTCTGTATGCAAAAACCATAAAAAGGGAAAAGTTAAGTATTGCAATATTCCACCTTGACTTACAGCCTTGCCCAGATTACTTCTCAACAAGATACAACATTTGATCTGCCATAACTGGGAAGAAGGGTAATTAACTGCCATATATTATGTATTTGCCAGAGACACCATGGATACATTTGCAAAGTGTTATTATTTTATTTTATTTATTAGCTGGCTTTAATTATAATCCTGGAAGAAGCTGAATTACAGTCCAGCTGTAACACAGTCTGACAGTGGAGTAAGTTATAGCTGCCACCTTCGTGGGACTGTAGGCAACACAGCAAAATAAAGTGATCAGTTTCTGTCTTCAAATCTTCCAGACTTGATTAGATGAGAGACTAGTCAGACACAGAAAAGTCTTTAGACACAGAGCTGCTGTTTTTTAATTCTGTCAGCTAGCTTTGACAGCTAAATACAATCATCTGTGATGGAGTCATAATGATTAATTAGGTAAAGCAGCTGCACCCAGCCTCTTGTGCAGTTATGACTTACGTTATCCTCACTGACTATAACCTCCATCAGCTCTGCTCAATTAACTGAAGTTAAGCATTATAGATTATTGAGGAAATGGGCGATGGTAAATCAGAACGACTTTTCCAATTTAGAAATAAAGGATGGTCAGGTGTTTCAGAGGTAAGATTCAATGCCAAGCATTTACAGCACCGTTCTCTGCCATAGGTACTGGGTGGAAAAATCATTAAAGATGGGGTTTATCATCTCTGAATTTAGCCATCAAAAAATTAGTCTTTGGAGACCAAGCTGCTCTTTGTGGAGCAACATATAGTCACTGGAAAGAGGCAGCGATTTCAAAGGGTGAGTCATCCTATGCTAACCATCCAAGCTAGATGGGACAAATCATAAACCAGAGGAACTTCGCTCCCCTTATTAACCAAAGATGGACTCTTAATGACTAAATGCCATGCTCAAGTTTTATATGATCAAAGTGGAGTGAGATAAATACAGACTTTTCTACCCAATACGTATTCAGATGCCTGAAATTGCTCATAGAAGACATAGCAGAAGATCCTCAGAGGGCATGGTGCCTTGTTCTTCTTGAAGAGATTATCCTAGTACCAAATATCTTTCAAAATGTGTCATATAAGGCCTGGTTTTGGAGATAATCAGAACATGATGGCTTGGTACACTTAAAAATATGACCATGTGAGCTGTGTCTGTACTAGTAATTTGAACATACTCAAGGAGGCACACAAGCACACAGGCACACTGATAAATTCTTAAAATGATCCCTATCTTGGTTTCAGACCATGGCAAGCTAGCACTTTTGTAACCAGCTGCTGAGCATGGTGCAGAACGTAGCATAGTCCAGGGACCACTTCCAACCGCAATTTCTGTGTGGTAACTCTGCTGTGAAGGCTAAGAGAGTTCAATAGTATCGAAAGATGTTGCTCCATGCCAGATGACCTTAATGTCAGTGAATGGGCATGTTTAATTCATGAATCCACTTAAGGCTTAACCTTAGACTGTATCTATGCCCTCTTCTGCAACCTTTTCTGTATCACAAACTGACCTGAATCAAGGTACCCCTGAAACTTAGGAGCCGAGCAAGTATTGGTATAATATGTCCCTCAGTATGGTAGGTGAAATGACATAATAACCAATACTGAATGGTTTTCAATTGACTTAAAGCTTAGGCATCTCCCTGAAAAAGACCAATGACCATCCCTCAAGGTTTCTCAGGATACTAATTTCTACGGTCTCTTACACATGGAATGACTGCTTCAACCCCCTCTATGCAGTGTGCAATATTGGAACAGTCACAGATGTTTCCCCTTGCTATTTATTGTCTCATAGCTGCCATCTGTTCAGTGAAGCCTCCTGTTGTCTCTCCACCAATACTTAGCTCATAAACCCTTTGGACAAGCACATCTCTTTGTCTCTAGGATGCTTGACCTAAAATCTCCTTGGCAAGAGAGGTAAAATAATAATAGTAATTCCAGTAGTATAAATGCAGACTTCAGCTGTTGGAGGCAGAAAACTGAAAATTCACCTCAAACGTGTGTATGTGTTTGTATTCCTCTGAAATAATCTTTCCAAAACAGAAACATAACCACATATTATCTAACTATATACAGTAAAGTAGTACATTTGGTGGAGAATTTTTGACAAATAAAAAAATATCACTGGATTTTCTTGAAAGAAAGAGAAAGTGGAAAGCAAAACACTAGATTTTAATGAACGGAAATTCTTCATGAAACCATAACCTTTTCAAATTTAAAAATAATAACAAATTTTTCAAATTTAACAGAGCAAAACAGATCAGCTGCACCCCAGATAATCCAAAATATAATTAATATAAACCCTGCAAAATAGTCAAAGAAGAAAAGTGAAAAAATTAACATTTACTAATGAAGATACATATTTTTCTAATGATATCAATTATCACTCCAGGACAGACACAAATGACACTGACAGCTAGTGTGGTTTCATGGAAATCACAATCTTTATTTTTTGACAAAATGTATGCATGTTTTAATTTTAAAAATTATAAATAAAGTCAATAGTGAAAGAAGTCTGGGGGAAAAAGAAAAGTTATGGAGACTGTACTTCATGCCACCTTAAAAAAGGAATATCTAAAAGACCTCTCCAACTGATCAATTCAATGATTCACTTGGATGGTCGAGGACTGTGAAGGACGGTGACCGACCTGGTGCAATTCTCTAGTAGGTCAAGGGCTGAATGTTACCTCACAGAAGTTATTACATGCTGGGACAGAGCTGCACAGCTCTAGGAAGGGCTCTGGGCAGTATCAGACAGACAATGCCTTTGTGCACTCCTTGGTGGGACACAGGAGTGTGGCCAATGGTGAAACACTGGCACAGGTTGCCCAGAGAGGTGGTAGACGCCCCAAACCTGGAAACATTCCAGTTCAGGTTGGACCTGAGCAACCTGATCTAGTTGAAGATGTCCCTATTCTTTAGGGGGACCTTTAAAAGTCCTTTCCAACCCAAACTATTCCATGATTCTAATGCACTGTGTGTCTGCAGGACATGGGACGTCTGCTAGTCAGTCCTGGAGTAATGAGGACAGGAGACAGAGCAGTAGCCCTGCAGCCTCCGGACAGCTGGTGCATGACTTGTGCTATGCTTGTCAACCCTTTCTGCTAAATGGAAAGAACAAAATGAGGATAGGGCTCTATAGAGTCAAGACTGGGATCCCCAAGCATTCCCTTTGGACCTGGTTCACTCACACATTCATTCTCACACAGACACGCTCGTGAGGGCTGAGCACAGTCTAAACCTAAATCTACATGTGAATGCAAAGCTGAAGGTCAAATCCTGAAGTTCTTAAAGAGTCAAAATGTCCTTTGAAATCAATGTTATTCATTCCTGGGATGGTGAAATGGTCCATGCATGTAGAGAGGAGGCAAAAAGTGCATCCCTTGTCCTAGAGTGGGTGGAAGCTGATTCTTTCTTGGATGCTGGCTTAACTCCCAGCATTTGAAGACCAGCCAGGGATCACATGTTAAAAAATCACAGTATTTTCTCTACTCAGATTCGCAGAGAAAAGATGAAAGGATATGCTAAATGACTTTATATATAATACAGAGGTGCCACAGGGCAATCATGGATTGGGCCTTCCAAGGAGCTACTTCTGCATGAGGGCTGAAGGGAAGGAACTCCAGGACCTGGTCTGGAAGATGCTGTGTCAATGCTGGTTTTTTGAACTGTTACATGTTAGTGTGGTCAGCTCCTGATTGGTGGCTCATGGGGAATTGCCATCAGGTTGTACTTTCCTTTTTTTTCTTCAGGGATCCTTTCAGTTTCCGCCACAGACTATCCTTCCTCTTCATCTTCTTCTCTACCATGGGCAGCAAGGACTCTTTCCTTCGGATTTCCCTCACTAGTCCATGAAAGACATCATCAATGTAGAAGCGGAGGGCAGCTGAAGTCTCAAAAAAGGAGCAGGAGTACTCTCTGGCTAAGCTCATTCCTTCTTCAGTTGAGACCTACAAGGAAAAGAAAAGTCCATAAATATCACCTAATGCACAGCACATGAATCAACATGAGAACATTACAGTATATGTAGTCTGACTTTTTGGATAAGGCAAATCACTGACTTTCAATTTTACAGGAAAATATTCTAAGAGTACCCAACAGAGAAGATTCAAGAATGAAAGAATCAGACTGAATCCATAAGATGTTTGAACAGAGCATACTGACAACATTCACGTGCTCAGATATATTATTTCCCTAATTCTGATGAATCAATTTTTCCATGCCTTTACTCTCTTTAGTGTAGTAATCCTGTACAGTTTGATAGTGTTGGTACCTTTATTCCACACACTGGAACGGATGGCCAAAAAGACTTACATACAATTAAAGTCCTAGAAAATCCCTGTTCAGCATTAACCTAATCCTGGAGAGAACTTGACTCTTTAAGCACAGCAGCTTTCATACCTTAAGACTTTTCAGTCACATTAATTTCTGAGCATGCCTTTAAGTGTTTTGGTTTTGGCAGGCCTGTAATCCTATTCACTTAGCTCATGCCTAAACTGTACAAAGATCCAAAATCTATTTTTTTTTCAGCTCATCTTCTCTAAGTATCCTCATGCGCTTGCTGTTCTCAGAAAACGTGGAGGAAATGAGTCTTTGTTGTTTTGGGGAACTGTAGGGAGAGGAATCACCATGAATCTGGAGGGATCCAAGGCAGCTCTTTTTTAATTTGCCTGAATTTTGAAATAGGCATCTTATTCCTAAAATTGCCATACTGTCTGCCTCTTGGCATTTGACCTGCTGGCCTGCTAAATGGAAGGGTGCTCAGCATGCTGATTAATGTGTGGTTTAAACAGAGTTAAAATGTTTATTATAAGGAGTACCACTGCCTATCACTTAAGGTACTTTTTGCACTTTGGGAGCTCATTTAGTAACGTGTAGCAAGTCGACAACAAAACAAGGAGCAAACCCTATGAGCATCTGAATGTAAGCTGCCTTTTCAGCTGGTAGGCTATCCTTTCTTTTCAGTATTTGAACATAAAACCGAATAAATGAACTGTATGAATGAACTGTGTGATGTATATTCAAATTCTAGGTCAGAAACTCTGACCTTTGTTTTTATTTGTATTTGGATATCATGATTTATTCAAGTAGCTTACCAACCATCTGAATAAAAAGACAAAAAAGTACTTTGAGAAAGCCTTGTGAAAGGCTGCATAATAGGCTAGGAAAAGTCTCAATTGCTACTGTCTACAAATCTTGGGGTTTTTTTCTTATTTCTACTTTCATGCACTCAAAGGTGCCATTTATATTTATTAGGGAAATAAACCCTGATGTTTCAAGATACAAACAAACTCTCTCATACCTACCATGAGGAAAATGCCCCTTATGATAAGGTTATGACATCACCATGCATTCTTACCACCTTTCTGCAAAGCTGGACAGAGTGAGAAACAGGATTTTGAATGAAACAGAAAATCAGTTCATTCCAGCCTGGAGGTAAAATCTGCACTGAGCATGTATCTGCATAACACAGACCACAGAATTCCTCCCCAACACCTTTGCATTGAGTCACAGACTCTGTTACATTTGTAGGATGATTCCTTTATGTTACAGGTATAATGTTAATTTAATTAAGAATATTGTAAGAGTAAGCAGGTAGGTTGTATGCCAACCTGAATAATATTCACTGACACATTGAAAGATTGTTACGGCTTTCCAACCGCTATAATTGCCAACCTTTAGCAAAAGGAGATGGGTAGCAATATGGTCCTTGTTTTTCTCTGGGCAGCTGTGTAAGCAAAATGGGTGATTCAATATGTCTGTTGGGCACCACTGCAAAATTGATTGTCTGGATAGAAGACTATTTTGGTCTATTTTGGACTTTATAATAATTTTTTTCTTTGCTGTGCCTTGTTTGATCTGAAGGAGGATTTTTTTTTATTTTATTTTGTTAAAAGCACTGCAGTTCTGAACAAACGATTACACAGAGCTGCAGTTTCAGTGAAGATTTTATGCATTCATTACCCAAAAGGAAAGAAAAATGCACATAAATTGAAACATCCTTATGTTAAAGAATGGTAAGGTCATAAATATAATTAGGGTGCAGCACAGAAATACTCAAATATAAAAAGTTACCCTACCCTTTGCTCCGTGATTTTCTAGTCTTTGCCCATTTAATTCCTCCTTTGTTCCACTCTTATTTATTCTTTTTTTATTATTTTTTTGTCTTTTCTAGGATCAAAACTATGCTTTCTCACACCTGCAAGGAAGAACAACTGCAGGGAAGACATGCTATGCTCCATAATGAAACAAGACTCCTAAGAGTTGTGAGAACTGGAGAATACTCAGGAGAAATAAAGTGTGCAGAAAAACATCCTGCCAGTATCTATGTGGCTGGAGGCTTGTAACATGGCCAAATTTGGCTGGATTTCTATAAAAAAGCAGCAAAAGTTTGGTTTTTGGACTCCAGTTTCCTGCCAGATTACAGAGATGACATTAAAGTTATTAATGGCAATAGTTCATTTCAAAGCATGGTATTTTTCTTAAATGTTGCCCTCAGGAACTAATTAACTGCTTTGGTGAAATTTTATGAACTAATTCAGCATGAGGAAGACACCTGGCACAAAAAATTTCAGGACATTTAGCTGAAGTTTTTCAGCTTCAAGGCTGAAAACATGCGTTTCTGAAATCTAATGCTGTTATAATTACCACTACTACTTCCAGCACCAAGGAAAATATAGCTACAGTAATTTAATTAATCTAATTGCTGAAGAAATTGTAAATATAGAGAGATGTCTAGAGGAAAAATAAATATTTTCTTTTCGGTTCATAATTCGGTCAAGAGGCTAGACACCTATGGAATGACAAACAAGGGATAAAGCCCTTGATGAGGTCACTGACGCCGACATAATTCCAGGGATTTACCTTGTTCCCATCTTATCACCAGAAGAGAAACTATATCATAGAAATCCATCCCAGATTTGCACAGCTCAGGAACTTGTTGACAAATTGCAGCTTCTGTGGGTCTGTGCCAGAAGAAGATATGATCTGTCAGCGTGACACGAACAGACGGGTCAGGGAGCGAGGTCATTCTATTGAATATATATCTGGGAAGCAGGGATTTATACCTCATCTTTAGAGTAACCCTCTGTGATTGAAACTGGCATTGTTTCCCAGAGTATAATTCTGGTTATATTGATTCCAATTTAGCTTGTTCCTTTGCTGATAAACTTTAAGAAGGGAATGAAGGTGGAAGACCAGTGTAGTGAAGATAATGAAAAATGAAAATTTAAGAGCTGGCAAAAGCTTCCTGAGTCTCATCCACACTTTAAAAACTCTGATAGTCTGGGGGAGGGGCGTGGGTGTGGTGTTGGATCACGACTTACAGAAGCAGGGCACTGAACCTAGCAGTGTAGCCAAGAGCAAGATCCCCCAGAAGGACAAGTGCATAAAATGGGCAATGAAGCCCCCTGAACACAACGTGTGAGTCCCAGGAAAAGTCTTCTCACAGCTTCCTTGCAAAGTGCATGGTTCTGACTCTCCACGTGGGCGCATATGAGTTGAGAGGGAAGATATACCAGTTACAACAGTATGAGGACTGTGGTAGCACATGGGACTGCAGGCTGAATTTGGGAGTTTTCCATCTCTGCACAGTTCAGGGCAGCTGCAACACAGCACAGCTTTGTACAGAGGGGAAGTATTCACTGGCTGCAAACTGCATTTTGTAGCATTAAGATTCTGTTTGTGGCTTTTGCAAAACCTCCCTTGGAAAATTACAAGCGAGATTAAATGCAACGTTGACAGCCTGTGAAAGCTGTGATGGATGAGCTGCCATCTTTAAGACAGCCAGTTCTCCACTAAGGTCAGCTGCTGCACAACCAAAAGGAGAGCATAAAGCCACCCGGGCTGGATGGTGGGTGGGGAGGCACTGGCAATCATTGGCCTCCTTAGGCAGAACATAAAAATAAGTGGATCTGAGAAGGAAAGTGCGAAGAAACTAATCAGATCAATAATCTACCTCTGCCCTTGGACTGTCATTAGCTGGCAAATCTCCATCAAGGTGAGACTATTTTGTGTTCAGCTTTCTCTCTCCTTTGGTCAAGGCAGCAACAGAAGCATCCCAAAGTAGATTTAATTAACAGAGATTGTATTAACAGTATCAGCAGCATCCCCTTGGGTGAGCTGGTGCTGGTCTTTGCAGGAAAGCAATGCATTTCCACTTGTGCATCTCACCTCGAATATTGTGTTCAGTTTTGGGCCCCTCACTACAAGACAGAAATTGAGGTGCTGGACCATGTCCAGAGAAGACCAACAAAACTGGTGAGGGGTCTGGACAACAAGTCTTATGAGGAGCGGCTGAGGGAACTGTGGTTGTTCAGCCTGGAAAAAAAGGAGGCTGAGGGGAGACCTTGATGCTCTCTACAGCTACCTAAAGGAAGTTGTAGGGAGGTGGGGGCTGATCTCTTCTCGCTAGTAACAAGCAATAGGACAAGAGGAAATGGCCCCAATTTGCATGAGGGGAGGCTTAGATTAGATACTAGGAAAAAAATTTTCACAGAAAGAGTTGTCAAGCATTGGAAGAGGCTGCCCAGGAAAGTGGTGGAGTCACCATCCCTGGAAGCATTTATAAGATGGGTAAACATGGTGCTAAGGAACGTGGTTTAGTGGTAGACTTGGCAGTGTTAGGTTAGCGATTGGACTTGATAATCACAGTATCACAGTATCACAGTATCGTCAGGGTTGGAAGGGACCTCTGGAGATCATCTAAGTCCAACCCCCCTGCCACAGCAGGGACACCTACAGCACATTGCACAGGACGGCATCCAGGCGGGTTTTGAACGTCTCCAGTGTGGGAGACTCCGCAACCTCCTTGGGCAGCCTGTTCCAGTGCTCCACCACCCTCAGAGTAAAGAAGTTCCTCCTCATGTTAAGATGGAACTTCCTGTGCTCCAGTTTGTGCCCGTTACCTCTAGTCCTATCACTGGGCACCACTGAAAAAAAGGCTATTCTCATCTACCTGGCACCCTCCCCTTAAGTACTTATAAGTATTGATAAGATCCCCCCTGAGTCTTCTTTTTTCTAGACTAAAAAGCCCCAAGTCCCTGAGCCTTTCTGCATAAGAAAGATGCTCCAGTCCCCTCATCATCTTTGTAGCTCTTTGCTGGACCCTCTCCAGCAGTTCCCTGTCCTTCTTGACCCGGGGAGCCCAGAACTGGACACAGTACTCCAGATGCGGCCTCCCCAGGGCAGATTAGAGGGGGAGGATGACCTCCCTCGACCTGCTGGCCACACTCTTCTTGATACACCCCAGGATGCCATTGGCCTTGGCCACCAGGGCACATTGCTGGCTCATGGTCACCCTGTTGTCCACCAGGACTCCCAGGTCCCTTTCCACAGAGCTGCTCTCCAGGAGGTCAGCCCCTAACCTGTACTGATGCATGGGGTTATTGCTCCCCAGATGCAGTACCCTACACTTGCCTTTATTGAACCTCATCAGGTTTTTTTCTGCCCAACTCTCCAGCCTGTCCAGGTCACGCTGTATGGCAGCACAGCCTTCCAGCGTGTCAGTCACCCCTCCCAGTTTTGTGTCATCAGCAAACTTGCTGATGGTACACTCTATCCCTTCATCCAGGTCATTGATGAATATATTCAACAGGACTGAACCCAGTACTGACCCCTGAGGGACCCCACTATTACTGGCCTCCAACTAGACTCTGCACCACTAACCACAACCCTCTGAGCTCTATCTGTCAGCCACTGTTCAATCCACCCCACTGTCCATTCATCTAACCCATACTTCCTAAGCTTGTCTGTGAGGATGATGTGGGAGACAGTGTCAAAAGCCTTGCTGAAGTCAAGGTAGACAACATCCACTGCCCTCCCTTCATCCACCCATCCAGTCATGCCATCATAGAAGGCTATCAGATTAGTCAGACATGACTTCCCTTTGGTGAATCCATGTTGACTACTTCCGATAACCTTCTTTTCCTCCAGATGTTTGGAGATGACCCCCAGAACGAGCTGTTCCATCATCTTTCCAGGGATGGAGGTGAGGCTGACCGGCCTGTAGTTTCCTGGGTCATCCTTCTTGCCCTTTTTAAAGACTGGGGTGACGTTGGCTTTCCTCCAGTCCTCAGGCACCTCCCCTGTTCTCCAGGACCTTTCAAATATGATGGAGAGTGGCCCAGCAATGACTTCTGCTAGCTCCCTCAGCACTCGTGGATGCATCCCATCAGGCCCCATGGACTTGTGGGTGTCCAGTTTACTTAATTGTTCTTTAACTTGTTCCTCTGAATGTTAATAATGTTAAAGGTCCCTTCCAACCTAAATGGTTCTATGATTCTATGATTCTATCCCTGCAACAGCATGGTCTACTTGAGATGGCTTTTTCAACATTCTCTTTGTGACTGGGACCTACAGGTTGCCACGGAGAGGTCTGGAGGCTGCAGGTGGAGTGCTAAGGGTTGCAAGGTTTCTCCTAATTTTTTATTACAGAGGATTCCACCCTGGCAGCCCTTATTAACTTTGCAATGGGAAACAGAGTGATAGTTATAAATCCAAAAGCTTCAGTCTGTCTATGTATTTCACTGAAGACATGAGGTCTTGGTTACTAATCAGAGACAGAAAGGGACGCATGTTGCTCAACACAATGCTCATCTAAATACCACTGAGACTAACACGAGGGATTCTAGTGTTTTTTGATCAAACTCTGTATTTTTGATAGGCAATAATTTGTGAGTTGTAAACAAAAGATAACTGTTTAAGAACACAAGGGGAGGGATGCAGCATCTTGAGCAGCCTTGTTTGTACCACAGCAAACAATAAGAGGAGTAGGAAAAGCCATGAGTACTCCGAATGATGTCTAGGAAAGACCCCTGAATTTTCCCTTCATCACTGGTTGATTTTTGCTTCCTGACAGGCCCCGTTACAGAAAACAAAGCAAATACCAGGCTGTGTATTAGCACCTGGATAATAGTTTAGAGACAGACAGGCAATCCAGGAGAATTCACACAAACATTCACATCCCTTCCCATCACAGTCCATTCCCTCAGAAGATCAGAACAAACAGAATAAGGTGCAAACCTATAACATACTACAAGAAAAAGCTGGAGAGATCAAAGGTATTGACGCTTTCCTGGGTCTCCGCTAAGCAAATTTGCCAAGAGAAAAAGAGAAAAATAATCTTATGCATCTAGAAAGTGAATGCCATCCTGGACAAGAAAAAGCAAAAAATGGGTATTGCCTATCTGACATGAATAACAGGTTTTTTAATCCCAGCACTGACCACTGAGTTTATGCCAAAGGCACTCCCACACAACACCTGTGAGATTTCTCGTTAATGATGAGCAACAGCCAAGACTGACCAACTTTCACTAGTATTAGTTCATCACTCTATGTCTGAGGTACCAGGAAGAAATTAGGTGGTCCCCAGCCACCCAGCACTGGCAATTGTCAGGGGCCTACCCAGTAACCTGGACAGGGACAAAATCTGTGTTTTGACAGATGGGACTGGGTCCAGCAAAGGCTGAGCTGAGCGTTCCTGTATTGCCAGTTGCCTTTTCTAGGGCCAAAGGCTTTCGCTGTAAGCATTTGACTCCTGTTTTGAGAAACATGCAACCCAATCCACTAACCCACAAGCAGATCTATTATACCTATGTCATTTTTGACAGTTATTCATTTTTTCCTTGGACAAGTATTGTATCATCAGGCATGGTGGCAGACACTTTCTACAGGTTGGTATAAGGATCTTTCCAAGTGTGAAATGCTATTGTTCAGGTCAAAGCTCAAATACTTGGATATTACATCAGTGGATAGGGTTGAAAACCTGAGCAGAACCAGATAAAACAGAAAAATCAATCTTCCTGTCTTTTTAAGACAAGAAGCACTGTTATTTGTTCACATAATATTTGTCATGGAATATTTTAAAAAAAAGAATAAAAAAAAAGTGTTCCAAGCCCTTTTACCCTTCTTCCCTTTCTTCAGATATTTACATTAATAAACTGCCTATCATACTCTTTCCACTGAGCAATGACATCCTTGAAAGGAGGGGAAAAAACAAGATGAAGTAGAAATCAATTCATGCTGAAAGAAATGTTGAAGACTAAGCTTTGTGAGTAACAAGTGTTTCCTCTTTGTGGCCAGACATTCAATATGACTATGTTTCAGGATGAAACAAATGCAGAGTAAATGCAAAAGTAAAACAAAAACCCTTGGTGTTAAAAACTCCGGTTTCCATCTCCCTCAACACAAATATTCTGCTTTGTTTCAGAGTTTTAAATTAATTTAAAAGTGAATTATTGCTTAAAAATAGAATGTTGAAACTTTTCCTTTTACAAACATAAACATTTTAACCTTTATGTGTGATCACATTTGCAAATGTGTACACTGCAATTACCCGTTTGTTTTGGCCAAGATTCCACCAGAATTCACAACCAGTTTCTGCTGACACAAACCAGCATTTTTCATTCAACCAAACATGTGCACCTTATATTTTAACTCTGTCCCTGGGGAAGCAGACACTTCTTTTCAGCAGCCTGAGCAGTAGATGAGTAACATGCTGCAGAAACATGAGAGGAGAATTTCACGTCAACACCATTACTCTTAAATCCATTGGGAAGTCTTCAGAAGTAATTAGTTGAACAAACCTCACTCTGACTTAATGGCAGGCAATTCTGCAGTCGCAGCTTTGCTGGCTTTCTAGATTACAAGGCTAGATGAAATAAAATCTGCCATACAATTAATCATTATTGTGAGGGTATTGCAATTAGTTCTGTTTCTCTTACTCCCTCCCCAGAGTTACATGGAAGCTGGTGTCTTATAAGAGTTTTCCATGTTTTCCTTCCTGCCTTGCCACTCTGTGATACTTTTTACTGGTTTCACACTTCAGAAATATTGGTCACCAGAACGGGATCTAACATGAATGGCTGTAGGTGTAGACAGGATTAGCAGACCGGGCCAAAGAGAAGATCATAAAATCATAGAATGGTTTAAGTTGGAAGGGACCTTAAAGATCATCTAGTACCAGCCCCCTGCCATGGCCAGGGACACCTCCCACCAGACCAGGTTGCTCAAAACCCCATCCAACCCGGCCTTGAACACCTCCAAGGATGGGGCAGCCACAACTTCCCTGGGCAACCTGGGCCCGTGTCTCACCACCCTCAGAGTAAAGAATTTCTTCCTCATATCTAACCAGAATTTCCCCTCTTTCGGTATAAAACCATTATCCCTTGCCCTATCGCTACACTCCCTGATAAAGAGAGTCCTTCTCCATCTTTCCTGTAGGCCCCCTTTGGGTACTGGAAGGCTGCTAAATGTGGTCCTGTTGTGTGAACTTATGCCCTGACAGACTAGATCGTATTGAAATAACGCATAACACAGTACTACACATCTCACACCATCAGGTGTTCCAGCCTCTGAAGGCATTTGCATCACAGAGGCTCAGGTATTCTTTCCCTTTCCCCTATAACCTGGCCTTTGCATTTGGACAGGAAGGAAAATGCGACTTTAGCAATGGAGAAAATAATAGGACTGTCTGGGGCTCCCCTAATGAGCTTTGTGGCTTATTTTTTAGGGGACTGAGGATGGAAAGTATGGGATTGTAAAACTGATTTACTCATTTTTTAAAGGAAAATTGTGTAATATTCTTGCAAAAAAATTAAATTTCTAGACAAAACTGGAGAGATCAATCTGTCCCAAATTATGCCCTTCTCACCTGGTTAGTTACTAAGGCGGGACATGAAACGCAACTTAGACTCCCTGTTTTGAGCCAGGAACAATCATACTCGTATTCAATGCAAGGGAACTGC
This sequence comes from Pluvialis apricaria, assembly GCA_017639485.1. Taxonomy (NCBI): domain Eukaryota; kingdom Metazoa; phylum Chordata; class Aves; order Charadriiformes; family Charadriidae; genus Pluvialis; species Pluvialis apricaria. Next base: position 6,256,235 of record CM030044.1, on the reverse strand, counting down.
AAATTGTTGAGGGCTAAGAAAGTAATCTGGTAAAGCATCACTGGACACTTGTTCTTATGTTCTTCACTATCGACCACTGTTAGCTTAGACTGATATTTTCTCTGACCTGTGATGGTCATTGCTACACCCTTATATGAAAACTCTAAGCTATTACTAGCTGTTTCATTGAATGCATCTGTCTCTTTTTCATATGAAAAAATTCTAGATCCAATGCTAACTCACACTTGAATAATTTCTAGACATTTTTAGCATTTTTGTGATGGAGATTACTGCCCAGCACTGATTTCTGTCTAGTCTTTCTCTCCCTTTCGGACTATTTTTTTTCCACACCTTGAATCCACAATATCCTTGTAACAAAGGAGCTATGCCTCCAGGTAATTTCATTCCTGTTTTGGGCAAATGTTTTGAGTAAAAAGAAACATCCTCCACGAAGTTGCATAGTTGCAAAGCAAGTGAAATACATGAAGCTGCAAGGTCTATTGTTTCCAACTTGTGATAATGTCACTTCATTATTTCACTATTGTAATGCTAAATAGTTAAATCAATGTCCCATTTCATGTAAAAATCAATATGGAATCAGGTGCTATCTGCAAGTTAGAACCTGAAGTTTTTCTTCTCTACTGCAGACTGTACTTTTCTGGTTTTATCTTGTCAAAAGCAAGACTGATGAGTGGGTTAAAGCATCTTTATACCAGGAAATCTTTCTAGAGAGATGGCCTTAGGATCTGACTGAATTGGATACTCAAAGCCACATGATCTTGCATCAGACAGCAATAGCTCTGGGTCTAATTTGAAGAGAATGTGGAAGTGTTAAATCCTTAGCATCGGTCTTCAAGATGAACAAGTACGGGTCAATTGCTCAAAGCATTTTTCAAAGATCTGACAATTTTCTAAATTGTCCATCATCTTTAAAGGTACTTTGATTGCAACAGTCAGCTGAGGACAGAGATGGCCATAAGATGGTTGCAAAAAGCAGACGCTTCTATATCAATTCAGCGTGGAACATTCACAGGAGGAGACCAGGTTTTTGTAGGGAAAAAATCTCCGAATTGCAGTTTTAAGTTCACAAGAAAGGAAAAGCTTTTGAATTTTTTGTAAGCAACAACAAAAAAATCAATTATCATCTGCTAGCAGCAGATGGTTATTAAAAAATATACATGTAAAAAAATCTGCAAATATACCTTTTAGACCTTTTTTTAAAGCCAGTAGACAGTTCACAGTATCACAGTATCGTCAGGGTTGGAAGGGACCTCTGGAGATCATCTAGTCCAACCCCCCTGCCACAGCAGGGACACCTACAGCACATTGCACAGGACGGCATCCAGGCGGGTTTTGAACGTCTCCAGTGTGGGAGACTCCACAACCTCCTTGGGCAGCCTGTTCCAGTGCTCCACCACCCTCAGAGTAAAGAAGTTCCTCCTCATGTTAAGATGGAACTTCCTGTGCTCCAGTTTGTGCCCGTTACCTCTAGTCCTATCACCGGGCACCACTGAAAAAAGGCTATTCTCATCTACCTGGCACCCTCCCCTTAAGTACTTATAAGTATTGATAAGATCCTACCTGAGTCTTCTTTTTTCTAGACTAAAAAGCCCCAAGTCCCTGAGCCTTTCTTCATAAGAAAGATGCTCCAGTCCCCTCATCATCTTTGTAGCTCTTTGCTGGACCCTCTCCAGCAGTTCTCTGTCCTTCTTGAACTGGGGAGCCCAGAACTGGACACAGTACTCCAGATGCGGCCTCCCCAGGGCAGAGCAGAGGGGGAGGATGACCTCCCTCGACCTGCTGGCCACACTCTTCTTGATACACCCCAGGATGCCATTGGCCTTCTTGGCCACCAGGGCACATTGCTGGCTCATGGTCATCCTGTTGTCCACCAGGACTCCCAGGTCCCTTTCCACAGAGCTGCTCTCCAGGAGGTCAGCCCCTAACCTGTACTGATGCATGGGGTTATTGCTCCCCAGATGCAGTACCCTACACTTGCCTTTATTGAACCTCATCAGGTTTTTTTCTGCCCAACTCTCCAGCCTGTCCAGGTCACGCTGTATGGCAGCACAGCCTTCCAGCGTGTCAGTCACCCCTCCCAGTTTTGTGTCATCAGCAAACTTGCTGATGGTACACTCTATCCCTTCATCCTTGTCATTGATGAATATACTGAACAGGACTGGACCAGTACTGACCCCTGAGGGACCCCACTAGTTACTGGCCTCCAACTGGACTCTGCACCACTAACCACAACCCTCTGAGCTCTATCTGTCAACCACTGTTCAATCCACCCCACTGTCCATTCATCTAACCCATACTTCCTAAGCTTGTCTGTGAGGATGATGTGGGAGACAGTGTCAAAAGCCGTGCTGAAGTCAAGGTAAAGTTGGTAGTGTTGAACTCTTATTTTAACACTGAAAGGGATTTTCATTGTTTTGTGAGCACAAGTTGACTATCAGTCCAGCAGAGCCAGCTCCCGTATATTTATATATCTATGGTGTAGGCTATTTTCGTTTATGTGTTAGACATTAAAATTCTACTAGTCACTTGAATACAGTTCTTTATTAGGACTTGGGCACTAAGCAGGCTGGGTACTGAGTAAATCCACTTAATACCTGGTAACCTGTGCAAATCTCCCTGTCATTACATTACTTTGGGGACGGGAGCAACACAGTCTCTAAAAACAATATTTTTTTCTGAAAACACTCCACTGACATGAGAAGATCAGAAAACAAAGCAGGAGTCAGTAAGGAGGACAGAGCAGGACACTATTTTCAGCGTGCTATTTTCCACAATTGCCTCCTGAAGACTGCAAGAAATTTAAAGGAGATCAGAAAGAAATCTGGATAGCTAAATAGAAGACAAGGAAGAGACAGAAACAGCTATGTATTTATTTGTGTGTGTTTGTACATATAGTCACAAAGGAGAACTGTAAATGAAATAAAAAACCCACACAAACAAAAATATTGGTGATTCACACAACTGAAATAATCTTTTGAGCCAAAGTATCCAAAACTTGTGTTCAGTTAAATGTGTCATTTTTAGACATATGAACAGACTACTGGAATTGAGCTCTGAAAGTTCCCTTTATGATTAAGCTGAATGTGAGTTTCCAACACTAGAATAAAAAGATCACAAAAAATATCTGTTCCAAATGCAGTAAATAGTGTTGTGTGTCCTGACACCACATATTGCTTCACACTACATGGAGTGAATTGCACATATAGTCTGGTGTACAATTTTCACATCTAAACATACTCCCAAACAGCTTGCAGGCAAACAGAGAACACCATGCTATGTTCCTGGCAGTGAAAAGAAAATTGCAACAAAGCTCTCCTTTCTCCCTCCATCTCCATGCAATTGTCATCTGCTGAGATCCAGGGATTCTGTCCAGGCTGTTGAAGTGTATTCGACAGAAGGGAGGCAGAGGAAGAATTTATAATGGATTTATTGAGATTTGGACTGCAATGGAATAATTTAATATTTTATTTCAGAAATCATTTGCTGAAGTAAGCAAACGTTGCAAATGTATGAGGTATCAAGGTGCCTTGTGCCTGATTTACAGCATGTTTCACCTTTCCACCTGTTACTTGGGTTGCTTTTCAAATAAAAAGTTACTTGGTGCAATGAGAGGGGGGATATTATATCAGGAAGTGGGAGTGGTGAGCTGCTGGTTTTTTTCCTGGAACATCTAATTAATTTTGAGGGTTTAGTAATTTTGAAGTTTATTGGGAAGGTTTGTCAACCATCCTCATTATAGGAAATACTTGCACAGTGTCTTTATTAAACTAATGACATTGATCTTCCCCATGTCAATATTAGTTCAGGCAAAATATTACACTTTTGCAGAATACGAATTGACAGAAAAAAGTTCATGGGAGCTTCACTGAAGTCTTCCTTTTCAGCTCCTTTCTAACGTGCTGAAAGGATTGGTTATGGATGAACAAAGGGACTTTTCTTGATCAAAGGAACATTGAAAGAGAGAGGCCTGTGACATAGGGACCTTAAAACAGGAATGACAGCTGCATAAGGAGGATCCACTTAGCTCCATCATGTGATGTGATCCACCAGCATGGACAACGCAGAATAAAATGTTGAGTCTGAAGAACTACATATGAAGGGGATAACAATGAGAAAGGAATGTGCTGAGGGAGAAAAATTAAAAATCTTAGAAGACCAGTGGGTAGGAAGAGCTGTAAGAATGCATTTAGCTAATTAGACATAACAAGCTCTCTTATTGCCTGCTAACCTCACTCAAATTACCTCACTTTTGCTGCAGGCTAAAAACATGCACTCGGATAGTTTCCGTGGTAACTTGTTCCGTACATCTGTGGTTATCTTGTCCTGTTGGCAAGCTCCCCATTCAGCAGGCAGTTTCTTTGGATAACCCCTGTGTATTTGCTGCCTGTGGGCTTTGATTTTTGCTCATAAGACCAAGAACCTTAATGTAAACAAAGTAACATCTAACAGCTGGCAGAATCTTAATTTTGTTGGATATAACCCCAAACTTTCTTGCATACATCCCCAAGACATCCTGGATACTTTACTAACAGAAACTTAAGGAATGATGATGCTCAAGGATTAATCAGTAAGATTTTTCTAAAATCTTAATTTTTGGCTGAAGCCAAAGGGTTTGCTGGGACTGCCTGGGCTGCTAGTTCATGTTTATTGACACAAAGGAAAGGAAACAGTGAAGAGACAAGAAGAGAGAAGCAGAAGAGTGAAGGTGGAAGGAAGGTGGAGAGGAGGAACACAGTTTATATCTTTATAATGTTAGCTTGGGGGTGGAATGAGAAAACAGACTCTTAACAAACAGAATGGCAGAAACTCCTTGCTCGAAGCATCTGTTTAACCTCCTCTATCCGTGATGTATCGGTCCAATTATTCAGATATTCTTTTGATGTGTAGAAGATGCTGTATTAATACATCCTGGAAGCTCAAATTGTGATTACAGCTGATAAACTCATATTCTTATCCAATGTAATAGACTATTCAGTCCTCCACTGATAAAGCTGTAGCTCAGTTTACCTAGCGGCGTGTGTGAACTTTTGCATCTACACACATAAACACACACACATCAAATGCTGTTGGGATGAGATTGAGCCCCTCGAATATACCTGGCAGAAAAGGTTGGCCTTACAGCAAAACTTGGATGCGGATGCTGACAAAACGCTGCTCTAAAAAGTCCCTTCGGTACCGGGAGGCATTCAGCATCAGCTCCTCTACAGATTGGTGCTGGTTTCTGACATTTATTTATTACTTGTGTTTCAGTCAGCTAGCTGGCTCAAACCTGCAGTCTGCCCAGGGTCTGGAAAAGGCACTGAAAATGTGAAAAGACAGTGTGTGTGGTGCGGATGCCATGAGCCAGGCTGTCCTCCTGCCTCTTCTGAAGTTTTTCCAGAAATTCTTAGAGGAAAAATATTGGGTCGTAACATGGAGAACAAGCAGCTAGGTGAACCTTTGCTTCTGTATCCTTCCAGACAGTAAAGATTAAAAATGAAGGACAGGAAACAGATAACAAAAAGGTTACAGCAAATACATGGATACTACTATGTGGGCAATAAATACCCTAAAACGTAAAGAGTATTAAGGGCTGTGGAGAAGAAAGATACAGCTTTTCAGGTGTAACATAACCTGGCCAATGGAATATTAACAGTATTTTATCACTGATAATCACAGTGGCTGGTAGGTAAATCTGGAACTAGTGCAGATTGCCATGCATACGTGGATGAGCAACACCACTGTTCAGACTACAGAGTGGAAATGTAATGTCTTTACCCAGCCACACAGGTACAACAATGACAAAGACAGGCAATAACTCATTTGATTTCTCTCAGGAAGCTTGCTCAGAATTTCCTAATGGCTGTTGCTTTTTTTTTTTTTTTTTAAATACATAAATAAGCCTAGGTTTGGGGGAATAAAATTGCTGGTACTAAAAGCAACAGCTGGTGAAAAACAGTAAGTGCTTGAAGCCTTAACAGTTACTGTCGCTAGCAATTCAGGACATGTTATCACCCCGTTAGTTTTTTACCCTTAGAAATAAAATGAGTGTTATTGAATGGTTTAGAAAACAACAACTGCCTGTGGTAAAGTTTTGTTGTATTCAGTGGACAGAATATTAATAAGACGATAGGTATGATATCTTTGAGAAAAAGATGTGGAAAAAGAAACATAGATCCACTTTCAGAGAGAAGAGGCAGTTACTATGGCTGACAAATGATTCAGGCTGGAATTAATATATTCTGTTAAAAATTGTGCAGAAATCAGAGATTCACAGCTTGGTTTAGGATGGAAGAGATCTCTGTATTTCATCTAGTCCAACCTGGTGCTCAAAGTGAGTCCACCCAGACCAGATTACTCATGTCATATTCAGTGAAGTTTTGAACACCTCCAAGGAAGGAAATCTCACAGAGTCTATGGGCATTTGTTCCACTCTTTAACCCCTCATGCTGAAGAAAGCTTCATAATTAATCAGATTTTCTTGTGCTGTGAAACTTTTTTTCTTTTCTTCTCATTTTCACTGTGCACCTCCAAGAAAATCCAGCTTTGCCTTCATTTTACTGATTATTATGTGGCTGAAGATGGCAAGATGGTTCCACTTTGGTTAGCCAGGATGAACAAATGGTTCTGCTGCATGATGTTGCCTACCCCAGGTGCAGGCTTAGCATTGCTTTGCATAGAATCATAGAATGGTTTAGTTTGGAAGGGACCTTAAAGATCAGCTAGTTCCAACCCCCCTGCCATGGGCAGGGATGCCTCCCACCAGCCCAGGGTGCTCCAAGCCCCATCCAACCTGGCCTTGAACACCTCCAGGGATGATGCAGCCACAACTTCCCTGGGCAATTTGATACACTGCCTCACCACCCTCAGAGTGATTTTTTTTTCCTAATATCTATTCAAAATCTCCCCTCTTCCAGTTTAATGCCATTATCCCTCATCCTATCACTCCAAGCCCTTGTAAAAAGTCCCTCTCCAGCTTTCTTGTAGGCACCCTTCAGAGACTGGAAGGATGCGATAAGGTCTCCCTGGAGTCTTCTCTTCTTGAGGCTGAACAACCCCAACTGTCTCTTTTGCTGAACTTCATGCAGATCCTGTCAGACCATTTCTCCAGTCTGGCAATGCCTCCTCTGTATGTATACCTTACCCGTCAGTATATCAACCACACCACTCAATTGGTACCACTCATGAAGGTACCTTCTCATTAGTAGAATCATAGAATCATTGAATATTTATGGCTGGAAAAAACCTTTAAGATCATCAAGTCCAACCCTTATCTAGCTCTACCAGGCCCACTTCTAAACCATGTTTATGAGCACCATATCTAGATGGCTTTTAAATGCATCCAAGGATGGCGATTCAACCACTTCCCTGGGCAGCCTATTTCAGCCTTAGATAACCCTTTCAGCATAGAACTTTTTCCTAATATCTGTCCTAAACCTCCCGTGGTGCAGCTTGATGCCATTTCCTGTTGTCCTATTGGTTGTAACTTGTAAGAAGAGACCAACGCCCCCCTCCCTGCAACCCCATTTCAGGTAGGTGTAGAGAGCAATTAGGTCTTCCCTCAGCCTCCTTTTCTTCAGACTAAACAATCTCAGTTCCTTCAGCCGCCCCTCATAAGACTTATTCTCAAAACCATTCACGAGCATCATTGCCTTTCTCTGGACCCTCTCCAGCCCCTCAATATCCTTCTTATACCGCGGCACCCAAACTTGAACACAGTGCTCAAGGTGTGGCCTCACCAGTGCCAAGTACAGTGGGACAATCATTTCTTTAGTCGTGCTGGTTACACTATTCCTGAGACAGGCCAGGGTGCTGTTGGCCTTCTTGGCCACCTGGGCAAACTGCTGGCTCATGTTCATACCTGTCTTCCTGCTCAAGGGGCTTAGTACCCAGCAAACAACTAGTCCTGCTATTAAAGACTGAGGGAAAGAGGGTGTTAAGTACCTCAACCTTTTCCTCATCCTTAGTTACGGTGTTTCCACCTGCATCCAATAAAGGAGGAATATTCTCCCTAGTCCTCCTTTTGTTGTCAATGTATTCATAGAAGCATTTTTTATTGTCTTTTACAGCAACAGCCGGACTGAGTTCTAGTAGATACCTTCTGTCCCAGCATCCAGTTCTTACTAAAGATATTCAAAATACTACCTTGCAATTGACCTCTGAGGAATGCTACCAGTAATTTGCTGTTAGCTGGACTCTGTACTGCTCATCACAACCCTTGAGCTTGGTGGTCCACTGAATTCCCATCCACCTTGTAGCTTGTTCATCCAAACCATATCTCACTTGTTTGGCTACAAGGGCACTATGAGAGACTGAGTTGAAAGTCTCGTTAGAGTCAAGGTAAACATAATCCATTTTTCTCATCCAGAGTGTGAGTCTTCTGAAGGTAATCACAGAAGTAAGTCAGCTTGTCAGGAAAAATTTGCTCTTGGTAAATCCATGCTAGCTGTTCCCAGCCACTTTCTTATCCTTCATGTGCCTGGATGTGGCTTTTTGGGACAGCACAGGCTGTAAAGTCCTACCCAGGAGCCTGAGTGTACACCCACCAGCTGAGCCTTCTATCACTTCAGCCTCATTGAAGCTTCTTCCAAGGCAGCTCAAAGAATGTACATGCAGATGTAACTGTTGAGTTAAGATAAAAATAACAAGAGATAAGCCTGTTCCATGTAAGTAAAGACAGGTGGAAATTTTTGATAAATAATGATTTTGGGTGACAACTTGAATTTTTCTACTTGCTGGATTTCTTCTTTGCCTCTTTTTTGTTCTGTTTTTCTAACCACTTTTTATGTTTTAAATGCTTGATTAGATACTTCTCTTTTTTTTTTCTTACTAGTATTTTATTGAAAAAACTGTAAATCCAAAGTAGACCACATATTATCAAGGAGAGCAGAATACAGCCTCCCAGCCTGAGACAATGAAAAAGAGTGTAAAAGTACTCTATTCTCATGCCAAATGGGGAAGAAGGTTGAGCAAATAAAGCAAAATTATTGAAGTAAATGGAAAAATTTCTATTACACCTCAGTTTGAGTCCTAGGGAAACAGTCTGGTAACAAGCAGTCATCCGTCTCTGAACAGGTGGTATACCTGAGTACACGAAATAAACAGTAGGGGAAGGAGGGGGCAGTGAAAGAAGGGAACAGCTTAGACCACAGATGGCTTAAAATGATCCAAGAGAATATTTGTTTTTAATCCAGAATGACTGCATCTTTTCACATACAGCTCCGGACACCAAGGCCTACCCACAAAAAAGGTGGTTTGCTTTTGCTTTCTTATGCAGATTTGACATCTATGGCAACGGTTACTTTTCTTCAATGTCTCTAGTGGAAGATGAACTCTTTTAATCTGTGTCTACTGTGCAATACTGCTTTCATTCTGAAACATATGCTGAATTTTGCACTCCATAATCTGATGGTGTGCAATCCCTCATACCTGTGGGATGAGTAAATGGCTTAAATGAAAATTACACTACATCTTATCCTC